>LR738543.1:4982500-6232500 GCA_902685375.1 Neostethus bicornis
TTGACCATTCTCTGTTGGTCCTGAAAACTCACCATAGGCCCTGATAAGAAGAACACAGAGCGAAGGTTCGTAGAACCGGTGTGTTATTATAAAGACACTGTACATTAAATTGAAAGGAGGAAGACTCAGCATAGATTAATGTAAGAATGGGGTAGTTGTACACTATATAGTAGCCCAGCTTAATTGAAAACATTGGTGGTTCACTTTGTTGACCTTTCTTGAAGAAAGTATTTACTACAGCCATTTCCATTCTTTTTGCAAAGTTGATGACCATCTGTCCTTCTGCTTTCCTGTTCTAGATACCAAACCTTGGCCCATCACCTTCTCATAATCTCTGTTTCCTGCACCAACATGGCCATTGAAGTCTGCTCCAATAACAATTATCTCACTTCTAGGGATGCTCTCAATCACCTCATCAATGTCTGGCCAGAATTTCTCTTTCTCCTCATTCTCACATCCTACTTTTGGAGCATACCCACAAATAACGTTTAACATCAGCCCTTTGATTTCTAGTTTGAGGCTCATCACCTTGTTTGAACTTCTTTTTACGTCCAGAACGTTCCCAACAAACTCTTCATTTAAATACTATTTAAAAAGGTATTACCAGATAATGGTGCCTTTCTGGAAGTTGAACAAAAATCTAAAAGCCATGTTTTGTGCAGCATTGAATCACATCTTGTATTTGTATGCTTCCTCCTTGCGTGATTCGAATAAACCACTTATAACGTGGTTTACTTTTGATTCTTATTTAATCTTAATTAATGAACATGAATGTCACAGGAGCAGGCTTTGGCTAAAAGATTATTTGAGCAACAGGAAACAGTTTGAAAATTTTTCGATTGCCTTGTTTGAATTCTTTGTTGTGTATCTCAGGAGTCAATGTTAGCCTCAACATTGTTTTATAAATGTTATTTTGAAAAGTCTCAAAATTGGCAACATCTGGTGTTGATACTAGAATTTTTTTCTTTCAGGATGAGTTTACGGGAAGTGAAATTGGAAGATATTTCTCAACCTTAAAGTTCATGTACACACAATGACACTTATAAACTTTTCTTTAGATGTTCAGGGCTTCCAATTGACGTGGTTTTTAGCTTGTTGTAGATAAGTTAGACATTTACCTCAGTGCATATAACACATGAAATTTCGGTCGAAATAAAGTTGCACCGTTTGTTCAAACAATGCTGCTAAAGTTGCTGAAAAAAGTCCTTTGTTTTACAGAGGGTGAAAAGAAGGGGCAATAGTACTGTGCCCTGAGGTGCTCCAACACTAGAAGTTTTTGTGGAGGACACCTTTTTCTCTTCAATGAAACTGTTAAGATCTTCAAGTTAGTTCTGCGTGTCTACAAATATGTTCTGGAAGATGAGCTACTTTTTTCATAATGGAGAAACAATTATACAAAGATCTCAAATGGAAAAAGTGCCCACGCCACACAAGTTTAAGAGATGGTTGACCACAGAGCAGCAATGACTCGTGCTTTTTGTGCCGATTGATGAACAGTAGAGAATAATCTTGGATGATCTTCCCGTCTGTTAACACTGAAAGATTGAGTGAGATGTGTTGCACTGAGCTGCTGGATCAGCTGGGAAAGAGTTTCCATGTTTTCTTCTTCCGCAGACAACCCACTAAAATCAAATAGGCAACTACTTTAACGGGACGAATGCACCAGAATTCATCTGTGGAATTAATGTAATTTCAACCATCTCAAGTTTACCGTTAAAATGAATAAAAATAACAGTAAACATATCAAAAGAATAAAAGTTTTCTACCACAAAGACATTTGAGGCTGTCACAGCATTGCGGTGATGAACAGGTTGCTATTTTTATTTTATTTATTTATCCAAATCTACTCCTATTTGGAAACAGGAGTAGACATTTGGCTGCTGGATCTTGTTCCATTGGTCGATTCAGTAGGGGACTTGCAGCGTCTAGTGAGAGCAGGGCTCTTTACTGCACGTGGAGTTTTCGGAGCCTTCATCACTCGGCATTCATTCTCATCCAGAGAAAAGTCATCCTGTGCATAGCGGAATTTCTCCGGCCCGCAAGCAATGAAAACATCGTCTTCGCCAAAAAAGTCCTGAAGGCAGGTCATAGATAACTTAAATCTTTAGTATGTGTAAGCATTGGAGTATCCTAAATGACTTGTCTTATGGCTTAAACGGCCCGACAACAGCTTCCACTCGGCCTTCATCCTGTGAAACCCACAAAATACAACCAAGTAAAAAATGAACTCAGTCAGTAAAAATCATTACCATCTCGTTCTTCAATGCTTTTACTTGTTGATGCCTATTGAACTGAATGCAGGCACAAAAATTACATCAATTCTAAAATTGTTTATCAATACCAAGAATTGAAAAGTTCCCATACCTTACTGACCAATTTATATCATAGATCTGTTAGTATGCGCTTGCAGCAGCCAAGCTTATAAATAATTAAGCATACCCGTTGTGCTACTTCTGCTCATATTTTGGTTTTCAGTGGGTCTGCCT
This sequence comes from Neostethus bicornis, assembly GCA_902685375.1. NCBI lineage: Eukaryota > Metazoa > Chordata > Actinopteri > Atheriniformes > Phallostethidae > Neostethus > Neostethus bicornis. Next base: position 4,984,987 of record LR738543.1, read on the forward strand.
CAACCTATTTTGAAAATAGTTTGTGGTGGTAAAAAATATGCGAAAGCCATCTACAGTTTTTTGGCAAACGTCCTGTATAATCCATCCCCAACAGTTCCCATACATCAGAGACCCTACAATGGCAAAAAAAGTCAATCTACCTTTGAGTGAAAACTTTATCTTTTGAACAGGCAGTGACCCTGTTCTTTGGCATTTGTGACATGCTGAGACCTTAAAGAAAATAAACTTTTAGATAAATATTAACTCAATTTTGAAAGTTTAAGTGTTAATAGCTCAAAACACTCTCATTTCTTCCTTATCAAGTCTCATGCCCTGCCAGTAAAACCTGGGTCAGATGGCATGAGCTTGTCTTGATAACTCCAGTGTGACCACCCGTTGGAGTGGTTTCCCAGCTTTTTCCATGATTTCAACCGCCCTTCGCTTTAGAAAGAATAAACTATTCTTTACCTTTACACTATTCTTAATTTAGAAACTATTTACCTGCTATAAATAGTCAGACATTGAGTATTAAGATGAATGAAGATAAATGAATAAGCCAATATTCAATATAGATGAATAAGCCAATAAATGAGTGTACTTTAAAAAAAGATACTCAAACCTTATTGTGAATTTTTCAGAAGGACTCTTTACTTCGGTATTTCTGATGGACAGTCAAGTTATAAATGTCCCATTTATTCACTATAAGTGGCAAATAAATTGATTGATTTGATTTGATTTTAAAAGTACCTTTGATAGAACTGTTAAATAAATTAAGTGAAAATCATAATCCTGCAGTTAAACTGCTCAAATAAAGAAAGTAACAAAAGTAAATAGCTGAAGCAAAACAAAACAGAGTAGGGATAATTGTCACACAAACATGCAGCCTAAAGACAACCCCTCATCTCTCACAGTGGCTAAGACCCCCTCTAGAAAAAGAGCAATAATACCAACGTTCAAAGTAAAGCATCAGATTTAGTGGACCTCAGAAACTGACCAGTAGCAGAGTAACATCGGTCACCGTGACCTTCCGGCATACAGTTGTTGGGAGAGCACCTGGCCATCTTTGTGGGGCCCTCTTTGATTTTACAATGACCGCTATCAAGTTGAGAGTCATCCGCCGTCGTCCTCTTCTTACAGAAGATGCCCATCTGACATCTTGTCATCCACAAGGGAGTACAGCAGAACGTTTGTCCTGCTCCTCATCAGCGGCTTCTGTAACTTCGCTCAGAACTTAATTCTTTTTCATCTTTTTAAATCTTCCCCTTTGGAAAATTCTGCTGTTGCTGAAGAGCTGTTGCAAAGAGCGCAGACCACCGCTCACTCCAGTGCCAGATGCATGATCAGATACATCTTCTCCAGGTGCAGCGAGCCCAATGGGGGTCGAGTGTCCATGGTTGCAGGCTGAGACAAAGGATTCACGGGTGCTTGTTGAACAGTTAAAATCCCGGTGTCCACAGCTCCTAAGGTGCATTAGGTTCAGTAGAGGGCAGGCTGTTGCGGGCTTAGACCTCGGGTCTGCGGGTGCCTGTGGAATAGACGAAGACTCAGGATCCGCGGTGACCACTGGCCCCTCAGGCTCAACAGGAGCGATTCCAGAATTAGCAGCCTTTCGTAGACAATGGTGGTTTGTCAGGACCCACAGGAATCAAGCGCACAAGCACAAATCAGGTGCGCCTCAGCTGAAACACTTCATCTGTTGGGTGGTTGCAAAAACATGCATGAAACCCCTTAGACTTTGAATCTGAGAGAGACATTCAATTTAGAAGTAGTGTCAGAGTAGGTTTTGTCTGTGGTGACAGTTTATATGTCAGAGCACAAGGCGACATCCTCCGGACAGGAGTAACAAGACACTTTGCTGGAAATACCAGGGGCATCACCGGCGTGAGAGACATTGATCATTGCCGGTTCTCCACCGCTTCAGCCACCTTCTCCGTGGTAGCCAGAAACGGCACTACATTCTCCTTCGTCCTGGACACTGATTGAACGGATTCATGGCCGTCAACTTTACCGACTGCGAGGGACACCTCCTCCACTAAGCACGTTCCAGTTGGGACCAGCTTCACAACATGACGACGAGTCATGACACACACAAGGAAGGGGAAAAAAGTCACTATAGTCTACAAAAAACGCCATAAAAAAGCGACCCCAAACTGACTAAAAAAAAAAAGCAAGGATAATCCAGGGTGGATGATCCAGTGTTGGAATTGTCCCACATAACAACTCCCTAGCTTTATATGTAAATTCATGGGCCCATGAAAGGTGTGACATTGAATATCATCCAAGAGTTTCGGGTTCAAGCTGTTCTGTTACGGCTCTCTGGTTTGTATTTGCCACTTTCTTGTTAATGGTCACAGTTACCATCATTCTGCCTAATTCAGTCATTTGCTTCACTTTTACACCAAACCCACAGATTCAGATCTCAGTTCCCTCACATAGGGACATTTTGTGAAACCCCTTGAAAACACTTGAGGGAAACATTTCAATTGAATGCAACACTCTTTAACATGGTTACGATTACAGTCCTGTTCAACATGGTTACAATTTACCTAAGTCTCTGCTGACACATTTTATGTTCCTATCTCACAATTCTCATTATTACACATCAGTGGTGCCCACCGGTGCGAGGAAGGAGTGCCATTACCCTGTTTACTGTCTTTCCTGCATAGTAAAACTAAGCAGAGCAAAACATCAGGAAGTTTACCTGCAAGTTGAGTTGTGTTTGTGACAACTTGTAAAAAGGAAATAAACCCTTTGTCTTTTGCGCCTGAAAATATTTTTTTCAGGTGTGAAAGACGGCAAACTTTGTGCAGCAGGGAAAATAGCACCAGAGAGAGTGAAGTGCATGCCAGAACACCCGAAACACAGGAACTCTTTGAAATGACACACACTGTGAAGATCATTAGAAGACACAAGACAGCAAGAGGGGTATGAGGAATTCTTTTAGTGACCCAGATGTGTACAGATGTCGTTTTCGTTGTAGAAAGGTGAAAAGTGCTATTCAAAAACTTTAGCTTCAGCAAATCAAATTCATTGATTCATTTTCTGAACCTTTTAACCGAGAGCATAAAATAGTGTTCGATCTCCGTCAGAAACTCATTTCACATCACGGGTCACACATGACCTCTAGGTAGACGTCATGGGCCGGACCAATAAAATGATAGCATACTTAGCTATCAATGACCAAAATACCATGTCTTCCCTTTGTCTTGGTGTAAAGGAGCGCAAAGACTTTGTGAAACTTGAAATTTAACTCTAAATGCATTGAAAACATTTCACAAAATTTTACAAACTTTAAATAACTGGTGTTGAAAATGATAGTAATGAACTTTATGATTACATGATATTTATAAAGAAAGACTTATGTTTTTTAAAATCACCTCAGTAAGGATTCATTTTTACAGAGCTGTAATTCATTGACCTTATCTGGTCTCAGTTGTTCTTGTAAGCTGTCATATTTTGCACTGTGGTGAGTCTCGTAGTGGCGCCGAACATTATATTTCTTAAACACGGAAACTTGTTGCAAACACACCTAGCACATTTTTTTACCGAGTGTTTCCGTAACTAAATATGATGTGGTCCATTTTTCTTGGAAAATTCTACCCTCTTTATTCACTTTTGTTATTTTGATAACGTCATTTTCGCTAATCTGGGTGCCAGTAGGTATAGAACTTGATATAAACAACTCTTAAAGAAGCAGATGTTTCGAAACAGTGCGCTCCCAGTGGATAATTTAAAAAATGCATTTAATAAAAAAACAAAATAATACTGTTTTTTATGCAATTTTTCACCTTTCAATTTATCCTGTAGGCCTGATCAAACCTCCGGGCCATATGCTTGACACCCCTTGGCTTAACCCTACTGGATACCAAGAGGGTGCCAAAGTTTTTTCCGTCTGATTTAAGGTGACAGGTCTCCAGTCTTTTGCGGGGGAACACACAGACAACCATCAACACACATGTTCATTCCTAGAGGCAATTTCGTAGCAGCCAATCAACCTAACATGTATGTGTTATGGATCGGGGAGGAAAGAGATCCAACCACAGGTCAATGATCACGAAAATACGGTTGATTAAATAACTAAAGGAAGTGGCGATGTTGAAGAACTGACAAAGTCTTTAGCTGAGCCATGGTCCTCAATAATAAAGTGGCAAGTGGATGCAGGTGAACCTCACAAGGCCAGTCCGCCTATCAGAAGCCACCAAAGTCCAGCAGCTGAGACTAATTAAAGAAACTGAAAAACCAAAATGGACAACAGAGGGTGTCACACTACAGTGTGCTTTTGGAGAAGTGGAGAAAACCAGAGACAACCCACACATACGCAGGAGAACATGTAAATTCCATACAGAAAAGACAATATGTGAAGCTTGTTGGTATTTTACTTATTTTAATATCTGTTTTACAAATATTAAATTACTTTAGAGTTCCGTTCTGTCATCTTCCGCTTGTTCTGGGGTCGGGTCGCAGGGGCAACAGCCTCAAACGGGAAGCCCAGGCTTCTCTCACCCCAGCTGCATCCTCCAGCTCACCCGGAAGGATCCCGAGTCATTCTCCGGCCAGCTGTGAGACATAGTCTCTCCAGCGGGTCTGGGGTCTGCCTCTTGGTCTCTTCTTGGTGGGACGTGCCCGAAACACCTCACCCGCGAGGCGCTCGGGGGACATCCTGACCAGATGTCCGAAATACCCCATCTGGCTCCTCTCAACCTGGAAGAGCAGCGGCTCGACAACAAGCTCCTCCCGGATGGCAGATTTCCTCACCCAATCTCTGAGTGAGAGCCCGGCCACGATGCGAAGGAAGCTTATTTCGGCCGCTTGTACCCGCGATCTCATTCTTTCGGTCACCACCCACAGCTGGTGACCATAGGTGAGGGTTGGAACGTAGATCGACTTGTAAATCAAGAGCTTTTCAGCTCTCTCTTTACCATGACGGACCAATGCAGCGTCCTAGTTATTGGCGACGCTGCACCGATCCGCCTGTCGACATCCCGCTCCATCCTTCTCCCACTCGTGAACAACACCCCGAGATACTTAAGCTCCTCCACTTAGGGCAGGACCCTGACCCGCAGGGGGCTTTCCACCCTTTTCTAGGCGAGGACCATGGTCTCGGATTTAGAGGCGCTGATTCCCATCCTGGCCGCTTCACACTCGGCAGCAGTGTAGAGTTTCATTTGATAATGTTTAGATAATTGTAACCCTATTTATGACAACCTAAAAAATGTATATTTTTTTGGTTCTATTTTAATATTCTTTTTCAAAAACACTCAATATTCTGAAAAACTGCGAACAACTATTATTATTATTTCTTCTTTTGAATGACAGCCTTTCTAACACCCGTCAAGATCTGGGGCACCAGTAAAGAGGGCACTTGCATAACTGCACAGAAAAGCGCGCGCGCACACACAAACAGTAGACAACGTTGCTCAGGTAAAGGTTATAGACTTGAAGAATGTTCTCATTACCTCTTTGTGCAACACAATCAGTATCCTGCCTCCACAGTGGAAGGTGCAAATGGTGTGTATGCATGCACGTGTCTGTGTGTGTGCATGACTGCGTGGGGATAATGAGCTGGTGGTGCTCTCTGAGTGTGAGCTTCTGTGCTGAAAGCCAAGGTGGGATCTCAGACTCTGAAAACAGTCCATCACCTTAAACCTCCTGGAGCTGAGAGCAGAATACAGAACACAATTATATTTATTAGCATCTCTGGCTGTCATTCACACACTCATTAGAGCAACTTCTGTCTGACTTTATGCCAAAATACTCTGACATAAAGGCCAGGCACAAATTTATTTCCAAAAAAGAAATAACTCACATTGAACTCGTAAATAAATTTCACTCAAACACATCATTCTGGAAGAATTTAGTCAACAAAAGTAGGATTTAAAAAAAAAAAAAAATGTATCGTAATTTCACGACCATTAAGCGCACCGTACGAAAAGGCGCAGTCTCAGTCACACACCGCCTTACAACAACACATGCGCAAGCATGCAAATGTGCGTATTAAAAAATAGATTGGGAGCAAAACTGAGTTTGATTGTACTTTATTTAAGTAGTATAAACAAGCACATTACCGGTAATAGTCTTTATTCAAATCCGTCAAAGTCCTCATCCTCTGTTTCGGAATCGAACAGCTGCGCAAAATCCAACAGAACAGGTCCACTTCGCTCCTCGCTGTCAAAGTCACTGTCTGGACTGTGCGGCTCCTCAGAAAGGATACCAGCTTTTGCGAAAGCTCGGATAACAGTACCAGCAGACACGTTAGTCCAAGCATCTACAATCCATTGGCAAACTGTAGCGTAACTCGCCCGGCGCTGCCTTCCACCCTTCGTGAAACTGTGGTCTCCTTCGGTCATCCATCGCTCCCACGCCGCTCACACTTCACTTTTTAACGTTCTCATGCCTTTTCTTTCAGGTCCGCCTCGCCTCACGGGCACTGTTTTTTCTTTCAGGTCTTTTCTCACACACAAGGCGCACCGCACGAAAGGGCGCATCGCTCCTTTTGAAGAAAATCTAAGATGTTTACATGCGCCTTATAGCCGTTAAATTACGGTAATTACACATGCAGAAATGTTCCAAACGAATATATTCACACTGCTCGCAAAAAAAATGAGAGCTATGTATTGATATAGCTAGCTAGATAGATAGATTTACTTTATTGATCCCACACTTGGGAAATTTGTGCGTTACAGCAGCAACAAGAAGAAATAGACAGTATATATACAAGAAGATAAATAAGTTAGGCTGAGAAGTATTATGGTTTTCTAAGATGTTCGTTTTTAGATTTTTATATCCAGAATCAGATATTTTTACAGCAGTCTGATAGTCAAGATGTGTGCATTTAAAAAAAAAAAAAAAAACACCCACAGATTTGCCCACACAGTAACATTGCCTCATTTTGGTTTTGTGCTGCAAAAAAAAAAAAAGATAAATAAATCGGGGCAATTCTGGTGGATTTATTACATTTGGCACCTTGGGCTGGGATTAAACCTAGAATTTGTAAAAAGAAAAAAACAAAATATCGCCAGTCCTTAAAAGCAACCAAGCTGCAGGTTGTGTGTGTGTTCTTTTCTGTGTTTCGTGGTAGCAAGTGTGGGCTTTTTATTTGTGCCGTTGTATCAGTGTGTGGCATCTGTGTGAGAGTAAATAAGAAACACAAGGTTGTAGGGAGCATGTAAAATACCAAAGAAGAAGTAATAACAGATATACATCAAACTTATTTCTTTCTGGCAAAGAGCAGCCAATAAGAAACAGAGGAAACCGTTCTTATGGAAGACCTCATCAAAACGAAGACGTATCTGTGGTTTGTTGCAGATAACAAAAAAAAAAAAAAGATGGAGCCTCGGAGAGAAAGCTCTTGTCATAGATGAGGAAGTCCACCGGTTGGTGTTCCACAGCGATGATTCATCACCTGTTGCCGTTTGTTGGTAGAAGCCTCAAAAGTTCAATATTTTTCCGACTGGCATTGTGCAGGAATAAATCACACCAACTGTGTTGTTGGTGTGCCTCCAACGAGAACAAACAAACATATTTCCATGCAAAGCAGACTGGTGGTGGTGATCAGACCCCGGGAGCGGGGAACTCTTCCAAGTCGCTGCCTCGCAGGTGCAGCACACTTCCCAGTCAATCAAATGTTTGTAAAATAGCTTGTGCTAATGGAAACTGTGCAACACATCGGGCAGTGCCCTGAACTGCATTCTAATCAGATCGCTGGATTGAAAAACTGGAAGATGGATGCAGACATAAAACCTTGTTTTTTAAAATGATAATAATAATCTAATAAGTCTAATTTTAATGGATACTCTCTAGAGGTGAGATCAGGCCTAAAAAATCCGACCCGAGCCCGAGGATATTAAGGCCCGAGCTCGACCAATCAACGTGATTTGCGGGCCCGAGCCTGAAACAAGCCTGAAATGTCATATTTTATTTGTTAGGACTCGGGAGAGGGGTGAGGGATTTATAAATAGAAACATTTTCAAGAACACATTTTTTACTGTAAAAAAATCACACTATCGGACCCCTAATTCACTTGTCTGTGATGGCCTGCTTAGCGCGAAGAGGAGGGACGGTCTTTGAAACAAATGATAAAAAAGATCTTTAACGATCATCACTTTTGCCAGTCCAGTTGTTTAAATGCCAGCTCAACGTAGAGGTGCCAGCCTTTTTTGCTCTCATATAAAAGCAAAGCGCCACATTGACTACATCCAGCGAGGCCAACGCAAGTTTCTGTAGCATTTTGAACAATAAATTTGAATCTTTTCCACACCTCACTCTTACCGGTGTGTGTTTGTCTTTTCAGTTCTCCCGCTTTTAGTTTATCCTTAACTTCTTACTCCTTCATATCGGGGATACCAGTACAAAATAAAATAAAGACGTGCGCAGGGGAGGATTACCAAATTAAGAGGAGGCGTTCACGTGCGCAGAGCATGTGCTGGCTCTGCGGATCCTGTTTAGTGGTTAAACATTACTTGTCTGTTTTATCCAAATTAAATAATTTTATAACAAGTATTTATTAGTTTAGTACACACACCTCATTTTACTTTACATTTTATAAACATATGTTTATTAAAAAAAAAAAAAGTCAGCGAGAGAGAAGCCCGACCCAAAGTAATGATTGACATTTTTATGCCCGACCCGACTGGGCTCGGGCTTAAGATCTTACCTCTGGTGGTGACCGAAAGAATGAGATTGCGGGTGCAAGCGGACAAAATGAGCTTCCTCCGCAGGTTGGCTGGGCTCTCACTCAGATCGGGTGAGGAGCTCTGCCATCCAGGAGGAGCTCGGTGTCGAGCCGCTCTTCCTCCAGGTCGAGAGGAGCTAGATGGGGTGATTCAGGCATCTGTCAGGGTGCCCGCCAAGTGCCTCGCGGGTAAGGTGTTCCGGGCACATATCACTGGGAGGAGACCAAGGGGCAGACCCCGGACTCGCTGGAGAGACTATGTCTCACAGCTGGCCGGGGAACGACTTGGGATCCTTCCGGGTGAGCTGGAGGATGCAGCCAGAGTGAGAGAGGCCTGGGCTACCCGTTTGAGGCTGATGTCCCCACGACCTGACCCCGGAACAAGCGGAAGATGACGGAACATTTTCTATCAAAATGGATCGAACGAGCGCCAACTTAAATCGTCACTCATTTTTAGATCTTTTGACATCGATTGGTGGTCGGTAAGAAGCTGGATTTTAACTGTTGAAACAATTGTTCCATGTTGCTCATCAAAATCTCACCGCTTTGAAATTTCTGAACCTCTCTCAATTACTGTATTTAGAAATGGAACATATAAAGTTTCATCCCTCTGCATACTAAATAAGAACTACCCACTGGCTTCAAAGCACAAATGGACTTGTGGAGAAATCAGTAGATATTACTCAGTTATCAGTTTTGACATTCTGGGTGTTGTCTTAGTTTTAATGCATTCTCTCTTTGTCAGGATTCCTCACCTGCTACCAGAGGGAGCCCTGAAAGGTCCTAATCACCCTGATTGGGTGACACCTGTGATGATTACCAATTCCCAACATCTGTGCACCCTGACATCTATTTAAGGGGAATCCCCCTAGACTTCCCTGTTGGGTCTTACTATCCCTTCCAGCCAGGTCACCCTGGTTGCCTGACCATGTTTTGAACGTTGTTATTAGTTGGACTTTTGAAACCTTTAGTTAACACTGTGCTTCTTGCTTTACAGACTTTCCTGAATTGTGTTAATAAATTTTGTTTGATATCCTGCTTTTAGGTCCTCCTATTTCCACCATCCTTCCACATCCATGACACTCTTATTGTCAACTTTTTGTTGTCAATTGCCCCGAAGTGCAAGTAAATAAATTTTCTGAAAAAAGTCTCCATACCAAAGTCATGAGTCACATCACCATCCAAATTTTATTGTTTGCATCCTTCTGTCTCTAGAGACAATAGATTCTGCACCTGGATACTTATCTGTTTGTGCAGCATTGGCTGTGGATGAATATGCCAATGCGGGAACTACAACTCCTACCACACTTGCTGTGGTGGAATTGAGTCATGGAGGAGCATGAGCAGTGGCAGACTGACTTTTATGCTGTTTTTGGGTCTTTGTAGCCTCTCGCGCTCAATCTCTCTGTTCTCCTCGGACTGCTTGATACTGATTTTCACAGTTGCTCGCCACCTGTAGCGGTCAGAGGTCTTTAAAAAATTGAGATCTGCTGTGTTGATGTTGCTCGACTTGAGATTCGTCTTGCAGGCAATTTTTTTTTTTTTTTTTTTTTACCGTAGGGCCAGTCATCCAGTTGGCCGCGTTTCTGTGGCGAGCTCCCCATAGAGGATGTCCTTTGGAATGTGGCCATCGTCCATATCCTGCATACATGGCCTGGCCAGCGCAGGCGCCTCTGTGAGAAGATGGTGAACATACCAAACATGTTTGGCTGGGTCAGGACGTCTACATTGGATTCCTCGATCCTGCCAGGTTATACGTACGTGACGTCTAAGGTTATGCAGGTGGAAAGCGTTTAGTCTCTGCTCTTTGTAGGTTTACAGTGTCTAAGCTTCACTCCCATACACTAGCGTGCTCAGCACACACAATATGATTACTATCAATTTTGCCTTAAAATCAGACACAATACATCTTTATTTTCCCATAACAAACCTGCTCCTTCCTCTTGTTGTAGCTCAAAAAATAAACTTGTTTTTGCTGAAATGTTCTAGTTTTGTTTATCTATGTTGCAAAAAATGTTGTTTTATAATATAATCGAGTCTGAACAGGTTATCTAGCAAAGCCAGATAAGCTGAGCCGAGTGGCTGCCGCCATATAAAATAAAAAGATTTAAGGCTGACTTAATGCTTACACAATTGAACAGGCGTGTGTGTGTGTGTGATGGGTGTTGTTCCATCACTAACCACTGTCATTTAATTCAAAATATCACGGATTGAACAAAATAATAATAAAATGAAGAAAAGCATGAACTAAAAGGAACTAATGGTGCATCTAAAACAAAAATGAAGGTAAACAAAGAAGAAAAAGAATAGTGAAATATTTATAGAGTATTTGTCTGATGGAATAGCTAGTTACAAACATTAGGAATCAAATTTAGGAATTAGTTTGTTCAAATTAAGTGGAAAAACAATCTTAACAATTAATTCTGGTCTTTTCACACATCTGGATATCACCCTAAAACCTGCCCCACTATCTTCCACCTCTGCTTGGACATGGTGTACTCTTGCTTCTTATGATTCTTCGGCTCCTTCTCCAAGTCTTTTATAGACTGACGGTCAACTGTTATCACAGCTTTGAACTCCTTAAGGGCGACTTTGGTCACCAGGCCCTTTTAGCATTTTTAGATTTGGAACCACCAGGAAAGAGGACTAGAGGAAGGCCAAAGAGGAGGTTCATGAATACAGTGAAGGAAGACATGAAGATAGTTGGTGTGACCAAAGAGGATACAGCAGATAGGGTTAGATGGAAGAACCTGACTTGCTGTGGCGGCCCCTGAAGGGAAATGCCGAAAGAAGAAGAATAAAGCGAGTTGCAGTGTTTAGGACAAGTCAGTGAATGATCAGTGTTCTGCCCTCACTACATGTAGGATGAAGTTATGCAGACTGATAAACTCCTCAACAATGTGCCAGATGTATGTCTTTTATTGACGTTAACTCCCACAATGATGAATCGAGTGAAAACTAGAAAACAAAAAATACAATATAACTTACAGCAAAACTCTTCCAGTAACAATCCAAAACATAAATGCAAGATAAAGTTATTCATCACTCAAAACAACAAATACTCATCTACTCATTAAGTTGTGCTCTAATACTCAAAAGGAATGCTCTTTGTAGCCTGACAACCTTGGATGAAAGGGATGAAAAAGGATTGAAATTTACAGATCTGCTTGTTTCTGCTAATTGTCAACAAGCATCCTAACTCTTCTTCTCCCGTCACATACAAACTTAACACAAAACTAATTGTGAAACAGCGCCACCTCTAGCTTCCTGTGCCTATACCAGTGCTTCTCAATTATTTCCTGTTGCGCTCCCCCTCGCCCCCCATAAAGAAGAAAATATTTCGCGACCCCCGCTCCGCTCCCTCCCCCACACTCTCCGCCATGACTATAATTAGTATCACTTGTCTATGAAATTGTTATAAGCAGTGGTACCCGAGGGGCACCCCTGGTGTGAGGAGCCTAACTAGTATTTTTATTTACTTTGTTTTTGTGATGTCTTTTATTTTGAAGGTATGTTTCCCGTTACCATAGCAACCAGAGTACGTTGTTGCTAATAAATTTTCTCGTGAAGACAAAGTGGATTTAAGTTTATTATTATTGATTAAAAAAGCCAGTTTTTCAGGCTGGTTTTATCATCTTTAGACCGGCCCTGAAAATATTATCAGACACTAAACCGGTCCGTGCGCAGAAAAGGTTGGGGACCCCTGGTTCTAAGTACACTTCTGCATAACATTGTATCCTTATTAACATTAACCTCTTAACATCCACCTATTTTCGGGCTGTGCACAATAGTTGGACATACCCAAATGCCATTGCTTATTACAGCAGCATCTTTCAAGTCACATGCTTGTACTATACATCAAAATAAAGCTTAGACCTTCTAGTTTCTGTAGATATGTACATGGAGAGTGTCAGAATTTCAGAGCCTATCCTACAGTAGTTCAAACATAAAAAAAATTGTAGAATTTTAGCCTCGCCTAATTTTTTTCATTTTCCAATGTCCCTAACCAAGACATACTTCTTAGTAGGCATAATTCCTTCCATTTGTATGACAAAAATCTTGTTGACAACAACTGTGTAAAGTTTCAGATCTCTAGGTACAAGTGTTTTTGACCTATTGACCTTTTACTATAAAAAGTGTCCATTCGGCACAAGCTGTCCAAATCTGTGCCAAAATGTGCCAAAATGTGCCAAAGTGAATTTTTGCCATTCTATCACTTTTTTAGTCATAAAAAATGCATATTAGTGTTTCTGTGACTTTGAATGCCTCCCACAGATATTTTTTTTCATAATTTTTTAAATGTATATTTTAATATTTTTTACTGTAATTATAAATTTTTCCATAAAAATTATGCACAAGAAATGAAATATACAACTGGATAAATGATATGTTGTGTATGACAACAACTGTGTAAAGTTTCAGATCTCTAGGTACAAAAGTTTTTGATTTATTGACCTTTTAGTATAAAAATGTCTAATCTGAACAAGCAACAAATTGAATTTTTGCCATTTTATCACCTTTTTAGTCATAAAAAATGCATATTAGTGTCTCTGTGACTTTAAAAACCTCCCAAAGATCTTTTTTTTTCCCTTTTTTTTTTTTTATTATTTTTTTTTTTATTTACATAATTTTTGCTGTAATTATAATTTTTTTTCATAAAAATCATGCACAATAAAAAATTTTCGAATAAAAAATATGTTCCAAAACCCCAGAAATATAGTTTGCTAAAAAAAAAGTTGAAAATAAACTAAAAAATCTTTCAATCTGTGATCACCTCACTCACTCAGTGTCTGCTCCTCATTCGCGTCATGACGCACAAAAATGGCGCCGTTTGTTTTGATAAAATTTCCGTTACGCAGTTGAATAACACGCGATTCTATTGGTCCGGTTTTAAACCAATCCCCTCGTTTTGAAGGTGGAAGTATCAGCTTTCTTTATTGGCTAGTCATATATTTTTAAGTGACGTCGTTAGCCCGCTAGAAGCTAACATGCTAGCAGTGCTGTTAGCTGAACGAGGAGCGCTTGATTCATTCAAAGCCTTGTAAAAAAGAAACCCTTAATCGGAATATTTTGCGAAAGGTCTCATTTTGTAGATAACTTCGTGAAGAAAATAAACATACCCAGGATGAAGTTAAAAACACAGCTTGGCAATTACTATGGAGATTGGAACGTGACTGCTACGATTTTTCGCAGAAAAAAAAATCACGTTTTCTGGAGTTTTTCTCCAAACTGGTTTACTTTTGAGAAAATACAATTTTATATAGTTATTCTGTGGATTGTTACGGACAAAATGAGACCAATCACATGAAGATTGAACCCGTCTGAGCCCATTAAGACTGGATCATAGGTGAGAAATGCGCTCTAAACAGTTTGATTTTGTTTGCGGATAGTTAGCTATTTCTTCTTGAAACTAGTGAAAACATAAGAATGGATGCTATGATCGTTTTCTTGAAAGTCTTAGCTTTAAAATGAGGTACAACTTAGTGGAATTGAACTAAGATTAAGTGTCTTTATGAGTGAAAAAAAAACCAAAAACCCACAAACGTACCGTGGGCAGGTCAGTGGAAGTTAGGAGGTTAAAGAAGAAAATAAGAAAAAGAACAGCTTTATTAACATTGTTTTTTAGTCTGTGACAGAAGAGATTTAAAGACCATTAATTAACTTGAAATTCAAAATGTTTTTAATTCTTATTTAAACTATAAACTACAACTACTGTAGTGGATGTGCAATTACACTTTATTCTAGGACACAAAAAAAAAACAAAAAAAACCCCAACATGTTCCACAGGGTCGCGCCCGGGGGGGGCGCCCCACTATTTGAGAAGAACTGCCCTATACTGTTGCATACTGCAATTTTCCCATTGTGGGACAAATAAAGGTTTTCTTACTTCTTACTTAATTGCCGGCACAATTTGGGACTTTGGTGCAAACAGAACGGAGGCAGCGCCAGGCAAGTTATGCCACAGATTGCCAATGGATTGTAGATGCTTGGGCTAACGTGTCTGCTGGCACTGTTGTCCGAGCTTTTGCAAAAGCAAGAGTCATTTTCGACGAGCTTACACGTTACAGAAAGTGACTCTGACAGCGAGGAACTTGAACCTGCTATGTTGGATTTAGCGCACCTGTTAGTTTCTGAAACAGAGGATGAGGACTTCGATGGATTTGATAAATGACTTTATGGCGGACGTAGTAGAGAATATTGATATAAAACCTGAGCCTTATCATCAGGTGCGCCTTATGTGTGTGTTAAATACAGAGCACACAGAATTGGGGGTGCGCCTTTTAATACAGTGCGCCTTTTGGTCGTGAAAATATAGTCGTATGATTGTGTGATGGCTGTTTTTCTTATTATTATTATTTCCCTGCTCTCTAAAGTGAGCACAAGTTGAAATTTCACACAACTCCCTCACATTTCTTAACTGCATTCCCCTATACGCCCACCTTTTGGATTCCCAACCTTCATCTAATAACAGACAAAATTCTCCCCCTAAATGTGATTTCCTCTTTCTCCTTGTCTTGCTGTGACATGACAAACAGACATTGTTGGTGGGTGGGAGAGATAATCTGTTCATCGTTTCACTCAGGAAATCAGCGAAAGGAGAGGCAGATCTCAAAAAGCTGATGAGATTCTGGCTGGTTGTTTTGACAGAGGCTGCATAACTGTAAGGATCCAAACCGGGCCTTGTAATACATTTTCACGCTCAGAGAGCAAGATATGGGGGAGGAATGAGGATAAATTAGGAGAAAGATTGGGGAGAAGTAAAATAAATGGGAAGCAAGAGATGATGGAAGGAAAATATTCTGTAAAAACGACAGTGATAAAGATAAAGAGAGCAAGAGATCTTGTTTGCCTTTCAGAGCAAATAGCTTTAAAAGCACCTTTGGTATTTGGATGGCTCATCGTTTAGGTTTTTCAAGGACAGCACAGCTTCACGTTGCATTGAATCATCTCAGAATCTAAAATGGAAACTACATGAAACATTAGAGTAATCAGTTAGCATGTCTACATTCCCTTCAGCTGTGAACGTTAATGACTGTCTGGGTATACCTCTAATATTTCTCTCCCTTTAGCGCCGTGGAGAAGTCGGTATGCAACAATAAAGCCAGAGTAAAGAGACTTAAAGATGACTCCTGAGGAGACGCCGGCCACTCAGCCTGGTTTTCTGAGTCCTAATGAATTTGCACATCAATCAAACTCCCACGCAAGCGACTGCCTGATAAATGTATATTTGTGTATGTAGAAACACCACTTTAAAATAAAAACCAACAATCTACATCCCGCGCAACTCCCACACCTTCACCAGAAAGTCAACAAGTATTCTCTAACAAAATTAAGATAGTGAAAAGAATAATTAGGATTTTATTATGTTATTTTCAAGAAAGAACGAGATTGAGGATACAAACATTTTGTCCAGTTTTCATACAACTTTTGTCTAGTGAAGTAATTTCCAATCGTTTCACTGCTAATTTTTGGAATTGAGTGGTTTCCCAATGGCCTCCAAATGATTATGTCATTACAATATGTGTCTGAGTCCAGAACAGAATGTAATGTCCAATTTGGATTTAGTCTGAAACCACAAGATCGGGCTGCGTTAAGATCACATGTTTATGTAGGGACAACCCATTAACAACACCTACACGTATAGTATGTACAGTATGTGAAAATGTACAAATATAAGAGCTTTCAAGTGTGTGTGTGCAAAGAAAAAAATAGAATGACACTTCAAACATCTTTTACCATCATTTTGACGGCTGGATAAAATAGCCCAGTTTCGCAACCTACTGTATGTACAATAAAACATAAAGAGATGGTTGCAATAATTTTTTTCTTCTTTTGTATGGTTAACACAAGAAGTGTCACTCTGAAAAGTTATCTCAACCAATTTTTCTAAATCGTATTATGGGTCAAACTGACCCAGAACATGACAGTGGGGTTTGGCCACTACTGCATGGAACCGAAACGGCATTCATGTAGTTCAATGACACAGAAAATAAAACACAAATATTCATATTCACTTACATCTTATAATATTATACTGTTTTCGGATTGTCTGCCACTTGTAAAATATGATGTTCTCACAGGTAGGGGCCATCCAAACATGACCAATCCTGATTGACTGTAGCTCTTGGCCATTCATGTTAACTGGTTGCATCGTCTGTGTTTATCAGGGTAAACATCTATTTTGACATGGCTTACGGGATGTGGTGTGATATCCTGTTTTCATCCAAGACATATTTAGAAATATATCTTGTTATATGTCCATATTTATCTTTATTAAAGTGTGTGTTTGTGGACAAATTAATTTGGTTTAATAAATAATTGTCTACTACCACATATTTTATTTTATTCCCCTTATTCGCACAACTTTAGTAAAAAGAAAAACTTGAATGCATCCCAAATAAAAAAGTGTTGAAAAAGTCTCCCTCCCCCCCCAAGGGTGTTCAGCTAATTTTACAAAGGGCTACAGGTCAAAATGAACATGCACAGCAAGTTCTCAATTCTTTTATGTTTTTATTACTAGCACTTTTTTTCTGCATGCAGCTAAAAGAATGTTAACATCACTAAAATACATAGAAATACAATGTACCCCATTGGGATTGGAACCACCAGAAAAGAGGCCTAGAGGAAGACCAAAGAGGATACAGTGAATGAAGACATGAGGATAGTTGGTGTGACCAAAGAAGATGCAGCAGATAGGGTTAGATGGAAGAAACTGACTTGTTGTGGATATCATGGATATCATGGATACAGTGAAGGAAGACATGAAGATAGTTGGTGTGACCAAAGAGGATGCAGCAGATAGGGTTAGATGGGAGAAACTGACTTGCTGTGGCGACCCCGAAGGGAAATGCCGAAAGAAGAAGAAGACCCCATCGTGATGAGATTTTGCTGAGCCATTTGAGAAATTAAGTCAGTGTTTCCATCCATGCTGTATGTATTTTTAAAGAACACCATTTAGAAGCAGATACACATTGTAAATGTAGAATGTCAAAGGAAGAGCGACATGATTGATTCAAATTACAGTTAAAGTTATTTTTATTCCACTCACTTGGATACTTTCAAACTGACCTTTGTCTTGTATTTTATACAAAATGTTTAATTTAAACTCTCCGAGGAGCTCTGTAACTTCTGGACTTTGATGAGTTTTTGATGTTTAACAATTAAGATTGGCTTTCTTGTGTAATTCCTAAATGACTTCTTTTTTTTTTTCTTTTTTTGGCAAATGAGTTTACAAAAACAGAATTCCTGAGATTGTAGAATTATAGAAAACGTGGATGCCTTATGGATAAATAAAGATAATAAAAGATAATAATAAAAAATGTAGTGGCTGGTGTACCCACTCATCTCTTCTTGTCCCCAGTGATAAAACATTGCTTGTTACAGAAGGTCAAATCCAAAATTTGTCATAGCAGTCAACTAGGAATATTTGAAAAGGGGAAAAATATGGATGATTCAACATAAAAACATACCAAGAAGACTTACATAATGCTTTTCATAGAGATTCAAAAGCTATCCCAGTCAGCATCCTTGTCCCCTTTCAAATTGTTGAGCACAAACTTGTAAAAGGCTGCCATTGATTTAATCCAGTCGTTCAGCCTAAGGTGCCTATTTTTCTTCCATTGGCACAAAATAATCCTGTATGCTGTTACAATTCCAACCATGATGACCGAAAAGGCTCCTTTGGTGTGACATTAGGCGTTTGGGATTTGTCGTCCAATAGGTACAGTTCTAGAGTCAAAGGGACCTCTGATCCAGCCCAAGTGGTCAAGCCCTCCAATACTTTAGTCCAGACTTTTGAATATGTTTACGTTTGAAATAAAATTGTTTAAAAGTCAAAGCAGTTGTCGAGTGGCATATTTCCGAGGACCGGAAACAACTGCAGCAGTTTTTAGATTCCGCCAACTTTTACAGGCGCTTAATAAAGAATTACAGCCGTGTGGCAGCTTCCCTGAACCATCTTACATCACCTAAGGTGTCTGTTTGTGCACTTGCGATGTAGCTTTGGCTTTTCAGAGTATGAAGGACAGATTTATTTCAGTTTCCATTCTCACTTAACCTGATCCTGTAAGACAGTTTGTTGTGGAGGTGGATGCCTCCGATGTTGGAATTGACGCTGTGCCGTCTCAGCGATCTGAGGACAAACACCTCCATCCCTGTGCCTTCTACTCGTCTAACTGACGCGAAGCAGAATTATGATGTTAGGGACAAAGAACTTTTTGCCATAAAGTTGACTCTTGAGGCATGGTGGCATTGGTTGGGAAGAGCGACACATCCTTTTGTTGTGTGGAACAATGACAAGAATTTCTCCTATCTGCCAAACATTTGAACCCATGTGAACATCAGCACCGTTCCCCAGCTTGTTTGGCTGTCCTCCCACAACATTCCCCATGGGAACGAAGCACGGAAGCTGTCTCTCTGTTTTGTTGGCGTTTAAAACTGATCACATTACGAATTCAGGTTCCATGCATCTCGGGATGCTGTGGACCATGAGGATTCACCCTACATTTTATGTGTCCTTACTCCAGCCAGTGTGTACCTTACCTCTGTACCAGTGGCGGCTCGTGACGTGTGGCAGAGAGGCGCCGCCCCCCCTCTCCTGATCACCAAAACTAACAATAAAAAAATACATAAACATTTATATGTTTGTAAGTATGAAAAACTATCATGTGTGGAGATTATATGCCTTTTAATAACGTTTTACGTAATTTTATTTTCTTACTTACTTTATTTTCTTACTCATTTTATTTCTACTTCCTGTGAACACTGGAAAGAGGGCGCAAAGCGGATGTGCCCCGCAAGGAAAACGCATGAGTGTGTACGTGGTTTCCGGTATTTCAGAAAAAATTTGTGATGTCAGCTCCGAATTTTATTCTATTCATTTGTATTGCAAACCACAACGAAGCCCGTGGGGCGCAAGACGGACGCGCCCCAAAACACAGTGATAGGTTATTCTCCCTGTCAGTCTATGACGTGAACCAATCAATTAGATATAAGCTTGACCTATAATCCCGCCTTGGACCCTCCCACCTTTGGAGGTGATAGGTTGTGTTAAAAATTCATAGAGAATCCACAGAGAAAGTCTCAAACCAAGAAAAAATAAAGATGATTTCTACAACTTAATCATAAAACTTTTTGGCGGATGGACTTCAGTAAAAGTAGGGAGACAACTGATTCTGTTTTGTTAAAAAAAAAAGGAAAAAATAACATAATACATGTTTGTCCTTGAAGATTTTTGCTTTTTATTAAAAATCATTTTAAAAAGCAAACTTTATTAAAATTTATTTAAAGACCAGGTTTTAAAATTTGAAAAACAACAGAATTTTTTACTGTTGGTCAAAATGAAACCTCTGTATTTTAATTTGTTTATAGTATTGATGAATTTCTTAAAACGCTATCCATAGCTATAAAAGAGACAGATCTGGTCCTGTGTTTATGTTTGTGGATGTGATTGAAAGAAGAATGCTGATTGGATATGAAGCATTATGAGTAGTTGGATGCTGTTGGATGAATGCTTGAATAAGATGGATTTTTCAGTTCTTACAATTACAAATCCAACTCTTGAGGAGTCAGTGCCTCCCCAGACAAGAACCTCACCGCATGTCATGTGAGACTTTAATCAGAAGGTAATTAAAACTTTTTGTAGCAGAAAGAAAAAAGAGCCAAATTTCTGTTCAAGTAGGGTGGACCATATACATGGGAAAAACAAAAATAAAACTTTGAAATATTGATGTACTGGCATGTGATATATTTTGTATAAAGGATATCTCAAAATAAATATACATATTTTTTGTGTGTGTGTGTGTTTGAAAAATGTGTGCCGCCCCAGTTTTTTTTTTTTTTACCACCAGCCGCCACTGCTCTGTACCTTCCTTTTTGGTGAACTGGGAGGATTATGGCCCTAAAGAGTGCTCCTGGGTTCCTCGTTCTTTTATTCGGATTTTTTCTTTCCTTATTTCAGATTTTGACTGCTCCCACCCTGACTATCCTGGGGGCTCCCATTAAGAAGGGAGTATTGATAGGGTTTGGTCAGGTTCATGAGTAATCAGGTGTAGATTCCTCCAGCTCATTTTGGCTTCATGCAACTCAGCTGAGACCACTGATTGGTAGCTCCTTAAAAACCTGGAGAAATTCTTCAGCCAGTGCCAGTTCGTCTGCTTACCTTTTACTGCAAGTGAGATCCTGGTTTTGTGTGAATCTTTTGGATTTCGCCTGTTGTATTCCCCTTCCAAACACCTGACCACTCTGCACTGCATCTTGATCTTGTTAGTAGTCAAACCAGACAATAAATCTACCCTCCTTCCAAGCTTCCACCGTGCCTCTGTTCAGCTCTGTTCCTCCTAACTTAACATCCTAACAGTGATTAACTTTGTGTCTGAGTTAGGGCTGCAACTAACGATTATTTCTGTAATCGATTAATCTGTCGATTATTGGGTCGATTACTCGATTAATCGGATAAAAATGACAATTTAATAAATATTACTTTTTCGGCATATTATTGGATGTAATCGTGTAAAACACAACTCATAACCACATAAACAACACGTTAAGTTTATTACAGTAAGAGAAAATGTTAATCTTTCTGTCAAATAAAGAGGTAGAATATTTTCATTTCTAGAAAATAATAAATCTACTTACTGAATACAGTAAAAGTAACTCATAAGCACCCATAAAATGTGCTTTAGTAGTACTGGCTGATAAAAGATCAAATGTAAACTGTTGGATCACATTTGAAAACAAGAATCCTTTAACACTTCTGGATTCGCAAATTTAACCTTGTTCAGAAGTATCGTACAAAAAAAAAGGCCCCGGATTAACATGAGTAAAAAATATACAAAAACATTTAAGTTGTGTGGTATTAGTGCAAAAGAAACCAACAAAAAGCATCATCTCTACTGTAAAAATAGGAACTTTAATAAATAAAATGACCATCTTTACCACTTATAATATTACAAACACAGATCTACTAATCGATAAAGGGGTGCCTAACAAACAGCACTCATTTTTTTGTGGGAAAAAATGTGCTTTGCAGCGTAGAGGAGGGGGTCTCTTATCCTGGATTGAATTTAGCGATCTTTTTTTTTTTAAACCCCTCGTCTTCCTACTGTCAGCGGCCTCATATTGAACACGATCATTTCCAAAATAAGAGTCCCTGATAGAAGCGCTTTGCTGCGGAGTGCAACCGTTTTCCACAAAAAAATAGTCCATGTTGGGTTGTTTTTGTTTTTTTGCAGCTAATAAAAAGTGTATTTAGCGACCTGTAAAGTTGTTTTTAATAGAAATAACACCATGTATCGCTCCGGTTTGCTGTCTCCCGCTCCGAGTCCGACATGTTTTTTTTTCGGATGTTCATGCAGCGTCGTTAAGCTTCCGTACCAAAACGTGTCCGTTTCGCAAACTTTGCATATTAACGTGCGTCTTTTTCAAATTTAGTGGAAAATGATCCAAACTTTGATTAAATTGGCATGTGTTTTTCTTTCCGCCATCTTGTTGAATCTGCCTGATCACGTGGGGCGGGGTGAAATGAAGGCCAATGATTGGCTGCTATCTTCTTCTCCTCCTATTTTGGTAGCTGGCATCATCAATTTGCTCTCTACTGCCCCACATGGAGACCAATTTAAGTGCAGCTGACAGTAAAACGTTTAGGCGATTAATCGATGACCAAATTAGTCGATAACTATTTTGATAATCGATTATAGTCGATTAAATCGATTAACTGTTTCAGCCCTAGTCTGAGTCACTGCTCTAACATCACATGCCTTTACATAAAAATGTAGGTAATGTCAAAACCAGGAGGTCAAATGAGATGGTGATTTTATGCGGAAATGTGAGAAATTCTGAAAGGTTCAGATACTATAACAGGCCACTGTGTGTCCTGAAATTTGCATTCAGGCTCACAAAACCGTACTTCCGTCCATGTTTTGTTTGAAACTCAATAAAACTGCATTTTTATTTTTAACTTTTGTGAGCTAATGAAAGCTCTCCCAATTAACCCATCCTTCAGTGACAATTCACAATTGAATGGCAATAAAAACAAGAAAAATGTACAAAAGGAATAATGCAGAAAAAAGGAACTGAGACAAGAAAAGGATATGAAACTTTTTGTTTTTGTGGTGTGATCAATACCAGAAAAGGAAGAGAAGCGAACAGCTTCATAAATTCTGAGGGGAAAAAAATTGCCTTTGGGATGAAAACACGAAGAAATATTCAGATTGCAGATGTGAAAGAACAAAGTGCATCAGAGTTTCCGGAGGAAGAAGGTCAGAGACTTCTGGAATGGGTGAATGCTCGAGCTGCGCTGTATATTTTCTTAAATGGAAAAATCTGGAGGGAGTCACAGATGCACAGATGGAACACGCTCTGCTGGCTCTTTTTCTTAAACCAGATTCTAAAGTTGCACATGGGACAATCTTCAGACAAAAAAAAAACAAAAGAATTTGTTCTTTTTTTTAATGAAACCTCATTTGCAAAGAAGTTTATGGCCATTTCTTCATACAGTTGAATACTATGAAAATGCATTTATTTTATATATATATATATATATATATATATACATATACATATTGCTTTTCTCACCTTCTCATCTACCAACATGAAGTCTGATTTGCCATTACCATTCGGTCAGTCTGGACCTGCAAGTCCTAAAGGATCTTGGCTCTATTATTCTCTATCACCCTTGGGGGTGTTTCCCACTCTGACCTTGGAGTTCCCGGTCCATATTCTGTGCAAATGTTCATGCATACTATCCAAGCCACCTGGTTATGGCACTCCTTGTAGGCATTGCTAGCCAGCATCTTACACCCTGCAGTTATGTCAGGACCATCTCGGGGCTTCATTGCACACCTTGGCTATTGTCTGGTGTGGTAAATTTTGGCCTCTATTGCTGTAGTGTTTAGGGACGGCTCCTGTGTCATCAGTATGAGAGCCTCTTTGCTGTCCTGACATCCACCCTTTCAAGCCATCGGTAGGTTTTCTGGAGATCAGCCAACTTCAGTTATGTTTAGATGGTACGTTCCATGCAAGGGCTTGTCCATCGATAATGATGTTCCCTTATCCATATGTGTGTGTGTGTTTTTTGAGGGTATGTGTGTGTATTATTGCCTCTTATTGCCTGTATTATTGCCTGCATTAGTGTACTTAGTTTTTAATCATCAGAATTAGTGGCCTTCCTGGATCTGGAAGAGTGATGAAGTCTCAGTAGCAGTAGAAAACAACCCCTTGCTTTGATCCCACCACTTCAGTGAAAAGTGACATCAACATTTTTGCAAGTGCTGAATGTTTCCTATTGTTTCTAAAAATCAGTTCTGTCCTATTCCTCTCTGAAAAACAAAACAAACCAACAAAAAAATGATATAAACACCCAGAGGCGCACTCATAGATCCACCCATTCAGTTCAGATTCACTCCTCATCCTCCCAAAAGAGTGAAAAGGTTGACTTTGTTTCACAAGCATAACACAGAATAAATAGAAGAATAACTGTTTTTAAAATATGGTTGAATCAACTTTGGATATTTTAGATTTTTGAAAACTTTAAAGGTGCTGTAAAGCAGGAGTCCCCAACCTTTTAGCGCCACGGACCAGTTTAATTTTTTTTTTCGTTTTTTTTTATTTTCATATACTTTATAATTCCCTCACCAGGAAATTTGTGTGCTGCACTACACCACACCAGCCTGCCACCTATGACTGCACCAATGGTGAGAGAAACGAGCGATTAGGTGTCTTTTATCAATAATAATAAACTTAAAACCACTTTTCCGTCAAAAAGCAGCGTCTTTATAACATGCTAACGTTCTCTCTGCCCTTATGCACTCTGGTTGCTATGCTAACGATATGTCATCACAAAAAACTGAGTGAAGAAAAATACCGTATCGGCTCGTCATAGTAAGACTAGATCAATTGGAGTTCTGAGTTTGTTTTGCTGCAACAATACAGTCCCATTCTGGCCTGAAACCTGAAAAATGTTTCTAAGGTCCAGTCACTTCGCAACTCTACAACTCCTTTTACCAAAGAATCTTCTAATAGATCTTTGTTTTATCCTCATTTTGTTAGTTTAGGGGTTTAAATTTAATAGGGTAATGCGTCAAAGGTGAGTCATTGACGTATATAAAGAAGAAATTGTGAAGACTTGAAATTAAAATATCATTTTGGCTTGAAAAATAAACAAAATTCTTTCTGTGTGGCCACGGCCTAGTGGTTGGGGACTACTACTGTAGAGGAAAAATACCTATGGTTAAAAATTGTAGTATGCTGTACTTATCAGTCATGTTTTTAATCTACGTACTTTGGATGATAGGATGAACATGTTATCGGCACTGGCCTCTTTCTTGACACCACTTGGTCCACAGACTTCCAGGTTCTTTTTTTTTTGGTTGTTTATAAAAATCTGTGTAGATGAGTATCATGGTTCTCTCGCCTACCACCAGAGGGAGCCCAGGGCCATCCCTCATCTGCCTGATTTGAGACACCTGATGGTGTTTGAGCCGCGGTCTTTAAAAATGCGATCTGCCTTCCCTTCAGTGTTGGGTTATCATCTCATCCAGCCAGGTCTTCATGGCTGCCTGACCATGATTTACATTTGGAACAATAACTTCAAGACATTCCACTGATCCATGAGTTTTTCTTTACAGCTTAAACCGGACTGCCTTACTAAATAAATCATGTTTGTTGTCCTGCACTTGGGTCCTCTGTCTGCTCCCATGACGTGACAATGAGTGTCTGTGACACTCAGACCGCCAAGTGCAGCACAATCACAACATATGTTGAATAAAAATATTTTGACATTTCAAAAATCCAACTTTCAGTAAACCTTATAAATTGATCATGTCAGATAAAAAATATAAACAGTGAAAAGTTATGCAAGAATTAGCCTATTTGTTTGGTTTTTCTTCGTCAAAGTTACTACATTTTTATTCAACTCACGCTCTCTCGTTTAAGTCAGTTTACATTAAGAGTTCATGAAAGCAAATGTCTAAGACACCGCAGCAGGCTGCCTATGGCGGCGCCAATGGCGGGAGAAAATGGGGGCATAGGTGTCTTCTCCAAGGACCATAGAACGCTTTGACCACGGAGCCACGCCTCCCCCCCACGTCTAACCTATTATATGGTCCATGATCATGAATAGCTATTGATGATCATGGATAGCTGGACTACGGGCAGAAGTTTGCCTGTGTTAGCAGCAGTAATGTTTCCAACTACAAAATACTGGACGACGTTAATGATGTCGAAAGAGGAGCACAGAGAAGGTCAGAACAATAGCATTGTGTTTTTTGTGGATCTGGAGACAGGGGCATCAAGGACAAAATAGGGGGCAGAGCTGGTAGTCGAGATGAAGAGGCTGAGGTTCTCTTTGGGAGGGACCAATCTGGACTGTATCTAGAATGAGATCATCAGAGGGAAAGCATATGTCACATGTTTTGGAGATGAATTCAGAAAGGTCATCCTGGAGTGGTTCGGACAGGTCAGAGGAGAAAGAGGACATACAGTACATTACCAGAAAGATGCTGGGTTTACAACAGCTAATCAAGAGGAAGACCAAAGAGGAGGTTTATGAATGAAGTGAAGAAAGATATGAATATAGTGAGTGAAACACTATGAACAGTAATCCAGTGAATAGGATGTGTTGGAGCATATTTTACCAGTTGGCTTTGCTCCTGGGAATGATTTGAGGAGTTTATTAGAAACCTAGGCATAAAAAATAAATGATAAGAATAGATGCAAAGTTTGAGTGAAAATTTTATTGAAAAAATGTCAGCGAGGAAGCTGGTCAATTAAAGTAATTATCATCTTGTCAATCAAACAAAATAATATAATTAGTGTAATACAAAGTTACTGGGTTTTTTTCTGGAGATCTTTTTGAAAAAAAAAATGTGTTGAAGTTAAGATTAAGAATCACATAAAAAGAAAGAAGAAAATCAATCCAGTTTAAAACAGGAAGACAGAAGAAGAGAAACGGAGAAATTGATCCATCCAATCATAAGATCCATCCTGTATTCCAATTGGACCAGATGGATGTTTTTTTCTCAGTTGGGAAGAGAAAAAGATGGAGATATTACACATTGTTGAACAATAAATACAAATGGAATTCAAAGTAAAAAAAAACTCAACATGTGCCGCTCTGGTTATGGGAAGAACCCGGGCAAAGCACACACGAATTGTGCTAGGGAAACATGCAAACTGGTTAGAATGTATGAACCCCTACCAAACTGTTCCTACACCCATAATTTTTGGAATGTCTTCGATATCTAATTTTCACACTAGATTCCATGAAAAATGTACCAGGCTTGCGTCATCTAGCTTCTCCGCTCAATTTAATTTCACTCCAGTTACTGAATTAGGGAACATTTTTGAGATCCACCAATCGCCAGGTCAATCAGCAATAAATCTGATGCTACTGTATAACATCAAACATAAACGTCCCTCTAAAGCTGCTTGAGACCAGATAGCAAAGCCTGGAGGTCGACCAAGCTATACTGTTTGAGTTAGCAACAATTTCCGGAAGTAAAAATTCAAAGCCAAAACAAAGACAATTCTCTCAGAATTTGCCCTACTGTCGACAAGATTTAGGAAGAGTTTAATTTTCAGCTAGACCCGTTAGCGTCACACGTTAGGTCATGTCCCAACCAGAAAGCAGTTATTAATAAAAGCAAAAAGTTGCCCGCCTCCCATGAAGCGGACGGATCCCAATAATGGGGGTCAGACTGTTTCAGCAAAGTTAAAGATACAGTCAAAGTTTGTAGTGACAAGTTTTAATTGCTTGGTACATAATTTTTTGTAATGATGAGCCTCGACACAATAATTAAAATGTTTAAAATGTGTCACTTTGATTCCCATACTATAACTGTGGGTCAAGACAAGCCCACGAGATTCTTTCGATAGAACCTATAACACATAGTTTAATTTCATGTGTTCTTGCAATTTATCCAGTGAAGGCTCGTGAGGAGCCGCATCCTCAGCACAAAGTCTATACTTCCCTCGCCTCTGCTACATTCTCTTGTGCATTTAGAGTTTTGCTTTTTGGCTCAGCTCTTTTTTCACCACGACAGACCAATGCTGCATCTTCATCATTGCGGTCGCTGCACCAATCCATCTGTCGATATCCCACTCAATCCTTCAGATCTGTTCAGTCGTTTTCCGCTTATCCGGGGCCGGGTTGCGGGGGCAACAGCCTCAGACGGGATGCCCAGGCTTCTTTCATCCCAGCTGCATCCTCCAGCTCGCCTTGAAGAATCCCTAGTCCTTCTACAGCCAGCTGTGAGACATTGTAGTCTCTCCAGTGGGTCTGGGGTCTGCCTCTTGGTCTCCTCCCGGTGGGACGAGCCTGAAACACCTCACCAGCGAGGCGCTCAGGGGGCAATACTACTACTCAATGCTTCCTTCAGTAGTAAACAAGACTCAGCGATACTTTAATTTCTCCACGTAGGGCAGGACCCTGCATGGTGCTCTCTACCCTTTTCCGATCAAGGACCACAGTCTTGTATTTGGAAGCAGTAATTTGGGACATGACTGCTTTATAAATCAGTCCAGTCAGAGTTGGAGATTATGGCCCATTGACGTCAACGCGAGCACATCATTTGCAAAAAAGAGAGACCCAATCCTGAAGTCACTGAACCGGCACGAAACAGAATACGCACATCCAATTCTATTCAATTTAAAGTCAAACCTTTTGATTACGGTTCTTTACAAGCCTGCTGCAGAGCTTTTTTTCTAAATCCATGCTTTAATAATTTGTTCCATACTCCATTAAGGCATTTTGGTTAAACATTAATAAAAGAGATTTCCTCTTATTTCTGTTTTCGTTGAGAGTGCCACACATGCTTTGAACGACAATGTTTGAGTGCAGGAAAGTGGGAATGTAATTTTTGTAATTCACTGACTTTTTTTTTTTTTCTTACTTGCAATCATAGAGCATGCTCAATTTGGATTTGTTTGAATCTTAATTACAGCTGGAAAAGTAATTTAGCATGCAACAATGCTGTGGCAGTCTAGCAATCACTTGTAGTGCTCTTTTGTTCATTGCTTTTGTTTTTATCTTGGTAATTACATTGTTCTGTGTGCACAGCATGAGCACATAAATAACAAATGAACCACTAATTTGATCAGAACACAGATGCATGGGAACTAAAGCTGGTAAAGCTAACTAAACTCTGCTCTGGTGCTCTATATACACTCCGAAAAAACCCCGACACAACTTACAAACTAATACCCACGTACATGAGAGAAGTTTGATTCCTGCAGCACATTTTGTATCATTTGTAAATGGGGTACTTATCACCATGGTAACCTAGAAAATGAAGCTTTTTTCCCATGTGGTAGATGTTGTGAGAGGTTCTACTTTTAGCTTTTGATGGAACGTACAAACTCTACTCTTATTAATGACGAGGTCCCAGTGGATCATTTTTACTTTGAGGCATGACTGCAGGGGAATGAGGCCGGGAGACAAGGGGATGCTGTAACTCCAAAACCTTTGTTGAAACACACATTTTTCTCTGTTGGAACTTAATTTTTGGAAGAAAAAAAAAACAGCTAAAGAGTTGTAAAAATCTGTGAGAATAATTGAAAGAAATCTTTATTGGTTGAATTGCTGAACTGTGGGTTCACACACTGTACAAATGTTCTTATACAGTTGCTAATCATCCGTGTGTACACATTAATGTACATGTTCATCCTCCTGATGAGTAAAGATTAGCAGAAAGTTGTTAAAAACCTTGCATAAGTGGACCAAATTATTTTAGTTTTGAGGCCAATCAAAGGACAGATTTGAAAGCCTTAGCCTAATAAATCGGACATGTTTCTTTCACTCCTTGAAAACAGTCTGAGCTCTTATCATTGTTGTACAGTCTATTCTAAGCGGGTAATTCTTTAAATAAACCAATCGTTCCTTTCTGATCAGGACAAGACGAGGATGCAAGTAATGCGCTCAAAAAGTCATTGTGGTCTTGAAAAACAAAATGTAAAAATGTAAAAAACGGTACAGGGTAGTTAACTTCCTTTTTTCAGCAACCAAACTGCAAACATGGCCCAGACACATCCTTGTGTTCATGTCACGGCCCCATCGCTGTTCGCTGATTAGCCAAATGCAATACGATGGCTGCCTTAATAGTTGTAACATAATAATACATTCTGGTCTATTTTTATCTCTCTTCTCATATATTGCCATTTTAAATTTAATGTATAAAAGATATAAGCATCTCATAATCAGAGGAAAAAATAATCCACATCCCCAAATTTTGGTTTTAATTTCCACTGCCAGGCAATAAAAACACAAAGTCCGCCAAAGTACTTGTAACATAGTAGTTTATCTTGGATCGTGAACAAATACAAATGTCGTCAGATCTAAAATGTGTTTACAAGTGAGAAAGATGAAAAAAGAACGAAATACATAGATAGAAGCTTGAATCGATAAAAACAGACTATCCTTCCAAAAGAACATGCTACAACGCCCACATGTACCTCCATTTTCTACAACGTGAACACACTCTTCAAAGCTTCGCTCGTGTCATGTCTGATATACCGCTAGATGAAATTAAACAATCTTTCATCTCTACTATGTTCACCAGGTGGCTACAAAGTATGGTTTGTACTTGTCTTACTTTTTTTTCTTTCTTTCAAAATGGCGCCGGTGAGGACGGCTGCTTCTTGCAACAGCTCTTACAATTTTATCCATTTTCTTTACTTTTTCTCGCTCTTTGCTTAACTTTTCATTACTTTTTTGTTTATTCCTATTTTGTGTAAGCACTACGTCAGACTGTGGTTTCCCCTGCAGTCTTTCCCTCTGCAATTTTCCCATTGTGGGACAAATACTTACTTACTTGTCTTAAAAAAATAATTAAAAATGAAACAAAATATCTCCTAAACATCTGCATCAATGGACTTTCTGTACTTTAATTTGTTTATCAGCGTCTATCCATTTCATGCTCTGCTGTGTCCTAATTTACTAAGAATTGCATGGTATGGCATTGATTTGAGTGGAAAATGGCATACGTGTAGATTTGAGCATACGTGTGCTTGACAAACAAAGTTCCTGTTTGTTTTGTGGCCTTTGATGTGGAACAACATTTCTCTGGGGGTTTATTTGGGCGGGAAGTGGGTTGTTTTGTGTTGTGGTTCCCTCAACCACCACCAGAGGGAGCCAGGTACAATCTCACCTTTCCCACAATTCTACCTGATTGGACCACCTGCACCTGATTGGACCACCTGCACCTAATCTCTCTGCTGCCTATTTTAAGGCAGCCTCACCAGCATTCCTCGTTGGGTCTTCATGCCTTCCATCCCTGGCTGACTCCCGACCCAGCGGATATCCTTTGGGACTAAGATTGACTCTTTTGATAACCATTTTGATCCCTTTTCTTTGCTTACAGCTTTGCTGATCCTTGGTTTAATAAATATTGTTTGATGTCCTGCATTTGGGTCCTCCTCCTCCTTTCACAGCACAACAGTTTTGGTTTCAACACAAATAAGGAAAGTCTTTTTTTAAAGAAAAAAGTCCTGAAAAAAAGCCATAAGTGGTATTACTGTATTGTTAAATTTGTAGCAGAAACTGACTATGAAGGTAAAGGTATACAAAAAATGATTTTTGTTAAGTTATTAAAGATTTGATACCAAATTCCAATTTTGGCAAATAGTTCTGAGCAGTTTAGCAAGAATCAATGAATAATGAAACAACACTCAGAGAAGAATGGACATCTACAAAAAAAAAAAAAAAAAATACAAACACGAGTTTAAAGCAAAGATAAAACTGACAATAAAACCCTCTGTAGAAAATTAACAGATGATGTAGAACACAAACCGATGATGCCAAAGCGATAATGATTTTAGTCGGGCGCAAGGAACATAGCGGACAGCAAACAGTTTGGCACAATGTGCGAGTGTGAGTAAAAGCCCATTGAGATTGAAATTCTGTGATTTTGGGCTATTCAAATAAAATTGAATTGAATTAAAAGTACATGCATGCTGCCGATGTGAACCATGTGCTTATAATGGGAAACAGATCTTCCCGAAACCCCAAAAGATCGGACTGGAGGAGGAAGAGACACATGCAACCTTGGCACTTGTTCATCCCAATGTCGGGACTACAGACTGAACAAAGGAGGCCGCCAACCTACAAATTTAAGTCTAGAAGAGACCCCCCACAGGACACCTGCCGTTTAAGCCTCGTTGTTCATAATTTATAGTTATGAGAGGATTTGGTTGAAGAATAAAAATAAAGTTTTGGGTGCTGATTGAACCAGATGTTTCTCTCCTAATGAGAAAACTGTGGTGTTTTTCTTTGTGGCCAATTTTTTTTTTTTTAAATGTTATTCAGTTGTAATTTAACTGTTTAACAGATTCACATGTAAAGTGTGAATTACTTGCGGTCTGAAAAATAAAAAAAACACAGACGTTAAAAAAAATGTTGAAATATATCTCAATCCAATTTAGATATCTTTTGAAACAATTGAATATTTTTTTGTACAATAATACAAAAATGAAAGTGCTTTTCAAATTCATTCATTTTTAACCATCTGCAAAATTTTGACCTTCTAAAGGTGGATGTAGTTTTTTAGTGGTGTTTTTGCTTTACAAACATATGGAATTTGAGTATACCCTGAAAACTAATTTGAATTTGGAATTTTTATGCACTGGAGATTGAGTTTCCATAGTTGTGCTGCGGCACTAGTGCTGCCTCACTGATATTAAACTAAATTTGATCTATTTTAAGGCATGTCCAGGATCTAATAAAATATCAGTGATCTAAAGTCCCTGACCTATTAGTTCGGAGTAACCAAAACTTTCCTTTTTACACTAAACATTAATTAATAGTCTAAACTTAACAGTGGAACAAATCAAGCCAAAATGTGGAACATGGTGTTCCACTGGAACACGAAGTGATTACTTAGTGTTAACACAAGTCATTTTGAGACGAACCAGATTTTTTTCAAAAATCTTGCAAATTCTTTTTATCGTCTAAGTGGTAAAAGCTGCATTAATTCCATGTTCAGAATAACTTATCAAAGCCTCACATAACAGGACTTTGATTTTAAAGCTGTGAGCTTCCAAGTTGTTTTTTGGAGCAGTAATATTCAGTGTGTCTACAGAAACTGGTACATCTGCTGCCCTGCAGCACACTCGAACAATAAAATAGATCATCTCCATTTTTCTCTTTTGTGGCTCGTTACATGATAGAGTCGGTATTTTGCTAAAGAGTTTCACGGCACTTACGTAGTTATTTGAGCACATGTTGTTGGACCAGATTTGTCGCAATTTTTCAAGCCCTATTCTCCAACTCTATGTTTCTGACCTGGTTTGTGATAAAAGGGCAGCTGCCGGTGTGTCTCAGCTGGATTCTTGACAAACTGACCGAAGAAAATTATACAAGTGAAGAAAATAATTAAAAAAGAAAAACAGCACACAAAATAAGACCAGAATGTGGAGGAAATATTAAGCACTGGTTTGTCCGTTTGTGTGTCTGTACTTTTGTCACACTTTTCTGACCTTCATATTTCCCAAACTATTAAAGCGATTTTAATAAAACTGCAACTAGTTACTCAGTACCAACTTTAGGTTTTCAGGAGAATGGGACCAAATAGTAAACAAAGATTCCGTTCTGTCATCTTCCGCTTGTTCCGGGGTCGGGTCACGGGGGCAACAGCCTCAAGCGGGCAGCCCAGGCCTCTCTCTCCCCGGCTGCATCCTCTAGCTCACCTGGAAGGATCCCAAGTCGTTCCCCGGCCAGCTGTGAGACATAGTCTCTCCAGTGGGTCCGGGGTCTGCCCCTTGGTCTCCTCCCGGTAGGACGTGCCCGAAACACCTCGCCTGCGAGGTGCTCGGGGGGCATCCTAACCAGATGCCCGAACCACCCCATCTGGCTGCTCTCGGCCTGGAGGAGAAGCGGCTCGACACCGAGCTCCTCCCGGATGGCAGAGCTCCTCACCCGATCTCTGAGTGAGAGCCCAGCCACCCTGCGTAAGAAGCTCATTTTGGCCGCTTGTACCCACGATCTCATTCTTTCGGTCACGACCCACAGCTGGTGACCATAGGTGAGGGTTGGAACGTAGATCGACTTGTAAATCGAGAGCTTTGCTTTTCGGCTCAGCTCTCTCTTTACCTATTTTTGAGCCACGCTTTGTCTGGCCCCTCACCTAGGACCTGTTTGCCTTGGGTGACCCTACAAGGGGCATTAAGCCCCGGACAACATAGCTCCTAGGATCATTGGGGCACGCAAACCCCTCCACCACGTTAAGGTGGCGGCTCAAGGAGGAGGTAAACAAAGATTGAAGTCACAAATTATATTAATTAACTCCCTGGGGGAGACGACAACACAGTGGTTAGCGCCTTCGCGCGCGGATCGGAAGGTTTGCGGCCCACAGATAGCACGTCTAGGGTCCTTGGAGAAGACACCTAACTCCCGCTTCTCCCATCATTGGCGCCGTCGAAGGGCAGCCTGCTGCGGTGTAAGGAGTGCAGCACACAAATTTCCCCGGTGAGGGATGAACAGAAAAATTCATTATTATTATTATTAAACACTGAAAAGATTTTACTTTGTAAAAAAATGCCTACAATTACCAAGTATTAACTGTACATGAACTAGGCTTTTTGCGAATCCATACGATCAAATGTCCAGGACGCAAAGATAAAGTTCAGAAATCTAGTTCAGAAAAGATGAAGCATGTTTTTGGACACTGTGGCGTTGACTTCTTGTTTTATATGGTTTCATATTTTCACTTCTCCGTCGATGTAACTGGGACATCTTGCCCTTATTATTATTAAATATGTGTGGGTATTTCTAATGGACAGATGGATGAACAAGCACTAGTACAAATCTGACTTCACTCGTATTTTTTTCAAGTTCATCTGCATGCATCACCTTTTTAATTAATTATGATTTGATAATTGGTAACGACTCCAGCCGGAAGAAAGAAACATGTCACGTTTTGCAATAACTACAATCTCGTGTTCTCAGTTTGTTGAACTGACTTTCTCTCTTTTGAGTTAAGGCCGGAGGATAGGAGAAGACATTTCTAAAAAAAAAAAAAAATGTTTCCCTTTAATAATTTCTATTCTACAAGAAGGGCAAGAAATCATCAGTTCCTATCAGCAATAAAAACCAAAAGACATTTAGGAGAGTTCCAGTGGTCGCTTGTCTTATAATTGGGTTGAATGTCCTAGTTTGACCCGTTTGCTGCTGAGAATCTGAACTTATTTTTACTCTTTTGTCTGAAATTATATTAAAGGAAATTGTGCATGCAACAAGTTCTGAAAATTGCATACTTATAATTAATTTGAGTTATGAAAAGGTAGGTGATAAACTTGGGTGCACATTCCCCGGAAATGGCTCCTACCAAGAGACACTGTTACACCGCAGAGTTTAAACTCAAGGCGATCAGTCACGCAGTAGAACTCGGGAATAGAGCCGCAGCGAGAGAGTTTAACATCAATGAATTAATGGTGAGGAAGTGGAGGAAGCAAGAGGATGCGCCGCGCCAAGTAAGTAAGACTAAACAGAGTTTCCGCGGGAACAAAGCGAGATGCCACAGTTAGAGGACAAAGTTGAACAGCCTTTACTGTAGAGTTGGTCCGCTACTCATTTTTGCTCCTGAGATGAGTTGATCTCAATGTTTCATGCTTAGAAAAGAAATGTAACAGACCAGGTGTCATTTATTTCGGACCCTTTCACAAAGCAGTCATATATTATCTAATGTGTTAAAACCTGCGTCATACAGTGTTCTTGAAGAACCTTACTTATCGCTAAATTCTTTTTTTGTTTTTGTGAACACTTTGGCTTCCGTGGTTAAATATCGTAACAGAGAGAGAATCGTGAATATGACAAAAGTGGTGCACTGTCACTATTGAGTCGAGGTTTCAGTACCTTTATGGCAGCACGTCAAACATGCTAACTCACCAAAAATGGAACCAACCCACAATAAATATCATCAGTACCTTGACAAGAATAAAAAACTGTGGAAACGCAGCTGGTCAACATTCAAACATCCAGTCTTTGATAAGTCAAATCAGGCTAATCCTATCACAGATTAGTTACTTGTGGTTATTGAACGCCACATTTTACTGCATTTTATATAATTTGAAAACAAAGTTTTCCAACATATCTTTAGGAAAGCTACTTTTAGTAGCTTGGCAGCAGTATGGCAGTAGTATGCTGCCATACTGCTGCAATGGCAGTAAGTCCTAGTAGCTCTGTGTTTGTTTGTGTTTTTTATAATTTTTTTCAATGATAGACTATGTGCTGGTATAAGTACTCGAAAGATGAGCTCCTCAACCTGAGACACACACCGTGGGGGATTGAGCATCGGATCTCTTCTGAGATCAAAAGATCGGGCCCAGTTTATAAGTAAAGTTTGCCTTTCCTGAGAAGGTTGAGGTCTTTTGATGTATGTCGGGACAGGCTCTACATTTGTTGCAAGCACAATTTTCTTAGCGGTCGTCTGTTAGGGAAGCAGCTTGACCACAATGGACAACAATCAGCTAGTCAGACTGATTGAGAAATGTACAGCTGTGGTGGGGAAAAACATGGGTTTCTGTGGCAGCTGTTTTGGAGATGAGAATGAGGGCTCTAAACCAGGGCATCCTGGAAAATTCCCATCACCCTCTGCATGATGTGCTCACAACCCAGAAGACTTTTATTATTGTATTTTTATTATTTGTATGTACTGTTTTTGTTGCTGCTGGACACCAGAATCTTTCCTGCAGGAGATTAATAAAGTTTTTATCTCATCTCTCCTTTACTGTACTTTTAGTGATTAAATGACATATTTACCGTATTGTCCGCACTATAAGGCGCACTGCGTTATAAGGCGCTACAGTAAAGGCTGTTCAACTTTGTCCTCTAACTGTGGCCATCTCTCTCTGTTCCCGTGGAAACTCTGTTTAGTATTACTTGGCGCAGCGCATCCTCTTGCTTCATCCACTTCCTCACCATTGATTCATTGATATTAAACTCTCTCGCTGCGGCTCTATTACCGTGTTCTACTGCGTGACCGATCGCCTTAAGTTTAAACTCTGCGGTGTAACAGTGTCTCTTGGTAGGAGCCATTTCTGGGTCTTTACAAAAACACACAAATGGAAATGAGACGCCCTTTCATATGTCCCAGCATGCACCGCGCACTACTTCTTCTACCGGGGAAATGGAGTCGGCGGCTGCTTACCGCTGTTGCGACACCTGTTGTAGCTCAATATTAATCCATATGTAAGGCGCTCCGGATTAAAAGGCGCATCGTGGACTTTAGAGGAAATTTAAGGTTTTTAGGTGCGCCTTATAGTGCGGAAAATACGGTATATAAAAGAAATGACATTTGTTCCACGTCTTACGCTAACATTCCCTTTTCACGTATTTTTTTACTTCTTTGGCTCAACATAATAGTGCAGAGGACTGCTTCAATGCATTCGATGTGCACTGCAGCGTGCCTTTTGAGAATATGTACAGTACACTTGCAAACCCGTTTTATGAACCCCTGGTTATAGACCATGAATGGGGTTAAAAGAATGCCTGTGTTTGCATCTATAGCTGTGTGTGTCATATCACGGAGCAGAGACTCAAGGCAGAGTGTTCAGTGACAAGCCTCATTAAGAGGGAATCTCTCCACTGTTCTGCCTGTCGACATCACTGCCAGACTTCCCTAATTACACTCTCTAAGTGCTGTTTCATGCAAGCAATCAGCCCGCTGCTCTTTGCATATGCAAATATGACAGACCTGATCATTAGCTTTTATATCTCACACACTCTAATTGTTATTGTAAAAACTGCCGCACGAAGCCAAGGGCAAACACACTCGGTCCTCTTTCTGTCTCTCGCTCGCTCTATCACCGACTGTCAACTTTCATTCCCCGTACAAGTTTTATGAGGTTTTGTTGCTCTACACAGAGCCGTGTAGTTGAATGTCACGGTAGTATAATCAGCCAGCAAAACGCCTCTGCCTGACATTGTTGCATCAGGGAGGAGGGAAGGAAAATAATAGAACCACTTCCCAGCAAGAGCTAATTGGCTAAATGGAGTCACTAAAGCAGAACAACTGTCCCATCACAGCAGTGATGACGATGATGATGGTGGGGATGCTCCCACTGAGATTACTCAGAGCTTACTGCATGGTCAGCGTGGCTTTCTAGATTTTAAGAAATGACCCTTTTATGTAATCTTCATAAGACATCAAACAAAATAAATTAATAAGTGACTATTAAGACATGGAGACGCAATGTAGATTTGCACATGCGACATTCTGTAATGTTTCATTATTAATCCAGGAGTCTAGATTAATCTAATTTATTGGCAAATGCATTTTGTAATTAAGTAATAAACTTTAGAGATAATTAATTTAAAGTCTGGTCATTTAAAGGGAAGGGGGAGGGAACAGTTTCCCGTTTAATTTAACTAACAAACCAGATTAATCTGTTTTGAAAAAACAGAATAGTTTTCTGTGCATTACCAACACCGTTTTTTTTTTTATTGCAAGATTGTTTTGTATTTTATAGAAAACTTCGTCAAGAGACTCATTCTGTGTGTGAATGTCGGTCTTCTCATTGGGCCTCAAAGGTTCCATGAATTTCAACCTCCATGAGCCTGAGGTCGAGATGCACAGTGGGATGATTAGCATTTACCTACTTGTGGAGCAGCAACGACGACCGTTAGTTCATCTACTATTACCCAGTTTGAATAAGTCGATAAGATCTACTACGACACCCATTGATGAAGCCAATCTGCTTCAACTTTGGACTTGTTGTGTGGTTGGAAAAGCTCTTTTGACAACCTTGGTTAAAATCAGCACATGTTTAAACCTGTTTTTATTGCATTTGCTTTAAAGTATAGGACTTTGTCATCTGCATACATGAAGAATGTTGTGTTTTGCAATCGGCCAATATCTTTGCAAGACAAATTGTCTCAATGATATTAGCTCGATGGCTATTTGTACTTTGTTAAAAAATGTTTTTAGATCAAACAATTTAACAAAGAATTAGAAGATCTGATGACTGTGAACATAAAAATCATCTAGGTAGATTATTTTAGAAAATTAGCTTGAGGTTTGATCCAGCTTAATGGGGTGGTTTGGGCATCTGTTAGGTCTCCCACAAAAAACTCTCCATAAACTTCAACTGGTCTGGGTTTGTGTCAAGAGGGTCCATGCTTTGGCCAGATCGTTCTGTCATGATGTGGAGCTGAAGCCAAAAATATACCCTTGACACAACAGACAGGCTCGGATGAAAAAATTACAAGCAAAATGATTAGATTGATAAAAAGTCCAAATAAAGAAGACGAAAACAGATAAACTAGGCAGGTTCGGATGTAAGAGCTGGAGCCAAAAACTGGATAGCAGGTCAAGCATGATAAACAACAATCTAGTAAAGAATGTGTCAAAAACTGATCCATTTATTCTCCAGCAGGTAAGTGGATGAGTTTCAGGTGTGACTTGAGCACACACACAAACAAGAGGGAGAGAGGAAACAGGACAAAGAGGGGGAACAGAGTACTCTCCTAACACTCCATTAACCACATCACACCCGTCCTTCAACGGCTCCATTGGCTCCCCATTCCATACCGCATACAATACAAAATCTTGCTCCATACATTCAAATCATTACACAGCCTTGCACCTCCATATCTCTCTGACCATCTCCATGTTGCCACACCTGCTCGTACTCTCCGCTCCCCCTCCTCTACTCAGTTTTCTGTCCCTCCGCCCGTCTTGTCACTATGAGGAGCAGAGATTTCAGCCGCTCTGACCCTCATCTCTGGAACTCCCTCCCTCTTGACCTCCGCAACACTAACACATTCTCACATTTCAAATCTGGATTAAAAACTCATCTTTTTCAACAGGCTTATTATCTTTCTTAAATCTATGTTTATTTATATATATATATATATATATATATTTATACTGATAAATGTATAGTTTAAATTTGTATGTATTTAATACTGTATGCTGATTTGAACTATCACTGTAT
This sequence comes from Neostethus bicornis, assembly GCA_902685375.1. Taxonomy (NCBI): domain Eukaryota; kingdom Metazoa; phylum Chordata; class Actinopteri; order Atheriniformes; family Phallostethidae; genus Neostethus; species Neostethus bicornis. The sequence continues at coordinate 5,024,561 of LR738543.1, forward strand.
TTCTTTATATTTTTAATGTGATGTACGGCAACCTTGAGTGCCTGGAAAGGCGCCTTGGAAATAAAATGTATCATTATTATTATTATTACTTGATAAAGTTGCGTGAAATGTTTTCTGTTGTCATTTCTATGGAAGCATATATTTTAAGTACTCTAAAGCATTTAATTGAGATTTAGTTGTAAAATATTTTTATTAATAGCTATTTATACTAATATCAACATTTTGCATCATTAGGTTTTACTTTTAGTCTTTCAGACATTATGCTAATCCAACCATCCTTAACTCAAGTATTACAAATCGTTCAAGGTTTGTTGATAACTGATGGTTAAAGTATTATTTACAACCCACCATGTGCTGTTGAAAGAGGTTGTGATCCATCCAGTCAGTCTACAAAGTGGTCATTCAACACACACCGTTTTTTTTTAGAAGACATACATAAAGAAAACAGCTTTTAACTTAATTACCTTTATGATATGAAGCTTTTTTTTTCTTTCCTATAGATTCATCAATAAGGTGCATAAAACAATGCTTGACAGGGGGATTGGGTTCCGCAATAAATTACAAAGTGTGGTCATTTCTCATGATTCGTTCAACAACTCAAATTGCTTCTGTGTAACACATAAAGAAAAATATCATTCAACAGGAGGACATGTTGGTTAAAGATTGTATTTGTTTGTTTAGAAATTCAGATGTGTAGAAAAGTGTCTAAAACCCATCTTTTTTAAAAATAACTATGTTTTTTTTCTTTCCATTAGCTAATTTACAGAATAGTTTCAGCTAGAATGAAAGGGAAAGTGTACAAAACCGTAGTGAGACCGGCCATGCTGTTTGGAGGCAAGACTGAGATGGTTTGGGCATGTATAGAGAAGAGAGAGAGAGTACATAGGAAGAAGGATGCTGGATTTGGAACCACCAGCAAAGAGTACTAGAGGAAGGCCAAAGAGGAGGTTCATGGATACAGTGAAGGAAGACATGAAGATAGTTGGTGTGACCAAAGAGGATACAGCAGACAGGATTAGATGGAAGAAACTGACTTGCTGTGGCGACCCTAAAAGGGAAAAGCCGAAAGAAGAAGAAGAAGAAGCTAATTTACAGCTACAGTATATACTGTCTCTGAAGATACCAGTAGTGTCAGGATGTGGGGATCTGGGAAGAGGAGGACGACCAAAATGCAGGACAACAAAATAGGATTTATTAACCAAAATATCAGTGAGGTAAAAAGTCGAGTAAAGCTGTAAAACAAAGGGCAAAGGATTAACTGAAGATATAAAGTTTAAATAATATAACAGAGTTCAAAGATGCAACTTATGGTCAGGCAGCCAGGATGGAAGACCTGGCTGAAAGGGATGGTTTTGATGATGATGACCCAACAAAGATGTCTGGAGTGATTGCCTTTAAATAGGCACCAGGATCCACATGTGTGTATCATCAGACTAATCAATCTCAGGTGTCCCAAATTCAACTTCACAACAGTTCTTTTTAGGATTTGTGAGATAAAAGGGAATTTTTATGGATTGATAGTTGGCCAGAGTGCTGGGATCTAGATTGGGCTTTTAAAAAAATGTTTGAAGTGTTGTGGTTCCCTCACCCACCACCAGAGGGAACCAGGGACCATCTCACCTTTCCCTCAATTCTACCTGATCTGGACCACCTACGCCTAATTTCTCTGCCGACTATTTAAAGGTAGCCTCACCAGCATTCCCTGTCGGGTCTTCATGCCTTCCTGCCTTGGCTGACTCCCGACCCAACTCTTTGAAAACTTTACTGATCCCTTTTTGACTTCTGTTCCTTTGCTTACAACCTTGCTGATCCTTTGTTAAACAAATCTTGTTTGATGTCCTGCATTTGGGTCCTCCTCCTTTCACACCACAACATGAAGATTGTAAAACTTTAGCCATATGATAGATTTGGTTTTACCTGTAGTTCAACTAAATGATATACAAAGTGTGAAGGTAGTTTGTGCGAGAGGATCCAGGAGACAGCAATAAATGGCGACACTGACTATCTGTAGTGCCCCCCCTCTCCCTCCCAAAAGAAAAAACCTAAATTAGAAGAATACAGATAATGATGGATGGCTTAGAAAAGATCAGTTAATCACTAGTAAATACAATGTCTTGGAGCATATTTTACTGGTTTGTTTGGCTCCTGGGAAACATTTGAGGAGTTTATTAGGAGCTTAGGCATAAGAAAAATTGTTGGAAGAATGGATGCACTCTGAAGGGAAAAGCCGAAAGGAGGAGAAAAATGAAAGAGCCTGCAACGAATGAAAGGTTAATCTGTTTGTGTAAGCTCTTAGAAAACAGTATATTTATGTAAAAAATCCAGAAAACTTCCACCAATTATCACTTTTATAAATCATTGTTACTGATTATTGATTTTGGTTATATCTTTTGGATCTTAGAAAGGATGGCTCAGTGGTTAGGGTGACAGCCCGGTAACCAGAGAGTATTGGATTCGATCCTCGCCCGGAGCTCATCCCAAGGTGTTCTTGAGCAAGACACCGAACCCCCAATTGCTCCTGATGTTGGTTTGCGCCTTGCATGGCAGTGTCCACCATCAGGTATGTGCGAATGTGTGAATATGAACTACAATTTCAAGCGCTTTGAGTGCCAACGCAGGTGGAAAAGCACTTTATAATTTGAGTTAATTTACTATATAGAATTTTTTTGCACGTGTGAAGTGAATAAAACTGACATTCTTATTGATTTTGCATCTAATCCAGCAGTTTTCCATCTGTTTTGTCTTGGTCTTATATTTTAAACAAGAAATCTGTTTTTTCTAAATGCAACAAAGAAAAAGTTGTACAAACAACACTGTTCTAATTATATGTAAATGTAATTATGTAAATAGTTTGAATGCATCACTTTGTTAACAGCCATTAAATTAAATGGGGGATGGCGATGACTCAGTGTTTGAACATTCGCCATTGGACTGGAAGTTCTCCGGAAGTTCGCAGGATCGATCCTCTCTGTACTCATGTCTAGGCATCCTTGGGGTAGACACCTAAACCCCTATTTCTCCCACCATTGATGCCGTTGTGGCAGCCTGCTGTGGTATAATGCAGCACTCAAATTTTCCTTTTGAGGGATGAATAAAGTTTATTTCTTCTTCTTCTTCTTAAATATTTTGACGTATTAATGTTTCAAATCCAATTACTGGATCAAAATTAAATTAAAAGCAAATTAGGAAACAAATTTAAGTTTTGTGTCTGCTTTGTGTAACATAGTTTAAGGCTGCTTTTTTATTAAATTTTTCTCCATTGTTTTAAATTGTCCTTCAGTCTTTTTTTTATTTCAAGCAATTGGGCAACTATTTTTTGTTTCGTTTTTTATGAGTAATCCAAAATTGCATTGTCTTTTGAGAGGGGCTGAGGGGGCATACAGAAGACAATCGGAATTCAAACAGTCGAATGATTCTAAAAACAACTTTGGCGGCAAATGCAAGAAAAACACATCACTATTAGAAGATGAAAATAGTCTTTCTTGATCTTAAAAGTCTTTCAAGATACTTTTTTTGTACTACATTTCAACTCCAGTAGCCATGGCTGTATGAGCAATATGTTATCAGACCTAAAGCTGCTTTTCTCTTTGAAGTTTCCCACACTATTCACCTGTAATTAACAGAGTTATCAGATATGTCAAAGTTTATCCTCTAAAAACCCATTAATTAACATGCAATAATGATTAAAACTGCTTCATCAGCTTGTATATTAGATTGTGAGACCACAAGAAGCAGTGGTTTTTAGGTTTCAATGTACTCTTTGTTAACCTATTGGTTCAAAATCACATTTAGTTTGAAGGTTGTGACATATGGAGCAAGTTAGTAAGACATCAAAAGTCTCTGATGTTTGTCCCATTGTGTGTTTTATACATTGCAGTGTGCACTGTTATGACTAAAGCCTTTGATGCCAACCTTTATGTAGGTAGCTTAAAATGTCAAAGGGTCACTTCTTAATGGAAAATGGTAAAAAACTAAACAGTTTTTGCATCCCCCTGGTGGTAAGGCTTCTAAATCGTTTTCTGGGTGACATCCAGCCACCCGGCGGAAAAAAAGTGTTTAGCAATCTGGTTGTTTTGACCAGCACCCACATCTAGTGACCATATATTGTATAAGAGAGTTAGAAGTAACTAAACTAGTAAATTTTGAGTATTGCTTTTTGTCTGAGCTCTTATTTCCCCCCGACAGACCAATGCAGCATCCAATTTAGTATGAGTATGCTGGACAAATGTTTTTGTCTGTTAATAAATTATGGTATATATCATAAATTGGTGGCAATATCAAGTCTTTCCATTTTTGTAGCAATGTCTGCTGCCCTAAACCATACTTTAAAAAAAAAAATAGAAAAAAGTTTGGTGAAAAAAGTAAGCAACAAAAAAACTTGTATTGAAAGGAGCTGCTACCTGAAGGAGAGAATTTTCAAACCCGACAGGTAATGTCACTGAATGACCAAAGGTTGAAGAGAAGAAGAAAGAGCCATTTTTGAATGGAAATGCAAGGGTGAAAAAGAAATGTAGTTTCCATGAGGATGATTGCAGTGTGAGAGGAGCCTCATCTTGCCAACTGAGGAGATGAGGTGAAAGCAAACCACTGTGCAGGTGCAAAAAGCCAATAAGCCTTTCATCATCACGACACAGTGTTTTTATCATAATAAGAGACTGAATAGTGGATGTGTGAATAGTGCTTTTCCAGTGAATCCAATATTCATCCAGGCAAGATTTCTACTTGGTGGTAAGCTTTTTCCACACCTGCCCTAGGGCAGGATGACAGAAGCATGGTAGCTGCACCTACGGCCTCTCTAACCAATACAAACATTCATGTGCCAGTAATGCCACACCGCTCTACTGCCTTAACCACAAAGAGAAAATTACCAGCCATTTTCCTGCAACTGCCAATAACCTGATATGAGTGCTTTGACTAATAAAATAGTTCTTTTTATAAAAAAACCTTAAAGTTGTGTGCTACCACATACAAGTAGAACATTTCTGAAACTTGGAACAAATTTGAGCATAAGTTGCAGCAATCAGGTTTTTCTATCTTCTTTTATGACAAGATGAAAACTGTGATCAAAAAGAGAAGTCAAAAGCAACACGAGACGTTATTTTGAGAAATGGGTTGACCAGCAAACACTTCACCTGAAGCTGCAAGGAAAGTATTTGTACCACGAATAATCCTTAGTATATAGGTTTTAAGTTTGCATCAATAATAAGAGGATATCTGGCACAAATATGTATGTTGGGACATCGGCAAATGAAATGCTAATGCGGGTTACAGGAATTTAACCCTTTTTTAGTGAAGTTAGCAAATGCCTTCTTCGTCCGTTCATGTCTTTATCACACCACAAACCTTTTGTTAAAAGTTAATATTTCTGGGACACATGATCATATCCTTCTACTATTTTGGGGGAAAATACTATTATTTTAAGATCTGTCAAAACATATTTGTATTGTACAAAATCATGTCCTAGGGTTTAAAGTTCTCATATTTATGTGCTCTTGCTACTATCTGTAATAATTTGTTCTAAGTACTGAAAACCCATGGCCTGTTTCGTGCTGCTACCATTAAATGGAAATGAGATACTTCACACCTATCCCCCACTCCTGTGTTTCTAACTTGCATGGCCATAGAATTAAACACACTAGACTTTGCAACTTTGCAAACAATTCTCCAATCAGATAGTAGAAAAGGCTTCAAAGTTGTCTTCTGGACAATGTATTTTCTGATCAAGACATTTCGACTTCCATCTGGAATTGGTTTTCAACTGGAATAAAATGGCCTTAGAACCGGTGCTATATAAACTAACCGGAGATTGCCCAAACCCATAAGGAGGACCTAACCCCAACAAACTTGTGATTTATGGATGGAAGTCATAACGTCTCAATCAGATAAGACGACTTTGAAGTCTTTTGTATGTTTCATTCCCACTGTAAATGAATGAGGGATCATACGGCCTTATTGCCAAAAATCTGCAGTCAGGTGTTCTGTTGACTGTATTTTAAAGTTTGTGGGGTATGTATGAGGCATAAAAGATGTTTTATTCCAAAAATATTGGTTTACTTTGTGTAGCAGGATTCTCATGATTGTTGTAATCTAAGTCAGGTTCATGGTATGTATGATTTATAAAATCTCGACTTGCCATCATGGCCAGTGTACGCTCTGGTAGTAAATGTGGAGCAAATGTTATCTGCCTAAAATTCTGCTGATGGACATAAACACTGCAATACTCTCTACATGACTGTAAATTTCTACTGAACTATTTGGTGATGTGATGAAGTTGAGAACTTGTAGCATTTTCTCTTGAATGCCATAATGAAGCAAACCTCTTGGCCTAGGCATTGTGTTGCATCTGGTCATAAGGAACACATTGGTTAGACCCACTGGTTGTTGAAGTGACTGTTTTAGTTTGTCACTGGCTTGGTCCTTGTTGGAGGTGCTCATTAAAACCAACTCCCCTGTCCAAGATTGTTGACAGGATTTGCTGTGTTGTAAGCCTGAAATGCTTGTGTCTCCTTTTTTGGCAACTTTGTACAAGAAGGTTATGCAACAGGACTTGTTCAGACTCAGTCAACCTGCTTCTGGGTAATATTCTTATCAGAACTTCACTTCATTTGTTTTCAGTCATTTTATAACTTTTTTGCAATGAATTAAAGATAAGGTTGACTTACTGATAGGTGTTAGATTAAATAAGTCCTTTCACATCAAGAAAACGTTTTGGGAATTTTGTGTGAAGAAACAATAAAACACCAAAAAACATTAATTAGATGAAAAAAGGCTGTAAGAAATAGATTAACCCAAATATTCAGTCTTACAGGCATTTTTTTTTTCTATTCTTTTTTTTCTTTCTTTCTATACGCCAAAAGAGCTTCTTTATTATGCCTCTGCCTACAGAATGTAGAGAAGCTCAGGGTGTCCCTTTATCTATGATTCCGTAACACTTTTTTGAACATTTTATCTCCCAAAACACTGGAGAGATTTTACTTAAACCACTCAAACTTACTCAATACCAAACCCAATGGTTGAAGTCGCAAAGATCGAGATCACACATTCTTGAGAATGTTATATATCACAAACCAATGAAGGGACTAAATATAAGGGAGAAGGAGGGCTCAGTGAGTAGGGTGACCGTCCTGTAAGTGGACGGTTGCCGGTTCGATCCTCCACCCGGAGTTCATGCCCATGCATCCTTGAGCAAGACACCAAACCCCAAATGCTCCTGATGGTGGTTTGCCCCTTGCATGGCAGCTTCCACATCAGTTATGAGTGTGAGTGTGTGAATGGTTGAATGTGAGCTATACTGTAAAGCGCTTGAGTACCAACGCAGTTGGAAAAAGCGCTATATAAGTAGAGTCCATTTGCCATAGATTAACTCACTGGGTCAAACATATGGAGGTTACAAAATTAAAAACCTTACACCTATGACTGCTTAGACCTCGTTATGACACAAATCTCAACCATTCATTATTAATACAGTTTGTGATTTATAGCAGGCATTGGCATGTTGTTTGACGCCTCAGTGTGGATTCCTTGAGGTTTTGTAGGAGTTTGAAATAGTACCCCATCCCACCAAGCCAACAATGTTTGTTTTGCATTTCACACAGTAAATCAGCCCACATTTAAGAATTCTGGGTTTCACAAGGTAAGTTGATCTTGTTCAGCTTGAAATATTGCTGATGCCCAAACCATTGGAAAAAAAGAAAAACAAACACTGTAGCTGATTGAATATCCAACAAGGCTTTCTAAAAGTTTATCCCTATACTGGTGTCTAATTCTCCGTTATTTTTCACTTTTTTATTATTACTTTTCTTAATACTATCAAGCACTGACACATTCTTTAAATTCTTTCGAAGTTCCTCCCAGAATTTGTTACCCCTCTTGCATCAGTGAGGTGTTCATTTCTACATCCTGGTTAGAAAACCAGGTATGAAAATATTTCTTGTATTCAAACTTCTGAATTTCTTTTTTAATATCCTTGTGTCTGACTAATGACACATTTATTATTCATATTGGCACGTTAATTTTTTTCATTTTGAAGAGATGTGTATTGGCACATCTCTTCAAAGCCTTGGGTACGATACCTTTGATTTTCGCACACGCTGTACAATTTAAAATGGAACTTAAAATTTTACAAATAAAAATTTAAAACATTTTCTAATTTTGGCTTTAAACAATAAATACATCTGTTATGAAAAAAAAAACTACAGGTTGAGTGTCAGTCATTTGAATTTGAGTTGGATTTGAAAGCATCTTGATCAAAGTGGCTTTGTCAGTTTTAAAGTCTAGAGCGGTGGGGAAACTGGTTACTACTGGTCAATGAGGCAATGCAGAACAATGCTCCATGAGCCATTGATCCCCGAATTGGTTTGGGGTTGTTACTGTCTTTTATCTTCTGCTGGAGTGGGATGGCAGAGGTATTAGTGAGCACAGGCTCTTCTGCCCAAAACCAACTGCAATTTTGGTTTCAACACGGTGTTACAAATTGAAGATAAGTTATATTTGAGTTTACAATTTTTTTTAGAGAGTGTATTTCTTTAACGAATGGTTAACTGGTGCTGGGTCGTGGCTTCAGACGGGAAACCCGGGCTTCTCACACCCCGGTTGCATCCTTCAGCTCACCTGGGATAATTTATAGCCAGCGGAAATACAGTACATAGTCTCTCCAGCGGGTCCGGAACCTACCTCTGGGGCTTTAATGGTCGGTCCATTTTATGGGGATCCTGTTATTTCAGTTACCACCCAGAGCTGGTGACCATAGGTGAGATAGAGGCCTTTTAGGTGGAAATGTGATGCCACTTAAATCATATAACTTTGGCCCTGAGATGTTGTACAGCCTCTTGTATAAAGGATGCTTAGTTTTTCCACTTAACTGTCCACCCAAATCCTGTGACTTAGCGCCTTACAATTGGGGTGAACCAGTTCTTGTCTGCTCGGACAATGATCAGCTGAAGTGAAAAAAAATATGTTAGTTAAACATTCTTTTTAACTTTTCAGATGAGCTAGTAATGTATGACAAAACCTTAGAAATTCTTTGTTTCTTTTTCGTTCTTCTTCCCTCTTGTTCTGTTTCCTTGGCATATGGGGTTTGGTAATGGTCAACCATGGAAAGCTTTAGGTTTTAAATAGTTTTTCTTTCCTCTTTGCCTTAGAACTTTTGGAAACGTCCTTGGCCTAATATTGAAACTAAACATTCCATGCAATAGAGGCAATAGTAATATTATCGGGAGAATGGCAGTGAACTGGAATCTGCTTAAACATCCTAATGTTTGGACCTTCGTCTTGTTTTATACCTTTTCTATAAGCTCTGATGCCTTTGACACCTAAGTCAGGTCATCTCTTGTCTTACCCTTCTGTGTTCCCCTCATTTCTGGACCCCTAATCTTACTCAGGACCCAGCCTGAATGGACAAGATGCGAGAACAAGATGGAAACTTCACAACCTTTATCACTTTTCACAAGAATTAAAAAAATAATTGAAGATTTGTGAAACTCAGGGTTGACTTTACATTCAATGTTCAGCAGGAAATGGTTGTTTTATTCACATTTGTTTGCTCGTCCAGCAAAGAAGACAAAATGATAAGAGATTAAAACATCAGAAGAAAGTCTGCTGGGATTCCTGAGCCAGTCAGGAGTTGAAAGCTGATCAAATCAAACTGATAGGAAAGGAGAATCCCAGTGGACCAGGGAACCAATTAGGCCAGTGATAGACACAGTCCATTCTAAAAATGGAGGGGCGGAGTCAAAACCAACCCAGTAAGTCAATTGTAGAAGAACAAAATGCTATAGATTAGCCAGTCTTTCACTGGCTCAAAGGAGACTCTTAGAAATTCAAACACAACCCTCTAAATAGATTTAGAAAATGTATATATATATATATATATATATATATATATATATATTTAACATCAAACTGAAGTTGTTTGAGTTTTTTATTTACCCACAATGGCCTGAGTTGAACCTAAAGTTTGTTTTTCCGATCAAAACCTGAGATTGTTTGCCTGCTCGCACGTCCCCAAAGGTAATCAAAGATGAAATTGAAAAGATAAAGTATTATCGCACAAACAAAAGCTTTAATATCTGCAACAATAAAACTTATACAAGTCAATATCTTCTACAATATTGACAATGTGCTTTTGTGTGACTATTCCTCATTTATAAAACCACTTCTGTTTGTTATTCAGTGGTTTATCATCTGTTAGCGGCAGTGTTCATCTGTCTTTACCCATTTTCTTCCCTCTGTTGTCGCAATTGGTTTGAATTTGATCGAATCGAGGCTTCCAAGGAACGTGAAGAAACCCTGATGAACATCAAGAGAAAGAGAAATGTTGACGCTGATAAAAATCTTAAGTGAAATGAGAAAAACTGAAGGGAAAGTAATGGTGAGAAAAAAAGAAGAAGATCCCAATCAAATAAAACCTGTTGTAAATTCAGTGTAAAGTTAATGAGAGCAAACAAAATCAATTACAGATAAAAAAAAAAAAAAAATCAAACATAATTAAACATGGTAGCGTCCAGTGTTGTTTTCATCAACGATGACGAAAACAAAATGATTTTGTTGACGAAGCATTTTTTCATGACGATGACGCAACGATAACGAAATAAATGCAAAATTTTGGTGAAGAAAATGTGACGAGACTAGGGCTGAAACAGTTAATCGATTTAATCGATTATAATCGATTATCAAAATAGTTGTAGACTAATTTGGTCATCGATTAATCGTCTAAATGTTTTATTATTATTTTTTTTTTTTTTTGCTGTCAACTGCACCTAAATTGGTCTCCATGTGGGGCAGTAGAGAGCAAATTGATGATGCGCGCTACCAAAATAGGAGGAGATAGCAGCCAATCATTGGCCTTCATTTCACCCCCCTCACGTGATCAGGCAGATTTAACAAGATGGCGGAAAGAAAAACACATACAAATTAATCCGAAGTTTGAATCATTTTCCGCTAAATTTGAAAAAGACTCGCGTTAATATGCAAAGCATAACGACGTTGCACAAACATCTGAAAAAAAAAACATGTCGGACTCGGAGCGGGAGACAGCAAACCGGAGCGATACACGATGTTATTTCTAATAAAAACTATTTTACAGGTCGCTAAATACACTTTTTATTGTCTGCAAAAAACAAAAACAACCCAACACGTACTATTTTCTGTGGAAAACGGTTGCACTCCGCAGCAGAGCGCTTCTCTCAGGGACGTAGGAAGACGAGGGTTTTTTAAAAAAAAAGATCGCTAAATTCAATCCAGGATACAAGACCCCCTCCTCTACATCGCAAAGCACATTTTTTCCCACAAAAAAATGAGTGCTGTTAGTTGGGCACCCCTTTACCAATTAGTTGATCTGTGTTTGTAATATTATAAGTGGCAAAGATGGACCCAGGTCATTTTATTTAATAAAGTTACTATTTTTACAATAGAGATGATGTTTGTTTTTTTTTGCACTAAAACTACACAACTTGAATGTTTTTTTATATTTTTTACTCATGTTAATCTGAGACCTTGTTTTGCATGATACTTCTGAACAACGTTACATTTGCGAATCCAGAAGTGTTAAAGGTTTCTCATTTTCAAATGTGATCCAAGAGTTTAAATTTGATGTTTTCTTAGCCAGTACTATTAAAGCACTTTTTATGGGCGCTTATGATTTACTTTTACTGTATACAGTAAGTAGATTTATTATTTTCTAGAAATGATAATATTCTACCTCTTTATTTGACAGAAAGAGAAACATTTGCTCTTACTGTAATAAACCCAAGGTGTTATTTATGTGATTATGAGTTGTGTTTTACACAATTACATTCTATAATATGCCGAAAAAGTCATATTTATTAAATTGTCATTGTTATCCGATTAATCGAGTAATCGACCCAATAATCGACAGATTAATCGATTACCAAAATAATCGTTAGTTGCAGCCCTAGACGAGACGTTTGCAAATTTCTGTTGACGAGACGAAAACATAATGAAATAGGTGTCAGACTTTAACATTTCTGTCTGTGAAAAGAAAAAACAGCAGCTGCATCTGTCTCTCACGGTGGGACGCCCCCCACAATGCTGCACGTTCACACCATCGACACAACACACCTCCAGCCATGAGGAAGTCACACATCATGGTGAAAACAGTAATACAACACACTTCCAGCCACGAGAAAGTCAAAGCAACAAAGGAGCTTGGTGGTCAGAAACTTAAAGTTTTCCACATATTTTTTGTTATTTTGAATTACTCTATTCATCCCTCACCGGGGAAATTTGTTTGCTGCACTCCTTACACCGCAGCAGGCTGCCCTTCGACGGCGCCAATGGTGGGAGAAGCGGGGGTTAGGTGTCTTCTCCAAGGACCCTAGACGTGCTCTCCGTGGGACGCGAACCCGCGACCTTCCGGTCCGCGGGCGAACGCGCTAACCACGCGGCCACCGTCTCCACCAAAGATTCTGTTTGCGCAAACAGAATGCTAACTTCAAGCTAATGCTAGCTTGTTGGCGCTGCTAACTTCCTAGTTAGCTTGGTTGCGCTAACGACTGCTTTAAATGCATTCCAATGTTTACTTTGTTTACAGGGTTATTAAGAAGTGTCATTTTAAAGTATGCATAAGTTACAACGTTCCTCACTCACTGAAAAAATTATATTTATTTTACGTTGTTTTACAATGTTTTACTATGTTTGCTGTTTTGCGCAAAATAAAGCTCGGCAGAGGTTTTATTTTTTTTTTAAAAAAACAAATAACTTGCATCATTCTCAGTAATAAAGACATGATTGTTTAAGAAAGATTTTTTTTTTTTTACACTAAAACTATACTAAAAACGTTTCAAGTGTTCCCTGACGAAAACTAGACGAAAACTCTTTTGGGGTTACGTGATTAAAACGTGACTAAAACTTAAATTAAAATTCGTCCAAAGACGAAGACTAAAACAAAAACTTAGATGGCTGCCAAAAACAACAATGGTAGTGTCGTAGGTGGTACGAAAGGAAAAAAGAAAACTAAGGCAAAACATAAGGAAGAAAATGTCACAAGGGAAAAAAAAAAGAATACAACACGAAACCACAAACTAACATCATGCTACGCAGACGGTTGGAATTTTTTTCCCACTGCTTAAAAAAACAAACAAGATTTGATTAAACCAACAACTACTTAAGCGGAACGTTTCCTTTTAACTGTGTGCTGCTCTGGGGTCTGGCGTGGTGCCTAATTGAATAATACTACCCTCACTTTATCTCTGACTATGAATTCTTTTCCTCTCCAGAGAATATTGCTTTGTTGGCTCCTTCTTGGCACTACCCTTTTCATCATCCCTGCTCACATCTTTTACTCTGCTTTTATTTTTTTTATTGTATTGCTCTTCTTTGACCCTTCCTTCTCACTAGGCCATTGATCGTTTCGACCCTTACTTCTTGCTCTTTGCAGTGAATCCTCCTCATCCAAAATTTGCACATCTGTTTAAGCTACCCTGTCATGATCCTCGCATTTTTTGGGCCTTTCCTGTTACCTCTTGTTCTGTCCTTTCCCTTAATTTTTTCTCGATTGCAACACTCTGATAATGTATCGTAATTTCACGACCATTAGGCGCACCATACAAAAAGGCGCAGTCTCAGTCACACACCGCCTTACAACAACACACACGCAAGCATGCAAATGTGCGTATTGAAACATAGATCGGGAGCAAAACTGAGTTGGGTTGTGCTTTATTTAAGTAGTAACAATACTAAACAAGCACATCACCGGGAATAGTCTTTATTCAAATTCGTCAAAGTCCTCATCCTCTGTTTCAGAATCTAACAGCTGGGCAAAATCCAACAGAGCAGGTCCACTTCGCACCTTGCTGTCAAAGTCACCGTCTGTACTGTGCGGCTCCTCAGAAAGGATACCAGCTTTTGCGAAAGCTCGGATAACAGTACCAGCAGACACGTCAGTCCAAGCATCTAATATTCATTGGCAAACTGTAGCGTAACTCGCCCGGCGCTGCCTTCCACCCTTCCACGGCTCGATTCCCATGTTCCTCCGCGTAGCTGATTGAAGGCAATCTGAATGCCTTCAGATTGCCTTCAGCTTAAACTGAGCATCATAAGCGTGTCTCTTTGCCATTTTCAGGGTTAAAACAGCAATGTTGTGCATACAGCACATACCTTTTTTATACACAATCCACGCCCACACTTCACTCTTTAACGTTCTCATGCCTTTTCTTTCAGGTCCGCCTCACGGGCACCACTTTTTCTTTTAGATCCGCCTTTTCTCACGAGCACCGCTTTTTCTCACACACAAAGTGCACCGCACGAAAAGGCGCACCACTCATTTTGAAGAAAATCTAAGACGTTTATATGCGCCTTATAGTCGTGAAATTACGGTACATCTGGCTCACACTTCTACACGACATGAAAACCTCAAGTTTGGATTCATTGAAGCTTATCATAGATTTACAATTTTTGTCTTTTTCAGTTTTATTGCTTTTTGTCTTGGTGATTTTCTCTGTCTCTCTGCCCCACAGATAACCAACAAATGATATTCCACGTTCCACCTGCACGGTAGGACCGAGAGGCTGTGTACTTGAAGACAAGCTACAAAATTGTGATTGTGTCTCTCTGCTTGTGTGCACGTTTTTTCCCCTGTTCTTTCTGACTTGCTTTTTGTTTGCACTTTTGACTGTATGTGTGTGAGAGAGCGAGAAGGAAGCTTTGATTCCATTGGAATTCTCTCCTGGAGGCATTACTACCTTCACCCGATCTCTTTGTTTATCAAGCAGAGATGCTCAGCAAGAGGCTGCTGAGGCAACCAGATAACCCCCCCAACTTATTCACTTCCCACATATACGCACACAAACACACCCACCTTCCCTCAAAAAGCTTATTTTTTACAGCAGCAGCCAAGCCGTGATAATACACCAAAAGGCTCAAAAACACTTTCAGGGAAGCCGAAACCTGAATGTCTGCTCACCTACTCAGATGCCTGCTGTGTGCTTTGCTATCCCGAGGCAGCCGGCGTGCACACAATCAGGCTGGTAATGTAGGAGAAGGTTAAAAAAACGGAAAGCTGTAATGGCACGAAATCAGCAGACATCCACCCCCATTTCTTGTCATTCAAACACGGTCTACGGGAAGGCCCTTTATTTCCACTCACACTCATAATTTGGTTGCCAAATTTGGTTTGTGCATCACTTTTATTGCGGTAAATCATCAGCCACTTTTTTGTTTTTACATAGTTTGCGTCCAATCAAAAGAAAGAAGCAGGGAGTTTGAAAAGATGCAAGTTTTCTCAGTAATTTATGGAGAGATGCTTGTAGAAAAATGGAAGAGCTTGTCAAACTTCTGAACTGAGTTCTGAAGTATGGGATTGATTGCCGGTAAGAGACTTTCTACAGATTATGTTCTCATTTTATAAAAACTCAGACTAACAATTGTAAAAGAGAGAGAAAAAAGTCTTAGCAATCGAAAAGAAACTTCTGAAGGTGTTGGTAATTTGAAAGGTTATTTAAAGGAAGGTTTAAATGATCGGAAATCACTTAAACGGCCCTTAAGTTAGGTTTTTGCCTACTTAAAACGGACTACCCAAAGACTGAAATATCGGTAATATCTTATAAGCTTTTAAAAAGCACTGTCATGAAACAAAATTAATGCTTGGAAGACATAAAAAAAAAAAACCCAACACCTCACCAGCGGCTGGGATGAGAATCCAGACACTGTGTCGCTCCTTCGTGGTAACTAAAAAGCAGTGGTGGATGAAGTACTCACTTTTTGTACTTAAGTAAAAGTACAGATAATTAGGCAAAAAATTTACTAAAGTAAAAGTACCAATAAAAAAAATCTACTTAAGTAAAAGTACAAAAGTAGTTGGTGTAAATTGTACTTTTTAAATAAAAAGTAAAAGTATTTGATCATAATTCAAATGTTATTTTTTGTCCTATAGGGTGTCACCATGGTAACCAGGATAAATACTCTGCAGGGGTGTGACACCCCTCTCCCGCCTCTTTTAGTCCACAAAAAAAATAATAATTAAATAAAATAAATGGAAAGGGGACATGTCAAGCTATCCCGTAGAAGGGCCAGTGAATGGGCCGCAAAAATGGAGGAAAATGACACTTATTTTTTTTAAATGTTTTGGGGGGGAGGCCCCCAGTCACTGTATATTGGCTTGTTAAAGCCCCACCCCCTTCGGAAAATTCTAGATCCGCCCCTGCTCTGTGTAATGATTGGCTCAACTTTTTATTTAGAAGTAAATACAACAAACAACAATCTTCTGATTCTTTTTAATTTGTACTATTTTTGATGTTTGGTTTTTGGCGCTGAATGAATGTGGAAAATGTTTCTCGATTCATGACTTCTTCTCCCGATCAACTGCTTCTTTTGATTTTGGCGATGCGGCTTCAAGATGCGCCAAAAAACTTGTGTATTTTTCAAATTTCTGAATTAAAATGTAACAAAAAATGTAAGACACACTTTTAAAAAGTAGCGAAGTAAAAGTACAGATATTTGCTCTAAAAATGTAGTGAAGTAAAAGTAAAAGTACCGGTCTTAAATTTTACTTAAGTAAAGTACAGATACACAATTTTTTTACTTAAGTACAGTAACGAAGTACATTTACTTTGTTACGTTCCACCACTGCTAAAAAGCTAAGTAAAAAGCAAAGCTCTCGATTTACAAGTTGATCTAGGTTCGTACCCTCACTTACGGTATGGTCACCAGCTGAGGGTGTTGACCGAACAAACGAAATTTTGGATATGAGCCGAAGTGAGCTTCTTCTGCAGAGTGGCTGGGCTATCACTCAAAGATTGGGTGAGGAGCTCTGGCATCCGGGTGGAGCTCAGAGTAGAGCCACTGCGCCTTTGGGATGAAATACGCCGTATGGGGTGGTTCGGGCTTCCTAGTTAGGATGCCTTCCAAGCGCCTCGCTGGTGAAGTGTTTCGGAGAAGTCCCATTGGGAGGAGACCCAGAAGTAGACCCGGACCCGCTGGAGTGACTATGTCTTTCAACTGGCTGGGGAACGACTTGGGATCCTTCCGGGTGAGCTGGAGGATGCAGCCGGGGAGAGAGAAGCCTGGGTTTCCCATCTGAGGTTCTTGCCCTTAAGATCCGGCCCTGATAGGCGGAAGACAACAGAAAAGAACCTCACTAAAAAAGCATCTGAGAGCATCCTAACCTGGTGCCTTAACAACTCCATCTGGCTTTTCTCTTTTCAGGATATTCCATCTCCGACCGTTAGGGGGCACACTACCAGCACAACTCCGATTCATGCCACCTACAGAAATTCTCTGATGACTCTGCAGTTGTAGGGTGTATAAGTGGTGGGCAGGAGGAGGAGTACAGGAGGGTGGTGGATGGATTTGTGGTGTGGGCGGGAGAGAATCACCTGCTCCTCAATGTGGACAAGACCAGGGAGATGGTGATTGACTTCCGGAAGAGGAGGAGGACTGCTTTGCAGCCGCTCTGCATTCTGGGTAGAGATGTGGAGGTGGTTGAAGAGTACAAATACCTGGGAGTGACCATCGACAGTAGACTGAGCTGGAGGAGCAACAGTACTGCTGTGTACAAGAAGACTTGCAGCCGACTTTACTTTCTAAGGAAGCTGAGGTCCTTCAATGTGTGCGGCAAGATCCTGGAGACCTTCTACCAGTCTGTGGTGGCCAGCACCTTGTTCTTCTCTGTCATTTGCTGGGGGAGCAGCATCGCAGCCAGTGACACCAACAGACTGAATAAACTAATCAGACTGGCTGGCTCTGTCATTGGCAGCAAACAGGACTCACTTGAGGCAGTGGTAGAGAGGAGGTCACTGAACAAACTTTTGTCCATCATGGACAATCATGACCATCCTCTCTACCCACTCCTGGACGAACAACGGAGCTCCTTCTCCAAGAGGCTCAGACAGCTCCGCTCGAGAACATCTCGTTACCGGAGTTCTTTCTTTCCGTACGTGATCTGGCTCTACAACGACTCACTTAGCAGATAGGAAGTTGTTGCTGTGACACACAAATTTCCCCTGTGTGGGATCAATAAAGTATATTCTGATTCTGATTCTGATTTTTCTAGTCAATGGATATAACCGCTGAAGAATAATTATTTCAAATCTAAATACATCAGCTAATGCTCAGCCAGTTTTTTTACAGACTTACAGTAATTTATTCCATAACCCTGAGAAGAGCTCATATGCAACAAAAAAAAATCTAGTTCCCTACCTGGAACAAAAATAATTGCCGTGACCAAATTTCGGCTCATAAATCTGAGTTAGACAGACACGAACTACCTTGTTTAACAGAAAATTGTTCCTGTTTGTGGAGCAGATGATGATGAGACATTTCCCAACAAGCTCGCCATTAATAATGGAAGCAGCCATCTGTGATGGAGAGCCTGTCAGTCACATCAACAATAAATAATAAAAATGTCCTCTAAAAGGGTCATACTTTAATTCTTTCATCAATAGAAACATCTGAAGAGTAATATGTAGAGCTGCAGACCGTGCTTTGTCTGCAGTGTCTTATTAGTTTTAATGCAACAGCTTTTCCAGGAACCATAACAAAAAGCAGCCATGATTCTTTTTCCAGACTCACACTATGTCCTCAGCATCGTGTGTGAGAGTGGGACGGTAGATTAACATGTATAAATCAGAACAACCAGTAATTTCCTCCAATGTGGTGTAAACTATTGTATATTTTAAAGGCCCGTGCTGAAACAATTCAAACTTTTAAAGCCTCTTGTGGAGAAGCTGCACAAAATATGTTTGACCTACCGCCACCTCATCCTTGTCCTGAAGACATGTTGGGGCAAAGGTTACAGCAGAATTACTTTCAAACAAACCAGATTTTAGAAACACCAGCACCAGTGATGTAAAATGAAGATTTAACAATTTAAAAAAGGAGAAATACTAGTAAATGTTCAGGTACACACTTAAATTGTACACATACAGTATTTATAGAAATGCACAACATTTATACTGTAACCATGTCTATGTATGGATATAAATAAATGTAAATATAATGCATTTATAAATACAGATATATGTTGGCTTATGCAGCCGAGGATCTGACCGCCAGGGTCTCCGCCGTTGGCTGCCACCCATCTCCTCCTTCACCCGATCCCTATGGCCCCTCCTGCTGGTGGTGAGTCCACTGGAAGGGCGGCCCACGTCCCCTGTTCAGGCTGAGCCCGGCCGGGCCCCATGGGTAAAAGCCCGGCCACCAGGCGCTCGCTCTCGTGCCCCAAACTCAGGCCTGGCTCCAAGGGGGGGGCCCAGTGACCCGCGTCCGGGCAAGGGCAACTTAGCCATGTTTGACAACTTTATAGGGGTATTTTGAGCCACGCTTGACCCGCTGGAGAGACTATTTCTCACAGCTGGCCGGGGAACGACTTGGGATCCTTTCGGGTGAGCTGGAGGATACAGCCGGGGTGAGAGAGGTCAGGGCTGCCCGTCTGAGGCTGTTTCCCCCGCGACCCGACCCCGGAACAAGCGGAAGATGACGGAACGGAATGGAGATATATGTTGGGAATGTATACTATAATGATATCAAATCAATATTGCCATTCGAGAATCCTTATTGTCATCATCCTCACAGTGTAATTTAGAGAGGCGTCAGGCCAAAAAAACATACGCTTGTACCGTTTCCCTAATGGGAGAGGTACAAACAAACAGTCCAAAACCTGGGTGGGTGGGGTTTATCGCTATTTGTCTTACCTTCTACTGAACTCAGGAGCTGTAGACCGAATCCAGATCATGCAGTCGGCACCCTACGATCCCCTGTGCAGTCTTCACCACCCGGGCCAAGTCCTTTTTATTCTGTGTGGTGCAGCTGCCATACCACACAGTCATATTGAGAGACAGGATTCTTTCTATAGTGGCTCTGTAGAAGTTCATCAGTAGTTGAGTGGATTGTCCAGAGCGCTTCAGCTATAGTCATATGCCATATGTCCTATATCATATGCCATAATCATGTATGCCATAGTCACAATTGCAATTAGTTAGTTAAAGGTCTCAATTTTTTTTTTCATTTTTGACTCATCTTCAATAGAATCTCTCCCAGACACTGAGTGACAACTCATTTGTCATAAAGTTTGCAGCCTACCAGCTTGGTTGCAAAATCAGGAACAGCTTGTTTGCTTGGCTCCTAGTGAACATTCTCATGGTCTTTCACAATATGAAAAGTCAGAACAAGAGACGTCATCAGCGGTACAGTGTGATGAAGAGAAGATTTCTTATACTCCCATGATTGGAGTTGCTGGATTGTGGTTCTCCGTTTTTGGACAAGGTTCATGTATAAAATAAATCATGTTGTCCACGTGTTCATTTCATGCAGGTTAAGAAGAATCAAACCCATCACTGTGTGCACCTATCTTTACTCTTAAAGGTCCACAATCTAGCCCAGGGGTGGGCAAGTTTTTTAATTCGTTGGCCACATAGAGTTCTAACATTTGAGAGACGAGTCGGACCAGGAGCAGATGGATGGCATGTTTAGGTAATGTCACCTCATGACATTGGAGGGAAAAAATACACATCTTGGGATGTGGAGAACACATGTGCTTTAATTTCCAATGAGAGTGAAGAAAATCATTACAACAAAATTTCCGACTTTGAAATTAGTCTTTAAACACTGAAAATCAAATGAATAACTTTTTTAATTTAAAGTACTGAACGTTCTTTTATCCTTCAAGATACCACCATTACTCTCCTCCTGACTGTCTCTTTTTTTTTGTTCAAGAACGGTAGGAGATGCAGATGTACCTGTCCTGCACCTTCGATTCAATTTGTTTCCCTGGTGTCAAAAGTAAGTAATGACCACTACATAGACGAAATAGTTACAGCAAGTCATTCTGTGGAGCACCTCATAGTCAATCTCGGTATGAAAAACCATCGGGGCGATTACTACGGTGATTACCAGCACTAGCGTGCTAGATGCTACATAAACCACGTTCAATTTCAAATCTAGAGCGTTAGGTCTGAAATCTAAACGCTTGATGTAAGATTTTGTGCGCTTGTTTTAACATCTAGCGTACTTGTTTGTGTTGATTGGTCCAGATGGCTTTACATATCTGCGCGCACTGTTTATTTTGACAA
The DNA here is from genome assembly GCA_902685375.1 of Neostethus bicornis. Lineage (NCBI taxonomy): Eukaryota > Metazoa > Chordata > Actinopteri > Atheriniformes > Phallostethidae > Neostethus > Neostethus bicornis. Next base: position 5,045,584 of record LR738543.1, read on the forward strand.
CGTCCGCATCACGGAGACACATTGTAATAGAAGCAGCATTGGTGTTTTCTCAACAAAGCCAAAATATGCAATGTTCCATCTTGGGAGGGAAACATAAGAATTGCAGGAAAAATAAAACAACATGGCTTATTTATTTAATTTTTTCAAGTTTGGCGGGCCGGGTTAAAACGTTTAACGGGCTGCATGTGGCCCACGGGCTGTAGTTTGCCCATGCCTCTTCTGCAAGAAAGTATCCACTAGAGCCATTACCATCCGTTTTTGCAAAGTCGCCCACCTGTCCTGCTCCATTCCTCTCCTGAATACCAAAACCTGCCAACCCCCTCCCCATCATCTGTTTCCTGCACATTTCTTCTGTATTATCGCCCTTTGAATCGTTTACAGTGCTGTATGATACCAAACCGAGTTACCCTATAACATCATGTATACACTGATGGGTAATGTTATTTAAAAACAAACAGGAAGATGATGAATTAAAGGTAATTATGTAATTTTTGTCTTTTTGAAACCCATCGGGATTTTGATTAAAAAATAGGATTTCTAATTCTAAGATTAGATATTTAAAGATCCACGACTCAACAAATTCGACCAATTTGCAAGTGCGGTAAACTCTTCAGAAAGATAAAGAAATAGAACTATATTCTCAGCAAGTCTTCAGTTTGAGTCTCATTACGGTTTCTTGAGGACTTTGAGGGAGTTCTTGTGCAGTCCCGCCTGCAGTAGTTTCTTCAGGGCACTCGGGTTTTCTCTATATGTTCGCTTGTTAGGTGTGGAGGAAAGTGTGTTGGCGTCACCCCGGGTGACAGACTGACACATTGTGCAGGGAGTCAACTTTGTTTCAGAGTAAAAAAGGAAGTATAAAAATAATATATGTGAATGTGGAAACAGTTGTCTGGGCCTTGTCCAATAACCATCTCGGCTGTGAGAGTTCTCTTTCTTCACAATTTTTAACAAGATTTCAAATAACTTAGTAATAACTGACTTTTTAACATATTTCACATCTGCAGAGCAGAAAGTAAGAGCTACCCATTAGACCCTATTTTTCAACCCTAAACAAGCTATGTAAACTTATTTTGACAAATTTGTTACAGGTTGTAGGGCAAAATTCTGGCGTCACGTCACGGATGCTGTGAGCACCGCCAGCGACTGTGCAAACAGGAGACATGGAAGAACAGCGGCGTGTTGATGTTCACGTTGTGTTTTGTCCCATGAGCAGATCAGATTTAGCATAACGCATCTTTGCAGTGGCATCACATTAAATTTGACAGTTTTTCTTTTCTATTTATGAGTTTATTTTTGTCCCAAACAGCCGAGAGAAAAGCTCTCTGACAGACACTGCAATTTGTTGAACGTCTGCATGCGTGACATGTCAATTCACTTATCTTATTTTGACATCACACACGCGAGGGCTTTCTTACTGTAACTCTGTAATTCAAAAGAAAAATCAGTCTTCAAAATATGTTTACTCAGAGAAAGTTTAAACCTGTTTATTCATGATGTATGTATAAAAAATGAGAAAGCATCAATTGAAGCCAATCTAATATTGTTCATGTTGTTAATGTTGCCATTCACCTGAAAAAAACTTGCAATATTATTCAGAAAGACATGCAAATGTTTTATTTTTTCTTATTTAAAACTGCCAAGAAATAGTAAAACAAGGAAAAAAAAGAACCAAAAGAAAGAGTAATGGAACCCTAATTATTAAAATTATTTTATCATTAGTACTCTTATCCTGAATTCATTTTCAGTCACCTTCTTATCCGGCTATCCCTTGCAGGGTTGCGGCAGGTGGCAAAGCCCATCCCGGCTGATTTGAGACAAAGGGTAAGTACGCCTCAAAAGAATCACCAGTCTGTCGCGGGGCCATCACCCTGAATTAGGAAATTAAAAATCCTACATGCAGCAGTTTCTCTACACTGATCAAAATTATTACAAATGTAAACTTACCTACTTTGCAACACTTATTTGAATTTAAAATGACGAATTTTTATGCATATGATCATATTTAAACTATGTACTTACAGTTTGATCCAGATCAAAATAAAGATGGAAGATCTGCTTCGAACAACTGGAACAAAGTGCCAGCAGAAATTAAATGTTCATCAAATGAGGAAAATTTTAAATGCACTTTTCTTCTTGCATATCTATATCAATTCAATTATATTTGTTTGCCCCAAAAATCACAAAAAATGGTTTTAATGGACTAAAAAAAGTGCAAAAACAAAGAACGAAAAGAAGAAAAAAATGTGTATAAACAAATGCACAGTTAAAGCTAACTGATAAAAAGCAAGCAAAATAATTTCAGCAAATTTTAGACGAGGGGTGGGCAAACTTTTTGATTGGCCGACCGTATGGAGTTCTAAACATTTGACCAGGGGGCCGGAACAGGAGCAGATGGCGGGCTTTGGAATCCTCACTTCATTGTTAAATCTGGGGCACTGGCGCTTAAAAACGTGCATTTAGCGTGCTGAGTTTAAAACGAGAGTTTAAAATCTTATGCTATTTACATGCGTATATTGGCCCCGATGGCTTCCCATATCTACACGCACTGTTTATTTTGACAACGTGCGCATCACGGAGACAAACACATTTTAACGGGAGCTGTGTTGTCATATTTAGAGTGCATCATCTAGTTATAAACATCAAAATTGCAGGGAAAAATAAAACATTAGCAAGGTTTATTTATTTATTTTTTAAGATTGGCGGGCCAAATTAAAATGTGTAATGAGCCGCATGTGGCAGTCGTGGGCCGTAGTTTGCCCAGTAGACCATCCTTCACAGTGACAAAAAACAAAAAAAAAAAGGAAAAAACAGCAGTGGGGAAAATAAGAATAAGCCTCATGGGATTCCACACGAAAGAAAGATCCCTCCCCCTGGACGACCAGTCAATGTATCTAGCACTGACAATAAACCTGTAGCTTATTCTTCTCTACAAAGTTGTGCTTTCAGATTTTTTCTGCACAATGTATTCTCTAATGAACTCTTCATAGCATTTTAATTCAGGAATTTTTTACAAAACATTTCAAACATACTTTGCCCTAATTAATTTTAAATCTGTCAAATTTTACGTTCTCTTTTAACTTTTATTTGTTTTACAAAAAGCACTTTGAATTGTCTTTTAGAAAGCATGCGCTGTGTGAATAAACACCTTATTTGTTAACGAGTGCACTCAACAAATTCTTTATTTAATTTGTCATGATAAAAACATTGTGAAAAATATGCGAGCACAACTTTTTTTTGACAAATGAACTGCAAAACTGTTTTTTGGGTTTTTTTGGATCAGATTTTTTACACTTCCAGACAACAGTTATCAAAACATTTTTTGGTCAGAATGTCTCATTTTTGTGTGCGTGTGGTTCTTTTTGTGAGATGCTGCAATAGACCGCCGACCTTTACAGAGTAAAGATATTCTACAGGCTTTTAAAGCTTTGCACTGAAACAGCCAAAAAATGTTGGACGGTTACCAAAATAAATTATTGAAAGCATGCTAGTTGATCTGAATAAAGATGAAGATAAGAATTTTTTTTACCACTCTATCATGCTACAAAACTAAAAATACAAATGGGGTTTTGAGCAAAATCTACTTTTAGGAGCTTTTTTACTGTGGTGTCTTGTCAATTGCCAGTAATGGCTACTAATTTATTCTTAAAAGGAAGCAAAGGAATCATTTACAAGCAGTCTAAAAATCAATAACAGAGAAAACCGACGTTCTTTACTCCACTCAGTCATTTCTCGAAGTGTAACTGTAGGTACATCACTAACGTCAGTGCCTGTCTAACCAAAGTGACTCAGAAGAGTTTTCACTCGTTCCCTGTCAAGTTGGAACAGTTATGTCGCATTTTTGTCTGACGTTTAAGTCTCACAGTGTCAGGAAAGACCATACGACTGTGTCAGCAGAGCGGGCATGGAACGCAACAGAGATATTCCATTATTTCTTTTTGCAAATAAGCTCTAAAAGGATAAAAGTACAACTCTTGCTGTTATGTTCCGAGCAAATCATGTTGTGTTTGGCTTTGTTTTTTGTTTTTGTTTTTTTTTTGGGGGGGAGTACTAGGTCAGGAATTTTTTACATTTTATGGTTGTGTCTTGAAAAAAGTGTACATCAGAATTTGATCTCATTCAGGTTATTGACATAAACATGTTCTCTCTAAAAGGGGAGGATAGGCATCAGCATGCCCCGCAACCCCATTAGGGAAGGACGGAGTGTTGTTTTAGTCAAAGATAACAAGAGTGAAATGACTTTGTTGATGAGTCTTTTTGTCATGACGATGATGTAACAATAATGAAATAAATGTGTTTGTTTTGGTGACAAAAATGTGACAAGTTGTTTGCAAGTTTCTGTTGATGAGAGGAAAATGTTACGAAATAGGTGTCAGACTTTCACATTTCAGTCTGTGAAAAGAAATAGCGCAGAGGCTGCATTCTGTCTTTCATGGCAGAATGTCCCCCAAAAAGCTACACGTTCACATCGTCTACACAACACACCTGCAGCCACGAGAAGTCCCACACCAGGTTTGCAACAGTAACAAAGGGAATTGGTGGTCAGAAACTTAAAGCTTAAAGTTTCCCACATATTTCGCGCAAACTGTAACCCGACTTCCAGCTAATGCTAGCTTGTCAGCACTGCTAACTTCCTTAGTTAGTTTAAAACAACTGTTTTAAATGCAATGCATTCCAAAGTTTACTTTGTTTACAGGGGTTATTAATCAGTGTAATTTTTAAGTATGCATGAGTTACAACGTACGTCATTCACTGAAAATTTGTATTTATTTTACTTTGTTTTACGATGTTTGCTGTTTTGCGCAAGTTAAAGCTCAACAGGGTTGTCTTTTCTTTTTTTAAAACAAATAATCTGCACCATTCTCAGTAATTAAGCCATGATTATTAAAGTGAGAATATTTGTTGCTTTTCACTTTTTTTTTTTTACACTAAAAGTAGACCAAAAACGTTTTAAGCATTCGTCAAATAGATTAGATTAGAATTACTTTATTGATCCCACTCTTGGGAAATTTGTGCGTTACAGCAGAAAACAAGAAAGAAAGAAATAGACTGTATATATACAAGAAGGAAAAATAAAAAAATAATAAAATATTAAAATGATAAAATAGGGATAATAATGTGACAAAACATTGAGGCCAATACGGACTGTAAGTGAGGTAAAAAATAAACAAATAAAAAATAAAACTAGAATACAATTTTTTGGGGATTTTTGTCAACTAAAACTTGACTAAAACTAAAATGTATACAGATGGCCAAAGACCAACACTAAAACAAAAACTCAGATGGCTCCCAAAAAAACATTAGATGGATGTTTCGAAGGACGAAACCATATTAGCTCAACACTGCATATTGGAGCATTTACGTCCAAACACCCATGCTGGTGTAAATCCAACACAGAAAATATTGTATATGTACATCATAAAAAAGGACAAGCGGCATATTAGTCATGTTGTCACTATGAGTTGTGTCATGCAGTAGTCGTTCGGGGTATTAATCAAAGACCGTCTTATCGTATGATGTTTGAAGATAAATTACCCAGAAAAATAAATTGATATCATAATAAATTTTGTTTTCCATGGCCATTGACCAGGTATCCTCTCCAAAGTATGCACGTTGGAGTTTTTCTTTCCTGGTTGTAAACTTGATCCAACCTGGTATACGTACAATATATTCTTGCATGTGTGTAGCTGATTCTTTGTGAAGTAGTTATGGTGATTAGAAGAGCAAGCATTTTTTGAACAGCTTGTCAAATGTAGCAGTGCTAGCGGTAACAGAGCCGTTCTGGGCTAGTGTAAGTTGGAAGGTGGGATACATCCTGGACAAGTCACTTATCTGTCACAAAGTCTCGATCGCAGGCTGGGATGGGTTTAAATTGCAACCTTTTTGCAGCCAGGCTCAACCGCTGGATATTGTACCATTGAGTAGGCTGTATATGATCTGAGCAAGGTAAGACGGGATCTCTCTGTGTGCCAAATAGGAAGAGTTTGCTCGATCCAACAAGTCTCAGCAACCATACATTTAAATAGAAACATCTAGATGTGCTATGAGATAAGGATTTTGATAAAGCACCCAAAAGCACAATACCTGCTCTTTAGCATAGAGTAAAAAAAGTCATTTGGAATATGGAAGAAACCAACAATGCCCCAAACCCGGATTTTACTCATTTGTTCAACTAAGAGCCACTCAGCTGAACTTTTAGTTAGAAGTAAAAAAAAGTGGAAGCACTTACAAAAACTGATGTGTATGCTCAGCAGCTAATGGGAGCCGACAGGCTAAAAAACAAGATATATGAATAAAACATTGAAAACGGTCTTTTCATCTCAGCGCTGTTTTTTTCTAATGCTCATTACTTTTGCCGCAGTTTCTCTCTGCATCTGTTTCTGCTTTATCCTCTTTCTCGCCCTACGTCTCTCTGTTGTTCCCTCTTAGTTCAGTTCGGTTGCATGAAACCCAAGGGCACAACCTTGAAACCTTAGTAAACTAAAGCACCTTCATTAGAAAGTTTCTAAAGCACAGGAACAGGACCGAGGTGAGAAGACTTTCTCAACTCCACTCGACTCAAGGATGCTTTCTTCTCATTCTTTTTTTTTTTTTTTTAGCACAGTCATACCCTGTGACAGTCTGAGTCAGGAAGACATCATGTTTAAAAAATCGACCCAAACTTAGAGATAATGAATGGTAGATGTGTTAATTGTAAAAACTAAGTTTTCCTCAGGAAGAACTCTCCAAACCTAAATGAAAAAAATCTTTCACATTGATTGAGGAAGGAAGCTTTTTAAACCAATTAAGGTCCCCTAAGGGTGTCGAGATGTCTTCTGCAACATCTGTTCATTTTTTTTAAATTGAACATTTACTGCAACATTATGAATAGTAATGTAAAGTAACATCTTTCAGCAGCAAAGAAACGTCCAACCCATCCTGCAGATGTTGTAATGCAGCATGGGGTTGGATTTTATCGGCGTAAAAACAGAATACTCACAGTGGACCACCTTTATATTCTGAACACAACCCCTGTGAGACATGCACGAAGCAACTGAGATTCAAAATATCCCCCCTCCCTGCTAGTTTCAGAATTAAATTACTTTCATGGACATCCAGGTTCACAATTATCAGAACTTTTTCTTAGTGCAGGGCATTACATTTTTTTTTTTTTTAGAAACATGGCAAAATATATCACATTAAAAAAACTCCAGCCATCTTTAAAGCTTTTGTAAAATGTAAGAACTTTTTCAACTTAACATGTGATTTAGCTTATTTTTTATCTGGAGAATATCTGTCTGATATTTTGATATCTGCTGGATTTTGTCTCATTTTACACATTTCATTTTTGCGCATTGGTCAAAACAGTGGTAGAGAAAAGGAATAAGGGGATAGATCACGTTAGCATCGTCAGTGGATTTTTTTTTTTTTTTAATGAACAAAAACATTTGAATAAGTTGCAATACAATACAACTACTCATGTTGTAAAATGTTTGTATCAGTGGTGGTATTTTATACCACGTCATTGGTTCAATATCAGCGAAGTGTAGGGTAGTATTGTTGGTGCCAATTCTGAGACGATTGACAAGATTTTTGATAATTCATGGTTTCTTTGGATACTTTTTTGATGCAAAATCAACTCTTTGGAAGTTTTTACCATGCTTGAATGTTATGCTCACATTGAAAACATACTTGAAGTCATTTCAGTTTTGTTTATTCATTTTTTGTAATGAGCATGGTTTCCTATTCAGTATGTTGAACACTGTCAAACACTAGGTTCTTCTCACCACAGATTTTATTCTCTGCAGCTAATGGGTAGCTAATGCAGCAACGTAATCAAGGTGTGTTTTTGAAGTAACAGACCACTTGCTCTCTTCACAAAAAGTTCCCTCCCCGCTCTCCCCATTTTTTATGTAAATGCACGGAATAGGGGTAAGGGACTGAGTGTGAGGCAAGACTGGAGGAAATTCAGAATCAAAAATGCAAGTGCAACTGAACAAATGTATTTGAACGCTTTTGTTTGGTCAAATATTACATTTTTGAGCTAACAAAATGTACCATGTTTTGTGCAAATGCCATGAGATAAAAATGTACATAATCAGTCTCAATGGGCTTGTGCTGATTCGATACCGACGAAAACTGTGTTATAGTTCCATTGTACCAGCCACCAGAGGGAGTCAGGTCCAGGACTCCCTCTGGTGATCACTTTCTGATTTGCCCCAGCTGTGACTCATTCACACCTGGACACTTATCACCACTGCCTTTAAAGAACTGCTTCCACCATGCTCCTTGTTGGGGATGGGGTATGCCGGATCGGGTGATTTTGCCCAGTGTTAGGCATACTGGGTTGAAAAATGTGAATAGGTGCTGTGATTACTGAGGGAAGGTGGACGGGGCAGAACGCATTTTGCCATGAAGTATGTCTCAAAAGGGAGGTTATGCCAGGGGTGCTGAGGAGTGTCAGGCTCCAGGAGGTTTGTTTGAGAGAGGTGTTTTTGTAAGTTCAAAAACGGGAAAGGGTTTTGGTGCTGTGATCACTTTCCTGAGGTGTACGAGCTTGCTTAAGAGGACGTGAGAATTTTTTTTGATGCTCCGTGCCTTAAAGAAGAAGACGCTCCTTGATGGGTCTTCACATTGTTCTTCGTGCCTCATTGACTAATAGCCTCCATGACTGATAGCCTCCATGCTTGGACTCTGGAAATGTTCAGGTTTTTGTGAACTACTTAAGTTTTGGATTTTGTACCAGCTTTGCTTGAACATCCTAGTTACTTTGTGTTTAAATAAACGTTAAGTCCAATACTTGGGTTCTCCTTCTCTGGCATCGCTACAACATAACACACTTGTTATTGATATTATCGACATTTGAATAGATGTTAAAGGCCATACAAATGTAAAAAAGCTCATACATCAGAGCGGTAAGGCAGGTTTCCTGTATAATGTAACTGAGTTTACTGATCTGCTGAAGAATGTTTTAATTATGACAGCAGTGCTCTGGATTAAAAAAGCCTTTTAGTGCTGCCTTGAAACTTGCAATAGCAAATATTTCAGACTTAAATATATGCAAAGAATAACTATTTCCCCTCGGGCTATATGAAGATGCACAATGTATGAAGTACATGGAAAATCCAACTGTCGCCTCACTGTCTTTGCTTATTTTCAAAACTCAATCTATAGCCTGCTTGGCTTGATTTTCTTTGCTTGTTTTATGTAAATGAAGGTTTTGATTTAATTTATAATTGGAATCTAAATAAAATAATTATGAAATATTGTAATTTTTTTATGATTACTGGATTTACTTTGAAAACCTCAATCTCATTTGGTAAAAGACTTGGAGGGAAAAAGAAATTTAAAAAAATGCTAGAGCATGTCATTGACGATTAAAAACAAGCAAATAACAAAAACTATTTAAAAATTAGATATATGAAATATTTAAAAAATGAACATATCTTTTTATGTGAAAATTCTTTTTTCTTTAAGAATAAAAGGTGGACTGACAGCAATTTTACTTTTTAAAGAAGCAAATTTGTCCAAATTCTCTCAAAGAACATTCATTTATTTTTTCTGCGGTACGCTACCCTAACAAGTGTAAACATAAAACCTCAATACTCAAAAAAGTCATGAATGTAGTTTCAAACCTCATCAGAATAAAGTTTCAGTCATTGCAAAGTTTGAAAGACTGCATTGAAGGTGTTTCTAAAAATCTTTATGAATTCCTTTTTACTGCGCCACTTGCATCAGGCTTCACTGGGTGGATTTGTTTGTTTCAAGTAGGTTTCAAGAAAATAAAAAACACATAGGTATGAATTATTTGCATACTCTGTCACACATTGAAAACCTCAGCCAAGCACATTTGTAAGTTAAACAAAAACATTGCGCCGCAGCTAGCTGATCACTCCCATCTTTTGGTGACAAGTCTTTCTATACGTTAGAGATACAAAGCCACAAAAAAATCTGAAAAGTTCTTGATTATATTCATTGATGACCATAACAAGCTTAAGATTCAAGGATAAAATTTTATTAGAATATTACAATGCATAGATATGAAAATGCTTTTACAATTATTTATTTAAAATTTTTGGTTGACTCCATCTGTACAGGGTTGTCACAAATTAAACCTTAATAAGACGTCAAAAGATTAAAAAAAACAGTTGCTTAAACCCTCAATGATAATTAACCATGATTAGCCACATTTTAATATGACGTTAGCGCTCATTGCAAATATGGCAAAGTTTGCATTTTTCTTTCTCTCACGACTTTGTGTGTTTTGTTGGTAACAAGTCCGTGTAATCCCTCATTGGTCCAGGAGTGATCCATTGTAGAAAGGGTTTCAAAGCTGTCTTCTGGGGTCTTCCGGAAATCATTTGATGTCGAGATGGAAGTCGAAACATCTCAGTAATCAAATTTTTAAATCCTTTTCATAAAATCTTTCTTGTTGTTTGTTGTGTATCTTGCAATTTTTCCGCAGGTCTATGTTTGCTGGGATGTATTTCTGGAGTGTGAGAACTAATTCACATTGAAGCCACACAAAGTGGCAAAATACACGGTGGGAATTTTGTACTAACCAGCATACGTTATTAGGAAATCTTACAAAAAGTACCCTGGGCCTCATTAGACTGTACGTTCCTTTCCAAAAAACGTCCTTGTTTTTGTGCTTAAGGTTCAATAAGAACATTCCAAATAGCAAAATATAGCTGGACTGTCTTTCCTGCTGCAGAACACAGTTATCCCACAGAGGGGACTTTTCTGTTTACACTGTGACGACTGGTGCCATGACACTGTGGTGATCTGTAAGCACGTATCGCCTCTGGGGAGATTTATAATTATTAAATGGTGGCCTTTCCTCCTACCGAGGGAAATTACTGCCGTACTGCTCGTAGCCACGTAGTGTCCCCCAGCTCAGATAACAACAGGAGCAGGGGCACTGGATGAAACGTACCAGTGCATCTGCGAGCAGCACACAACACACATTGATGCTCTGCTTTTCTTGAGGAAGATTTCAAGGATGCAGACTCAAAGAGCAGTTCAACAAAAAACAGCAATACAGACTTCCAACAAGGGGAAAGAAAACATACTTGACCTGGTTAAGACACCTCAATATTCTCCCCATCCTCCAACCAAACAACAAGCCAGTGGTTGGAGCCACAATAGATCACTTGAACAAGTTTGAGCATTCCGTAAAGCATCTGAAAGAAAACCCCAAGACTTCACCAAAATAATTTTTAACTGGTTACCATATGTGATGATGATTGATGAACACAGAGACCATCTGCGTGTGTCTACATCCCCATATGAGTTGCCGAAGCTAGTACTCTTTGGCTAACCAAAGACATTGGCTTAAAGACCAGATCTCATGTAAAATCAACGTTTCACAGCTTTCTATCTTCTAGTTGTGATGTGCAGGCTTTACATTTTTTTGCAATGTGTTTTTGTAGAATGAGTCAGTCTTTTTAAAAATAAATTTTGTTAGTATGTCGTCCCTTCTCTCTTGAGTGTAAACAAGCTCTCATGGATAGTTCACTTACATTTCAGAGGCAGAGCGTATGCTTTCTCAGGACAGGCCGGGATGAATAAAGTGAGCTTTTTGGACCCCTGTTCTGTAATACAGCTCTATAACTCAGTAACACTTGACAATTACTGTGTATTGAATGTTCCAAAAACCCAAATTGTGGTTGTTTATATGGATAGAATACAATGAAAAAATATGTATTTTGCATGAGATGGGACCTTTTAGGTGGAGGTTTAAGGGGTTCCGAAGTTATAAAGCACCAACTTCAAAATTGGAAAGCAGTAGAGTTGAGACAAGTGAAAGCAAACTGTTCCCCTGGAGTAAGATTGAGTACTCCAAGATGATATTACAACATTGCAAAGAGAACAGAGATACTCAGGACGGCAATCCATGGTTTACAAACCCTTCTAAAAACAGACAGAAGCACTACTTTTCTGGTAAATGACTCATTTACTCAATTTTGGACTCCGACTTGCATCCCTTTGAAAATGTTATTATCTCCAAGCCACAAGGTGATGGATATCTCTTCACACTGTCCTGGGGATTGAAACTGTAATTACTCAATAGAATCAATATGTGTGCACCTCTCAGTTCAAACATATTACTAGTTGGGATTTGAAAGACAGCACAGTGGAACTCAAAGACGTCCCTGTCTACCCGAAACCAACAACAATCTTGAGATATTAAAGTCCTTAAGGAACCAAAATGCCCACATGAGCACCATCAGCTGCCACTCATTCCAATAATCATGAGCTTCTTCCAACAGCAGGCCATGTTTTTTATCAAGTTTAGTCTTTCCCAGCTTTCTGCAATGACATCATTATCACACAATGTCCCATAGTACTCACATTCTTGGACATTAGATAGTTGTCTGCTTATCATTCAACACCATCTCTGCCATGACGTGATATGGAAGGAAGGAGGGAGGACCCAAATGCAGGATTACAGACAATTTTTTTTTAAAAGAGTCCAGTAAAGCTGTAACAGAAAAAAGAAATTGATCAGGAGAATTGTTTCATGATTAAAGTCAAAACCAGCATGTCTTGGTCAGCCAGCCAGGAAGACCTCGCTGGAAGGAACGAAGGTGACCTGACATTAAAGAGAAGGCAGACTGCCTTTTTCAAGGCAGCTACACAAACACCTTCAGGTGTCTCAAATCAGGCATATAAGGGAAGGCCCCAGGCTCCCTCTGGTGGTGGGTGCAGGAACCATGACAATCTCCTGCAATGGCTCATAAAAGTTTCCAAATGGCAGCTGTACTTCAGACATCACAAACTGTTGGTGCCAACACACTCTTTAGCAGAATTGGACAAACTTTTCATTTTTGGGCCACAAGGAGTTCTAAAATTCTTCTTAAGTGTCAAAGGTGGATCAGATGCCATGTTTTGTTAACCAGCTAAAAATATTTTTAAAAGAATAGTTGTGAGGAAGAGTTCACAGTTCACATCTGTACATGTGTATGAATGCTCCCTGATATGACGCTCCTAGGATTTTTACAAGCGGCTCTTTTTTCCCCCCTTTATTTCTGTATTTCCTCTAGATTGGCCTAACATGTTGACAATAAAACAGACGTTGACTTAATTGTAATAAGTAAGAAAGAAACATGACACAAATTTGTTTTTACGTAACAGCTGCGATGTTGTGTTTTTCTTTAATACTTGTGTCATTGATGGATGCTTTCCCCAAACCAATTTTTAAGCCATTTTCTCTGTGGCAAGATGTATTGACATTCTGAAAAATGGTTGTCATCACCACCAGACCTACTTTTCGTAATGGAAAGAAAAAAGTCGGACATTTTTGATGTACACCTGTACATTTTGGAGAAAATGATTTTCATCTGCACTAGTTTCTCATACTGAGACCATTTCGCTGCATTTGGAAATATGCTCTGATTTTTTTCAGATAAAACCAAATGCGGGTGACAGACTGATATTAGTTATAAAACTTAAATGAGGGAGGATGGTTAAAAACTTAGATTAAGAAGCAACCACCATCAGCTGATGCTCAAAATCTGGGAAGGAAGCAAATAAAAACCAACGGGTAAAAACATTATGAAAAACAAACTGAATGAGGACCAACTGAAGGAAATTACCTAAATAAAGGTGTATTAATGAGTAGTATATTAACAAAAAAAGGACTTGAAAGTGGTGAAGAGCATCTTGGTGCGGATAGTTTGTCAGGTCATTGTTTGGTTAGTACCCTGGTAGTAGTAGAAGTAGTGGTCAGATGAAGCCCCAAAGCTTCTACCTCACTACTCGACAAGTTTGGCTCTACAGCTATGGTCCTTTAATAATTTTTTTTGTTTAAGTTTGATATAATATTTATATACATACATCATACTGATTCTACTCAGTCCATCAAGCCGTGCAAGAGGGAACACTATGCTACATGTGGCACTTAAAAAGTTTTTTGAAGTTTTTTTTAATTTTATTTTACTTCATAAATAATTTTGTTTTGGAGGCTGTGCCTCGGATTTCCTGGCACTCGCAACTCGGTCCAAAGGTGGAAGCACTTGCTCTAGTCACAGAGCTTCAGTACATTTTTTTCAGTGGTTTCGGAAATATTGTATTCACAAAAGTGAAATATGTGCTTCTGAAGAATCAGACAGCCTGAGTGCTTGATGCCTCTCCAACATATTGTGGGCGGAAGAACAAAAAGTTGGAATGGAACCAAAAACCCTAAAGACCAGGATATTCTTACTTTCCTTTTGTCTATTTCACTGTCTAATATCATATTTGCATTGTTGACTAAAGATACATCTTTGCCAAAGAGTCACATCAAAAAAGCAAAACTTCTGTAACCTACTAGGTTTGTCTTCTATATCTCCTTGCATTTCATTGGTCACTTAAAAAAAAAAACTGTTACTTTCTTTTTCTAAAGCCAAGTTGAAGAGCAATACAGTGATGAATGCTTCAAACAGTTTTTAAACAAGATTCAATGCAGCAGCATGCATCATTCATAGCATTTTTAAAGTCTTGGGTCATCACACTGTTATTGACCTACCTGCACAGAACTCCTGAAAGAACCTCAGCTCTGCTAAAGTAGAAGCAGTATGCATTTATAAAACATATTTTTACCTTTAAAGGTGCGTATGTTTGGATGAAAAAGGGAGAGTGAAAAAAGTAAAAGATAAATAATTGAGCTGAATCAATGCTCGTTGGGATAAAAGCAGTGAGGTTCAGAGCATGAAGGGCAGCAGAGGGTAGAAAAGTCAGAGATATGAAAGACATTGCTGACATTTTCTGCAATGATCACAACTGTTCAATATTATCTGAGCAAAAACCGTAAGATTCAACTCTGTGTTTTTTACACACTCACAAAGGCAAAACACACTTAAGGTTTTATGTTGTTTGAAAAAAAAAAACATGTTTCAGATATTTTTAAACCTCTACTGGTCTAACAGTGAAAACTTTGCTTAAAGAGACACACGCACCTTTTTGGTTTCTTGACTATCTTCTGGTCATTACTCACGGAAAAACAAAAACCTAATATCAACTTCTTAGTAAGGTTGTTTGATTCTTTAAAAGGCTTAACTTGGTGTAAGAAACATGAATTCTAAATTACTGCTTCTTGAAAGAACCAAAGTCGCTGGATTTGCGAAGAAAACTATTGAATCACCATTGAACACATCACTGGTGAGGTGTTCCGGGCACGTCCCACTGGGAGGAGACCAAGAGCCAGATCCCGGAGTCCGGGGGCTGGAGTCACAGCTGGCCAGGTGAGCTTTGGGATGCAGCTGGGGTGAGAGAAGCCTGGGCTTCCCGTCTGAGGCTGTTGTCCCCTTTATCCGGGCCCTGAATAAGTGGCAGACAATGGAACGGAACAATTGACCTACACAAATGATTATGGGTAAAGCTCAGTGGAAGTGCTGTGTCCCAAGTAGAGGAGTGCAAGTAGTTTGGGGTCTTGTTCATGAGTGAGGGAATTGATGAAGCAGGAGACTGACAAGCAGATTGGCGTGGCAACCGCATCTATTGGGGCACAACATCGGTTTGGCATGTATGAAGAGAGAACTGAGCCAAAAAGGGAAGCTCTTGATTAATTTGTTGATCTACGTTCATGCCTTGACTTATGATCATCAGCTCTGGGTGGTGACCAAAAATATAAGATAGAACATCTAACTGGCTGAAATAAGCTTCAAATATTCTTGAGATTATGCTTTTTTTGTTAAAAGAGAAGGCTTAGAATGCCTCCCAGACACCTCGCAAATGAGTTGTTCGGGTTAGGTCCAACCTGAAAGACCCACATACAGACCCGAGACCTGTTGGAGGAACTATGTCTAACAGCCTGCAACAAAAAGCAACAGGATCTTCCTCGATGAGCTATAAGATTTGGCTGGTGGTGAGGGAAGTCTGGCCTTCCCTGCCAAGGCTGCATCCATCACCCAACCCCAAAAAAGGGAAGAAAGACAATGATGCAGTACACAATTACTGAACTATACTGACTAACAATAAATTAAAAATAAATTATTTACACTGATGACAACTTTTCTATTGCCCACAAATCCAGTTCAAATTAGTTTGCAAAAAACTTTTATGGAAATTTAGTTTAACAAGCAAAATAAAGTGTATTCAAAGTTCTTACTTGGCACAAGTTTAAAACAGAAAAGGTTGGCATGGATGGAGAGTTGTATAAAATAATTTTTATTTCTCTGTAGAACAGTCTGCTTGCAGAGTGAGTGGGCTGGTTATAAATCTTCTCTTAATAAACAAGCCTACGCCTCGTTAGTGCTCCCTGCACAACTGCAACTGGACAGCATGCTGTATGGATCGGCCAGCTCATGCTAATGACCTGACGGCTAATGCTTACAGAGTAGATAGTGCAGCATGACTAAATATCCAAAAGTTTCTCAAAAGTTAGTCTTTTGTTTATAAACACACAAGAATAACTATATAAAATTAAAATGTAGAACTGTGCAAAGTGTCAATACTTGTTCAAAAAAATTATTTAATTTGAAGTTTCTCATGAATTGCCCAACCGATAGCAAATAACGAAGACTAACTCTGTCAAATCAGTCCAAACATGCACAACGTGTTTTTTCTAATAATCACACTCACCCATTCTACCAGTCACGACAGGCTCAGGTAGAGTAGCATACCATTAAAATAATAGATTGAAAAATTCTGCGAGCTCATTATGAACAATATCACGTTAAGCGAAGATGTTCCAAACAACATGTTCACCACAAATACACCAGCATATCCATCCATTCCTTGCAACGTGTCCTCATTTCTTAATGGGAACAAGAGGAGGCTCTCGGTGTTTGGATTTCCCGTGGAGAGCAACTTGCCCCATTGTGTGCCACATAATGAAAGCAAACGTTTGCTGCTCCACATCACCAGAGGGTGGTCCAACTTGTGGTGATTCACACAATGAATGCCCCGCAACCCTGCCGATTTATACAAATCAGTGGCATAGTGTTGCCTGTCCTCACCAACATGACAAATCTTCAGGCTCAGCAGAAAATGCTCAAGAGCTGGAGAGGCTGGAGATACCCTCCTGGTAATTTCAAGAAGCCAGGCAGAGCCTCAGGGGATGAATGCTATTCACACGTATTAAACATAGCTTGCAATCTGGTCGGCGTTGAAATTGAAAGACCAGATTCCAATTTATCCAAATTAAAAGGTAGGCTTAATTTGGCTACCCTCAAATTTAGCCAATGAGGGGCAATTTCCCCTCATTGGCTAAATTTACAATAGACAAAAACACTATTGTGCCCCTCTGATATTAAAAATCCTACGTAAACTTTGGGTGGGAATTTGATCCTCTGAGACAATTACTGTATCAAACTGGAAAGAGCCAACAACGGCACAGAAAGGAAACAGTCTTTTGAAAGAGTGGCCACATACCCCCAAGAGGATAGTTACGCCTCAGTCATAGACCATAACCCTAGGGAAGAATTATAGCTCTGCCCCGTAGCGAACCAAAGAGTTTGTGTTGGTGAAAGAACCTTCAACCCTGAGACTTTAGCCACCTGTGGAATGATCGAACTATCCACAATCTCTCCAGGCTGACCACAATGGGGACAACCTGGATATTATTGCTTTACCTTATAGATAAAATGCACGTTATATATAAAATGAAATAATAAAATTATTATTATTATTTTGTTTATTGCAGGATTGTGATCACTTCAGTTTCCATCCTGTGTTCTTTACCAAGTATCCCTTGAGAGGCTTTAATGCAAAAATATTAAAATATGATATTGATTTTCCCACCACTTTATAGAAATGTGAAATTATCTACAAAACCATAGCAAAATCTCAAAGGCTCATTCCCACCTGATCAGTGTTGAAAATATCAAGTTTCAACTTGATTCAATCTAATTTGTAAAGCCTAGCATCACAATACAATTGTCTCAACAGGCTTGACAAAAAAACCCCAAAACAAATATGAGTTTTAAGATAAATGATAGCTAATTGTTAACAGAAGCTACAGCTAAGCAAACATAAAGTTATCCGGCCCTTAGATCCTCCTTTTAAGTGAGAAAAAAAACTCCTAAAAAAACTGTCAGTGGGAAAAAAAAAAAAAAATGACATAGAGATCCACATGAAGGAATGTCTTCTCCCAGCATGGACCTGGAAGATCACTACTCCCAAATCCTCCAGAATGGCAGAGCTCTTTACTCTATTTCTGAGTGAGAGCCCAGCCTCCATTGCAAAGAAGCTCCTTCCGGATACTTGTATCCACGTTCTCGTTATTTTGGTCACCACCCACAGCTGGTGTAGAAACGTTGATCCACTGGTAAATTGAGAGCTTTGCTTTTCAGCTTAGCTCTTTCTTCACCATGACGGACTGATGCAGCGTCCGTAATAATCAGGACGCTGCATCAATCTTCCCGCTCTATTCTTCTCCAACTCGTGAACAAGACTCCGAGATATTTAAACAAAACCCCGAATGAAATAAACAATAAACAAACTACAGTCACCTTGTTTGAAAGTTTTTGTTTAATGGGACAATTTTGTTACATTTTAATGCTTAAAAAAAGAATTTTTGTAATAATCATGACAGAAAAAAAAAAAAAAACCTAAACGCTTTGCGCTACATGCTTTCAGTAACAGGCTGCAAATGTCAGGATTCCTTACCAGCTACCAGAGGGAGCCCTGAAAGGTCCTAATCACCCTGATTGAGTGACACCTGTGATGATTACCAATTCCCAACATCTGTGCACCCTGCCATCTATTTAAAGGGAATCACCCTAGACTTCCCTGTTGGGTCTTACCATCCCTTCCAGTCAGGTCACCCTGGGTGCCTGGCCATGTTTTGAACTTTGTTGTTAGTTGTACTTTTTAAACCTTGAGTTACACTGTGCTTCTTGCTTTACAGACTTCCCTGATTTGTGTTAATAAACCTTGTTTGATGTCCTCCTCTTTCCACCATCCACAAAACCTTGACAGAAAAAAAAGACGTATATAAATGGTTGTGTGTTTTTTTTTTTTTTTTTTTTTTTTTTTTTTTCTCTCAGTTTAAACATTCAAACCATAACAAGACTTTTTCTAATGGTTAAAACAAGTAGCATTTTTGGTCCAGTTATGAATAGAATAACTTAAACGTGTTTGACATTGAACTGAATTGTTTTCACTGAACATATTAAAATGCAGAAGATAGTCAAATCATTTTCATTTTAAATTGACTACATTTAGAAATGGATGGCTTGTATGTCCTATTCATTGTTCTCTCTTCACAAACTGTTCATCATAAACACCGATCTAACGTACATTTATACAGCATGTGCAAATGCAAAAAAAATATGCTTTTTGTGGACCTCATATCACAAAAAAAAAAATCCCAGAAAACAGAAAAACATGTATTTGATTGTGATCATCATAGAGAGAAGAGGTGGGACTTTTAAACGCAAAGAGGCAACAAATGTTTGTCTTCTACAAAGTATAAAAGAATCAAATTGAGGTCAATTTTAAAGATTTTGACTAAAAACTGTCTGGAATAAAAATCTCATCTGTGAATTCCTGACTTTCTCTTCACAAGCTTTTTTTTTTTTTTTAGTCTGGTAGCAATTAATATCCAAGGGCAAGTCTGCTTGAACTTCTTGCTGCGTGTGACCCCTGTCACCAATAAACAGTGTGCGCTCGGTCTTTAAAACTCTTAATCATGTTTGGCATGTGATTTATTTGGGCAGATTGAGAACATGATACTAAGACTGAGAGACAGAGCATCATGCCAAGAGTTTGACAGTTGGCAACCCTGACCTTTTCTGAACTCATTAAGCTTTCATACAAGAACTAATTTGGCAAGTTAAACCATGATCGGGAGTTAATTCACCAACATGCAAGGATCATAGGATAAACGGCTAGCTTTCCAGACCTGATTTATAGAACACAAGTCAGGCTCCTTTCATTTTCAGAACTGTCACATATTAGTTTACTCAATGTAACTTCATTTAAAACAATGTCATAAAAACTATTTTTATAAAAGATCTTTTGCATATTGCGAACAAATGTATCACATTAAAGAAATCTTGTACCTTTTATTAGATAGGAATGCTACATTTGCCAACCTGGGCGCATGCACAACGGTGTCAAATCTTGTTTGAGGTTGCGTGTCAGGGTTGTGGTTTTGCTGGTGGTTTTGTTGTTATTTAGATTTGATTTTGATTTGATTTGTTTATTAGTGGAATGCCCCTTGAGATGTAACATCTCATTTTCAAGAGGGTCCACAAAACAACAAAAAAACATTACAAAACAGCTTAACAAATAAGTAAAACAAACAAACAAAAACAAAAAATTACAAACAAACAAACTCGCTTCAGACTTTCACCTTCACACCAGCTACCAATAGGTCATAAAGAGAAAGAAAATAAATTAGAGTGTATATATATATAAACAAACATATAGACAATCAAAATGATAAAATAAAATAGTCAATATAAGGACACTCAATCTAACACAAGTAAGTTTGCTTAATATATACATGTAAAGAAATCACAAAATAAACATTTTTAATGTAACTATAAAGTTAAAATAAGATCATGATAAAGAAAAAAAACAACTAAAGACATTGACAAGACGTTTTCAAATATGTGAATAAAGATGACTTAAATAAACTAAATGATGTCATGGATCTTAACGTGGTGGGCAACTTATTCCAGTCCGAGGGAGCTTTATGTTGAAATGCTCTACGACCGACTTCTTTGTGAATGTGTGGAACTTAAAAGGTGAGACAGTGAGTACTGCTAAGTGAGAATGAGTAGGCTACTGGAACTAAAAATTGCTTCAGATAATAGGGACAAGAAAAATAATTAAATTTAAAAATGAGTTGAATCCAGTGTAGTCGACGCCTCTGAGAAGGCTGTAACCAGTTAAGTTGATCAAATAAAAAACAATGATGAGTTAGATAAGGGCAATCTAAAATAAATCTGCAAAGTGTATTGAAAAGAACATTCAATGGTTTTTAGATATGAGGCATATGTATTTTGATAAATTGTATCTGCGTAATCAATAATTGGTAAAACTAACTGGGTAATTATTCTTTTTTAACATCAAATGTAAAACAATTAGAAGATCGAAAAAGAGGACTTAATATGGCATATGTTCTTTTAATAATGTGATCAATATGAGGTTTAAAATTAAGCTCAGAGTCCAGCCAGAGACCAAGATATTTAACACGGTCAGTATTTAGCATCAGGGAACCATTAATGTTGCTTTTTGTCTTATTTTGAAATCCTGACTTCACTCTTGTTCCAAGTGTCTCAACTCCCCCTCTTTGTGTTCTCCTTTTTCTGATGATTACCTGCTCCTTCCTAATGTGTCTCACGTGCGTCTCATTATCTCCCCCTCCCATCTGCATTTAATGTTTGTCTTGTCCTTCATTTGTTACCAGGTTTTCTTGTGTCCATCTGATGCCCTCACTCAGACTGCAGGTCTTCCTTAGTTTCGAATATTTGAAATGTTTGGTGACCCACTGCGATCTTCCTTGCTTGTGGAAATATTTGAGTTTAATTTTGAGAATAAATCTGTTTCTCGTTAAGCACTGCAAACTGTCCTGTGAGTGTGTCCTAAACCTCACACATCCTGAGACTACAAATATAGTGAAAGGCATATAAAGTCAAAAAAGCAAGAGTGGCAATTCTTTTATCTCTTTTGGTGCATTTACATTAAAATAGCAGTTACTGTTGTACAACTATGCCTGGGCAATACCCTGTGTATTACTTCCTGCGTGTTCTAAGCCACGCCCTTAATGGGGGCGTGGCGGAGAACAACTTAGCATTAAATTTGTGTCTGAAAACTGAATGGTAGGGCTACTACAAATATGCATCTTTGAGGTAGAAAACCACTTCAGGTATGTTTTTGGTGTAAGAATAGTGCAAAAAATTAATTTAGCATGAAAAACCTTTAAGTATTTGACGTTCTTGTTTAGCAGATATATCGATTAAAAAATAAGGTTAACCTATATTATTCAGTGTGAGTTTGTGTTCTGTTGCAACCAAAATCAATCTAAAATATTTCAGAGTTGTTTGACGGAATTAAAACAGCGTTTTCCAACCAGTGTTCCTCAGTCCACTCGTGCCGTGAGAGAACATCAGGTGTGCCATAGAAAATTATCTTGTTGTACCTAATACGTAGATAGGCATCTACCGGTAACTTTGTACAATTGTTTTGGTCGATCTCTGGATGTTTTTGTCAAGAAAAATGGATAAAATCATATTGATTTATCTTTCTCAGTATTATATCTTGTCTTTTAATTTACAAACAGGCAGGCTGTCCTGCTGTATGTTGTTTACTATAACCATACCGCCATTTTTGCTGGTGTTGTGCCTCTAGATTTTTTTAGATTAAAAATGTTCCTTGGCTTAAAAAAGGTTGTAAAATGCTCAGTAGTAGAACATTCACCCTTTTGACCGGAAGTTCTCTGGAAGTTTGTGGAATTGAATCACACTGAGCTAATGTCTAGGTGGCCTTGAGGCAGACACCTAACCCCCCGTTTCTCCCGCCATTGGCGCCATCGTGGCAGCCTGCTGTGGTATAATGTAGCACACAAATTTTCCTGTTGAGGGATGAATAAAGTACGTATATTTCTATTCTAAAAGACCAAAATCCCCAATTATTAATGATACAGAGATCTACAGAAGTATCATTGACAAAATTATATATAAAAATATGTTTGGAAAATAATTTTACCATAAAGCCTCCAAAGTTTACAGGAGCATCATTATAAAAGTTAAAACTGTGACTAGCTTACAGTTCTAACTACTTCTGGATAAGTACACAGTAGTCTGATGCTTTCAGAAATTACACTTTTTTCTTTTTTTTACAAGACTTGTTCTTAAATAAGTGATTTTCTCAGTGGTTTGAGAGTATCAAGATAAACCACACGCCACAGACGAAGAGATTTTGCCTCTTGATGGCTGTAATTATATGATTCAGCTATGGAGGGTGTCTGTGGGTGGACTGCTGCACAACTCACGTTAATTGGTCTCCAAACCAGAGGAGAACTACATGTAACAAAATAATCATTTATTATCTGCGTTTTTATGCATGAATGAAATTTGTGTTTTATGTATTCTGTATTTATCGGTCCAGGCTGATTTGAATTTGTTGCTTAAGTAAATTTCTAAAAATTGCAGAAAAATACCACTAGTTTTTTATATTTTATTTTAACCATTAATAAAAACTTTACTTCTGGATATATGGAAAAAGGGCTTAAAATGGAATTCTGGTCAATTACCTTCCTAAAAAAGAAGAATAGAACCAGTTCTTTCATACTTAATTCAAGGCAGTGAAAATACACCTACACGCCCGGACTGAGATAAGCCCAATTTATTACTTTCACAGCAACTGCAGCAATAATGTTGTTTACATTTTGTGAAAACTTATTTCTTACTTCTGATATTGATTTCTCCCCACCGTATTCTATGAGCCTGGATTCAAACGACACAAGAAGATGGAAGAGTTGACATAAGAAAAAAAAAGGGAAACATAGTTGTGTCAAAAGGGATTGGTGAGTCTCAAAAGTTTATTGGGTTAAATGGGGTGGAAGTTCACCAGGTTGGAGTAGGTATGGGGGTAACGGGCGTATTTGTGGGAGGGAAAAGTGGGCATTGTTAGAATTTTATGTCAAAAAGTGATTGAGGCGGGCTCAAAACATTTTGAGGTAAAATAGTTAAGCGAGACATGTGCCGGGGCAATTGGGTATGATTTAGAAGGGGAACATATTTTGCTTGGCGGATTCTCACTGGAAATGGAATCGACATACTGCCGGCTATACGGTCCAAGCCGCTCCTCCTCCAGGTCGAGAGGAGCCAAATGGGGTGGTTCGGGCATCTGGTCAAAATGCCCCCCGAGCGCCTCGCGGGCGAGGTGTTTCGGGCACATCCCACCGGGAGGAGACCAAGGGGCAGATCCGGTCCTCTGGAGAGACTATGTCTCACTGCTGGCCGGGGAACAACTTGGGATCCTTCCAGGTGAGCTGGAGGATGCAGTTTGGGTGAGTGAAGCCTGGGCAGCCCGTTTGAGGCTGTTGCCCCCGTGACCCGACCCCGGAACAAGCGGTAGATGACGGAACGGAACATATTTTGCTTGTTATTTAGGTTTCATGTTCTCCACATCTTTGGTTGTCTATGGAAACTTGGGGAATTTGAGAAGTTTCGGAACTCTGCTTGAGCTTTACTGTTATTTGCTAAACTAGCTTACATTTGTTTGCATGATTTCATAGTAATTCTGTTCCATTCCGTCGTCTTCCGCTCATCCAAGGCCAGGTTGTGGGGGCAACAGCCTCAGACAGGAAGCCCAGACAACTCTTTCCCCGGTTGCATCCTCGAGCTCACCCGGAAGGATCCAAGTCGTTCCCCGGGCAGCTGTGAGACATAGTCTCGCCAGGGGGAGACATTATAATTCCATCTTGCTATTTTTTTCCAAATTTTTCCCACCACCAAATCATGTTTCTTGTACCAGAAATAAGGCTTTCTCTAATTGGTATACCAAAAAAAGTAGATGCCTATGCACATTTTGTGAATGCAGTAGACTGACTGTAGGCAAGATTAGAAAAGTCCAAAATGATATTTGACCAGAGAAAGACGGTGTGGAAACCTGCTAAATCTGTAAAATGAAAATAATTTTATATTTGCCATGATTGGTCATTGTGGCAAATTTATCTTCAAAGTTCCACAATATTAAATAATAGATTAAATATGAAGATATTACTGACAGGGAATGTTTTAACGTGGACCAACAGAGGGGGACTGCAAAGAATTCCAAAGTGTGAACTTCATTTTACGGAGCTTCTCAGGGCTTTTTTTCCAACTTTTTCTGCTATCCTAAGTCTTTAAGAGCCAATGAGATTGAGGGGCAAATGGGAAAAAATAGAACATGTCAACAACGTTTGCCATAATTGTTGAATAAGCACCAATGGGCATTGGTGTTTTGCTTTTATTAGATTACAGACACATCCTTTACTGTATCAACCCAAACGTCTTCCTTTCACCTTGTGCCCCATGCATTTATAGTTTATATATTGCGCAAATAAACACAGTCTTTTACGTGGAGTATAAATTACTATAAATTTTATAGTTTTTCAAACACTGTGATTTGTACCAGTTCTTTTAGTGTTTTGATGAGTGCAGTTCTTGTTTCTTCCAAACGTCTCGATGACAGTCCTCCACATGGATGAGGTAAAATCTTTTATCTTTTTTTTGCATGTTTTTAAGCTTCATTTTGAATTCCTGAAATATCTTTCATTTCTTTCAAACTTGAAACTTTTCATATTTCCTTTTCGCAGAACTTGGGTGGGCTGGTCTTCTACTGGCAGAGATGAGGGACAGTACTTCGGTTCCATGTCATCAGTTTTCTTCGTGTTTTTGTTCCCCGCTGAGCCTAAAACGCTGTGTTTTCCTTATCTTTACCAACACTTGTTTTGACACATGAAGAAGCTCTGAGTTCTTCAACATTCCCGTCTTGAATGTGTAGCATGGATGCAGGTTTAAATGATCTAAATAAATACGTCAGAGTTTCTTGCGAGTTCACCTTGGATGTTTGCTCCCGTTGGATTTTTACATAAACTTGATTGCTGTGGAAGACATTTTTAAGCATTTTGCATGTTTTTGCGCCTCTCCATCACGATGTTTAATCAGTGTCTCAAGTGCTTTCTTTGTCCATTTTCAATTTCTTCGACATTTCTACAAGAACGAGGTTGGTCAAAGACACCTCGGTCTTTCTTTCGATGTTCGTGAATTTTAAGCCTTCCTCAAAAGTCTGTACCAAACATAATCAGAACCGATGAAATAGTTTTTTATATGTGCATGTGTCCGATGGTGTACGGTTTCTACCATAGTTAATCTCCTTATTTTTACCCAAATCCTCCCACTGGACCAACAGCCTAATTCCTTTAAAGTAAAAGTTAAGACAGGAGCCGGTACACACACACTTACACACACTCACACAAAACGAGTTATGTTTATCTGTCTTGGTTTATTTATATATTTCCCAAATATTGTTGTTGTTCAGGGTTGGTAATTAATTGCCTGAAAGCAACATAAAACCTCAGGGACGTTTGTACAACTGACTCACCATTCACTATTCCACGAGGTGGATTTTAAGGTAGATGTTAATTATGATGTAACATCAATGTTCCGGGTCACACTGGTGCCACCGAGCATGCTTTTCCCACATGTATGCCAAAGGTTCAAAATCATGTTTTTATACTTTATTTAGAAGCGTCATGTCTTCTGTTAGTTAATTACAGTTTTACTACAAACACCAAGTAATTAAAAGCACATGAAAGCCATTAGTAGTAAATTAGATTTTCCCAGGACTCCCTAATTTTTCAGTTCAGTACTTTGTAAGAGGGATTTATTGTGCAGGTGGCATAGAGGTGGGATTTGTCTCTGCATCAAAAAGCAATGTGTGTCTAGTTATATCCTAAAATCATGGGTGCTAGTGATGCATAACTTCTTCAGTGTTAGAGGTGGAAAAAGAGGTATGAAAATGTCTCAAAGGCAAATATGAGACTATAAAAATACTTTATTACTAAACTTACTTAGTTACCACTCTTGTGTAACTAACTTGCGAGTCTCAGGGCAGGAATGTGCTACTATTGTCTAGCCAGCATTTGTTAGTTAGTTTTTTTTGCTCTGTATTTGTGTTCATAAATTCCTCTTTTTCTTGATTTTTTTTTTTTGTTTGTTTCTGATTCTGCAATGTGGAGCCCTCTGAGAGATTTTGGCCTAAAGAAATAAAATTGAATTACTTGAAATGTAACTAAGTGTTATTTTACAAAAAATCTCTGTAAAAAAATAACTGAGTTATTGTAAAAGTTTTTGATTGCAAACGAAAGAAACTGTAATTCTGAAACTTCCGTTCCGTCATCTTCCGCTTGTTCCGGGGTCGGGTCACGGGGGCAACAGCCTCAAACGGGAAGCCCAGGCCTCTCTCTCCCCGGCTGCATCCTCTAGCTCACCTGGAAGGATCTCAAGTCGTTCCCCGGCCAGCCATCAGGCACAGTCTCTCCAGCGGGTCCGGGGTCTGCCCCTTGGTCTCCTCCCGGTGGGACGTGCCCAAAACACCACACCCGCGAGGCGCTCGGGGGGCATCCTTACCAGATTCCCTGACCACCCCATCTGGCTCCTCTTGACCTGGAGGAGGAGCGGCTCGACACCGAGCTCCTCCCGGATAGCAGAGCTCCTCACCCGATCTCTGAGTGAGAGCCCAGCCACCCTGCGGAGGAAGCTCATTTTGGCCACTTGTACCCGCGATCTCATTCTTTCGGTCACCACCCACAGCTGGTGACCATAGGTGAGGGTAGGAACGTAGATCAACTTGTAAATCGAGAGCTTTGCTTTTCGGCTCAGCTCTCTCTTTACCACAACGGACCGATGCAGCGTCCTAGTTATTACTGATGCCGCAACGATCCGCCTGTCGATCTCCTGCTCCATCCTTCCCCCACTCGTGAACAAGACCCCGAGATTCTTAAACTCCTCCCCTTTGGGCAGGATCTTGTCCCTGACCCGCAAAGGGCATTCCACCCTTTTCCGGGCGAGGACCATGGTCTTGGATTTGGAGGTGCTAATTCCCATCCTGGCCGCTTCACACTCGGCAGCAAATCGATCCAGCGAGAGCTGGAGATCATGGACTGATGAAGCCAACAGGACCACATCATCCGCAAAAAGCAATTCTGAAACTTCAAGATATATATTTTTAATCGCGCTTTGTTTACCCTCATGGGAAAATAATTTTGCTGCATTGCACCGCAGCAGGCAGCCACGATGGCACCAATCGTGGGAATAAGTAAAGGGTTTGGTTTCTTCTCCAGGGAATTGAACAAGTCTTTAAGTGGGGATCGAACTGGCTTCTACCGGTCGAAGAACGAACATTCCACCGCTGACCTAATGCCGCCTCCTCCTACCTGACAATTTATTTGTACGCACTTTAATTTTTTTAAATTTACGAACTGCAATTGCCCATTTAAGTGTAAATATGTAAAAATTAGTATTTAAAAAATACGCAAATATTAGTCATAGTCTTGACTAAATCATATTTTTGAAATATACACATGACATTATAAGTGAAACGTAACGCATTTTTACGTCATCGTAGCCTTATGCCTTTGTTTTCACAGCAGAAAAAAAAATTTCATTGACAACTTACCATTTTTGATAAACTTGTAAGACATTGCTTCAATAATAAAAGTAGTTTCATTTACATTTTGAAACCATCGTCATCTTTATTGTTGTGAACAAATGGTGGACTTTGATTGCCTTTTTTGTTCCTTTATAGTTGAGAAAAAGAAAAAATTAATGCACCACAGTAAAAAATGCCATCTAAGTTTGGTACATACCGTACCGTCATGTACCTGAAATTACTTCACAAAAGCGGCAAAAATTTACTTCCACCAATTTTAAAAATGGTTTCTAATATTTTTCCCACCATTTTTCAGATTTTTTGTTGTTATCTAACAATATTTCATGGTTGTGCATTGTCTTTGTTTCTACTCTATTTTACAACTTAAAAAAAAAAAATCAATGGCCTCTACTCACGGGGCTCATTTCTAGTTTCGGTTAAAAACCCAGAAAGAAGAAACTACTGCTAATATCTGAAATGAGTCTAAGTTATTGTGTTGTATCCCATTAGAATTATTTGTGTGAATGTTAAAGTTTTAAATTCCATTTTCATTGTTAAAAGATTTAGATATTTCTGGGACCTGAAGTGCTTAGCAAGCGTTGCTTTTCAAGCTTGATGAAAATGCATTTTCTCATAATCCAGGAGCTTTTGATAAGGTTCTGTGAGTTTGTAGATAAGGTTGTGAAAAGCTTCATATTTAGAGAGGAGTGATAATGTGCTGCATTCTTACTGATTTATACAACAATATTTACTCTAAAAGTGTGTCTCGAAAGTATTTTGGACTCTTTACAAAAATGAAAAATTAGGTAAAATATTGAGGAAAAACAGAAAAGAATTGTATTGAGGAAGCTGATCATTTATTAATGTGTAAAAATTGTATGGGATTATCAAAACTAAAGGCGAAACCTCATCAATTTAAAATATCAAAAGCAGTTATTGTCATTGAACCATGAGTCAACTACAAATTACAGCTCGAGTTCGCCTTACTGAAGATGGAGACGTGCAAACAATTACACGAGTCATAGCAACTGAGGACATGCAGCCAAGACGGTACTTCCTGTCATAAAGAAATAGATTGGATATAAGTGCCAAAGTATGGATTAATTTTCTCAAAAACTATGTACACCGTCACTGTTAGAGGGCAGCGATGGTAACGATGGGATGTTGGAGGGGTATAGATGATAGGCTCTAAGCCTTTAAAATAATCAATCCTTTGTTAATAAATTAAATTGAAGAATTGACAACCAATCAGACTTTCCTTTTTTTCCCGGCGTCGCCATCTTTGTTGACGTAATCGTCCAAATAGTATTTTTTTAAAGAAAAAAATTAAAACAGCACAATCAAAATTTTCTACAGCACAAACGTAGCACAAACGATTTACACCATTTTTAGGAGTTTTCTCGCATTTTTAAACGAAATGAGGGGCTGGATGACCGCAGATTGACCTATAAGAGAATCATAAATATCTAAAAACTAAAATAGCACAAACAATTTTTTTTACAGCACAAATGCAGTCCAAACGATCGACATAGTTTTTCGTTTATTTCTGTTTAAATTTTTTTTTGAGAGGGGCCAGCTTCATGAAGGTGTCTAAATACTGTTTTGTTTGCCTTTTGACATTTTAACTTGATCCAGCAAACCGCTGTTGATTGATTTGTGTTGACTTTTTGAAATGATCATCGCCCCACCATAACGGACAATTACTGAGTTTTTTATTATTTAACTTAATGATGTCCACCAAATTGTCGGAATTTTGGTTAGTTCATTTTTACCTTTTAGGGACTCAATATAGTTTAAAAGAGGCGCGTTCTGCTCTCGTATCTTGTGTTTAAATTGTTGTGCGTCTTCATCTCGAGGAGGATGTACTGGAACTGGAATTTTGTTTCCCATTTGTTGTCCAATAACAATAAAGTCTTCGGTATCTTATTTCACGCATATTGAAATAAAGTAGTCATTATTAACACTGAAATGCAATATGTGCGATAAAAGCTAATAAATACATGCAATCAGTTTCATTCCCACTTTTGACACTATTACGTCCTACCTTCGTCAGGACCCCAATAGTCCACTTGCCTGGGTTGGTGCAAAACACAACATAAATACCGTATGAGGCCACAACATAGTTATGTGTGAGAAGAAGAGAGCAGCAACTGAAGGGAGGGACCAAGCGTGAACAGAGTACTTCGGCTGAAAGACTTCAAATACAAAGATTATTGCTCACCTGCCTCACAATGTACTATTACCAGCTCATGCACCCTTTTAGTGGGAGAAAAATCCAACGCTTGGTAATTTCTGTTTTGGTTCTTGGCCACAGCAACCAGGCATTCAAATAAGCATTGGAATATCGAAACGTAAAGCTTGCAAATTTCTTAAACCTCTATAAATAAAATAAAAAACCACGTTAGGAATATTTTTGATATGCTAGTAACGCTCCAAGGCGATAGGAACCTCCAAAATATTGATTTTTCAGCAAGGTGAAAAAAAAAATAGAAGAAATGTTTGAATATTTCCGTACAAAAAACTGTAAAATAAATCCCTCTAAAATTAAGTCGTTAAAAAAGAGCTTAAAAATCAAACAGCTTTTTTAGACCGAATGTCAGGTTGAATTTACTGACAGCAAACAAACATAAGAAACATCACTCACACGTCTCTTTCCTTCTCTTTAACTTTTATCTTGACCGCGGCGCACAGTTGTGGTCGTGTGGGCACATCTGGCGAGTCCGTCTGTCAGCGCCGTCTCTGCAGCTGACATGCTGACATTCTGTCTGGAACAAAAAGCAGAAGCTGTCACCGTGTGGGTTTCACCAACTTCAACCGCACGCTCCTTACACAAACTGGCAGGTCAGGCCCAACAAAAGATATAAAGGATTCATCCAACGTGTTGGCTCACAGATCCCAAATAAAAAGTGCCATTCTTCTTCTCACCCTATTAATATCAACCATAATGGGGTTGGCTTTTGATTTACAATGCAATCTGTGTTTGTCCCGGTGTTAAAATAATGTTTTTTATCCGCTGCCCCGGAGTTAGAATATCCTACTTTGGTTACACATGATGGATAACCGGTGTATGCAGATTTAACCGGGATGACAACAAGCAGAGAGATGGAGAGAGAAAGGTGGAAACACAGCTGAAGGCTAGAGAGACAGGCTATAATAAAATGCTCGGTGACTAATTAATTACATTTTTTATGGCATTTTGATTTATGATTCTTCAGGACTTGTCAGTGTGTTTTCTGGCAAACAGATGCTAAAATATCTCACGCTGATGAAGCTCATTTAAATTAGTAAAACAGAGAGGGAGAGAAGCCAAGGGTTATCTGGCATCTGCAGTGTCTCTGATTTTTAAATAAACACAGATCAACAGATCAGCCAGATGAAACAAATGTGAAAAAGATTCAGTCGCTCCTGTGTGTGTGTGCGTACAGTATGTGTGTGTGTGAATTTTTATTCTCACTTATCTTGCTTACTTGCAAACCAAGACTAAGAGCGTTCTGCTGAATCCCCATTTTCCTTTAATCTTCTCTCCCAGTTTATGCTGAGATGAAGCATAATGCACATCAATCAGAAACACACACACACACCAATGCATATATCAAAGATAAAATTAATGATATCAAACAAAGTTATAAATATGCAAATGAGGTTCTCATCCATCGCAGTGAGCGGAAACAAACACGTGTCGTGTTTTCAACAAAACACACTGACACCTTTGTAAATCCTAAGAAAGTGTGTGAAAGGACTGATGGGCGTACGTCCATTACTGACTACCGTAATTTCACGACCATTAGGCACACCGTACGAAAAGGCGCAGTCTCAGTCACACACCGCCTTACAACAACACACACGCAAGCATGCAAATGTGCGTATTAAAAAATAGATCGGGAGCAAAACTGAGTTTGATTGTACTTTATTTAAGTAGTAACGATACTAAACAAGCACATTACCGGTAATAGTCTTTATTCAAATCCGTCAAAGTCCTCATCCTCTGTTTCGGAATCGAACAGCTGCGCAAAATCCAACAGAGCAGGTCCACTTCGCTCCTCTCTGTCAAAGTCACTGTCTGTACTGTGCGGCTCCTCAGAAAGGATACCAGCTTTTGAGAAAGCTCGGATAACAGTACCAGCAGACACGTTAGTCCAAGCATCTACAATCCATTGGCAAACTGTAGCGTAACTCGCCCGGCGCTGCCTTCCACCCTTCGTGAAACTGTGGTCTCCTTCGGTCATCCATCGCTCCCACGCCGCTCACACTTCACTCTTTAACGTTCTCATGCCTTTTCTTTCAGGTCCGCCTCGCGGGCACCGCGTTTTCTTTTAGGTCCGCCTTTTCTCACGAGCACCGCGTTTTCTTTTAGGGCCGCCTTTTCTCACACGCAAGGCGCACCGCACAAAAAGGCGCACCGCTCATTTTGAAGGAAATCTAAGACTTTTATATGTGCCTTGTAGCCGTGAAATTACGGTACTTATTTTTTTGGCCGGAATGTGAGCTAAAAGTCTCAATTTTTCTCCAAACTTACAAAAAACTTTTTTTGTTTTTGAATATACACCACTTTGGACTGTTATAGAAAAATTCAAAGCGGTCCAGATATTCTGTTTCAAACTTTCTTCTTGATGTTACATGCACACTCGTGATTTATAAAAACACAGCTCAAAGCTTTTTCTCATTTAAAAGTTCAGAAAATGTTTTTTTCTCCCCAAAAATTTGGGTTAAAAAGTTTTTCTGACACAAAAAACAGATTTGATGGAACCAAAAAAAAAATCAACGAAAATAACAGTTTTTTTTTTTTTTTCTGGTTGGAAAAAATGAAAGGCATCGCTGGACACAAAAATTGCAGCTTATGTTAACATGGAACACAAGTAAAGCTGGAACCGATCCAGAGATGGCTGGGTGTGTTAAAAACAGTGTTGGCTTCAGCCTCGGGTTAAAAAACATGGGCATTACTGATCACATGAATAAATTCTCCTTGACAAATGGAGCAGCGGCATGTCATTTTAAATGTATTTACTCTCTTTGTAACGCCACAATCCTTACTGTTCATCATCTAATTTTGATGTATGGAGCTTTGACATATGTTAAATTTATGTTCACGTGCATGGAAACGGAAAGTGTAACATGAATGATTCAGCCCTGATGGCAGATATAAAATTTCTCATTAATATTATTCCAGTCCTTTTCACTCTCATATTTAGAATGTTGGTGTGAAGCAGTTTTAGCCATAAAAACATTTCAGCAGAAGCCAGGCGTCACAAAATTATTACTTTTTTTTTTTTTTAATGTTTTACTTTAGTACTGACTTTTTGTTTTTCTATTTTTGTTTTATTTGTATATATTTGACCCACAAATATATTTATATATATTTATGTATATATACGTATATCTAAATATAGTATACGTATATATGTTTTCGCTTCCATTTCTGCAGGAAAAAATGGACGTTTAAAGTCGTTTAGGTGTAATTTTTTATTTTCTTAATTGTTTTATTTTCTTCAAATACAACAATTGGAATCGACATACTGCCGGCTATACGGACCAAGCTCTGGCTCCGGTCGTACAAAGATTGGACAGCCCGTACTAAGGGCTCAGAGAGTCCGTACTCCCGGAGCACCCCCCACAGGAGTCCCCTAGGGACACGATCGAATGCCTTCTCCAGATCCACAAAACACATGTAGACTGGTTTGGCAAACTCCAATGACCCCTCCAGGATCCTGAAGAGGGTATAGAGCTGGCCCATAGTTCCACGTCCGGGACGGAAACCACACTGCTCCTCTTCAATCCGAGATTTGACAATCCGACGAACCCTCCTCTCCAGTACTCCCGAATAGACCTTCCCAGGTCGGCTGAGGAGTGTGATCCCTCGGTAGTTGGAGCGCACCCTCCGGTCCCCCTTCTTGTAAAGAGGGGCCACCCCAGTCTGCCAAACCAGAGGCACTGTCCCCGATGTCCATGCAATGGTGCAAAGGCGTGTCAGCCAGGACAGCGCAACTTATTTTTGAAACAAATATAAGTTTCAAATGTACTTATATTTGTGGGTCAGGTATCTTCTCCAGAAATTCTAGGGCATGGGCTCAGCAGGATTTGAACCGGCAATTCTTTGGTCCAAATAATGTTATTTTACCACTGAGCTACTTTGTTCCCCAATACCAAACTTTAAAGTTATTGATGTTATTGATGTAGCCTTTTCAATCCCAGCATGCTTACAGCTATTTTTTGGTAAACATAGGGTTGTAAAAACCACCAGGAAAGAGGCCTAGAGGAAGACCAAAGAGGAGGTTCATGGATACAGTGAAGGAAGACATGAAGATAGTTGGTGTGACCGAAGAGGATGCAGATGGAAGAAACTGAACAGGGAAATGCCGGAAGAAGAAGAAAAAGGGTTCTAAAAACTGAAAATTTTTAGTTTACTGTAATGGCAACTATTTACAGATTTCAGATCATTTAAAACATAACTTTGTCTTCAAAAACTACTGGCGGCGGCACACAAGTTCAGAGTGATCTCCCTGTATTTTAAACACCCTGGGAGAAGACTGTAAAGGATTTTTCTGAGCTTTACTTTCAGATGTCAGCTTCAAGAATTAAAACCAAAAAATAAAATACTAAAGGAGTAAAAACACAGAAGCACGTTCACATATCATCATCAGTGATCAAGAACATTACAGCTTCCTTTAGTGGTATAAACCAGGAGTCCCCAACCTTTTCTGCACCACGAACTGGTTTAGTGTCTGACAATATTTTCACGGAATGATTTAAATTTGATAAGACCAGCCTGAAAAACTGTCTTTTTGAATCATTAACAATAAACTTGAAACCACTTTGTCTCCACGAGAAAATGTGAAAATAGTGTCTTTATAACATGGAAACATTCTCTCTGCCCTAACGCACTCTGGTTGCAATGGTAACGGTAAACATAGCCTCAAAACATAAGACATCACAGAAACAAAGTGAATAAAAATACCAGTTAGGCTCCTCTCAGTGAGACTAGATCAGAGTTCTGAGTTTGTTTTGCTGCAACCAGACAGTCCTATCTTGACTTGAAACCTGAAGAGTGTTTCTAAGGTCCAGTTTGCTTCGTAACTCTGTAACTCCCCTAACCAAACAAGTTTGCTATAGATCTTTGTTTTTTACTCATTTTGCTAGTTTAGGGGTTAAAATTTAATGGGATGATGTAAGGAAGAAAATCCGGTGACTTTTCAAATTAAAACATCATTATGGTTCGAATAATAAACCAAATGGAAATAATGGAAGTTATCTTTTTCTTTCTGTTCGGCTCGGTACAACATGACGCATACACCCGTACCGGTCCGCGGCCCGCGGCCCGATGGTTAGGGACCACTGGTATAAACTACCTCAAAACAAGTTTAGAGCTGAAAACACGAAAATAATAAAATTCTAGTTTGTTCAAGAATCACTGGAGTGTTTTAACATATCAGCTGATTCCACTGTTTTACACACATTTTAATTTGAAAAAATCTCATTTCACTGTGTTCTTGAATGCTAACTTTTTAAAGACATTTCATAACATGAGTAGGGTACATTAAGAAAAACAATTATTCAAACAGGGACAACACATTACAAGTCATTATCTCAGACAAACTTATCAGAGAAACACTGGTGTCGGGCTTTAGCATAAATGCTAGTTTAAACCAGTAGACCCTGGGAAAAATGTTTCTTTTAAACACCTCTTTTTATATATTTTAGAGATAAAACCATGTTAAAGAGGTGTTTGTCTTTACCTTTCTGTGCTAATGTGCGACATGGGTTGCCGAGCGTTCCAACGCACTCAGTATGCATTTTCACACCCAATAATTGCATCCCTGGATGTAATGGGCTAGTAAAATAAACTGATACCAACAAAGATGTCAAGAACCGTTTCTATTTCAGCAAGTATCCAAAGTCCAAACTGAGATGGTTTGTTCCCAGTTTTTTTAGGGGATCTCTGACCGTTTTTACACCATCATATTCCTTCCTCAGCCTTCCTGAAGGAAATGTGAGGAAAGAAAGTAAAAATTGATAACAAAATCTTGAATAAATCATGTCTCAGATTCAGGAACAACAGTGTGGTCTCTCTAGAGGCCAAAGCAGGGAAATAAACCTGCATTTGAAGGCAGCAACAGATTGCCCCATCGTCCCCCGGGGGTGCTGGGTGTTTGCTTGCCAGGGTACCTGAGCACGGTAGCCTTGGACAAAGCTTTTCCTGAGTCCCCCAGGGGAGTTTGTTTTTTCTTCAAAACAGGTCTACATCTGGATGCTGTCGGTGTGTGTTTACTCAGCTCTGCGTGAGGACTTTGTTTTCATGCTGAGCACCCTGTTCGCACTCATGTTAGCAGGTATCAAAAAGAAATACATAGACTGCGAGCAATATGAGGAAAAGCTCTGAGATTTATTCTTTTCATTGTTTAGAGAGATACGGCACACATTGATAAACTCCAGAAATGATTAAGCTAAACAATTCAAACACTGATTTCAATCATCGGTACTTTAATGGAGTCAACACAGCCCAACAATGAAAGGAGAGGTAATTGGTCCAAAAAAAATTGATTGCCCATATACCCATATACCTATATGGGTATATGTATATGCCTATACATTTTGAATGACTATATATATTTCTAGTATATACATTCGTTTTGCAAATTTTGTAAGGAAAATAAGACCACTATCGTCTAGGAGTGAAAAATGTCCCACCTGTGGAGGGATCACGAAAACACTTCTCCTCCTCCACTGTGATAGGGGACACCTGAAGTGTTTTAAATACTTTAGATTTGTCCTGTACCTAGACATTATCAAGACAAAATGAAGAATAAAATTCAAGCACAAATTGTATTTATCTAAGCCTAAAATAGCTCAAACGTCTTCTTCTTCTTTCGGCTTTTCCCTTTAGGGGTCGCCACAGCAAGTCAGTTTCTTCCATCTAACCCTATCTGCTGTATCCTCTTTGGTCACACCAACTATCTTCATGTTTTCCTTCACTGTATCCATGAACCTCCTCTTTTCTTCATAGGAAGGAAAGAGGACTATAGGAAGGCCAAAGAGGAGGTTCTAGAAAGAGGACTTCATAGTACATAGGAAGCATCCTACTTCCTCTGTACTCTCTCTCTCTTCTCTGTTCGTGACCAAACCATCTCAGTCTTGCCTCTCTAACTTTATCCCCAAAACCTCTAACATGTGCTGTTCCCCTGATGTACTCATTTCTAATCCTGTCCATCGTGGTCACTCCCAGAGAGATCCTCAGCATCTTCATCTCTGCTACCTCCATCTCTGCTTGCTGTCTTTCCTTCAGTGCTACTGTTTCTAGGCCAAACAGCATGGCCGGTCTCACCACGGTGTTTTACACTTTCCCTTTCATTCTAGCTGAAACTCTTCTATCACACATCACACCTGATACTTTCCTCCACCCGTTCCAGTCTGCCTGAACACGCTTCTTCACCTCTTTTCCACACTCTCCATTGCTCTGGACTGTTGATCCTAGATACTTAAAATCTTCCACCTTCTTTATCTCTTCTCCCTGTAACCTCACTTTTCCATTTGGATCCCTCTCATTCGCACACGTACTCTGTCTTGCTCTGACTAATCTTCATTCCTGTTCTTTCTAGCGCAAACCTCCACCTCTCCAGCTTTTCCACCACCTCTTCCCTCCTCTCACTACAGATCACAAAATAGCTCAAACTTAAGATTTCATTTTATGAAGTTTTAATCTCCAAATTAGGGGCTATGATTTTTTCAACAATTGATTAAGCATCATAGTGGTTCCTTTAGTGGCTCACTAAAATATGTGGACACATAGTTTGTAAATGACAATAAATCCCAACAAGCTGCGTAACTTGGCTCTCAAAACAGAAAATAGGAATTCATGCTTATACTGCATAACGATATTCATTCATTCATTGAACTTTTGAACTGTCCAACCCTAACAGGGCATTAAGCCCCGGACAACAAAGCCCCTAGAATGTTTGGGGCACGCAACCCTCTCGACCATGATAAGGTGGAGGTTCAAGCCACTGTGCTAACCAGCGTACCATTCAGTTCGTTCCGTCATCTTGCGCTTGTTCTGGGGTTGGGTCACGGGGGCAACAGCCTCAAACGGGTAGCCAAGGCCTCTCTCACCCCGGCTGCATCCTCCAACTCACCCGGAAGGATCCCAAGTCGTTCCCCGGCCAGCTGTGAGACATAGTCTCTCCAGCGGGTCCGGGGTCTGCCGCTTGGTCTCCTCCCGGTGGGACGTGCCCAAAACACTTCGTCCGTGAGGCGCTCAGGGGGCATCTTGACCAGATGCCCGAACCACCCCATCTGGCTCAAAGTACCCCAATGAAAATAACAAACATGGCCCCCCTTGAAACCAGGCCCGAGCGTGGGGCACGAGAGCGAGTGCCTGGTGGCCGGGTTTTTACCCATGGGGACATGGGCTGCCCTTCCAGTAGTTTCACCACCAGCAGGAGGGGCCATAAGGGTCGGGTGAAGGAGGAGATGGGTGGCATCCAACAGCAGGGACCCTGGCGGTCAGATCCTCGGCTGCATAAGCTAGCTCTAGGGATGTAGAACTTGGATTTAAGAAGTGATTATTAGATTATTTCTAAAAGTGATTAATGAAAATTTAAAACTACTGATTATCTGGAGCTTAATGAAATTCTGTTAAACACTACAAGTCACTTTTCAAATGAAGTCTAGAGTTAAAAAATAACTCTAACTGATAGGAGGTTATTGAAATATGAATAAAAATATGGAAATAAATAACAAGCCAGAACATTACAAAGCTTGTTTCTGTGAATTAAACACATAGCTCCAATCACAAACTCAGCC
This sequence comes from Neostethus bicornis, assembly GCA_902685375.1. Classification (NCBI taxonomy): domain Eukaryota; kingdom Metazoa; phylum Chordata; class Actinopteri; order Atheriniformes; family Phallostethidae; genus Neostethus; species Neostethus bicornis. Next base: position 5,084,428 of record LR738543.1, read on the forward strand.
AGTCACCTTTTCATCTTGAGAATTACCAGAGGCAGAGAAAAAAAAAAAAAAAAGAATTAAACACAAACCGTCAATAAATCACAAAGCAATGTGTTTGTTCGACCAGGTCTCATAATTAAATTTATGAAGGCTCCTTGGTGCTTCCAAAAAAGGCCTGTTGAGCCGCATTTTGTAATAACGGTGCATTTTGTAATAAATGTCCAAAATGTAATAACTTTTTCATTTTATTTTGTAATAAAGCCGCATTTTGTTATAAACTGCCGCATTTTGTAATAAACTGCCCCAACGCATTTTGTAATAAATTTTGCCGCATTATGTAATAAGTTATTACATTTTGAGCAGATTATTACAAAATGCACTTGCAACTTTTTTATTTTCTAGGAAATGTAATAACATGGTGCATTATGTAATAACAATTCTAAAGCATAGTTTATTTGTTTGTTAATTGTATTTTATTTTACTTTAAAGTATTTGTAAAAGCTAGGCCTATTATTAGTATCACTGTATTAGCCTAGTAGCAGTACTTAGCAATTACTATCAGTACACTATTCAAAGGTTGCATTAACAGAGAATATTATGTAAATTCCAGATTTTTTTTATTGGATACCAAAACCACATCAAGAATAGTTATAAAGATCCAACAAACCTTATTATGCTTCTTGTAATACAGAACAAAACTCTGGGTATCAAAATTTAATCCATTCGTAAACATTAACATATGCACATACAAAATAGAAACGCTGATGAATAGGTAAAGAACAGCTTTATTTATGCATTTATAGAACCTTTCAACAACAATAAATGCAACCAACACATGCAGGCTTGCGGCCAATTTAAAATAATAATGAACCAATGAATATAAGTTCTACCTTAAACAACGTAAGTGTCTTCTGCTTGTTTAGAGAGCTGCTGTGACCAGCAAATTTCTCCACTAAGATTAATTTTAAACAAATATGAAATTGCCTCAAAAGGCTAAACAAACAACAAAATTTCTATTTCCAAAATATATCCATAATTTCAAATTGTCCATGTCTAATATGTCTAATTACCAGCCAAGCCATAAACCACTTGGAATGTTTCCCAAACAGCTCCTTGAGTTTTAATGCCACACCACCAAAGCGCCCTGCTGCTTTGTACAACCTTTGTACACTAATTGTGTGCTTTCCAACGACGTCCAACCCAAGGCTTCGGCTTAATGTTTCCCTTAGATAGATTGATGGATGGAATCGATCTGCAATGTCTTTAAAATGTTGAGACACTCTGTTAAATGTCCCAAGCATTGACATGTCATCCTCAAGGGTCATTTTGATAATAGACTGAAAGATTTCAGTTGGTAGGACAGGCTGAACAGGGGGTGTAGTCAGAACAGGGTCCTCAGGCTCATCAGGCTGGATAGGTGGGTCAGACTCATCTGGTGAGGCAGGCTGGATAGGTGGGTCAGTCTCATCTGGTGAGGCAGGCTGGATAGGTGGGTCAGACTCATCTGGTGAGGCAGGCTGGATAGGTGGGTCAGACTCATCTGGTGAGGCAGGCTGGATAGGTGGGTCAGTCTCATCTGGTGAGGCAGGCTGCAGTGGTGAAAGTGTGTTGTTGTCATATAACTGTCCTGCTTGAGCATCCAAAACATGCTCTATAAATGGTGTGACTGGTCCCTCCAAACTCAGATAATGTTCTCCATGCCCCTCTGCCACATGACCAAGTACTAGCACTGGATTGTTGTGACAATATATGTTTGACTCTGATACAATAGTTGAGGCATTGATTCCCAGAGAGGAAATTACAAGAAACTGGACCTGGAAAATTTCAGATGCTCTTTGCAATGTAATGTGGTCACCATAGGTTCCAGTTTGGGCCATTCTTTCCAAGTATCCATCCCAGTCATTGCCCTCGACAAAGTTGAACAAGAGTGTTCCATTTCCATTGTATGGATAATTCCTGAGGTCTTGGACAATTTCATCTCTTAAGCTTTCTGGTGATCTAAATATTCCAAGGGTGGATAGCTGGTCAGCCATGGCTGCAAACTGACAATTTCCATCTGGGTCAGGGTCATAGCGAATGCTTAACTCCATGGACATAAATTCCTCTAGTCTGTCTGTGTGTGTGTACTGAAACAAAAGTGGGTTAAGGCCTCTCTTTGATGGTGCTGTCTTTGGTTTTTTAGAGTGTGTCTTTTTTCGCAGCCGGGTCGCACTAGTTATATCCGACACGAAGAACCATTTTTGTGTTTGTCGGAGGGTCTTTGGGTCCCTAAAACTCACTTTGTATTTTGAGAGCTTTCGATTTTTTTTCACAATTGTACCACGCCTTACGTGATACTTTTTGGAGACTCGATGGGCACCATCCCTCATTCTGACCAAAACAGCGTCCTTAACATTGTAGTGTTGTGATAGGTTTTGTTTGAATGCACGCTTGATCATTAGTTTAGCACAGTGCTCAGAGGCCTTCCGTGCCATTCTTCTCACCCTTTTTCGTTTAGTATCAAATTTTGCTCGATGTCTCAAGGATGGTAAAGTTGAATGTTGATTCCTCACAGACTCCTTACGAACAGAAGATGGAGAACCGCATAAAGGATGCCTTATGCTGTTGCTTTTTCTTCCATAGTATACTTCAAATGGAGACCTCCAGCCTAAAACTTCTTTAAGATCCTCATTTAGCACTCTTGAATATACAGGTAGGTGCTTGACCCAGTTAACTCCGTTCCTTTGAAATTTCACCAGATCATACATGATCTTCTTTCTTAGCCACCTATGTGTCCTCTCAACCTTTCCTTGGCTTTGTGGATGATATGCTGAACTTTCAATTATTTTCACTTGCAGAGATGTCATTAGAATTTTCACCGCCCCTTTAAACTCAGTCCCTTTGTCATGTTGTAATACTTTGGGTGGTCCATGTTCACGATAAATCTTGGTAAGGTGTTTGGCAATTTCAACACTACTTTTTCTTTTCAATGGTTTCAGCCACATGTAACGACTGAACACATCCATCAGTGTGAGAATGTAACGGTATAAACCCTGACCATAACTAATTTTCATTTTTCCCATGTCCAATAGGTCAATTTGGTGTCGATCTTGCACTTCTTTGGCTTGAATGGTCATCAAAGGGGGCTTATTCAGAAACTTTGCATTTTGAAGTTGGTACCACTCAGTTTTGTTCAAGATTTCCTGCACCTTTCTTTCACTTATGCCACTATGATGCATTTTCAGTCGTTTGCTCAACTTTCTTGCTCCAGAACCCTTAGTATCATCTAGACCCTTTTTAACAACACAATCAACATTAGACTGTAGCATGACTGGCTTGCCGGCACACAGCAGTGTCTGCCCATCCTCACTGAGAGAATAGACCCCTTGATTTCTCCAGAGACGCACCAAGGCATTTTTTTGAATTCTTGTGCGTTCAGCAACTGGAACATGAAACTCTCCTCTCAACTTGCAAACTATGACATTGTACATTTCCTCGGTCATTGCTTGCTTTAGTCCATGGCCTACAATGAGCCCCAGCAGGGTGCAGGTCAGGGTTATAATTAGCAGACCTACAAGGGTGACAAAAGAGGGAAAATGTTTAACTCCCAAAACTAAACTGCATTTTGTGCCTTTTTTTTTAAACTTTTATTTTATTTGTGGAATTTCATTTCAAGTACTAAAATATTTTATCTTGAATTAATATTTAAGAAGGTATTTTAATTATTACAATTTTGATAACCCACCACCACCTGCGGCATCACAGTACCATAATTCAAATTGCTTTATGAATGTTGATCTTCTGTTATAGCCCTAGATTTGTCTCAGTAAAGGATGCTATCATTAAAGAGGACGCTGCTTTTGTAGGAATACTGAAAAACAAGGTTTTAACAAATGTATTGTTTGTCACACCTGTTATAACATTTTTAGCCTTTTAATAGCTATTTCGATGCTTACTATTTATGACTGTGTTAATTCATTGCATGGAATGTTAGGTATTCAGCTTCACTCATTCAGCCAATGGTTTTCAGTGACTTCACACAGGGAAGGTAATGCTCTCTTATCCAACATTCTCCATATGGCTAAACTAGGAAGAAGTGAATTAGTAAGTTAAACTATGTAATTAGACTTACAGTGAAGGGTGAAGCACAACTATCAAAGCTGTTGTTCACAATGAAGATCTACCCACGGAATAACACATGAGAGGGGTGAACAGAGAGGCAAGCTTTGAAACAGCTTGGAACTGTAAAGTTTGGCATTCATCTTAAACCATTTTAGAGCAAAACAGCAACTTATTTGTTATCTAAATTAATTAAGATCTGCAAAGTACAGTTTATGTTCTTACAACGACAAAAAAAGTTCAATCCCAAAGTTTTATTGGCATTTAAAATATAGACGGTTCATAACTTTTCATTCCTTCTGTTAAAAAACACTATAATGTACACTAGTCTACTCAAAATAATAAAAAAATGAAGGGTTCCACCCAGTGTAAGACCATATGCTGGTGCAGTGAGCCCTTCCTTCTGATGCACATAGTATTTTGTTTCCAACTCATTCCACTATGTAAATAATATACATTATTAACCAGAATGCCTCATTCATTGTGATCTGGGATGTGTTGTTTAAATGTTCACTTTATTTTTTGAGCAGTGTACTATTGTGTGTGTGTGTGTGTGTGTGTGTGTGTGTGTGTGTGTGTGTGTGTGTGTAGTTTTTTTTGCACATGCACAGTTTTCCTTCAAATGTGTCCTGCTTTAAGTTATTAACTTTTAATATGTACTTAGAGGCATAGATTTCAGTTTTACTTTACAAACTGTTTTTAATGCAGTGAGCATAACTTGGACAATGCAGGTTTAAATTCAGTCATATAATTTCTTATCAAGGGCAAAACATCTACATAACTTTAGATCAACTGCAAAATGTCTTTATACTTCCATATATTCAATTACACAGATAATATTTGGCACAGTTTTTTCATACCTGGCATCATGTTGAACTCTGTTGGCTGTCTCAATTAAGCATGCAAGCAGCGCATGATCAGCAGCCAATCAGATTACAGCCCGCCCTCCCCTCCCTGGCTGAGTGACAGACCATGTAGAGCTTTGAATTTGGCCACAAGTTATTGGCCTATATAATTCCAAATTTCAATTAGGCAACTAAAGTTATATTTGGAGTATTCTGTCATACATAGATTTGGGAAATTGCATAAAATTGCATAAAAAACAACAAAAGTCACTCTTGTAGAAATTCATTGTTTAACAAACAACAATATTAGGTATTATTACATAATGCACCATGTTATTACATTTCCTAGAAAATAAAAAAGTTGCAAGTGCATTTTGTAATAATCTGCTCAAAATGTAATAACTTATTACATAATGCGGCAAAATTTATTACAAAATGCGTTGGGGCAGTTTATTACAAAATGCGGCAGTTTATAACAAAATGCGGCTTTATTACAAAATAAAATGAAAAAGTTATTACATTTTGGAAATTATTACAAAATGCACCGTTATTACAAAATGCGGCTCAACAAGGCCGCAGCTTGTTTTTTGGCACTGGGTAACAACAGTTATGAGTACAAGGCTGAGTCATGCACATGAGCAGCACAATACAGAGACAAGAGAGATGGAATATAGATGATAGCCATCACACAATCTGCAAATAACACAGGGTACACAAGGACAGAGGACAGATAAATTACATTGACTCCCACAATCCAGCCTGTCACCGTCCATTGTCTGGCCCAGATCATGAACCACTGATGGAGAAAAACAGAGAAATAAATAAATCAGTTGCCTTCTAAGCTTTTTCTGCAGATCTAAAACAGTTTGATAACACACTGGTGTTAATTATTTTTCAGCCAATATTAGATGTAGTATTGTTTCATATAGTTTGTCTGTTTTCTTTCATAGCTTTCTCAACATGGAAGAACATGCACACTCCACACATAAAGGCCAGTGTTCATAAAGCCCTGAAACCCAATCTTCTTCCTTTGAAGTAAAAATAAATCCTTAAACAAAAATACCAACACAGAATGAATGTCATGGTTCCCTCACCCACCACCAGAGGGAACCCGGGGCCTTCTCTCATCTGCCTGATTTAAGACACCTGAAGGTCTTTCTGCAGCTGCCTTTAAAAAGGCAGTCTGCCTCCCCTTTTTCTTTCTGTTCGGCTGGGATTACATTCCATCCCAGCCAGGTCTTCCTGGCTGCCTGACCATGATATACATTTGGAATAATAACTTCGAGACATTCCACTGATCCGTGGGTTTTTTTCTTTTCTTTACTGCATTACCGGACTCCTTCATTAAATAAATCACGTTTCTTGTCCTGCAATTGGGTCTTCCCCCTTCCCCTGCACCACATGTCATGACAAGGAACATGTGGAAGGAACACACGGAAGTACTCCTGTGAGGAACAAATATTTGGTAATTCAAAACTCCTAATTGTAGAACTATAGAAACTTAAGTCAAACAGAAAAGATACAATATCTGTTAAAACCAGAAGCAATAATTTTATTTACACTTCATTTTTATTTTCTTGTGTTTTCTCTGGTTTGAAATAAAATTGAATGTTTGTCCTTTCAACCAATAATTTAAACAATTTTTAAAAATTAAATATACAGAATATCAATAGGACAGTGGACCAGTGGATTCCACATTTTACTCTTTTCCAGCAGCCATCTTCTTTTTTTCTTTCTTTTTTTCAAACCCAATAACAACCCTCCACTTTAGTTGAGGTAAAATAACCAGCTTTTTGCAAGTGGTTGCCATGGTGAATTGAAGCATCTGAGCTCCACTGGTGATGGATTGCTGGGTAAAAAATGATTAAACCAACACACAGGAACATGCTTTGTGTCAGAAAAGTCTTTCCTTTTAAAAGTAGAATTAGTAAAAACCTTTTATTCAGATCAGGCTTTTAGTTTCTTTCACACAAATAGAAAAACTCAACAACTTTACAAACCGATGTTTGTTATGTGAGCTTACATTTGATAGTCTCTATTGAAAGGTTTTATCTTTTATTTCAATGATGAGAGTATTCTGAATAACAAAGAAGACAAAACATAACATGATACAAATTAAAAATGAACAAATGAGCACAAATATAACACATTTTGGCATCATTTGCACTCATTTTTTTGTATTCATCTCTCATTTTTTGGTTAATTTTTTACAGTAAACTTCTACATGTTATACGCTATTTATAGTGTAAATAAACACATAAAATGAAATCTAAGATCTTGAAATTCTAATATATTGTCCTTTGTAGTCAAAAACCACATTGGAAAGCAAAAATGCGAAAAAGTGGTGTGTCGTTTGTACGATAACATGGCAATCGAGATTGCATGCAATAACCACGGTGTTAAAAGATTCAACTTTCTTAGCATGTGGGCAATCAACAAAACAACCCATTAATTATGACTGAGCTTAGCATGTGGGGTACATACGGCAACCACGTATGTGTAAACACTTTTTCCCTGCTCTTGTCACTCCCACTACTTGCCAAAAAGCGTAAAGACTAAAAGCATATGTCTTGGGTTTGGTGTTCTAGTTGTTGCGGACGCTGTACCAATTTGCCCATCGGCTATGATCTTCTTCCCGGTCGACACCTTCCCTTTCCCCTGATCCCGCCCTTTTGCCTAATTCCTCACACCTGGTCCCAATTGTCTCTCCTTAATATTTGGACTCGTGTCTCAACCTCCCCCTTGTTACAAAAGTCCTGATGTTCATCACTGTTTTGTCAGTTAAGGCGTCTGGCAGACCACCTGTCTAGCCCTGCCAAGCCAGAATCAAGCCCACCCTCAATGGCTTTCTGGTTGGATCGACCTGCCTTTCTTTCCTAACTGCGATAAACTCGTTAAACTGGCTATGTATCTGGGTCCTACATTTCCACCTCCCTCCCCACATCCCACCTAGTTATCTCAAACTCCAACCCTATTTCCCATATGAGCAAGACCCAAAAATGCTTTGACACTGCAACTTCAGGCAAGACCCTGTCCCTGACTTCTAGAGAGGCGCTCCACTCTTTTTCGGTCGAGGGTATTAAAATATTTACTAAAAAATGAATATGTCAATAATCTTTCAATTTAGAGCCACACAAATCTTGCAATAAAACTATTAAAACTTAGTTTTTCTTTATAATGAGCTTTAAGGGTAAAAAAAAAAAGACAAGTTGAATTGATTTCAAATATTGGAAAAGTTGTTCTTTCTGTCTTTTTTTGCTGGTTTTTCTGAATTTCCATGATAATTTGTTGATATCTGATAGTCTTGTCAAGGATTTGCGGACTGCTGTTGTGTTTTTGGATCATATGTGTGTGTATGTGTGTGCATTCTTGGTTTTGTTCTTTGAGTCTTACATTATTTCCCCTCATCTATTCAGTTGTTGCAAGTTTGATTTCCCTAAACCGGAGACTTGTTGGCCTTGCATTGTGTTCCACATTGTCGAGGTTATCTGCGTACGTTGTGTTTACTTCCTGGCTCCTCGTTTGGAAGGATTTTCTTCACCATCAGTACTGCAGGTGTTCCTTTGTCTGCTGCCAGTTCCTTTTCTTTTACTTCATGCCTGTCATTTGTTTTTTTTTTTCCTTCGCTCTTTCATTTTTCTTTCAAGACAAAAAAAGAAAACTTTTATATTTTCAACCTCCATACTCTTTGTTTGATTTAAACGGGTGTAAAAATAAGGTCTATTTTTTTTTTCTTTTTTTGACTCCTACAGAAAAAAAAATGTATCAGGAGGGTGTTGCTAAGACAATACTTGTATTAGTATAAGCTGTTATTAATTCTAAATTTAGCATGTTTAAGAAATTTAAACATTTAGACCATGGTCCTCGCCAGGAAAAGGGTGGAATGCCCCCTGCGGGTCAGGGACAGGGTCCTGCCCCAAGTGGAGGAGTTTAAGTATCTCAGGGTCTTGTTCACGAGTGGGGGAAGAATGGAGCGGGAGATCGACAGGCGGATCGGTGCAGCGTCAGTAATAACTAGGACGCTGCATCGGTCCGTCGTGGTAAAGAGAAAGCTGAGCCGAAAAGCAAAGCTCTCGATTTACAAGTCGATCTACGTTCCAACCCTCACCTATGGTCACCAGCTGTGGGTGGTGACTGAAAGAATGAGATCGCGGGTACAAGCGGCCGAAATGAGCTTTCTCCGCAGGGTGGCTGGGCTCTCACTCAGAGATTGGGTGAGGAGCTCTGCCATCCGGAGGAGCTTGGTGTTGAGCCACTCCTCCTCCAGGTCGAGAGGAACCAGATGGGGTGGTTCAGGCATCTGGTCAGGATGCCCCCCGAGCGCCTCGCGGGCGAGGTGTTTTTTGGCACGTCCCACCGGGAGGAGACCAAGGGGCAGACCCCGGATCCACTGGAGAGACTATGTCTCACAGCTGGCCGGGGAAAGACTTGGGATGGGTAAGCTGGAGGATGCAGCCGGGGAGAGAGAGGCCTGGACTACCTGTTTGGGGCTGTTGCCCCCGCGACCCGACCCCGGAACAAGCGGAAGATGACGGAACGGAAGAAATTTTTATCAAGCTGGACACTTATGAGAAGAATACCATCTCAAAACCTTTTAGGAATCCTATTAACTTTCAACAGAACTCCACATGGTTAGAAAAATAGTTTATTTCCCTCTGACCAAAAAATTTTGGGACGGAACAAACACAGAAAGTCGTTGAGACGGACAGCAAGGTGAAATTGTTAAAAAGAAAGAATAGAAAGACTGACTCTCAGGTGTGGACATATCAGTGGTTCCAATAACAAGGAACCACTGATTCAAGTAGACTCGGCGTAGCAGCCAGAGACTGCAGATGAGTTTGCTCAGATCGCTCACAGATTTTTTTGTTTCTTTCACCACAGGAGCTAACTGGCAAAGCATTGACACCTGACCAGTTAGGTGGGTGTTTTTACTTCTTTTGCCCACAAATAATGAAATCAACGCTAGTGAGGGAGCGACAAAAAAGAACAAACATGCTGGTAAACAAATGTTTATTTAGTATACATTTTGTAAGGTTTTCTGGTCACATAAAAATGTGTCGATAAGGTAAACGTGTTTTTGATATGATAAAATTTAAACTCAGCAGTAAAATATAAACTATACATTTGAATGAAAAAAAAAAACAACATCAGTGTAAGGTTGAATGTGAGGTTACAAACACAATCGCAGGACAGTTTTAACAGAAAACATAATTATGATTCAAAATATCTTCAAAAACAATTCAAATTTTGTGAACAAACAATGACGTCAACCTGAAGTCTGAAGAAGACATAAGAAAACCAGGCAAAGAAACAAAAACAAGACACACATCATATACCGACAGGAGGGGGAGACAATGAAACGCGCGTGGGACACATTAGGAAGAAAGCTGGCAATCACCAGGACGAAAGGAAACAGGATGAGGGAAACTTAAGATATCTGAAATGAGAAGCATGCACTAGAAAGCAGCTTCAGAGGCAGGCTGTTCCACCCTCGCTGTGTGAAGGAGAGATTCAGGAGGTCTTTCCTTCCTTCTGCTGTGAGACTCCACAATGACCAATTTTAACCACGTGCTCTTTTTGTTATTTCTCACCAGAACTGTGCTGTAGCACACTCACTTTCAATGCATGTTTTTGTCATCTGTCTATTTTGCCTTTTTTGGTTTTGTTTTGTTTGTGCATACCTGTCGTGACCTTTTTTTTTCCTGTGCCTATACTGCATTTGTATACTGCACTTTCCCCATTGTGGGACAAATAAAGGTTTCTTAATATCAGTATAACAAAATAAAACAGGATGTAAATCTAAAAACCAACAAAACTGCCAGTAAAAACCACGACTGCGCCAATGGTTGGAAAAACAGGGGGTTAGGTGTCTTCTGCAAGGACCCTAGACGTGAGCTAAGTGGGAATCAAACCCGCAAACTTCCAGTTAACTTTTGGTCTGAGGGCGAACGCTCTACCACTGAGCCATCACCAGATTTGACCGAGCAAGCATTTTTGTGCAGCTCACTGGGCACACAACTCAGGATTTAGAAAAAAAAAATCTACCTGCAAGTGTTCTCTGGTGTGAACCAACTTGAACTCCAACCTGCTCGAACCATGCATCTTGAATGCCAAATATTGACCATTCAAATGATGTGATGCATACACGACGGTCCTCAAATGAACTGTTGGTACCTTCCTTACACATGGACGCCATTGGTGGCACCTCACGCAAATTAAATGAGAGTGGGAGGCATCTCTGTGAGTAAGACACACTGATCTGTCAGTGAAATGAAAATGAATTGTCTGAACTTAAGGTAGTAACTAAAAATAGTATTCGACCACCAGGAATCCACGCCAGGGTCTGGAATCTCTACAGTACATGTCATTCCTGCTTGATAGGTTTATAATAGTGTTATTGTTATTATTATTAATTACCTCTATATGTAGGATGTGGAATATTTCATTGAATCTACTTCTAATCTTGTAGAAGTCGACGTAACCTCAACTTCCGAAATGAGACCCATGGTTTGCTTCTATAAATCTTTTGGTGTGTTTGGACAACTGTGAACAGTGATTCTCCTCTAAGAGGTAAACATGGCTCAACTTGGATGCTCTGGATTTTTTGCTCTACTAACAAGTAAACACTTATGCAGTTTTTTTTTTTTTTTTTGTGGAAAACCAAATGGTGCATCCTGGGAACTAAACAGACGTTTGTGGAGTGCTTTCTGGACATCTTTCTGCCTCCTTTGCTACTCGGGACAAATGTACAGATACAACAAGGATAATGAAGTAAAGAATTATGGACTTAAAATAAAACACATTCTTGTTTTGCTTCATTTTTACTTGGAGGAAATGAGACATTTTTCTGGCTAATCAACTTTTTTTTTGCTTCTTAGTTTGTGAAATTTTGTCACTAATGAGCAGTTTTCCAGAAACATCCTTCCGTCCACATATTTTGGTCCACTCTCAAAGTCTTTAATGCTCCTTGTTATTCTTTCTTTTTTAACTTAGAAAAGTTTTCAGTCTTTTGGCAGAAACTAGGAAATAGTAGTTTTTACAAAGATTATTTAAATAATTGGAGCAATGGTTTCCAAACTTTTCTGCAAAACCCACAATTCAGTGACAACAATTTTGACACCAGTATTTTCCCTCTTCTTTTATTGGCTTTTTATTATTTTATTTTTTTTTACTTGATTGGGTTTTGTACATTAAAATAGATTGCTTTTGAGATGCAGACAGTTTTTTTCGGAATGTGAAATTTTGGCAGAGACCACGTAATTTAATCAATTGGGATTCTAAACATTTTTTCGGCAAAAATTAAAATACAAAATCTTCAAATTTATGCATATTTAATACATTTTAATTATAAATTTGATTAATTAAGAAAATGCCCTTCGGACTTGTTTTTAATGGGAGAATAACATTCAAATATGCTAAAAATAAAAAAATGCTAAAATAAAATTGCACAATGCCCCTTCTCAAAATGAGCAAAGTTCAACCAAGTAGGGTCACATAAATGGCTACAACATCCACCATTGCACCACTTTATACATTAGTGAGAAGTTATCGGTACATTATCGTAGAAAAGGCTACAAAGTTGTCTTTTGGACGGTCTATTTTCTGATCGAGACGTTTCGACTTCCTTCCAGAAATCCTTTTCAATCTAATAAAATGGACTGAGATATGGTTCTGTACACAGTTATCAGGTCACTCTATGTGATTGAAAAGGATTTCCGGATGGACGTCGAAATGTCTCGATCAGAAAATACACTGTCTAGAAGACAACGTTGAAGCCTTTTCTACAATGGATCACTCCTGGTTGAATGAGGGTGCTGTGGTTCCCTCAACCACCACCAGAGGAAGCCAGGGACCATCTCACTTTTCCCCCAATTCTGGCTTATTGGACCACCTGCACCTGATTGGATCACCTGCACCTAATCTCCCGGCTGCCTATTTAAAGGCAGCCTCACCAGCATTCCTCGTCGGGTCTTCATGCCTTCCAGCCCTGGCTGACTACCGACCCAGCAGACTTCCTTTGAAACTGAGATTGACTCTTTGATAACCTTTTTGATCCTTCTTTGATTACAGCTTTGCTGATTCCTGGTTTAATAAACCTTGTTTTATGTCCTGCATTTGGGTCCTCCTCCTTCCACATCACAACAGAGGGCCTCCTACACAGATTTATTGGGACATCCATTTAAAAACACAACCTAACCAGTCCAATTCAAATGCATAACCAATTTTCATTTAATCACAAAGAACTAATTCTTTATTTCAACCCAGCGGCCAACGTGCTTTCGTAGTAATCCACTTACTACTCCAGAGATTTATCACAACTTTTAGTCTCCATTATGAATGTGCACGCATTAATGAAGGTGTTAAAAAGAAGATATGAGTGCATGTGTAGAAATGACACTGAAAGAAATAGTTCTCACTAAAAGACCGCTCAGGGACACCTCTTTTTACTGTAGAATATATTTAATAGGTGTAGCATGTCCTGAAACACTTCTTCAAATAAATCCCTCTGTTCTTATAATGTCATGTTGAAGAACTTTACATCTTCTATCCAATAAAGACTGAAGTAAAACCCCGTTTAGTTCTTTCTTAGAATCTTCTGATTATAGTTCAAGTATTTTAGTCAGTTTGAACCGTTTTATGTTGAGGGTATTCATCCAACATTAAAATCTTTACAGGTGGAGGATCACAGAAAGAAAGATAACTGCTTTAAAGGAATGAGAAAATACACACTTGAACCAACATGGATTAACTAAATATAAAATGAATCACACGTTATCTGTTCTGAACCAGTATCTGCATATAGATCCAAAAAAGATCAAAAGAACGGTCAAGGTTCACATTTGTTGAAACATGATGGTACTCTCTCCTCACAGCAAGAAGGTTGAGGTTTAAATCCCGGATGGGTATGAGGCTTAGAGCACTGGCCTTTCTGCATGGAGTTTGCATGTTCACCTCGTGTCCTCCTTCTTCTCTTTTCGGCATTTCCCTTCAGGGGTCGCCACAGCAAGTCAGTTTCTTCCATCTAACCCTATCTGCTGTATCCTCTTCGGTCACACCAACTATCTTCATGTCTTCCTTCACTGTATCCATGAACCTCCTCTTTGGTCTTCCTCTAGCCCTCTTTCCTGGTGGTTCCAAATCCAGCATCCTAAGCCAATGTCCTCGGTCTCTCTTCTCTCCACATGTCCAAACCATCTCAGTCTGGTCTCTCGGACTTTATCTTCAAAACCTCTAACATGTGCTGTTCCTCTGATCCTGTCCATCCTGGTCACTCCCAGAGAGATCGTCAGCATCTTCATCTCTGCTACCTCCATCTCTGTTTCCTGTCTTTTCTTCAGTGCTACTGTCTCTAGACAAAACAGCATGGCCGCTCTCACCACGGTTTTGTACACCCGCCATGTTCACCTCGTGTATGTGTGGGTTTTCTGTGGGTACTTCGGTTTCCTCCCACCGTCGAAAAATATGCATGTTAGGTTAATTGGTTGCTACGAAATTGTCCCTAGAAATTAGTTTGTGTGTGGATGGTTGTGTGTGTGGCCCCGTGACAGACTGTGACCTGTTTGGAGAGCATCCTGCCTCTCGCCTGAAATTAGTAGGAATAGGCTTCCACACTCCCCGCGACCCTATCAGGGAATAAGCAGTTCAGAAGACGAATGAGTCTCCACTTTAAAAGTACCAATGTATGTATCTTTTCCGCAATTATTAAATAAAACATATTTCAAATAGTGGACATTTAAATTTGGCCGTTAATTTATTTTTAATTAAATTTTCCAATAACAGTATTGTCTTTTTTTAAATTGCTTCAGTTAATGAAACATACATCAACGAACAGGAAAATCAACTTAAGTCTTTTCCAATTCTTTTCCAGAGATTTGTTTAACCAAAAATGTTGTTCCATCGTAATTTTTTTTAATTTTTGGAGGAAAAAAACAGAGTATAAACTGACTCCTGCATGCTGGGAAATGTTGAAGAAGAGATATGTACATTTTCTTTCCTCATGCTTGTCTTTTGATGGGTCCACGCGTCCCAATGCTTCTTAACTTTACCATGCCTACAAGCAAGTATTAAGCTATCACTCTTTCTAGCAGGCCTGGTAAGAAAGTTTTACAAAAGTTAATTTATATATTCCATCATTTGAAGAAACTGTGGCTTTTTGTTTCACACAATCCAGGAACATTTCCTCATTTTTTTATATTTTATGTAAGCAGATGTTTTTATTTCTGTCATCCATTCAGCTTCCTCATTCAGCTTCCTCAGCCTATTCATTACAAATTGAACTGAAAAATACTTTATTGATCCCCGAAGGGGAGTTTGAGTGCTGCAGAGCAGACAGAAAAAAACAAGGAGAGCTGTTAATTACCTCAAGACAAGTAGTTACAGATTATAAAATGAAAGGTTTGATTGAGGACGGTAGAAATAAGTTTTATACCATTCCTTTGAGCTGCGGGGTTGCAGGAGACTGTTACTGAAGCAGCTCTTCGGATGGTCCACGGAGTAATAGAGAGCGTGGAAGTGTTTCAACATAATTGACAACAGTTTTGCCTTCATTCTGTCCCTTGCCACCTCCTCCACGCTGTCAAGAGGGTGGGGGCGGGGTACCAACCACAAATCTATCTTTTCTTATCAGTTTGTTTGGTCTGTCACCATCTTTTGTTTTCATACCAGCTCCCCAGGCGACCACAGGGAAGAACAGGACACTCTCCATGGTGGAATGATAAAACATGGAGAGCATTTGTTTGCAGATATTGAAGACCATATTTCTCAGGTAGTAAAGTCTACTCACGCCATTTTGTAGATCTACAACTCCATTTCCCATGATTCAACAGTTTCATCTATATCTTTCCTTTATCTGTAGTTTTCTTTCTTTCAGAATCATAAAGTATTCCTGGTTCATGAAGTGTAATTAATGTAATTTATGCTATGTTTGGTATTTATACCGGATGTGAAGCATGTTTATTTATTTATTTTTCCTCCGCAGAATGCTCTGTGGATGTCAGTGCATTTACAAAACCAAAAAACCAGGAATGAGTATTTTTAAAGTTCTGTAGTGTCATGTTCACCACAGATCGTTATGATCTGTAGTGACCTAGGATCAACAGTCCAGAGCAATGGAGAGTGTGGAAAGGAGGTGAAGAAGCGTATGCAGACAGGCTGGAACAGGTGGAGGAAAGTATCAGGTGTGATGTGTGATAGAAGAGTTTCAGATAGAATGAAAGGAAAAGTGTACAAAACCGTGGTGAGACCGGCCATGCTGTTTGGTCTAGAGACAGTGGCACTGAGGAAAAGACAGGAAGCAGAGATGGAGGTAGCAGAGATGAAGATGCTGAGGATCTCTCTGGGAGTGACCAGGATGGACAGGATTAGAAATGAGTATATCAGGAGAACAGCACATGTTAGAGGTTTTAGGGATAAAGTCCGAGTGGGCCAGACTGAGATGGTTTGGACATGTGCAGAGGAGAGAGAGAGAGTACATCGGAAGAAAGATGCTGTATTTGGAACCACCAGGAAGGAGGACTAGGGGAAGACCAAAGAGGAGGTTCATGGATACAGTGAAGGAAGACATGAAGATTTTTTGCCGCTTTAGTTAGAAATGTTGAAATTCAAGCCACTTCATTCAGCTTTTGTTGCTGCTGGAACAGGGAACATCTTCCGCTTGTTCCGGGGTCGAGTACGGGGGCAACAGCCTCAAGCGGGCAGCCCAGGCCTCTCTCTCCCCGGCTGCATCCTCTAGCTCACCTGGAAGGATCCCAAGTCTTTCCCCGGCCAGCTGTGAGACATAGTCTCTCCAGTGGGTCCGGGGTCTGCCCCTTGGTCTCCTCCCGGTGGGATGTGCCCAAAACATCTTGCCCGCGAGGCGCTCTGGGGGCATCCTGACCAGATGCCCGAATCACCCCATCTGGCTCCTCTCGACCTGGAGGAGGAGCGGCTCGACACCGAGCTCCTCCCGGATGGCAGAGCTCCTCACCTGATCTCTGAGTTAGAGCCCAGCCACCCTGCGGAGGAAGCTCATTTCGGCCGCTTGTACCCGCATCTCATTCTTTTGGTCACCACCCACAGCTGGTGACCATAGGTGAGGGTAGGAACGTAGATCGACTTGTAAATCGAGAGCTTTGCTTTTTGGCTCAGCTCTCTCTTTACCACGACGGACCAATGCAGCGTCCTAGTAAAAATGTAAATATGAATAAATAGACATGAAAATGTCTTCTCATCTTAAAATATCTTCTTTTACATTTGTAACCTCCTTCTATCACTCAACGTTGTTTGCATCACAACTTATATATTTCAGCATGTATCTAACAAATTATTCATTTAATATTTCCGATTTACAGAACTTTGTTTTAGCCATCATTGCGGGGAAGCGCTTTTTTGATTAAAGATCATCTGAGAAATTTTCAATTCAATTAAATCCTTTTTTCAATTTCAAGCATCACTATTTCTGCAGGACCTCAAGACCTTCCAGGAGGAAGAGCACCGCTGTTTCTGTTAGCCGTAGCACTCAGAATAATTTTCTTCTTGAATGACCCAATTCCAAACAAGTTTGATTTGATTCATTAGCCAGAAGACAGACGATGGTGTGAGCCAAGATTACACTGAAACTCCCGAAGCAGCTGCTAACATCTTAAACATCTCCTCTAAACTAACTTTTTCACCTCTTTATGCACATACACACACGTTTACTCATGATCACACATGCATTGATTTAGGTTTTACTGGTCTGTGGTTCTAAAATGTTGGTGGACTTGATCTCAAGTGGTTTAGTGATTTAAAGATAGTCCAATACTGATTACATACGATATGCCACAAACTGGTTCAACCAATATTCTCAAACCTTAATGAATCTGATAAAGTTATTAGTTATGAAGTTGTGCTTATTGCCAAAAAATGCTACTAGAAATACAACACTTTATAGGAGGGATATAGCTTAATGCAGGTCTTATAATATGTTGTTTTAACTACATTATGATTGTGATATTGTGTCCCATGGTCTTAAATTCTCATATTTGTATGATGTTGTTACTATCTGTAACCTTTAAACCAAGTACCGTATTTTTCGCACTATAAGGCGCACCTAAAAACCTTAAATTTTCTCTAAAGTCCACAATGCGCCCTTTAACCCGGCGCGCCTTATATATGGATTAATATTGAGCTACAACAGGTGTCGCAACTGCGGTAAGCAGCCGCCTACTCCATTTTTCCCCTGTATAAGAAGTAGTGCGCGGTGCATGCTGGGATATATGAAATGGTGCTCATTTTCATTTTTGTGTGAAGACCCTGAAATGGCTCCTACCAAGAGACACTGTTACACCGCAGAGTTTAAACTCAAGGCGATCGCTCACGCAGTAGAACACGGTAATAGAGCCGCAGCAAGAGAGTTTAACATGAATGAATCAATGGTGAGGAAGTGGAGGAAGCAAGAGGATGTGCTGCACCAAGTAAAGAAGACTAAACAGAGTTTATCTCCAATGGAAGATAAACTGTGTCACGAAAATACTAATAAAACAGCTGTTTATTCATTTTGGGAGTAAAAATAGAAAGCTGTTTTGTAATTGTTAATAAAGTTTGACTGACCTATCTGACTGTTTTTGTTTTTTTTTTACATTCCCTTTAACGCAGCACCGTTTAGTAAATGCATAACGTAACCCCAGCCTTTACTGTAGCGCCTTATAATGGGGTGCGCCTTATATATGGAAAAAGTTTTAAAATATGTCATTCATTGAAGGTGCGCCTTATAATGCAGAAAATACAGTACTGAAAAACCATGTTTTGTTTGCCCTGCTTGAAATACAAGTGTGATACTTCACACCCCTCCCCCGCTCCTATGTTTTGAACATCTGCAGCCATTAAACAAACACTAGACTTCGCAACTCTCCAAATAATCCTCAGATATTCTGTTATCTATATTTTATCGCGGTAGGAATGAAACATGTGAGTGGTTTTGGTTCGATAACATTTGTTTTACTTCTATTGTAGCGTTCTCGTGACAGTTTTATTTATAAAACTTAGGTTAGCCTTCACAGCTGAATAAAACCCCGGAAAGCGCCCAAAGTCAAGATGAAGTTAGAATTAGAAGGCTAAGATTTTGCTAGTGTGGCAAGAGGGCAAGGGAATGCCTCTGTTACGAAAATCACATCAACGCCACCTTGGGACTTGCACCCAAGGATTCCTAAAATTGCATAGGTTCGAACATTCACTAGAGTCTGAGACAAGGTTCCACCAAAATCAAATTTATTTAAAAACAAGGGAATGCGCAACTCCACATAATCTGGAAACAAAAAAACAGATAAATAAATTAACGCTTACCAGTGGGGATTATTTCGATGGGGGGGGATCCCCGGCACACGTGGAGAAAACACAGCACAGCAAAACACACGTGAATACATGCAGCATGCAATGAACACAAGGGGGGATCCACCCAGTAAAACCTCAACCCCACTGGAACGTTTTCAACTAAAAGTCGACTGGTAAAAAAGGTAAAAATACACAAAAAGAAAAAGACTTATTAAAACAGGTTTAAACAGTTTAAGATGAATAAAAACATTTCTATCGCTACTCTTAAAAGAGCAGCTGTAAAGCAAAGCAGCAGCACGTCCACCTGCGTCCTGCAGAGCCGAGCCCCTTAATTCAGTCCTAAAAGCAATATAGAAAAAGATTAAAAATATTGATATATATTTTTAAATCTAAGTACTGACCTGTACAAACTTCTGAAAGGCAGCTTGGACGTGTCAATTTTGTCAGTGGGTCGGTCGCATTTTACGGCCACCCTTTTACAGAAACCATGCCACGACAGTTTTACTTTTCTTCCCGGAAGTCGTGCATCTAAGGGTGTGCCGGAAGTCCGCCCTTAAATAGTATTCTCCTATCAGTGGATTGGCCAGCTGCTCCCAAGCAACAATGTCCTACTGCCACAATCGCGGACATAAATGCTGTACAATACAGTTGTTTTCACAACATATATCCAAGTTGTTATTTCACCTTGTTCGGTCATTTTCTCTGAAAATCAATGTGCAAAAACGTAACAAATTACCAACAACCCAAACGACATCTGAGCAGAAACAGAAAATTGACAAAGATTATGTAAAGATATCTTTGCTGTTACTTTATGGATCAAATCCAGATTTTCCAACGAACCTCAGACATCATTGAATCTTTAAAGGGTATCTACGAGCTAAAAAGATAAATTTAGCATGTGTCTCCTTTAATAAATTATTAATGTAAAAAGGCAACTACAGTAATTATCTCTGTCTCCAAAGACAGATTGTAGATATATTTAATCTTGTTAAGTTATCGCAAATCTTTGAACGTTTCAGTAGAAGTAAAAACCAGAGCATTTGTTTTTCTCTTCTTGTTTTACACTCGCTCATTATTCGTTTCTGAAATGAACTTCATAAGATTCATAAAAGAAACATTGCTGACTGCAGTACACTGTATTTTTACCTGTCCTTATTCACAAATAGCATGTTGAAGGCCAGGACTTTAATAAAAGTTCGTTCTACTACTGGTGTAACCTTGAATATCCATAGAAATGCAGCTGCTTTATTAGTGACCTCTCTAGAGTGCAATGGTTAATAAAATATGGTCGAAACTCTTGGTAAACCTTCAATAAAATTATAAGTATCTGCAATGAAGGACATTTAAAAAAAAGATCTAATCACAAGAAATGTTTTATTTCAATCTCACTGTTTCTCATTTGACCCTATGGGCGCTAATGCATAGTTTAGATTTTCTGTATTAGCTGGTTGAGCACAAGAACAAAAAATACTTCTTGAGAAAAAAAAAAGAGTGTACCGTAATTTCACGGCTATCAGGTGCATATAAACGTCCTAGATTTTCTTCAAAATCGAAGGGGTGCGCCCTTTCGAGCGGTGTGCCTTGTGTGTGAGAAAAGGCGGACCTAAAAGAAAAAGCGGTGCCCGTGAGGCGAGGCGCTCCTGAAAGAAAAGGCATGAGAACGTTAAAGAGTGAAGTGTGGGCGTGGATTGTGTATAAAAAAGGTATGTGCTGTACGTATGCACAACATTGATGTTTTAACCCTGAAAATGACAAAGAGACACGCTTATGACGCTCAGTTTAAGCTGAAGGCAATCAGCTATGCGGAGGAACATGGGAATCGAGCCGTGGAAGGGTGGAAGGCAGCGCCGGGCGAGTTACTCTACAGTTTGCCAATGGATTGTAGATGCTTGGACTAACGTGTCTGCTGGTACTGATATCCGAGTTTTTGCAAAAGCTGGTATTCTTTCTGAGGAGCCGCACAGTACAGACAGTGACTTTGACAGTGAGGAGCGAAGTGGACCTGCTCTGTTGGATTTTGCGCAGCTGTTCGATTCCGAAACAGAGAATGAGGACTTTGATGGATTTGAATAAAGACTATTACCGGTAATGTGCTTGTTTAGTATCGTTACTACTTAAATAAAGTACAACCAAACTCAGTTTTGCTCCCGATCTATTTTTTAATACGCACATTTGCATGCTTGCGTGTGTGTTGTTGTAAGGCGGTGTGTGACTGAGACTGTGCCTTTTCGTACGGTGCGCCTTATGTATGTGTTAAATACAGCAATGGCGCACATTAACTGAGACTATGCCTTTTCGTACGGTGCGCCTAATGGTCGTGAAATCACGGTACTTCTATTTGTTTGCTGTTGGTTGGCCATTTAAAGCTGAACTCGGAGAGCTGGTTTTCTGACCCGGAATCTACATGATTTGGTTCAGTGTGTTCATTCTAATTGTTTTCACAGGAGTTTGTAACATGTAATCAGAAGCTAGAAATTGCAAATTAAGCACACTATAATCTTGGGCGAAAAAACCTACACAAACTAGGTTGTGTAATTAATGATTTCTTATGTTAATTTACACTCCAATCTTTGAGCAGATGTGCATTGATGGTTTCTTTTGGCAGCTTATGCCTGCGCTGATGACCATCCGTTTGAGCTAATTACAGATCAGTACAGCCAAGCTTTAGTCAGAATGACTATTTATGTTTAACTATTTAATCTCTACGAATTCAAAAGATTAGAGTGTGCTATCCCACGAATTCTTTGCATATTCTTCTTCTCCTTTTGGCATTTCCCTTCAGGGGTCACCACAACAAGTCAGTTTCGTTCATCTAACACTGTTTTCTGCATCCTTTTCAGTCACGCCAACTATCTTCATGTCTTCCATCAATGCATCCAAAAGCCTCCTCTTTGGTCTTCCTCTAGGCCTCTTGCCTGGTGGTTCACCATTGCTCTAGACGGTTAATCCTGGACTTAAAATCTACCACCATCTTTATCTCTTCTCCCTGTAACCTCACTTTTCCATTTGGATCCCTCTCATTCACACACATGTACTCTGTTTTACTCTGACTAATCTTCATTCCTCTTCTTTCTAGTGCAAACCTCCACCTCTCCAGCTTTTCCTCCACCTCTTCCCTCCTCTCACTACAGATCACAATGTCATCTGCAAACATCATTGTCCATGGATGTTCCTGTCTGACCTATCTGACCTCGTCTGTCAGCCTGTCCATGACCACAGCAAACAGCAAAGGACTCAGAGCAGATCTCTGATGCAGTCCCACCCCCACACTGAACTCCTCTGTCTCACCTACAGCACACCTCACCACTGTCTTACAGTCCTCATGTATGTCCTGCACTGCTCTAACATATTTCTCAGTGTTTCTCCATGTTGATCAGCACTCAACACTTTGGTCCAAGACATAGATTTTAAAATGATATGTATAGGTTCCATGAGGAAACAAACTTGGCATCTTGAGAAAAAAAAAACACATTTTAAATTTTAGAAATGAACTGCCAGAGCTAAATGGACTATTCTGTTTCTTATTGTTTTAGAAAATAAGGTTAAAATGGTCATAGATAGCCTGGTCATTTTGGCCCTCAAGCTGGGTCTCCGGCTCGTTGGTGGGGTGCCTCCGGGTCCTTGGGGTGCTTGCTCTATACTCAGTCAGCGCCTTGGTTTCTGTTTCCCACTGGGTTCGATTACTGCCACCTGGTACGGATGGTAAGTCTGCCCTTTAACCTAGGATCAGGGCATTTGGGTAAACCCATGCCTCATTATGCCGGGGTGTCTCTTGCAGGTGGGTCTCTTTTGCACTTAGATGGGTGGGCGTGCTCCGAATCTGATTATCGTTATGGTAACAAGAGTTCTTTCTTTATTGAAGTTTTTTTGTGTGTTTTAATTTATTTTCTGGTTTAAACTTTTGTTTGTTTACTATTTTCAGATGATCCAGCTGGTTGGTTGTGATGCTGAATATTGTAACTACAGATTATCTATTCACTTTGTCCCTCTTTCTTTTTCTTTTGCAGAGCATCACTCTCCTTTCCGACTCTTTCCCTCTCTGCTCAATATTACCCGTCAGGTCCAATAAAAAAGCCACAGAAAATACATACATTTAGAATGTAACATAATAAATCAATTAAAATATTGTCGATGTGGAACAAATCTGTCCAGTTGCGCTTGACACATACATACTGTAGATCACCATTCTGTTTGTCATAACACTGGACAGGACCCCCCCAAAAAAAGAAAATGAATTAAATGCAATTTGCTGCAGCGTCGCAGAGGCTTGCCCTGTTCATTATAGAGAATAATAAATCTCTGCCTATAGATCAGTGTCACTGAACTACTCTACTGTGTCCTCTGAATTGATGTCCTCTGTAGGTGTTACTGCATCACTACAATCTGCTCTCTTCTTCAAATTGGATTAATTCTGGTTCAGATATTTTATTTTTACACGCAACACAAAAACAGAATTGAAAAATTGGACAAACATGTCTTTTTTGTTGAAACTACAGTTTACATACATTTACTGCTTTTTTGCAACATTAGAACAGAACACGCAATCTTTTTTTTTTTTTTATTTAAAAAAATTTATATTGATGTCGTTGAGCTATTGGTCATGACAATTGACAATTGGAGAAACAAACCTAGTGAATGTGACGTCCTGCATAGCTTTTGGCACCTTCGAAATAAAGTCAATTCGGTTGCCATTTTCTAATTTCTATTCAAAGTTGGCAGCTTTAAATGTCAAATTTTTGGGGGGCCAAAAATGTACAGTCTTTGGCCCCCCAAAAGACTGTATATTGGGGGGCCCGATGTAAGGTCTGAGTTTGCATGGGAGCAACCTTGCCAATCAGGAGGTTTTTGAAGGCAAACTTCTCTGCCACTGGACCTCTAAATTCAACCAATTTGTCTGTCTACTATTGGCTGTGTAAAATTTGCCGATAAAACTTTTCCGACATCTCCTTGTGAGATAAACAGATAAATGTTTTGTGCCACAGGCAAAAAACAAAAAAAATAGACAATAAAATACCTAACCATGGAGACTGTCTTGTAACTAGGGTAACAGGGTGGTGATCGAGGTTATTGTGACAACAATAATTTCTACTTAAAAGCTGCCTATTTTACAGTAGAACTTTACGGGTATTTGTTAGAGCAAGAAGCCTTTTTCTATATGGCTTTCAAGCAAAAGTAACCTATTATGTTCAAATCCTTTATAAAATCTTCAAGTATGACTAGTTGGGGCTTCACCAGGACAAAAGTCAAGAGTCAAAAGTTTTGAGGAGTAGGGTTTTCTCTTCTGTCATTGAGAAAAAAAAACTGAAAAATGTGAGAACATGGTAATTTACTGAAAAGAAGATAAAATGAAACAAAGATTTTTCTACAGACTTGTTATGTTTATTGACTTGAGGCCAAATTTCACCCACGGGTTCCAAACCTCAAATACAACATACCAACAGTCAATCTTTATCCTAGTTACCAAAAAACTTTGGGGAGCATTTCTTGGTTTGTAATTATTCTTTAAAGCAGAGAATTCCAGTCAGACTCTTTGGCAATGAGTCTCAAAGAAAATATGTGAAATTATTTTGGGTATCTACCGACAAAATTGATTTACAGTATAAGCTGCCGACATACAACAGCCAGAGGAAAGAGGAACAATTACCAACACAAATGCAATACCTTTTGCTGTAAGAAATAAACATGTCAAATAAAATTTCTCACTTTACAAAAACAAGAAATAATAATTGTTTTCCAGGACTGAAAATTCCAGTACTCATACCATTCATATACCGGTTGAAAAATGATAGCCTCCAATTTACATGCACAATAACACTACAACAAATAAGTTGCTATTTGTTATTTCAAATATTTCTGGAACACTTTAGAATTATTTTTGTTTGTGTATGTATATGGGTGGAGACGGTGGCCGTGTGGTTAGAGCATTCGCCCGCGGACCGGAAGGTCGTGGGTTTGCGTCCCATGGAGAGCATGTCTAGGGTCCTTGGAGAAGACGCCTAACCCCCGTTTCTCCCACCATTGGCGCCGTTGAAGTGCAGCCTGCTGCGGTGTAAGGAGTGCAGCAAACAAATTTCCCCGGTGAGGGATGAATAGAGTGATTCTTTTTTTTTTTCATATAATTTTATGTCAAATTACGGTCAGTTTTCATTGGCCATCGATGGTGTGGATGTCCCAATAAAATTTGTTTAAACTTAAACTAAATGGCATTCAGAGCATTGTTCGCGTGAGTACAGCCCAAACACTAACCTGAAATGTTCGCATTGAAAAAGTAAAAATTAACGGAGTAAAAAACATCAATGGACACTTTCAAACCATTTTTCTGACGTGGAACAAGCTTAAAGGGCCCATCTCATGCAAAATGGACTTTCCAGAGTTTTCTACCTTGGAAGAGTGATGTCCGGGCCTTGTATATGTCACCAAAGGGGTTTCTAGATTGATTTAGCCCGTTTTTCATAAATTGCTGTGGATTTCTGGTACGCTCAGACATAACAACGAATGAGCAGATGTCTAAAGTATGACGCATTTGACGTAGCCAGGACGGACTTCGCACATGCCCCCCTCCGCAGCAAACCCTCCCTCCTCACCACCCGCCCACCCTACTCACCCGCCTCCACTCTGGCCTTACGCCCTCACAAACTCGCTTTCAGCGTCCGATATACAGTCTGGGTCGCTGCTCTGCGTCTTTTTTATTTTCTTGCTTGAAATACGCTTTTTTGATGAATCGACATGATAAAATTTTATTTCAGACGCTACCAAACCGCTACGCACGGGTTTACGCCTGCCTTCCCCCTCCCACTCAGAAATGGGCGGGGGAATAGCGTCTCAGTGAGAGCAGAGGGCGGAGCTTGTACTTTCTCAGGACGGGCAGGGGTAAGAGCAATACCTGGCCTTTCTTAGTTCCGGGTCTGTGACTGCGCTCCACCAAATCAATATATTTTCATAACTATTGTGCAATGCATGTTGCAAATCCCACATTTTGCGTGTGTATGTGCAGAGGATACAATGTGAAAAGAGTTATTTTGCATGACATGGGCCCTTTAAGGTTTTTACTGTGACAATATATATCGTTGAAGAATTGTCTAACAAAAATGTTGAACATGTCCAGCAACCGAAAAGCTCCAAATATTTGCGTACATAGTGATTGCTAATTGGCTAAGACTTTTGTTTGATTGATAGATAGCGTCAGGTAAAAGACACACTGTGTCTTTGTAAAATCTCAAACTCTCCATGTCTAATGAGATTGTCCTCTTGGGTTGAGTTTCAGCAGTGAACCAGATAATCCAATACATCTTGTTTGCTCTTAAAGTTACTCCTAAGGCATTCTAACGGGTTGCCAGACCAGCCAGGCGGCATTAACCTTTCAGCAAGTCCAAGAAAATACCTAGAATCTTTTAACAGAGAGGCATTCAGGAGCCATCTTAACTAGATGCCCAAACCACCTCATTTGTCTGCGTTTGATGTGACGGAACACCAGATTCCCTCTTGGCTTGTAACTGTGGCATTGTTTTTTAGTTATTACCCACAGCTCAGTGGCATTACTACAGAGTAACAGCTAACACTGTACCCAACCTATTCCATTCATCCCACTCAAGGTTAACCACATTTATACTTCTGAATGGGGTGAATACCCTATCTTAATTAGCTGAAGCACATTTAAATGTGCGTCCCGGATGGGACAAAGCTTGGAACACAGATCTTTCTGTGTGAAGTTTGCATGTTTTCTCGTGTATGCTTGGGTTTTCTCCGGGTTATTCGTTTGTTTGTTTTTTGACCCTTCAAAAACATGCATGTTAGGTACAGTATATTGGCCTGTATTGTATTGAGGAGTGTGCCTGTAAATGGTTGTGTGTGACTCCTTCATCTACCACCAGAGGAAGTCCTGGACCTTCCTCCCTCTCCTGGACTTCAGCCTGATCCTAAACACCTGGATGATTAGCCTGATGGTGATCAGCTGTGCGTCGTCAGCCTGGTGCCTCTGTAAAAGCAGTCTATACTGATTTCCTTGTTGGAATCATCCCTTCCAGCCAGGTCTTCCTGGCTGCCTGACAAAGATGTACATTTGAAACAATAACCTGAAACATTCCACTGGTCCATGTGTGTTTTCATTACAGCTTAAACTGAACTCCTTCACTAAACTAAACCATGTTTGTTGTTCTGCATTTGGGTCCTGCTCCACCCATCTGCATCCTCACGCTGTGACAGGGGTGTACCCTGCCTCTCGCCCTAAAACAGCCGGGATAGGCTCTGTCAAGATGAAACATCAAAACTTTCACTCCTTATTTATAAAGTAGTATATTACCGTCTTTTTATCTTTGGAGAGGAAGAAGAAAGAAAAGAGAACAAAAATGAAAGAGAGTAAAAAGTGGAATGTGGACTCTGTGGTGAGCATCAGATGTTCCAGCTGAACAGCAAACACACAGACATCCAGCTGATACGCCTGGAAAGAAATACAAGCCACCTGCAACATCTTTTTAGAAAACACAACCAACAATGCACAATGTCCAGCAACGCAGAGCCAGACAGGCTGGAAAAATTAGGAATCCTAACAACAAACACATTAGTGACAAAAGAAAATAACTTGATCCCTGCTGTTTTACCTGTGGATAGACTACAAGATAACAGACGACTGAACAAAACAGCAGGTGTAATGAGTGAATCTGGAAATCAAACCAGGCTGTTTTAAATATTTGACTATCAATGAAAGGCACCACCCCCTCTTCTTTCTACTTTTTTTCTAAATTAATGTTTGCTTAGAAGTTTGAAAATCTTTTTTTATGAAATGCATGCTTGTTTTTCTTAAGAAAATATTTCTGCTTGATAAATATTAAATGAGTCTAAAAGAATCAGTTCTTCCGACTGAGCTGAGTCAAAACATTTGAATCTTTGACAAAGCTGAACTTCCCATCTCTCCTTTTTTGCGGTAAATCCATTATTCATTTTCTCCCCATTCACACGCGTATTTGAAGCTACATGTGTGGTGACAAGTGCCCTGGGGCAAACAGGCAGAAACATGGCAGCTAATCCATGCCAACAGCCTCTTTGATCAACCGCAAAAAATTTGTACCCCACCAGTGCTGATATACACCTGGAGAATCCCACAAAGGAGAAGTGGTGTACATTTACATTTAAATCACCAGACAGCAATGTGGAAGCAACTAGCAATTAGATCATTAAAAAAAAATGTATTTCATACATTTTACTATAAGAGGAATTAATGTTCAAACATCAGAGATGAAAAACCAAAATAATTTGAAAAAAATCTTATACAAATGAGAAACAAAAGTGAGAACAATATTAAGTTTACATGTTTAATGAAATATTAAATGAAAGAGAAAAACAAGCATAAGTAGAATCAGCATGCATAAATTAGCAGGAAGAAAAGTGCTCCCTTAATACAAAACCAGATTCACCAGGAATATTTGTCTTTTTATATAACACATCGAATGAATGTCTCATTTAATATTGTTTAGAAATACAGATACTTGAATTTTTACAAGTGCAGGTGTGAAAAGTTTTGAAAACAAACTGTATACAGTATTATTTGGAAGACAGAGTATTTTAAGTACTTGGGTTTTGTAGCGCTCCTCATTCTTTCTGGCACTTTCGTCCTTCCTAATTTTTCTGCTCCTTTTCCCTAATTCTCCACACTTGGTCCAAATTGCTTCTTCCTAATGTTTGCACATTTGCGCAAAATGTTTGCGCAAAATGACTCAAGTTCCCCTTGTCATTTTCGCAACTTAAAAAAAACATCACCTCACAACATTAAGCCAAGTTCGAGTATACATCACAGTAACACCATCACCTTCATGAATTTAAGTTTTGTCCACTCATTTCAGTATCACTACAAGTTCTTAAACTGGCTTAACATAAAGTTAATCCAAATATAGGCTTAGCGCAGTCAACTTGACCTTCCTTCTCAATGAGGAAAAACTTCAAAGGGAAAAAAACCAAAGAAAAAGCATCTTCATCTCTGCTACCTCCATCTCTGTTTCCAGTCTTTGAATCAGTGCCTCTGTTTCTAGACTAAACAGCATGACCGGTTTCACCACGGTTTTGTACACTTTCCCTTTCATTTTAGTTGAAACTCTTCTTCTCTGGGTACCTTGTCATATGCTTTCTCTAGATCTACAAAGACACAGTGCAGCTCCCTCTGACCTTCCCTGTACTTCTCATGTGGCATCCTCAAGGCAAATTCTGCAACTGTAGTACTCTTTTTTGGTATAAAACCATACTGCTGCTCACAAATTCTTATTTCAAACTTTAGCCTAGCTTCGACAACTCTTTTCCATAAGTTCATCATATAACTGATCAGTTTTATTCCATTACATGCTTGAAAGTAAGTGTGCTGAGACTTAAACGCATGTGGTAACACACTCAGTCTTGCAAATATAAGTATCACTCTTATCTTTTTATACCATTAATACAAAGAACTCAGGAGAAGGTTGGCCTAGCTCAAGTTGGGGGTTCAATTGCAATATCCGAGGCTTTTTGGGTGTATCGCCAACTTGTGCTTGAGAAATAACTTTAGCTATTAATAGCAACACAATGTAATTATATATCCAAAATATGCACGAGGTCAAAAAACAAGGATCACACATCAGGTTGCGATACGCTATCGTGTCGGTAAATTATTTTTGTTGCTTGACGCTAATTTGAGGGTGAAAGGCATTTTAAATAAGAAAACGCTCATCTTTGAACAAAGAACCAAGTACGTACCACCTTTGATTTTTTATTATAACATACGGTGGTCGTCCGGGCTGCAAACCAATTTGCACTCAAATTAACTCAAATATCATGAGAAGGTACGGTCTTCTTCTGGCTGGTTTTCTGATTAAACATTCCAAGTAGAATTCTGACTTGCATTTTTCCCACTTTCTGAACTTAAAGCAATAATGAACAGGGTGAAAAACCAATTTCTTTTTGTTTTTTCACTTTTGTACATTTCTCAGAGTTTCACAGAAAGACTTGTGGGCACTTACCCTCATCTGCTGTCTGTTCCACTGAATGTAAAAGCCTTACAAAAGCAAAACAGAGCTGCTGGAAATATCTTAACAAAATCCACTCTGTCACTCCAGAAGTGTAGAAGAAAAAGAGACTCTTACCAGGTTTAACTGATCGTACAACAAAGAAAACAGTTTTTAATCATTGCTGCAATTTTTAGCATTTAAAGAAACACATAAGGTCTTATTTCATCATCAGTTTTTCCAGTGATTCAGAAGCTTTAGAAGAGAAGTGTGGTGATCTTCAAAATAATAACTTTCTTACTCTGAGATAACTGTATAACTGTACGCTCAGTCCCTCTGCTGTCTGGCTGAAGGATAATCTTCATGTTACTGTACCGAACAGTTGCTTGATGTTTGTCTAAGGTCAGACGGAGGGGGTGAAAGCCCGAGCAAAAACACTCCACACTTTCATTTAACTTCTTCGTCCAGCTTATCGAGGGAGATCCTGAAGTGCTCCTGGCCAACCTTGAGGCATTATTGCAGCAGTGAATGCTGAATCTTTCGCTCCTCACATCCTTATTTGGACATGTTCTGAACAACTGATCAGACAGGAATCCGGGAGGCATCTTAAATGGACGCCTCAACCAACCTATCTTGCTGATGTCAATATGGAAGACGAATGGCCCTGTTCAAATCCTACCCTTCTTTCTTCTGAGCAAAAGCCCATTCACCTTGTGGAGTAAGCTTGTTTCGGCCACTTGTATTTAAAATAGTGTTCTGTTCCCACTCCACAGCTAAGAGCAGGGATGAGCAGGCTGTTTTTTCTTTTTTCTTTTTTTTTTTTTTTTTTATTAAGTTTCTTCTCCATCACTTTGTATAATACAGTATCCTGATCTTTTACAAATTTGTAAAACAGACTTTAACATACACATGAACTCCTCGTATTAGGGCAGAACACCATCTACGACCAGAAATAACACTCTTCTTTTGGTTGATTGTCATGATTTAGAATTTTGAGATTCTAAATATAACTAGTATCATTGCATCTCTGGCCTTGGCTGTGAATTTTTGGAGCGAGAATCAAAGCTCAGAACCCAAAAAAGCCAATAAATTCACTTAATCTGCAAATGGAAAAGACTTTATGCCGAGGCCGCCAAACTCGACCACCTCTGTTTGACCTAAAAATTCAGTTCAGTTAATTGAAAAACAAAAACAATGATGTTTTAGGGGGGAATTCAATCCAAAAATTGCAAATGGTGTTTTTACATTTCGTTTTCATCCTGCGAGAGTCAGAAGTATGAGTTCCGTTGTCTTCCGCTTATCCGGGGCTGGAACGTGGGAGCAACAGCTTTGGTTGGGAAACCCATGCTTCCCTCACCCCGGCTGCATCCTCCAACTCACTTAGGAGAATCCCAAGGTGTTCTCAGGCCAGCTGTGAGACATACTGTAGTCCCTTGATCGGGTCTGGGGTCTCTCTTCGAGTCTCTCCTCCCATTGGGATGTGCCCGAAAAACCTCACCAGCGAGGCGTTTGGGAAGCATCTTGGTGTTTTGCCAAATAAAAGCAAAGTTGATGAGAATTAAAACAAACTGCTTAAAAATCTCAATCAAATCATAAAAATAGAGTTTTTATGATAAAAAAAAGAGTGCCAGCGACACTTTAGAAACACGACACACTTGACGGGAACATTTGTTTCTGGTTAGAAGTCTTATCTGCTTCTATCTGCAGTATTGTCAATGTGGAATTGTTTTATGTTATTTTAGTAACACTTTTTGGTGAACAACAAATGAGTTGAAGAACATTCCTGAACAGTTGTTAGGTGAGTGTTACATGTATATTCTGTGCTGCACTCCGTCTAGATTTATAAAAGAGCAGAAATTGTCAGAAAAATTCTTTTAAATGCAACACCTGCAGGCTTCTTATAATGGCCAATTTAATTTTTTAGCAGAAAAATAATGTCTGCAAAGAAAGCACAGCTCCCTTCAAAATGACTCTGTCTGAAGTACGAGAGTCAGAAGTGGTGAGTCAGACAGGAGACTAACCAGGTGGAAAAAGCATTTCTAAAAGCTTTTTTTTATATAAACCCCCATCACAGCAGTCCTGTTGTTGCAAGAAATTTTGGACAGCATTTGGTGCGTGTTCCCATATGACCAATGGTGACCTTATCTGGCTCAGAGGACACTTGGAGAAATGGAGGCGGAATGAATGCAACTTTACAAGCAGAGGGAGGAAATTCTTCTCTAATCCCAGGTGGAGTTAAAGAGTGTATCATAGTAAGTGAATTTATGAAAAATTCTCAGAACTGTGTATGGTAATGGAAATGATCGACCTTCATAACTTTCCTCTGAATATTTTTCATCTTACCTTTCACGGTATAAAACAACAACTATTCCTTTTCTGAAAGAGTAAATGTGTGTGAAAACCTCTTTTATTTGTCATTTGGTGGCATTCCTAAAGAACTGTAGACCTGCCAACGCATCTTCTTTTTACCATATATAGATACTATATTGAGGCAAAAGCAAATGTATTGAGTTATTATGAATTTCATGAATTATATATTTTTTAATCATTTTATTCAGAAAATTGCTCTATAAAGCTTGAATGTATGTACCGTGATAACAGTTAATTACATTAACTTATAAAAGGAGGAAACATACAGTACTAAGGCGCGTAAGCTGTACAAATCACCCAGTGATGTTGTGAAGGTTATTTATTCATTTTGTTCTTTTGATATTTTTTGTCAATTGTCTCGTTTTCTTGCCCATCATGAAAAATATTGCTGTTGAAGGACTGTAACACGAGATGAATAAGGATTTACATTTTACAGCAAAACTATCCTGTGAGCAGTGTTGGGACGAAATTAATAAATTTTCTTTTATTGTAACCTATGCGAAGCTAATACACTTCCAAATTTGAAAACCAAACGCAATGGAAGAGCGTTAGTCCTTGGACCGGAAATTAACCGGAAGTTAATCGGAAGTGAACCGGAAGCTAATCAGAAGTTAACGGGAAGTTAACCGGAAGTTCACGGGTTTGAATCCCTCTGATTTCACGTCTAGTGTCCTTGGAGAAGACAAATAGCCCGAGTTTCTCCCATTATTGGCACCGTTGTGGCAGCCTGCTGCCATGTAATGCAGCACAAAAAATTCCCTGGTAAGGGATCAATAAAGTATACCTTTTATTATTAATAATTCACCCTTGCTGATATTTCTATATCTTTTAACAATAACTGTTCTTGTAGATAACAAATAAAAAAATCTTACATTTTGTTTGTTCGTTTTAACAACATTTTCCATTTTATGTGCGTATGTGTTGAATGGTGACCCCGGTCGTCCATATAGGCGTCTTATAAATAAAATAAACTATTATCTTCTCAGATTCAGTAGTCTTTCTGTGTCTAAAGGAACATGTTAATGCTGGCCTCATTTTGCTTCCAATAGCATGTCTGAACTCCCAAAGAGGAACAGTGGTGAGCTAATGAGGATGTTGCTTTGGGTTGTAAAGCAAAACTAAGATGTGAAAAGGAATTCAGACACTTAAGAAATTGCTGGAATTTTAAAACACACTCCAATCTCTATCCTTTGTGTAGTCACACGCCACGGTTCTTTGATTTTTTGTTCTTTTTTTTTTTTTTTTCCCCTCCATGGATTATTCGGTCACTGGTGTAACGCTAACATCAAACTGAGTATTTCTACTTTTTTTTTCTCTACAAGTGTTTGGCCACAGATGGTTTCTTCTTCTGAACTACCAGCTGTGTCCAAATCTGCCACGGTGATGTTGCAGGTTTGGACATATGTACAGACAGGTGAGGTCACCAAGTGACGCTAACAGAGGTTAGCAGGCAAACAGCTGACACTGGCCTGAAATCTACTGCCACGTAGCTCAGACGAACAACAATGAATGAATAAATCCACGGAAAGCGGAACACTTTTTTTACTTTTTTTGTTTTGATTGTTTGAGGGTATATACTGTTTTTAACCATAGTAAACTTTAATTTAGATGCAAATGTAATTAAGTTGCCACATTACAAATACAGAAAACAAGTACAGCTCAAAATATTTTGCCCAGGTTCGTGATACAAAATACATTCATAATCAAACAAAAAATGTCACTAAATAAGAATATAACAATTTATTCCCGAAAAACGTGTTTTTAGATAAAATCCATCTGTCTCACGACTAATGCTAAACGTCAAGCCTATGCTATTAAATTTCTGCGTGAGTTTTGACAGATGTGGACAGATGTTACACAGATTTTTTTTTTACTTAATTCATCATTTGAAAAATTTGCTTGAAATTACTTCTAAAATTGAATTGTCTGTCCAGTCTATATGTACTCCTCCAGCTGTTTGCTGATCAAACAGACCAATTTTCAATATCCACATAATATTTTCACTGACACCATTTGCTAGTTTAGCTGTTGTAATATCCTTATTGTCCAATCAACAGATCTCGAAACGGACGTGGAAATCCTGGGAAACCAGCTCAACATCTGATGAATTTAGTCAAAAGTCTCACTGCTATTCACTTTCCTGTCGAAAGGGCCAGTAGAACTGAAGAAGCACCATTA
Organism: Neostethus bicornis; assembly: GCA_902685375.1. NCBI lineage: Eukaryota > Metazoa > Chordata > Actinopteri > Atheriniformes > Phallostethidae > Neostethus > Neostethus bicornis. Next base: position 5,119,151 of record LR738543.1, read on the forward strand.
ATTTCAGCATACCCGGCAACAAAAGCTGGCTTACCTATATGTACTTGATACAATGATTTTAAGCTAAGACACATGCATGGAAATGGAAAAATCCATCAACAAAAATAGGCAAATCATTTAAAATTATTTTGGAAATATTAATGGCAAAAATATAATCAAAACTGAATTGTGATTCATACATTCTTTAAGACAGCAAAAAAGGCTTGAATGATGTTCAGGGTCCAACGCTGTTTTTTTTTCCTTTTCATCAACAACACAAACAAAAAGTGATAGCTAATTATAAACCAGAAATACCAAAGAACCTGGGATAAACCGGAGATCTCACTGTAAAGCAACAGTGCAAACCAAGTTATTACTTTATAAATTATGCATGTTTGAACTTAGATTTCAAGATACAATCTGCTGCTTTCTAGATGGAATATTTTCCGGGGACATCCGTGCATTTTTAAATAAGACTTTGAAAACAGAAACTCTTAACACATCGCAAATATTTCTGCTGTATGAGAAGGAAGCTACCGAAGCAGAACTGGCACGTATCCCTGAACCATTCCTATGAGAATACGTAGAGAAAAATACCATCATAACTTTATACCATCAAATGTTTTCAAGAGAAAAAAGGAAAACAGGCTTTAATGAGCCATGGTAACATCGCAAAGCAATCATTAAAAACTAATGTTGAAGCTGTTTCCAGTTTTGAGTATGACTATCAGATTAGCAGTGGGTTATAAATGGCTTAAATTGTTACTGTGATAGATGGATTTTCAGAAATGATAAATGTGCATTGTACTTTCAATGATAATATGTTTAAGCTTGTGATTGAAGTCGCATTTCATTTTTCTTGAAAAACTTTTCAATGTATCCACAACAATTGTGTCATCCTTTCATCTGGGGCCAAGTTGCAGGGGTACCTGCCTTAGACGGGAAGCACAGGCTTGACTCACCCTGGCTGCATCATCCAGCTAGCCTGGGGGGATCCAAAGGCATTCCCTGTCCACCCGTGAGGCATAGTTTCTCCAGCAGGTCCTTCTGGTGGGACAAGTTCAAAATAACTCACCAGCCTGGCGTTTTGGGGTCATCCAAACCAGATATGTGAACCACCCCATCTGGCTTCTTTCGACCCAGAGGAGCGACGGCTCTACTCTGAGCTCCTCATGGATGGCAGAGCCCAGCCAGCAAGCTCATTTTGGGCATTTGTATCCGTGATCTCATTCCTTCGGTCACCACCCACAGCTGGTGACTATAGGTGAGGCTAGGAACGTAGATCAACAGGTAAATAAAAAGCTTTGCTTTCCAGCTCAGCTTTTTCTTTACCAAGATGGGCCGTTGCAGCGTTCTGATTTTTGCGGACCCAATACCGATCCATCTGTTGATCTCCAACTCCCTCCTTCCCCCACTTGTGAACAAGATTCGAGATACTTAAACGCCTCAACTTGTGGAAAGATCTAGTCCCTGCCCTGTAGGGGGCATTCCACCAGGCAAGAACCCTGGTCTCCAAGGAGGTCACTTCCATGCACCAAATCAAATATCCAGCTTATAAAAAAGACCTAATAAAATAACTTTTAATTCTCTGTAAATGCTTAAGTGCTTTTCAGAAATGAGATCAATAAAAACCACTGGTAAAAGGCCACTTTTATTTTTTCCTCACACATTTATTCACACATAATCACATGTATAGAAAATTACACATCTTATTCACCACAGATTTAAAAAAAAAAAAAAAACTGGCAACATACTTACAGTGAAATGAAACGATTGAAAAACCCTCTTAAAACAAACTAAAAAATAAATAAATTGGATGATATAACTCAAACAGACAAATAAACGCTGATCATTACAGGCTGAAATAAATAGAGCAATTAACATTAGGTGGATATAATGAAAAATCAACTATTGCGAAGGATTCTATCCTGTTTAACAGATATTTGTACCAAAAAATCCATTCATCCGTTCATCCACCTAAATGTCCATTGTTCGGATACTATTTGAATGTCTGGTTTTCTTTACCATAATTTTCATTCTCTGCCACATCCTAACATAAATAGGAAGTATTTCAGTTCACAAGCTCTGCTCTTGCTCAGTTCATATTAGGTACTGCCAGGCAGGCGTAAGTGGGGACAGGGAAGTGGGTGGACTATAGTGTTAAAAACTAAAGTCAAACTGAATAAATGCTATTTTTTTGGTAAATAATGTATCCCTGAGCAAACAAAAGGTACCACGTTTATCTATTCATGCAATGAGAAAAATGAAATCGAAATCACAATGCCCCTGTTCTGACGAGATCTGCAATCTGACGAAATCTGCGACCGGTCGCAGATCTAAACAACCGGAAGTAAACCGGATGTGAAAAACTGGTCGCAGAACCTAAAGTAAATACACATTAAACGAATAATAAAGTATTTAAAATGCTGATTGAACGTGGATGTAAACCAATAGTTTCAGCTAGCTTTTCTCTTTTAAATAAATAAATAAATAAATAAATTACTATATTCATCCCTCACCAGGGAAATTTGTGTGCTGCACTTCTTACACCGCAGCAGGCTGCCCTTCGACGGCGCCAATGGTGGGAGAAGCGAGTGTTAGGTGTCTTCTCCAAGGACCCTAGACGTGCTCTCTGTGGGCCGCAAACGCGCGACCTTCCGGTCCGCGCGCGAACGCGCTAACCACTGTGCTGCCGTCTCCCCTGTCTTTTATTATTATTATTATTATTATTACTTTTTATCTTTTCTGCTTCTTTTCTTGTGTTGATTCTTCTTCCTCACGAGGTGTGTCTGATAATTAGAAGATTCAAGTGAGGATCATTACACTTTATCTCACTATAAGTGGTTAAATACTCCAGGTCATCATTCAGTGCCCCATAATGTGGTTCACAGTCTGTTAATATATTCAGATTAGTTTTCTTCCATGCAGTGACTATTTTTTTCTGTTGTGCTCTTCCAGCCCGACCTTCTTAATCACTAAACACTAATGGCGGTGAAATGAAGCCTTATGGGGTATTGGACTACTTGAGCCAATTGGTTTGAGAAAAAGTTCATTTTTCAAAGCTTTGTGCGCATGTGAAGCCACCAATCGTCCATTTGTACGATTACAAGCAGTTGTATCTGAACCACACAGCATATGATGAATTAGATTCTTGTTTCTTATGTGTTGGTAAAAACCATAAATTACAAAGATTTTAATTTTTTTACGAACTACACAGACTGTTAGAGTGCATTACCTAGTTCTGATCCTGCCCAGAAAAAAAATTATTGGAAAAAACATTCTTGCACATGATAGAGCAAGTCAATCCCATGCTTCATTGTGTCATGGTTCCCTTGCCCACCACCAGAGGGAAATCGGGGCCTTCCCTCATTTGCCTGATTTTACACACTTGTGTAAATCAGCCTATTTCCCTTCCCTTCAGGTGTCGGGTCATACCATCCCTTCCAGCCGGGGCCTCCCAGGTTGCCTGACCATTATACACATTCTGAACAATAACTCCTTTCCGGGCCACTAAAACTTTGTTTTTCTTTCACAGCATTAATGGACTGCCATACTCAAATAAACAATGTTTTTTTTGTCCTGCAATTGGGTCCTCCTCCTTCCCTCCTACCTGCACTTGTCACTGATTAATGACACTTGCTTGTGGTCAGACTGTTTTATACAAGTTGAGAAAACAAAGAAGTCTGAAATATCAGGGTACAAAGAAACATCAATATTTTAACAATTTTTGGTCTCTTTTTTAAAGTTTTTTTTGTCATTTCGGTTTTTGAAGAAGGCCTAATATATTGCAACGGTTTTGAATTGACTTTAAATTGTAATAAAATGTTTAATCTTGTCCGGTTAATATCCTTTCTTTTGCTCCTCAATCTCTCTTTAAACTTTCCAAATCATAAAAACACAATTTAAACTCTGTTTTCCAAACTTTTCAAACTCTGGCCAAACTCTCAGTTGATCGTGAATGTCCTTTAAATCTGAATCTCAGCCACTTTCAGAAATAAAGATGTGACCCCTGCTAAATGAGGCTTCAGATGTAATAATTTTTGGCTCCTCCCCTGCATTAAGCAGATATTGTGAAAGCCCTGCCTACATTACTCCACCCACGTTTTAATGCCCTGATTTGTTTCAACTCTACATTGGGTCCAAGAAGACCAATCATATTTAAAGCATTTTCTGGATTATGAACCCCTCAATGTGTGCAAGACAATTAATATTAGGTTTATAAATAAAGACATTTGACTAGTTTTACTGGCTTTGAAGGAGTTGCTTAAGTATGCATTCCAGGATGGATGAGTCACTTCTTCAATAAAGGCCCTATTTTTCTCATTGAGCTAAGAAGTTTTATCGAAAGAGATTCAGTTAGCATGGAACTATTTCCTGACTCAATAGGTACTGTGACATTGGAAGGTTTCAGGCAATGAAATCAGTAAGAACTGATTTGTTATTATAGAAAGTTCTATTTAAAAAAAAGATAGAAAAATACTGAACCTTTTAAACATTTTCACTGCATTAAAAAGTGTCATGATACTCTCCCTTACCACCTGAGCAGGATTATTCTGAAGACACTCACCTGGGAATCATTCTACCTGCTGCCTATTTAAAGGCAGGGGAGGAGGGGCCTATTTAAAGGAGGAGCCTATTTCCAGACTTCCATGTCGGGTCGTTGGCATCCTTCCCAGCCAGGTCCTCCTGGCTGCCTGACCAAGTTTATATTTGAACTCTGTTATAGTTTGGACTTAAAAGCGTTCCTTGTGATTAATCCATGCTTTTGCTTTGCAACCTTGACTGACTTCTGTTAAATACATCCTGTTTAGGTCCTGCATTTGGGTCCTCCTCCTTCCACATCCTCACATCATGACAAAAAAGCTATAGAGGTCTCAAATGTATAAAACTTTTCAGGACTACGCCTTCATCTTCACTTGTAGATATTTTCTCTTTTTTTTTCAAATACAGCGTCTGTCCAAAGATTTCTTGTGGTGAATGTTGTCTTTTTGCAACTGTGGTTCTGCGGTGTAAATTAAGAGAGAGGTGTCTCTTTTCAGAGATAAAAAGACTAGAGAAAGCCTGATGGTGGCAACAGAGTGAATTTGTTTGTTTCTGCCACAGCAGGAGCTGAGATCTCATCAGACTTGGCTGGGTTGCCTGGGTGACAATGCAAGTTGATCTGTCATGAAAGCTTTCTTTCAGCTGAGAGTCCGAGAAGGACAGAGAGAAGGAGAGAGGCCGTTTGATTCATCAGTGCCCCTGATGTACAATTATAATTTCCACGTCATGTTCCAATCTGTTCCATCCGTAGAAACAAGAGCTGACATTCAGACTTTGGTTTGGACAAATTTGCAAAGAAAAGCATGTTGGATTCAAAATGTGAACACTATGAAGTTATAAAATGATCATTTCGAGCTAATCTTGAGACACTTTGGTCCATATTGTTCACCCTACTGACTCTAATGTAATGTCGTGTGTGATTTTAAGGTCTTTGAAAAATTCAACTTAATGTGTTACATTGGATTTCTGTGAAGTTTATGTCCAGAGTAGGCCGATAGAAAAATTTGGAGAGAAAATAAAAAAAAACAAAAAAAACAAAAAAAACAAACAAATGAAAGAAGTCAGACAAAAGACCAAACAGACGGATGGTCAACCTCCAGTGGGGCATGATAAATAGAGGAAAAAAATCAGGGTCTGGAGAAGGTGGGACTGTAACATAGCCAGGAACCAGAACCGCCTGATCTGCAGCAGGCTTGAACACTAACACAAGATTGTTTTGACACTAATGTTGGCAAGTTAGAACTTAAAAAGTTTGTTGGGAATGGAGGCAGGTGCAGGAATATTAGTCATTCACTGAAAAAAACTCCAACTTAACTAACAATTTGTCCTTGAGCCGTTAAGCATATGAAGAAAAAGGATTTCACAAAGAGGTCAAAATTCAAGTGTTATTCTTAAAGATGGCAATGACTAGTGGTGCACATAACTGGCATTCTTGTGCACATGCATTGTCACAAGTCAAAGCAGTCAAAACTTTTTCTGAAATGATAAGCTTAGGAAGGGGAAAAAAAAGTGCCTGTTTTAAAATCTAAAAACTTTATTAACACTTAAACCAAAATAAATGTCGCTTTCAAGACGCACAAGAAAAACAGTGCTTTCCTATGACGTCAAACACTTAAAAAATTATGTTAAATCACTGCCTTGTTTCTAGAAGCACATTGGTCAGTGTTGAGACTGGTTTTACATTAATTATCTTGATAATTTAATAGACACTAAACCTAGCAAGAACACCATAAGAAAATATGTACATATTTATTTATTATAATATTTTAAATGGATTACACAAATTCAAAAGGACAATTGTCAAAATGTATGTTTTCCCAGTAAAATGAACATATAAAGCACCTCAAGTCTGAGCCCCTGCGACCCGGCCCCGGTTAAGCGGAGGTCAACTCAATGGAACCTTTGAAATGAAAGTTTATCATAGTTTGGTTTACCAACCATTTTATTTCCCAGAAACACTGTGGTATGACACCCTGTCGTCCATTTTGGTGTTTGTTTTTCATTTTCTTTAATTAGTCTCAGCTGCTAGACTTTGGTGGCTGCTCATTGGAGAACTTTAAAACTTGAACTCTAAAATTTTTATGACTTAAAAAATATCCAACTTTTTGAGTTTTTTTTTTTCTTACATGTAAATGTGAACTTCCAAGAATTTCTGAATTGAAAATTTCTTTAAAATTGGAGAATGAGTCAATCATTTCAAAACCTTTCATTTTTATGCCATCATTGAGTCAACGTTAGAGCCAGTAATAGGTCTTTTCATTTCGCTTTTAGAATCGCACACAAATTTCATAAAATGGTTTTTAAACCCATTGAGAGACATGGCGCAGGAATCAAAGGCTTGGATCAATTATCCACAGTTACAACAAGAACACAGCTTCAAAGGATACGTCTTAGATCCAGATCTTTCTCCACCTCCTCGCAGATTCAAAGAGTGTACCAAACAAACATACCGATATCTTATGCTCATGCCATTAGATATTGTTATTGTCAGAAGAGAGCTGCTGTTTTCACAATTAAACGTACAATGACATTGCAAACGAAGAATTAAAAAGTAATTTCATGTCTCTCAATCAGACACAGTTACCAGAAACAACCAGAAAACGAGAAAGAAGTGAGGTTTCAGTTTAACCACTGAGGAAATCACAAACTCACTCACTTAGACAAAAGAGAAAAAAAATACTTGAGACGTGAACGGGGCCGGTGCCGTGAGGCCCCAAACTGGCTGGCACTCTCCGCTTTCACACAGAAGCAAAGGAGGTTGAGAAAAGTGGGCCTCCAGATGTGACTCCTTGTTCTTACGCCCCCTCTGGCATCGTCTTCTAACGACTGGAATGTGTTCAATTATATTCATAAATATCGGATCATTTCACAGCTGACAAATATAGACCGGATTTGTATTATTTAAGTGCAACCTGGGAGGAAATTACAGCGTGAATATGCAAATGGGTTAAGAAGATTAAAAAGATCAGCAAAAAGTAGGAGTGAATGAAAAATAGCTGCGTTCCTCTTTGATGAGGGGACGGAGATGAGGAAGGACAAGAAGACAAAAAGAACCTGAAACAATAAAACAAAGGAAAAGTCATCATGGGAAGAGAAGCTGTGAAATTAGAATTGTGAAAATAGTGAAAATTGTGAAAATAGAATTTACAAATATAAAATCCTCAAATTCTGTTCAGGATGCTTCCTGAACACTTCACTGGTGAGGTGTTTCGGGCACGTCCCACTGGGAAGAGACTCAGAGACTGACTCCAGACCCGTTGAAGAGACTATGTCTCACAGCTGGGCAGGGAACAACTCGGAATCCCCATGGGTGAGCTAGAGGATTCACCCATGGTGAGAGAAGCCTGTGCTTGACATCTGAAGCTGTTAACCAGCCCCGGCTAATCGGAAGACGACGAACGAACGAAAGCCCTCAAATTACGTGTTATCAAAAAAGTTTATGTGATCGGAAAAGATGTTGTTTCAGTCATTTAAAAAAGCTCTTGTCAGATTAAAGAAAATATGTGATTACAAGGGCTCCACAAAAAAAAAAGTCCCAAACCATTTTCAAGTTCATCAAAAGTTGAGAGATTCATTCAGAAATAATGAATTGAAGTACAGTTCTAGATCTCACGGAAAGGGGTGCTCTGTACTATGAAAACTAAACTCACACATATTTGGGCTTCACTTCATAAACTTTTCAACTTGACATCCTGAGGTTGCTGGCTACGGCCGGTCAATCTCTCTGATCATACTCTAGAGCAATGGTCGAGTTTTATTTTTGAAATCACAGGGGATTTTGGTTCCCTGTTAGGCGTAATAAACCAACACTGGTATCTCACGACATTCAATAAAGTAGAGTAAGATAGTAAAGTAACTTGACGTCCTGCTTCGAGTAGCTGACCAGCTCACAAAGCGTGGCCAAAGAATAGACTGATTTAAAAGTTTCAAAGTGGTTAAACCCAAATATTCATAACTAACGTTATTACAACCCAAATGTAACTGTACTTTTCCAATTAAATTCTGTGTGGTAGATCTTCTTGCAGTCCAGTAACTCTTTGTGGATACTAAATAAGCATTAAAACTTGCCTTAGTTTTTTTGTTTTGTTTTTTCCTGGTTCTATCTGGGTTTGCTTCTACAACCAATAGAAATACTTACCTGTCATCAGAGGTGAGATCGTGCCTAAAAAAAATCCAGCCTGACCCGACCTGGTCCGCGGGTATTAAAACCCGCCCCGCCCGAGCCCGACCAATTAACTTGATTTGCGGGCCCGAGCCCGAAACAAGCCTGAAATGTCTTATTTTATTTGTGAGGACTCGGGAGGGGGAGGGTTATTTATAAATAGGAACTTTTGCAGGAACACGCTTATTAAATAATAAAAAAAAAAATCACACTATAGGACTCCTAACGTGCTTGTCTTGCTTAGCACGAAGAGTAGGAACGGTCTTTGAAACAAATAATAAAATAGATCTTTGACGATCCGCCCTTTTGCCAGTCCAGCTGTTTAAATGGCTGCTCAGCGTCGAGGTGCCAGTCTTTTTGGTGTCGTATGCAAGCAAAGTGCCACATTGACTACATCCAGCGAAGCCAACGCAAGTTTCTGTAGCATTTTGAACAATAAATTTGAAGCTTTTCCACACCTCACTCTTACCGGTGTATGTTTGTCTTTTCAGTTCTTCTGCCTTTAGTTTATCCTTAACTTCTTACTCCTTTATATCGGGGACACCAGTTCAAATTAAATACAGACTTACGCAGTGGAAGATTATCAAATTAAGAGAGGGCGTTCACGTACACGGAGCACGTTCTGGCTCTGCGGAACCTGTTTAGTAGTTAAACATTACTTCTCCGTTTTTATTATTAATTTTATAACAAGTATTCCTTAGTTTAGTACCTACACCTAGTTTTTGTTTACATTTTAAAAACATATATTTATTTGAAAAAAAGTCAGCGAGAGAGAAGCCCGAACCCGACCCGAAACCTCACCTCTGCCTGTCATTGAAACCAGAAAGTCAAATTTATTGACAGACTGTAAGCTAATAGTTTTAGTTGGCCATTAAAATGATTTGCTGAGGTTTTTAATGTCCCACTGAATCAACAGTTTAACATATATATATATATATATATATATTTATATAGTATATTCTATTTTTAGTTCACTTATTTCTGAGCGTGAGTCTATGGCAGATTTAAGTAATGTTACAAAAATATCTTTCATAGTGAAGAAAGAAAGATGAAAAAGACTTACCACAATGTAATTGGACCTTTTTCATGTCCTATTCTTTGGATACATGTTAAATAACATATATACTGTATATATATATATATATAAATGTGAAAAGACTCACGTTTGATTCTTCTAAAGCTAACATGAGTGACTACCCCGACAATTGATGGAAATCCCTCTTTTCTTCTTTAAACATGGCTCCTCACTAACAATCTCATTAATATTGCATGTTCTTCTGGTCATAAAAGTAGATCAGTGGGAACAGTAGTTACATACTCCCTCATGGGGAAAAAAGGAATAAGAGTGGTCTGGTTGACATTTGGAAGAGCAGGCGGCTGAAAGAGGTGGTGACTGAAGAACAGAAGACGTAATTAGACAAAGGCTGGAGAAAGACGAAGCAGAAGATAAGAGAAGAACGGGGGGGGGGGGGGGGGGGGTGTGTTTCAAAGCGCTGAACAACTGCTGTGGCTATAGAGGAGTTCTTCTATCGTCTCATTTAAGATATTTCCTATTGGCCTCTCAGTCGTTTTTTTTTTCCTATTTGGATAAAAAAGTCTTTAAAGCAGCTTGTCATGTTAGTGATAAATTATTAAAATACTCCCATGAGGAAAGCTTTGCATATTTTTAGTTTAAGAATCAGTGTTTCACAGTGGTGTTGCAATAACTCGGCCATGCTCATGACACGGCCATGTATCTTACATATCCACACATTCGGCTAATTATTGTATTTTGTCATTATGCTGGTTGAACGTCCACCGACCACTCTACAAAGTTTATTTTTTTAGTTATTCCAACTTTTTTTAAAGAAAAACTTTCTTAGTGTGAAGCAAAAACTTTTGAAAAGGGGTCAGGATTGTGAAGGCTTTCATCTTTTTAGGAGGAATTCTGATATTTTTGTCACTATAGAACAGACTGCACTCTGATGGGTTCTTCTAGTTCTCACAGAAAGAGTGTTAAACTTATTTTCAGTTCTGTAAGTCACCAAAGCCAGGATTTATTATTAAGAAATAGCTTTCACCTATCAAACATGGTGGTTTTATTGATAGATAAACAAAGCATCTGCACAGTCTTTGCAGTATTTTTCTTTCCCTTACATAAGGGAATCTTTAGTAACAGCAGCTATTCTCAAAACATATCCATATATTCTGTCACAAGGCAGGATCTAACAATTTACATCCTCATTTGGTAATTACTTTCAAATCAATGTGTTTTATTGGTCTATTCTTTTAATTTTGTGCCTCTGATTGCATCATGAACTTATCAAAAGTTCAAAAGGAACTCCAGCAACCTCGACAGGTACAAACGGTTCAGAGGTAAGATCTTAAGCCCGAGCCCAACCCGACTTTCGGTATATGTTTATAAAATGTAAACTAAAACGAGGTGTGGGTACTAAACTAATAAATACTTGTTATAAAATTATTTACTTTGGATAAAACAGAGAAGTAATGTTTAACTACTAAACAAGATCTACAATGCCAGAGCATGCAATGCCCCCTCTTAATTTGGTAATACTCCCCTGCGCACGTCTTTATTTTTTTTATTTTGAACTGGTATCCCCGATATGAAGGAGTAAGAAGTTAAGGATAAACTAAAGGCAGGAGAACTGAAAAGACAAACACGCACCAGTAAGAGTGAGGTGTGGAAAAGTTTCAAATTGATTGTTCAAAATGCTACAGAAACTTGCGTTGGCTTCGCTGAATGTAGTCAGTGTGGCGCTTTGCTTTCATATGAGAGCAAAAAAGACTGGCACCTCGACGCTGAGCGGGCATTTAAACAGCTGTTCTGGCAAAAGTGATGATCGTCAAAGATCTTTTTTATCATTTGTTTCAAAGACCGTCCCTCCTCTTCGCGCTAAGCAGGCCATCACAGTCAAATGCGTCAGGGGTCCTATAGTGTGATTTTTTTTTTTTTTTTCATTAAAAAGCGTGTTCCTGAAAATGTTCCAATTTATAAATAACCCTCCTCCTCCCAAGTCCTCACAAATAAAATATGACATTTCGGGCTCGGGTCTGCAAATCACGTTGATTGGTCGGGTTTGGGCCGGGTCGGGTTTTGATATCCACGGGCTCGGGTCGGGCTGGATTTTTTTAGGCCCGATCTCATCTCTGAAGCGGTTGAGAAAATGACTGACTACTTTTGGCCCTCACAGTGAAAATAGTTTGCTATGACTACTGCCCATCATTAAATGTGTACGCATTAAAGTACAGTTGGAAAAGGAGAAAGATGGGGAAGGTAGAGAGTCAATGAAAAATGGAGCGAGGATGAGGAAGTGAATGAGTGCTAATGAATGCCTTGATTAAGAAAAGCAAAGGGAAAAGGTGAAAAAAGAATGGATGGACTTGTAAAGGGCAGATAGCTGGAGGAAGGACAAATTAAGGCACAAGTGGGATTTCGAATGAGACAAAAGATAGGAACCCAATAAAACTGGTGTTTGTTTCTAAACTTTCAGAACGGAGGAAAAAAGAGGAAAAAAAATACTTGAGAGAATTTTTTTCCTTTCATTTTAGCAATTATTTATTTTCTATTTGTAAGATTTTCATTACTGATTTGCTCTCTCAATTCAATTCAATTCAATTTTATTTGTATAGCCCAAAATCACAGAATTTCCGTCTCAATGGGCTTCACAAGAAAAAGAGGAATGTATAAACACAAATACACAACAAGAAAAATAACTAACAAATGCTAACTAAACAAGACTAGCACATTTATGCCCTTAGACTCTCCTTCTCGGTGAGGAAAAACTCCTAAAAAACTCATCAGTGGGGAAAAAATAAGAAACTTCATGGGGATCCACGTGAAAGAGAGATCCCTCCCCCGGGACGAGCAAACAATGTGTCAAAGATTATTGTTTAAATATTAGCTTAATCTAATCTACAGCTAAATATCTAAAGAAGTCAATAGATCTTCTTCATCCTAATGGAAACACGGGGGACTCCTCAGCCCGGAGATGTCCAGGACGGGGATGAGTAGATGTTCTTCATCCTGATGGACGCACGGAGGACTCCTCAGCCCAGCCATGCCCTGGACGGGGATTCGTAGATGGATTTCATCCTGATGGAGCGGGGATGAAGAAGCGCGGAGGTCTCCTCGGTGTGGCCATGCCCAGGACAGGAACGCAGAGTCCTGAATGGGGCTCTCTCCCAGAGAGGAGGGAGAGAGGTGGACAACATGTGAATTGTATTGTACCAACTAGCAGTGTAATTCTAAATAAACAGACAATTGAGAACAATGAATGAGATAGAAAGCCAGGGGTTTAGTGTAGAGGGTTAGAGTAGGGGGTACGGGGAAAGAGCCAAGGCAGTCTGGCAGAGAATAGTAGATAGAATTAGAGGACAGAACCCCAATGTACCATACTTTCCCCAGCTTTTACTATCTAGCAGCCTACTAATAATTATATCAGCTAAATGTCTCTGTTTCTATCTAGCCTGTTGATAAGCTTGTTCAAACAGGAATGCTTTAAGCCTCCCTTTAAATGTAGGAACATTGTCTGCCTCTCTCACTTGAGCTGGGAGCTTATTCCATAAAACTGGAGCTTGGTAGCTAAAGGCTCTACCTCCAACTGTACTTTTTGAAATCCTAGGAACCACCAACAGCGCTGCATTTTGTGAGCGGAGTGTTCTGCTTGGTTGATAAGGTACTATAAGTTCACTAATCCAAGTTAATCCAAGATTAACTGTCAATTTATTGTACATTCCTAAATAGCTAAATTCTGGAATACGTGTGCAACATGTTCAAACATATAAAACTAAATGTTTTAAGGCCTTACAAAGGCAGTAAGTATTATTTTCCTGTTTTTTTTTTATTATAGGCTCCTCATAAATGTCCCAGCTAGGACTGACCAATTTTGGTGATTTTCATCTGAAAACGACTGGCTTTATAGATTTTTTTCTTTTTTTTCTTTTTCTTAGTTTTTGTAATATTTCAATTTTAATGATTTTTCCCCCATACTTGAATGGAGTTTGGATTTTTTTCCCCTCAAAACTTTCTGCTCTTCGAAACCCAATAACTCAAGAAACATTTGGTCAAAAAACAACATTTTAGCTTTAAAATGCTCACAAAGGTTTTGTCTCTCTTCTGGTACAACAAAATGATGAAAACTGATAGTATTTTTTTGAGATATTACTGTTTAAAAACTGAACAGGTTACAGGAAAAGTCCCTACCTCAAACAATAAAGAGCGAGAGATCTGTTTTTTTTTTTTTTTAAAAAAAGTCCATCGTTCAATCAATTTTTATTCAACAGACACAAATTTGGCATCAAAGCATAAGAAGTTTTGTCCTCTAAAAATGAACGTTACCTAGATTTATAAGCCACTGTTTTTCTGCTAGAGCCCAAGTCAGATTTTTTTTTTCAGTCACTCCAATGGGGTTTTAAGAGAAGCTGAAAAAACAATCTTAAGTTGTTTATAAACTGCTGGCAATTAAATTCTATTACGCCTAAAAAATGTAAAAAAAATATTCTTGCAGAGCTCAGAACTTTTTGCCTCCCACAGTCAAAGAATTATTCTCGTGGTACATGTAGTTTTTTGTTTGTTTGTTTGTTTTTTTAACAATAAATGACAGTTCTGAGTCTCTGGAATATACAGAAGTGCACTTGCACCAACTAACAGTGTGTGGGTGTGGGTGTGTGTGCGAGCCTACAGCGTGCATATGCTGTAGCTGAATGAGAAAAAAAGGACTGTTTTACAGAAATTATCTAAAAAATGCATTAGATGAAATTATTATGCAGTAGTACTTTAAAACGGTACATATGTATGCCACAGAGGGGCTGTGTTTGATTTGTGTTTAGTTTGGGTGTGTTTGAACTAATTAGATCTACAAAGTAGAGCCCCGCTCTGCCCATGCGTGGCAGGTGTTAGGCATTATGGAGGTTGTAGTCCATTTTCAGCATTTCAGCATAACTAGACAAGACATCAAGCACATTCTAGATTAATAGAGCCAATGTGTGTGTGCGTGTGCGTGTACAAAGTAAATGCAATTAATGTGAATTTCGAAAAAACCCGGGAGGAATAGCAACTGAAGAAATTCAGAAGCTAATGGATCTTAAGCTAATAGATCTTAAACAATAAACAACAATAAAGGAAACAAACCAAGAGGAATCTCAGTTCTCAAAGCAAAGTTCTGAACAAAAAAAAGAAGCAGGATTTTCCAATTGAGCTGTAAACACATGAAACAAACCTTTTCTTTGATTTCCTTCACATGCCTTTTTGCATCCATCTTGAAATGCTTTCAATAGCCTTGTGCATGAATCGTGTTATACAAATAAATGGCCTTGCCCAACAGATTCACACAAGAAGTGAAACAGAAACAGGATTGAAGCAGAGATGAACACAGTATGAGGCATTTACACAAACAGTTAGCTTCAACACGTCGCAAGATGCTTCTCTAGACAAGACTTAGGTCATTTGTATGTACTGTCGACGTTAGAGTGTGTTATGCTGCATCTCTGATACCACCTGCTGTGCAAGAGAACAGCTGATCCAAAGATCTGTTGGCTTTCTCCAAAGACCACCATGAGGACATTGTCTGGTAGAGATATTCTGATAGTTTTACAAGAAGTAACCTTCAAATAAAGTGTCTCAGGGGTTTCCATCCACAGTTCTCAAAGGCCAAAATCCAGCTCAAGCATGGCAGGTACATAACAGACACTTGACCCAAGTTCAAATTGGGTAAAGTGTCTTTCAACGGATACCTTCACAAAGGCTGCCATTCAGGACAGACTTTGAACAGCCAATGATGATCTGGCTAAGCTGAAAAAAATGGAAATGGGTAAGGCTATTAACATTAGTTTCCTGTTTGCATGTTTGCCTCTAAATCAGACATGTCCAAAGTCCGGCCCAAGGACCAAATGCGGCCGTTGTCAATTTTCATCCAGCCTGCAGCCTCAGTCATAAAATCAATAGTGCCTGGCTCGCGTGTGGAATTACGTAATACATTGGGCAGCGCTGTTACCTGCGTGTTCTAAATGCTGCCATCTAGAGGCTAAAATAGGAACAGCAAATTAGTATGTGAGCCCCCCAATTTTCTAAAATGGCGGCAATTAATAAAAGGAGGAAAAAAAGAATCTAGCACGCCATTTAACCAGTCTAAACTAGTGGTTACCAAAGCATGCCATCCATCTGATCCTGTTCTCAGGGGCGACTCCAGGATTTTCTAAAGGGCTTTTTGTCTATGAGCTCACGCCCCCCCTAACCCCGTAACCCCTCTTCGGATCCGACCCGCTCGTCAAACGTTAGAACTCAATGTGGCCCGCGAGTGAAAAAGTCTGGACACCCCTGTTCTAAATGAACAAAATGTTGTCAGATGAGGTGTTGAAGAAACGATGTGTGAAGCCTTGAAGGACCAAAATGGGTTTCAACGCTTGTCCAGTATTCACAGAGCAATCATATTCTTTTAGCAATAGAAAAGATCTTCTGTAGTGCCTTTAAAATGCAACAATGTCCTGAGGCGAATTTGGAAATTCACAAAAAAATGTCATCCACGGGGCTAGCAGATCACATCCAAATTGTTCGTTAAAAAAGTGACATTTAGAGTTCATCTCCGCTGTTTGTCTTTGTTTTTGCCAAATGTGTAGAGCTCATCGATGTTGCTGTAATGTTTTCCGGAACTGGAAGCAAATAGGATTTACACCCACTATGTTCAGCAAGTTCTAACACATGCTGGCAGATGATAATGTCTTAAGATCAAGAGCAAAATGTGGCTCTCGAATGTTGCTACAATAACAAAAACTATAAGCTCATGTTGCTCCCTAAAACTGCACATCCATGTTACTGTATAAATATTTTTTTCTCACAAAATGTCAACTTTAATTTGCAAACTATTTGGGCACAAGTTGTTCTCTTGTAGGCTTACTCTAATAGAAAAATTTGTAATTACCCAGCATCAACTAGATAATGAACTTGTTTCTAATCCCTCCCACCTAAGATATTTTGCTGAAGGAATCAGGGGAACTGATTGGAAAAGAACATTGTGAGTAAAAGAGCCAATTGAATTATCCGCCTCGTCCCTGTAGATTAGCCTCTAACTTTTATCTCTCACTCCTCTGTAAATTAAGAAGCATTGACAAGTTCATTAAACACAAGATGTTCTCATTTTTATAGCTTAAATCAGTAATAGGAGATGTCTTGTCTACATAGTTTTTTGTGCAGTGTTAGACAGTTGATATAATTGCAATGACTTGAGCATAATATCGATTAGCAGTGTAACCTCCTTGAAAAGCAAAACGAGTCCAAATAAACACGTCTTAATTATGCCCGCAGAGAATAGGAGTTGGAGAGCATACAATTAAAGTGGCTAATTAATACAGATCTTTTTTTCCCCCTCCATCATAGTATTAGCTTTATTAGTCTTTCAGTTGTAGGATTCTGATAAAAAGCAATCCCGTTCATCACAAAACTGTGGGTTAGTTTTTGTAGTTCACTGTCCTGGCAGTAATTACCCTCAATGGGCTTCAAAAAATGGCAAACACAAAAATAAATTTAGAATTGAAAGAAAAGAAGAACAGTTTCAACTGGTCCCGTTAGCTCGGTCCCTCAGGATTGAAATTGTCTGCCCTACTAAAAATAACTGGTCAAATTTCAAGATGTTTTGGATAGTCTTAGAACCTTGAGTTTATTCTCTATCCTTCTTCTCATTGCCTTGGTTTGAAAAATTAATGTTCAAGTTTGTTTTGGAGGTCCCACATACAAGTCCAGCCCAAAGCTAAACCTCCACTGAATTACCAACAGATGCCTAAGGGCTTTTGTACAGGCTGAAGACATGTGGTGAGATGCGGGTGTAGTCTCGTGTGGATTGCTCATCCTCATTATTATACAACGGGACACTTTATTGCCTACCCTTCTAAGTTTAGCAACAGAGAGACACCTCTAAATAAAAGCAAGGTTTTTTATATGAGAAGTTCATGAGATGGTGAAGTGGATCTGTTGGAAGATCTGCCACTGTTACGCCGCCTGCTTTACACAGTGGGTTTGGCTGTACCAGCCTTCTTATTTCCCCACGGGTATCATTAAAGTGTAATTCAATCACACATAGCCAAGATGTATCATTCTCCATCTCTGACCACAGATATCTGCGAGCAGGTTTGTGCCAGATCAAATGTTCATCAGAACATTGGGTAAGCAGCAAATCTAAGTTCAAAGTGTCCCATCCCCCAAGTTCCGCCCTGTTGGCGACGTGAGCTTTTCAGGAGAAGGAAATCACATAGTTTATGGCTTCATAAAAAAAATGGCCCAACTTACATAAGAGTAACTGTTAATACTCCCTTAGTGCTATTAGCTCTTAAATTATTCTGTTTCATGTAACAATGTAAGCACAATATGATCAAGTATTGCAGCTTTTATCATTTCTCCCTGAAAAATGTCTTCTGAGTTTTCCGACTGGTTTTTAAAATAAAACACGAGCTGCATGTTTTTCTTGTCTTTTTTCCTCGGTGAACAGAAGACTCCTGGTTCACGCAACATTATACATGATAGTTAAAAATGAAGATAAGTGGGGGATCTGAAAAGAACTGTAAAACGTCTTTAATGCCATCATTGGATAAAAATAAGTATACAGTATGCGTACGTGTATGTGTACCAGAAACAAACAAACGCATCATCAATGGATTGCCAAAGATTCTTTCCAGGACAAAAAATTTGGTGAAATGTATTGCCAAACGGGGATTGAAAAAAAGTGATCTTTGGTGTTCATACATACAAGTATATACGGTATACGTACATTTTTGCATTTGAGGTAAATTTGGTTACCACTTCTCTGGCATTAGCTTTGATGAACTCATGTGAAACCTGAAATACTGTTATTATTACTGTCTTTGTTATTTTTATTGGATTTTACTGTGTGTCTTACAACCAGATCTAAAGTATCTTTTCCAGTTTTGCTACCTTTCAAGTTTTCTTGACAATGACGCCTGATTCCGCATCCTCAGACAAAGTCAGTCATTTACTCAGGAGTTGAAATATCTCTCTTTTGCCAAAATGCACAAGTAATAATAGAGACTACTAACGTCATTTTGATAGAGTCCAGTTACATTTTGAAGTGCTCGAAACAATCTTTGGATTGCTTTTCAGCTTCGGCACGTAGTGTATGAGGAGTAGTTTCTAAAGACTCTGCAGTCACCTTTTGCACAGTCGCCAAGTAAATTAGACATTTCTTTCCTCACAGCCTTATTCAGACTCAAAGCATGAATTTTCAGAAGCATAGACTGTAAATCAGGGTTCACAATCAGTCAGTTTGTCAGTCCTCTTCTGTACCGCTTATCCCAACTCGAGTCACCAAGGGTGCAAGACCCTACGTCCCAGCTGGTTATAGACATGACCATAGAGTCATATGTAAACCTGAAACCGGCCGCCAGTCTTTTGTGGGGCGGTGCGCAACCACACAACAGAAATTTTCTATAAATTGCAAGAAGCTACTAAAACGCGAAAGATCACATTATCATGTAGCTCAGTGGAGACTTGTCAGGGGGTTTGTAATAAAGATCCTTTTCTCATTTCTTTGTTTCACTTAAGTTGGCCTCAATTAACCACCATAAATTGTTGAGTGGCAATAAATATTTACCCACCTAAAAAGAAGCAAAATTTGCCCATCGTCAACCAAATGGGCAACCAAAAAACACAGTGCCACCTTCTGTGGACTAAGCATCCCCAAACAAATAAGCAGTCAGGACAAAAAGAGCCCAGGCATTTATTGATATGCCAAAGGCGTCATTCATTAGTTGTTTTTAATTAGCATTCATGCTTCTGGGGATACTGGCTAACTGGAGCCAGCGACACAAGGCGACTTATTAATCAAACAAACAGTAGTCACATTCGGGTAAAGAAAGACTTAGTGGGAGACGTAAAAACATGCAAATGTGGTAATGAAAACTCAGTGGATCATGAGGGTAAACATTTAAGAAAGAATTAGCAAATTAAAGAAAACAGTGGGGTATTATAAGTGAATCTTTCTGCAAAAACATTCAAGTATAAACAGTGGTAATGAAAAGAAATAGTTTGTGAAAATGTCATAATGTGGCGCTCGGGCCAAAAATATACCCTTTACACAACAGACAGGCTCAGATGAAGAAATCATAAGCAGATTTATTAGATTGATAAAAAAGTCCAAAAAAAGAAGACAAAAACAGATTAATTAGGCAGATTCTGATGTAGGAGCTGGAGCCAAGAACTGAATAACAGGTCAAGCATGGTAAACAAACGATCTGATGAAGAGTGTGTCAAAAACTGTTCCATTTATGCTCCAGCAGATGAGTAGATGAGTTTCAGGTGTGACTTGTACACACACACACAGACAAGAGGGAGGGGAAAAACAGGACACAGAGGTGGAACAGACTACTGTCCTGACAGAAAAGAAAAACTTGAGATCCATAGGGTTAAAATTAGCACTCAGCAATTTCACTGAGTAAAAAAATAAAACAAGACAAAAAACATTTTAACTATGTACTCTCCTTTGCCCCAGATTTTGAGAATTCCAATTCTTGTCGAGCCACCTGAATTGGTTGTTGTAATGTGCTGGGTTACCGCCACTCAAAGTCAATTTTGTACATGGTCAGGACACTGTAATGTTTTTCCCCTTTATAAGCTCTAAAGGTAGGTTGGTTGGGGTCCATGAGCTGAGCAGCAAAGCATCCCAACTTAGAGACATTGTCTGCATGACCTGGAAGAAATTCAAATCAATTCATCAACCATAAACAGATGACCAACTGACATGATGCTAGTTGTCAATGAAGCTAAACTTTAGCCAATCATCATTTATCCAAATGTTCCGAGTTTCTCAGTTGCAGGAACTCCTCATCATTTTCCATGAACAAATCTCCAACAAAAAAAAAAAAATCACAATATATACGTACCTGAAGCCAGTTCCTGGTCCAAATGGAAATTTTTGGAAAGTAACAATAAAAGATGACAAAAACAGCATCTGACATACTCAAAGAAAGTAAAGATTGGCTCTATTTTATTGAGAGAACTTTAAAAGGATATTTGCAAACTTGGGGTATTAAAACCTGTAATTACAGTCCCAGGCGCTATAACCCAATGGTTGAGATATCGGCTTTTGGCCAGATGAACCGGGTTCGAATCCCATTGGGTGTAAAACTTCCCTGGGACTATTGAAACAAAAACTTACAAAAAAAAAAGAAAAACAAAACCTGTAATTACCTCAGAGCTACCCTGATTTTGTTTCAGCTTTAAATTCTCAATCTCAGGACCTGTTGCCAACATACAGCAGGGCTGACCTCTTTTTTTTCAGCCACTGAATTACAATCATGGTCCAGACAGATGATTCCGTTCATGTCACAGCATCATCTCTACTGACTGGAAGGAGATTTTTCAATTTTTCAATTTGCAATGGTAAACTGATGCCCGCAATGCCCAACAAAGGTGCTGAAATAAAATGACATTGATCAGATGCACGGTGGTGCATGGTATTGCCAACCATGTGTGACCGTGTCATTTAGACATGGTCAAACATTTGATTTCTGGCAATAACTTGATTATTGTGTCATCTTAATACTATGGTTATTATGCCCAAGAGTTAACCGTTTTCAGTCTAGTTCTAATCTAGTTCCTAACTGCAGGAAGAAGGTGCTCATACTCTCTCTTTTATGTATCAACAAATGGTAACACAGGAAACAGACCACCTCCACTAAACACAGAAAATGTAGTGCTACAGTAAAAAGCACAAGTCATTCTCCTTGAAAGAACAGATCTGAACACTTGTAGTGAGTGGAAAAATACATAATAAGTGGTTGAGTGTCTTAAAACCTTCCTCTGATTAGCTCAGAAAATTATAGAAGAGCCAAGGTGAAAGAAGGACTCATCTGACAACCAGACAAAACCGTATGTACAACTTTTGGTTTTTCTCCAAGAGCAGTGACGTCTCCGTGCTGAATGACATCTATTGCGTAATGTTAAGACTGTGGTCAGACAGGTTGAATAATACTTTGTTGGTTTGTTGTTCTCGTTAACTTTCAGTAAGTACTGTGGGCTAGTTATTGTTCAATCCTTATATTTGATACTAAATTACATGTGCCATCTCTCTGAATCTTCTTCTTTCGGCATTTCCCTTTAGGGATTGCCACAGCAAGTCAGTTTCTTCCATCTAACCCTATCTGCTGTATCCTCTTTGGTCACACCAACTATCTTCATGTCTTCCTTCACTGCGTCCATGAACCTCCTCTTTGGTCTTCCTCTAGTCCTCTTTCCTGGTGGTTCCAAATCCAGCATCCTTCTTCCGATGTACTCTCTCTCTCTCCTCTGCGCATGTCCAAACCATCTCAATCTTGCCTCTCGAACTTTATTCCCAAAACCTCTAACATGTGCTGTTCCTCTGATCCTGTCCATCCTAGTCACTCCCAGAGATCTCTCATCTCCTCAGCTCGAGCTGGAATGATGGAAAATGTCTATCTCCTGAGTTTTATTTGTGCTTTTTCTTTTTCGCCTCAGCATCTTCATCTCTGCTACCTCCATCTCTGCTTCCTGTCTTTTCTTCAGTGCTACTGTTTCTAGACCAAACAGCATGGCCGGTCTCACCACGGTTTTGTACACTTTCCCTTTCATTCTAGCTTAAACTCTTCTGTCCCACATCACACCTGATACTTTCCTCCACCCATTCCAGCCTACCTGAACACGCTTCTTCTCCTCTTTTCCACACTCTCCATTGCTCTGGACTGTTGATCCTAGATACTTAAAATTTTCCACCTTCTTTATCTCTTCTCCCTGTGACCTCACTTTTCCATTTGGATCCCTCTCCATCTCTCTGAAAACTGGCACATATGAACTCTGAATGTGGCACTTTGGAAATTTTTGTTTTTTAAATACAAGTCCTCAAAACCATTTGGTTCGTTGAGTCAAAAAAATGTCCCATATTTTAGAAGTATGAGGATCTCGAAAAGAGGAAAGTGTAAATGTTACTGGATCTCTACTGTTGAAGCAAGACTCTTGTAATGGCCACAGCAGTTGTAATGGTGGGTTTTTTTTATTGGATGTTGTGTGAATTGCAGAGCAATGTCTTACAAAGTCTTTCCCCCACTGGTGAATGTCCACTCATCTTTAAAACGTCACATCACTAGTTGATCTACAATGCTTTATTAAACATGATTCTCGCCCCTCCTGTTCTGTTCTCCTCCTTTTGACAAGCTGTCATTTATTCTGTTTTTACACTCACTGTGAAAACAGAGATTGTCATTTATTTATCTACCTCTTTATTCCCTCTTTCCAATTTTCCTTCCACTTCAAGGCCACAGTATACACAGAGGACACATTCCTGATGCTTTTTCTTGTGAGTTGAAGCATTTTGTGATTTCTGATTTGACTTTCAGACCAAAGCGACGTCATTCCGCCTGAAGTCTGACAGCCATGTTCGCCTATGACGGGAGCTGGAAAAAACAAACGAAGAGCATGAAGACTGACGTTTTTCTGTCATTGTTTAAGACATTCAAACTAACTTATTCCTTTTATCTGTTGCAACATTTTTTCCCATTAACTCCCTCTCTTCTCTTTCATGCTAAGCTTTCCTTCTGTTTCAGTAAAACATACATTTATACATGAGATCAATCTGATTTCTGGAGAGGTCTGGCATCAGGCAAACTAAACTTGATCTACTTTGATGGTCCATGAGTAGAATTGTATTTCATCAAATGTGAAAATTTTCTTCCATCCTTGCTTCTCGAATGTTCACCCTTAATCTGAACTCTTTTGTTTTCCATTTTCTACCATTGTCAGTCAGTCCAAGAGATTTTCTATGAACTTTTTTTGGTTGCAAGTGAAGTGCAAGACATAATTACCAAGGACAGACATTTATTACCCAACGGGAACACTATAAACCACCAGTGGTGGTTGAAGTACTCACTTTTTGTACTTAAATAAAAGCACAGATAACTAGGCAAAAAAAAAAAAAAAACTTAAGTTAAAGTAAAATTACCAATAAAAAATATCTACTTAAGTAAAAGTACAAAAGTAATTGGTGTAAATTTGACTTTTTATGTAAAAAGTAAAAGTATTCGACCATATATCAAATGTAATTTTTTGTGCTGTACGGTCACAAATAAATACTCTGCAGGAGCGTGACCCCTTCCCCCCTCTCCCGCCTCTTTTGGTCCACAAAAAAAAAGAAGAAAGGAAAGGGGACAAGTCAAGCTATCCCCTCGCAGGGCCAGCAAATGGTCCACCAAATGCAGGAAAATGACACGTTTTTTAAAATGTTCTGGGGGGTGGAGGCCCCCAGTCACCCTATATTGGCTTTGTCAATGACCTCACATCTCCGCCCCTCACCCCATCTTCAGAAACTCCTAGAACCGCCCCTGCTCTTGGCCCTGAATGAATGCAGAAAATGTTTACTCTCGACTCTGATTGAGCCTCGATTCATAACTTCTTCTCCCGATCAACTGCTCCTTTTGATTTTGGCGCAGCGGCTTCAAGATGCGCCAAAAAACACTATATTTTTTAAATTCCTGAATGAAAATGTAACAAAAAATGTAAAACACACTTTTAAAAAGTAGCGGAGTAAAAGTACAGATATTTGCCCAGAATATGTAGTGAAGTAAAAGTACCAGTCTCAAGTTTTACTTAAGTAAAGTACAGATACATATTTTTTTTACTTAAGTACAGTAACGAAGAACACTTACTTCGTTACGTTCCACCACTGGAAATCAAACGTGTTTTTTTAAAGCTTGGATACAATTTAGCTCACAAGAGTAATTGTGAAAGAAAGCTGTTGCATTTTACAAACAAAGAGTATAAAACTGAATATGCAGCAAACTTAATTTTAACAATTAACTGAAAAAAGATCAAGCGTAAGTGCAAGTTCAAAGTGCTAATTGGTTTATTTCCCCCAACATTCCAAAGTCAGATATCCCAGTTTCTAGTACATTAGAGTACGTTGTTTGAATAGTGCAAAATAATCTTATAGTATCAATACTGTTTCTGACTTAAGCAGATGCAAGTGGTACTGGGCCAATCACCACATCTAGTGTGAATATACATATCCTTATGGCCTCATAGACCAGTGTGTTCAAGGTTGGTTCTTAGCTGGGTACCAACACTTGGCCATCGGGCCAGTTCACTCAAAAAAGTCACATTTATCAAGACATATGATGCTCCTCAAAAATATCAAGTCAAGTGAAAGAATACAAACTAGGTTAGCTTGCTTGTGATTGGCTGAATAAAATGGGGTGGTGTATGTTATGTGGCACAGAGAAAAACCTGGGGTGGATTTGTGGATCGGATCTTCACCAAAAACTCACAATGCAACTTTTTTTTTTCTGTTTGTCACAATAACATAATACAGCCGAGGATCTGACCGCCAGGGTCCCCGCCGTTGGCTGCCACCCATCTCCTCCTTCACCCGACCCCTATGGCACCTCCTGTAGGTGGTGAGTCCACTGGAAGGGCGGCCCATGTCCCCTGTTAAGGCTGAGCACCTCGCGGGTGAGGTGTTTCGGGCATGTCCCACCGGGAGGAGACCAAGGGGCAGATCCCGGAGCCGCTGGAGAGACTATGTCTCACAGCTGGCCGGGGAACGACTTGGGATCCTTCCTGGTGCGCTGGAGGATGCAGCCGGGAAGAGAGAGGCCTGGGCTGCCCGTTTGAGGCTGTTGCCCCCGCGACCCGACCCCGGAACAAGTGGAAGATGACGGAACAGAACGGAACGGAACAATAACATAATAGTATCTCTAATGGGTTTGTTGTTATTGCCCAGAAATAAATAACTCATCTGCTACAATAAAGTGCTCTTTGACCTTACTGCATATTCCTCTGGGTTCTGTAATTGTTATTTATTGTTTTTATTTAATTAGAGAAGGAAATTCTGATTTATTGTGGTTCTAATATAAAAAAATCAGATGAAGCTGAAAGCCACGTGATATTATTTACTGCAACCCATAAATAAATAAGCAGATTTCTAAATCACAAAGGCAGACAAAGACATGGGAATGTTTTTTTCTATAAAATATTTTGTTTATCTGCTGTAGAATAAAGTTGAAATTTACTGTCATGTTTTAATATTATTCAAATTAGGTTTTTGTTCTACTTCCTCTCACAAATAGTAAGACAATAATTGGCTGTTAAATAAACAATGTAGGGATGTTATTTCTCGGCTTAATTGATCCTGAACTTTATTTCAACAATATTTTAACAAAAAAACTGAACTTAACTCCCTGTAGTCTCAATTATCTTGCCAGCGGATGGCTTAGTTATTTTATTTGACGATTTCTTCACATAAACAAGACATCATCCATCGTCCCTTGGCTCAGCTGCGTTCTCTTTCATTTAATTTTTTGCTATGCTCCTAATCTTAACCAGTGCATTTTTTTTTACAACTCACAAAGGACAAGAAGATGCCCCACAGTTTGCTCATCAAAAGAATGTATGTATAACCACTACACTATTAGGTAGGACATTGCTTCCATTCGATGTCCATCATATTCTGGTCACATAATATCAATATTTAACTTTTTTTTCAATCTTTCATTTTCCTGCTGTTTTGAGACTTTGTGCATGAAACTAGACCCAAAACCCGCTGAATGAACTATGTCTCGTGGCTGGCTTGAGCACTAATCAGGGAGAAAGAAGTCTTAGCTTCCCTGTTTAAGCTGCTGCCCCAGCGACACAGCCCCCGATGAAGCAGAAGACGATTGTAAGATTTAATAATCTTTCACCAGTAATTTTATTTTGTGGATTTTTCCATTTAAAAAAAAGTATATTTAACATCCCAACAGACCAGCGGTGTCATGATTCCCTCGCCCACCACCAGAGGGAACCCGGCGCCTTCCCTTATTTGCCTGATTATACACACCTGAAGATTTTGTGCAGCTGCCTTTGAATAGGCAGCCTGAGACAGGCAGCTTAAGACGCCCTTCAGGTGCCGGGTCATTACCATCCCTTCCAGCCGTGTCTCTCTGGTTGCCTGACCATGAAACACATTCTGAACAATAACTACTTGTCATGCAACTAAAACCTTGTGTTTTTCTTTCACAGCATTACTGGACTGCCATTCTCGAATAAACCATGTTTTCTGTGCTGCAATTGGGTCCTCCTCTCCCACCTGCACACTGCTTCATGACAAGCAGTTTCTGAAATACTCACTTTCAAAGTCTCCCAGATCTCATTCTAATTCTCTTCTTTCCTACCTTCACCACACCTGCTACCAGCGTCTGCTCCTTCTCAGCTATTCAATGGATTAGTGCCTGAACCCCCGCCCCCACCCAACCGTTTGACTGTGACCACCTTTCAGGTGAAGAAACAGCTGGACAAGCTAAACCAGCACAAAGCAGCCGGCCCGGATGGCATCAACCCCCATACCTTGAGGACCTGTGCGCTCCAGCTGTGTGGGGTTCTCCAGCACCTCTTCAACCTGAGCCTCAGGCTGGAGAGGGTTCCGCTTCTCTGGAAGACATCGTGCCTGGTCCCTGTACCCAAGAAACCATCTTCATCTCACCTCAAGGATTTCCGTCCAGTTGCCCTCACATCTCATGTGATGAAAGTGCTGGAGAGGCTGGTGTTAGCCCACATGAGACCACTGGTGAATTCCTCTCTGGACCCCTTGCAGTTTGCCCACTGGCCGCGCCTGGGTGTTGACGACGCTGTCATCCATCTGCTGCAGTGAGCTCATTCACATCTGGATGGCGGTGGAGGCATCGTGAGAATCACCTTCTTTGATTTCTCTAGTGCCTTTAACACCATCTGGCCTTCATTACTGGGTGATAAGCTGCGGCTGATGGGTGCTGGTGCGTCCGCCGTCTCCTGGATCACTGATTACCTGACGGACAGGCCACAGTTCGTCCGGCTGGGCAAAGTCCGGTCTGATGTGGTTTTAAGTGGTGTGGGAGCCCCACAGGGCACGGTGCTCTCTCCATTCCTCTTCACATTGTACACCTCAGACTTCCAGCACAACTCCGATTCATGCCACCCACAAAAATTCTCTGATGACTCAGCAGTTGCAGGGTGTATAAGTGGTGGGCAGGAGGAGGAGTACAGGAGGTGGTGGATGGATTTGTGGTGTGGGCAGGAGAGAATCACCTGCTCCTCAATGTGGACAAGACCAGGGAGATGGTGATTGACTTCCGGAAGAGGACTGCTTTGCAGCCGCTCTGCATTCTGGGTAGAGATGTGGAGGTGGTTGAGGAGTACAAGTACCTTGGAGTGACAATCGACAGTAGACTGAGCTGGAGGAGCAACATTACTGCTGTGTACAAGAAGACTTGTAGCCAACTATACTTTCTAAGGAAGCTGAGGTCCTTCAATGTGTGCGGCAAGATCCTGGAGACCTTCTACCAGTCTGTGGTGGCCAGCACCTTGTTCTTCTCTGTCATCTGCTGGGGGAGCAGCATCGCAACCAGTGACACCAACAGACTGAATAAACTAATCAGACTGGCTGGCTCTGTCATTGGCAGCAAACAGGACTCACTTGAGGCAGTGGTAGAGAGGTCACTGAACAAACTTTTGTCCATCATGGAAAACCATTACCATCCTCTCTACCCACTCCTGGACGAACAACGGAGCTCCTTCTCCAAGAGGCTCAGACAGCTCCGCTCGAGAACATCTCGTTACCGGAGGTCTTTCTTTCCGTACATGATCGGGCTCTACAACGACTCACTTAGCAGATAGGAAGTTGTTGCTGTGACACACAAATTTCCCCTGTGTGGGATCAATAAAGTATATTCTGATTCTGATTCTAATATCCACGTTGTACTTCAGACTTTATACATAACAATAGCCAACACCCAGCAGAAGCTACCATACCATGTAAAAACTTCACTAGCTACTGCGTGTATCAATCTTTATGGCAATGAAGCACCTGTACGTGGCAGCATGTCCTCAGTCTCCCGGCTATGCAACTTACGTGGCATAGCACACATGTTTGTGTGCGTTCATTTTGAGTCAAGTGTGCTGGAACTGTAATTTTTGTCGTTACCTTGTGAGCCAGTGAAAATAAAGTACTTCCTTTTGTCTTTTACAAACTGTGAAATTCGAGCTTGAACTGCGGATCAGGGGCCTCATTAACGAGGTATGCTTACGTCCAAAACCTTCCATGCAAATTGATTAAGTATGTGGAAAGTTTTGTAACTTTAAATAAGGGCTTGCGCTGTCACAAATCTCGAGATATTTGAAGACAGAACCTGAAATGAATTGAGGACAGTGAAATGAGGCTTTTGAAACTGCAAAGAAATAATTGGAAAGCAGACACAAATATCTATGAGAAAAATGAGCCTCCTCCCAAAAAGATGTTTTTTAAGAAACATAATCATTGTCAATCATCACATTTGAACTACTTTTCGAACCACATGCTTTTGTTTTTTGCCCCGACTGCTGTGGGGTCTTTTTTTTTGGGAATTTTTCTCAAAGAGGGTCCAAGTGTAGGAATATTCTGAAATTTTTTTAGCTATTTTTTGTTTAATTAGCATTTAGCTGTGTAGTTGTGTATCTACATTTTTTTCTTTTTTTGTCCTTTATTGTTGTACTTTTTTTCAATTTGCAGTGTGAAGTAAATTACACTAAAATACTCATCATGGCCTAAAGAGAAATATATTTCCGCCTAATCTCTAGTTGTAAATCCCCGTGGTTCCTAACCAGGCTTCCGCCGGACCAAACTCTAAATGAAAACCTTTCTTTTTATGTTCTAGCCGGTGCTGGGAATTGGATTAATTTGTTGATCTAAAATATTTAGTACCGTACACACCAGTTTATTTTCAGACTGAATAAACTTGTTGCATATTTTTATTATTGCCATGAGCGTTGAATGAGGTAAAAAACTAACCAAAAGAAAAACATGTTTTTTTTTTATACTTTCCATTTTAGGCATAGGCATTTCCTCTGCTACTGTCATATTAAGTTTTTTCTAAACAGTCTAAACAAGTATAAAAGCAAGATTTGATGATATTGCTGTCAATTGCTGTTAAGTATTTGGATGCTATTTGAATGGCCGGTTGTATTTTGTATTTTGTATTTTGAATTACTCTATTCATCCCTTACCAGGGAAATTTGTTTGCTGCACTCCTTACACCGCAGCAGGCAGCCCTTCAACGGCGCCAATGGTGGGAGAAGTTGGGGCTAGGTGTCTTCTCCAAGGACCCTAGACGTGCTCTCCGTGGGACGCGAACCCGCGACCTTCCGGTCCGCGGGCGAACGCGCTAACCACGCGGCCACCGTCTCCACCCTTTATTTATTTATTTTTTTATTTATTTTTTTTTTTTGTATTTTGAGTTGTTCGTCGTCATCCCTTTTGATTTCCATTACGTCCAAGGAGGTACTTCAGTGATTGCACTCTGCTCATGCTTGGTTCCTTCCCTGTCTTCCTAATATGCCCAGGGGGTGGGACTTGGCAGGGAGTACTAGGAAAGGTAAATTCAAAGTTTTCAAAACCACTACGGAATAATTTAATGTATTTAAAAATCTGGCAAAGTTTGGCGGCTGCATGGTAGCATGATGGTTACCACAGTGGCCTCATAGCACGAAGGTCGGGATCAAATCCCGATTTCATGTTCTCCCCGTCTATATGTGGGTTTTCTCCGAGTACTCCAGTTTCCTCCC
This sequence comes from Neostethus bicornis, assembly GCA_902685375.1. Classification (NCBI taxonomy): domain Eukaryota; kingdom Metazoa; phylum Chordata; class Actinopteri; order Atheriniformes; family Phallostethidae; genus Neostethus; species Neostethus bicornis. The sequence goes on from LR738543.1 coordinate 5,149,393, forward strand.
ACCCTCTAAAAACAGGCATGTTAGTTAATTGGCCACTATAAAATTGGCCCTAGGACGTGTGTGGATGGTTGTGTGTGTGGCCCTGGAACAGATTGGAGCCCTTTTTAGGGGTGTATCCTGCTTCTTGCCTTTAATCAGCCGCGATAGGCTCCAGCACCCCCTGCCACCCTGTTAGAAAAAAAGTGGTTCTGAAGACAGTTCGGGGTGTTTCTGTGGTCTAATTTTACTTGAGGTCGAACATTTGCTGTTTTTTTTTTTTCTACCTGTGCCATTATGTACTGTAAATACACTTTGTACTTCTTTGCATTATTTTCGGGGATATGGCATCTGGTTAGGATGTCCCCTGAACTTCTCACTTGTGAGGTGTTTTGGGCTCATCCCACAGGTAGGAAACCCAGGGTCAGATCCCGGACCCACTGGGGAGACCATGTCCCGCACCTGGCCAGGGATTTCTAAGAAATGCAATAACTGCAAAGTAAAGTCAGTGTGTGGTTTGTTTTGGGGTGGGGGCAGTGTATTTAGTAGGAAAAAAAAAGACATAAATCACTGTTAGTAATATCAGCTGTCTGAAAAAGTTTTATTCCTGGGCATATACCCCATAAAAAAATCCCATTTTATAAGATATAAGATGCATGATAGGTGAAATGTGACAAATGTGTCATGAATTATTACCAGTAATGTTTCCTTCCGATCTTCAATAAAATCAAAGAAAACCTTGAAGATGAGGGTGGGCAGCATTAAAGCACTTCTTCTGCCCAGAAGGATGCTGGAAAGGAGCATATAGTGTAAAGTGATGTATCAAAATAACTGTGTTCATAATCATGTTAACTGATCTCACCATGAGGCATCTATATTTTAAAAGGCAGAAACCTCTGAAGCATTATTCATTAAAGCTGCCGAGAATACTTTGCCTCCATATCATTGAGGCTGTCTCTATGTGTTAGAATAAAAGGATGCCTTTCTGCTTTGTTTGATCTCCCAGAAGATGGAAACCCGTAGTGCATTGTTGTCATTTCTAAAGCCCAACAAAGGAAGATAAGTTACTTTACATTAAAAACATCACTTACTGCATGAATTGCAGACATTAAACATTTTAAAGTGTGTTTTAATGAAGTGTCTATTTGCACCACCAGGCACCATCCACATTCTAACTCCATCCACATTCTAAATGTCATTGTCGCAAGCAGTTGCCCTGCTGTTTCTGCTAAGCTTTATTCTTTACAAAAAAATTGTGATCATTTGATCATTTATGTACAGTAAATGTGCAGTGAATGGCTCTAAATTTAGTAACTAATAAGCAATAAAAAATATTTTCACAAATTATGCTAATTCAAGATCCCATCCCCTCTGGCTGTGAATGGTGCGAATTGCGACATATGTCTATGGGCAGTGCCGAGCGAAGCAAATACACTCAGCCACATTTTAAACATCATATTTCTTTACTTAAATACCAAAGTTTCTCTGAGCCCAATTCTTAAAAAAGAGACCTCTGAAACATTTGCTCTGGGCGTACTTAGGCTCACGCTCTTCTGGACCGAGATGTTTGATGTTCCCCTGTCATTAACCAAGTCTGCTGGGGATTTGGTAGTCATTAATAATCACTCCAGCTTCACCGACATCTCTTATGTCTCCAGGGTGTGTAGATTTGTCCCGTGTAACATCAGAGAACCTTCCTAAACTCATTATGCAGGCATTGGTCACATCCCAACTTGACTTTTGCAATGCCATGGCATGCAGAAACCTTTCCAGATGATCTAACATGCAGTAGCACGTCTTATTTCCAATCAACCACCAAGGACATTTACTCTTCAGATCTTTGAAATGGCTTCTTGCATCAAACTAAGGGCTCTGACTCTTGCCTACGAAGTGGTGACATTACCAGTTCCCATCTAATTTAACAACCTCATCTAGTATTAAAATTCTACATTAAACTCTAAATGTCAATGAACAACCCTTGTTTCTTATTCGTGAAATAGTACCAACAAAATTTTTTGGTTCCACCTTGACGCATTGAGCCACATAACTCCCTTAAAAATACTTCCTACTTTTCAAAACCAATAAAAAGCTTAAGGGCCGTTTAGCATAATGAAGGGAGGAAATAGTCATTGGAATAAAGTTTGTGTTAAACAAGCTTTATCTCCTGAGGCAACTCATTGCAAATCTGAGGAATCCGGACGAAAATGCATGATCACCTATTGTCTGGAATCTTGGTCTTCGACCTGCCAAATATCTAAGACTGTGGGATCTGGTTTTAAGGGATTAAACGTTCTGAAATACAATTAGATGAAACAAGCTTTAAAAATGACCTAACCCTAACCCTAGGGTTAAAAATGACCAGAAATCACGTCTGTTTTACACAAGAAGCCAGTACAACGAGGTCAAAATAGAAGTGATGTTACCTTTTATCAAAACCAGTCAGAAGCTTGATGTATTGCATTGGAATTTGGTGAATAAGAAGACCATTGCACATGTTCCAGTTCTTTTGATGACATCATTTTCGCCATTGTCTGATTGGTCCACTCCACTGTCTGTTTTCTCCGCCATTAAAATGAAATCAACTAAAACGCAAGCAGAATCATTTGCTAGTACAACAGTGAAGCTGTTTTCGAGTTAAGTTCCTATGTGACTTTCTCATAATTCAAGAGAGATTGATCTCAATATTGTTAAGATATTTTGAGATTCACTTACCACTTCCTAACTACCTCCTTTTAAGAAGACTTTTGAGAAGATCCCATGCCCGAAGTTGCACCATCCCATACATCTCAAATTTTCTTTCGGGGATCAATAAAGTATTTTCAATCAGACACATCAAGCTCAAAGTCTCAAGAGATGCTCTGAGCTTCAGTGGTGGAACAAAACCAAGTACATTTAATTCATTATTTTATGTCTGTATTTTACTTGAGTAAGTTTTAAGAGCTGTACTTTTACTCACCTACATCTTACAGCACGTACAGCACGCACAACCTACACTCTACTTTTACTCAACTAAGTGATGGAGTAGTAGGAATATACTTTTACTTAACTTGTTTTTTGGGTCGTTTTTTTTTTTGGTTTTTTTTCCAATATATTGGTTCTCTTACGTAAGTCATTTTTGCCCAGTTATTTGACTTTTTCTTAAGTACAAAAAGTGAATACCACATCCACTCTGCTGAGTTTGAATGAAGCACAGTCCTTTCAGATTAATTGTGGCCCACTTGTTTTTAATTAAATTTCTTTGTGTGGGGTTTTTTGTGCCGATAACGTGGGAGTAGGTGTTCAGTAAAAGAAGCGTGTCCTTGTTCTGTCATTGTTCATGTTTAATCAGGACCAGAGAAGGAGATTTGGTTCAGTTAACCAAGAGACTGTTCACTGATTCGCTGCAGACGATGGCTCGCAGCAGCAGCTTTTTATCATTTCTTATGCAAACTGAACCGAATTCAATAAAAATCTTAATAAAAAGTAATGAAAAATCTCTTGTTGGTGTTCACGCTTGAAAAGAGAAAAGTCATTGACTCACTTGTTTAGAAAAAAAAAATGACTTGTGGCATCAACTACTTTCTTAAGAAATGCGTCGTTTGAAAATGTCTGCAAAATGGCCTGAAAATTCTTACCGTCTAACTAAAAGCAGAAAGAATGTTATCAAACTTCATGAGATGGAGAATGCAGCCATTCTACAAGTTTTTTTTTTTTTTTTTTTAATAAGTTCAGATATTTACGGGGCGCATTTTGTTGAAAGTCCACAAACAACCTGTGGACTTTTTTCGAAGTGAGCATGGATCTATTGATATTACTGGAATCAGGTCTTTTAAATCGTCCATGCCTCAGCTTCATTGAGTAGAAAATAACTACATGAATTCAGATCAGTCTACCGGCAAATCAGTCTTTCACAGGCTAAAAGCATTTGGATTAAACATTTTTTTCTGCTATGCAATCACACTTTTTTGATAAGAGTGTGACTATCCCAAAACCATGTTGTGGACAATGTGGGTCTCTTAATGCCAATTACCTGCACATCTTCTGCTCATGTCCAAAGGTGCAAATCTTCTGTGACTGGACTATTGTTCTAATGTCTAATGCCAAGTTTTTCTTAGAAGATATTTACCATTCTAAAGATTTGTCTTTTCATTTAAGACAGGAGTGTCCAAAGTCGGTCCTCGAGGGCCGGTGTCCGGATGGTTTTCATTGTGTTCTTGGTTCAATACAGCTGATGCACATAAAGTGAAATCAACTACCAATAGAATTTGGCAGAATGACTCAATTAACTGGATCAGGTGTGTAGACGCAAAAACATATGAAAAACCTTCAGGACACCGGCCCTAGAGGACAGGATTTGGACACCCTGGTTTAAGAAAAGTGTTGGAAGAAAAAAGAAGACAGGAATTGGATGAAATGTTAAGCTTCAACTTTCGATCAATAGGTGAAAACAGTGGAAGAACTGTGGAAGAAGGAAAATCTGAGATGTTCCTTCAGACCTTAACGAAGAAAATTGGGCAAAGTGGCTCAACTATAAAACAAATGAACCAGATGTTTATTTCTTTATTGAGTCTGGCATGATAAAAAATGTTTCATCAAAGTTCTGATCTTTTCTACCTCTATTTAGTTTGCAATGATCACACGCTCCATTCAACAATGCTCCTTTGGACTGAAATTCTTCTCTTAGACAAAATACCAATTAACTATCTCCATTTGTGCCAGCCTGTTTGTTCACGTTTCTTCACCTCTTTTTCACACTCTCCATAACGCTGGACAATTCAGCTCATGTAACTGTACTTAAAATCTTTCACAATTTTTTTATCTATTTTATGAGTAATCCCTCATTCACTCACATCTACTACTTTTTTGCTGCTGCTAACCATCATTTATAACTTACCCATATGACATACAATTAAATTACACACCCTCGCCATCAAGGGGCGCTAAAGGTAAGCAAGTAGGGAAAAAAAGAGCAGGGGTAAAACATATAAGCATTTTACACAGTCAAACAGAATTGTTTGGAAGGCAGTGACCTTAGGTTAGAAGTGGATCTAGGTGGTTTTTTGGATGTAAAAGGACTTGAAGTTTCATAGATTCACTTGTCTCCAACTTTTTATGAGTGGAAGTAAAAGCCATGGTTGCACCCTATCAGTCAACAGAATCATAACTCCCTCTCAGCCTCAATTCTCAGTATCAACCTTCTGAGAAACTGTTTGTTTTTATATGAAGAAGAAATGACACAACACGTACGAAAGAAAACCAACATTTGTCAGGATTCCTCACCTGCTGCCAGAGGCAACCCTGAAAGGTCCTAATCACCCTGATTGGGTGGCACCTGTGATGATTACTGATTCCCAACATCTGTGCACCCTGCCATCTATTTAAGGGGAATCACCCTCCACTTCCCTGTCGGGTCTTACCATCCCTTCCAGCCAGGTCATCCTGGTTGCCTGACCATGTTTTGAAATGTTGTGGTTTTGAAATGTTGTGGTTTTTGAAATGTTGTGGTTTTTGAAATGTTGTGGTTTTTGAAATGTTGTGGTTTTTGAAATGTTGTGGTTTTTGAAATGTTGTGGTTTTTGAAATGTTGTGGTTTTTGAAATGTTGTGGTTTTTGAAATGTTGTGGTTTTTGAAATGTTGTGGTTTTTGAAATGTTGTGGTTTTGAAATGTTGTGGTTTTGAAATGTTGTGGTTTTGAAATGTTGTGGTTTTGAAATGTTGTGGTTTTGAAATGTTGTGGTTTTGAAATGTTGTGGTTTTGAAATGTTGTGGTTTTGAAATGTTGTGGTTTTGAAATGTTGTGGTTTTGAAATGTTGTAACCTTGAGTTGACACTGTGCTTCTTGCTTTAAACTTCTTGAATTGAGTTATTAATAAACCTTGTTTGAAGTCCTGCAATTGGGTCCTCCTCTTTCTGCCATCCTCAAAACCCTGACAACACTTTCCTTATGTGTTCAAAGCAGAGTGTGTACTACATAAGAATTATTTTCTACTTTAATCATTTTTGTTGCAAAAAGTTTCTATAATGAAATTACTTTTGTTCTTGAGCCAAAACCATTTCACAAAAAATGGGGCATGATTTTTATTACATTATAAATGATAGACTTAAAGAACTGACACAGTGTCACGATTTACTATAAAGATAAAAGTAATACATTTTTATAACCAAATGGTAATTATTACACACTTTGGTTCTACGATCGATCAGGTTTTAAGGCTTTACAAACACCTCTTATCTTTTGTTTCTGTTGGATCTTCTGGTATCAGACCAAGATGGTGGACACATCTCCAAAATCTGCAAACAGGAAGAAGTTTTCAGTGTTAATTAGTTAAAAACTAGGCGGACTCAAAACCCCAGCAGTTGGTTAGATGGTAATGGATTCAAAAGATTGATTCAGAAATTTCTAGTTGCAGCACCCTAAAATTAAACTTCTTAATAAAAGGCTGAGATCTATTTCCAGACGAGACTCCCCAATGACATAAGTCAGACTTTGACTTTGAGTCAAAATGTGCTGACATCACATGACAGATCAACCCGCAACCTAATGTCAATGTTACATTATTAACTCAGTGATTACAAATGTCAAGTCTATTCCACACAATGCACTTTCAATCCACCCCAGCAGGCATGGCGCAGGATTGTGAGGTGACGATAACAGCAGTGTGTTCATGAGGATTGTGACTCATGGTTTTCTGAAGTTAAAAAAAATCAAATTTTAAAAGAAATCTAAAATACCAAAGAAAAGGCTTAGAATTGATTAGTTATTCTTCAGTCAGTCATCTTCTTATCCGTCTGTCCCTTTCGGGGGGTGCCGGAACCCATCCAGGCCGATCTAAGGCGAAGGGCAGGGTACACCCCAAACAGGTCACCAGTCTGTCGCGGGGCCACACACATGCAACCATGCACACACACACACTCTTTCCTAGGGGCAATTTGACACTGGCCAATCAACCTAGCATGCATGTCTTTAGAGGGTGGGAGGAAACCGGAGTGCCCGGAGGAAACCCACGCAAACATGGGGAGAACATGCAAACTCCACACAGAAAGGACAGTGTTCCAAGCCTTGTCCCCACCCGGGACTCGAACCCACGACCTTCTTGCTGTGAGACCACTGTGCTGTCCTAGTTATTCTTTTCATGGAAAATTGTCAAAGAAAAAGTTTAATTTCTGTATATTTGATACATTTAAGTGGCAAATGTTGCTGTTGGGTTTTGCCCCCATAATCCAGTCTGGGATAATTGTAAGACAATGGTTGTTCAAACTGGTGAAAACTGCATGCTGGATATTAATATTTATATTTCTAATTGATTTGTCCACTCTAGTTCCATTCATGTGTTCTTTCTTTCAAGCATTGACCAATCACATTGCAACCAGCCTTTGTTGCTGGGTAGTCTAAAATCAATTAAACCTTATAAATTTCCACTGATTTTCCACTGAGTTTCTTCGTAACTTTAGTTGAGTTTGTTGAAGAAGGGACACAATGAAAACCAACAGGCGTGAAACTTGAACTACAAAGTCTGAAACCCCAGATCTATAGTATTAAAATGAAAAAAATACTGAGTTTGACCGAGTTTTCTAGAACGGATCGGTTTCTCATTGTCACACGTTCATGTCCCGGGAAATGAAACTATCAATGGACTGAAATTAATATTTTTTCTGTTAATCTTTGTGGTAAATCTGCTCACATTTAACCATCAATTCAGATATTGAATTTGTCATAATCAGTTTAAAACCCGTATAAAATTAAATAACGAGCTTTCTAAAAGCGCAGTTCAGAATCAGTCAAATAATAAAACCAGCTTCACACAACTGTACACAGTTTAAGTACAACTTTTATTAATACTGGAATCATCACAGTGCGTTTTGTTACATTAGCAGTGACTAGAGTTACCAAAAAAAGGTCAAATTTTACAAATAAAATAACACAGAAAAAAAAAAAAACCCTTGACCTGCAGCGACACTGGTGAGAAAACCATAAGAAAATAAGTCACAATAAATTAAAAAGAAAAACAGCAGGGGAGAGAAAATAGAAGACAGTGACCGCAGGGCTAGAAGAGAATGACGAGAGGAACATATGATTGATTTTTAAGGGTTGTTAACGTAGGTGTTGACTTTTATGATGCCATTGTTCGAACAAAATCAACCCCAAAAAAAAAAGCACCCCAGTGTTAGAGTTCAGATGTTAGCTATCAAGGAAGAAGACAAAGAGAGAGCAACAGACACCACTGAGAACTGGAGTATAGACAGTTAAACATTCAGTAAAATTTCAGCGACAGTGGCACCTGGAGGACATTTCGGCCTCTGCGTTCTGTTTGACGAGAACTTTCAGCGTGTTACATCATGAGCCCCCAGAGGACCTCAGTGAAGCCACAGAGAATCAACCTTTGTCATGTTCACTTCAAATAAGTGTGAAGAAGTGTGTGTGAATGCGCGGGGGGACTTTTTCTCAGTGTTAGACAGCAGGAAGGATTGACAGATTGTGTGTAGGAAGTAGAAGGAAGGAACAGTAGAGGTCTCAACCATGTGTCCTTATGCAACACAAACGCACTTGAATACACAACTGAGGCTCATTTTGGGCGGTTAGTGACAAGTGTGGGCTGTCTACAATAAATATACATCTTTTGAGATTAACATGTTGCATGTTAATGTTTGGCAATGTTTCTAAATTTTTTTTCCGAATATACATATTTGAAAAACACAAAATGTCTATTTTTAATGGTGAGTTCAAGCTGTGAGCAAATGCTTTGAGTGGAAATTTTCCAAATTTCTAAAAGTCTGAGTTACCACGGAAACTGATGAAAACATTTGTCGCTCATGGCTGATGGATTCAGACCATTGGAGCTACTCGAGTTTAGTCGGTAACGAAGCTGTGCCAAATCTAGAAAGCATATGAACAAGTAATGAATGCATTGATAAATAAAAGGTTTAATGTACAATAGTTTGTTTTATTCACGTGTTGATTTTCGATTTGCTTTAAGTCGATCATTTGTGAATTTTTTTATGTGTAAATACATGTAAATATTTGTGTTGGGACTTATGGTGAAACTTCAAATTCCATTTTAATGCAATGCTAAAGTAATATTTTGACGTATAAATACCAAAATGCACAAAGTTAGCTCCTCTGCTTGCTTAGGTTTTACTCAGATTATGGCGCAACGATGTTTGATACTTTCTAAGAAAAAATTGAAGTTATTTATCATTTAGATTGTTGCAGCTAAATTTTATTTTACACAAACATCCACTAGCTACGTATTTGCAACCATCTGGAAATGTTGACCAATTTGTATGACAACTATTTGACGAAACATGACAAAAAAATTAGTGATATTTGGACAGTGAAAGGGATCAAATGAGATTTTTCAAATGAAGAAGACTCAGAAAAGTGTTTAGGCTTTAAACAAAAAAAAAGCCAGATTTTGTCTAAAAATTAATTTTAAGTTGAGACATGAACTTTGAATCAGTTTTTTAGTGTCTGTGTCACTTAAACTCCAACTGATCCATAACTAAAAAAAAAAATTTAAACTAAGTTTTTCAGAAACATAAGATACTTTTTTGTCACCTTGTTGACAAAATGATCGATACGTTATGCCAATGCTCAACAAAATTTTACATTTGCTTCAATTTTAATTTTTGTCCAATTCTGAAATGGCTAATTGGATTTTCAACTTTTTTAAAATTATTAAACACATTTTAGTGATTGCAATTGAATTTAAATTGTCATCAAAGTTTTAAAAACAAAAAAAAAAATTGTTTATATTTCTCTTTTTAAAAAATCAAGTTTTAATATTTTAATTAGCTTCAGTGTAAAAACTCGGAATTTTTGTTTCAGTATTTAACTATTAATCTTTCGGTTAAAACTATGTTAATAGCTGATCATTGGAGGAATTTTTTTTTATTTTTCCATACTCTATTGATCCCTCACTGGAAAAAAAATGTGTGCTACACAACTACACCACAGCAGGGTGCCATGACGGCGCCAATGGTGGGAGAAATGGGGGTTTAAGTGTCTTCTCCAAGGACCCAAGATGTGAACTTAGTGGGAATCAAACTCGCGAAATTCCGGTTAACTTCCGCTCCGAGGGTGGATGCTCTACCACTGAACCACCTTCTCTTTCTATTGATAATTGTCAGGCTATTGAATTTGTATATTTTACTTTCAAATTTAAAACATATTTATGTTGGATCTATTTCTTGCCCAGCAGCTCAGATGACATAAGAAATAGAATAATTGAGAGCTGGAGAAAAATTATGTCACACAAATTTTCAAATGCCACTGAGCTGTAACTTAATTTTTGCAGACACAATTCCCCACCATCGAGCGGACATTGTTCTAATTCAAATAGTCTAATCATGTCATTTCAAACTGAACTTTTGTGTCTTATTTTGTAACAGAAAAGACAACATGAAAAACATTTAATTTCAAACAGATATAAAAGCGAGATAAAATGACAGAGCTGTGCTGGTTAGCCAAGCAGACATTATTTCAGATACCTGCTGGGTTTTGTTGCCAAATTGTCCACAGTGGGAAATCAAGACAAAAACATTTTTAAACCTAAAACAGTTTCCATGGTAATTAAAGGGTAAAAAATATAAAAATAATCTCATGCATACCAAAAACTTAGATATGGCACATAACATCGCTTAAACGTCTTCATCTGCTTTTTATTTACAGAAGTTCAGTGATAAGCAATAATCCATGTTTGAAATGCTGCCAAAAAGACTTCTTAAAAGCTTGATCGAAATTAATTAAAATATAATCTTGAATTGAGAAAGGATGTTCTACATCCATCTGTTTGCCTTGAAAACAACTCCTGCAACTACAGGGTACTCTCACCGAGCTAATGAGAACAACAGCTTGAACAACACTTACACGACACGTTCGTTAGCATGTGACGCAAAATGCTTACAGACACAAAGGCGGAGGGCAGATGAAGACGCACTAATAAAGCCTTCATTTATTTTCTATTAAATGTGATGGGTTCAGAGGATCGGAGACACAATGCAATGTCACTGTAGATGATGGGATCTCTTAGAGCCCACAGTTTGTTTTCCAAATGGTCAGCTACTTGGCATTCTCAGTGGTCTTTAGAAAATGGTCAAATTTGGGAAATAAAGATTCCTTTATCATAATTTTAGGTGTACACAAAATATTCTACTGGTGGTGTTTACAAAGAAATGAATCAACTTCCCTTTTAGATGTAGACAAAATGTGATATTTTTCAGATGGGATCTGACTGTAGATCTCTCTTTAGATCGGATATATTCAGAACCATGCCCAGTCACACCCTTGTTTTACAACGGAGAGGGACGAAGAACGAAAAACAAGAAATGTATCAAACAATATTATGTGTTACGCAACACTGAAGTTGTGCCAAAAAGTGAGCTAGAGTATCCATTTTTAATTGGATTTCAAATTAAAGTTGTTTTTTTTTTTTTTTTCTCTCTCAGAATTTACATTGTCTAATTATTACTGAACTTTTCAACACATAGCCCAAAAAAATTCTAGAGTGTGTATACATTTTCTTGACAATCGCAGTGTACAGTTTGCACATGAGCTGAAAGAGTGTTTTAACGTCATTAGAAATTTTAGTTTGTGTAAGTTTTGTATAAAATATCAAACATTTAATGCCTTTTCTATTTGTTCTAGTAACACAGTGAAAAAAATGTTTTGGACTCAGCTGAGCATGTATATTTATGTACGACATGGATGTGTGTTGTTGTCAAGAGTACTCTTTTGTTCAAGAACCAAAAAGTTGACTTTAACACTCATTAGAATGAACATTTTGATACTGCATGGTTGTTATTTAGCCTGTTCACCTAGTTAAGTTTAGCACACCAATCAATTATCATGTCACAATAAAAACATAAATAGGGTTTATGTTGTTATTTGGGAAGTTTGTAGACAAATGTCATTTTTAAATTTCATACTGATCGTATTTTCCGACATTGCATGAGATGACTTTTCGCCTAAGAAAACAAATTATTTCTTTCGAGATGCTACTTCAGGTCACACGTTAGTCATGTACTATTGAACTGGTGAAAAAAATGGTGGCATTGTCCTTTACTATACTCACCAGTGTGAACGTCTTTAAAACTTAGTCCAGTTTCTGTATATATTTTAATCAGCCAGGAAAGTCTTCTTGAAGCAATTTGTTAAACATCTCTTGTTTATATTTGTCTTGAGTTTGAAGACGTTTCACCTCTCATTCAAGAAGTTTCACCAAAGTTAAAGTCACTATTGAGAGCGTTGGAGTTTTAAAGTCAAGAGATGAAGAAACTGGTTTCTTTTGGAGAAGCGTTGGCTCAGTGGTTGGGTTTGTCCCAAGGTACTCTAGAGTCAAACTGTCGCAGTTCGCTCACTTGCCAAATGGAGCTAGTTTCTCTATCTTTATAGATTTGAACAATTCCGGTTCTGATTCATTAGTTCGATTCCAGCTCCCAACAATTCTCTATTACATTTTCTTTCAGAAGAGGGATTTAAAAAAAGAATCCAGAGGCTTTGCTAATCAATGGTCTTACTAAGTGATGTTTTTATAGTTTTCACCATGTCTCTGCAAAGACTAGCATACAGAACGAATCTGTAACTGCAAGTTTAGCTCAGTAGTAATTAGCTCAGTGCCATAATCATAGCTAAATTTGCTAGCTTTGTGGAGTTGGCCAGGCACTGCCCTAGCATTATTTCTTTTTTTTTTAAAAAACACCTGCGCTAATTTGTTTATATTGTTTATAGTTGGTTGCAATTAGTCCCATTGTTGCATTGAGTAGAGCTTCCGATTGTGGCGGAAAGATGTAGCCACACTTTAAATCCCTGAAACAAGATTCGCCCGGTTATGCGACCATCCCGGTGGATTCTTTGGTAAATTATTCTATTTATTTTATTTTTTAAACATTTTGATTCTATGTTTTGTAATTTTAATGCATTTTTTTCTGTCTTGTGAAGCACTTTGAATTATATTTTGTATGAATTATGCTACACAAATGAATTTTCAATTTTCAATGTAAATATAATGGAAATGCAGTCCTGGTTCAAATTGATTTTCGATCATCGATGCTTGACCCTTCTTGCCAGTAACACAAGCATCAACAAAGCTTCTTGAATGGGAAGGAAAACGTCTTCACACTCAACCCAAGTCTAGATGACTTGACTTCCAAACTAATACTCCTATCGTATTCAGTATTTTTTTTGTTTTTTTTTAATGTTGTCAAAATATACAATTTGTTCATTTTAACAAGAAAACAATCAGCGCTCAGATATAACTTTAGTTAAATCTTGAGGGGTCATTAAAGACAAACTTCAGATGATCATTCGACTAAATATGCATATTTTGTTTGAAGACTGGAATATTTTTGTTCCGTTTCCAGCTCAGCATTCATTGAGCACATTGTGTTTCAAAGTGACAGCCCACTTACAATGCCCCTCAACCTCAAAAAGTAACAACCGTGTTCCAAACTTCATGTTTAGCAGAGGTTAACAGTGTTGCACAAAGTAAAAATGGTTTCCCCTCCAGCTCATTAAAATGAAACATCTCATGTTCTCGTTAAAACGGTCACAAACGTGTAAAGAAAAAAAAAAGCTTTAGTAAAGGCGTAAAATTAATGAGAGGTCTGATGTCACTGCTAGAGGAGCGTACAGGCATGGTGATGAAAAGTTCACAAGCCAAACAAGAACACATTCACTCTCAGCTCAGACATCCTACATCCATATAGTAGTTTGTGTTAAAACTGGAGTTTTTTTCTTCATCTTTTTTACATTAATTCAAAGTAAGACTTAGTATTTAAACAGTACTGCAGAAGGAAAACAGAAACGGAATATTTTACATATTTTCTAACAAACCTTTATACCAAATCTGTGCAACTGATTCTCTTTTACAAGTACAGCACATACAGTACATATTGTATGAACAGGCAGTGAAATGCTCATTCCACACATCTCCTCTCCCTGTCAACTTCAGAGGTCTTATCTAAATCCCCCCGCTTTGTCATTGTGAGCACATCAAGCAGGCTTCAACTTTTTTTCCCACATCAGAATCCTCATAAATAATCCTTTCAAAAGATGCTTCGTAAATTTAGATTATTTGCACTGAGTTAATCTGAACTGTTCCGGGCTGGACAAACGGTTTATTTTTATTTCCCCTATTTGTTCAAAGAGCAATGCCTCATTTACTCTTTCATAAAGCGGATCATTTAGAATTTCTACTTATGGCTGAACGAATGTTTTTCATCAGTAGAAAAAGTTCATTGAAGAGTTAGTTAAGTTATTCTATTTGATCAAGACTTGGCTTTATTAAAAGTGCTTTATTTAAAATTTATGCATATTTTAGATCTCAAGATAAAGGTTTCTGGTGTTTTATAAATTGGAGATTTCAGTCAGTCGGAGCTCACTGTTGTTCCAGGCAAGTGCATAGATGCATCAAATTTGTTTGAAAAATGGACAAATACGGACACGTGATGTCAAGTTTTGCTTTAAAAAAAAAAAATTAAAGGAAGTCCATTAACATTAGCAACCAACGTTAGCAACCAATTAGTTTTCATTTGTCTCATTGTTTCGTACGGCTGTTCAAAGTGTTGTTTTTACTGACCAATGTTTTAACCCACAATCCCTCATTTATCAAAGTTGCACACAAAGGGTGTAAATTTCTGCTCCTTTTACGAATGTAGCTATCTTATCTTATTTAGATATACAAAAGATGTGCAAGTGGTTAATTTGGCAGCAGAAAAAGAGTGTAATTACAATGCATATGCTTGAAAATATTCAGATCCATGCTAAGTCACACTCTTATTTCATGACAAAAAAGACGGAAGATGACAATTGAGAAGAATTTCTAATCTGCAATAAAGACGACAAAGTGGATTCAAATAAAAAAAATGTGTCAAGTTCATTTTTAGTGGGTTCTTCTCTACAAGTGATGGCATCGTGTTGACGATGTTCTCGGATCAGAAAAAATGAAGCACTAGAAAGAGTCAAAAATATGGTGAAATAAAATAACTTCTAAGTATTTTTGTACTACGCAGGGGGTCTTAATTGCTTTTTGGCAAATAAAAAGATGCTATCTCTTCATCAAAATGATGAAGAGAATCATGGACGCCTTCTCCACTGGTTTGAAAAAAAAAATCTGAATAAAAAACTGGCAATAATTATAATTTAGCCAGAATATCCAGTCTGTTTTATTTCATGACATTTTGATACCGTGCTGCTTTCAAATGTATCTAATCATTTTTTTTTTTTTAAATAAAAACAAAAACAACTCCCATTTTTAATAATTCAATTATTTTACTTTTTAGATTGTATTAAAAAAAAAAAAACTACAGTAAAAAAGTTAGTTTACCTTTGGGGATTATTATCTGAATTTTATCTTTGAACAATTACATTTTAGCCTGTATTTGTTGCCAGATCAACTAAAATCCAATGGGCTTCTTCACAGACCAAAATGTGCAAACCCACTATGTGCAATTTTGATAAATGAGGGTCAATGAGAGCGAATGTGTTTAATTTAGTCAAAAACTTTAGAATAAAAATGTAATTGGCTGTATATTTTATTAGTTTTGAATTCCACATTCTAAAATAAAAAACTTTTGTAATCTACTGAGAAATGTTAGTAAATGTTTTTTTTTTTGTTCTTTTTCTGCACCGTCCATTGCCCCCCCAAAAAAAAATAGTAATAATTTGCTTCGCTCAGATTTATTGGAAACCAAGAAATTAATCTTGTTATTATTTGTATTTGTCTATTTAAGCAACTTTTTTTTTTATGTTTTGGAGCATTCTTCACTTGAGTAAGCAGATCTAAGTCTTTTTTAAAAAACAAAAACAAGCTATCCAAAGAACAGTCGTACCCTTTTCATTTTTGCATTGTGTGTTGAGCTCCTGAAACGACCGTTCAATCGTAGAATCCATCACTCTATAATTTGCATGACTTTTTTTTCCTTGTCTCTTATTTGACCAAAACCTCCTCTAGTACCAGCCTCATCACTTCCTCTACTTCACCATCTTTTTTTTCTTCTACTTTCTGAAATTACATCGTCAGTCTACAGCAACACCTACTGGCTATCTAACTACTCTACTCCCATCAAAGTGCTTTCAGTTTGACTTTTCTTTTTTTTTGTAATTCGTTACTTTTATCAGAGAGAGACAGAGACACGTGACGTTACCAACTAGCCATGAATTCACAGTCGATGTGTAATTTAGCATTCCTGATGATTGCCTGAATGGGACAAAAGGAGAACCCGCAATCCCCCATCCATCCACTTGTCTGAAACAAGAAAAATAAAACACACTTATTGCTCCATTTCCGATTTATCGTTTTCTCTGTGGTTCTAGAAAATATATATGAATATATCTATACGCCTGGATTACGGCTCGTAACTTCTCGTACAGTGATAACAAGGTAAATGACGTCACGATAGAAACAAGAAAATACACGCACGACATACAGGAAAAAAGCCCTGCCCTCATTGGGTAACCAGCTGTCCTGCAGCAGAGCTCTACCCGCCCCCTACCCTCTCAAACATACTCACACACACACGATAAATCAACCTTATGTCCCCACTTGCTCAACTTTACACTTCCCCACATGCACACACGTTACTGCGAGTGCACAATATGAACAGAGGGAGAAAGAGAGAGAGAAAGAGGGGCTAGCACGGTTCAATGCCAACAGTATTTTTTAAAGTCCTTTACATTAGGATGAACCAGATATTTTCTGGTTTGTTAGCTCCCCATGCTAGAACCAAAGCTTCAGTTCAGTAACGTGGAAACACTCTGACTCCTCCCATCTCTCTTTAACACCATCCCTAACCCATCCCTCTCTAACCTGTGATCAGACAGTCAGGGTGAGGAAGTCGAAGGGGGGGAGAGTACATCGGCAAACAGAACAGATCTGTTTCTTTCATTCTTTGCCTCTTTTAGTTTGAAATGATCAGTTTGTTTTTTGTCCTTTGCGGGTGGGTCTCTCCGTCCCTAGAGGAGGGTGTATAGAAGACAAACATGCGTCCAACACACACTAGTTATAGTGGCCTGCTAAAAGCCTGTCAATAATAAGTATTTCACTTTTTATTGTCAGAATGGGTTAACATTATTAATGTTATTATATTATATATAATTTGCTCTAAAGATGTTTTTCTTTTTTATTTCTCTTCTATAGCTTCCCCTACGTGGTTACGGTTTTGTCTGCACTAGGTGGTTGGGTTACATCGTGCCGACATTTTGACCCCCTACCGGCCGATCAACATCCCGCTTCTTCTGCTTTTCCACCGATCACAAAATACGTGGAGCAGAGCGGTCGTTAGAGACGGTTTTGCGAAGGCGAACTCCTCTCCGGATGGTGGTCAGCATGTCTCCTTCTTCTCCTTCTGTTCCTGCCTGAGAGTCAGTGGAGCCCGTCGCTGGCGTGGGGTCATCTGGGAGGGCGGGGAATGGAAACTGGCCCTCGCCGAGTGCGTGAGCGCTTGCCACCAATTCGCCAATCTTCTCAACTAAGCTGTGCCGATTGGCAGCGATCATCTGATCCTCTTCTGAACCAGCTCCTGAGCCGGCGGCCATCAGGAGACCCCCGTGTTGCTGGGCGTAGACCTCCAATGCTGCCCCGGAACCCCAGGCGGTGTTCGGTAGGCTGAGGCGCTTTGGTGATGCTTTCACATAATCAAGCCCTCCCTGGGTGTCCTCTACACCAGTGAAGAAGACACACTCTTCACTGCCCACACGGACTGGCACTCCCTGCCCCCCACCTGCTCCGGGGGAGTTTGAATCTCCGGGGACGGTGGGTGTTTTGACAGGCACAATGGGTGGTCGGATAGGGATGGGCCCTGCGCTGGACAGTGTACGCCTCACTCCTGGCTTGGTGGATGGGGTTCGGCGAATTGTGGCAGTTCCCGGAGTCCCAGCTCCTCCCCCACCTGCTTGCCCTGGTATCACATGACCCCCTGGACCGAGAACGCCACTTGGCAAACCGGCTGTACTGGCCGGCCGCTTGGTTTGGATCATACGTCTGTAGTTCTGAGCGATGTTGGAGTGCCGGGGAATTGTAGAGGACTTGTCAAACTCGGCTTGTCCATCTGGACCTTCGGTGTCGCCGTTCACAGAGTAGCAGTCATAATCTGAACCTGAGAGGAAGAAAAATAGAAAATTGGAAAGTTATTGAGAAACTTCGCAGACAGAGAGTATGTAGGTAAGATTATTAAATTTCCTGAGCGCCGGCAGACAGACGGAGGAACTAATCCAATACTTTCCTATTTTATCTCTTTTGTTGTTTTCCAGCTGCTGTCAAGGAAACCGCCAGAATGCATCTATCAAAAAAAAAGTTTGGCTGCTTCCTGAATTATTAAATCCATATCTGATGTTTGTAGCACTGACAGGCGAAAGTGATACTATAAAGAACAAACATCTGCAGACCCTGTAAATATCGACAGCACAGTTACGACCCCTAACTGCTAGCTTCTCCCAAGACGCTTGCAGAAATATGATGATGAATGTAGCCAGGTGAGATGTAATAAATTTGTCTCTACTCGATGAAGAAGATTAAAAACTGTAGATTAGAGTCTGACCTTGTGAGGGAATGGTGTCCTCGGAGCAGGACGGGGTTGTCGTCTCTGTGCTGTAACCACTGGAGTACTGGAGGGAGTCTCTGCTGCTCTTCTGCTGTTCCATGCTCAGACCCCGAGTCAGAACCATGGCCAGGTCGCTCGCCGCAGGAGAAACCTCCTCACCGTGCTGAAGTCACACAACGAAACAAAATTAATGACAACGAATTGAGTCCATATTTGAAAATGAACTTCATTAAAAATCCTGATTTCTTTTTTTCTCCAAGTCGTGGAGAAACTACCGTAATTTCACGACTATAAGGCGCATATAAACGTCTTAGATTTTCTTCCAAATGAGCAGTGCGCCCTTTCGTGCGGTGCGCCTTGTGTGTGAGAAAAGGCGGACCTAAAAGAAAACGCCTTGCCCGTGGGGCGAGGCAGACCTGAAAGAAAAGGCATGAGAACGTTAAAGAGTGAAGTGTGGGCGTGGATTGTGTATAAAAAGGTATGTGCTGTATGCACAACATTGCTGTTTTAACCCTGAAAATGGCAACGAGACACGCTTATGACGCTCAGTTTAAGCTGAAGGCAATCAACTACGCGGAGGAACATGGGAATCGAGCCGCCGCCAGAAATTTCAGCATCAACGAGTCGATGGTTCGTAAGTGCAGTACAGACAGTGACTTTGACAGCGAGGAGCGAAGTGGACCTGCTCTGTTGGATATTGCCCAGCTGTTCGATTCCAAAACAGAGGATGAGGACTTTGACGGATTTGAATAAAGACTATTACCGGTAATGTGCTTGTTTAGTATCGTTACTACTTAAATAAAGCACAACCAAACTCAGTTTTGCTCCCGATCTATTTTTTAATACGCACATTTGCATGCGTGCGTGTGTGTTGTTGTAAGGTGGTGTGTGACTGAGACTGCGCCTTTTCGTACGGTGCGCCTTATGTGTGTGTTAAATACAGCAATGGTGCAAATAACTGAGACTGCGCCTTATCGTACGGTGCGCCTAGTGGTCGTGAAATTACGGTATTCAATTGAAAAGTTGCGCGTGTTTGTCTTCTCAAACTGTGTCATAAATAAACAAAAAATTTTACAAAACTAATATGGTCAGTCTGCAGAAAAAATGACTGTAAAGCAATAAAAAACATGCAGGCATTTGTTTAATTGGGTAAAATCTTAAAAAATAGATAAATGCAATTAGTGAGGTGGTCTAATTCACTCTTTTCTGCAGACTGTTGAAGTTTCAAGGGTCTCTGTAATGACAGTAACACAGTATACCTACATATGTACACGTGGTACATATCATCTATTTTTTTTTTTTCTTATGTTAGATATCCATGTAAACAATGCCTCATCCAATAAAATCCGCTGATACAAACAAGACTAAAAAATCTGCTCCATAATGAGGCTTCAAAATTGGTAAAGAAATAGTTTCAAGATTTTTTTTGGATTGGTTCAATCTGTGAACAATGTGCATGTACTTTGTAATTCAAACCATAATATAATTACACCAGTCACTAAATCCAAAATATGTATTTTTCTCTCAGCAGCACGTCTTTCACTATATTAGCTAGTATAAGCTAGGTTTCCATTCATCCTTGTTCTTTCCGTCTCCGGTCATAAAACACAGAATTTATTGTCTGATTTTTAACGGGTCACATAAATTTTTGTGGGTTTTTTTTCAGAATTCCGTAGCAGTGTGCCATTTGTCTTCCGCCATCTCGATGTGAACACACCTTCAGCAGATAAACATCATGCACCATCACCCTCTCAGTGTCACCTTCCTGTTTCATCCAAAAGATCTTTTTGTTTTGCCCTAACGAGAAGGCGAGGGGTGCCGATGTGTACCCCGGCTGATTTCAGGCGAGAGCCAGAGTACACCCCAAGCAGGTCACCAGTCTGTTGTGGGGCAAAACACATTCCTAGGGGCAATTTCATACCGGCCGATCAACCTAACCTACATGTTTTTAGAGGGTGGAAGGAAACTTGGGCACCTTGAGGGAACCCACAAATACACGGGGAGAACATACAAACTCCATCCAGAAAGGTCAGCGTTCTAAACCTCGGCCCACTCGGGACTCGAACTCTGACTACTGCAATATTGTGTAGCCCCAAAATATCTTACAGAACAAAAAATTAAATTGTTGTTCTTTGTTTTCTTAACATCGCTCTGCTTTGAGATGCACAGAAACAATCTTATAAAAGGGTTACGATTGGTCGGGTTAAGATTAGGATATTTAGGATTGGGTTTGATACGGTTCGTATGGTCGTGCTAGAGTTTGTTGAGTCAGCATTGTTAGGGTTTGTAGAGTCAGAGTTATTGGGTTTAGGTTTTGTAGTTACAGTAGGTAATCAGAGTTAGGGTTTGTAAAGTAAGGGTTAGGGCTACTATGATATCAGGGCTAGATCCAGTTGCTTTGTAAGGTTACGATCGCCAGGTCTTCTTCGTTTGCCTCCCAACTTGACTTCCTGTTTCCCTTCTTCCTTGGAATGAGTTTTTGAAACTACAGTTTTGTGGACTACTAGGTTTTTATTTTTTGTACTATTTGGTGATCCATTTAGTATTTCATTGTAAAGCTTTATGGACAAGAAAAACAAATCTTTACCTTTTTCAAGACCACTGAGTTTTTCATAAATGACCCTTACCTTGATTTTCAAGCAGATAGAAAACACAAAAATATCGAAAAAGGCACCAAAAATTTATGATCCAATGCCTATGTGTATTAAATAAAAGTTTTGCGAGTTTCGTTCAAATCGGTTGCGGGGCCACTTTCAGATTTTATCTGTGTGAAATACCTACCCTCTCTTTCTTTGTATCTACCTATTCTACAAAGGTAAGGCCATATCGTTGGCTGCATGCCTTACTTCTTGCAATTTCCCGATGGTGGAACTAATTAAAGGTTTTCTTGATTCTTGAAGCAACCAGAATATTTCAAGAATAGAAATAACTGATTATAAAATAAAGTTCTTCTCATCCAAGTTTGTACGAACAAATTTTTCAGTTTCCCAATCGTTGTTTATCATTACCTTGGCAGCGATTGTAGCTGGTGACATCCTGGGTCTCTGCCCATCATCAGGATGTGACGGCCCAGCGTAACCCTGGGATCCTGGCGACCCCTCATTCTCCCGTGGACGATCCAGAGGTTCCTTTCTTCTCTGAACAGGTGCAGCAGCCACAGGCTGTTCATACTGACCTGCTTTGGACCAATCCTGGAGAGGCGAGTGGAATTAGTTATCAAGAACTAGCATAAAGGATTAGCACGTCAGACTTGTCCACTATCCAGCAGTTTGAGACCCTTCATCTGAGTGCAGAGAAAGGTGTGGGTGGGAGTCTCAGTGCGTGCATGTTAATTCCTGTATTTAAACAGGGCTTGTTTTGAGAGTTAGAGAACATATTCATACAGGTAGCTGGTTTATACCCTGCTTAGTTTTGACCGATTGTGAATTCCCCAAAAACGGCATGCATACACAGCACAGGCCGATGTTTTAATGCAGCAAAGCAATGTGGTTAGGAATGAGTTCATCTGATGAGAAAACAAAAGAAAAAGAAACTTGTGCTTTTAGTCGAACTTATCAAACGCCAACAGAAGAAAAAGGAGCAACTGAAGAAATGGCAGTGAATGGAGAACAAACCTTCCACATGGGAACCTTTGATGTGGGAGAGGAGGAGCTGGATCCAGAGGGGCGGGTATAGGGTGGGGACGCAGGAACAGGGAGAATGACAGAGAGAGGCCTGGTGGAGCCAGAAAGAGAGAGAGCGGGGCGGAAGGTAGCGAAGGACGAGCCAAACTGCGGGACGAGAGATACAGGCATGTGATCAGAGAATGAAAAAGTAAAAGACACGGAAAGGTAGCCAGCCACAGGGCCGCTGGGCCAACACAGGGTGCGAGCACAAACACCTAAAGCAGATAAAGTGAAGGTCACATCAAGCTGGGTTTTAGAAAAACAAATTTGGAAAAGTTGGAAAAAAACAATCATGCACCGTAGAAATTTATCTAAATGATTATTTCTCTTTGTTTCAAGCGGAAACCCACACGCTCAACCATTTACACGAGGTTTTAAAAAAATCCTAGAAATCATGTCTAGATTTTTTTCCCATTCTATTCTTGTGCAATCGTTTTTATTTTCTAACCTCTCATCTCCAACAAATTCCATTGAATTTTACCACATTGTTTAAAAAAAGAAAGTGGGCACCGAGTTTCAAACAAGATCCACGTAACCCAGCTGGATGAACCTTCGCTCTTCTTATGAACTCACATCACTTTTACTAACAAGCCAGTGATGGAACACCAACAGATTTTTGGCTACAGGCATGGAAATGACTTTATATGCAGACTGAGAGATAAAAGCAGCGCTTCAGTCAGAATGTTGATGAAGACCCCAGGAACTGGTTACTTTGGACCTCAGGTTCAGGTCAGTGTTTTTACACCACAGCATCATTTTGTTCAATACTCCACAACATAAATATAAATTCATAAAGATAACATGACAAGAATGTTTTAGTGCTTTGGGATTAGTTTGCTTCTGCCCCACAGTCTCGGATATATTTCCTATTCTTTCATCCGAGGTTCTCTGACGACTTTCTTGTATTCTCTACAATTTCTCTGGTCATTCTCGACAGCGGTGATTGGTGTTCCTGTTATCCTCCAACCAGGTGGCTAGCTGTGCAACCGGGTTTGGTAAGACTGTGTCTGTATCAGCTGTGTCTCATCTTCCTCTTTGTTGTATAAACCTGGGTGTTTTTCAGGTCTTTTTCTGGTGTCTGACCAATAATCTTGCCCATGACCCGCCCATTGTTTTCACTGCTGAATCCATGGAGATTGTTGCCATCATAGGAAAAAAATAATCACAAATACGTGGGACTTTAATCAGAAGGTAATTGTCTCTGTGTGTTCCATCATATTTGGCCCCACTATGGCTGCCCAGGACTCATGCCTGCCCAAGACTGGCTACTAGCCTGTACCTGCCGACCGCTTCTGTCTTCAATAAACTTGGCTGTGCATCTTGGTCAGTCATCTCCAACTTTACCACATGACAAATCATAAAATATATGTCCATGTGTTTCTTTTTTACATTATTTCTTTGGCCGTAGGGTTGCATCTTTTTTGTAACAAATTAGAATATTCCAGGAAACTGCCTAATGTAGATACTGGGATCATCGTCATAAAGAAATGTCTTTTGAACTCAGATTTTGTTTCTCAGTTTCTTTAAAGACTAGGATCGTTATGCTTTATTTTTCTCTAAAATACTGTTATTGTTTTCTGCAAGGCTTGTCTGACTCATTGTCGGTGATCCTGATAATTATCAGATTTATCACATGCATTTTTCCATTTCATTCCAAATGTAGCAGCTCTTATTTTTAGTCTTGGGCTTTAAGACTAGAACTGCCATACCTGTCAATATGACTCTACTTCACTTTAATATGCTAATTAGAATAAACAAAACACAGCGTAGGACTTTTTGTGATTTTTAATATGAACATGTTTTTTTATTTTATCATGTACTTTTTGTGTTCTAAACATGAACATTTCAAAATTTATAAGCATTTTATCTCCTGTAACCTGCTGTGCCCTTCAGCAGCTGAGAGGAAGCGCGCATTGCCACCATAGCAACAACTTCTAGGAAGTTGCTAGGACACATTGCCACACATAATTGTGTGTGTGTTTATATTTGTGGAGAGAGACAAGTAGGACACTGACGCCATTACAGAAACATTTTAGAAAGGTTGAGTGAGATAATATTAAAGAGAAACCATGAAGAGAGTAAGAAAATTGTTGTCTGAATAAAGTCTGGCCATGTTTTCTAGATAAGTCTTTAAAGTTCAGGTTAACATATTGGAATATGGCCAATTTTTAACGAGGACATTTTTGAAGAAGCAGCGAAAAATGCGGGAAAAAAGTAGGCTATTAACAAAGTAGTTTTTTTTTTACTTTGGTGTTTGCTTTTTTTAATTCTAGATTTTAAAAGTATTCAACAATTCATCATTAAAATTACTTTAAAAATTGAGTTTGTAAAAGTTTATTTATGCAATAAAGCAGCGCAAAACATGAATAATTACATAAGCGTGACATTGACGGTCATGGTGCTTGCAGGCAGGCTTAGAACGCGGCGGTGCTAGCGTTAACTCATTTTTATCCTTTCTTTCCCGTCCTGCACAACTGTTCTTCTATTTAGAGCAGTTTTAAAGCAGGTCAAAACATTTTTATACAATATTGTACCTCTGTGGATCCAGCTCAACAACTATGAACAGGTTTGAAGTAATTTTTTTAGGTTTAAATAACTTACCTGATAAAACATTAGTGACATGTGAAGCAACTCTTTTTATTTTATTTTATCTCTAACTCTATGCTGCAACATTCAACCCAATCTGTTTGATCTGTATGCAGACAGATAAAATGTTGAAACTGATCTGAAGCATTTCAAAGATGTGAGCAACAGAGAACTTTAAACTATCTGGGGATTTTTTTTTTTTTTACATCATGTGTCCCGCCAGCGATTCACGTCTTCATTATTTAATAAAAAACAGAACTTTTTAAAGTTTGTTTGACTGTTTATTTTCTATCTCGTGATTTTTTTTTTGCATTATTTTCTTACGGCTTCCAGCACAGGTGGGTACGTTCAACCTGCCACGAATCATGTTTGTCACAACGGAAAGCAGTAACAGATGGTAAAAGAGAAGAAGCGAAACGGTCGTGTGTGAAAGCTGCTTAAAATTCCGATGATTGTTTGCTTTGGCTCCGGAGCATTATCAATATAATTGTGTTTTGCTTGAAAACAGATGTGCATGCTCCACAAAGAAAAAAGAAAGATGAGCTCCCAAATCCAGAAAAACAACTTCTCTGATTTTGTTGCTCAGCAATCCATGAAGCGAAAAAGAAAGCAAGTGGTGTGTTGCTTGGAAAAATTGAGTTCAATAGGCAGTTAATGTGCAGAGAGACATTATTTTTCTCCGTACGCCAGAAGAAAACAGATTTACTAACTTGCTAATTGCTGCATTGATTAAAAAATCCTTGAAGTATAAATTCATTCGAAGAGAAAAGTCGGGTTTGACGGTTTCTTCACGATGCTTAGATGCCGTCTCAGCCAATCAGAATTCAATCTCAGCAGGAAAAACCATTAAACCTCTAGAGAATTATCAATGTTGGATTGATGTTCCCATTCACAAGTTTAACAATGATTTTATAAATCAATAAAAGGCCACAAAAGACCAACTGCAACAAGAAGTCATTTACAGAAGCTTTGCTGAAAGGACGGTCAGTTTAACTCTTAAAAACCTGAGTCAGGATTAAAAAAAAGCAGAAGTTTTTGGGTTTTTTTTATTTGACCATATTCCTGAGATTAATTTTTGTGGTTTTCAGGGCAGAAATTGAATCCATATCATTCATAAACTGAAAATATGAGAAGGATGAAATTAAACATTTTACAACAACTTCACCATGTTGGATTTTTTTTAGCGCCGCAAGAAAAACGCCAAGTCATAAGTTAAACTATGGTTAAGATTTCTCTTTTTGCTTCCTGGTAGATACGTATGTTCAGGATTGTTTGATTTAGGACATTTAAAAGAGAATTTCAAATTTGAATTAATTTGTTACATTTTGTCTTCTAAGCACCTTATCCCTGACGAGGTTGCATGGGGTGCCGGAGCCTATCCTGGCTAAGTTCCGCCGAGAGGCAGAGTACAGCCCAAACAGGTCACCAGTCTGTCACAAATTTGAATAACTTCTATGTTAAAATATCAATCAGAATTTAAATTTTTATGGAAGACCTTTACAAATAAATTTGTCCTTTAAATCTGTCGTCACTGGTTGAATTTGTACTTTTAAAATAAATGTAGTGAAAATAAATAAATGTTTGAATAAATTGCAGCATTTGTGGGTTCAGTTGGCATACAAAAAAAACCTACTGCTTTTGACCAATCACTAACTAGCTTTGGTGACAAGTAAGACTTTCTATTGGTCGGATTAGTAAACCTGAAAGAATCCAGAAAAGCCCAACTAAGGTCTACACGCTTGTTCAGTTTGTACAAAGACTATTCAGTCGCTAGTTATCCGGTATCCAGACAAGGAAAGAGACACCGGGAAACTAGCCAGAGTGGAGGACTGTAAAGTTTTAAAAATAGGGCATTTAGAACTTTTTTGGAGGTCTGACTTAAAAAAAAACTTACCGTTGTAGGCGAGCTGCATTCACTAACTGACTGGCACGTTTCTGATGCCTCTGAAGAAGCTGAGCTGGATGACTTCTAAAAACAAACCAAAGAACACAAGTGATTATTCAGACCATAAGACAGAGTACATGTGTGTGAATGAGAGAGACCCAAATGGAAAACTGAGGTTACAGGGAGAAGAGATAAAGAAGGTGGAAGATTTTAAGTATCTAGGATCAACAGTCCAGAGCAATGAAGAGTGTGGAAAAGAGGTGAAGAAGCGTCTTCAGGCAGGCTGGAACGGGTGGAGGAAAGTATCTGGTGTGATGTGCGACAGAAGAGTTTCAGCTAAAATAAAAGGGAAAGTGTACAAAACCGTGGTGAGACCGGCCATGCTGATTGATCTAGAGACAGTAGCACTGAGGAAAAGACAGGAAACAGAGATGGAGGTAGCAGAGATGAAGATGCTGAGGATGCCTCTGGGAGTGACCAGGATGGACAGGACTAGAAACGAGTGTATCAGGGGGACAGCACATGTTAGAGGTTTTGGGGATAAAGTCAGAGAGGCCAGACTGAGATGGCTCGGACATGTACAGAGGAGAGAGAGAGAGTACATAGGAAGAAGGATGCTGGGTTTGGAACCACCAGGAAAGAGGACCAGAGGAAGACCAAGGAGGAGGTTCATGGATACAGTGAAGAAAGACATGAAGATTGTTGGTGTGACCGAAGAGGATGCAGCAGATAGGGTTAGATGGAAGAAACTGACTTGCTGTGGTGACCCCTGAAGGGAAATTCCAAAAGAAGAAGAAGAGTGTGTACCTACGTGTGTGTGTGTGTGTGTGTGTGTGTGTGTGTGTGTGTGTCCATGCAGGTGTGATGTTACAACTCATCATCATCAATGTTGCACAAAAATATCAAATATTTGCACGTTACCTGACTAGTGATGTCTGAAGGCATGGGCGAGGGAGGCTTGGAGTAGATGTTGGCATCCTGGGATACAAAGCCCGAGTCGTGGGAGGAGACGCTGCTGAGGCGGTGTGCAGCGATGCCTCCTGGTGGTGGAGGCTGAGGCGGCAGGCTGCTGCGGTAGCGATAGGAGGAGGAGGTAGGTGAATGTGGCTGTGAGCCGCCACCTACGCCTCCTCCTCCTGATGAACGGGAAGCACTACTGTGGGCACTGTTGACGCTGCTGTGAGGGACGGAGGAGGGGAGGAAAAGAGTGATGGAGGAGGATGAGGTGAGGATGTTTGGTGAAAACAGAATTTATCGTCACAGGGATACGCCGAGGACAAGAAGAAGTTATCCATTGATTATTTTTAAAGATGATTAAAAAAAAAAAGATGGGAGGAAGTTATGCGAGATAATGATGGGTTCATAGCAGAGGGTTAGTGCGGTGAGCAGCGGTCCCACAGTGGTCCCAGTTAGAAGCAGCAAACCAGTCAAACCAGCAGGAGAGAAAGAGGGCAGGTGGAGGAGGGACACACAAAGATGGGTGGTCAGGATGACGGGAGGAAATAGGGGAAGGAAAGGGAGAGGTAAACAAAGAATGTGTGAGCTCGAGGGATTCAGTACACACACAAAATAAAACTTTTCTATGCTTTTGTATATAGAATTAACAACTTCCTAAAACTTTATTGCCTAAGAAATTGATCAAACCACTGAAAGAATTTTAATTAAACGATCCATGGTTTCTTGATACTAACTATAGATCAACTGATGTTGTTTTTTATGTCATGCAATAAAAATTTAAGGTCACAAAGTCACACATTTTCAGGGCGTTATATGTATGCTGTTATCCTGTTTTTCAAATTTGGCCACTTGGTAAAGTTAGGATTACGCGACATGATAAAATGTACGGAATATAGTCAAAAATACTTTTCGCAGTAACTATTTGTCACCCCACCATAACAATAAAATTGGAAAAAAATTGTTTTGTTGATGTATTCAACTGCATGAAGCAATTGTAGTCCAACATCTGTAGACTAATATAAACAATGACAAAGTAGATATGATACACACGAAGATTTTAGTCAAAAACAAAAATCCAAATTCATTATCTAGCAAGGAAGAAAACTTATCATTTTCACAGTGAATGGGAGGAAGAGTTCTTTTTCACTAACGTGAAAGAAAACTGCGTGTGCCTCATCTGCGTTCTTATTTTGAAAGGAGTAGATTTTGTCAAATCTTACATAATTGCTAATTTGTACAAACATGGTTCAGAGTTTTTGATTTGATAACTGTTGGTGGCTGGTAAAAATTGAAAAAGATTTCCTGCAAAATGTTGTGGAAGTGATCATTTGAAAATGAAACACTTAAATATTTCATATTGAAATGTATCTGTTTCTGTTTAATCAAACTGAAATAATTATTGTGATGGATCATTAACAATCAGTGTCTTCACATAGAATATCATTAATAATAATATCAAATTAAAGGTACTCCGTGTAACTTTGTTATTTCAGAAGTGTATTATCAAAGTGGTAGCCCTTTGCATTATTACTCAGTGCCCTTGAAGTAGCTCTCAGTTTCAAAAAGGTTGGTGACCCCTGTTCTAGAGTGTGTTTTTGTTTGTTTGTTTGTTTGTTTGTTTGTTTTACTGAGAGATCCATAAGTAAAAAAGTTTAGACAGAACAGCCTGCTTTACAAGTGAGATCACTACTTCAGCGAGGAGGTGCCGCTGTTGGCAAAATATACACAAACTGCATTATGTTTAATCAAAAACACACACTTTCAACAAAAATGTTAACATTTACATAAAAGTAAAAGTTAGAAACGCCTTGAACTAAAAATGGTGTGGATGTCGGGTGTCAGAATTTTAGGAGGAGAGATTCAGGAGGTCTTTCCTTCCTTCTGCTGTGAGACTCTACATTGAGCAATTTTAACCATGTGCCATTGCATACTGCAATTTCCCCATTCTGGGACAAATAAAGGCTTTCTTGATTCTTTACAGGCAGTTTTGTTTTTATTTAGGTTTACTTCCTGTTTTATTTTGAAATTCTCGCCGCCCTCTGAACCCAGGTGTCTTGACTTCCCCTCCACATGTTCTTCCTCCGTCCTGGTGATTGCTAGCTCCCTTCCTAATGTGTCACACATGTGTCTCATTGTCTCCCCCTCCCGACGGTATATAAAGTGTGTTTTGTCTTTATTTCGTTGAGTTCGAGTTGAATTTAAGTTGTTCCAAGAAATAAATCGGTTTCCTGTCAAAACTACAACTGTACTGCGATTGTGTCCGCAACCTCACAGTCAACCCAGCAGGAGGTTGTTTTGATAGAGAGACATATACCGAGAGCTTTGCTAGTTTTTTACCCAGCTAGTCTTCACTTGCTGATGAAATGGCTGGAACGCCAGAGATAAAAAAAAGTGAGATAACATGAAGAAATCGAAAAAGTTCAGATTGAAAATAAAAATTAATCCAGATTATGTCAAATGGTACAAAATGAAAAAGAAAGGTCTTAGAGGCACATACTGATATTGACGTAACAATGTCTGTTCGCAGTTTGTACCGGCATTTTAGTCGAAACTGGAGAAAGTGCTGTCGTAAGTGTTTATCGTATTTTCTTTCCCTATCACAATAAATACCAGAAAATATCGGAATAGATTTTTTCAGTCCATAATTTATCACCAGTGAACGCGAACACGTTTCGAGCTGCTCAAAGAAGAGTCCAGGCATTCGGATTGTTTCCATCACAAGGACAAACATGGATGGACATAAACAAACAAACAAACAAACAATCACATTTTTACACCCATTTTTACGGGTGTAAAAATGGAGGGATGCTCCTCTTTCTGGTGTGTGAGGGTGTGTTTTGTGTGTGTGTACCTGCACATGCTGCTCTTCCGGGAGCCAGAGCTGCTGGGGGAGGATGGAGGCGTCTGATAGGACCAGCTGTAATCAGACCCTTTCAGGTCTTTGATCACCTGTGAAGAAAACGACAAAAATGAGAAAAATAGTTCAGAGTCATTTCATTTGACTTTTTTTTCTTTCTAACTATTTAAAATCTCCCCCACCTGTTCACTAGCGGGAGGCAGTTTGTGAGGATCGGTGGTCAGCACAGTGAGGTCATCGATGATGGCCTGGAGGTGAGTAATCTCACCCAACATGGCAATTTCTCCGTTCTGGAAAATAATTGTTGAACTTTAGTTTTTGAATCTGGACGTTTTTTGAAACACCTTTATTAAATGCATTGCAATAAAAACATTTTCCCAAAATCTTACCTCTCACTAAACCATCTAGTAGAAAAAAAAATGGAAATGAAAGCTTTTTTTATTCATTAAAAATATGGTAGGTGTTGATAAAAATAAAACTATATGTTGGTGTATGTTAAAAAAAGTTTGTGTCACTGTCTGTTAAAACAAGCATTTTATTTGGTTAAATAAATTATTATATATCAGAATTTGGAAGGAGTCTAAATAATTCAGAGCGTTAGCGTAAATTTTTATATGTGAATGTAGTTAAAATCCTGATGTAATGCAGTTGATGTCCACTAGAGAGCAGACTGATACCTCTCAGTGTTTTTGAAAACAGTGGGATATATTTGAGTGGACTATGGATATAATCTTACCACCACCGGTTGAAGAAAACCTATGAAGGTGCAGAAACGTCCCCTCTCCTCCACCAGAGCCCGCCGCACCGCCTGCTTCTCCGTCTCCTCCATCAGCAGGCACATGTCGGTCACATCCTGCATGGCGCTGTCCAGCTGGGGCTGCAGGTCACCTCGCCCTAACACGCAGAAACGTGTGGAGGAGAAAGTTTTAGAACTTAGAAGGTCAGAGAAAAAGAAGTTGCAGGTTTTTAGATGTTTTATCAAAGTTAGAAGATGATTTACTGATGAAAAAAAGTGAGGTGTGGTCTACCAGAATTATGATATTACAGTGGTCCCTGGAGGGTTCCTGGGGGGACCACTGTACTCAGTCTAATGTTTTGGCTCTGTAATAGTTACGGCATAAAAAATAGTGATATCAAGAGCTCAAGGCTCCAGCTTTCTTTCTTGTACTTTGGAATTAAAGTTTAGTTAAAAACATCTTAACGTTAAAAATAGTAAAATCTCTCGGATGCCAAAACAAAACTATGATGTTTCCATTAAAAACTCTGAGTTCTTCTGCTGGCTAGAAAGGACAAACATGAAGTGTGGTGAATAGAAAGCGGGACATGAAATAAATCTTTGTAGTGTTACAGCATGCGAAGGAATCAAGAAAGATGTCGGGACTATCAGGGACGGAATGACAGAAGAAAGCCTGCGGTGTCACTACAAAGCTAACAGCAGAAGATACAAAAGTCATGCAGGAGTCAGAGAGGAAGTAACATTTCATCATCCGGCTTTCAGACTCAAACTCCTCCAACTATGTTCCCACCTCATGTCTGGCACCAGCGCAGATCTTTGAAACGTAACTCCTGGTTAGGAGCTACTTTGTCTTAAAAAGTCATAGTCTGTTTTTACCACAAGGTGGCGACGTTTCCAACATTTTGTTTTCTGACTTTGCAAAAGTAAAAAAGTGTACTCTGGTTTTCTGTATTTAGTGTTCATAGCAACATGTTGAATACAGAGATGCCAAGTTTTTGGCTTCACAAAGAGGGAGATTTTGGGGCGGGGTTAAAGAGAGGAGTGGCTATGGCATGACGTCCCATCTGCCAATGGACAACACCCGGCATGACAGTTGGCGTAAAACAAACAAAACATGAGAAAGCAGCTGGAAAATTGTGTGTCTTACGTTTGTTACCACTTAGTGTCATGTTTCAGTACGAAGAGGAATTACCACCAGGAATACACACCTGTACCGCTTTGTTTCGCGGCTCGCGCACATAAGCTATCACCTGACCAAAGTTTCAGGATGTCCAACTTCTTTCATACCTTCACCAAAAACAATACTGGCAATAGACCACGCAGATCGCTAGTAGTGGCTTTCAGATGCACAGCTGCAGCAGGAGATTGCATGTGCTTAGCCTCATTGTACCTAACCATGTTCATGGAATGCACTAGAGTGTTCATCATCCAGGAGTTTTATTAGCCTTGGCTGGTGAGCGTGAGATAGGAGTCTTCCATCCAATGCAGGAGACTTGGCATGTCTGTGAACATCAGTCATCTGAGTTTGAAAACGGAAGGACACTTTCCTCAAACGATCAAAGATTCCTGGTAACCTAGTGGGTTTTGGATCGGTAGTATTTCTGTCCTCAGGTGGTCTGGGGACGACCGGAACTTAAGTGGTCCCGGCACTAAAGCAGTTGGCTTTTTTGTTATTTTCACTGTCAAACGTAAAAAGTCATTTATATCTGTGTCCGCCATTTTTGTATTGAAAAAGTTTTTCCTCTAACCTTAATTTTAACCATAACATTTGGAGTTTGTTTCGCTCAACGTTCTGGGAAGATTAGGTTCTAACATAGCCACCAAATAACATTTAGGGAATGTTAGTTTTTGGTTAGGTAAAACAAACCTTTAGAAAACTTCAGGCTAACGTTCCAGGAGGTTCTCTGTTTCCTGGGAAATTTTCTTCTATTTCAAAAAAACATCTCACCCTAAACGTCACTGCTCTAGAAATCTGTTTGGAGGGATGGCTCGAAATACCAGCGACAGTTTGCTAAAACTCCTTTCCGCTAGTTTTTTAATAAAATATGCTAGTACGAAATCATGGCCGTGCAGAAAAAGTTTGGGTATGTGAGGGAGACAGGTGCAGCAGAGCAGGAGAGAACGACAGGTTCATACTTACCCTGCATCTCTATTACAGGGAGACACATACCAGCAGAGCAGGAGACAGCAAAAAGAAAGCAAAAAAAATAGGGAGGGAAGGGAGAGAAAGCAGAAACAGCAGAACTTAAAGTTAAGGTTAGTACAACAAAGCCATCACAAGACAGCCACATGTTAGAGCAAAACATCACAGCCAAATCTAAAAAAAAATAATAATCCCAACGGGCATCAGCTGGGGTGAGTTTAACGCATTCAAACACGACAGCAAAGCAATCATCATCCAGTCGATTAAGGGGAAATGAAATTCGACTTTTTTGGACAGGTTACTAACATATGTTCGCTAACAACTTCTATGAGGATAACACACGAATTTGTGGTACAGACTAGCGAAAGCATCAAAGAAATATGAGCTTCGTTTCATTTTTTGAATTGCCCGTCCCTAATAGGGTCGCGGGGTGTGCCGGAGCCTATACCGGCTGATTCAAGGCGACCAGTAGGGTACGTTACATCTTCACATCCGCCTGTCCCTAACAGTATGGCGGGGGGTGCCAGGGCCTATATCGGCTGATTCAAGGTGAGCGGCGGGTTACGCCCCGAATAGGTCACCAGTTTGATGCTGGGCAACACACACACAGACAATCATCCACACACTCATTCCGAGGGGCGATTTCATAGCGGCCAATCAACCTAACATACATGTGTTTGGAGGGTGGGAGGAAACCCACACATACATGGGAAGAACATGCAAACTCCACACTGAAAGGCCAGTGTGTCAAGGCCTCGTCCCACCAGGGACTCAAACCCACAACCTTCTTGTTGTGAGGCCACCATGCAAATCCCTGTGGCACTGTCCAGTCCAGAATTACAAGCTAGGATCTAAATTCTATTTCGATTTTTTTTACTAACTTTCTACAAAATGCTTTTCTAAATCTAAATTTTGTCTTTTTGCCCAGAAACTGAGAGAAATCCTTTTTATTGGTTGTTTCTTGACATGGCGAAAATTTTCAGGACAAAATAAGAAAAGACATGCAATATCACAAACTACCACTAGAGGGTGACACAATGCAACTAAAAAATACACTTTGTTGACAGAGTCAGACAGACCAACAGACAGACCAACAGACTTTACCTTTACGAGCCTTCTTCTGTAGTTTCATGGTGTCAGATGACTTCTTCTTGATCTCGTGGCGTGACCTCTTGTACTCTTAAAAAAGAAAATGAATAGAAATGCTTTTAAGGAGGAATGTAAAGCCTCCGGGTGAAATCTTATCACCTTCCATTTCCCACATTTAGTAAAGCAACTTCCAGGAGCCAGAGGTCTCACAGCGGAAAGACTTCTGAAACCTAATAAAAACTGATTCAGATCAAACTCACACAAAAGTAACGTGATCGTTTAAGCAGGAACAAAAAAAACATGGCCGTGTTCATTTTTAGAAAGTATAAAAGTAGAACTATTATTTTGACGTTTTTATTTAAAAACAGTCAGACACGCTCGAGCTGTTCATGTTCATCATGACAGAACTTTGGTTGAGTTTTAAGAACCAGCATGTGCTTGCAGTTATGTGGATTAGTGCACGTGCACATGCCTGGCAGGTAACCTTACACTGCACAGATCCGTAGTTACCTCCTATATCTTGCCGTGGTAATAACGTCTGACACGTGTAAACTGTTCTAAAACCTGCTGCACAAGCCTGGGAGATCCTAGTTGATCCTGGCTTACAGTATTTGTTCTTTTATTTAAACTGTGACTGCAGAGAGAAGGATGTTCTGCTGGAACATGTTGCTGTCCCGCTGTTTGACATGAAACAGCTGGACCTGTAATGTTTGACTACCTTTGGCATGATCTTTATCCAACTGGTTGGCTGTCTTCTTCCAGTCTTCAATCTTGTCCTGAAGAGGAGTGATCAGGCTCTCCATCAAAGCGCTGCAGGCGAAGAAGAAGTAACATGGAGGTTCAACACGAGGTCACAAAGGAAAGAAAAGTGAACATAGAGAGAGATGCATAGAGAGTGAGGGATATATTTCCTTTTAGTGATGAGAGGCTGATGACAAAAAGAGGAAAGAAGTCTCAGCAGAAACTACACTCAGTAACTTTCCATGTTTCTACTTAGTCTAACCTAAAAAACACAGATAAAATCCAAGAAACACCCCCAAAAAATATTATTTTTTCCAACTAGCTGTTAATTTCTGACATTGTAACAAAAAAATGGCTTTAATATTCTCGCGACGCTAAAAAGGCAAGGAATTAGCGCCTCCAAATCCGAGACCATGGTCCTCGCCTGGAAAAGGGTGGGATGCCCCCTGCGGGTCAGGGACAGGGTCCTGCCCCAAGTGGAGGAGTTTAAGTATCTCGGGGTCTTGTTCATGAGTGGGGGAAGGATGGAGTGGGAGATCGACAGGTGGATCGGTGCGGCATCAGCGATAACTAGGACGCTGCATTGGTCCGTCGTGGTAAAGAGAGAGCTGAGCCGAAAAGCAAAGCTCTTGATTTACAAGTCGATCTACGTTCCTACCCTCACCCTGGTAACCAGCTGTGGGTGGTGACCGAAAGAATGAGATCGCGGGTACAAGCGGCCGAAATGAGCTTCCTCTGCAGGGTGACTGGGCTCTCACTCAGAGATCAGGTGAGGAGCTCCGCCATCCGGGTGGAGCTCGATGTCGAGCCAGAAGAGCTGGATGGGGTGGTTCGGGCATCTGGTCAGGATGCCCCCCGAGCGACTCACGGGCGAGGTGTTTCAGGCATGTCCCACCGGGAGGAGACCAGAAGGCAGACCCCGGACCCGCTGGAGAGACTATGTCTCACAGCTGGCCTGGGAAAGACTTGGGATCCTTCCGGGTGAGCTGGAGGATGCAGCCCGGGTAAGAGAGGCCTGGGCTGCCCGTTTGAGGCTGTTGCCCCCGCGACCTGACCCCGGTTTAAGCAGAAGATGACGGAACAGAACGGAACGTTAAAAGGGCGGGAATGAATCATTAGCACGACACGCTAAGCCAGGCATGGGCAAAGTACGGCCCGCGGGCCTGTTAAACAGTTAAGTTTGGCCCGTCAGGACTTGAAAAAGTTTAATAAGTAAACCTCATTAATGTTTTATTTCTCCTACAGTTTTGGCGTTTCATTACTAGATGGCACACTTTAGATATATTGGCTTAATTGAGAAAACAACAACACTGCTTCCATTAAAATGTGTGTGTCTCCCTGATGCACATTTTGTCAAAATAATCACTGCATGCAGATATGAAAAGCCATCAAGGCCAATACACACACCTAAAAACCGTTACATTTCAAACCTGCATTTTAAACCTGAAGTTTTAAAATAAAATAGTTGTTCATTTGATTTTCAGTGTTTAAAAATTTATTTCAAAGTCAGAGATTTTGTTTTAATGCATTTCCTCATTTTCATTGGAAATTAATTACGTGTTTTCGCCACATCCCTAGACGTGTATTTTTTCTCCAATGAGGTGAGGTTACCAAACCATGTCATCCATCTGCTCCTGTTCCGTTCCCTTTTTCAAATGTTAGAGCGTCAATATGGCCCATCCCTGCGCTAAGCTGTTATATGCACAAGGGAAAAACTTACAAAACTGATATTTACCTATAATGCAAAGTCCTAATTTCTGAATAGAAGTGGGAGATGGGGCTTTTAACACCTACCAACAACTACCTTCAGTGGTTCACCATCTGCATCAATCAGCCACTCAATAACCATAATATGGTCATAAAACCATCTTTCTCTATTGATTTACAATAGAGAAAATTAATAGCTCATGCATTGCAAATGAAAAACTTTGCAATAAATAAACAATCCAGAGGTGGAACAGCCTCATCCTTCAAACCGCTTGCTAGCTTTGCTGCTATCTCACTGTCCAATCAGCAGGGCTTATAAAAGGTGACTTGGATAACCTGAGCAAAGGTCTCGGGAGACCAACTCAAAGTCTGATTTAGTAAAGAGAGACTTGACTAAAGAAAGCTATCAGTATGAATACTGAAGGTCTTTACGGGAGCACTGCTGATTTTAGCCTACTTGGCAACAAATGCTGGCTGAAATCTAATTGGTCAAATGATTTAATTGGAAAGTACAAGTTTGAAAGCAGCGCTTCCATGGGAAAAGCCATGAAAGAAAACAGACCGACAGTTTGGGAATATCAAATCCATCTTAATGGCCGAATTACAAGTAACGGCAGTTTTTCATTTTATAATAATAATTTATAATGAATTACTCTATTCATCCCTCACCAGGGAAATTTGTGTGCTGCACTCCTTACACCGCAGCAGGCTGCCCTTTGACGGCACCAATGGTGGGAGAAGCGGGGGTTAGGTGTCTTCTCCAAGGACCCTAGACAGTGGTCTCAGTGGCAATTGAACCCGCGACCTTCCGGGCCACGGGCGAGCGCTCTAGCGCTGATCCACCGTCTCCCACCATTTTGATATGTCTTTCAAGGTCTGTTATTAGACCAGGCATGGGCAAAGTACAGCCCGTTAAATGTTTTATTCTGGCCCGCCAAACTTGAAAAATTTAAATAAATAAACATTGGTAGTGTTTTATTTCTCCTGCAATTCTGATAGTTCCTCACTAGATGGCGCACTCTAGATATATTGGCTTTGTTGAGAAAACAACAACACTGCTCTCATTAAAATTTGTATCTCTGTGATGTGCACGCCATCAAAATAAACAGTGTGCACAGATATGGAAAGCCATCGGGCACAATACAAGCACGTAAACAAGCGTGTTAGATGTTAAAAGAAGCAAAATGTTACATCAAGTGTTTAGATTTTAAACCTAGCACCGCTAAATGTACGTTTTTAAGCACTGTAGCAGTAGATTTCGGACCTAGCACCGCTAAATGCATGTTTTCAAGCGCTATCGCTCTAGATTTCAGACCTACTGCGCTAGATTTGAAATTTAACGCTTTTGATGTAGCATTTAGCGCACTTGTTTAAAATCTAGCGCGCCATTCTAATGGTCTAATCTAGGGGTGTCCAAACTTTTTCACTCTCGGGCCACATTGAGTTCTAACGTTTGACAAGTGGGCCGGATCCGAGCGGGAGGGGGCATGTGAGCTCATAGACAAAAAGCCCTTCAGAAAATCCTGGAGTCGCCGTGAGAACAGGATCAAATGGATGGCATGCTTTGGTAACCACTAGTTTAGACTGGTTAAATGGCGTGCTAGATTCTTTTTTTCCTCCTTTTATTAATTGCCGCCATTTTAGAAAATTGGGGGGCTCACATACTAATTTGCTGTTCCTATTTTAGCCTCTAGATGGCAGCATTTAGAACACGCAGGTAACAGCGCTGCTGCCCAATGTATTACGTAATTCTACACGCGGGCCATGCGCTATTGATTTTATGACGGAGGCTGCTGGCCGGATGAAAATTGACAACGGGCCGCATTTGGCCCCCGGGCCGGACTTTGGACATGTCTGGTCTAATCTAGCGGTTACAAAAAATCCTATCTCAGCCCCTTTGTCTAATGTTAGAACGCAATGTGGCCCAC
Organism: Neostethus bicornis; assembly: GCA_902685375.1. NCBI lineage: Eukaryota > Metazoa > Chordata > Actinopteri > Atheriniformes > Phallostethidae > Neostethus > Neostethus bicornis. Next base: position 5,188,180 of record LR738543.1, read on the forward strand.
AAATAAAAACGTTTGCCCACCCCTGTACTGGACTCAGCCCTGTGAACTACTTCCTGTTTTAATTCTCTTTGTGCAAACTCCTCGACACATTTGTAGGCCTGTCAAGTTTGCTTTTCGTATCTAAATCTAAGTTTTTCTTTCTTCTTTCAGGAATTTTTCAACTAAACATTCTTTGATCCCTTCTTTCCTCCACAGGGCTAAAGAGGAAGAAGCAGTTTGGAATTTTGATGAATGGGTACACGTTTGACTCTTACCTTGGAAAATAGATGTGATTCCAAAACACCTAGAGAAAATCTGCACTGATTGAGCTCAGAGAAACTTCTGTGAACCAAATACAACTAACGAGGGTGGAAATCAGAGAAAAGAAGGGTCGAAACAGTAGAAAAAATAAATAAATCGTACTTTGTGAACTGGCGAAGTTTTGCCTCGATACTGCGATGCCTCATGCACATCCTGGTCAGAGCCGAACCGATGTCTCTGGTCGCTCCTGGAAACCAAACACAACCATTATCCGACTGTTACACACAAATACACACACAGATGCTATAAAAAGCACATCTTTACACATTTACCACAAAAGGATTTTTTTTGTTCAACCAATCATAACACAGAGATGAATATTTACTTTAAAGCCATTAAAGTCCCAAGAAAAGTCTCAGCAAGTAAACAGAGTGGATCCTTCAGACGAATGAACGTCCAGTAGAGCCTTTGTTTTATTTCACACTCAGCAAGTATTTACACAAGAGAGCATTCTGCCTCTTTGGAACACCATACACAAAACCCAGTTCATCCAAATAAAGTGGTGTCTCGTGAGTGTGTTTGTGTGCCAGGCGGTGGCTTAGAGACCCAGTTTCATCTAACCTGCAACTGTAAACATCGGACTATTTTAGGCAGCTTGTGGAAAAAGCTGACCCCAGTTTAAATCAGAGAGAGAACACACACTGCCTGAACTTGCCGCCACTGATTTAAAGGTGGAGAAGTATTTGATTATGTTTTCAATATTTTAACTACCTGTCATCATGTGGAGCTGAGGCCAACACAACAGACAGGCTCAGATGAAAAAAATCACAAGCAGATTGATTAGATTGATCAAAAGTCCAAATAACGACGACAAAAACTGATAAACTAGGCAGGTTCTGATGTAGGAGCAGGAGCCAAAAACTGGAAAACAGGTCAAGCATGATAAACAAACGATCTGGCGAAGAGTGCTTGCTTGTTGAATGTCGCGAGATACCAGTGTTAGTATATTACACCTAACAGGGAACTGAAATCCTCGAAGAGTGTGTCAAACACTGATCCATTTATGCTCCAGCAGATGAGTAGATGGGTTTCAGGTGTGACTAGTTGCACAGACACAGACAAGAGGGAAGGAGGAAACAGGACACAGAAGGGGAAGAGACTACAATCCTGACACTATCTGGTATAATTGAAAATTTAAATATTCTTTCATTGTTTGATGTATACTTTATTGATCCCTCAACGGGAAAATTTGTGTGCTGTATTACACCGTAGCAGGCTGCCACGGCGGCGGCAATGGTCGGAGAAACTAGGGGGTTATGTGTCTTCTCCAAGGACCCTAGACATGAACTCAGCGGGATGCAAACCCGCAAACTTCCGGTAGAGGGTGAACCCTCTACCACAACTCCCGCCCTTCTAAAGTTCATCCATCATTTGACACCAAACATTTTTATTCCAACGGAGGATTGTCTTAGCGTGTCACTGCGCTGATGAAATGTGCCAGAATCTCCAGCAAAATGATGGTTTTGTTCCTGATTTTCACTGAGAGACGATATTAATTATTGGTTGTGTTTTCTTTAACTGCAGGAAATGAAAAAAAATACAAGATTTGTAAAAAAATAAGACCCATCATGCAACTGATCATCATATTTTATTGTTGACAAACACTTTTATTAGCTACACAAAAAGTTGCAGTTATGTTCAAAGTGGGAGACAAACATGGTTAATTACCAAGAAATACATATTTCTTGAATAATTTGGAAGATAAAACTTTTTATTTTTGCTTGTTGAAACCATAGAATTTTTCTCTCAAAACAGAAGATATTGCGGGAGGTTTCGGGAGGTGGCAGGACCTATCCCAGCTGATTCGAAGCAAGGGGAAGCGGTTTCATTTAAAATTAACATTTTGTTTCTAACGTGTTTGAATGATTTCTCTTCTTTAAAAACATTCTTGAAGTGGTTTTACACTTCATTTATGGATTTTTGAGTAATTTAAAACTTTTCCCATCAAGAATTTGGATACTATTTGAACGCCCAGTTTTTCTTGGTCATGGATTTTGTTCTCAGCCACACCCACATTCTGATATAAGCAGGAAGGGTGACATGGGTTGGATTTCATAAGTGTATCTTCTTCCCACTCCTTTTTGGGTGCATGCTAGGAGAATTATAAAAAAATATATTGGAAGACAAATTCTGAGTAAGATTGGTCATTATTCCTTGTTCATTTTGTTGTATAATTAAAATTTTTACATGTCCTGTTTGCGGTGATGCTCGAAATGAATAAAGAAGAAAACGTATTTTACTCCAAGTGCTCTACTCATGCTCAGTCCCTCTCTTCAACAGGAAATGTCGTCTTATGGTAAATGCATCAAAATAAAATTAAAAAACAATAAGTATAAATAATGTATAAATTAATCAGTGATATTTCTTAACGATTGTGTATTGGATGTTCCAAAATTAGACTGCATGGTGGCACAGTGGTTAGTAGTGACCGTCCCAGGTGGGACGAGACTTGAAATACTGATCTTTCTGTGTAGAGTTTGCATGTTCTCCCTGTTTTTGTGTGGTTTTTTTCCGGATACACCGGTTTCCTCTCACCCTCAAAAAACATGCATGTTAGTTTGAATGGCCGCTACGAAATTGCCCCTAGTCATAAGTGTGTGTCTAGATAGTTGTGTATGTTTGGCCCAGCAGCAGACTGGGCGACCTGGTCGGGTGTACCCTACCTCTTGAATGTAATCAACCAAGAAAGGCTTGGTCACCCTCACACCCACATTGGTGAAAAGCGGTTCAGAAGACGAAACTAAATCTTCCTGGACGTTCCTCATCACCCCGATTAGGGACACCTGAGATTGATTCCTGATGCCACACATCTGTGGACCCTGCCATTTGTATTTAAGGGTAATCATCCCAGATTTCCATGTCGGATCTTACCGAAATGGGTGACTCTTCCAGCCAGGTCATCCTGGTTGCCTGACCATGTTTGAACTCTGGTATTATTTGGACTTTTGAAATCCTGAGTTAATCCTGTGCCCTCTGCTTTACAGACTTACTCGAATTGTGTTCAATAAACCTCATTTGGATGTCCTTTATTTGGGTCCTCATCCTTCCACATCAAAATATGAGATTTAATTTCCACTAGAACATGTTTTAATATATTTCTGTATCATCTTAATTCGGGTCATTAGAAGCTTCAAACTTCCTGTATTGTTCATTTAACTTGAGAACCAGCTGATCGGCGTTAAATCAGAGACATAGTCACCATTTAGACGTACACTTCCACATGCAAAACTTCACACACACACGCATATTTAAACTGTGTGTTGCTCTCATCCTGAGAGAAGCCCTCCATTCATAATTAACAAATTCTTCCCTCTCGCCTCCTGTTCTACCCGGCAACCATTCATTAAAGCAGAACCACCCTTCTCAAACACACATTTGCACACACACGCAAGCTAAGCACATAGAAGTATTCCTCATGCATGTAAATCAGTCATAAAGAATCATATCCGATCTGTCTGTGCTCACAGTGATCCATTGGGATCCCAAGTGGATCTGTAGAGTGACACGAAGAGACGGAAACCAACGAGAGAAGAGAGTTTATTTGCATCAGATGAAAAGCACGATGTGGGAAAGAGTGAAGAGAGGAAGAGTTGGAGCAGCGATGGGAGGACGAGAGGGGTCGCTTTGCACATTTTAATGAGCTGACTGCCAGTGTGAGCCATGGGACCGCAGTTAAAGCCAACTCCGTGTGTGTGTGTGTGTGTTTGATCTCAGCGTTTTATGATTGCTGTCTTCCTGTTTGCTCGTTCTTACCAGACCTCTCCGACTCCACAGGAGATCAACAGCTAGATGTGAACAGACACTTTTACACGTGGTGTAAATGCACGTTAAAGTTTCTTTGGTTCAACGTTTCACCTGAAATGAAAGTCGTGGAGCAGATTTATGGGATGCTGATAACAAGCCTGGTGTGAGTTACTGTATGAATGATCGGTGGTTGGCTTCACACTTCAACAGGTCTCACATAAATCTGATTTGGCATTGTATAAACCAGCAGCCTCTGATACGGCCATGTTTATGGGCTGGCCATGCCATCTCTAAAATAGACCCAGACAACGCGTTGGGGTCTTTTTCTGAGTTTTCTTCTTTAATTGAGGGGGTGGATCATTGGTAGAGCGTTCGCCCTCGGAATGGAAGTTAACCAAAAAGCTTGCAGGTTCGATTCTCGCTGAATTCACGTCTAGGGTCCCTGAAGAAGGCACCCACAATCGCCATTCTCCCACCATTGGCACCGTCATGGTAGCCTTCATTGCTTAATTCCTTCATTCCCTGACAATCCATTTCCTATCGAGTACCTCCATTGCGTTTCACTCCAGCAACTAGGTCAGGAGCAGTGACTGTAAACAGGACCTGGACTTAGCAAGTCACTTCCATCTGTGTGCTAAATAGAAATGAAAACCACCCCCAATGGCGTTAGACTTCTTTTGAAAAATCGGCAGCTAATACTCAGCCACTGTTGTTGTCAGGATAGCCATTTTGGCTCTGTTACCTAGTTATGATCACATTCCTGAGAGTTCTCTTACTTATTTATATTAAATGAATCTCATAAAATATCTCTCTAGCTCCCTCTGCAGGTTGTCTGGGCTATCAGAGGGAGGAGCTCTGCCATCTGGGAGGAGCTTATAGTAGAGCCGTTGCTCCTCTAGGTCGAGAGAAGTCAAATGGAGTGGTATGGGCATCTGGTTGGAATGCCTCCCGGGTACCTCGCTAGTGAGGTGTTTCGGTCCCGTCCCACCAGCAGCTAGATGCAGGCCCCGGAACAACTGGAGATACTTTGTCTCACAGTTGGCCGAGCAATGCCTCATGATCCTCTTGGGTGAGCTGGAGGATACAGCCTGGTAGATAGAAGCCTGGGCTGTTGCCCCCGTGCTGCAAAATTTCTAATATAATGTTTTATAAGAAATCTACAAAACATATCCATGAATTTGCCAAAGGAGAAAGATAGAAAAGAAGGAAAATCTCGAACTCTTCTTCTTGGTGTTGGATTCTATTCTAGACCTGACGATTAATCCTAATGGTCAACCTTACATACTACGTATTTACAGTGTGCAGAATTTCACTTACATATAGACACACAAATTTTCAAATAAAAAAAATTAAAAACGTCCCACACAAATTCTGATGGAAGTGGATCATGGGATGGCAAACAGATAGGCACATATAAGCCATGCTTCAGCCTATTCCTTGTCTTTGGTCTATTTGTGTCTTTGTTGCATTTTGTATTATTATTACGATTTTGTAAATTTGTATGACCAAATGAATAAATCTAAATCTGAAATCTACGAATTTAAACCAGTGCAACCAATTTACATGTCAAAGACCTTTAAAAGCGTTTTTTTTTTCTTTTTGTAAAAAAATAACAAAAAATACTTTTGTTGCTTCCTTTAAATAAAATAAATAAATGAATTACTCTATTCATCCCTCACCGGGAAAATTTGTGTGCTGCACTCCTTACACCGCAGCAGGCTGCCCTTCAACGGCACCAATGGTGGGAGAAGCGGGGGTTAGGTGTCTTCTCCATGGACCCTAGACGTGCTCTCCGTGGGACGCGAACCCGCGACCTTCCGGTCCGCGGGCGAACGCTCTAACCACGCGGCCACCGTCTCCACCCGTCTTAACCCTTTGTTGTTGTTTTTTCCATGTTACAGAAGAAGAAAGCAAAGTTTCCAAGTCATTTAATGTGAATAATAATTATGTTTCCATAAGTTTAGTTAAATTTAATAAACTTTGTTTTCACGTTGTAAAGTTTTTGGGTTTAAAGTATATTTTAAAATATGATTTATGTGTTTATGGTAAAATTACAATAAACATGAGTTAAATTCAGAAAAATATAAAAATATTAATATATGAATCTGTCTCTGCATCTATAAACTCCATCGTGTTTAAAACTCATCAGATTAAGCTGTTTATTGGCAGAGGTAATATTCTTCTTCATCACCTAGCAACAGAACTAACTGTCAGGTTTGTTACGATTACCATGACACCGCAGAACTTGGCCCGTTGCTAAGGTGGGATTTGAATGTTTGTTGCTGAGGTCAAATTGTCTGTTGCCTCAGAAACGAATGTGTGTTAGAGCCAGAGAGAGCGTTGGCCTGGGAAACAAACTCTGTGGGACGGAGGTGGTGGGAACAGAATAACTAGCAAACACACTTACATAAGTTTATTATCACAATCAGTTCATGGAGTTCACCAGACTGTCTACATGTAGAACGTTTCAGAAAACATCGTCCTCTCCTGGTGTATATCTGGGTCGTTTGGGATTTCGTTCAACTCCAACCAGTGACTGTATGCAAGAACACTCACGAGGGGTCAATTGACCACCACTACCTGAGGCTCCATGGATGTGTCTCAAGACCCCAGACCTTCTGCTTGAGTTACTAAAATAAGACATTTAAGAGTCGTTTGGAAGGCACTTAACACTCTGAGACTAGGACTAGGAGACTCTAGTTGAATTGCAAAAACGACTCTGTTCCTCAGTGTGCAGGTCAGGTAGAGGTGTCAAATGACTCTTTCTGGGGTAGACAGGAGGTTGAAAAAATCTTTGGGCTTCTAGTGTTAACGTAGCGAGTCATTACCACCTGTGTGTTGAAAAGGAAGTAGCTTTGACTCCGAAAAGCCTCAGCTCCCACAGATTTCTACTAAAAATTAGCACCTTTCACTCAGTTTTTGATGTTGTCACAATAACATTCTGGTTCTATAACTTTATCGTTTTCCATTTTTAAGAGTTCAGATTTTTACATTTTTGTTGTTTTTAGCTGGGACTCTGTCTAGGATAATCGTTCCGGAAGTGACTGATTGACTGTCCCCAGCCCTGTGGAGCAAGTCAAAATTATGCAATTAAAATAGGAAGTGGGTGATCACGCCACGTGGAAACATTGATAGGTTTGCTTGACGAATTTCACTTAGTCAATGGGATCAGCCAGCCAGAGTGTAAGTCAGGACTGGCTCTAGTCAGAGTCAGAGTTTCTAGGCGCGGTGGCGTGTACCTGTAAATCAATTTTCAAGATAAATCCAAATTTAGAGGCAGCGATTTTTATTGTTTTCATTTATTGCAATGAGAGAGATCCAGCAAAATTTGATTTACAGGAGGAAGAGTTACTCTCGTTAACAAAACACATTTAAAAGTAGCCCAATCTGGCAAATGCATGAAATCACAGCTCACCAAAGTAAGAGACACAGAATTTGGCTAAAACATTGAAATTGAATCCAACTTTGATAATAAAAAAAGACAAAGAACATGGGAAATGACCCAGGTGTTCAATGGGCCCCCTCCTTTGACGTCTTCACCTTCTTTCATTACAATGTGCAAATTTTAGAGCCAATATTCTGGGAATTTTCTTCACATACTTTAAAAAAAAAACCAAGTGAACACAAATTGAACCAACAATGGCAGTTAAAATTCAACATGGCTTCATTTGTAAGTCAAAAAATGACAAGTGAATTGCTTTCATTTCTGTAGTGACGTCACACTCACTAGGTCAACCCTTCTACAGTCAATGGCTCCACCAGTGGTAGACTTCTCTATATCATCACTAAACCTCCTTGTGCTTCATCGCTTGGGGCATCTCCGGCCATTCCAGCCACGCATTTCCATAGCAACAATTATCTGTAATCTTGCAGGGATTCACCGGCGTCTGACTGCAATTTGCTTTCACAAAACATGCAACCCAGCAAATGTTTGGTGCTCCGTTGGTCTCTGAATGTTGGGAAATGGGTCTAAAAGTGGCCACATGGCTTCACTTTACTGGGATAATTTATGCTAAAAACGGGACACACATCCCATGTACATTTAAATTCTCACAAGTTTTACACAAGTTTCAAAGAGATAAAGCTGAGATGTGGGTAGGATGTGGCTGTGGGAATAAAACAATATCACATGTTCATACATGGAACTGAAGATGGCAGCTGTGTGGTGATACTTAGGGTTCAAAGACCGGAAAGTCCTGATTTGAAGTTTAGTGTAAAAATGAGATCATGTTTATTATTAGACAGACTTTTTGTTTCAATAAAGAGGAAATGTTCTAAACTTATAATATGTTAGAACATAATTGTATTACATGTAATCACTGTCCCGTGGTCTTAATTTTTCATATTTGTGTGGTCTTGCAAAAGCAACCTTCACACCAAGTGCTCAAGAAACACAGCATGCTCTGTTGTTTACATCTTTTTATTATACTAAATTCATCCCTCAAACGGGAAAATTACTTCTGCTGCATTGCACCATTGCAGGCAGTTGTGGTGGCGCCAATGATCAGAGTATTTGGGGCTCGGTGTCTTCCTGAAGGACATTTAGGCATGGGCATCCAACTGGCTTCTCCCAGTCCAAGGACAGACATTCCACCACTGAGCCAACTGTCGGGATGTGGGGTGCAGGAAGAAGGAGGAGGACCCAAATGCAGAACAACAAAACAGGGTTTATTAACAAAAAGTCCAGTAAGACAAACCGTCCCGTAAGGCTATGGTCAGGCAGCCAGGGAAGGATGGTGATGGTGGTGATGACGATGCCCCGACAAAGATGTCTGGAGGGATTACCTTTAAATAGGCGTCGGGATCCACAGGTGTGTGACATCATTCTAATCACCCTCAGGTGTCCCTAATCAGAGACCTGAGAGAAGGTCCAGGGCTCCCTCTGGTGGCAGGGGAGGAGATCATGACACCAACACCTCCTCTATTTTTGCTTTGCTCTCTTTAAATGCAAGCAAAATACTTCACACCCCTCTCCAACTCCCGTTTTTCTAACCTGCACAACCATAGACATAAACACGCTAGACATTGTAGCTTTACAAACAATTCTCCAGTCAGATGTTGAGTTGTCTGTGTTTTAAAGTTAGTGGGGTACGTATGAGGCATAAAAGACGTTTTATTGCTATAATATTTGTTTTATTCATATTGCAGCATTCTGGTAACAGTTCCTACCAGTCCCCTTTTGTGAAGCCTGTTGAGACAGCTGTGTTGTTACACTGGGATGTTTACATAAAATTGAACTGCGTTGAATCAAGTATCAAAGCCGCTACAAGGTTACAGATAAGTTCAAATTAAATGTACATAAGATTTAAATGAAAACTTTATCCTTAACGTCATACCCTAACCGACTGCTCCAGATCCCCATGTTTGGACGCTGAGAACATTCCAATGAGTTCTTCATGTTCATGTGATTGCATCACATCATGTCTGCTGCGCTTTAATACTGCAGAACTCCACACATTCCAGAGATGTTTTAACTGGATTCAGCACTTTAGATAAATATAAAATCTCACTGGTTCACGGTGAATACTTAGTGAATTCTTTGCGATGCTTTCATAGTTTAAAATAGTGTGTTCTCAGGGACGTCCTTCAAAGGAAGAAGGACATTTCTGAGCAGGAGGACAAATCCACCATGCTGCTAACATAGAAATCAGTCTCTTATCAGTACCTTCACCTTCTTATTCCTCTATCCCTTTCGGGGGGTGCCGGAGCCCATCCCAGCCAATTTAAGGCAAAGGGCCGAGTACACCCCGAACAGGTCGTCAGTCTGTCGCGGGCCACACACATACAACCATCCACACACACACTCATTCCTAGGGACAATTTGGCACCGGCCAATCAACCTAGCATGCATGTCTTTGGAGAGTGGGAGGAAATCGGTGTACCCGGAGAAAACCCATGCAAACATGGAGAGAACATGAAAACTCCACACAGAAAGAACAGTCTTCAAAGCCTAGTCCCCACCTGGAACTCGAACCCATGACCTTCTTGCTGTGAGGCCACTGTGCTACCCACTGTGCCACCGTGCTGCCCTTATTAGTACTGTACTGTTGCACCCAATGTGACCCCATGTCCTAATTGGGATTCACAGCCAGCTAAACTCTCCTTTCCATCAATTCCTCCAAAGAACAGTCCGTTGTAGCTTTTTTAAGAATTTAATAGAAAGAAGTGTGAAACTGTAAACATACAGAAAACAAATAAATGAGCATCTAGTCATACACATTTGAAAATAACGCTACAAACAAACATACAATCATGAACATAACAAAACTACTCACTCATACTGCCGCTCAAAGGTTTCGAAAAGTGTGGATGGTTGATGATTAGAATTAAACTAGGATGGTCTCCGGAACTGCAAGCTTAACACGTTGTCTCCTTCTCTCTGACTACTTACTTCCTATTTCCTACTTCCTGAACACGAATAAACATTAGATCGCTAGTGCCCTCTACGGGCCCGGCTGAACAATAAATTGTTCCAATACAAGTACCAATGAACTAAAATTATCTAATAATTTTTAGCACTTGACCAAGGTTGTCGGCTTTTTTCGCATCAAATTCACTTGAAGAACCACATCAATCCGTGAGATACATGCTTATCGAAAAGGTGAAAAGGACACAAAGAAATTCTCATCTATTTACTAAGCCACTCCTTCCAATTCAAGGTCAATTCAAGGGTGCTGGAACAAGCGATAGGGTACATCCTGCACAGGTCACCAGTCTTTTTAATGATCTAAGACACTACATCTCCGTTACCTCCAAAGAGAACTTGCCGGTCTCTATATGTGTGAAGGTTGATTTATCTCCTCAGGGTGACAGGCACTTACACAGATTAAAAGGGTGAGTCACGGGGGTCAGCCCAGATGCATGATGGGCTGAAAAAAAAGGAGGGAAATAACGAGGAGAAGACCAAAGCAGTCAGGAAGGTGAGTGGAGAAATTCACACGAAGCCAACAAAGAACATGTTTTTGAGTCCTGGATGATGCATCAGCGGTCGTGGCCTGCTCAGGTGAGGCTGCAGTTACCACGGTTACCACTGCCTGTAGCAACCGTCCATATGTTCCCCTGACGACAGCATCTCTGCCATGACGCAGCAACAACACAAAGGCTGAGAAATGCATTGCTACAACGAAACCAGACAGAAGGGGGTAGAAACAGAGGTGGAGAAGAAGAGGATGAGAAGGAAGAGATGAAGAGAGGAAGACAGACAGTCATACCGCAGCACCAGCAGCTCCAGATGAAGCAGAATTATTCATAAGCCCTAGATATTCACCATCGAGTCTGAGATTGTGTTTTCTAGACAGCCAGGCAGCCAACCCCCCGGCCAAGACAAGCCGTGTCTCATAGAACAGCATCTACAGAACACGTTTCACTCTGATCCAACGTAAACCCCGAACAGCTAACCTCCACTTACCACATGCCCAAAGAATGCACGACAGTGTGAGAAATTATAACCAAGAAATGAGCTTCGACTGGCTGTGGTTTGGAAGGAAAAACACTGGCCAGAAATCAACTGTTATTGAGAGAACTGATCAGAGCTGGATCTAAAAATGTGCAGCGTACGCACAAAACATCGCATGATAATCATTTAAAAACATGTTCAAAACGTATAGATCATATTCTTGGTGTTATCCAACACGTAATGTTTCACACATTCAAACGTCTTCTGCTTTAGAAACGTCTTCTAGTTTGCACTAGAAAGAAGAGGAATGAAGATTAGTCAGAGTAAAACAGAGTACATGTGTGTGAATGAGAGGGATCCAAATGGAAAAGTGAGGTTACAGGGAGAAGAAATAAAGAAGATGGAAGATTTTAAGTATCTAGGATCAACAGTCCAGAGCAGTGGAGAGTGTGGAAAAGAGGTGAAGAAGCGTGTTCAAGCAGGCTGGAACGGGTGGAGAAAAGTATCAGGTGTGATGTGCGACAGAAGAGTTTCAGCGAAAATGAAAGGGAAAGTGTAAAAAACCGTGGTGAGACCCGCCATGCTGATTGGTCTAGAGACAGTGCCACTGAGGAAAAGACAGGAAGCAGAGATGGAGGTCGCCGAGATGAAGATGCTGAGGATGTCTCTGGGAGTGACCAGGATGGACAGGATTAGAAATGAGTATATCAGAGGAACAGCACATGTTAGAGGTTTTGGAGATAAAGCCCGAGAGGCCAGACTGAGATGGTTCGGACATGAACAGAGAAGAGGGACCGAGTACATCGGCAGAAGGATGCTGGATTGGGAACCACCAGGAAAGAGGCCTAGAGGAAGACCGAAGAGGAGGTTCATGGATACAGTGAAGGAGGACATGAAGATAGTTGGTGTGACCAAAGAGGATACAGCAGATAGGGTTAGATGGAAGAAACTGACTTGCTGTGGCGACCCCTAAAGGGAAATGCCGAAAGGAGAAGAAGAAGAAAAGTCGTCTGCTTTAGATCAGGCTGATTAGTTCATAAAAATCTCCTGGTGAGTGTACCTGCTTGCTTTTTAGAAACTCCGACCAAACAAAAAAGCAACAAATCTTTCTAAAATATACAACATTTGCTTTGATTCAAATGAGAACACATGAGCGCAAGAATGAATAAAAGATTAAAGTATGTTCACTCCATCAGAAACGTGGGAGAACAAGATGGACCTCATCACATATTAAACATCGTCTGACTGTGGGGTTTTTATGTAGCATAGAGACTGATACCGGCTTACATCTAATACTTATATTATTCAATTGAGTCAGAGAGTCACAGAGCAGATCATATTTCTTTTTATTAGCTTTGTAGTTGTATTGGTAACAAACTGTTACAGAGTGCGCCCTACCTCTCAATAGGTTTCAATATCTGCTATTACACTTTCATTCATTCATTTTCTGAAGCACTTATTTCCTTTTTTCGGGGTACTGGGGGTTGCAGGAGCCTATCCTGGCTGTTTGAATACACCTCGAACAGGTCGCCAGTCTGTCTGGCCACACACATTCAGTCATTGGGGGAATTTTCATAGCGGCCGATCAACTAACATGCTTGTTTTTGGAGGGTGGGAGAAAATCGGTGTATCTGGAGGAAACTCACACATACATGGGAGAAAATGCAAACTCCACACAGAAAGACTAGTGTTCCCAACCTCAGTTCTAAGTGGGATTTGAACCCCGGTCTTCTTGCAGTGGGGCCACTGTGCTATCCACTGCGCCACCATGCCTCCTGCTCTGAGACTTTGTTTAACAAATGGTGTTGGAATCTTCGTGGATAGATTCTTCTTTTCTTTTTTTTTTTTTCGTAACAACCATTTTTAAAATACTCTAAAGACAGTGATGTTCTGTTTCTGTTTAGTTTGGTTATGACTTGTGCTGACTGTGTGTGTGAAGTTCTTTAAGTTGACTTTGTTGAATAGAAATAAATCTGATCGGATTGTAATGAGATAAAGTCCAGTATCTTCTGCAAGCCAAATAGGAAGTCACTGCTGCGCTCGTAGACTTCTTTTGAAAAATCAACTTCATTCAAGTTGATAACTGGCCAATCAGATGGACCGACTAAGCAATGTAGCTGCTCATCCACATGTGGGAAAATTTAACATATTAGATTGACAAATTTGTATCCGGCCAATGACAACAGGGAGCCAAATGGTGAATCAGACCGATTAGCAGTTTGAAGCCTTCTTGTCGCTAAGGTGTGTTCCTTCAAAAAGCTTGCTAGTGTCATGATACCCTCACTCTGCCAACAGAGTGAGGGGTGGCAGAGGGGCTCTCAAGAAGGCCCAAGGAGGACCTTCCTGGGAGGACAGTTCAAGGAAGTCCTGGAACTTCCTTGAACAGACTCCAGTCTGATCCCAAACACCTGGCTGATTAGCCTAATGCTGAGCAGCAGTGCATCGTCAGCCTGGTGCTTATTTAAAGGCAATCACCCCAGACTTTCTTGTTGGGTCATACCGTCCATTCCAGCAAGGTCATCCTGCCTGCCTGACCAAAATATACATTCTAAACAATAACCTGAAACATTCCATTAATCCATGTTTGTTTTCATTTACAGCTTTACTGGACTGCCTTATCAAAAATAAACCACATTTGTTGTCCTGCATTTGGGTCCTCCTCCTTCCACCTGCACCCTCACAACACGACAACTACTAGTTGGTAAGGTGGTTGCCATGTGAATACCTGCGTAGCAGACTGAACCAATGACTGCATATTTCTGACTCCATTGAGCCAATATGGTGCCGTTCAAAACTGGCCAAAAATGGCACCTAAATTAGTCTCGTCTGGTCATACACAAAATGTATGACTAACGTCCGACTCACTTGGTTCAGTCAAAGGTTTAATTCTCATGTTTAAACTACAACATCCCAATTCTGCACCTCCACATAATTCTTATAGAGCAGTCTTGACATCCACATATTGGAAAATGTGTTTTTTTTTTCCCCCTCCATTTAATCCTGGAGCAACAGCTTCAGCAACCCACCAACGTTCATGTGACTGCTGTGACAAACATGAACAATCGATGTTCTGCTTCAGTCTGGTTGATTTCCACAGCCGTCACTCTGAATTTCAGCAAATACTTACAGTAATCGTTATGAAGCAAAGTAAGGTGATGATGACGCTAGTCGATTTAAATATAAACACTAGTTTTTTTATTTGGCATTTAGAATAAAACTAAATGATTTCTCACAGTGGAATAATGTATGTTAGGGACGTGAAGAACAGCTTAGCAGAATTTTCAACTATTTGACATAGCATCAGATTTTGGGTATTTTGCTCTTCTGTTTTGATAGCTTGAAATCCTACCAATTTTTAGCAAAATAAGTCTTCTTCTTTCAGCATTTTCAGGGGTCATCACAGCAAGCCAGTTTCTTCCATCTAACCCTATTTATTGCATCTTCTTTGGTCACGTCAACTATCATCCTGTCTTCCTTCACTGTATCCATGAACCTCCTCTTTGGTCTTCCTCTAGGCCTCTTTCCTGGTGGTTCCAAACCCAGCATCCTTCTGCCGATGTACTCGGTCTCTCATCTCTGCATATGTCCAAACCATCTCAGTCTGGCCTCTCTGACTTTATCTCCAAGTCATTTCTAATCCTATCCATCGTATTTAATAACAATAATACATTTTTTTTCTAAGGCGCCTTTCTAGGCACTCAAAGTCGACGTACATCACATTTAGAAATATAAAGAAATACAGTAATAGTTAAAAACAAAATACAAGCTAAAATAAAAAAAAATATATATATATAATTAACTCTTGGAAAAGAGGGATTAACCTTTTTCAATCTGAACGGTAGCACACGCTTTCGGACGGGAAACCGGAAACTGGAAGTCTCAAATAATCTCTTAATAACTTGTTTTCCTACGTGAGCAGCCACGGATGCTTTGGGCCGTTTTGTCCAATAACTAGCGCGGCTGCTTTCGGCCGCTACGGCCTGTAAAAGGTCTTTTGTTCAAAGGCACATTTATTTCAACAACATTGAGAAGAAAAGGGAATTTGTGTTAGAAAGAAAGTTTAAAGATCAATGGCTTTGCTTCAAAGTGACTAAATGCTTATGTTAGTTTGTATAAGTCTTCATCTCCTGTCTTCGTTTGTCTTTCTCTTTCCCCTTTGTGCATGTGAGGAACAAACACAAACTCCAGCCATGTGGGAAAAGTCATCCAAACATCTTTCCAAGTCAAAGCAAAGATTTGAGAGTAGAGACACAACAAAATAAAAGCTACTTGGTGGACAGGGAGATTTTTTTCTCTTCCCAGAGCTTCCAACTTATTAGCTTAAACTTTTACTGTCTCAATTACTAGGAGATGGTCAGCTTAGATAATCTAGATGTATTAAGACATTCTGCTTTTACAGAACAAGAATGAAAAAAAGACCAACAAAACTACGTCTTTGAAGATAACAGTAGAAGCGAAATGTACTGTCATATTGCTTCTACTTAAATGGCATTGAAAACTTTCTTTTTGGCCTGTCTTCTCCTGGTTATTAATTTTTATTATTACTATCATTAAATGCAATTTAGCCAGTCTTTGTCATGAGTTTAAACCAGTCCAAAATCTGAGGCCTATGGGTACTCTTTCAGTTTCTCAAAATAAGTCTTGCAACAAGAATTCAGCCAAGTTCAAATGTTTCTAAAACTATCTACCAGAGAGAGTAGTTCTCCTGTAAACACAGTTGTGGGAATTTAAGAATTGGTTGTCGTGTCGAATATTCTAGATTTGTATTGACTTGAACCCAAAAGGAGAAAACTAAGTCATTGACAGAGCAGAGTTGTTGCTACATTTCCAGCATCTTTGATGGAATACAATAATACAAACACACAATTTCCCAATGGATAAGCCATGTCCAATTACTTTAGCCGTCCTCAGTAATCCCAGGTTTCCAGACTAATTTCAACCTTTCATAAAGTTCATCTTGACTGCTTTTAAACTTTCTTTTTTTTTTTTTAAAGGAATAACATCGGTAATGAGTGGAAATAACTGGCGAATATCAACCATTCCTCTAATGCTTTGTCTTTCGGTATTATTTCACAACCAAATGTAGATTTCACACGTCTAAATTGCAAATATTTCAAAAGTGCCTTCTATCTGTCCCACCGAAAGTTGCTATAGAATCAAGTGCTTTACATGCCATCAGAGTTTTATATACATTTTTTCTATACTCCTTTTAATGGGATTTGACTCCAGAAAGTTAAATCCCACAGAAAGAGGGATTCTCCAATATATTCCTCCAGATGGAGGAATATTTTTATGCTTTCGCCCACAAAATTTGGTGGAGACATCAAGCACTCGGGTTTTCTCTATTAGTTTCCGTAACTCATTTAGAAATGCAATTTCCCCCAAACCATTGAAGGGATTTTAATTAAACAACTGCTCAAAACTATATATCAACTGAATAGGTTTTCAGACTCATGCAACTTAAGTCAAGGTCACAAATTTTTGTGAAGACAATATTTTCCCTAAAAACAAGAAAAGGTTTTAATGAAACTGCCCAGTTATCCAGTATCAACAACAGACTTTTGAATTATACTATAAAAATATACATTAACTGTACCGGTCCAATGGTACATTTCGATGAAAGCAACTAATTTAATGCCCTTACACATAAGTAGGATGGCTTTAAGCAAGTCATCACATTCCATTCCATTCCGCATCCATTCCTTGTTAAAGCAGTTTGTGACATAGGCTAAATGGATGCATATTGTTGGATGCCTTGGTGTTGACTTATTCTAGTTCTTTGTAAGGCCGTAGTCGTAAATCTTATGTTCTTTGATACAAGGCAACTTTGAGCCCTTTAGGACTAGATTTTGCTCTTCATCACTAGTGGATTTTGTGAGAGGAGTTGAATGACATTAAAAAGAAGTAACTAGACCCTTCTCTCGCTTAACCCATCCTTGACCAGAATCTGACATTTTCTAGCGTCTAGTTAGTTTATTCACCTCAAACTGAATGCCATATAATTCTAAGTGAGCAACATTTTGATAAAAGCATTCAATTTATCTTCTGCACCGCTTATTCCTGACGGGGTCGTACGGGGTGCTAGAGCATTTCAGTTGCCAGCCTGTCGTGGGTCCGTACACACACAACCATTTACCCGCACACTCACTCTTAGGGGTAATTTGGTACTGGCCTAACCTAACATGCATGTTTTTGGAGGGTGGTAGGAAACCCACGCATACACTGGAAGAACATGCAGAACAAGAGAAAGGCCAGTGTTTCAGGCCTCGTCCCCACCCGGGATTCGAACTTCAACCTTCTTGCTGTGAGGCCACTGTTCTAACCAACGTGCTACCACGCATCCCCTGATAAAAATCAGCCATTAGATGAAAACAAATCATGAGATTAGAATCATCTTATGATCAAATATGATCAGGTGGCCCCAACGAGTCTCTAACCAGGCACTTGTTTGTGCCAGTCGAAGGCACTTGCCTGGCTGCATAACACCGCACTCGCTGGTTCGACCATGTTTATCGCCTGCCTCCCGACTATCCTACAAGAGCAATGCTTCAATTTCATCCAAAGGCCGCAGGCTGGAAAAGAACACGAGGTAAGCTTCGTACCCGATGGCTCGACATAATTGCGGGCAACCTCCTCCAACAACTCTGAATCGTTGTCGAGGAAGCACAACAGCTATCCCAAAACTTGGTTCTTCTGTTCCGCTCAATGAACGGGGATGCGACTCACGTCCCTTCACTGGAGCCCTAATAATAATACAAATAATAATAGTGTAAAATATGACTATTTTAATGTGTGGAGACCCTTTCATAAACTTTACCAAAGGAGCCGAGTCATCACGTAGGACATCTTCAGCTAGTAAACTTCCACTCATGTTAAGTAGTTGCACACATGGCTGAATGCTTTCAGACAGCAAATATGTGGTTGCGTTACTCCAGAGTAAAATCAGCTGGTCCTGGGAAAGCATGCCGGCTCTCTGGGTCTGATTATAGACGCTTTAAAAGTCTCACTAACGCAGACCACTCAGCAAAACACACAGAAAGTCAGATGAACGTTGAAACTGGAATGAGAATAAATAAGGACTCCCTTGAGGCCATTGCAGGGATGATCTGCAGAACTTCAGACAGGCCGTATTTACAGAAAAGTGGTGGGTTGGTGCCAAAGACGTTTCTGGTGCTAAAAATATCCAGACAGAAAGAGAGAGGGCAGCCAGAGCAGCTCGAAGAAGGAAGCAGAAAAAGATTGGGAGAGGAATGGAAGGAAGTTTAGCGTGAGTTTTCAATGGATTAAAACTTCCTGTCTAACTCTGAGACAGCGTGTTTGTAATGGGATGTTAGAGTATGTGAAAAAAAACTCTTTGATTAAGTCTGGATTTTATTATTTTGCTCACCAACTGGTAATGTTGTGCAATCCAATGACTACTGACGATGCCCAGACAATAGAAAAGTGTTTTCCGCCAGCTTTCTTCGGTTGGTTTAAAGTTTTAACCTTAACCTTATCAATTACTATAGTAGTTAAAACTAACGAGCTATGATTTTTCTAGTGTTTCGTTATCATGCAATCTCTCATTTTAAATAGAAAAAAAATAGAATACTTTTCGGAAAAGAGAGAAGGCTACTGTGCTTTTCGCAATGAGAAGCTAAACAGAAAACTGACTAAAGAAAAAAGAACAAAGTATGTTAATCAACAAATACACATATAAATGATTAACAATAGTTATTTACATATGAAATTATTTACAAAGACAAGTTTGTTTGTTTTTTAGAACATTTTGCCATTTTGTTTAACCACCTTCAGAAACATCAAAGGATTGACTATTTCTCACTCACTTTGAGGATTTTCTATTTTAGGGTCACCTTTTGTCAGCAGTCAAACTTCAAACCACCAACCGCACATTTGTTCTTAAAGGGGCCTTCTACGCAAAATAAATGCCTTGGAAGTTTTTACCATGTTTGAATGCTCTTCCTATGTCTAATCGTACTTAAAATGGTTTTCTATTTCATTCATACGTATGTGATAACACATTGTCCAGTATTCAGATTCTGTTCTCTTATTCTAGGCTGCTAATTTTGTTCTCCACCACCACATCGACATTGCAGTTTTATGGGGTAAAACTTTTTTATTGTCTTCAAGATGCCTGATGTTGTTTGCCATTTGTCAAAGATTCAATCCTAATACTCGCTTGGCTACGATCCACAGCTTTAGCATTCAATGACTGCCATCAGATATGAATTATTATCACACAAAAGAACAATACCCCTGCATTAAAGAGTTAACGACTGAAGCAAAGAATGAGATATAAGTCTATATATTAAAAACCAGAACTTAGTCTCAGAAAAAATCAACACATCTATCATTTTTGGAAAGTTTGAAACATTGTCTGATATCTCTGCCAACTCATTCCCACGCAAGCTTTACTTTGGCCCACATGTTGGGTAATACTCTACCGTCACAGGTGAACAATGCAGAGATCAAAGTTTATTACTTTGTTTTGAAAATAGTTTCAAACGACTGTGGAGGAGATCATTGTACAATATATAAAAAAAAATGGTAACAAAGTTTAAAAAAAAAACATGACTCGTTCTACTTTGCTTTTTTTCTGTCATTTCAAATGTCTTGCTCACCACTCCTGATGCCGTTTTTGTCAGTCATAAGTTGATTGGCGAGATCAGACGAGCCTGAAAACCCACTCAAGTTCATATATTTAGGTACCGAGTGACTCTGGGCAGTTTTATCAAAATTCCAACTCTTGTTTGGGAAATATATGATTCACAAAAACTGGTTTGGTGCAGAGTGTGAAGCGGCCAGGATGGGAATCAACGCCTCCAAATCCGACACCATGGTCCTCACCCGAAAAAGGGTGGAATGCCCCGTGCAGGTCAGGGATAGGCTCCTGCCCCATGTGGAGGAGTTTAAGTATCTCAGAGTCTTGGTCTCAAGTGGGGAAAGGATGGAGCTGGAGATCGACTGGCGAATCGGTGCAGCGTCCGCAAAAATCAGGACATTGCATTGATCCGTCGTGGTGAAGAAAGAGCTAAGCTGATAGGCAAAGCTCTCGGTTTACAAGTCGATCTATGTTCCCACCCTCACCTATGGTCACCAACTGTGGGTGGTGACATAAAGAATGAGATCGTGGATACAAGCGACCGAAAAGAGCTTACTCCACAGGCTGGCTGGGCTCTCACTCAGAGATCAGGTAGGGAGTTCTGCCATCCGGGAGGAGCTCGATGTCGAGCCGCTCCACCTCCAGGTCGAGAGAAGTCTGATGAGGTGGTTCTGGTCAGGCATATGGTCAAAATGCCTCCCGAGTGAGGTGTTTTGGGCACGTCCCACCTGGAGACCAAGAGCCAGACCCTGGACCCGCTGGAGAGCTCTGTCTCACAGCTGGCCCGTAGAATGCCTCGGGATCCTTCCAGGTGAGCTGGAGGATACAGCTGGGGTGAGAGAAGCCTGAACTTCCCGTCTGAGGCTGTTGCCCACGCGACCCGGCTCCGGATAAGTGGAAGACGACAGAACGAATACAACAAATACACAGGCTGCTTGACCACTTAATGTCTTCCCCACATTCTGTGTGAACATGTCAAAGTATTAATAATACACAACTAAGTATTAAATAATTCTAAGCTTACTTTAGGATTGATTTAAATTACTCCCCACAAATAAGTAATTATGAAAAAAATGACTAATTAATCTAAATGCTCTTTTTTGGCTTGTTGAAAACCTCTTTCCCACAGTTTTGTTTGCCTTTTAAAGCAAAGTCATTTGACAGCCATACCTGGCGCAGCATATGGCTGTAACATCACCGTTCAGAGCGGTGCCATCAGACCCCCCATGTCTATGCTGAGTCACACTGCAGTGAGCTAAATATAGCAACATGGACAATGTCTCACCATCGTATATACTCATCTGCCAATATCCCTTTCATAACCCACAATCTGAAGGAAAGAAGAAGAGTTAAAACGATATACGACCACATATTTCGCTGACCTCATTTGCACTGTTGCTCGAAGGTTTTAGCTTTCTATATTTCAGTGACTCACAAGTTAAGAGTGGCTTTTATTTGTCATCTAGTCATAATCTTAGAAGAGTGTGGGTTACATCATACACCGACAACTGTGTCCAATATAGCCTTTTTAATGAATCCATATGGACTTCAGGTATGTGGCACAACATGGATAAAAATAAAGTATAGGAAAGGTCAAAGGACATACAGTATGTGTACTTCTACAAAACTGTTTTGATGAATGGAGTCTTCCAGAGAATTATTTCTCTGGAAGACTCCATTCAGAGAAATGGAGTCTTCCAGAGAAGACTTATTTCTCTGGAAGACTCCATTCTCTATTTTCGCCACAGGAAGTCAGTTCTTTCATCTAACACTATCTCCTGCATCCTCTTTGGTCACGCCAACTATCTTCATGTCTTCCTTCACTGTATTCATGAAACTTGACCAACCTCAATATGAGTGAAAATACCAAATTTACATTTCAGAAGTACCACCAATTTCCAACCGAAAACAGATGGCTAATGCTACAGTCTGTGTGAATAGCTGAGTCTGCATTTATTACAACAGGTTGCTGGTTCTTACTGTGGCAGATAAACACTTGACAATTGGGAAAAGAGGGTTTGAATCCTTGGAAAGATTTCTAAAATAATTGTGTGGTGGGTCTGATTTTGTTCTTGACAGTATATCTGTTTTAGTGTTCATCGAGTCCCTGTCCGAACATCATTTGGACAGGGAGTAAGCTCAAGAACCCAATAATCTTGTCTGCCTATTACCGGCTGAACCATGCTGGCTCTCCCTGATCTCCTGCCCTGATAACCTGACCTGCTGCCTGCCTCTGACCCTGCGTCCTAGACATACCCAGGCTGTGCCTCAGCTTCCAGAGAAAAGATAAGATCAGACAAAGATCAGTTTTCTGTGATCCTCACACCACCAGCCCACTGGCAGTTGACTCATCCCTCAGCCGGACCTCCAGCAAGCCCATCACCACCAATCTACATCTTGGACTCTCTCCTTACCAATTCCCCAAATCCAATAAACTGGGGTTTAAATCTTACTAACTGTTGGATTTTTGTCCTTACCTAGCACCATCATTACATCACGCCAACCTGTTCAATGACCCATCTGCTCTGTGAGGTTAATGGTCATGGTGCACTGTCCCCGTCTTTTGAAATAAATAAACTAAACTGAACTGAACTTGTTCCAACTCTGAACCCAAGTGATCTTTGATTCAGGAATGATCCATATTTGGCCTTGAATTTCTGTCAATTCTTTGCATGGTTAGAGATTTAAGCAACCAAAAAAAATAACCCCACAAGAATAACTAAACCCATGTTGAAGAAAATATTTCAAATTAAAATCACTACCGACGCTGCAAAGAGTACGTTCTGTCCTCACCACAGCCTCTTGTCGGATCAAACAGAATTTGACCAAAGAAGCACGACTCACTCAGCTCAACTTCCCATGCTCACTGAATGAGTGCACTGCATGTGTGTGTATCCAACAGAGCATGGGTTGTGTCGATGACCTCCAGGACAATATCCCTCTGTGACATCAGGAAATGTCCATGGAGCATTGCCAGAGACAGAGAGAAGGATGAAGGGAAGGAAAAAAGCCAAAGGAGATGAGACTGGATGGATGAAATGTGATGGGAAGAGAGTAAAAAAACATGCAGACAGAACAAAAAAGCCTGAAAAGGAAAAGCAGGATTTGGACTGAGTGAAGATGAGAAAAGGCACTGGAGGGGGTGAGAGAGTGGGAAATGGATGCTACTGGGGCTTAATTAAAGACAATAATGTTGTTTTAGAGCCCTCAACAACAACTATCCAATCAGCAATGGTCTGCTTCCTAAGAAAAACTAACAAACAAAAGAGGAAAATAAGACAAAAAGTCTTTGCCTTGAAAAAAGTGGTCTCTTTTGGCTTCTTTGTTCAAGCAGTGCTTGAGCAGGACAGTTTCCTGAATGTTACCCTGTCTCCTCCATCCTCTTTTCTCACACCAACTACCTTCGAAATATTTTTATCTTCGTCCATAAATTTCTACTAGCGTGTGCGGTTCTTCTGATTTACTCATTCCTTCCCTCCACCTGTTTCATCCTCTCACTACAGATCACTATGTCATCAGCAAACATCATTGTCCGTGAGGATTCCAATCCACTCTCGCCTGTAAAACACCATAGTGCCAATTCAAAACCTGGTCTTTGATGTAGTTCCTACTTTCACTCTGAACTCCTCTGTCACAGCTATAGTACACCTCACCGTCGTCTCGCAGTCTTCGCACACGCCCGGCACAACTCTAACATACTGTATCTTACTCCAAACTTCCTCAAACAATACCGCAGATCCTCTCTGAGTACCCTGCCATAAGCTATCGCTAGATTTACAAAAACACAATGGAAATTGTTCTGACCTGTGAAAAAAAAAATCAATGGTACTCAATCATTTAAATTAAATAACATTTACCTTTACATTAAGAACCATATTGTCACTTGACGCACATTGTATATGAACTACAGGGAGATCAAAGTTATTTTTTTTCAATCATTCAGGAAAAGAAAACGTGATCCTAGAGCCGGCGTGGGCAAACTTTTTGAATCACGGACCACATTGGGTTCTAACATTTGACCAAGGGGCCGAAACAGGAACAGAGGGACGGCATGCTTTGGTAAACAAGTGCGCTAGATATGGAAAGCCATTGGGACCGCTACATGCACGTAATCTAGCGTGCCAACGTTAAAATCAAGTGCCCTAGCATTTAAAAAAACATGCATTTAGCGCGCTAGGTTTAAAATGTGGGTTTGAAATCTCCTGACAATCTATTCCAACAATGTGCGCATCACAGAAACACGCACATTTTAATGGGAGCAAGTGTAGTTGTTTTTGCAACAAAGCCAATATATCTAGAGTGCACCATCTACAGTAGTGAGGAAACATCAGAATTGCAGGGGAAATA
This sequence comes from Neostethus bicornis, assembly GCA_902685375.1. Classification (NCBI taxonomy): domain Eukaryota; kingdom Metazoa; phylum Chordata; class Actinopteri; order Atheriniformes; family Phallostethidae; genus Neostethus; species Neostethus bicornis. The sequence goes on from LR738543.1 coordinate 5,212,569, forward strand.
AAACATAGCATGGTTTATGGTTTATGGTCCACGGTTTGGACCAGAATTTCTTTAAAGCCGTTTGGAAGTCGTTTTCCATGGTCTCGCCAAACTCCCCCCAAGCCCGGGCCTTTGCCTCAGTGACCACCGAAGCTGCGTTCCGCTTCGCCCGCCTGCCTCAGGAGTCCCACAACCCAAAAAGGCCCGGTAAGAATCTTTCTTCAGCTTGACAGCATCCCTCACCACTGGTGTCCACCAGCGGGTTCGGGTGTTGCCGCCACGACAGGCATCAATGACCTTGCGTCCACAGCTCTGGCTTGCCGCCTCGACAATAGCGGTACGGAACAGAGTCCACTCTGACTCGATGTCCCACACCTCCTCCGGTACCCATGAGAAACTCTGCCGGAGGTGTGATTTGAAACTCTCTCTGACAGAAGGATCAACCAGACGTTCCCAGCAGACCCTCACGTTTGGGCCTGCCAGGTCTGACCGGCTTCCTCCCCCATCATCGAGGCCAACCCATGACCAGGTGGCAATCAGTTGACAGCTCCGCCCCTCTCTTCACCCGAGCGTCCAAGACATGTGGCCGCAAGTTCGATGAAACAACTATGAAGTCAATCATGGAAATTTGGCCTAGAGTGTCCTGGTGCACACGTGTGCAGATTGGACACTAGTGTGTTTTTCATTCAAAAACAAATGTTTTCTATGGAAATACAAAAACTTTTTTATTAACTAAAATAAAAATTCTGGCAATGTGCAATAAACTCGAACATGTCCTTCGCAGCAGTCAGGAGGTCGTTCCCCCTGTTACTGTAACCATAACAAATCAGGATGTAGCCCAGCAAACAGAGAACCTCCAGAGAACCTTCAGAGAACGTTAGCCTGAGGTTCTCTAAAGGTTTGTTTTTTACCTAACCAAAAACTAACTAAACCACTTAGTCAGTGGTTATGTTAGAACCTGACTATCCCAGAACGTTGAGAGAACCAAATTCCAAATGATATGGTTAAAATTAAGGTCAGGGGAACGTTCTGAAAACCAAAAAATAACGTTTGAACCTTTAGAGAACCAAAAATAACCTTCAAGGAACGTTGTGCTAACCTTTGAAAAACCTTCCCGGAACGTTAAATTGTTAGCTGGGAGGTAACGCCGGAGGAATTCAGCCTGATCTTTTTACGTCAGCAATGTTATAAAAATGAGAACACGAGGTTTTTCTGGATCTCAAAACAAAACTCGACATATTCATATCTGCCTGATTATAGCTGAAGATGAACTGTGAGAAAACTTTCTACCTGTTGGTAGTTGTTTAGCTGCTAGCTTAGCTTTGCAGATCTCTGTAGACGCAAACACAAAGTGTGTGTAAAGTCATTATTGTTTGGTTAAAACAGCAGGGTCAATTTAAGGTCAGTTGTTTAATCCCTAACCCAGTCACGAAGGCTTAAGAGTTTTTGGGAATGGCTGATCATGCAGACTGTAGCGGTATGATTAGATAGATCAGATAGAAAGAATAAGCAGTTGACCATAAACACACTATCTGTGAAATGTAATCATGCCATCTTCCTCAGATTTCTCTCCTCCTCTTGGCAACAACATGGCTATTTTTTCTCTGCCACTACTTCCGTCTCTTTCTCCCACACTCATTCTCTCTTCTTGTTGCCCAGCAACCACGCTCGTAAATGTGATCTGGCTCGTCTGTCATTGGCTGAATGTGTGGTGGATCTATGTCAGGGTCAGACGGAAAATCGGGAAGGCAAACACATCCCATGATGGAGTTCCGTGTTATGAAGTCATTTCTGATTACTCACCCTGGGGTGTTAACCGAGCATGCTCCAACATCAGTGACCAGAAAGATGTAGATCAATGTGGAGTTTAATTTTTGTGGATTGTGGTTTGGTTCTTGATTAGAAGCATATTTGTGTATTTCCGTGTAAAGACGGCCTTGCATTTGGTAATTACTTTTCATTTTTCACCCAGGGATTCATTAGAATAAATGCGGATCAGGAGTCATGCAATTGTGATTCAGTTTCCTTCATTAATCCATAAACATAACCACAAAATCTATTTTAATTCTGATTAAGAAAACAACTTGTTACCCTGTGCACTTTGTACTTTAAGAGATACAGTTTGAATCTCCTCATTAACACAAAAAATGAAGGAAGTTGGGGTCTGGCTGGATTTTTGTGGCCATGCCAACAGATTTTTTTGTTTATTTTTTTATGGAAGCCATTTACTGTACATGCTCTGGATTTTGCAACCAAATTAACAAACCACACGCCCAAACTAATAACAGAGAATCCCAGCGTATCAAAACATCTATACTATTTATATTACAATCTTTAGATTGCGGATTGAACAAAAATACAAAAACCAAAACAAATAAGAGCAAAGAATCAACACTACTACTCTAAAAAACCCAGCGATGGGTCAAAGGGAAGAAACCTTGTGAAGATCCAAATGAAGGAAGGATCACCCCTTCAACTCTCCCAGCACAAACAAGAATATATTTAAGAGTATTAAATAAATATAAGCAAATTCTAATCTACAACTACGTATATAACTGAAGAAATCAGTAGATGGGCTTCATCCTGATGGAAACGGATGGTAGATCAAGCACAGAGGCCTCCTCAGTTTGGTGAATCATGCTTTTATTCTTGCTACCAATGAGAATAAACTACTTTGAATTTTTTACGCAAGAGAAACATTCTTTCAACCCTCTGCCAATAACGTACTGTATCGTATTCTAACTTCCAGACCTTCTTCAGTATGGCAAAACTTTCAGCTCATCCGGGGCAATTCTGTGTCTTCCGAGCAGGACGGGGACTCCACTGAGTCCTGGGTCTACCCCTGGGTTATCTCCCAATGGAACTTGCCTGAAAAACCTCACCATCAACACATCTGGGGGAATCAGGAGTAAATAAGCAACACCACCCCATCTGACTTCTCTCAACTCCGAGGAACAACGGCTCTACTAAGAGCGCCTCCCAGATGGTGAAGCTCCTTAAACCCACCAATAAGCAAGACCCCGGTCACCTTCAGGAGATAGCTCCTTTTAGCCGCTTTTTTCTGTTTCCACCCACAACTGGTGACTATAGGTGGGGATAGAAACGCAAACCAACTAGTAGCGAGCTTTGCTTTTGGCACATGTCTCGGTTCACTGCAACAGATTTTGCACAATTCACCTGTTAATCTCTAAATCCATCCTTCCGTCACTTCTGAAAAAAACCCCAAGAAACTTAAAGAAGGATTCTATACTTGACCTACGCGCCATTCCAACTCGTTTTGATAAACAGTTCCCATTTTATCTGATTAGTTACTCCAACCACTAGAGCTGTTTTAAGTATCCAGGATCAACAGTCCAGAGCAATGGAGAGTGTGGAAAAGAGGTGAAGAAGCGTGTTCAGGCAGGGTGGAACGGGTGGAGGAAAGTATCTGGTGTGATGTGCGACAGAAGAGTTTCAGCTAGAATGAAAGGAAAAGTGTACAAAACCGTGGTGAGACTGGTGATGCTGTTTGGTCCAGAAACAGTAACACTGAAGAAAAGACAGGAAGCAGAGATGGAGGTAGCAGAGATGAAGATGCTGAGGATCTCTCTGGGAGTGACCAGGATGGACAGGATTAGAAATGAGTACATCAGGGGAATAACACATGTTAGAGGTTTTGGGGATAAAGTTCGAGAGGCGAGACTGAGATGGTTTGGGCACGTACAAAGGAGAGAGAGAGAGAGAGAGTACATAGGAAGAAAGATGCTGGATTTGGAACCACCAGGAAAGAGGACTAGAGGAAGACCAAAGAGGAGGTTCATGGATACAGTGAAGGAAGACATGAAATAGTTGGTATGACTGAAGAGGATGCAACAGATAGTGTTAGATGGAAGAAACTGACTTGATGTGGCGACCCCTAAAGGGAAATGCCGAAAGAAGAAGAAGAAGAACCACGAGAGCTGTCATCACATAGCTGAGCCCACCAAGCTGATGTGAAAGGATATCCCTTTGGAGTACGGAGCACCTTGGTTTGGATTGTGTGAATTACGAGGTGAAAGTGGATTGACAGAGACTGTACGGGAAAAAGTGCCGACTGGTGCTCAAGAGGTCGCAGTCATACGGTAATGAAAAACAAGAATAGTCTTTCTCAACTATCATCTAGAAACAGTTGCGCTTTCTTCTGATTCAAAAATGTCAATTTATCACATCTATTAGAAAGAGATGTGATGGAGATGTAAGAGTTCTTTTAGAGTTTTTCTTGTTTTCTATATGAAAGCCTTGTTGTGGCCTGTGTTCAGACTGTACAGACGTGTCATTGAATACTTGCTCACAACCGTTCTCTGTTCATTTAGTCTTTATTACTCATTACACTAGATACACTAACAAACATGGACTTCTCTGTCTTAATCCAGCCATGACAGTTTCTCCGGAATAGAGTCAACTGTCACTTTGTACATACCATGGACCACAATCCTTTTCTCTCTATACAGCTCCTCTTACATCTTTGATTTGCAACGATTGTGTTTTCCCCCCATCTGAATTTCTTCAAATTAACATTCCTACCTTGGTAGTATAATTGTAAATGCATGTGACCACAGCCAGGATCATTGGCAATCTCGATGTCACACCAGTGGTATTATTAGTGGTTGCGTTTTTTTGGAATCAAAACCACATTTCCCATAAACTTCACTGCTTCCTCCCCCCCAGCTCCCGTCCTCTGGCTTCAATCTGGACGATAAAAAAGCTGAAAATGACTTTTCCAGCCTGTTTTCCCTCCTCTCCACCATCTGCAACTGAGATAAACTTCAAGATTTCTTTCCAGTCGTTTCTTGTTTGGTGGAAATACTTTGGGGCATGTTTTGTTTTTCTCTAAACAGTAGGAGAACTCATTCCCATCATTAGGTGGGTTGAAAACCCGAGGTTTTTCTCTGTGCATTACTGATTGCGTTCATGAGTCTGCACATTAATAAGATTTATCATATTCATTATGGAGCGTTGTGTTTCCATCCAAAGAGGCGGCTCGGCCATAAACCACCAGGCATCCTGTACCATTAGATTATCATCCTTTCTCTTACTGGCACACACACATACACACACATACATGTAAGCACTCCAGGGAGTGTTTTATTACCCCCCACTGTTCTGAAAGTGCATACATAGTACGAGTCCTGGGATTGACCCGGGTTTTATTACTACTACTGCTGTAGAGACTGTGTGCACGTTTAAAGGGACATGTCTACATTTTCATTCCTGAATGGATGACTGCAATACTTCAAAATAAGATATGTAGTTAGAAAGAGAAGAAGAAATCAATGGCACTACACTTTTACTCTTGTACTACACGCGTTTGTCTTTGAGGTGGTAGGGTACCAAATCACCGACAACAAGTTTTACTAACAACAGTGCATATTTTTTAATATGAGAGACTACCTGGTGTTTTATGACCTGATTGCAAATACAAAACAACCTTCTGTTCACCATGGATCAAAGAAAATATCATCGTTATCAGTTTAAAGAGGGGTTTTATGCTTTTGTGGAGTGATTTTTTTCTAATCTCATAGCGTATATAAATAAAAGAAGACTCGGGAATCCATTGTTTACCAAAAAGAGGTCATAAATACTGTGAATTCACCGCCTTCTCTTGCTCTTCGTTTAGTACCGCCCCTTGGGCAAATGAACGACACAGCGCGAATCTTCAAAAAAGCCGTAAATCCAGCATAAAGTGTCTCAAGTTAGCAAAGCTAGCATAATTTCTTTTATTATTTTGTTGTGTTTACATAACCTGCATTCCCCAAAGTGCCCGCCATTAAAACAAGGCGTGGTGGAGAACCAAAAACAACCTAGTGTTAGAGTAATATCCAAATACTGGATTGAAGGGTTCCAATATTGCTCAAATTGAGGTCTCCTTTTGTTACCTCGAAAAGGTCAGGTCAGATAAACACTATTCCTTTTGAGACGTAGAAACTTCAGTCATCTTCTTATCTGTCTATCCCTTTCAGGGTTGCGGGGGGTGCCAGAGCCCATCCCGGCCAATTTAAGGCGAAGGGCAGAGTACACCCCGAACAGGTCGCCAATCTACACACATACAACCATCCACACACACTCATTCCTAGGGGCAATTTGGCACCGGCCAATCAACCTAGCATGCACGTCTTTAGAGGGTGGGAGGAAACCGGAGTACCCGAAGGAAACCCACGCAGACACGGGGAGAACATGCAAACTCCACACAGAAAGGACAGTGTTCCAAGCCTCGTCCCCACTCGGGACTCAAACCGACGACCTCCTTGCTTTGAGGCCACTGTGCTACCCACTGTGCCACTGTGCTGCCTAGATGTGGAAATGTCTTAAATAAAAAAGAAATTCAAATGAAAGCAAAAATATGTTTTACATCCATTTTGGGAGCATAACTCATCTTTTAGATGCCCACAAATGCTCATGCTTACTGTAAATATGGACGTTATCGGCGGAGGCGTGGAGATACTATGTGGGAAGACGTTAACTCAGTGGAAGAGTGTTCGTCTTTGAATCGGGAGAAGCTGGTTCAAATTCCATTGAGCTGCCTTGGTGTCCCTAGAGCAGATACCTAACCCCCTACTTCCTCCCACCATTGGCGCCATCATGGCTGCCAACTGCGGTGCAATGCAGCATTGCAATTTCCCCATTGTTAGACTAATAAAGTTTAAATAATGAATAAAAACTAATAAATAAAATGTAGCTATGAGCTCAGTTTGATGATCACAGAATATATCGAAGGCGTTGAAAACATATTCTTATTGCACTTTTTTGTGCGAACATTCCCTAATATTTAAATGCATTTTTTTTTAAATAAAAAAAAAGAGAAAACACTAATTATCTACATTTTATGAACCCTTGAGTATTTTTTTTTTTAATTTATTTTAACGAAGGAGGCTGGTTGCCTTGCCGCATATTAAGCTGCACTTAATCCATTGTTAATATGTTACCATGGTCATCTACGTGCGTACATATTTGTGAAATCTGTCCAAGAGAGATCTTATAAAGCTCAAGAGGAAGAGGGTGTGACAGAAGCAGGATGACAAAATTAGAAAAAAATGCAAAACAAATGCCACGTTGCTGAAAATGAACATCTTTTTGCACAAAAATAGATTTGTGCTTTCTAAAAAATTTTTATTCCCACATCCGTCTTGAAGAATCTCTCGAGGTGTTTCGAGCCACAAAGTAAAAGCTGTTCTGTAGTCCCAGTGGAATTTTTTTTGTCAGTTGGGTTATACTGGACAACATGGATGTGAGCGTGCACTCTAACTCACCTCACACCAGGGAATTCATTAACACTTCCTGTATCTCTCTTTTCTCTAACTCTCTCGTTCTTTTGCTTCCTCTAAACAACAAACAAAAGGGAAAAAAATGTTTTGACTTAAAATGTCTTTCTTAGTTTTATCAGTTTACGAAGAAAAACATGTGAATTCTTGCCAAACAGAGTGTGCACTCTATTGAATCGTAGCATGTTATTTTTTTATTTATTTATTTATTTATTTCGGTCACAGTGCAACCTCATATCAATGAAATAAAGAAAATAACCATATTCCAGCAAAGGACAACAATCACAACAATCACATTCATGAACGTCTCTCTTCTGGTTCCTTCGTTTCTACTATTTTGCGCCCTCATGTCTTCACATGAGCTCTGGTTTTAAATTTAGTTCCCAACATGACTGTTGCAAAAAAAAATAGCACAATCAGCTTTTTTTCTGACTGAGTTGAATGTTCTTTCTTTTTTTTAAATGAACAAGTTTTCTTGACGTGAGTTTTTCGACGACATCAAACTTTCCTGTGATGCAACCAAGTTAGCATTAGCAGCTTTGTTGCTAATGCTAAATTAGCAAGCTAATGCTAAAGCAAGTTCTACACTCATTATTTAAAGAGGTGTCAAAAAAATCAACTTTTGTCAGTTTCTACTATGTTTGAATGTTTTTACCATAAAAAAAATCTTTTTCATGCATGTTTGAGTCATTCAAATATTATTCAAATGTGAGAATGTTCTTGGCCAAGAATTTTGTTCTCCACCATGCCCCTATTATGACTTAAAAATGGTAAATGGACTCTACAGTACTTATAGAGCTCTTTTCCACCTGTGTCGGTACTCAAAGCGCATTACAGTGAAGCTCACATTCACCCATTCACATTCATGCCTGATGGGAATGCTGCCACGCAAGGTGTAAACCACCATCAGGATCAATGGGGGGTTCAGTGTCTTGCTCAAAAACCCCTAGGCATGACCTCCTGGCGGGTGATCGAACCGGCAACCCTCTGGTAACACGGCGGTTGCCCTACACACTGAGCCATACTTCCGCAAGGAGCGTTTTGCACCAGTAGTGCATGCATTCGGCTAACTTGATGTGATTTACATCTTATTAGCGGACTTTAACGAGATTTGTCCTGTGTCCCACAAAAGCCCATGGGGCGGGACTAAGCGGGTTGGACTTCTTTTTTTTTTAAATTATGTTACACAGAAAGCCATGAACAAAACTGTATTCTTTGTTTTTGCAAGTATTCAAAATTTTACTTGAATGATTTTTTTTCAAATTGTAAATGAAAATGTTGCCAATGGTGTTTCATAAAAGACACGGATGGTACAAAAAGAGGGGCCAAAAGATAATCAGAACCCTTTCAGTTTTGTTTACGACCACTGTCAAAATGAAACATTCAAAAATCCTGAATAGCAGGAAAACAGAGCGCTGCTGTAATGCTGCCATCTTTTGCCTTCTTCTATTGAACTAATCTATTAGTGAAGATTGTACACGCAGAAAGAGCCAGAGTTATGTCTGGCTGGACAAATGGAGTCTAACAGGAATGACTCATCAGTACAGAAAGTACAGAGGATCTTCTGATAACCAGCCCACATCATGACAACAGCATCATTTGTGTTGTATTTTTATGCTTGTGTGGCGGTGGGTGGGGTGGGCTGGATGTTTTGTGAGCTGACGAAGCTTAGTGACTTCCTGTCTGGCCTGTAAAAGCAGCATGAACCTCTTCCTGCCCACCTGGGGTTGCACACTCAGGTCATCATCTGGTATACTGTCCGACATCTGCACACAATAAGTCCAAACAGCAGGAGAAATTCTGTGCTCCTTTCTGATTGGTCAGCGTTGTTTTCCTCTCTTTTCTTAGAGGTAGCATACTGTGCTGCTGACATGGCCATCAGTGGGTGGGAGAAGACGTTTGTCTGAACTTCACAGTTTTTAAAGTTTGACTACCGAGTCCTATTTAAACAAAAGCTAAACTTTAAGCAAATACATGCAAATCTCGGCTGACAATGGGTCACATTTCTGCAATCCTCAGCATGTTTTTTTTTTTTCAGTGAAAGTGCAGGAAGAATCCAGCTTCCCTTTTATGAACCAGCCAGGATGCTCACGCAGTTTTATCTGCAGCAGGAAAAGAAACTGTTGACGTGAGATACTTCCAAGTTCAATTGTGGACCATACATTTCACACCTAAGCCTTTCATAGTGCTCCCCCAGCATCAATAGAGACTTCAGGAGGAAAAAAAACAAACAGTTTTTCTTTTTACCTAATCCAACATTAAAGTTTACAACATTCTGCGTAACAAAGACATGTGATCATTCTTTAACACTAGAACCGCCACAGCTGTCAATGTGACTGCACGTCGCTTTAATATGCTAATTAGAATAAATAAAACACAATTTAGGAGGCTGACCTTTTATGACTTTTACTATAAATGTGTTTTTTTTTCATCTATTTTTTTATCTACTTGTATGTATTGTGTTCTAAAAATAAACATTTCAAAATGTATAAGCATTTTATGTCGTTCAACCTGCTGCGCCCCGCAGCAGCTGGGAGGAAGCGCGCATTGCATTGTAACAACTTCTGCAGGAAGTTGTTGCTATGTTGCTAGGGCAACAAATACATTGCCATAGCCATACATAAGTGTGTGTTTGTGTTTATACTTGTGGAGAGAGACAAGGAGGACCCTGACGCCATTACAGAAACATTTTTATTTTTTATTTTTTATTTTGAATTACTCTATTCATCCCTCACCGGGGAAATTTGTTTTGCTGCACTCCTTACACCGCAGCAGGCTGCCCTTCAACGGCGCCAATGGTGGGAGAAGCGGGGGTTAGGTGTTGTAGGATTTATTCTTTTTTACTTTTCTAGTCCTACACAGCGTGTCTTCTCCAAGGACCCTAGACGTGCTCTCCGTGGGACGCAAACCCGCGACCTTCCGGTCCGCGGGCGAACGCGCTAACCAGCGCGTTTCCAAAAATCATTGGAAACCTTTCCAAAACCTTTCCGAAAATCATTTTGGAAAGGTTGAGTGAGATAACATCGAAGAGACCCCATGAAGAGAGTAAGAAAATTGTTGTCTGAATAAAGTCTGCCATGTTTTCTAGATAAGTCTTGAAAGTTCAGGTTATAATATTGGAATATAGCCAATTTTTAACGAGGACATTTTTGAAGCAGCGTAAAATGCAAAAAAAAAGTAGGCTATTGGTGGTGTAGAAGTTTATTTATGCAATATAGCAGCGCAAAACATGACTATTTACATAAGCGTCACATTGATGGTCATGGCGCTTGCAGGTAGATTTAGAACGTGGAGGTGGACAGCCGGTGGACAGCATTACAGCCTTATCGTTAAGGACAGTAAGTCTCCAAGATTTATTCAATAACTGACTGATCCAGCAGCCTCTTTGTTCTAAAATGTCAGCCACACCCACTTCTTTGTTCTTTAATCATTACAACTGTATAAATAAACCACACTCAGGACGACCAGTTTTATAGCTTAGACTCTACAGGTGCGCTGCCCTTGTTGCAAGTAGTCTGTATTAATCTCTATTCTCTGGTCAACACTGCCTGTGGTAGAAGATAAATTACTTGATGCCCTAACAGCTTGCTTGTTTGCTGAAATGCTCTTTGATTATTTAATTAACAAATCTAAAAACAGTGACCTAACCTGAATCCTTGAGAAGGCTTTCACATGGTTCACAATACCAGCTTGAATTCTGATTGGCTGGTAAAAAAAGTTACTGTATTTTCCGCACTATAAGGTGCACCTTCAATAAATGACATTTTTAAAAACTTTTTCCATATATAAGGCGTTACAGTAAAGGCTGTTCAACTTTGTCCTCTAACTGTGGCCATCTCGCTTTGTTCCCGCGTAAACTCTGTTTAGTCTTCTTTACTTGGCGAAGCGCATCCTCTTGCTTCCTTCACTTCCTCACCATTGATTCATTGATGTTAAACTCTCTTGCTGCGGCTCTATTCCCGTGTTCTACTGCGTGACCGATCGCCTTGAGTTTAAACTCTGCGGTGTAACAGTGTCTCTTAGTAGGAGCCATTTCCGGGTCTTTACACAAACACACAAATGGAAATGAGACACCCTTTCATACGTATGTCCCAGCATGCACCGCGCACTACTTCTTCTACGGGGGAAAATGGAGTCGGCAGCTGCTTACCGCAGTTGTGACACCTGTTGTAGCTCAATATTAATCCATATACAAGGCGCTCCGGGTTAAAAGGCGCATCGTGGACTTTAGAGAAAATTTATGGTTTTTAGGTGCGCCTTATAGTGCGGAAAATACGGTACTTTGTTTTTAGTTTTCACGGAGGGACAACAAACTTAATCCTGAAGACCCTCACTGAAACTTGCTTGATTTTAGCCTTGCTGGCAACAAATGCTGGCTGGAATCTGATTGGTCAAATACTTTAAAGTGAAAACACATGCAAGACATCAAAAGAGCCAAAGAAGAAAACAAACACACCATTTGAAACTATTTTATAAATAGGAATAGCTCCTAGTTTTTAGGCCAGCAGAGAAGGCTTTGAAGGTGTTTGAAGTTCACAACTCTCTAAATTGAATTGACAGCAATCAGTTTTTTGTGTGTTTGATCTTTTTGGTTCAAAAGAAATAGGTTGATATTTCACATTTTGTTTTATTTTACTATTGATTTTCACAAATACATTTCTATCTTTTCTAATTTTGAAAACCCTTCTGCAATTTTTGAAGTCACAATTTTACAGAATAAAATTTAGAATTTCAAATAAAAGTGTCTTGAATTTTAAATGCTTTTTTCTTTGTGTTTTCGTGGGGGGTTTTTTTTGTTTATTTTTTGTCCTTTTTTTTGTCAATTCATTATTACTTAAAATTAATAAACATGTTTGATGGTGTCTAAAATGAAATCCACCAACATATTTTTGACTATATGACTGGAGAATTTCGGTCACTAAATGAACTAATTTCGTATATGGTAAAATTTACAATGTAAGCAATCAGTGTGCGCATTCATCGAGGTCATCCCGATCTCACCAAGACTACAAATGAATTAATCTGATGAATAAAGATTTGATAACGGAGCTGCTGTTTTATCTTTTAGCTTCTAAGAAAAACTCTCCACCCACCAATTCCTTTGTGCTTTGAAAATTAGAAGCGTTAAATCAGATTGTACGCTTGTTTTCCCCGAAGTTGAAACTACTTGATATTCCCAACAACAATGTGACGTCTCATTTTTGCTGGAGCGAATTTATTTTATAATTAATGATGCATCGAGTTTATATCAGAAGAAGTCAGCAATTTTATTTTATATAATCCATACAAATCAGAAAATTTTAGAGGAAATTTGCTGATTATTATTCAAACAAATGTGGAGAATTTTAAATTGAATCGGCAAGCAGAGTTGAAGGTTCTTTGACAGTGTGTTTTGAAAGAACTTCTTTTTTTTTGTTTTATCCTATATGCTCAAGTATTTTATGAAAAAATATTAAAAGTTCTTTAATTTATTGCATTGTTTTAATGACAAAAATGCTGGAGAAACGTACTTCTTCAAAAACAATCTCCATATATTGTGTCTTTCTGTCCACTTTAGTACGATGATATGAAGGGAGGTGGTAGATATGACCCTCTACTTTAATCATTTTGATTCAGTACACAGTTCAAGATGTGTACCATCTTTACCTTCTTTATCTTTACTCTTTACCACGATGGTTCGTTGTGGTAAAGAGAGAGCTGAGCCGAAAAGCAAAGCTCTCGATTTACAAGTCAATCTACGTTCTAACCCTCACCTTTGGTCACCAGCTGTGGGTGGTGACCGAAAGAAGGAGATCGCGGGTACAAGTGGCCGAAATGAGCTTCCTCAGCAGTGTGGCTGGGCTCTCACTCAGAGATCGGGTGAGGAGCTCTGACATCCGGGAGGAGCTCGGTGTTGAGCCGCTCCTCCTCCAGGTCGAGAGGAGCCAGATGGGGTGGTTCGGGCATCTGGTCAGGATGCCCCCCAAGCGCCTCACGGGCGAGGTGTTTCGGGCACGTCCCACCGGGAAGAGAACAAGGGGCAGACCCCGGACCCGCTGGAGAGACTATATCTCACAGCTGGCCGAGGAACGACTTGGGATCCTTCCAGGTGAGCTAGAGGATGCAGCCGGGGAGACAGAGGCCTGGGCTGCCCGTTTGAGGCTGTTGCCCCCACGACCTGACCCGACCCCGGAACAAGCGGAAGATGACGGAACGGAACGGAACACAGTTCAAGATTGACCCCTTGGAGTTTGAGACAAACTCTTAAAAAAATGTAGAAATAATCATTTTCAAGATTAGGTTATGCGTCAACTCATAAAAAGCGTGTTGAAATCCACAGAAATAAAACTTTAAACGTTTGCTGGGCATGTGTTACCCAACCCTACCTCTAGTGCTGGTAGCCATGTCTGCTACTTTCTGAAAGGCATCCAGGAAGGCCACAGCAGCAAGAACAGTGGTCCTGAGTGAACATAAGAAGAAAAATCACTATTAAAAATCACTGAAACCACAACTAGGTTTTCTCAGTTACTTTGGGGCATTTTTGTGATCAGGTTTCGAGTCCCGGATTGTGCGCAAGGCTTGAAAAATTGGCCTTTTATTGAATTGCGCATGCTTCTAGTGTCCTCCAGATACTTTTATGAGATTCTCTGTTTTTAGGGCATCATCATTTTTAAAGTCTTTACAGTCAAAATTAAGAAGACATTTGACAGCGGACAAGTCATTCCAATTTATTCCACTAGTCCTTCTTTTATTGTTTGAGTTACTGTACGAAAATTGGAATTTTGTGTGAGAAATGCACCAAAGTGACTGAGAAAACTTGTAAAAAAGGTTAGAATTTTAACTTGGGTCTTTACGTCCTTCTTTGCTTCAACCTTTTCTTAATATTTTGCTGAATACTGAACTTAGCAGGTACATGTGTGGGTTGAGAACCATGCAGATCTTACCGGAGCTGAGAATGCAGTTTGATGGCCTTGGCGCTGAAATCCTCCCACACAGGATAGGAACACTGAAAAAAAACAAACACAGCAAAGCTTTTAAGCACCACACATCAGGATTATTACTGTGCTAAGCGTGGTCATTATTACCTAACCACACAAAATAAAGATGCATGAGCAAGGTAACAGCGGAACAAGATTGTTCTCTGGATATGTTCTCTACTACAATGGATGTGTGTGTGTGTGTGTGTGTGTGTGTGTGTGTGTGTGTGTGTACATACATATATCAACAGATGAATAAATAGACAGAAAAAAATGATGTGGTTTTTAAATATGACTGTGGAAAAATACAGCAATCAATCTGACAGATATTACTTTTTTATTTCCCATTCGATATTCAAAATGGTCGTGCATATCAAGACCCGGCCGGTTTATCAATTGGCCCGTTCGATCGGCCAATATTGCATTAGAATTGCACCGGACATCGGAAATTTCAAAACTGTTGACAATTGGTGCTACTGAAGCCATCCGCTAAGTGCCCTAATTTTCAGATTTAAAAAGTTCTCGTAAAGTTCTCGAAGGCGGTAGCTCAGTCGTTAGCACGTTCACTCGCGAACTTCCAAGCCGCAGGTTCACATCCCACTGAGTGCACGTCTAGGGTTCTTGGAGAAGACACCTAACTCCCCGTTTCTCCCACAATTGGCGCTATTATGGCAGCCTGCCGCGGTGTAGGAGTGTAGCACCCAAATTTTCCCGGTGAGGGATCAATACAGTGGGTAAAAAATTTAAAAAAATAAAATAAATACACCACGTTGGGTCAGCATGTACTGTACATTGCAGGCAACGTTGACTCTGCATCGATAGGGAGGAAGAAAGCAGAAACAGATGTGGAACCATCTTATTCCATGCCCCGAATATGTAACGATACCATGTCATTAGGTGTGGATTTTTGGAATAATTGTGATGATTAACTTAAATTATGTGTAAATCTTTTCTGTTTAAAAAAGATATTTAAGTTATTATTACTTAAAAAATATGCAAGTCTTGATGGTTAAATTCAAGCTTATACAGTATATAATGTAAACAATTATAGTAACAATTGTATTACTTTTTCATTTGATGTTCTAATTTTCATTTTATGTATTATGATTGATTTATGTTTTATGATGGATTTCTAAATATTTACTGATATGTTTTTTTTTGCTTTTATAATGATTTAAAAAAAGGGTCGGCGAAATAAGCGTTTGCTTCAGCCGATACCTTTTCGGTCCTTTGGTAAAATATATATTTTTTTCTTTCTTTCTTTAATGTGAAATTACACTGTCACCGAAATAAATAAATAAATAAATAAATAAATAAATTACTGCACAATTTCACAAGACTGTGTCGCTACGTTGATTATATATTTGTTTCAATTGATAACAAGATTTACGTCCAATGTTGTCTTTGTATTTCTTAAAAGATAAAAAATAGAGAAATCGATTTTTCAGACGTCAGAATTTCCAGTTCTGCACAATCTCTCTTCGGTCCGTTTTGCAATCTCAGCTATCTGTATACATGTACAGTATATACAGTACATACATTTAAATATTAAATACTGTGCTGAATTAGCACAAAAGCATCCCTGCACATGCACATTCCACTCTGTACCCCCAATCTGACTGTTCACCCTCCTTTCACCTCTCCTTTATCCCCCAAAAGCCTTCATCTCCTCCCTACGCAGCCATCTAATCCATCTATCGAAACACAAACACACACATGGGTTGGCCAGCCACTGGCATCGCACAGCATCAAAGGCTTTGTGGGGATCATTAACACAACTGGAAGCTGTAGCTGAACCTCTAATGGATGCTGCACCCCCATTCAGTCTGGATGACTGCTCCATCACCCCCCACACCCTAGCCTCAGCACCATATTACATTACACTTGATCCAGGTTAACCTCTAACCCTGTTAAGTGGTCACAAATTGTCTGCATGGGGGGTGGCGTTGGATGTATTTGTGTCAGCATGAGGTCAAGGAATCTCTAGGAACAGCGAGGTACAGAATACCTTCCGGTAAGAGAAAATCAGATTTGCTAGAGGCAGGGAGGAATGGAAATTCAAAGATAAGGGAGAGCACTACGAAGGAAATGTGTGGATGTGTATGTTTTTAGAGGATGGGGTATCCGGTGAAGATGTCAGACTGGAACAGACAGTAACCGCTCTACACTCTTTGATGTGGCGTGTTTGATGTGACTTAATTTGGTCTGAAATCACAGTTCGCCTTCCCTGTGGTACCGTGGAATAAAGATCCCCTCCCCCTCCACACACAAACCTCTTTCCTCCCAGAGCTAAAGCACCCTACAGAGCATAAGTAGTGTGAATGTGAGATAAGAGACTCTCTCAGACACACACATATACACAGCTCAGCACCTCATTAGCATATTCCTAGCTCAGCCAAGGGGAAAAGGACAGCGATGGTTCCACCATCCACCTAGTCCCATCCATCCATCTAGTATCATGGACAGCACTCAATCATACACACACAAATATTGTGTTAATTCCTCAATCTTAACGGATTAAGAGCTCGGTCTGATTCACACACCACCATGTAATCAGCATTTGCAGGCCAATCAGACCGAAGTGAAGTTGTACTTAAAGGTCGCTGGAAATTCAAAGATTGTCACGGTGTTATGGGATGTGGAAGGAGGAGGACCCAACGGCAGGATTTCAAACAAGGTTTATTAACTCAATTTAGGTAAGTCTGTAAAGCAAAGGGCACAGGATTAACTCAGGATTTAAAAAATTCAAATAATAACAAAGTTCAAACATGGTCAGGCAACCAGGGTGACCTGGCTGGAAGGGTTGGTATGACCCATGGAACGATATGGAAATCTGGGATGATTGCCCTTAAATAGATGGCAGGGTGCACAGATGTGTGGAATCAGAAATCATCCTCAGGTGACCCTAATCACCTACTGTTTTTTTTTTTTTTTTTGCCACTCTGCCTGTTTTATGGGAGGCAAATGACAAAGGAGCAGTCTTTTTTATTTGTTTTTTATTAATTGCGGTTGTACCTTGTTGTAATAAGGTACAACCTTTTTTTTACTGGTACATACAGTACCTTTTTTTCCTCTTCTTTTCGCTTTATACATAAGTTTTCTCAATCTAACCCTATCTCAGGCTGGCCTCTCTGACTTTATCTCCATATACTGGGCTGGTCTACTGATGTCCTCCTTCCTGATCCCGTCCATCCTGGTCACTCCTAGAGAGATCCTCAGCATATTCATCTCCGCTGCCTTCAGATCTGCCTCTAGGTTAGACGTCAATGCCTCTGCCCTTCGACAAAACAGCATAGCCGGTCTCACCACATCGCACCAGATACTTACAACAATTGAACACACAACGTCACGACTTTTCCACTCTCTTTGGACTGTTTATCCCGAGAACTAAATTTCTTCTACTTTCTTTATCTCTTCTCCCCGTAACCTCGCATTCACACATGTACTCTCTTTTTTCCAGGACAAACCTCCACCTCTTCAATTTTTCCTCCACCTGTTCTTCCCTCTCACTACAGATCCCAATGTCATCTGCAAACATTTTACTCCATAAGGTCTTCTTTCTAAACAAGTTATTCAGCCTGGTCATCACCATGGAAAACAAGAAGAAACTCAGAGCAGATTTCTGATGCAGTCCCACCTCCAATCTGAACTCCTCGGTCACACCTACGGCACACCTCACAATTATCTTTCAGTCCTCATACAGTTCTTTATACACTTTTTTGTGTTAAAATCAATAAAACAAATGTAGGTTTTGTTAAAAAAAAAAAAAAAGATGAAATAATTGTTTTTGGCGTTGTCACGGAAACTTTAAAATGATCATATTTGGTGTTACGAGAACTCATCAAAAGTTTGGAATCTTTGGTGGGATATTGTCGGGCCAAATAGAATTGCACTGTAGTCGTTTAAATTACTTTGAGATTCTGTCAGGAACCAGATGTTACACAGTTATAATTTCACATCCAAAATAAACTCGGTCAAATCCAGAAAATGTCTGAGATTTATTTATCCGCGTAAATGAGTCACTAAAAACATGAACATTGGGGGTAAATCCCAAATCACAGAAGTCCAGGGGTAATGCTTATCCCTTGTGAATACGGATTTACTCGCAACAGCTGCTCTGTCTATTTATTAGAGGTATTTTGGGATTTATTTCAAATCCAGTTGTTGGTTTGATGAGGTTATGTATTTGTGTCTGTAACCGTGGTAACGCCAGGTCCAAGAACAGAGTTGGAGCAGACTGATATGAGTACATGGAGGAAACATGTAAAAAAAACTTATTGAACTGTTGAAGCATTTAATAAAACATAAAAAAAAAACAGCTAGGACTAACTTTAATGAGGTTTTTTTTTTTTTATTTGAAAAAAATTTAATTTTTTTTAAATTGTGAAGCGGCCGGGATGGGAATTAGTGCCTCCAAATCTGAGACCATGGTCCTCGCCCGGAAAAGGTTGAAACGCCCCCTGCGCGTCAGGGTCCTGCCCCAAATGGAGGAGTTTAAGTATCTCGGGGTCTTGTTCATGAGTGGGGGCAGGCTGGAGCGGGAAATCGACAGGCGGATCGGTGCGGCGTCAGCAATAACTAGGACGCTGCATCGGTTCGTTGTGGTAAAGAGAGAGCTGAGCCGAAAAGCAAAGCTCTAGATTTACAAGTCGATCTACGTTCCTACCCCCACTTATGGTCACCAGCTGTGGGTGGTGACCGAAAGAATGAGATCGCGGGTACAAGCGGTCAAAATGAGCTTCCTCCGCAGGGTGGCTGAGCTTTCACTCAGAGATCGGGTGAGGAGCACTGCCAGGTCGAGAGGAGCCAGATGAGGTAGTTTGGGCATCTGGATAGGATGCCCCACGAGAGCGTTGCGGGCGAGGTGTTTTGGGCACGTCCCAGCGGGAGGGATCAAGGGGAGACCCCTGACCCGTTGGAGGGACTATGTCTCACAGCTGGCCGGGGAACGACTCGAGATCCTTCCAGATGAGCTAGAGGACGGAGCCGGCCGGGGCCAGAGAGGCCTGGGCCACCCGTTTGAGGCTGTTGCCCCCGCGACCCGACCCCGAAACAAGCGGAAGATGACGAAACGGAACGTTTTATCACATTTGAAAAGTCAGTCTGGAGAAACTAACTCAGTTTCTATTTCACTAACTGCTTTTAAAATCAATAAAAAGGTGATTTAACTCTAATCTGTAGCAGAGATTTATCCTGAAAAATCTCTGTAAACACAATAAACCCCGTTTAGACCAAAGCTTTTCATCTTCATTGGTCATGAAAGCTTAAAATTTGGGACCTTTCAGCATGTCTACTTGTTAAAAGACTTCCAAAAGTGGTCAAAAAGTTTTCAACCACAGGGCAAATATCTTTTTCTGGATTAATCAAATGTGCTGTGGTAAGAAGTCACAATCTGTTGTGAAAAAAAAAAAAAAAACAGTCAAGTACTCAAAAACAAGTCCCAGCTGAAAGTTTTAGGCTATTTCCCCAAGTATGCGAGGGTGGGTGGGTTAGTCTAAACTAGGGCTGAAACAACTAATCGAATTAATCGATTACAATTGATTATTGAAATAGTTGTCAACTAATTTAGCCATCGATTAATCGTTTAGAAAGTTTTTGCTGTCAACTGCACTTAATATTACACAACTTGATTGTTTTTTGTGTATTTTTACTCATGTTAACCTCGGCCATTTTTGTTTGGTACTATACCTCTGAACAAGGTTAAATTTGCAAATCTAAAACTGTTAACGATCCCTTTTTTTCAAATGTGATCCTGGATGGTCGACAGTTTACAATTTATGTTTTATTAGCCAGTACTATAAAACACATTTTATGGGTGCTCGTGATTTACCTTTACTGTATACAGTAAGTAGATTTATTATTTTATATTTGCTGTAGAAATGGTAATATTCTCCCTCTTTATTTCACAGAAAGATTAACATTTTTACTTATTAGAATGAGCCCAACGTGTTGTTTAAGTGGTTATGAGTCGTGTTTTGCATAACTACATTCAATAAAATGCCAAAAAACTATAATTTATTAAGCCGCCAATTTTACCCGATTAATCGATTAATCGAGCCAATAATCCCCAGATTAATCGATCACCAAAATAATCGTTAGTTGCAGCCCTAGTCTAAACCAAATCCAAGATCACTGCTGTCAAATGACTGTGGGACCCGGAGTCTCACGGTGGCCGAGGGGCAAACATATCAGCATGTGAGAGACTCCTAACGGGAGGCGGGGAGTGTGTGAGAAAGCTTAGGGTTTGTATACGATTACATCACCACTTCCTGTGTCACAAAAAAAAAAAAGTCTGAGCACATCACGCATGATTACCTCTTCGGCATATACACGCTGTTTTGTCCTTTGCTGTGTAAACATCATGTCATGGCTATCTTTCATCAACTTTTTATCCAACTCGATGATTTAAAACCAGCTCAGAAATTTGTTGTTTCCTGTAAATGAAAGAAATACACAACTGCACCTTCGTGTATCCTTCACCTTTTTTTTTCCTGTCCTCCCTCCCTTCCTGTTTCCTGTATTCGTACTTTCTTCTGCAAAATAGAGCAGACTTGCGTTTGTTTTTAGCTGACCGTATCTGTTAAGATTTAATCTAGGGCTGCAACTAACGATTATTTTGGTGATCAATTAATCGGGCGATTATCTGCTCGATTAATCGATTAATCGGGTTGAATTAACAACTTAATAAATAATATTTTTTTGGCATTTTATTGAATGTAGTTATGCAAAACACAACTCATAACCACTTAAACAACACGTTGAGTTCATTCTAATGAGTAAAAATGTTAATCTTTTTGTGAAATAGAGGGAGAATATTACCATTTCTACAGCAAATATAAAATAATAAATCTACTTACTGTATACAGTAAAGGTAAATCACGAGCACCCATAAAATGTGTTTTATAGTACTGGCTAAAAAAACATAAATTGTACGTAAACTGTTGACCATCCAGGATCACATTTAAAAACAAGAAATCGTTAACAGTTTTATATTTGCAAATTTAACCTTGTTCAGAGGTATAGTACCAAACAAATATGACCTAGGTTAACATGAGTAAAAATACACAAAAAACAATCAAGTTGTGTAATATTAATTGGAGTTGACAGCAAAAACTTCCTAAACGATTAATCGATTACTAAATTAGTCGACAACTATTTCAATAATCGATTATAATCGATTAATTCGGTTATTTGTTTCAGCCCTAATTTAAACCATTCTAACTAACATTGGTCATCTCTAAACATCGGTGTTAAAAAAAGAAAAATCAAATCAGATAAAGTCGCAGCATCAGCATTTAATACGACGTTTTTTTGTCCTGAAATCAAAACTGAAGATTGCAGCCAACTGTTTCTTGGACTGATGAATCCACCCACATGATGTTGGAAGCAAACATCATCACTTTTGGTTTGGCTGGAACAGAATGCCAAACGTCGAAAAATTTGAGCTCGGTTCTTTCTTTTCATCTCGCTCAAAACAAATTATTCATCCCTGTCTTCTATCTTTTCTGGGGTTTTTTATTCCCTGAACAACTATAATGTTATATAAAAGGCCTTTTATGCTCAAATCTCCAGCTGATCATCGCTATCAGTCAAACAAATCAGCATTCAGTTCTGTGGTCTTTAGAATTTAGGCAATTTGATTCAGTTCTATTTTATTTCTATTACCCAACTATCCCTCAAAGGGCTTGACGAAAAAAGTTGATGAAGTATAAATAGTCAAAAATAACGCTAATACATTTCAGAACCAGAATATACTTTAATAATCCCACACATGGGAAATTTGTGTGTCACAGCAACTACCAAGCAAGTACTTAGGATCAACAGTCCAGAGCAATGGAGAGTGTGGAAAAGAGGTGAAGAAGCGTGTTCAAGCAGGCTGGAACGGGTGGAGAAAAGTATCAGGTGTGATGTGTGATAGAAGAGTTTCAGCCAAAATGAAAGAAAAACTGTACAAAGTTTGGTGAGAGCGGCCATGCTGTTTGGTCTAGAGACAGTGCCACTGAGGAAAAGACAGCAAGCAGAGATGGACGTAGCAGAGATGAAGATGCTGAGGATCTCTCTGGGAGTGACCAGGATGAACAGGATCAGAGGAACAGTACGTTAGAGGTTTTGGAGATAAAGTCCGAGAGGCCAGGCTGAGATGGTTTGGACATGTACAGAGAAGAGAGAGAGAGTACATCGGAAGAAGGATGCTGGATTTGGAACCACCAGGAAAAAGGGCTAGAGAAAGACCAAAGAGGAGGTTCATGGATACAGTGAAAGAAGACATGAAGATAGTTGGCGTGACCGAAGAGGATGCAGCAGATAGGGTTAGATGGAAGAAACTGACTTGCTGTGGCGACCCCTGAAGGGAAATGCCGAAAGGAGAAGAAGAAGAACAACAACTTCCTATCTGCTAAGTGAGTTGTTGTAGAGCCCGATCAAGTACGGGAAGAAAGACCTCCGGTAACGAGATGTTCTCGAGCGGAGCTGTCTGAGCCTCTTGGAGAAGGAGCTCCACTGTTCGTCCAGGAGTGGGTAGAGAGGATGGTCTTGATTGTCCATGATGGACAAAAGTTTGTACAGTGACCTCCTCTCTACCACTGCTTCAAGTGAGTCCTGTTTGCTGCCAATGACAGAGCCAGCCATTCTGATTAGTTTATTCAGTCTGTTGGTGTCACTGGCTGCGATGGTGCTCCCCCAGCAGATGACAAAGAAGAACAAGGTGCTGGCCACCACCAATGTGGTGGAGCTGGCCACCACATTTAAAAAAAAAATTGCATATCACCACATTGCTAGCTAAAGATATTTAGCTAGCAATGTGGTGATATGCAAATCTTTTGATACAACATCATTATGATATTAATCTCGCAATATAACGTTTATCATGATAATGTTGAGAGCCTCACCATGGTACAGAGTGGGCAAACTTTTTGACTTGTGGGCAGCTCTGAGTTCTAACATTTGACAAGCCGGCAAGAACAGGAGCAGATAGATGGCATGCTTTGGTAACCGCTAGATTAGACCGGTAGAATGCCGTGCTAGATTTTAAACAAGCACGCTAAATGTTATATCAAGAACGTTAAATTTCAAATCTAGCTGCCCTAGGTCTGAAATCTAGTGTGATAGCGCTTAAAAACCTGCATTTAGTGACGCTAGGTTTGAAATTTCATCTTGATGTGACATTTTCTTGTTTTAACATCTAACACGCTTATCTGTGCACACTACTTATTTTGAAGGCTTGCACTTCACAGAGACACGCACAAATGGGAGAAGTGTTGTTGTTTTCTCAACAAAGCCAATACATCCAGTGTCCACCATCTACATAGAGACGAAACATCAGAATTGCAGGGGAAATAAAACTAACAATGTTTATTTATTTAATTTTAAGTTTGGCAGGCCGGATTAAAACGTTTAATGGGGCACATGTGGCCCGCGGGTACTTTTTTAAAGTAAAGAACTTTTTTCCAGGTAAGTCATCACAATTGGTCAAGAGCAGCCAGATGATTGGTTCGGGCATCTGGTTAGGATGCCTTCCAAGCATCTCGCTGGTGACGGGTTAAGCATTGTCTCTACATCAAACATCTTATCGAAGTGGCTCAAGATAGTAAGTTACAGTATATGTAATTTTACAGATAAAATTGGACCTTTTACTAGGCAGTTGTCTGTTGTCAGGTTTCCATTCAGATTTTTTTTTTTTTTTGGTCTAAATTGGAGCGATCCACGTTTGCCGCATCTGTTGTGTAATCATCCTGTTTTCCATGTCCTGAGAAGAAAGAAAAATTGTTCCCCTGATGACAACGTGCTCGCTGTAGTCTCCACCTGAGCCTCATCTGTCAGATCCATTCAGTGTGTCCAGCGTTTCCAGTCCAGTTACAGGACGTTAAACAAGATTTATTCAGTAGTCTTTGTACAGTTGAAGAGAAGATAGCAAAACGATGCCATTAAAATGAATCATGAAAAGTAATTTTTTTGTCTTAATAAAACCTAAATGTCAGTGATCTATTAACTGTTCCCATTAACTCCCATTTACTCACTGATCAATTCACCTTAAAGGTTACATGAGTTCATTTATTTTCCTTATTTATTTTCCTCATCCAACACAATTCAGTGTTGGGAACAGTCAAAGACCATTACTAAACTACCGTAGATTTTAGACCAGGAGTCACTAACCCTGTGCCCACGGGAACTCTGACGTAGTATTGGTCGGACGTCAGTCTAGTACGCGTGACAAACCAGCTGAGATGAGCTCGTGAGTGTTGCAAAGATGAGGTTACGAACGCGTTTTCTACCCACAAAAACATGGCCGAAAAAAGGAAGAAAACTTATCATTTTCACAGTGAATGGGAGGATCAGTTCTTTTTTATTAACGTGAAAGAAAACTGTGTGCGTCGCCACAGTCGCACCGTCCTTATTTTGAAAGGAGTAGATTTTTGTTAAATCTTACATAATTGATCATTTGTACAAACATGGTTCAGAGTTTATGATTTGATAACTGTTGTAAAAATTGAAAACAATTTCCTTCAAAATGTTGTGGAAGTGATCATTTGAAAATGAAACATGGATATTGCATGTTGAAGTGTATCTGTTTCCTACCTTGTTTAATCATACTGAAATAATTATTGTGATGGATCATTAACAATCTGTGTCTTCACATAGAATATCATTAATAATAATATCAAATTAAAGGTACAATATGTAGTGTTGTTATTTCAGATGTGTATTAACAAAGTGGTAGCCCTTTGCATTACTCAGTGCCCTTGAAGTAGCCCTCAGTTTCAAAAAGGTTGGTGACCCCTGTTTTAGACTCTATATCACTTTCAGGACCAGCACAGAGATGCAAAAAAAAGCTAAATTCACATAAAGGGTATTTAAGGCTGTATAAATGTGTGTATTTAAACAATGAGAACGACAACAAAAACCCCCTGAGAGATTAACTAGAACATGCAAACTTCAAAGAAACGCTCACTGTTCTATTCCATACCCAACCAAGCTTTGAACCAGTGCTTTCCCATGAGTTTTGCCTCCATATCACCATGTGGCCAAACTTCAAGGTCAATGACAAATATTTACTTTCCACATTAAAAGAAGACATTTAGCGTCAAACTACCTGTGCCTCTGCCTGCTCTATAAATTTGTGACCGTGACATTTGGTCGCATGACTCTGAAAATTTAATCAGTTCAACTATGGTTGGAAAAAAAAGTAACTATGGACAGTTGAGTTGAAATCCCTTCAGTGGGTTGTGAAATATTGCGTACACAAAAGTGTTATGGAAGTACAGATTACTTTTGCGTGTAAATGGTCGGTTTTTCCATCTTAGAAAAGGCCATGCTCGTATTTTTTTATTTTCACTGCTACGGTTTTTATCTCCAATTGTGCTGCTATTTTGTTGAGTGAGTACACTCAAAACTGGAAATACGTTCACCGCTAACAAGACATCTCTACAGACCTTAAAAACATTTGATTTAGGCTGGAAATTGCTCCAGTGAAGTTCAGTTGTTCAAATCAATAGCCAAAGTTTTCCGCAAACTTTACACAACAAATTTTTATTAAAAGATTTTAAATCTTTCATATAATTTTAGTATCATAGAAAGGGTTTCAAAGTTATCATCTGGATATTTTATTTGATAATCGCGACATTTCAACTTCCATCCAGAAATCATTTTCTGTCTGATAGAGTGGACCTGAGAACTATTACTATTTCTCTACCGCATTATTTCCAATGATGGGAATGGGACGTGTGGGACGTCCCATTATTGGGGACGTCCCACACGTCCCAAACACGTCCCCTCTAACCCAGCGGGAGGAGACCAAGGGGCAGGCCCCAGACCCGCTGCAGAGACTATGTCTCACGGCTGGCCGGGGAACGACTTGGGATCCCTCCGGGTGAGCTGGAGAATGCAGCCAGGGTGAGAGAGGCCTGGGCTGCCCGTTGGAGGCTGTTGCCCCTGCGACCCGACCCCGGAACAAGCGGAAGATGACGGAACGGAATAATTTCCAATAGAAGCACACTTTCTTATAGAATTGCAACCCTGTTTTTCTTCCTGAAAATTGAATATGGGTCCTTCGTCTAGGGTCCTTTCGAGAAGACACCTAACCCACCATTGGTGCCATCGTACCAGCCTGCTGCGGTGTAATGCAGTACACAAGTCAATCAAGTATACTTCAGACATGACAGTGAACAAGTGCCTGCTACAGCCATGACGTAACTTATCTGTTTTTTACAAAGGAAAAATCCTCAAAATGCAAACTCCTCCCATCCTAAGAGTTGGCTGGAGGATCGGTATTTAACTCAGAACCTGTGTCAAGTTTAGAGTATGAGCCTGTACGTTTTCGGGATTGGCAGAAGAACGGGCAATATTAAGGCTTTCACACAATCTGCCCTGTGGTAAAGCTTCAGAAATCAGTACGGTTCTGATTTCATGTCTATTGTGTGATGGATGCTCCAAAAAACATTCTTTGATATGATAATATGATAATGGTATGGATAGACATTTCTATTGTAAAAAAATCGTGATGTTAGCATATAACGTTGGATCTTTGTTTTAATATGAAGACTTCTTGTTAAATGAACTGGTCAACAAAACTTCCCAAATCCCTTCACAATAAACTTCTGAATGCATGAAACATGCACTTCAGTCAACCTTAGATGAGCTTTTATGTGGGTATGATATTAAATAGCTAAAGTTTATTTTCCCCTCAAATAAATCCCTGGTTAAAAACCCACCAGTCCACAGGGATCCACTCTTCTGTTTCTATTCTACTGTAATAATTCCTTATTTGGTGCATTATATTAGCTATTTTCTTTTTTTTCTCCTTTATGCTTTTCCTCTCAGTAATCCTTCATTTCATCTGGTCATGACTCCAGACTCTGGGGTACTGTCAACAGCACTGTGGCCTAGTTCTCATCGCCCAGTCCTCCCAGCCCGTACTGCATTGTGTTGAGAGCCCCACTCCACCACTCACTACAGTGGACTAGAAGCTTACTGTCTCTTCTCATTCTTTTGTTCCCTTTGTTTCCCCCCACAGCAAGACAGAAAAACAGAGGAAATCCAGCAAGAGGGACAGAGATAGATGGGGGTTGGTTGAGGCAGGCAGGCAGGGATGGATGGATGGAGGGATTAACTTGATTTTTTTTTCTCTTTTTTTTTTCCTTCTTTCAAACAATTGGACCAATTGAGATTTTTTTTTTTTTTTTTTTAGAGAACCAAACCAAAGAAGCTTATTTGACACTCCTTCTGATTCATATTTGATTGGTTGGAAGTTTTAAAAATGAAAATTAAATAAGTCTTTATGAAGGTAGGGGATGGAGACATCAACCAAAAAAGATTCAAATGAATGCTCCACCTCCATGTTTCAGAGATATAGTCATTTGTCTTGTATTTAAAGTAGATTGAAGTTCAATTTTGTGAGAAAAAACATTGAAACTTTCTTTTATGGAAAGACAATTTTTGTCAAAAAAGACAGTAAATATATTTATTCAATTTCATTTCCGTTTTTGACATTGGGAATTCCCTCCACCTCTCGCACCCTACTCAGTCACGCCCTGGTCACATCCCAGATGTGCACAACACTGCAAAAATCTTATACGGGGTTGCACATATGGTGTAAAGTCCATTAAGTTAGCAAAGATAGCGCATATTTTTTACATCCTTTCATCTTTCATTTACATAAAATTGGGCCTTCCTGTTGCAGGGAGTGATTGAGCATGAGCAGAGCAAAAACACTAAAACACTTATGAAATGTAGGCGTGGCTGAGAAGAGCAACCTGACATTCCAATGGTATCTGAATTCCGGAGAGGAAGGCTTGCAAATTATTCAAACTTGCATGAATCAATATTAAAAACGTCCATTTATTAAATTTTATGTGAGAAAATGTTGTAACATGATAGAAACTTTTTTCTTTTTTTTTTTTTTGCTTAATACTTCTTTATTGTCCCCGTCATTGGCTGCGACCCCTATTGCCCCTACTGCAGGGGGTGAGTCCACTGGAAGGACGGCCCATGTCCCCTGCTTGGGCTGAGCCTGGGTAAAAGCCTGGCCACCAGGAGCTCACTCTAATGCCACACCCTCGGGCCTGGCTCCAAGATTGGGCCCCGGTGACCCGCATCCGAGCAACTTGGCCCTGCTTGATCTTTTCAATGGGGTGTCTGAGCCATGCTTTATCTGGCCCCTCACCTAAGACCTGTTTGCCTCGGGTGAACCTTCCAGCGGCATTAGGATGCTCCGAGTGCCTCGCTGGTGAGGTGTTTCGGGCATGTCCCACCGGGAGGAGACCAAGAGGCAAACCCAGGACCCACTGGAGAGACTATGTCTCACAGCTGGCCGGGGAACGACTTGGGATCCTTTCGAGTGAACTGGAAGATGCAGCCGGGGTGAGAGAAGGCTGGACTTCCCGTCTGAGGCTGTAGCCCCTGTGACCCTGCCCCGGATGAGCGGAAGACGATGGAACGAAACCTCTCTATTGTTCCATCATGCCATGTTTGTTTTTCCATCATCATCCGAAGCACTTTCAATTCATCATTAGCAACGCTGTGCTTTCTTTCTGAAGACCTCCTCATCAGGATCAAGTAACAAGGCGCTCCCTTTAACTTAAATATAATTAGTATCAGCTGTAAACATGCCCGCTTAGCCATATTTCATTCCTTTATAGTTCCCTCCTGAGTAAATCACATCCTCCACCGCACCAGCGGGCGGTTTGTTCCAAAGAGAAAGGAATCAGCGTAAAGATGATGAGACCGACGCTGCTTTGCTACATAATTGATGAAGTGTAGCAGTTAATTCCTGTCTAAACACAGTGATGAGAGGAAAGCATCTGTGTGTTGCTGCTGCGCTGTGGGCAACTGCTCATATATACCCCCTCTGTGGAACATCTGGACCGTCTGCACAGCAGGATGGTAAAACACCACTAAGAAAAGTAAGGCATGTAAAATACAGACGTGAACAAGCCCACATGCTACTGAATCTAAAGAATAATCTCAGAGAAGAAAAACGAAGAGGGACAAATTTGGTTCTTTTTTGATTCTTGCAGCGGTTATTGTACCTATGAATCCAACAGCTGGAACAAAATCTTATCAAAATAAAATGCATTTATCAGATAATCTTCAGGGACGATAGAAGCTAAAAGTTTATCTTTATATTTCCGTTATATAGACGGACAACCATTATAAGCATTGTAAATAAACAACATTGTAAATGAAGTTTTCCATTTTTGAAAAATAGATTATGTTGTCATGTAGGAAAACATTTTACAGCCAGCGTGCAGATGTTGTCTTGATAGCATGTGTCTCTGAGAACTTCATTCTTCCAACAATTTTCCAACATCTGGTCTTAGGTAAGTCTTTATTTTCAATGTGTTATTTGCAAAAACTTTGTCATTGCCTTATGTGATGGCTAGCTAGTTATGAACTCGTTGTCGAGAAGATTACAGCATCACCACAAAGGGAGGAAAGATCCCAAATCCCATCAGGAACTGGAAGGAGTACTCGCTGCCTGCGCACATCCTGGAAGTCATAGACAAATGTGGCTACAAGGATCCAACACCAATTCAGAGGCAGGCCATTTCTATTGGCTCTCGGAGCCACATCCGTCGTGGCTGGAGGAGTTCGTTCCCGGGGAGCTGAGGAGAAGGAGACAATCTGGCAGAGATGCGGAGAAAGAGACAGCATAGAGGAGGGACCTCAGGCCCTCTGTTTTTGTGGTTTCCATGGATACGTCTGGTTGCTCGCATGAGGAACTGAAGGCGCACACTTGGACCCAGTGAAATACAGAGAGGTCAGTTTGGTGTTCTTCACCCTGGTCTGGCTTTTTGGACTCTTTCTGGACTCCAGCTTTTGGGTTGCCAGGTCGTACACAGTGCGACCAGACTAGGACGTCGATGGATAGGGGCGAGGGTGCATCGAGGTGTTTGCACTGCAGTACTCAAATTTCCCTTTGGGAATGAATAACGTATTTTCAATTCAATGTGATGAGATATTTTTACTTTGTGTCATTCAAGCTATCTCTTTAGTCCTGATTAACCATAATTAGCTCAGTCACTGATTAGCAAAAGATCTCAGTGTGTACTATTTTATTAAAATAACACCCTAGATTTCTTGTGTTATGTAACTTTTGTTTAGTCTTCTGAACCGCTTATTCCTAATCGGGTCGTGATGGTGCCGGAACCTACCCTGGCTGATTTGAGGCAAGATGCGGGATTCATCCCAAACAGGTTGCCAGTCTATTGGTGTTTTATGTAACTTTTACTTGTTATTTCACATTCCAGAGCTTTCAAGTTCATAATTTGTGATTTTGAGTCAAAGCTGTTTTGATTCGTGTATATTTTGAACCCAACAAAATATCATGAAAAAGTTCAACAAAAGTGTTCCTGTAAAGGATCCTTGCGGCACACCAAATGTTGGGATGAAATGATGTAAAACAGGTCTCACAACAAATGAGTAAATGAACCCCTGATGTGTAATTTTGAACCCCAGTCTTAGATAAATACAATTTCTGTATAAACGACAGATCTGAAAGAAGCCATAATGAGTTATAAATATGAAAAAAAAAAAAAAAAAAATCTACAATTAACAATTACAACTAAACCAGGAAAGCCAGATGATAAGTCCTTCGAGCAGCTGTTTCTTACACATAAGCTGGTGTTGGATCTCATCTGAGGTGCTGTTTTTTTTTTCTGATATCCAATGCTCTGATAAATTAATCTGTAAAAAAAAAAAAAAAAAAAAAAAGACAGATGGTCCGTCATCAGTTTGGCTTCGTTAGAGCATTTGGTGGTATTCAGGGAATGTTCTCCAAGTATTTTAGAAAATTCCTAAATTATTTTTTTTGTCAGTTTGGAGTTAATATCATTTATTGAAATCGTTCTGTTGGCAGCAGGGATTTAATTTGTACATTGCCAAATGGAATTGGTGCAATTTTTAATTATTAATTACAAAAACTTGGAATACTTACAGAAACATTCTTAATAATATAACAAACCACATTGACCAAACACTTTTGAAAAAGTAGCATTAAACAAGTTTGTAATATATGGACAACGGACCAAAGTGGGACATTTTTTTGAATATTTTCTGTAGGTTTCTACCATCGTTACGTTCCATCGAACATTTCAGAGACCACATTCCACCAAAAACTCCTCAATCCGTATTCCATGTAATCAGGTAAAGCAGAAAAATATGAAAATTTCTTGCATTAGTTGAGCCTGGCATATTTGATTTTTTTTTTTCTGTCACAGCCTTTTTTTAACTTATCAGCTGACATCCACACAGAATGCATTTTGCTTCTCAGGACATCACATAACCGGGGTGTTGTCGAAGCCTGTAGCGTTTCTAAAATGCACACAAGGTGTCCTTTGATAAGTGGTGCCATGGGTAATCCTGGATGCAGACCAAAGATGCAGCACTCTGAGGTGGAAAGTCACAGGAATGACAAACAGGACTTTAATGGCAGTCGGTAAAAAATATCCATGAAGGTTTTTCTTGAATTTGTGGTTAGCTTTTTCATTTTTTTTTGTTTACATGTTTTTAAAGGAATCTGTTTTGCCTTCATGCAATATAATACCATTTAAATATCGAATAACCTAGCTTTTCATTTGGTCCGCAAACAAACATTCATGGGCATCTTTTATATCACAATACAAAATTGATTTTTAAATATTACTGTAATTACAGATGCATAGTCTATATTTTCCTCTAAGCACCTGTTTCTTCTGGAAAAGTCATCCACATGTGAAGAATAAGAATGGACGTGTCTTGTCATCAGGGAATTTATTTTGAGATGAACTGCATGCTATTGATTGAACCCATTCATTGTTATTCTCTGTGTCGGTCTGTGGCGCGTTCATAATGATCAGCGTGTTGTACAGTGAACAGCTGAGCTTGATGAGAAGGTTTCGACAGGCCTGACAAAGGATTAACTCAGACTGTCTTGGCTGTAACCCAAGCAATTGCCACAACCAGTGCTCCCCATTCATCCCTATTGGTCCCGACGAGCCTCGGGGCCCAATCGACCTCGCAGATTTTAACGAGCTCTAACAGGAGAGATGCTACTTTACGTGTCCTGATTGAATCTCGGTTTCCAATGCAGCAAGCTAAAGAAATTGTTCAGTCATGAATTTATCTTTGACAACAAAATTCTTCACCTTTTTGGTTAAATCCAAACTGAAACTTAAACGTCTATCCCGTTTAAATTAAAAGTAGGGGAACTTTTTGACAAATGAGCGACAGAAACTTGTCTCGAAATGTTACCAAAAGCCTGCACCAGTAACGCTGTGTTATGGTACACCACTTGTAAGAAAAATGGATGAAATGGAATGTGTTAAATCATGGGCTTTGATTTCACAGTAAAACTCAAAATTTACAGGTCCCATGTCATACTAAATTAATTTTTCAGAGCCTTGTACATTCTAATAATAACGTGCGTGAGCCTTGTATTTGGAATCGACATACTGCTGGCTATACGGAACAAGCTCTGGCTCCGGTCGTACAGAGACTGGACAGCCCATACCAAGGGCTCTGAGACTCCGTACTCCTCGAGCAACCCCACAAGAGTCCCCGAGGGACAAGGTCGAATGCCTTCTCCAGATCCACAAAACACATGTAGACTGGTTGGGCAAACTCCCATGACTCCTCCAGGATACTGAAGAGGGTGTAGAGCTGGTCCGTTGTTCCACGCCTAGGCTGGAAACCACACTCAGAGATCGGGGGAAGATCTCTGAGCTTGGGAACTCGGGATCCTTTCGGGTGAGCTGGAGGATGCAGCTGGGGCGAGAGAAGCCTGGGCTTCCCGTCTGAGGCTGTTGCCCCAGTGCCCCGGCCCTAGATAATCAGAAGACGATGGAAAAGAACAGCCTTGTATTTGTCATTAAAGTAGTTTTTAAACAAATTGTTAAAGTATTTCAGACTCCTCCTACGTGACAACGGATGAGTACTTTGTACAGTCCATTAATTGACACGACTAAGTAAAGTTTTATAGTCGATGCATTTCACATCCGCTCCTTTGTTTCTTCACACGGCTCCTCTATAAGTTAGGCAGAGGAAAGGCATTCACTTATGGTTGATTACCAGGACCCATGAGTTAGTGACAATCAGACTTTCAGTCTTCGTAGGCTTCAAGGCTCTAAAAACAAGACAATGTCATCTTTTGGGACATTTTCTGAATTGCAGAAAAATGTTTGAAAATATTTTCGCAGACACAAGCAGTCGAAATATGGTTCATCCACAGGGTGGCTCGGCTCTCACGCAGATATTGATTGAGGAACTCTGCCTTCTGGAAGGGGCTCAGTGTATAGCTGCTGCGCCTTTGGGTCGAGAGAAGCCAGAGAAACCACCAAAGCTTAGAAACGAGGGTGGTTTGGGCATTTGGTTAGGATACCTCCTGAACGCCTCGCCAGTGAGGTGTTTTGGGCAAGTCTTACCGGGAGAAGACCCAGAGGTAGATCCCGGACTTGCTGGAGCTGGACAGGGAACAGCTCGGGATCCTCCCAGGTAAGCTGAGAAGGCAGCCGGCATGAGAGAACCCTGAGTATCCCATCTGAGGTTGATTCCCCTAGCAATCAAGCCACGGATAACCGGAAGACAATGAAAAGGAACACCTACGTTTATCATCAATTCAATGTCTTTTAGGGTCCTGATTAAGAAACCATTGTGGGACACAATTGGACCTCGGGCCATAGTTTGCCCACTTGTGACCTTTTTTTTTTTTTTTTTTTATTATTGTTTTAGAGTAGTAGAAAAAGTTTTAAAAAAGTCTTCTTTTACTCAGATCACCCTTTTTTTTACCTTTTACTCAGGTTAGTATAAATAGATCCAGTTTTCAGTCCATTTCATTCAGATTGAAAATGATTTCCGGATGGAAGTCGAAATGTCTCGTTCAAGAATTAAACTGTCCAGAAGACTTTTTTGAAACTTTTTCTTCTATGGATCACTTCTGGATGAATGAGGGACTACACAGACCTATTGTTTTAGAGCAATAATTGTCCTCATTTTCCTTTCATTTTTAAATTTAGACCAAAACTGAAACAGCCTCACATTTTGGGTGTGAACTAAATTGTATCTTCTTCTTCTTCTTTCGGCATTTCCCTTTAAGGGTCGCCACATCAAGTCAGTTTCTTCCATCTAACCCTATCTGCTGTATCCTCTTTGGTCACACCAACTATCTTCATGTCTTCCTTCACTGTATCCATGAACCTCCTTTTTGGTCTTCCTCTAGACCCCTTTCCTGGTGGTTCCAAATCCAACATCCTTCTTCTGATGTACTCTCTCTCCTCTGCACATGTCCAAACCATCTCAGTCTGGCTTCTCTGACTTTAGTGAACTTGAACTGTTTCATTCTACTTTTTTTAAATTTGAGTAAATACATTAGATTATATGACCATGGAGTTTGTTTTTGACTGTTTATGTAAACACTCTAAAATGAATACAGTTTTCCATTAAATTAAACAACTTTTTGTCAATCAAAAATATCAATTTTTTTCAACTCATATAAACTTAATAAACTCACAGTGACTCTTCAACATAACAGTTTACCAGCATTTTTTTAGACAAAATCATTTTTTGGATGATATTTGGACTTGTCATGCATATCCTGGCGTTCTTCTGGGAGATCTATCTCTTTTTGTTTCCCCTCTGGTGGCACGCACTTTAAACCTCAACAACAATTATTTGGTGGGAGGTCTCTCTGGACCACACAGGCGCAAAAAACCCATCACAGATTGGACTAATAATATGCTTCTACTGAACTTCTTCAGTCCTGAAACATAGCCTGGAGTGTTGAGGCATGACTCCAAAAGACTTTAAAATGACGCAAAACAATGAGCAGTTTTAGAGAAAAGTGACCTGTTTATTTTCAGTTCTTCTGATTCTTTTAATTAAAAAGACAAACATGCATCATTTGGTTTACTAAGTAAATTATCTAAAAGAAGGTTGGGGGTTTGAGTCCCGGATTGGAGACTTCCAGGAGGGAATCTGGCCTCCATCTACTCATCTGAAGAGAGTCTGTTCCTTAGTGACCTGGTGGGGAGAGTGACCGGACAGCTTTTAATAACGTGGATCGGAGGGTTCGATGCTGTGGCTGAGTCACAGTCTTGTAACACTGGGCTTTCTGTGTGAAGTTTGCCTCTTCTCCCCGTGTGTGTGGGTTTTCTTCGATTTCCTCCCACCCTCCAAAAACACACGTTAGGTTAATTCGCTGCTACGAAATTGTCCCTAGGAATATGTGTGTCTGTGAATGGTTGTGTGTGTTTGGCCATGCAACAGACTGGGGTCCTGTTTGGGGTGTACCTCTCCTCTTGCCTTGAATCAGCCAGAATAGGCTCTGACATCCCGTCACCTCGATAGGAATAAGTGGTTTAGAAGATGAAAGAAAATAAAAAAATCATTGTCTGATTGCGATTCATACACCGAATTGAGAACAGATGGTGGCTCAGTGGTTAGAGCATTTGCCCTCGAACCGGAAGTAAACCGAAAGTTCGCCCGCGAACCGGAAGTAAACCGGAAGTTCGCGGGTTCACACGTCTAGGGTTCTTGAAAAGGACACCTAATCCCTCGATTCTCCCACCATTGGTGCCGTCATGGGTGGCAGCCTGCTGTGGTGAAATGCAGCACATAAATTTCCCGGTGAGGGATTAAAGAAGTATCAAAAAAAAAAATAAATCGAATTTTAGAGCAATTAAAACACTCAATTGATGCCATTATATCTTTTTAAGGACATTAAAAAGAAACTGTGTAGACTTGAGTAGAGTTTCTTGGACAGTAAAAACGCAACAGACACAGATTGACCCGGTTTAGGTTCCTTGACAATCCAGAAGATTTTTTTCTGTATGTTGAACAGTTGAGCACCTCTTGCAAACACCGCGTGTGCAGCCCGTTACTCAGCTACCTTTTCAGTTTGAAGAAAGCTATAGATCATGAACGGCAGCACAGTCTGCCAGAGCAGCAGAAGTTCACTTTCGCGAATTGTTCTCTGTCACATTGGTAACTGACCAACTGCTGAAGAGAACTGTCTCTTCTTCAAACCAGCGTCTCCGTTCCGTCATCTTCCGCTTGTTCCGGGGTCGGGTCGCGGGGGCAACAGCCTCAAACGGGCAGCCGAGTCCTCTCTCTCCCCGGCTGCATCCTCCAGCTCACCCGTAAGGATCCCAAGCATTCCCCGGCCAGCCGTGAGACATAGTCTGTCCAGCGGGTCCGGGGTCTGCCCCTTGGTATCTTCCCGGTGGGACGTGCCCGAAACACCTCGCCTGCGAGGCGCTCAGGGGGCATCCTTACCAGATGCCCGAACCACCCCATCTGGCTCCTCTCGACCTGCTGGAGGAGGGGCTCGACACTGAGCTCCTCCCGGATAGCAGAGCTCCTCACCCGATCTCTGAATGAGAGCCCAGCCGTCCTGCGGAGGAAGCTCATTTCGGCCGCTTGTACCCGCGGTCTCATTCTTTCGGTCACCACCCACAGCTGGTGACCATAGGTGAGGGTTGGAACGTAGATCGACTTGTAAATCGAGAGCTTTGTTTTTCGGCTCAGCTCTCTCTTTACCACGACGGACCGATGCAGCGTCCTAGTTATTGCTGATGCTGCACCGATCCGCCTGTCGA
Organism: Neostethus bicornis; assembly: GCA_902685375.1. Classification (NCBI taxonomy): domain Eukaryota; kingdom Metazoa; phylum Chordata; class Actinopteri; order Atheriniformes; family Phallostethidae; genus Neostethus; species Neostethus bicornis. The sequence continues at coordinate 5,249,346 of LR738543.1, forward strand.
TCTCCCGCTCCATCTTTCCCCCACTCATGAACAAGACCCGGAGATACTTAAACTCCTCCACTTGGGGCAGGACCCAGCGTCTCATTAATTCAAAGTTTGAATATGAAGTTCTTATTTTGAACCGTTCACATCAGCGGCACAGACGTGACCTCACAGTGTTCCAACTCGGCCTATTTGCTCAGAAAGCAGCCTCAACAAACACTGGGATAAGCAGTAAAGTTGTCACACAAAGAAGTGGTGTGGTAAGTGTATCGGCCCACCAGCAACAAGGGATTGCGTGGGTTGTCTCGGAGCTACATTTTGCCTTTGCAGCAGTGTCTCTTCCTGTTGGCCTGAATTTGCACTCTCTTAAAATACTTTCAAAACTTCTGCACGCTGCTTCTTGAGTGCTACGAGTATCCCAAGAAGAAAACCAAAGTGGCACGAAGCGGATTAAACAAATACCGCTCGCAGGCAATCGTAAAAGCACGGCTTCAAGACTTTTCAGTAAGATGAACACCAACCGTTTTGCACTCGTATGTACAATAGTGTGTATTTTGATGCACACACTCTTTCATAATTAAACCAGGAAATTAAGGCAACAAAACGATTAGATGAGAAAAAAAAAAGTTGAAACACATACACACCATTGGCGATTGGACAAGAAATGACAACAAAAGAAAACATGCTTCGTTCTGTTGTTTGTTCTGTTTTTATCCAAACAGATCAAACCATCTGTTAACTTGTTAACTGGTCGCAGTGGGAATTATATCCAATAAAACCAGCACAAGTCAAATAGAACATGGTTAATTATTAAGCTTCAAAATAAAAGACCAACAGGGTTATGCAGTCTGATGTTAGATTTGTTTGTTTTTCTTTTTTATTCAATCTTACGTGGTTCAAAATGTGCCCTTTATGTGGCCACGATGAGACACCAAAGTCATTTGTCTCTTTAATTCGCTGGTTTATTTAGAAACCATAGCCTGATGCTTCAGATTTTATTTCTTTCACCCTGTGGAAACAGTCTGGCCTTGCACCAATGGGATTCGTTCCCGTCTGAGGTGGGATCACAATGTCCCAGATGACATTGTGATCTGTGGTGAGAGGAGGGAAGAGGTGGAGGAAAAGCTGGAGAGGTGGAGGTTTGCACTAGAAAGAAGAGGAATGAAGATTAGTCAGAGTAAAACAGAGTACATGTGTGTGAATGAGAGGGATCCAAATGGAAAACTAAGGTTACAGGGAGAAGAGATAAAGGAGGTGGAAGATTTTAAGTATCTAGGATCAACAGTCCAGAGCAATGGAGAGTGTGGAAAAGAGGGGAGGAAGCGTGTGCAGGCAGGCTGGAACGGGTGGAGAAAAGTATCAGGTTGACGTGTGATAGAAGAGTTTCAGCTAAAATGAAAAGGAAAGAGTACAAAACCGTGGCGAGACCGACCATGCTGTTTGGTCTAGAAACAGTGCCACTGAGAAAAAGACAAGAAGCAGAGATGTTTGTAGCAGAGATGAAGATGCTGAGGATCTCTCTGGGAGTGACCAGGATGGACAAGATCAGAGGAACAGCACATGTTAGAGGTTTTGGAGATAAAGTCAGAGAGGCCAGACTGAGATGGTTTGGACATGTACAGAGGAGAGAGAGTACATAGGAAGAAGGATGCTGGGTTTGGAACCACCAGGAAAGAGGCCTAGAGGAAGACCAAAGAGGAGGTTCATGGATACAGTGAAGGAAGACATGAAGATAGTTAGTGTGACCGAAGAAGATGCAGCAGATAGGGTTAGATGGAAGAAACTGACTTGCTGTGGCGACCCCTGAAGGGAAATGCTGAAAAAAGAAGAAGAAGATCAGAACCAGCAGTAACTTATGTAATGCACCCCAACAGTCAGAGTTGTTCGGAAAGTAGAGCCTAAACATGAGCGTCAGCAATTGTTACCAAATTACAAACAGTCTGGATGGATGCTTATGTTTGACATAATTTCTACTCGCTCATTGGTCGGAATATTCCCTGGGATCTAATCGGTTGGTCCTTGCGGTATCTACAATATAAGCAACTCAAACAGAGGCACAAGGTGGCGCAAGGTGGCACCAGCATGCCTAAAGTTGAATACACACTGTGATTTCAGAACATTTCAAAATCCATTAGTCAACAATCCATTAGTCTGCTTCGAGTGAACCACTCTCTCTATACGAGCAAAATTAAAAAGAGCTTGGTCTATACGTTTGGCCTCTATGCTCTTTGCCCACGTGTGTTTAGCTATGGCTGCAGGTTTATTTTTGGGTTTATGTGCAACGTAATGAAGTCGGAACCAACCGATAAAGAGAATCGTCCAGTAGTCCTGCTTATCCAGTCCAATTTTCCACGTGTGACAAAAAAATTCAGACATGGCAGAAACTTATTTGACCGTCTGATATTCGCCAAGGACGACAAAATTCCCCTCATGAGAGTCTGTACACAAAGTAACCAAGTCGCATAATCAAGCTAAAATAATCGGGTGAAATTCGGGTTGAAAATTGCATTAAGATTTTTGTAAGAAAATTCAATAAGGTTTTAGATGTGATTACTTATTAAGTTTGGACACAAAGTCCAATTATTATGATTAATTTTTAATTATTTTTTTTTATTTAAAATCAACAATAAGTTTTTCAAATTAGCATTAGAATATTTATCGGAATATTATTAAAATTTAGGAAAAAATTCTAATAATTTCTTGAACATTAACCAATTGGCTTTTTGTATTTAAATTTTTTTAATTAAAATTTCAGTATTTAATTAATAAAGTTGAGCTGAAATAATTTCACTTTTGTACACAGATAATTCAGGTTCATGGAAAAAAAAAAAGGGGAAAAGCTAATAAAAAACACCAGAATGACATGAAACACATAAAATTTGAATTTGTTCATCGTTAACTAATTAAGTGTAATTAAAATTTGTTGACATTTTCTATTTAAACTGAATGTGACAGAAATAATTGTGAATAAACCGAGTCTTTTCAATTATAAACACAGCCCCTCTTCTATTTCATCTTCTTCCTAGCAACGCTACCATAAAGGTTTCCTGTATCCACAGCTGTCTGCTGACCGTGAACGTGACCCGCTGTGACCTGCACAGGAGTGTAATTCGCAGCGATCCCAGACATCGCCTCAGGAAAATGCACATCACGCAACACGCAAATGCTCACGCACAAAGCAAGCTGTGCAACGATGCAGAATTTCAAAGGAAAGCGACATTTAAGGTTTCCTCTTCAGTTTGTCTGAGTATGAAGGTATCACTCAGCTCTTCTAGGTTTTATTTTTATTTTTTTTACATCAAAAATAATGGTTGCTTTAGTAATCCGCAGTTCATGTGGAATTCCAAATAATGGTAGGTATGGTTGGAGCTTTAGCTCAATAATAATGTATACTTTATTGATCCCTCATCGGGGAAATTTGTGTGCTGCATTAGACCGCAGCAGGCTGCCACGGTGGTACCAATGGTGGGGTAACGGGGGGTTAGGTGTCTTCTCCAAGGACCCCACATCAACTCAGTGAGAACCAAACCCGCGAACTTCCGGTTAACTTCCGATTCCGAGGGCGATCGCTCTACCACCGAGCCACCACTTCTTCACTCCCTAATAAGCATTTACTTCTCAAAATGGTTCAATCAGAAAGTTGAAACTGTGGATATTTTCATAATGTTACATGCTGAAAATAATCATCTGCTAAGTTCTTTCATTTTTACCTCCAATCCTTTATAGAAGCACTTCTATGAGGATGGAATTGGAGTAAATGGATATCAAACATTTAGCCCAAAACATTTAGCAACAAAATTATGTAGTAATTTTCCCAGAATAAATGTTTATTTTTACATAAACTAGTCATTGGGTCAATATTTTATGATGATCAACTGATATAGGCGTTTAAGAGCCGATATGGGTATTTCAGAGCTGATAGCAATGATTAATGGTATCATTGGTATCAGCTCTGATACCAATGACAAATGGTTGTCGGAAGTGCCCGACAACCATTTTCTTTAGAGTAGATATTCATTTAAGATGAAAATAAAATAAATAAATAAATCAAAATTGACCAAAAAAAAAATTTCAATCCTGTTTTAGTTTTCTGGAAATTTGCCTAACTGCAACAACCTTTAGGTTGTAAATGAAACTGAAACACCTTCGTCATGATGCAATGATTGCATCAGATACAATTCTTTGTATACTTTTCCCGAGAGCGTATGTGGGGGACGAAAAAGAACATTTTGAACAATTCAGTGTGAGTTTCTTTCATTTAATTCAAATGATGTAGTTAGTCTGATTTGAAAGGCTCTGGAAAGTCTTTAGTTTGACGTGACAAGGCTAAACGTGTTGATACGAAGAAGCTATCACAGCACTATGCAATGAATGTAATTAGTCCTCTAAAAAATATATATACTTACAGTGACTTTGTAACAATATGATATTGTATGATATTGTATGTAAATAGTGAGTTCAATACTAGATAGTTCAACATGATCCGCCGCTAGAGGGCGATCATGTGTATTATTAACTTGTGTAGATACCAGAGAGTAAGACCTGGTGAGTGAATTGAACTGGATGTAATTAAGCGGTCGAATAGAAAGTAAACTGGAGTCATTTGTATAAAGATGACCACACATTACCAGACTTCATCATAGTTTAGGCAGCACGACTCAAAACGTAAAAAAAAGTAAAAGCTTTTTGTTCTTTTTGTTGCTGTTTTTCCAACCAACAAGAATAAACACAGTATAGGGCTCCACCTCTGTCATTTAATCAATAGAAGGATGTGGAGTCGAAATGGAAGGCACGAGAGAGAGAAGCAAGAGGCTGCATCCAACTCAAAGTTTTGACCCATCTGAATAAAAAAGGCCAATAGCGATACAAATATTGGGGCTAAGACAAGCACATGTTCACCATCCTCTCACAGAGGCACCTGCGCTGGCTGGACGGATGATGGTCGCATTCTTAAAGACATCCTTTATGGGGAGCTCGCAACAGGAACTCAGCCATGTAGATGACTTGCCTTGCGCTACAAAGATGCCGGCAAGAGGAATCTCAAGTCCTGCAACATCAACGCAGTCAGATCTCGAGTCGGGGAGATCTGACTCCCCATGCCCATAGCAACCCACTGCAATGGGCATGCCACCCATAGCAGTGAGTTGCATGCCACCCACTGCTATGGGTGGCATGCCACTGCTATGGGTGGCATGCAACTGACAAGGCAAACTGGCAGAGAGATCCAGCGTGAGGCCATAAAGACCCAGAAAGGCAAAAAAGTCAGTCTGCCACTGCTCCCTCATGACTCATACCACCTTTCACACTTGCAGGAAATGTGATGGGAGCTGCAGTTCCCGTGTTGGATTATTTAGTTATAGCCGATGCTGCAGAAAAAGATAAGTATCCAAATGCAGAGTTCATTGTCTCTACAGACAGAAGGATGCTAACAAAATTGGGGATGATAAGTGGTTAATATTTTCTCTTTCATCAACAGAAATTTTAAATGTCATAAATTTAGTCGAATTCAATTTTCTTTTTTAATATTTTCATACTGACTCCATAGAAAATTGGCCACCAGGCCAATTGACCACTGACCATCATTGACCATCTCAGGCCAGGCTGGGCTGAGATGGTTTGGACATGTACAGAGGAGCTAGACAGATTACATCGGCAGAAGGATGCTGGATTTGGAACCACCAGGAAAGAGGGCTAGAGGAAGACCAAAGAGGAGGTTCATGGATACAGTGAAGGAAGACATGAAGATAGTTGGCGTGACCGAAGAGGATACAGCAGATAGGGTTAGATGGAAGAAACTGACTTGCTGTGGCGACCCCTGAAGGGAAATGCCGAAAGGAGAAGAAGAAGAAGACTTCATAGAAAATTGGAAAATTACCAACTTACCCCATGAACTTTTTTTTTTTGTTTCTCAGACGGACACACCAAATAGTATAAAACTCAATCAATAACATTTTTAACACCTAAATAATTTTTTTCGCCTTGTCAAAAGATGCTTTTCCAGTATGTGACAAGTGTCAACGGTGTCAGTCTGAGGCTGAGAGCTTTCATCCCCGCAACGCCTGACGCCCAACATGTTTTATCATGACCCTTTTAGCTTCCTGCTTTTATTCTTCACAGGGTCTGAATCGCTCCACGCCGGGGGATTTTAGTTATTTTAGGCAATAAACCTTTCAAAAACGGAAACTGGTGAAAAAAAAATTGTCCCGACATGCTCAAATTCAGAGACTGCCAGAATCTAACCAGCTCTAAATTTACATGTTGGTGAAAGCCACTTGGCAATTTGCTGCAGTTAAATAAAGAACTTTAAAAGAATCAGACTGAACAGCTGCATGTAAAAATATGTTTTGACCCTTTATAAAAAGGACGGGTATCGTGAAAGAAGCCGTCAGGATGCGTGGATTTATTTTCATCCTTCGCAATAAAACCACCACCTAAAGCCTTCTTTCCTTCCTATTTTTATTGCTGAATCTGCCTTTCGGTAGATTTCCCAAACCCTTACACCTAATTATGCAATGATGTGCACTTCTGTTGTGAAATGAATGCACGAGTCTGTGAACAAAGTTGGGGTTCAGACAAAAATAGCGCTGCTCCCCCAATCATTGCTTTCCCATTATAAACCATGGAGTCCACTGCCGCGAGTCTGCAATGCTACATTTCTTACATCAATTCAATAACCACATCTGTCAAAACTCTATGTTTCCTAAAACCAACAAAGCTCTGCTATTAGCTCATTTGTTTCATCTGACTCGTGCTTTCGTTCTTGCCGTGTTATAAACACTGATTAAAGACACATAGTTTCCTGTTGAGGCAAACGGACTCTCAGGGCGAATGACTCAATGATTTTCATCTCCTCACAAACCTACTTGCATATTTGCGGCCTATGGGAGTTCATCCATTCCAGATTAGGGCAGTAGGGTTTTCTAGCCCAATAAGTGGTGGTGACCCATATATATTAGAGTGGCTGGCATAAACAGGAGGATCATTAAAAGAGCTATAAATAATAGATGAAACGAAGAGAGAGAAAGAAGAAGAGGCAGGGAGAAACCCTTAAAGTGCAACTCTGATTGTCTGTTTATACATGTCTGGAAAACCAAGCTGATCTGATAGAACAACAGCTTATCGTTAACTGTCTGTGCTCTGATCTTTTCCTTTTTAACCTAAATTCCAGTGGACACGACTTCATTTTACCATAGACGGTCAACGTTAGATGTATGTATTGATCTATGAAATAAGCTCAACTAGTTTTCCACCAGGTAGTCCGGCTCAATACGGAAGAATATGTGAATGGGTGGTTTTGAAAAGATGGAAAAGTGAGGTTACAGGGAGAAGACATAAAGAAGATGGAAGATTTTAAGTACTTAGGATCAACAGTCCAGAGCAATGGAGAGTGTGGAAAAGAGGTGAAGAAGCGTGTGCAGGCAGGCTGGAACGGGTGGAGAAAAGTATCAGATGTGATGTGTGACAGAAGATTTTCAGCTAAAATGAAAAGGAAAGCATACAAAACTGTGGTAAAAGCGGCCGTGTTGTTTGGTCTAGAAACAGTGCCACTGAGGAAAAGACAGGAAACAGAGATGGAGGTAGCAGAGATGAAGATGCTGAGGATCTCTCTGGAAGTGACCAGGATGGACAGGATCAGAGAAACAGCACATGTTAGAGGTTTTGGAGATAAAGTCCGAGAGGCCAGACTGAGATGGTTTGGACATGTGCAGAGGAGAGAGAAAGAGTACATCGGAAGAAGGATGCTGGATTTGGAACCACCAGGAAAGAGGACTAGAGGAAGACCAAAGAGGAGGTTCATGGATACAGTGAAGGAAGACATGAAGATAGTTGGTGTGACCAAAGATGATGCAGCAGATAGGGTTAGATGGAAGAAACTGACTTGCCGTGGCGGCCCCTGAAGGGAAATGCCGAAAGAAGATCGTTTTGGAAAAGATACGGAATAAGATAGTTGAAAGGGCTGGGCACCAAATTGAGCATGGTATTGTCCACCACCTTAAATTGGTTGCCAGTATGTTGAGGGGTCCCACAGGGTGAGGAAGCCAACTAAAGGGTCATTTAAGCTGAGCAAACTATATTGAAATAATACCAATCAAATTTGTTGTAAGTAATCTTGAAAAAGGACCAGTGTTGTTTGGGCCCCAATACCAACCACATCCACCACGCTGTGCATGAACCAGGCTGAACAGATTCCTGCCCTTGTAGATATTTACAGCCTTTTGAGCATGTTCAACAGTCACATCATTTTCTTTTAGTTTTACTTCTCTTTCTTCGGAGGAAAAAAGGAAGACAGTAGTTGTAGAAGTTGCGAGGCGTTCACATGGACGGACCAGCTGGGTTACACAATTCCTCTTATTGTAGCTGCTAAAAAAAATTCACATGCATTTCAGGAACTTATGACTATCAGAACTTAAGATGAAGAAGGTGCAAAGTGAATCGAAATGGGTGAAATGTGCCCAAAATGATGTTTATTTGGCAGATTTGAGAATATATTCATTAAATGGTGTCAGAGACAGATACCAATTATATTTGACAAATGGTTTCCTCATATTGGAGAACCTCCTGGTCTAAAAGAAAAGATATCACAGATCATAATGACCTGATTCTGCTTAATGTTGAGCTAGCGCAGCAACACCGAGAGATAAATAGAAAAAAAAATATTGGGAGTTAAGACAATTTCAACTAACGATAACTGTTTTTTTAATAGACCGGAAGAAGCCAGTTCGAATTCCGCAAAGTGTCCCTGGAGAAGACACCTATAACTCCTGTGTTACTCCTACCATTGGCACCGTCATGGCTGGCTGCTACGGTGCAATGCAGCACAGGAATTTTACCTATTATAAAGGAATAACAGGAATTTTTCTTCTAAACACACATATTTTCTGGAGAATCTTTTTGAATTTTGTAAAGATGTATTCTGATATTTAAGAGGTCTTGGGTCCCTGCATTTGGTTGAATTGCTGGAACCAAACTGTTATGAGTCCACTTTATAGCAAACCATAATGTCTTAACCATGCCCACCATGCCCACCTCCCTGAAATCATCACCATTTTCTATCAAACATGCCTTCATTCAAGATACCTGAGATTAAGCCTGATGTTGGGAAAATTCCCCTGATTCTTTGTTTCATATCGCCATCACATAGTTGCACTACCCCTCAGTGACCTCATTTACAAATACTTGGATAGATCTTAGCTGAGGAAGCATATTTGTTGCTTACATCACACGTACCGTATTTTCCGCACCATACGGCGCACCTAAAAACCTTAAATTTTCTCTAAAGTCCACGATGTGCCTTTTAACCCGGAGCGCCTTATTTATGGATTGATATTGAGCTACAACAGGTGTCGCAACTGCGGTAAGCAGCCGCCAACTCCATTTCCCTCGTAGAAGAAGTAGTGCGTGGTGCATGCTGGGATATATGAAAGGGCGTCTCATTTCCATTTGTGTAAAGACCCGGAAATTGCTCCTACCAAGAGACACTGTTACACCGCAGAGGCGATCGGTCACGCAGTAGAACACGGAAATAGAGCCGCAGCAAGAGAGTTTAACATCAATGAATCAATGGTGAGGAAGTGGAGGAAGCAAGAGGATGCGCTGCGCCAAGTAAACAAGACTAAACAGAGTTTCCGTGGAACAAAGCGAGATGGCCACAGTTAGAGGACAAAGTTGGACAGCCTTTACTGTAGTGCCTTATAATGCGGTGCGCCTTATATATGGAAAAAGTTTTAAAAAATGTCATTTATTGAAGGTGCGCCTTATAGTGCGAAAAATATGGTTGTCCGGATTTATCAAATTGTTCAACCCTTGTATGCAACCTAATCTTCATTAGACCACATCTGTAACAAATCGTAGACGTAAGCCAACTTGATTTCCAGCCCACCCTGATTACACCTCTAGAACTCCAAATATGAAACATGCAAATAATCAGAGGAATATAAAATGGTATTTATATGAGCCGGTGCCGCCTGTCGTTACTCATGCGTTATAGTGAGTCTAGAAAATCTCCTCAGTACTGTTATATCTGTTGTATGTGGATCCAAATATGGATGGAACTATGTTTTTTTTTTACGTCCCAACAGATTCTATTGTCTACTTCTGGTGATCACAACGTCCCCCGATGCTAATATATCTGTTCTGGTCGGAGAGGACATCTCCATCATATCCTACCATGATCGTTCTCCTCTGACACATTCAGTCTGAGTTTCTGTCTGGAACTAAAAAAAAGAAAAAGTAAGATACAGTCATCTGATTGACGGTTGGACTTAGTCATGTTTGGTTGAGGGGTTCATCTTTAAACCATGCAGCATAGGATCTGACCATGAAAGCAAACCAACCTGTCCTTCCAGCTGAGTATGTGACCTCTGTGGTTGTGAGGTTCGTTTAATGATCACTTTTCATTTCTCTCACAGCGGTATTTAACTAGAGGGCGGGTGTGTGCGGGGCAGTGGCCATATGCTGCGGATCCCTGACAGACAGACCGACAGACAGAAAGAGGAACATTGGGGTGTCTGTATAGGGCAGGGAGGCACGGGCCTTTTGGGCTGCAGTTTGATGCAGAGTGAAAAAAAGACATAGAGAAAAACAGTGATTTTTGCATCCTGCTTCACACGTGCAGCCCAAACGGTGCAGAGTGTGTATGTGTGTGTGTGGACCTAGGGATGTGCCCTCCACATCAATGATACAAAAACATCCCCAGCAGGAATCATGTTGAAATCCGCTCACACCATCCCTAAATTTGGGGATGCTAAGACGAAACCCGACTAACACGACCACAACAAAGCCGGGCCAGATTTGTCGGGTTACTATTTATGAAGGAAGTGATTTGATGATCGGATTAAAAAATGAATATTTTGATGCTGTTTGTCCTCCAATGTCAACCTAAAAAATATTCATTCATCTTCATTTTTTCTCAGAAGACGTGTGTGTATGTTGGGTACCTTGCACACACACACACCTCATGCCGGCTTCATGCTTTGCAGCATCATCATCCTAACAAAAGCACAAGCTCTTTATTTACCTTCATGTCGTTGACGATGGCCTGGAAAAGACCCCCCAGCGCCCCGCATTCCTTCTCCACCGTCTCCATGTTTGCCAAATCCACCATTCACAGGAATTTGCAGGAGCGCACGCAGGACTGCGCGCTACCAACACCCAGCAGGAAAAAAAGAGACACGAAAAAATAACTGTATTCCCACAGAGCAGGATGGAGATCCTTCAGAGCCAAAAGAGAGGTGCAATAAAAAAAAAAGAAAGATGTAGGGGTTCCTCCCGGTGGGATGAGGTGGGCTTGTCCTGTCTGTCTATCTGTAGCTTTTGGGGTCCGTCAGGCTGCAGCTTGGTACCGTTAGGAGGGTACCGGGGCGACCACGCTCATCCTGGCGCAGCATGCGCGACGCGGTGGGCGCATGCGTAGAGAGGAGAAGAAGTAACGATGTGTCGGCGCGAGCGCGTGCGTTCCTGTCAACTGGGGGCGCGTGCACAAGCCGGTCTGTAATGGCACGCTGTGATTGGTGCAGAGGCGGTGGGCTCAGTGCAGCCAATAATGAGAGAGACCAATGTAGAGGGGGGTCTGTCACATGGCATTGTCTCACACACATACACACACATGCACGTATAAATACACGCATACAATCACACACACACACACACACACACACACACACACACACTCAAAGGCAGACATGTACCTCAGATCATCAAGAGAACATGATAATAGAGACTTTGAATCAGAAAAGGTGACCTGGGGGCTGGGGGTGTTATAAGCCTCCCTCACACACACATAAACACACCCCCCCACACACACACACCCCTCACCATCTCTATTTACATTCCAACCAATGACTGCATGAATTTCCCAAATTAACCAATGAAACAAAACCTCAAAATCCTGCTGCTGGACTTCACACCCTCAGACATTTTTAGCTTCTCTTACAGGGCCGTAACTACAGGGTGTTTTAAACACAACTGCTCCTCCTCTAGCCCCTCCTTCTAACACATAACCTTTCAGCCACCCTGAAAATATTCCCAAAAATAGTCGATTCTCCAGCTGTCAAACAATGGCTGCTTAAAATAATGCAATGAAGCAGAAACAGAAATACTGCAAGACTCTTCTTCTTTCGGCATTTCTCTTCAAGGGGCGCCACATCAAGTCAGTTTCTTCCATCTAACCCTATCTGCTGCATCTTCTTCAGTCACGCCAACTACAGTATCTTGATGTCTTCCTTCACTGTTTCCATGAACCTCTTCTTTGGTCTTTCTCTAGTCCTCTTTCCTGGTGGTTCCAAATGTAGCATCATTCTGCCGATGTACCCGCACTGCGCTAGAGTCCAGCAAGGGCCACCAGAATCTCCGCTCTTCCAGAGCCCACAGAGTCGAGGAAGAGGAGCAGCAGTGATGACATTCTGAATTTCTTTAAAGAAGATGCTAGTAGACCGGATGCCAGGAACTGTTAGATGGATGCCTGAAAGGGACAGAAATTAAACTCACTATTTTCACTTCAGGTTTTCCAAGGTTTTTTTTTCTAATGTTTTCCTATTTTATAAGTGTTTATATATCACCCTTGGGTCTCCAATTTAATTAAAATATTTTGTATTTCATCAATTTGTAGATTGCCATTTTCATTAAGTTAACCAGTCCACTGTAAACAGGATGTTGGTGATGGTGGGCTGAAAATCCTGACAAATTGCACTCCATTGTTTTTATTCAATTCATCAGCAAGCCAATGTGTTAAACAAAAAGCATGCTGCCTAAAACGAGGCACAGGAATTACATGTAGTTATTTAAAAAAAAAAAAAAAACAGCTGGTATACATGTCCTACGCTGGATCCATAAAGATATGGAGGACGGGGGCAGGGCATTAATACAGACGACCTGGAACAAAAAAGAATCAAAGACAATTGTAGCTTTCATCTGAGATCCGTCTGAAAACCGTGGTGAGACCCACTATGCTGTTTGGTCTAGAGATGGTGGCACTGAGGAAAAGACAGGAAACAGAGATGGAGGTAGCAGAGATGAAGATGCTGAGGATCTCTCTGGGAGTGACCAAGATGGACAGGATCAGAGGAACAGCCCATGTTAGAGGTTTTGGAGATAAAGTCAGAGAGGCCAGACTGAGATGGTTTGGACGTGTACAGAGAAGAGAGAGACCGAGTACATTGGCAGAAGGATGCTGGGTTTGGAACCACCAGAAAGAGGACTAGAGGAAGACCAAAGAGGAGGTTCATGGATACACTGAAGAAAGACATGAAGATAGTTGGTGTGACCAAAGAGGATGCAGCAGATAGGGTTAGATGAACCTCCTCTTTGGCCTTCCTCTAGTCCTCTTTCCTGGGAATTCCAAACCCACCATCCTTCTTCCTATGTGCTCTCTCTCTCTCCTCTGCACATGTCCAAGCCATCTCAGTCTGGCCTCTCTGACTTTATCTCCAAAACCACTAAAATGTGCCGTTCGTCAGATGTACTCATTTCTAATCCTGTCCATCCTGGTCACTCCCAGAGAGATCCTCAGCATCTTCATCTCTGCTACCTCCATCTCTGTTTCCTGTCTTTTCCTCAGTGCCACTGTTTCTAGACCAAACAACATGGCCGCTTTCACCACAGTTTTGTATGCTTTCCATTTCATTTTAGCCGAAAATCTTCTGCCACACATCAAATCTGATACTTTTCTCCACCCGTTCCAGCCTGCCTGAAGACGCTTCTTCACCTCTTTTCCACACTCTTCAATGCTCTGGACTGTTGATCCTAAATACTTAAAATCTTCCACCTTCTTTTGAACAAAAGCATAATTATAAATGTGTCAAGTATGGTTGGGTTGGATTGTGACGACCATGTGCTTACGTCCGAATCCATACAAATTTATATTTGAAGAACTTAAGCTCTAACCTTTAAAACAACAGAATGCATCCACTTTGAAACAACAAACTAGAACCATTTGATTTCTCTTGAAATGGTTTGATGGGGCGGCACGGTGGCGCAGTGGTTAGCACAATGGCCTTACCACAAGAAGGTCGGGATTTCGAGTCCCGGTTGGATACGAGGCTTGGAACACAGTCCTTTCTGTGTGGAATTTGCATGTTTTTCTCATGTATGTGCAGGTTTTCTCCGGGTGCTCCAGTTTCCTCCCACCCTCCAAAAACATGCATGTTTGGTTGATTGGCCGCTGTGAAATTGTCCCTAGGAATGAGTATGTGTATGTGGTGCCGCAAGAGACTGGCGATATGTTCAGGATATACCCAGCCTCTCGCCTTGAATCAGCCAAGATAGGCTACCACACCCCCAGGAACCCCATTGGGGATGAACGGTTCAAATGATGAATGAATGAATAATTTGATGGAATATTTGAGGCAGACCCCGAACTTGCTGGAGCGACTATGTCTCACAGCTGGCCGGAGAACGACTCGGGACGACTTCCAGGTGAATTGGAGAATGCAGCCAGGGTTAGAGAAGCCTGGGCTTCCCGCTTGAGGCTATTACCCTCACGACCCAGCCCCGGATAAGCGGAACATGACGGAACGGAATGGAATTACTCATCTTATGTTGTAAGAGGAATATCTAGGCATACCTGTAAGAAGCAGGTGTTAAGAAAGATTACACTGTTTAGTGAACATGTCGACTCTTTCTAAGCTCTACACTGATGCCAGGCTGCCAGCATCCAAAGATCTACCTCCTCCAGGTTGGTGATACGACACACCCATGTACTGACTGTGCACATAGAGGAGGGCTCTATTTTTGCACTTGATTGCTTTTAGTCTTAAATAAGGATGTTTTAATCCTAATCCTGTCCTGTTCTTGTCTTCATTAGTGTCCTAAACATCATGTTTTCCTTCACTCTCCAACTAAACATGCTGTTTGTTCTGAACTAAGCAGGAAAAAAGAGCGGAACACGAGGAGAGAAATCCTCCCTTCATTCTCATTATCGCCCTGAAATGAAGCTGTTTGAAAGAGTCGTGCAAACATTGTGGGTGTGGGACGTGTGTACGTGCTGAAGCGACACATTCCAGCCAGGTTTAATCAATCTGACGACGTTCCACTGCGTTTCTAACAGCAGGAAGCAAGACGTTGCACACTCAAGTTCTTTTTCTTCTCCGTTTGGCATTTCCCTTCAGGGGTCGCCACAGCAAGTCAGTTTCTTCCATCTAATCCTATCTGCTGCATCCTCTTTGGTCACACCAACTATCTTCATGTCTTTCTTCACTGCATCCATGAGCCTCCTCTTTGGTCTTCCTCTAGTCCTCTTTCCTGGTGGTTCCAAACCTAGAATCCTTCTGCCGATGTACTAGGTCTCTCTTCTCTGCACATGTCCAAACCATCTCAGTCTGGCCTCTCGGACTTTATCCCCAAAACCTCTAACATGTGCTATTCCTTTGATCCTGTCCATCCTGGTCACTCCCAGAGAGATCCTCAGCATCTTCATCTCTGCTACCTCCATCTCTGCTTCTTGTCTTTTCCTCAGTGGCACTGTCCTCTTGACCAATCAGCATGGTCGGTCTCACCACGGTTTTGTACACTTTCCCTTTCATTTTATCTGAAACTCTTCTGTCACACATCACACCTGATACTTTCCTCCACCCGTTCCAGCCTGCCTGAACACGCTTCTTCACATCTTTTCCACATTCTCCATTGCTCTGGACTGTTGATCCTATTTGTAGATACTTAAAATCTTCCACCTTCTTTATCTATTCTCCCTGTAACCTCACTTTTCCATTTGGATCCCTCTCATTCACACATGTACTCTGTTTTACTCTGACTAATAGTTGCACATTCTAGTCGTTGGTTTTAATTGTTTTTAAGCTCAAAAACACACTTTTTAAAAATATATTCATTCTTGATATGTGTTGTTTGTGACTAAATATACACATATTTTTTATAAAACATTTAGTTTCTTTTCCTCACAGTAAAAAAGATGTTCAAGAAAACATCATAAATCAGTAAATAGCGGCATCGGTCTGCCATGCCAAGCAGTCAGCCGTGACATGAAGCCTCTTTTCAGCTTCGTTTTGACAGTCTGTTATTGACAGCTTGAGAAGCCAAAGAGATTTACTGAGCATGTCTGACTCAGGCTTTACTTCCTTGAACTCTCTCCCCAAACTGTCAAGAAGATGTATATATGACTTTGTGTGCATCGGGGCCGATGGGGATTACTGTACCTCTTTTTTTAATAAATAAAACACTACTTTTTCCTAAACGCTTTAGATCACAAATCTTGGACAATTATGTCCGAGATTTTGCATGTGTACTGTTCTCTGACGCCTATCTGGCGTCATGTAAGAAGGCAGCAGCGAGATGGCATCTTTTAGCTCAGAGGTGGGCAAACTTTTTGATTCGTGGGCCACATTGAATTCTAATATTTGACAAGGGGCCGGAACAGGAGCAGATGGATGGCAAGCTTGGATTGGACTGATAGAGTGGGCGCTACATTTCAAAGAAGCGTGCTAAATGTTACATCAAGAGCATTAAATTTCAAATCTAGTGGCATTAGGTCTGAAATCTAGTGCATTAAAAATGCATGTTTTAATGCACGCTTAAAAACATTAATTTAGCGGGGCTAGGTTTGAAATCGAAGTGCTTGATGTAACATTTTGCTTGTTTTAACATCTAACACACTTGTTTACGTGCGTGTAATGGACCCGATGGCTTTCCATATCTATGCACACTATTTTGACAGCGTGCACATCACGAAGACACACATTTTAATGGGAGCAGTGTTGTTGTTTCCTCAACAAAGCCAATAAATCTAGAGTGCGCCATCTGGTGAGGAAATATTGGAATTGCAGGGGAAATCAAACATTAACAAGGTTTATTTATTTTTACATTTTTTATGTTCGAAAGGCCGGATGAAATTGTTTAATAGGCCGCATGTGGCCCCCGGGCCGTAGTTTGCCCATGCCTGTTTTAGCTCACCAATTCTTGAGGCGTTTCCAAGTCCAGCAGGTCCTATTGCTATGCCTGGTCCTCCTGTTGGTGGGACATGCCTGGAACACCTCAGCACCAATGTGTCCGAGAAGCACCACATTCCCAAACCTAGCTACTATCAACTCGAAGGTGCAACAACTCTAAGCTCTCCTGGGATGGCAAAACTCTTCTCTATGGCAATCTTTTTTTTCATATTCATGTTAGGGAACGTTCATCAACTGGTAAACTGAAAGCTTCCCTTATTGGCTCCGCTGTTTCTTCACCACGATGCAGCACCCTGCTCATTGCTTCTGTCAATCTTCCACGTTACACATCCTTCACTCGTGAACATGACCCCAAGATAATTCCGTTCCATCATCTTCCACTTGTTCCAGGGTCGGGTTGCAGGGTAACAGCCTCAGACAGGAAGCCCAGGCATCTCTCACCCCGGCTGCATCCTCCAGCTCACCCGGAGGGATCCCGGCCAGCTGTGAGACATAGTCACTCCAGCGGGTTTGGGGTCTGCCCCTTGGTCTCCTCCCGGTGCGCTCGGGGGGCATCCTGACCAGATGCCCGAACTACCCCATCTGGCTCCTCTCAACCTGGAGGAGGCGCGGTTCGACACCAAGGTCCTCCCGGATGGCAGAGCTCCTCACCCGATCTCTTAGTGAGAGCCCAGCCACCCTGCGGAGGAAGCTCATTTCGGCCACTTGTATCCGCGATCTCATTCTTTCGGTCACCACCCACAGCTGGTGACCATAGGTGAGGGTTGGAATCCTAACCCTGTAAGCGTTGGTTTTCAATTAAATACTGAATTCTGGTTCGTAAATAACGAAACAAAACATTCTAATGCCAAATTTCTTCAGTTGAACGATATTTCTTTAGGGGTGTTTTGTTACGAAACAGAAATTGAAGGTCTTTTTATAGCTTGTTGAATTATGGAGGGATGTTCTGCTTCCATGTGGTGTCCGAGCACGCGCATGCCAGAACCTCTGAGTGAGGTCAGGGGTCAGTAGACCTCAGAAACACCTGACTCAGCTTTTCTTTTGAGAGGAGGCCATGAAACTTGAGAAAAAACTGAGCGTAGATGTGAGCTGGGCACAGAGGTAAAGAGTAAACATCCTGGGTTTAAATTATAAGAAAATTAAACGCTAAAAAAATGCATTCCAGCAGGTTTAAAAGTGTAAAAGTCACAATTGTCTAATATTTATAAGTGAGTTTGCATGGCAACAAGTAACCAAACTGAACATTTCTGGGTTGATGACGCCCAGATTTTCTCTGAGATGAGCCAATATGATTTTTTTTTCCAGAATTTTCGACAGGATTTGAAATATTCTTACCCAGGACTGCAGAAACGTGGAGCAATATTTGGGGAACATTGCATTTATGAGCTAATAGACTGTACCATGTTTATTTGGTATGAGATTAGAATTACCCCCCCTCCCGCGTCCCCAAAATAAAAAAAAATTTCCCAATACACCCTCTTTAAAGGTACACAAACTCCTGGACAGATCACAGCACAAAGAAACATCTGAAAAACTCACATTTGAATGAGTAAGTTTGTATTTTTTTTTCTCATTGGCCTTAAACCCCGCAAAGAATAAACGGTTAGAAGGTGAGGTGACTGGATCAGAACATCTTTTGCCAAAAAACTTCGGAGAGAACTCACCCGACACTTGCTAAGGTCGGGTTGTTCATAATAATAAAAATTTTATTTGTAACTCACTTTATATCTCCAGTGGAGATCTCAAAGTGCTACAATGACCAAAAGAAACAACAAACAACAAAATTAAATAAAACCACAACACAAAAAAAAAAAAAAAAAAAAACACTAAAAACTTTGTTGAAAAGCCTTTAGAAATAAAAATGTCTTCAGTCTTTTCTTAAAAAACCCCAATGCTCTGTGGAGCCCTCAAGCTCTCGGGAAGATCGTTCCAGAGCTGTGGAGCGGCTGCCTGGAAGGCCCTGTCCCCCATAGTGGAGAGTTTGGTCCTTGGTTGGTACAGGCAGTAGGCGGAGGACAGTGGTGTGGAGGGTTAGGAGTTCTTGGACAGTGGTGTGGAGGGTTAGGAGTTCTTGGAGATAAACAGGTGCAGTGCCGTGTGTGCACTGATTCATAAAAAAGAAACACTTTATTTAGGAAGATAATTTTCTTGGTCTGAAAATGAACCTGCTGGATATGAAACACCTTCTTGTGATGGTCTTTGTTCTTCTAAACATCAGCATACAAACAAAATTTTAGTTTCATCGTAGCCCGACTTAAGAAATTTACACACAAACTATTATTACTGTAGAGAGGAAAACATACACCTCAAACATAGAGATGTCACAAAGCGGTGTACAGGTGGAAAGAGGAGGAACCAATTGCAGACAGATAACATGGTTTGTTTGAATTTGGCAGTCCATTAATACTGTAAAAAGAAAAAACAAAGTTTCAATGGCACGGCAAAAAGTAATTGTCAGAATGTTTTCTTGGTCAGGAAGCCAAAGAGACCTGGCTGGAAGGGATGGTATAACCCAACAGGGAAGTCCGAGGTGATTGCCCTTAAATAGATGGCAGGGCCCACAGATGTGTGGCATTAGGAGTCAATCTCAGGTGTCCCTGATCAGGGTGATTATAAACTCCCAGGGCTCCCTCATGGCAGGAGAGGGGATCCTGATGGGAGACAAAGTATTAGAGTGATAAAAAGCACAGAACCACTATAGAGAGCATCCTGTGTCTCAATGTGACTGCGTGGTACGGCAGCTGCACCGCAACGGATAAAAAGAACTTGGCCCGGGTGGTGTAGACTGGACAGGGGATCGTAGGGTGCTGGCTGCCAGATCTGGATTTGGTATACAGCTCCTGAGTTCAGTGGAATGCAAGACGAATACCGGTGGACCCCACCCACCAAAGTTACAGACTATTTGTACCTCTCCCATCAGAGAAATGGTACAGGACCATAAAAACAAGCACAGTTTTTTTTTTTCCAGGGCCGTGAAAGCAATCACCCTTCCAACTTCCATCCTCTTGCTGTCAGGAGAGTAGTCTGTTCCCCCTCTGTGTCCTGTTTCTCCCCATCCCTTTTGTCTGTGTCTGTGCAACTAGTCACACCTGAAACTAATCTACTCATCAGCTGCAGCATAAATGGATCTGTTTTTGACACACTCTTCACCAGATCGTTGTTTATCATGCTTGACCTGCTATCCATTTTTTGGCTCCAGCTCCTACATCAGAACCTGCCTAGTTTATCTGTTTGGTCTTCTTTGTTTGGACTTTTTATCAATCTAATAAATCTGCTTGTGATTTTTCATCTGAGCCTGTCTGTTGTGTCAAGGTATATCTTTGGCACTTGCACACTCATGTGACTAGTACTACGGACACTTTAGAACAACACACCTTCATGATCCCCTTTCCTGCTGCCAGAGGGAGCCCTGGATGTTCCTAATCAACCTGATTAGGGTCACCTGAGGATGATTTCTGATTGCACACATCTGTGAACCATGCCATCTATTTAAGGGCAATCAGCCCAGACTTTCCCGTTAGGTCATACCATCCCTTCCAGCCAGGTCTCCCTGGTTGCCTGACCAAATACACGTTCTTGCAATAACTTTTTGTTTTTTTCTTTCCACAGTATTAATGAACAGCCAAATTTAAATAAACCATGTTATCTGTCTGCAATTGGGTCCTCCTCTTTCCACCGGCACACCGCTTCATGACACACACACTTCAACAACATTGGACTTTTAAATTATTTTTGTTAAATTATCCAGTCGTCTATTTATACTGTTTTTGTGATATTTACTTTTATTTCTACTTCTTATTTATAAATGTGTTTTTTAGTCTGATGCCTGAAATTTTACTGTCAGAACAGCGACCGTAAAGAATTTTGAACTTGAACAGAACACATGAAAGCAGGGAAATGGACAAACTGTCACAAGACTTTCAGCATCTTTTTGCAAACAAAAGGTACATTTTCTAACTTAAAGTTGGCTAAAAAATTGTTCTGAATAGTTGTCTTTTTTTAATTCAACCATTTAGACTCTCGTTTGCTCGTAAAGAGGAACCATCAGCAGTAAAGACCAATTTATGTGTTTAGAAACAAAAATGAATCCTCAAATGGAAGTTAGAATGAGGCGAAAAGTCAGAACCTGCTGGCAAAGCTCATCTGTAGGAAAAGAACCATTTTCACTTCCTTTTTTAGAGGAAGCAGCTTTTCAGTTCAACTTTCACTGCTGCAGAAGTGTGTAGTAGTGATTAGACTCTGGTAGATTGATGCACCACATGGATCATTAATGTGTGTATTGATGACAAGGTGACAAAGAAGCTATACGATCGTTAGCAAGTGATAAAATAATTATCTCTTTGTTGTGCTAAAATTTTGTTAGCAGTACATTTTAAAAAATGTGGCAAGTATTCAAGATGGACCATGTACAGTATATCTATCTAGGCTTTCGTCCTGTTCTCGTTGTCTTCTTCTCATCTGGGACTGGGTTGTGGGAGCAACAGCCTCAGATGGGAAGCCCAGGCTTCTCGCACCCCGACTGTATCCTCCAACTCATCAAGGAGGATCCCAAGCTGTTCTCTGACCAGCAGCGAGTCTGCCACCTGCCTCCAGGTCATACCCGGAACACTCACCAGCGAGGCAATCTGGATGCACCTAACCATATGCCCGAACCACCCTATCTGGCTTTTCTCGACCCAGAGGAGCAACGGCTCTACTCCAAGCTCCTTCCTCCATCTCTGAGTGAGAGCCCAGCCACCCTGAGAGGAAGCTCATTTCGGCTGCTTATATTTCGTTCTTTCAGTCACCACTTCGGTCCTAGAGTTAGCTTATGCAGCCAAGGCTCTAAATGCCAGGGTCCCCTTCGTTGGTTGCCACCCTTCTCCTCCATCACCCAACCCCTATGGCCCCTCCTGTAGGTGGTGAGTCCACTGGAAGGGCGGCCCATGTCCCCTGTTCAGGCTGAGCCCAGCCGGGTAAAAGCCCGGTCACCAGGCGCTTGCTCTCATGCCCAGGGTGCCCATCGGTGCCGCATCAGCAATTACCAGAACGCTGCATTGGTCCATTGTGGTAAAGAGAGAGCTGAGCCGAAAAGCAAAGCTCTCGATTTACAAGTCGATCTACATTCCAACCCTCACTTATGGTCACCAGCTGTAGGTGGTAACCAAAAGAATGAGATCACGGATACAAGCGGCCGAAATGAGTTTCCTCTGCGGGTTGGCTGGGCTCTCACTAAGAGATCGGGTGAGGAGCTCCGCCATCCGGGAGGAGCTCAGTGTCGAGCTGATCCCCGAGCCAATCAGGATGCCTCCCGAGCACCTCGCGGGTGAGGTGTTTCGGGCACGTCCCACCGGGAGGAGACCAAGAGGCAGACCCCGAACCTGCTGGAGAGACTATGTCTCACAGCTGGCTGGGCAATGATTTGGGATCCCTCTGAATGAGCTGGAGGATGCAGCCGGGGTGAGAGAAGCCTGGGCTTCCCGTATGAGGCTGTTATCCCCGTGACCCGGGCGCGGATGAGCGGAAGATGACGGAATGGAACAGTCACCAACCACAGTTAGTGACTATAGGTGAGGGTCAGATCGTAGATCTTCTAGTAAATCGAGAGTAGATAAATAGATGGACTATTTATCTATGCATTGAGAATGAATCGTTACCCAATGAAAGGACGTCATTGGTTGTTTTGTTACTTTGTTTTTAACCTAGCTCAATGCTACCGTAGTAACCTTTCTCAAATATTCTCTCCAGCCTCTCATGAGTCACTTCCCGCATGCTGAGTAAGACCCTACGCTCACCCAAGCGTCATTCCAGACTAAATGAAAAGATGGAGGAGAGGTAGGAAATTATAATTAAAAGGTCTGGGATACGATGTATGAGAAAAAAAAGAGGAGTACAGTAGAAAGCCAAATTTCTATTAACCCCCCCTTCTCACCCACTGTTTAGGGGAGCAGAATGTAGGTCTGATCTTTGCCTATAGCCATCAGCAACAATCAGTTCTGCCCCAGTTACTGACGCGTCTCACAGACTACACACACACACACATTATGACATACAGAAAAACGAAAGCATGCAGAAACATGTGCAATATGTTCATTAACACACGCAAATAAAGATCCAGGCTAATAAAGATATGATCCTGAAAACAGTCTCTGGATCTGGTTTCTACAGATTAGTAGAAGCAGCATGAGGGTAGAAGCAGCATGAGGGACTCTGACCAATTAAAAGAGAATTAACGAGTCCAGAATGTACCATGTCCTAAATATCAAGGTTAACCCATTGATGATGGCAAAAAAAATTTACAGACACAATTTCTGTATGGGTCATTTTTATGTAGTGAAGTTGTGTTTTGTTTTTTCCTACAATTGACGTCGTTGGACTTTTGTCTGAAAGCCAATAACTCAGATTTTTAAATTCCTGAGGACGCTTTATCGTTCTTATTCTTCTTTCAGCATTTCCCTTCAGGGGGTCGCCACAGCAAGTCAGTTTTTTTCATCCAACCCTATCTGCTGTATCCTCTTTGGTCACACCAACTATCTTCATGTCTTCCTTCACTGTATCCATGAACCTCCTCTTTGGTCTTCCTCTAGTCCTCTTTCCTGGTGGTTCCAAACCCAGCATCCTTCTTCTGATGTACTCTCTCTCTCTCCTCTGCACATGCCTAAACCATCTCAGTCTGGTCTCTCTGACTTTATCTCCAAAATCTCTGACATGTGCTGTTCCTCTAATCCTGTCCATCCTGGTCACTCCCAGAGAGATCCTCAGCATCTTCATCTCTGCTCCCTCCATCTCTGCTTCCTGTCTTTTCCTCAGTGCCACTGTCTCTAGACCAATCAGCATGGCCGGTCTCACCACGGTTTTGTACAGTTTCCCTTTCATTCTAGCTGAAACTCTTCGATCACATATCACACCTGATACTTTCCTCCACCCGTTCCAGCCTGCCTGAACACGCTTCTTCACCTCTTTTCCACACTCTCCATTGCTCTGGACTGTTGATCCTAGATACTTAAAATCTTCCACCTTCTTTATCTCTTCTCCCTGTAACCTCACTTTTCCATTTGGATCCCTCTCATTCACGCACATGTACTCTGTTTTACTCTGACTAATCTTCATTCCTCTTCTTTCTAGTGCAAACCTCCACCTCTCCAGATTTTCCTCCTCTACGTCTCATGTGAGACATAAATGGAGGAAGACAGCAGAAACAGACCTCTTTGAACACTGTTCATTGTTTTGTGTGGAAATAGAACAAATTAATTTTAAGCTAAAAAGTCTAACAAGCTTTATCTAACTGATTGTTTGTCAATAAGCATTGAAAGATAGATTTTCTGGGAATAAAAATTTGTACTTTTCAGTGAAATGAACTCAAAGTAAAATCGACAAATTTTCTGTTTAGTTTATGCAGGGTGAGCATTATTGAGCTTCCTCCGCAGGGTGGCTGGGCTCTCACTCAGAGATCAGGTGAGGAGTTCTGCCATCCGGGAGGAACTCTGTATCGAGCCGCTCCTCCTCCAGGTCGAGAGGAGCCAGATAGGGTGGTTTGGGAATCTGGTCAGGATGTCCCCGAGCACCTTGCTGGTGAGGTGTTTTGGCCAAGAGGCAGACGCCGGTCCCGCCGGAGAGACTATGTATCACAGCTGACTAGGGAATGACTCAGGATCCTTCTGGGTGAGCTGGAAGATGCAGCTGGGGTGAGAGAAGCCTGGGCTTCCTGTCTGTGGCTGTTGTCCCCGCGACCCAGCCCCGGATGAACGGAAGACAACGGAACGGAAAGTTTATGCAGGTTTTTGGAGTTTTGATTTTGAATTGAAAATACATTTGGCATGTGTTTAGCACAGTGGCCTCAAAGCAAGAAGGTTGGGGGTTCGAGTCCTCGGTTGGCGACGAGGCTTGGAACAATGGCCTTTCTGTGGCACTTTTCTGGCCACTTTAAAATTGCCCCTAGGAATGAGTGTGTGTGCCGATGGTTGTGTGTGTGCGGCCCCGCAACAAACTGGCGACTTGTTCGGGATCGACTGTGCCTTTTGCCTTCAATCAGCCTGGACAAGATCCGGTAACCCCAGCGACCAGTGGTGGATGAAGTACTCACTTTTTGTACTTAAGTATGTCCGACTTCTCCGATACATTCACCAAAGTACAGATAATTAGGCCAAAAAAATACTTAAGTAAAAGTAAAAGTACCAATAAAAAAAAAAAATCTACAGTACTTAAGTAAAAGTACAAAAGTAATTGGTGTAAATTTGACTTTTTAAGTAAAAAGTAAAAGTATTTGACCATAACTCAAATGTTGTTTTTTGTGCTATAGGGTCACAAATAAATACTCTGCCGGGGGCGTGACCCCTTCCCCCTCGCTATCCCCCGCCTCTTTTGGTCCGCAAAAAAAAGAAGAAAGGAAAGGGGACAAGTCAAGCTATCCCCTTGCAAGGCCAGCAAATGGTCCACCAAAATGCAGGAAAATGACACTTATTTTTTAAAAAGTTCTGGGGGGGAGCGGAGGCCCCCAGTCACCCTATATTGGCTTTGTCAATGATCTCACGTCCCTGCCCCCATCCCCAGAACCGATGACCATCTAGAACCGCCCCTGCTCTTCACACTGAATGAATGCGGAAAATGTTTACTCTCGATTCTGATTGGTCCTCGATTCATTACTTCTTCTCCCAATCAACTGCACCTTTTGATTTTAGCGATGCGGCTTCAAGATGCGCTAAAAAAAAAAAACTTTATATTTTTTAAATTCCTGAACAAAAATGTAACGAAAAATGTAAAACACACTTTTAAAAAGTAGTTGAGTAAAAGTACAGATATTTACTCTAAAAATGTAGTGAAGTAAAAGTAAAAGTACAGGTCTCAAATTTTACTTAAGTAAAGTACAAATACATTTTTTTTTTTTTTTACTTAAGTACAGTAACGAAGTACATTTACTTCGTTATGTTCCACCACAGCCAGCGACCCAACTTCTGATGAACGGTTCAAATGATGAATGAAAATAAAAATTTGAGTGTTGCTGTGCAAACAAAAGAAGCAAAAAAAATCTGCATGAAGAAGAAACCAAGCATCAAAAATGTATCTACATACTGTACGTACATGAAATACTGTTGTGAATATATACAGTAGTATTTATGACCTGGAGGATGAAAGAGAGGCTGCTGAGAGACGCATACCTCTGGATCTACTTTATCTTTCATATACTATTATATGTCCTATTTTGTTCTTTTTTGTCAAAACATTATTTATGATTTCACAAAATTACGAGGCTGTAGAAAGAAAAACGATTTCTCCTGTTTTATAATCATTTATATGCTTGGCATAAAATGTCTGCAGCTGTTAAAGGAATTACTCCTGGAAGAAAAATAATAGTGAAACATTCTGTCTTTTTAAAAAACATTTATCAGGGTTTTACTTCTCGTTAATAGAAAGCTACAGATTTATTTTTGTCTGGTTTTCTATTTTTCTCGTGCTTTTCGAGAAGGTGGGTGTAAGGTTGTGGACACACATGCAGGACAGTATGTCATGAAGCGGTGTGCAGGTGAAAAGAGAAGGGCCCAATTGCAGACAGAAAACATGGTTTATTTAAATTTGGCAATGTGAACTTGGTCAGGCAAACAGGGAGACCTGGCTGGAAGGGATGGTATGACCCGACACGGAAATCTGGGGTGATTGCATTTAAATAGATGGCAGTGTGCACTGATTTGTGAAATCTGTAATCATCCTCGGGTGACCATAATTAGGTTGATAAAAACATCCACGGCTTCCTCTGGTGGCAGGAGAGAGGATCATGACAAAGTATGCAGTTTTAAACAAAAACTGCACTTATTTTTAGAAACAACTCAAAACGTCTCCAAGAATAAGGTGCTGCTGTAGTCTAAAGGTAGACATCAGACAACCTGGCGACAAAACAAAGACCAGACACACATACATACAGACAGGAAGGGATAGACAATAAGACACACGTGAGACACAGTAGGAAGGAGCTGGCAATCACCAGAATGAACCCCTAATCACAAACCACCCACTTGAGCATTCGTATGCTTGACCCCTAAACCCTTAATGACTAAATGACGTCACGTGAATAAGTGCTCGAGTGTGAGAGACTTCAAGAGCTCCAGTTGTCTTTAATAGAAACGGGACACCATTTTAAAAACCTGCACTACAAGGAATCCGATAATAAAAGGATGCGTTGGAGATTTGTCTCTAAGTAGAAACACACTACGAACAAAATATTATTGACATAAAATTACACAAAAACACAATGATTTATGGGTAATTATTTGGTAAAGTAGGTCTTCAATGCCCACTTAATGAAAGGGCTCATAAAGGGACCAAAAATGGCTGCCGGTAGCCCTTGACCACTTAACCACTTTGGGTGGAACACTACTGAACTCTTCAGCTGATCGTTGGAACCTGCCCGAAAGGGTTCAAGTGTGTGCTCAAGTTTGGGATTTTGGGGTCAGGGAGAACTTGAGAAGTTTGGGAAGTTGAGACACCTGGAATGAGAGGGAGGTCAGTATTTCAAAATAAAACAGGAAGTAAACCTAAATAACATCAAAACCGCCAGTAAAGCGGGAGATTTGTTGGTATAAAACAAACCATTCAAAACAACAAAATTGTGCATCTTACGTGTGTTACCACCTAGCGTTATGTATCAGTACAAAGAGGAGTTGCCACCAGGAATACACCCCTCTACTTCTTGTTTGCGCTTTGTTTTGTGGCTCACGCACATAAGCTGTTACATGACCAAAGCTCCCAGATGTCCGACTTCTCCGATACATTCACCAAAAACAATACTGGCAATAGACCATGCAGATCACTTCTAGCAGTTTTCAGATGTACAGCTGCAGCAACAGGAGATGCCATGTGCTTAGCCTCTTTGTAACTCATGTTCATGGAATGCACTAGAGTGATCATCATGCGGCACTTTTCTTAGCCTTGGCGGGTGAGCGTGAGATAGGTCCTAATTGCGGGTGTCTCCCACCCAATGCGGGAAATTTGGCATGTCTGTTATTGCTAAAAAAAAAAATCCAACTCTTCATTTCTTGTTTTCTTCAGAAATGTTAACAGTCTGTCTCTTCTCGTTTGATGAACCCAAACATCTGTTCTCATTTGATCCGTTTTATTCCCTGAACATCATCAATGTGATAACGTCTCTAAATAAATGATAAAGAGGTGGCTGACGGTGAAGACCAGCTCTCTAAGAGCCCCAGAGATGTCCTGTGTTTTTGTTTCATTACGTACTGAAGAATTTTCACATCTATCTCCATACGAGCACTCCACATATTCTCCAAGTGGCCCAAGGATGGCACAATCACAGCTTCAGGGCTGGATGTGGTCCTTCATGGTCTTTTATTTGGTCCACCACAATTAAAGTGATTATTTTTAAAAAATTTTTGTTCTATTCAGACATTCCACAAAGGATGTCGTTCTTTGAACTTTTTCCATATTTTTTTTTCTCATAAATTGTTTATTCCTGATAAGATTGCAGAGGGTGCTGGAGTGCACTTGTTAATTAAGACGGGTCCAACCAGTAACGGATGATTTAAATGATATTGTAAAAAAAAAGAAGACATTTTTAAAGATCTTTTATAACGGTTTGAATGTTGATAAGTAAGAAAAATTGAATGAAAAATGGAGACAAACGGAGAAGAAACTGCTCATTAATTTTTCACCTCTCATTTATTGTAAATAATTTACGAGTTAAATTCCACCTCTGATACCTAACGAGCTTTTGACACAACCACACTGGCACACAAACACGCAACCATCCGCCAACAAGCCGGCAGCACATGTATATTTATTATTGGAAATCTGAGGTGGCATTATGCAGAAAGACTTGCAGACATGGTCCCTGGGGAAGTGATTAGGGTACGATATGTCAGACGGTCCCTTCACACATGTGTCACAGATCACACACACACACATTCACACCTGCAGAGGAGCCTCCCTGCTCCGGGAGATAATGGTGTATTTCTTTATTTCAACCAATTCAGAGTGATGAATAATCCATGAACTGACTGCACGCGTCTTTACATTTCAGCAGTAAATTCATGTGTGTACATTTTTGCCAGATGGTCAAATGGCACCACATCCACGCAAAGGTCTGCTTCCACTAATCTCTTAAACGACAATGTCTAATTTGACAAGTTCTTTTAAAGCTTTGTTTTTAGTGTATTTCCATCGTGATGTGCATGTGTCATCCTAACGTAACAACTTTGAACTAGGGCTGCAACTAACGATTATTTTAGTAATCGATTAATCTGGCGAATATTGGATCGATTATTCGATTAATCGGATAAAAATGACAATTTAATGAATATTACTTTTTCGGCATATTATAGAATGCAATTGTGTAAAACACAATGTGCATGTGTCATCCTAACGTAATAACTTTGAACTAGGGCTGCAACTAACGATTATTTTGGTAATCGATTAATCTGGCGACTATTGGATCGATTATTCGATTAATCGGATAAATGAGAATGTAATAAATATTACTTTTTCGGCATATTATAGAATGTAATTGTGTAAAACACAACTCATAAACACATAAACAACACGTTGGGTTTATTACATTAAGAGCAAATGTTAATCTTTCCGTCAAATACAGAGGTAGAATATTAACATTTCTAGAAAATAATAAATCTACTTACTGTATGCAGTAAAAGTAACTCATAAGCACCCATAAAATGTGCTTTTGTTACTGGCTAATAAAACATCAAATGTAAACCGTTGGATCACATTTGAAAACAAAAAACCTTTAACACTTCTGGATTCGCAAATTTAACCTTGTTCAGAAGTATCGTACAAAAAAGGCCCCAGATTAACATGAGAAAAAATATACAAAAAATATTCAAGTTGTGTGGTATTAGTGCAAAAACAACAACAACAACAAAAAACACCATCTCAACTGTAAAAATAGTAATTTAATATTAATCGATGACCAAATTAGTCGACAACTATTTTGATAATCGATTATAATCGATTAAATCGATTAACTGTTTCAGCCCTACTTTGAACCCTCTTAAGATTCCCTAAAAGGTAAAAAAACCAACAGGATTAGTTGGTTGTGAGTATTCATCTCTCATTACAATAAAAAGAGGTAACATTGGAAAATAATTTATTCTTCTCCCTCTGACAAACCGAGAGGAGTTTGTGTCTGCCGTTTGGCCCAGATACATCAGACTGTCTGCTTCCTGGAAGCCAACAAGGCATCGGATCAAAGCGGGGAGAGGAACAGACAGAAACCCAATCAGGACTGTGGAGACCAACAAGCTGGTAGAAGCCAGAAAGCAGACAGGTCTCTCAGGGAGGTGGAAGAAAAGCTTAGTAGACGGAGAGAAAATAATCATAAAGAAATGAAAAAAGAAAATTTGATGATTGAAATTGAGCAAAGAAAAGGAAAATTTCTTGAACAGGAAGCAACGTTGATTCAAAGTTTCTCGTTTTAGTCTATGGATATACATATTCATCATTCAAAGACATAAGTGTTTCCAAACTTTGAGATCTTGGAAACAAAGCGTATCGAGTGTATCTGAAATTTAAGAGTGCATTTTGTGTTAAAATCGATTATTGAAATAGTTGTCAACTAATTTGGTCATCAATTAATCGTCTAAAAAGTTTTTACTGTGAACTGCACTTAAATTGGTCTCCAAGTGGGGCAATAGAGAGCAAATTGATGATGCAAGCAACCAAAATAGGAGGAGAAGAAGATAGCAGCCAATCATTGGCCTTCATTTCACCCCGCCTCACGATCAGGCAGATTCAACAAGATGGTGGAAAGAAAAACCCAAACACAATCACCCAAAGTTTGGGATAATTTTCCGCTAAATGTGAAAAAGACTCGCGTTAAAAAGCAAAGTTTGTGAAACGGATACATTTTGGCACGGAAGCATAACGACGCTGCACGAACATCTGAAAAAAAACAAAAAACATGTTGGACTCAAAGCGGGGGACGGCGAACCGGAGCGATACACAATGTTATTTCTAATAAAAACAATTTCACTGGTCACTAAATACACTTTTTATTGTCTGCAAAAAACATCCAACGTGGACTTCTGTGGAAAAACGGTTGCACTCCGCAGCAGAGCGCTTCACTCACGAACCTTTATTTTGAAAATGATTGTGTCCGAAATGTGGCTGCTTTCAAGGGTGGAAGGTGAGGGTGTTTAAAAAAAATGATTGCTAAATTTAATCCAGGATACAAGATTCCGTCCTATACATTACAAAGCATATTTACATTCAATAAAATGCCAAAAAAACTAATATTTATAAAGTTGTCATATTTATCCGATTAATCGATTAATCGTTCCACTAATCAACAGATTAATTGATGATCAAAATAATCATTAGTTGCAGCCCTAATCGTAATGCACTGCTCGCATCGACTCGAACAAGTAGGGAAAATATCACTATATTTGCATTTAAAAAGCCTTCATTTCCCCACTTTTTATTGTAAGAGTCAAACACGTTTTATTAAATGATTTTATATTTACAGTGATGCAAAGGTTAGCAACCTCTTCCTGTCCAGTGGCGTCTGGTTTATTGTTTCCACAAGTGGCCCCTATTTGAACGGGCAAGCACAGGTTCTAATTACAATGAAGACTCAACAGGAAGGCCCAAGTGTGAATGTAAACACTCCCTGCAGAGAGAACAAAGATTAGATGCAGTGAGAAAGCATGCAGAGTTCCTTTCGATGTTCCCAGCTTCTGTCAGAGAATACTAGCTCCCTCTAGTGGTTGGGATGTCAAAACACATCCTTAAATAAATGGCTAAACATTTTCTTTTAACTGAACTATTAGGGCAGTTTCATGAAATATGATGAGGAATATTTTATAAAATAAAATAATCTAGAAGCATTGATCTAAATACATATTTATGAACACGTCATACAGTCAAATGCTCCTGATTTAACAAAAAAAAAGTGGAAAAACATGAATATACATTTTTATAAATATGCAAAATACACACATACAAATTAAACATTGAAGTTTTGAACTTAAAGACTCTCCTCGGCTCTTGTCCAACACTTTGTTCTCATTGGTTTTGACTGTGAGCGGCAAGGGCTTTTAGGGGTTTATTTATTTATAAGCAACATAATTTAATCAACAACAGTTTAAAAACCACATAATATTTTTTTTCAGCCTCTTTCAAAATTTTATTGGAGTGACTGGGTCGGCGTGAACGGACATTTCGTCCACAGACATTTGGGCCAAGAAACTGCAACCTAGGATACTTGGGCCACGGTGACTACGATATTTGGGCCATGGAATTAAACCGACTAAAAGCAATTATTTTGTGTAATGCAACTGTTTTATTCAATTTCACAGAATACATTATCACAGAAATAGGGGAATTAAGGTTAGGGATATATTTAAAGAAAAAAGAAAAAAAAAATATTCGTGGCCCAAAAGTCCATCACAAGTGGCCCAGATGGCCCAAGTATCCTAGGTTGCAGTTTCTTGGCCCAAATGTCCTTCGACGAAATGTCCTAGATTTCTGGGTTGGGGGATCGCAGTAGGA
The DNA here is from genome assembly GCA_902685375.1 of Neostethus bicornis. Taxonomy (NCBI): domain Eukaryota; kingdom Metazoa; phylum Chordata; class Actinopteri; order Atheriniformes; family Phallostethidae; genus Neostethus; species Neostethus bicornis. Next base: position 5,281,709 of record LR738543.1, read on the forward strand.
AAACATTAGCGTAAATCAAAATTCTGCTAAACATCATTTGAGGAGGACACATTTTCCTACGTTATGATACCAAATTTGTAAGGGCTGTAGGGTAAAAATTGAAAACGTTTGACTTTGAAGACAAATATTTGTTTGACTTCTGAAGCTCTTAAAAATCGGATTAGCTCACTCTACTAAATAAAGCGAGGAGCTTCTCTTAAACTTTTCAGTTTTTACTCTTTTTTTTTTTTTTAAACAGTCATATCTCAAAAATGATAAAAGCTATCAAAGATCTGTGTCTAAGTTCTATTGAACAAATTATTGAACAAAAAATCACAAATTTCCCCTGTGTGGGATCAATAAAGTATATTCTGATTCTGATTCTGATTCTGAACAATTCCTTGTGACTGTTTTAAAAGTAAAATGATATGAAAGGTTTCTTGACTTTTAAAGGTTTGAGGAGCATAAACTTGGTTGCTGATAATTTCCAAATCCGAATCAATCATATGGGGCAAAAAGCCCTAAAATTTAAATGTTCAAAAAATCAAGCCAAATTTTTTTAAAAGTGTTATAGATCAGCACGATTCCCGATCGAGACGGTCGTTTTGAGACCAAAATAAATTAAATCGGTTAATCCTAGCAAAAGAAATTAAAAGACAAAAAAGTTGTTGCTTTTGGTCATTGTAGCACTTTGAAATTTCCAGTGGAAATATAAAGTGCGTTATGAATAAAATTGTTATTATTATTAATATGGAAGATGTAAGAATGAATCTATAAAAACAGGGTTTCCAATGGGCATTCTCCCAATAATTAAATTTTGATTGCTCAACCATCAATTAAAATCAAAATAATATTTTGAATTTATTCTTCTATTTATTTGATCCTGTTATCTTATCGGTTCTATCTTCTTCCTCACAATCAATCTCCATCCAGCCTCACTCTGCAGAAACCAATCAGATTGTGAGCATGTCAGGAGCCGATGGCTCCAGGAGTTTGGACCCAATCACAATCCTCAAACCAGTCTCAAACCCGCCTCGTGGTCTAAAATGATTGGTGGACAGCTGAGAGTCCAACCTTTGCTTTCTGTGTAGCGGGGACACATTATGTAGTAAAAAAGAAGCAAAACTACAAAACCATTTAGTCTGTGTGAATTCTTCCTACTGCAGGCAGGTAAGTAAAAAAATCACGCATCTAACGGAACAAACTCTGCTTAGTGCATTTTTTATGTTGCAACACTGGTGGAAAAAATGTTTTTTGTAACTGCAAAAATAGCGTCTGAAAACAGTTTATTACATAAGTATTACACATTTATTAATTTGGTCTAATAAATACAAGTAATGCACGACTAGATATGAAATTATTGTTATTTCAATGCATTCTAGTGTTATAAAAAATCTTCTTTTGTAACGTTGCGTAACGTTAAATTACCTCCCTTCCTTCTTTTTCATCTGATGATTCACATGATTGAAATTAGGAGGACGTTTTAAAATGTTACATTTAATCTTTTGAAACATCAGCCATTAAGTTGTTTCTATGTTTTCACTTAGAAAAATAAAAAAGCAAGTTTTTTGTCAGGGTTATGCAATCAATTTCTGGGAGTCTCTTGAGAATAGAATTCTCAGAAAAAAAACCCCAACTTATTATGTGTGTTTAAAAAAAAAAACTTATTTGGTAATTTTATTCCCAAAATGCAGAAAAGTTCTTTTTCCCAAACTTTATGATCTTTTTAAATACAAATGATTAAAAAATACAAGTCTGTGTTTAATTTGAAAGTATTATTAACTGTGTGTGTGAGTTGTGTCTTACTGCTTAAACAGTGTGTATGCAATTTAGGTGTCACCAACTCTTAGGTGTGCAAAGTTCATCTTCCTGCTGCATAACAGATGATAACCTGATAATAACCTGATCACAACCTGATAAATGTGTTGTTCACCAGACAGCATGGACACCAGGAGACGCACACATCAGAGCTCCAATGGGAAAGCATCAGAAAAAGTGGATCATTCAGCCCAGTGGGGAAGAGCTTGGTGGGTACAAAATGGATACATTTCAATGAGGTTCTCCTTTTGCTGGTATCTTCATGAAATAAATATTTTACTGATTAAACTAGAATTTTGCAATACAATAATAATTTTAAAAAATATCCGAAAAGAATGAGATCGCGGGTACAAGCGGCCGAAATGAGCTTCCTCCGCAGAGTGGCTGGGCTCTCACTCAGAGATCGGGTGAGGAGCTCTGCCATCCGGGAGGAGCTCGGTGTCGAGCCGCTCCTCCTCCAGGTTGAGAGGGAGCCAGATGGGGTGGTTCGGGCATCTGGTCAGGATGCCCCCCGAGCGCCTCGCGGGCGAAGTGTTTCGGGTAGTCCCACTGGGAGGAGACCAAGGGGCAGACCCCGGACCCGCTGGAGAGACTGTGTCTCACAGCTGGCTGGGGAACGACTTGGGATCCTTCCAGGTGAGCTGGAGGATGCAGCCGGGGAGAGAGAGGCCTGGGCTACCCGCTTGAGGCTGTTGCCCCCGCGACCCGACCCCGGAACAAGCGGAAGATGACGGAACGGAACGGAAAAATGTGTTAGATTTAGGTTAAGTCACAGGAGCTCAAAGGAGGGACTTTCTTTTTAAGCTCTTGAATATCTTTTCAATGGGGTTTTGTCATAACTCAAAATTTAAATTAACCCAGGAACAGCAAAGATATCTGTATGTAATCTTAGACCATGTCCACACATAACCAGATATTTTTGAAAAGTGTATCCACTGTCCTCCATTTTAGAAAAACACTCACGTCCACATGTAATTGTTTTCAAAATATCCACGTCCACACAGAGCTGTATAAATACACTTCTGAGTGTGGTTATAAGCATGCCAGACCAGTAGTGGGCAGTATTTATCTAAACGTAAGCTCTAAGCCAGGAAAGCTCATGTGATTAATAATAGCCGATTGCAGCATTTCTCCTCCTTTGCTCCTCAAAAAGAAGCAAGAGCAGTTGAGAGTGGACAAAAAGGCAAGAAAAGAGGGTCTGCAACAGGGTAACTGCCCACTGTCCGCTTTTGTAAACAAGGACGCACACAAATGACGTTTGTGCATTACTTGTTGCAGGTAGTGATGCATAAAAACGCAAATCTCCGTTTTCGCACGTCCACATGCAAACGCAAAAACTGAGTTTTCCAAAATCTCCACTTTGGCCGGATTTTTGAAAAACCCCGGTTTTGAGGGGGAAAAAAACTTTGTTTTTGTATGAACAGCAGGCCAAAATGGATAAAAGTATATGCGTTTTCAAAAATACCCAGCTACGTGTGGACAGGCCTTTAGTCACTTTTCAGTTCTTCTAATGTCATCAGTGTGTTTTTGTCTACGGTTGCTTGGGTAAGAAAGACAAGAGTGGGGGAGGGGTGTGAAGTATCTGATTTGTATTTAAAGGGAGAAGCACAAACAAGGCGTGGCTCCAAAGTGCTTGGTCCAAAGCTTACAGAAAATAGCAAGATCACAAAAATATGATAATTTAGGACCAAACGACATAATATACGTATACTAAAAAATAGTTAAGCTCGTTCATAGAAATAAATGAAGAAATAAATTGCTGCTGTTTTACATTTCAAAGCAAGATAAAGAAAATTAACTATATTTCTCAAAGTTCTACTAACAAAAAATAATATCACTACAAATAAATATGAACAATATTTGATTGAACTCTTGCGTTTAAAAAGACGAGTCGAAAAAAAAGCAATGAGTAAACTCCAGACTCACAGGGACGTAAAATAACCTCAACCAATCATTTTGTCTGATGACCAAAAATAATTGGCTCAGAGTCTGTCAATGACTTTGACTTCATGGTTTGTTGGAAAGTCAGTATTTTTGTTGGTCGGAGACGCAAACTCAGAAGAATCTAGAAAAGATGATAGTGCTTCCGACGTTTGGCTGGTATTCTTAAAGAGCTTCTGAGCTTTTGACTGTTTTAAAATTTTTCTTCTGCTTTCAAGTCAAATTTTACAGGTGCATAATATGTCCTACAATAATGCGCAAACGCCTTTAAGTCTCATCAAGAGCACTGCTTCGGTTTATCTGAGTTAGAGTGTTTATCAGATTTCTTTGCATTCCTGAAATAAAATTTCTGTGATAATCGGTTTGTCGGTCAAGCCATTATCAAGCAGACTGGATTCACGATTAAGCAAGTTCGGAATCATCAAATCAGGTTAAATTTTTTCACAGAAAAAAAATTGAATTTCTTAAGTTTGGGATCAATACAGTCATGCTAATTCAACTGTATTGTTCTTCACACAAACTGGTTTAAAAACTCCGAAAAATATTGTTGCTAACATTTATGTGCTTCAATGTGAGTCACATGACCAGTCGACCGTAATTTCACGACCATTAGGCACATCGTACGAAAAGGCGCAGTCTTGGTTGTGCTTTATTTAAGTAGTATAAACAAGCACATTACCGGTAATAGTCTTTATTCAAATCTGTCAAAGTCCTCATCCTCTGTTTCGGAATCGAACAGCTGCGCAAAATCCAACAGAGCAGGTCCACTTCGCTCCTCACTGTCAAAGTCACTGTCTGTACTGTGCGGCTCCTCAGAAAGGATACCAGCTTTTGCGAAAGCTCGGATAACAATACCAGCAGACACGTTAGTCCAAGCATCTACAATCCATTGGCAAACTGTAGCGTAAGTCGCCCGGCGCTGCCTTCCACCCTTCGTGAAACTGTGGTCTCCTTCGCTCATCCATCGCTCCCACGCCGCTCACACTTCACTCTTTAACGTTCTCATGCCTTTTCTTTCAGGTCCGCCTCGCGGGCACCGCGTTTTATTTTACGTCCGCCTTTTCTCACACACAAGGCGCACCGCACGAAAAGGCGCACCGCTCATTTTGAAGAAAATCTAAGACTTTTATATACGCCTTATAGCCGTGAAATTACGGTATTTATTTCAAAGTTGTTTTTTTTTCATGTGTTCCCCTGTCAGGGAGGTGGACTGGTTTTCCCTCATCGGTGTGATTGGCCTCCTTTGCTTCGCCCCCTTTATTGTTTTCTACTTTGTGATGGCGTGTGACCAGTACGAGTGCTCCATCACCCAGCCTCTGTTGGAGCTGTGCAGCGGGGAGACCACCTTAGCGACCATCTGGGCCCGGGCTCCTTCCCTCACATGGAGCGCTGCTAAGATTTACGCAGTCTGGGTGGGCTTCCAGGTAAGGACTGGTTGGTGGAATGGGATGATATGGGTTAACTGTTCACGTTAAAACAATGTGTTTGTGTTTCAGATTTTCCTCTACATGTGCATTCCTGATATCACTCACAAGTTTATTCCCGGGTATGTTGGAGGAGTGCAGGACGGAGCGAGAACTCCTGCAGGTATGCAGCACATGTGATGAGACATGTTCTATTAGATTTACAACTTTGAAGAGACTCACTGACACTGACGGTTAGAGACTGACACTCATTTATCAAACTTTATTCATTCATCTTCCTACTAACATCAGAATATGGGTGTGGTGTGGGAAAAAGTCCATTGCTAAGAATTACCGTAATTTCACGGCCATTAGGCGCACCGTACGAAAAGGCGCAGTCTCAGTCACACACCGCCTTACAACAACACACACGCAAGCATGCAAATGTGCGTATTAAAAATTAGATTGGGGGCAAAACTGAGTTTGGTTGTGCTTTATTTAAGTAGTAACAATACTAAACAAGCACATTACAGTAATAGTCTTTATTCAAATCCGTCAAAGTCCTCATCCTCTGTTATGGAATCGAACAGCTGCGCAAAATCCAACAGAGCAGGTCCACTTCGCTCCTCGCTGTCAAAGTCACTGTCTGTACTGTGCGGCTCCTCAGAAAGGATACCAGCTTTTGCGAAAGCTAGGATAACAGTACCAGCAGACATGTTAGTCCAAGCATCTACAATCCATTGACACGTTAATGCTGAAATTTCTCGCAGTGGTTCGATTCCCATGTTCCTCCGCGTAGCTGATCGCCTTCAGCTTAAACTGAACACTTCAATCTTCAATGTTCTCATGCCTTTTCTTTCAGGTCCACCTCGCCTCACGTGCACCGCTTCTTCTTTAAGGTCCGCCTTTTCTCACACACAAGGCGCACCGCACGAAAAGGCGCACCGCTCATTTTGAAGAAAATCTAAGACGTTTATATGCGCCTTATAGCCGTGAAATTACGGTACCTAGCATTCTGGGCCGTATTCTTTCTGAACACTGAACGGGAAAACTCACAAATGTCTTAAACATGCATGAATGAAGTAGAGAACCACTTTAGGAACTGTGGGTATTTGATGTAGGAATAATAATCGAATATGATAAAAACCTCGAGAAAGTGTCTTTGACATGAAACACACCAACAGTGTTTCCTCATGGGATCCTCTTTCCCACGAATTCTGCCTGCTCAGTTTGTGGGGTCTTCTCTGTGGGGGTCTGGGTGGCCTGGGTGGTGCAGGTACCTCACTTTTGCCAGGTAGCTTCTGTTGGTGCCTGTGTCTCTTGGAGCTGGGTGGACCCCTGCGGTTTTGGCCACAGCAGTCATGGGCAGGCCGACTCCTGGTGCGTTTCGATCCCCGGTTATTATTTCCTCACAGCATCAGGCAAGATGCTTATTTTTATTTTAGTTAAAGAGACAGTAGCTAGCGGTTCAAGTGAAATGGTGGTCGGGGAAGGATGGGCGTATGAAGGGTGGGGTCGGGGGCTGTGTGAACGTTGATGCTTGTGTGCAGTGCTCTGTATGAGTGTGTAATTTTCAATGTATGCTTGTTTTTTACTTACTGCCTTTTTTTTAACGATCTGGATTTTAATGTTGTTTACGTTTTTATTTGTTCTGTTCAGCACTTTGTGCAACTTTGTGTTGGAAAAGTGCTTTACAAATAAAATTTGATTTAATTTTGATTTGAATAAATAGTTCACAAATAGCCCTGCTGTGGATTATAGAAATACTTTCTTTCTAAGACGACCACTAACTACTACGAACTTTCTACCCCCAGGACTCATAAATAAATACGAGGTGAACGGGCTGCAGTGTTGGCTCATCACACATGCTCTGTGGTTTGCAAACGCATGTTACTTCCACTGGTTTTCTCCCACCATCATCTTTGACAACTGGATCCCGTTGATGTGGTGCACCAACATCTTGGGTTACGCCGTGTCCACGTTTGCTTTCATTAAAGCTTATTTCTTCCCTACGAACTCTGAGGACTGGTGAGGAAGACTCTGATGAACTCTTCTCTGTGTTATTTTAGTGATTTATTATTAATAAGGTTGCTCTGGATTTTGCAGCAAGTTCTCAGGAAACATTTTCTACGACTACATGATGGGCATCGAGTTTAACCCACGCATCGGCAAATGGTTCGACTTCAAGCTCTTCTTTAACGGCAGACCGGGTATCGTGGCCTGGACCCTCATTAATCTGTCCTACATGGCCAAGCAGCAGGAGCTCTACGGCCATGTCACCAACTCCATGATCCTGGTCAATGTTCTGCAGGTAAGTTGGTTCTGGATATTCAATTCTGATTTTGTGGCACAGGTTCATACAACTATACAATTCTCGAGAGCCCTCTAGTGACTGTAAATAAATGTATACTTTATTCATACCTCAACGGGAAACCTTGCGTGCTGCGTTACACCACAGCAGGCTGCCACAACAGCGTCCATGGCGGGAGAAACGGAGGATTAGTTGTTTTCCCAAAGAACACCTAGACATGAGCTCAGTGGAATTCGATCCTGTGAACTTCTGGTCCAAGGGCGGATGTTCTACCACTGAGCTATCACCTCGCCTTGACTGTACATGACTGTACTTAGTCATGTTCAATCCCTGATTCTCATAAAATGGCATTAATTTAGATCATTGATAACAATGAAACAGCGTCATCCTCTTTGTTTTTTATAAATCTAGAAGCACATTGATTTATAATAGTCCACACATTACACAAGTGACTATTTCCTCACTGTGGGACTAATAAAGGTTTTCTTGATTCTTGATTGAGTATGATCTCAATTGGGAGGTCCATTGATTAAAAAAAAGACAGTTAAATATTTTTCTTCTGTTTAAAATATCAAAATGAGAAAATTTAGATTTTATTTCCTTCTCTGGAACGCTTATCTCCAATGGGGTAATGGGGGTTGCCAGAATCTACCCTGGCCAAGTTCAGGCGAGGAACAGGGTACAACCCGAACAGTTTACCAGTCTGTCGTGGAGCCAGGCACAGACAACCATTCACACAAACACTCATTTCTAAGGACAATTTTGTATTATTATTTTTCAATTTAACAAATTTCTATCCAAATAAGGTCTTTCCTGTTTTCTGTTTCTACACTCTTCAAAATGATAAGCTCTTCAGCTTTATCAGTGGGTCGAATGTTTTTATGAAGCACTTTTCTCACAAAAGTACCAAAACTAGGTATTTTAATTTTATTTTTTTGTCTTGAAACTCTGTTAAATTCAGATCTTTGTTTCAGGGTATTTATGTGTTGGATTTCTTCTGGAATGAAGCCTGGTATCTGAAAACCATCGACATCTGTCACGATCACTTTGGCTGGTACTTGGGATGGGGCGACTGTGTATGGCTGCCCTACCTCTACACGCTGCAGGTATTACACACTGCATAGAATACAACCTTAGACAACATTGAACATCGGTGCATTACAACATTTTTTTTTGTACGTGGAACCCCCGTATGCCTTTAGTTCTTGTCCCGAGTAACCCATGTGCAGACTTAATTTCTCCACTTTTAAATTATCCTGCATTTAGCCTGCGTTGGAGGAACGTTGTACGTTTATTTGAACCTAATAGCATTTTGAGCTGAATTTGGAACATCGGTGGGGGAAAGGATGTAATTTAATTATTATTGTGTTCTTTGGGGAAATTTTTGGGTGAGCAGCAGTGACTGCTCTGATTGCCACCATTTATAATGATTACGATTTGTTTGATTTTATCCATTTCACTGTACTTTCCTGACTATAAGTCGCTCAAGGTCATGAATAAAATTAGGTAGAAAAAACCTGTGTCGGCCACACTGGAAAATTAGTCACATATTTTTGCAGGTAATCTATTTTACAAAACAAAACAAAAAGACATCATCTTGAAAAGTTCGTTATACCATTAATAAAACAATAAAGAACAAATTGAACCGCGATAGAACATGCTAACACAAGGGTTATTCAGTAATTCCTCTACTTCCCATCTACTTCTACTTCCCATAATTATTAAGGAGATTCAGCACAGAAGACTACAGTGCTCTCTTGTGGCTCTCTGTGTAATAACATTTTTTTATGTATAAGTCACTCTTGGATACATGTTATAGTAACAGCCAACAAGAAAGAAACAGTTTTCTACATCAGAATAATTTTATTCTTGGAAAAAAATCCACATTATTTTTACTAATTAAAATAAATCCCACTGCAGTACACTTGCAGATCGCTAAGGGTCCACTTCTACTTTGGGAACAATTCCTGTTGCTAGCATAATCACACTCTGCAGGAATCTTAACTTTGTTTGTGTTGCTGCAGGGCCTGTACCTAGTGTACCACCCCGTCCAGCTGTCAGATGGCCACGCCGCTGCTGTTCTGGTGCTCGGTTTGTTGGGATATTACATCTTCCGCTCCACCAACCACCAGAAGGACCTGTTCCGCCGCACAGACGGCCGCTGCTCCATCTGGGGCAAGAAGCCTTCCTTCATCGAGTGTTCGTACCGCTCTGCAGATGGAGGCGTTCACCGCAGCAAGCTCCTCACCTCTGGCTTCTGGGGCGTGGCTCGTCACTTCAACTATACTGGAGATCTGATGGGTTCTTTGGCGTACTGCGCCGCCTGTGGGTTTGGACACATCCTGCCATACTTTTACATAGTTTACATGACCATCTTGCTGGTGCACCGCTGTGTGAGGGACGAACACCGTTGCAGCAGCAAGTATGGAAAGGACTGGAAACGCTACACAGATGCGGTATCGTGCCGCCTACTACCTGGTATCTTTTAAGATAAGGACTATAAGCAGAACAAGATGCCTATGATATAGGACTGGTGATATGGACTGAAACATTTTGTCCTGATCATTTCAGGTAATTAATAGGATAACGATAAAAATCTGATTTCAGGAATTCCGAAACCCTGAGATCCATATCATTTGGTCTTGGTGGTACTTAAATTTTATTTGCAAAATAATTTGGAACTCACTGTAGACATCTCTTCAGTTCCAACAAGCAATAATAGGCTGCGACAAAGTATAAGCTAGCGTGTTCCTTCATGACTGATTATTTCACAACTATTCTGAACCTCATTTAAGCGTTAAAATTTAGGTAGCGCACCTTTTAGTCATACAGATTTTGTTGTTTTGTCTTCTGAACCTCTTATCACTAACAGGCTCACAGGGGTTGGCGGAGCCCATCCCGGCTGATTTAAGGATATAGTCAAATACACCAAACAGGTTGCATGTCTGTTGCAGCGCCCCACATATACACAATCATCCACGTACACACACACAACTATCCACATGGACACACACTCATTCCTAGGGATAATTTCATTGTGGCCAATCAACCTAACATGCATGTTTTTGGAGGGTGGGAGAAAGCTAGAGTACCCATGCAGACATGAGGAGAACATGCAACCTTCACATAGCTAGTTTTTCAAGTCTTGTTCACCTGGACTCCAACCCCAAAACTTCTTGCTATTGGCCATTGTGCTAACCACTACTTACTGTTTATTGATTTGTCATGACGATTCGTACCACGGGAAGTTTTTTTTTTGATAATTTATCATCATTGATAACTTTCTCTAGTTTCTTGAATTGAAAATACTTTAGTAGATCCGAAAGAAAATTTGATGCTGCAGTGCAAACACCTCGATGCCTTCCGGTCCGCTTACACGGTGTGACATCTGGCATGTGAACAGATGAAAAACCAGTCCGTAATGAGTCTATGGAGTCGGGCTTTAATGAAGAACACCAAAGTGGCCCCTCCACATTTCCGCTGGGTCAGAGCGAGCATCCCCAGTTCCTTCATCTTGCCAGCAAGCGACTGGATGTTACCCATGACAACTGCAAGAACACTGGGCTCAAAGCTCCTCCTTCCATATCGTCTGGCTCTCAGTTCTGTCAGGACTGCACCAAGTCCTCCAGCCATGGTGGATCTGGTTCCGAGAGCTAGCAGTTGGTCGTGCACGCAAATGGAGTGGGACAATTCTATGACCAGCAAAACAAGCCAATGGGGAGCTAGCCAGTGAAAAAAATGTCTTGCTTAAAAATACCCGTCCGACATAAAACAATACAGTCCAAAACATCATCCAAAGAGTGCACAAAGTCACATATCCAGAGCGGGACAAAACACAGGCAAAAGAAGGGACAGAAACCGAGGGGAAAAAAATGTGAAAACAGACAACCAAACGCTAAAAGAACAGGAGACACCGCAGCAGGTAGCCTCTTGTGGTGGCAGTGCCTCTTTTTGTTTCTTAACCCTCTTAGACATTTTGAATCCCAATAGTGATGACCAAGACAAGTATGGCATCACGAACGATGTACGTATACGTTCTGACTGCCATTAAACCCCCAAGACAGACATTGCAAAGCCCTTCACTCCGACTAAAGAAGCACTGCTGCAAAACCACTGACTGCAAAACAAGTGACTGCAAAACAACTGACATATGGCTTCTCCATGAAACATGTTTATCAAAATTTACAATTTTGTCAAAAAAAAAATAAAAAAAAGTTAGTTTTTCTCTCATTCTACCAAAAACTTGTGTAACTTGTACAAACTCACGTAATTAGCTAGTTTAATCATTTATTTGTATGTTTTTTATGATGAAATGTTTGCAGTTTTTAAAATTCTAGTTTACATAACAGCCACTACCGACCACCATATGAAAAAACAATCAGTGTCTCTTATTTTATTGACCAAATCTATACTTTTTTGCTCTACAGATAATCTTTTATATTTTAACAGGAGCTGCATTCAATGTTATTCTCATGTGTTGCTTAGTGGAAAAATGTTCCTCTTTCTCCACAATTTCTGCCTTAAAGGTTACACATTAATTAAAAGTTGCTGTGTGCAAAATGTTGTGTATCTTATTGTGTCTGTCTCACTATAAGCTACAATAAATATAACCCTAGATTTTGAAATAAACATGTTCTTTTAATTTTTCAACAACACACATAGATTTCAGTTATACTTTACTAAAACTCTACAGTATATTTTAAATATTTAATGTATGTAATAAAACAATGAAAATCAAACTGTTTATGAGCAAATAGCGAGGTGTAGTTCTCCTTGTGACCACCAGAGGTAAGCAGAGCACAGGTAATACCAGAGATCTGAAAGTAGAACAAGAAAGATTAAGCTCAGCAGACCAAAAATTTTCTTTTTTTCCGTCACTCTTTTTGGAGAGTTGAAATAAACTTTTTTTAGAATGTTATCGATCGACAAAAGTTTTTGGTTAAACTTTCTGATTTCTAGCAAATTCTAACTGACCAAAAGAAAAAGGTTTTTCTTTTTCGTTTTTTCTGTCTTTTTTTTAAATTAAGTCCATTTATCTTTTGAACCATTTGTCCAAAAGATACTAACTGGAGACTACAAGAGTAGGCAAAGTTTTTGACTCGTGGGCCACAAAGGGTTCGAATAGTTGACCGAAAGACCAAACCCTGAGTAGATATATTGAGTGGATTGAAAATAATCAAGGCAATAATAAAGCAAAAAACCAAAGGCACTGGCTTCAATTTAATTTTTTAAATAAAAAACTAAATATCGGGATGCGAGGTGATGCGAGGCTTGAAACACCGGCCTTTTTGTGTGGAGTTTGTATGTTCTCCCCGTGTATGTATGGGTTTTCTCTAGTTACTCCGGTTTCCTCCCACCCTCCGAAAACAAGTATGTTAGGGCAAGTGGTCACCATGAAATTGCCCCAAGGAATGAGTGTGTGTATGTGGATGGTTGTGTGTGCGTGGCCTCGCGAAAGCTGGTGACCTGTTTGGGGTGAACCCTCCCTCTCACCTTACATCAGCCAAGATAGGCTCCGCCACCCCCTGCAACTCTATTATGGATGGATGGTTCAGAAGACGAAATGACTGAACATGCCCAAGTGGGATATGAATAGTCTGAAAAAATACTTTCCAACTGAGATAATAAAGACAACCCAGCAAGTTAATGAAGGAATTCCGGAATTGGAGGGGCAGTAGGGGTGTCATAATTCATTAAAACATTTTGTATTCAGATACCAAATAATTCTGCCTCATAATCATGTCTTCAACCTGACTCCTAATCCTCATCAGCAGCAGGTGTCTATGTAATAACACCATCTCTCACAGTAACAAAGCACATTGACCCATTAGTAACTGACTTATCACAAGCAAAACACAAGCAAATTAATTCAGGAATGACAGAGCCGTCCTTTTCAGTGTTTAGAATACAGTAACCGCTTTGTTACTGTCGCTTTCTCCAGCTGCACATTCTTCTTCTGCGGGGTCTGTCGGGTCATGTAGCAGAGAGAGAATCTGGAAAAGTGGGGTGTGTGCATGAGTGGCAGAGATAATGAGAAGCAAAGACAGAGAGGGAGAGGTAGAAGGAGAGACAGAATTCACTCAGGGATACTTGGAGCTGGTGCCACTCCTCAACTAAAGTTAGCCTGATTTCCCAAGAGTCCACATTAGTTTTTATTGGTAGTTTCAATTGGGGAGGGGGCCAGCAGGAGGGAAGAGGCACCACAAAGGGAGCACAAAATAAAAGGTGATTTGTCAGCAAACTGATAATTCACATGTACCATAAAGTTGAACAGAGCACTAAAGAGCGTTCCAGGCCGCAGCAGGCCTAATAATCACACTGCGGTCGGTGAGGTTGGATGGACTGGCTGCCTGTGGTTGGCGGCTGAGGAGCAATTCTTGCCATCATAATGTTGATTTCTTGTACTTGGGGTTTAATGATAACTTTTATTGCACATATATTTCTTGTTTCCTAACAGCCTAAACAAAGCAAAAACACCTTCTGAACTTTTTTGTTGTGCAGGTAGGTGTGCCTGTGAAACTCAAAAACATGGGTGAGGGACATAAATGGGCTAATTGTTTTATTGGGCCAAATTGGTCATTGAGTTAGGGCAACTCTGTCGGAGACAAAACATTTTCAAAATAAAAACGAGCCCTAATTTTTCTGTTGTCTCAAACACTCCAGTCTAAATAGCCAGCCGGATTCTCGAAAATTTGGAAAGTCCCTGAAGTCAAAATCCAACGAATACCATAGCCTCCCAACTTCAAATTCCATATTAATGTGAAGCAGTTGAACACATTTGACAAGTTTAGACAACACCCACAACATAATTAGCTTTTAATTCTCTGTGCTGCCAGTTTGTGTTGGTTGGATCGGCTGAAAATCAACCAACTAACATTTTGCCAAACTGTTTATAATTTATTGTGTTGTTGAAAATTCCTTTGCTAATTCGGTCAATGAGTCCCGTCATGACCAAATCCCTCAAATCTTTCGACATAAATTCTTGCTCCACTTTATAAATTGTAAGTACAAGAATTCAGTAAAAAATGAACAACTTTTGTTGGAATGACTTTGGAATGTCAATAAACAACATAGTCATCATGCAGACAAATTGAGGAATTAATTCTTTGTTATTTTAGTACATTTTGAGTTCCCAAAAAACTATTCATTACAACAACAGAAACAAATGGCCAACAAAATAGCAGCTTATTTCATCCATACTCCCTTAGATACAAAATATTCAGTAGTCAACACGGTTCTAACTTCAGAATAAACAATGCAAAAATATCTCAAATGTAGAAATTTGTTGCAAAAGTAAACATGAAAGAGTTGATGTGTGAAAACTTTCTTATCAATTCAACAAGAGTTTTACAAAGTTCTGTCAGTATGAATGAAACAAAACGTTACTTTAAGACCCAAACATGTAAATTTACTGGGCTATTGAACCAGCCGAGATGGCAATCATTGCCTTCACAAGACTGTGGTACTCGGGGTTGGAGAGGGTGTTCTGCCCCCAGTGGGTAGTTTAAATGTGGACGGCAGTTGGATGAAGTGGTTTGGGTTATTAGCCAGGATGCATCTCATGGTCTTGTTCAAAAGACCAGGCAACTACTTTTGTCAGCACATTGGTACTTCTTGTACTTAAAAGAAGGGTACTGCATAGCAAGTGGTAGAGTGGCTGTCTCTGAACCAGATAGTTGCAGGTTTGATTCCTGCAACAGGCTCATGTCGAAGAAACCTAGCCCCCATTTATTCCCACCACTGGTGCTGTCATGGCTGCCATCTACGCTGCTCTGCAGCACAGAAATTTGCCCACGAGTGAACAATAATGTATGTTAAAAATAAAAAAAAAGCTGAGTCAAAAAATGACCATCTCAACTAAACATTTTGAGCAAATCTATGTTCTTACCCTTTCCCATGCTTACTAGATGAGGTGATCAAAAGAACTAGATCACAAATACTAGTGGGTGAAATGAGCTTCTAAGTAGGGTGGCTGGACACTTGGTTAGGGATGAGGTGAGGATCTCTGCCGTCCAGCAAGGGCTCGGAAGAGAGAGAGAGTCAGACAAAGAGAGTCAGCCTTCCATGAGAAACTAACAAGCGATGTAGAATACAAACCAGTGTTACCAAAGCTATAATATGATCTGGCACAAAGAACAATGCGGATAGTAAGCAATATGGTACAGCGTGAGTGTCTGAGAGTACATGCATGCTGCCGATGTAAACATGTGCACATTAGAGGTAAAAGATCTTTCACAGCGCCGGAAGTGCCCGACTGGGCAAAGAAACACTGTCCTGGGCCTGCACTCACCCCGGTGCCAAAGCCTCAGCAAGCTTTTAAGCAGAAGTGACCTAACCTATATGTTTTTTGTTTTGACTCAAGTTAAGTCCCCCAGTTAGTTGAATTAAAAAGGATTAGGAACAGAGAAAGAATTAGAGGGATTTAAAATAATTCCTGGGCTGCAGCACAATTCATAGCTAATGTGGTTCAACTTGATTGGTGGTAGATTGTACATGGCTTCTGAGGGGTGGCAGCCGGTTCTTAACAGATCAGCAGCATGAGTTCAGGCAACAAATTGTCTGTATTTTTCATGCATGAAGTGAGAAAACTAAGAGTGGAAACGGCTTAATGCCTGCGCGATCAACAGTGAGTCAAATTAAGCTCAGCAAAGGTGGGGCGATTGCTGGTTATACTCACACTGTTTGCGGGATTAAAGCTAATACCAATAGATTGGTACACTTTGCAATTAAGAAAGTAACAATGGGACAACAAAAAGCTGTTTTGTTTTTTCCACTGACCTTTTGGAAAATACCAATGCTCTTGGACAGTCCAGTACAAGTGTGATGAACAGGTGCATACTTTTCATTACAAGGGGGTTTCTGGGATTTGGGGTTTTCCTGGATGTGTTTGGTTACTTTGGAAACAGTCAGGCATGTTAGGGAGTGAGGGTGTGCCTGTGACAAGACTGTCCCAGTGACAGCCAGTTGTCCAGAAACTAGGGTAAGGGATATTAGCTGTCACTGAAAAGCAGGGCCAACACTGCCAAAAGGGGCGGTGGCATGAGCGCTGACAAGATTTTCCGAGCATCATCAGACCTCGCCTGGTTCCAGAATGTAAATTATTCTTAGGCACCAAAGCCAACCAATTCTCTAGTTCTTCCTTCTAGTTTTAGCAGATTTTTTTTATTCTCATCTTGAGACGGTATGTGCTTAAAAGTTTAATAAATACAAAAGAAGATTGAGTTTTTGGTGAGAGCTAGTGATTTCATACTTTTAAAGTATAACGTTTTTAAGTATAAGTCAAGAGTTCCCAACCAAATAACACTATCTTTTTTTTTTTTTTTTTTGTCAAACATTAGGCAAAAAGAAAACTAGAGTGGAAGACCAACAGGTGTACACTATGATTAGAATGGCACACCTGTTTACTGTGGTAGAGATGAGACAAAGAGTAAAATGCTAAATTTGAATTTATATTCCTAACCCCACCCATAATCGTCTGTGGGTGGTGACTGAAAAACAAAAGATACTTTCAAGAGTGTAAAATGAGCTTCCCTTGAAAGATGGCTTCCAGATCAGAGATAGGGTAAAGACCTATCTCTGATCTGGAGACCCAGCTACACCTCAAAACCTGGGAAGGATTGCCTGGAGGCTTTGCCTACTGGTCACCATGTTTGCTCACCATGTTTGCTCTGGGTGTTCCACTTCTCTTTCGGCCTATGCCATCTGCAAGAAGTTTGGAGCAGAGTCACTGTTCTTCTGTATCAAGTAAAATCAGATGAGGTGGTTCAGGCATTTGGTCAGGATGCCACCTGTTTGGCTCGCTGGTGAGTAGTTCCTGAAATTCCCCAATGGGAGGAGACTCACACGTAAACCAGACTATGTACACCTGGCCAGGGAACACCTGAGGCTCCTTGCAGATGACCTGGACGAGTGTGTTCGAGGTTCGGAAAGTCATACCTTTGCTGATGAAGGTGTTTCCCTGTGACCTGACTCCAGATAAAGTCTTCTAGATGGTCCTCTAGAATTTAGGCTTCAAGGCCAGTTGTGTAGTCACATTAGAATATTTTACAATTTTACTAATCAAATTTCCCTTCAGGGATTAACAAAGTATTTTCAATTAAATTTATCCTAACTGTGAGCTTTCAAAGAAAAACGTATGAACTCACAAACTTGATTTATTTTTGAGAGTTGAAGGTAAGTTAATCCACGTAAACAACTTCACTGCTTTGATCAATTGAAGTCCTTTGATAAGTTAGGGATCTTTCCAGATTAGAGGGCTTATTAATTCAAACCTTCTAATCTTATAACGAGACTGAATCAAGGTTATTTCAGATGAAAAAAAGTTATGTTTAAACAAAATGGTAATTGATCAGTAAACAAGTTTTTTCTATTTAAGCGCTTTAGTCCAGAGATTTGCTGAAACTTAACACTTAACTTCAACTCTAGCGTAGGTTTTGTTTCGCTATCTCAGCAGGGTGTAAAGTCAGCAGATAAATATGCAGATTCATTGATTGTTATTCTAAAACAATGCAGTTGGTTCATCATATTTTGGACAACATAAAAAACACTTGTAGAATTTTAATTCTGTAGTCTTGTGTTTGTCCTTAAAACTGCTTTATTGCTTTTATTTTTCTATTTATTATTGATTTTATTTTGAAGTTCTCCTCATTACTTTTAAGAATTTAGCTAGATTGTTCATGGGTCTGGTACTTCTTATAATCTGTGCATGCAGTCTATTAATAAATGCAGCTGGTTTGAAAAGGTTCTCACTGGCTATGCAACAAATCCTTTGGTTGAAACTTCTCTGTTAAAATTCTCCCCTGAACCTTATCCGTACACCCTGGAATTACTTTTCCACCTGTGTTGACACTCAAAGCGCTTTAAGGTGTAGCTTACAATCATCCATTCACACATACACATTCAAACCTGATGGAGATGCTGCCATGCAAGGTGCAAACCATCCTCAAGAACAATTGGGGGTTTGGTGTCTTACTCAAAAACACCTCAGCAGGAACTCCTGGCGGGGGATCAAACCGGCAAACCTTTGGTTACAGGGCAGGTGCCTTACTCACTGAGCCATCCTTATGCCATATGCTTTTTACCCCCAATGTGCTTCACATTGCAGATTGAAAAAAGTTAAAAAACAAATAAAGAACAAAAAATGTATAAAAACCAATTCACTAAAAAAAACATCCAAACAATTGTAGCACAATCCTGCCTTCTAGACCCTCCTTCTCGGTGAGGAAAAACTCCAAAAAACCCAGCAGTGGATAAAAAGACAGAAGAAACGTCACGGGGGAAGGAGAGATTCCTCCCCTGGGACGAGCAGTCAATGTCTCTGAGACTGTCAATTAAATATAAACTTATTCTACTCTACAGCTTCCATCCCGATGGAAACGGGATGGTAGAACAAGCACAGAGGCCTTTTCAGTCTGGCGATGCCGATGATGGAAGTCAGTACATGAACTTCATTCTGAGACTTTTTGCAGCGCTTTTGTAGCTTGGGGTGTTTAAATTTAACAGAATGTGTTTCAAGCTGGTGTCACAGCCTTGATATGTCAAAGAAGAGGTTGGGGATCACTGTTATATATCATCCATTCATCTTCCGTACCACTTATCCCCCTTACTAAAGTTATAAGAGTCTGCTACAGGCGAGATGTGGGGTACACAATTAACAGATCCCCACTCTGATGCAGGGCCAGTAACAGAGACTGTAAACCTTTTACACACTCGTTCGGCCAATTTCCCATTGCCCAGTTTATTCATAAACACATATATTCATTTCATTTTCAACATATCTACTGTACTTAAAAGCACGAGTCAGAGGCATTGTTTTATTAACTTTGATTACAGTTGGTACCGATCATCAAAACCCTAAGCTTGGCATATTTCTTTGACAGCAATTCAATGCATAATGTCTTTACAGCTGCCTGAAGCAAAAACACAGGCCATTCCTGACACAATGCCTAAAGCAAAGTCAGCAATTTTAGTCCCATATGCAGCCAATAAGTGCTTTGTTATGCCTTTTGTTACCAATTAAGCCACGCTGTCTAGCTCATTTTCACAAGATTGCCGTATGGCTTTGACTTTTCTGCTAGCCATATCATTGCTTAGCCCAGTTCATTGCTACATTATTAGCTTTGACCTTCTGTGTATGTTAGTTCTCATGTTGATACTGAGCCAGAGAAACTCGGACAGAACCCAAGCCAGAAATAAAGGGCAAACACATGTTGCATTTTACGAACAGTCTCGGTATGGATTGTACTAAAACAGTCATGCAATCATGTCCGTAGGGACTGTAAAACCATGGTAAGTTCTCCTCACACACAAAGTACTCCCACCCAACAACTCTCCCTTGGCTCAAGCTATCTACAAATATATGGTGTGTCACCTTTATTTTTTTTTTGCTCACGTATAACCATTCCCTTTCCCATTCCCCAACATTTATGAAGCTATAGAAAGCTGACTAAATGCAAACTCCCCACACTTGATTTTTTCTGACTACCTTCACAAAATGTAGGTCTCTGATTTTATCCTCAGCAAAATTCTGTTGTCTTGATGAGTAGTATTTTTTCATATTGTGTCACGACAAGCATGGAGCTTATCTAAATGTTTCCAATCTCAGAAAACAATTTACATCTGATTTTAGATTGACATAATGTACAAAAGACCATCATGGTGATGTTTTCGTGTGAGGTCCATGGATAACATTCTTTAACATGTTTCATCGAATCAGATGGTTTCAGAGATGTGATAAAAAGAGTTACAAATTTTTATGTTTCTAGAGATAGGGATTTAAAAATATATATATTTGTTGTGAAGAGGTGAGGTAGAATCCAAGCACGGAACACAGGATGAAAAGGAGAAACATAAAATTTATTTCTAATCAGGTAAAAACAGATTCTTCGAAGCTGGCAGGTTCTTCTGAGGCAGGCGGGTTGTCCGAGGCTGGTGGGTTATCCAAGCTAGGCGAGTTTCTCAAACAAAGGAAAACAGAATATAAGATAACGGGCAAGAAAATTGGCAAAGATTTACTAAACGCTTCTTGTTACCGCATGGAACTCAAACAATTCTTCTTCTTTATTGAATGTCGCGAGATACCAGTGTTGGTATATTACGCCTAACAGGGATCTGAAATCCCCTGTGATTTCAAAAATAAAAATCGGCCATTGGTCTGGTCATTGCTCTCAGAAAATGATCAGAGAGATTGACCGGCCGTAGCCAGCAACCTATTTGAATTCTTTTCTTGCCAACAATCTGACACAGGCTAGCTTATGTAGCTTGCTGATTGCTGATCATGTACAGGTGGTAAGCAAGTTGCCAGGGAGACAGACACCCTCTTTGAAGCAGGAGCAGGGATCACAACAAACATCAGAGCACAGCACAGTTAAACAAGAATAAGCAAACACCAAGGTGTCAAACATCCAAGTTAACCTCCACTTGTTGCATATCACAAACTTTATCAATAACGGAGGGTGAAGGTCCTTGTGGTAACTAAATTGAAGCGGCCATTTGTGATGTTTTTCCATTATTTTTTATCATGTTACCAAAATTTCTAATGTCATCTAATTGTATACATTTCCAAAAACAGGTCAATGGGTGGAATTAGCATTGATTTGGATACCAAAGTTCAAAGTTAGGTTCAGAGGTAGAAAGATATGACAACTTGGGGGGATCCCTTAAATTCTTCTGAAGTTGGTATTGGGCAAGTTTTTAATACCCCAAACCTATTCTGCGGGCAGATGCATACATATGCTTTGAAGATAAACCTTCATAAGGACTGCTGGAGCCTATCCCTTCTTGATTCAGTTACACCCAAACAGGTCACCATTTTGTTGCGAAGCACCCGGAGAAAACCCAATCATATCTGGGGCGGACATGCAAACTCTACACAGGAAGGCCAGTTATTCAAGCCTCAAATCTTCGACTGTATCACTGTGACACCACAGTGCTAATCACTGTGCTATTGCGCAGCGTATAAATAAATTAAACTTTTCTAATCTGAAACACATTGCAATTCTGAATTTGTGATCATTCCAAACATAAAACATGAATCAGAGTTTTTGCATGCTGAACTAAATTATAGTTTTCAGTTTTTAATTGATTGTTTTTTTGGGGGTTTTTTTGGAGCCTGGCAGTGCTTCCAGTTCTTGGTTTTGATATTTTCCTTCACTGCTGTTCGTTCCCTCATTGTTTTTCTGCGTAGCCACAGCTGGTTGGTACAACAAGTCCATACCTGAGAGATATCATCCCCCCAATGGAGTTCATGTATTTCCCGATCTACCCTCCAGTTTCCGTTCATCTTCTTGTTGTACTGGTCCGGATCCACCAGGTATTTGTCACCACTCAAGTCCTTTCTTTGTGCAAGTCTTTGGAAACAACCTGTTGGCCTAATATCCTCCTGACTGCCAGGGGAAAAAATGTCTGATTACTATTTTTTACATTCTGCTGCCTTTCTATGCCCCGCCCCTTTACATTTGGTCTCATTGGAAAGCCCTAAATGTCATCTGTAGATTGCAGAGGGGGTTGATGCAGTAGTTTGCAGTGGGTGAGGAATATTCAGGTTTTAAAACGTCCTCAACAGAGGACAAATTTGAACTACTGGTACTCAGGAGGATATGAGGCCTCTACGATTTAAAAACTCTGGGCTTTTCACTCATTTAGGGGTACAGTGAAGTTTGTAAAGTGCAATCATGTTTTTTGCCTGCATCGTCATGAAAAGAGGGCACTACAATGTTTAAGTGTAAGAAGCAGATGAAGCAGTCAGCTTTACAATAACTTCAGCAAGAGTTTCCAAGACTGAAGTAAAAAAGAAACACGTTATTAACAATTGCCAGTAAATCAAGCTTTTAGATTGAATTCCAATCATGAATTATTTGCTGTATTTTGTTGCGTCGGACTTTCATAGGCTGTTGAAAACAACCATCAGTTTTATGGTGCGTGATCTTTAAATTTTTTTCAATTGTACCTTTTCATAATGCATGCCGGTCAGCTGTATAACATAACTGATCCTCGGCTTAGAGGCTTATCATTTATTAAAATAAAGCATTAGCTATGGCTTTCTTTCAGCTATCAAAGGTCAATTTTTTTTCTGTTTTTTTTTGTTTTTTTCCGCCATCCACCAAGGATAAGTGTGTTACTAACGATCCAAATGTTGTCAATGTCCTAATTTTAAAACTCAGATAATTAAAATTTTATGTTTTGTTTTCTTTATTTTCTTTTCACTTGGATGGCTGACTGGAGGTGACGGTGGGGTGGGGGGGAGGGGAGGCAGAAGGGGTTAACTTTTTTGTTTAACTTGTTCATTTGTTTGTGTACTTGTTAAAATTTTGAAAAAAAAAAATCCTGACAGAAAGACCCGACCACAACTGGACCCAGCGGACTAAAAGTTTGAAACCTGCGTATCCCTAGAGGAGCTTGAAACCTGCGTATCCTGAGAGGAGTTTGAATCCTTTGAAATGTGTTCCTGGGTCCTGAGCGAGTTTGGATCGCTGCATAGCCCCCTGCCCAGGAGGGTCACTGCATAGCCCCCTGCCCAGGAGGATCTGGACAGAGTTTGTCTCAAGTGGACTTTGTCTCAAGTGGACTTTGTCTCAAGTGGACTTTGTCTCAAGTAGACTTTGTCTCAAGTGTTGCTGCTGCAAAAGCCCCTGCTGAGGAGTCTCTCCACATCACAAGATCCTTGACCACCTGGAGGTGGGTTTTGAAGGGGCGTACTGTCAGGATTCGTCACCTGCTGCTAGAGGGAGTCCTGTAATCACCCTAATTGGGTGACACCTGTGATGATTACTGATTCCCGACATCTGTGCACCCTGCCATCTATTTAAAGGGAATCACCCTAGACTTCCTTGTCGGGTCTTACCATCCCTTCCAGCCAGGACACCCTGGTTGCCTGACCATGTTTGAACTTTGTTATTAGTTGGACTTTTGAAACCTTGAGTTAACACTTTGCTTCTTGCTTTACAGACTTTCCTGAATTGTGTTAATAAACCTTGTTTGATGTCCTGCATTTGGGTCCTACTATTTCCACCATCCTCAAAACCTTGAAAATCTCCTGCATCATCTTCGGTCATGCCAACTATCCTCCCTTCACTGTATCCAGATGATTAAAGGCGAGGGGCAGGTTACACCCCGAATAGGTCGCCAATCTGTCTCAGGGCCACACACACCGCACTTAATCCCAGGGGGAATTTCATAGCAGCCAATCAACCTAACATGCATGTTTCTGGAGGATGGTAGGAAATCGAAGAAAACCCACGAACACATGGTAAGAACATGATTGTAAATCAGTGATCATAATTGCTGACTTCAGTTTCATACTATCTACCGTACCCTGACTTGTGTCTTGTTTGAAATAAAAAAATAATGTTCTGGTTGGATTTCCAATGATTGCCCAGTCGTGTGTTTTATATTCAAGCTGATGGCCAATACAGCCTCTCATCTGATCTGAGAAGGTTAATGTCATAATTTTACAAAGATCACATTCTTTCTGCTTGCATTAATGCTGCTCCTCCACTTTGCCCCAGAGGTTGCATTGAAGATGAGACAGCACAGTCATTAATACTAAAACAGATTAACCTCCTGGGAGCGTGAATGTGCTGAGTGAATTTATTGTCAATCGACCTCCTTAATCCACTTAGAGCAACATTTCAAAGGTGGGATTTTAGCCTGATTATGCTAAAAGTTGGTGATACATCGTATTTTTTAATAAAAATGAATCCGCGATAAACGATTAGCCCGAAATTGATGTGCTTAAAAATTTCTGCTGAAAAAGGTTAACTACTGTTACAGATTTCCCCAGTGAGTTTATTGGTGCAGTAGATGTCTACAAGGTTGAATTGCTGGAGAAGCATCATTGCTCGGAGGCCAAAGATTTTATTATGCAAGCTGTGAAGATCCTTAAAGAAAAGTCCTTAAAATTCACAGGAAGTATTGTGTTTTTGTGTAGAACTAAGTTTTGTCTCATAGTATATATAGATCCATGGTACCCTTTGTTTTTGACGCTGATTTTCTCCTTCTGTTGCTTCCTGTTTGGTCCAACCTCGTCGGCGTGTGCACAACAATGCGTAAATAGCAATTAAGGCCACAAATACAGCGCAAAACGCATCAAGTTAGCAAACATTCTAATTTTAGTAGATTTACATACATGTCTGTCCCTGTTTGGTCCAAGCACGACCAGAACACACGTTACAAAACACTTCCTGCTTAGGTTGGGATGTGGTGTTGCCAGAGAACAAAAGGCGTGGCTAAAATAGTCTGGTTGTCAGGAGAGTATTCTGTTCCCCCTCTGTGTCCTGTTTCCCCCCTCCCTCTTGTCTGTGTGTGTGCAACAAGTCACACCTGAAACTAATCTACTCATCTGCTGGAGCATAAATGGAACAGTTTTTGACACACTCTTCGCCAGATCATTGTTTATCATGCTTGACCTGCTATCCAGTTTTTGGCCCCAGCTCCTACATCAGAACCTGCATAGTTTATCTGTTTTGGTCTTCTTTATTTGGACTGTTTAATCTATCTAATAAATCTGCTTGTGATTTTTTTCATCTGAGCCCGTTTGTTGTGTCAAGGATATATTTTTGGCCTCAGCTCCACATCATGACACTGGTGTTCAAATACTATTCAAATACCAGTCTACAGTACTTTAAAAAAAGTACCTTTTTAAAAAAGTACCTTTAAAATAAAAAATAAAAAAAAAAATTTTAGTGAGTTTTTAACAATTTAAAATTACACATTTTGTGAAAAAAAAGACAAAGAGAAGGAAAAAAAAACAGTTTTTTTTTTTTAAAACAAATTAATAACAGCAGAACAACAAAGAAAGTTTTCCTTCCTGTTCCTGTAACGTGAAACTAATTCTTTTCTAATAAAAAAAAACATGTCTCTCATCAACTAGATGCTTATGTCGGGCTTTGTTTTCTTCCAATTTAATAAAACAATTCTAAGTGCAGATGAAATTGATTATTCTGCGATCGTTCAGATTTCTTTGAATATTTCTCAAATAATCATGAAGGAAACAGAGAATAGAAACGGAGACAGACTTTTTTTTTTAATGCAGGAATCATGTTCAAACATACTATGAAACGAGGGCTTCAAAATATTGACAAAATATAAAATTGAATTTTTTTGCTGATGCAATATAATTTTGATATTAAATGATAAATTACTAAATGAACCCATAAATGAAAGCTAATCATAAACAAGAGCTAACAATCGCTATAAGCAATGAGATGTAATGTGTTCAAAACGGCTCCATCATATAGTATATAGGCTCCGAAACCTTCTCTTCATCATGCAGTACTGCTTCTTCTGTTTTTTAAACGTTTAACCACATTTACAGGAAGCTTGAGTTACTTCCAGGTGGGATAGCCCAGCCGCTGGCTAACCAAGCAGCTAACCAAACTGATTGGTGAGCCACTAACAACCGACCAAACAGCTGACCGCTCAAAACGCATGCAAACAGACAATGTGTGATTGGAGACGGAGCAAAAAAAAAAAGGAAAGGAAAATCCCAGCTCTTTACGATTAACTAATCACTGGTATTGTAATATCATTTTGATATTGGTATATTGTGTGGCCCAAACAGAAACATTTAAGGAGTTGATATAGTATGAAACACTCCTTGAAAATTATTAAAACCCATTCAGATCAAATTAGTTCATCAATTTTTAAATAATAGTTTAAAAGGATAAAAAGTGGGGTGGGTGAGGGTTCATAGTAGGGTATCTTGAATGCCAACTTTAAAGGACCGCAGGTGTTTTATTCAAAGAATGCTTTCCATCCAGTCTGGCTTTTGCCACACTGGTCAGCTGGCCCTCCAGTCTTCTCACCTTCTTGTTATATTGAGTGACCAACAGCTCTAATCCCAGCTGTCATTGGCTGAACCTGAAACCCTTCTCTGATCCATCTGCTTTTTAGATTCCGTCACTGCCGATGCGGCACAGAGATCTGCTGTACTCCAATCTTTAAGACACTGTGCACTGCTACTCTGGAAAATTCCTCCTAATCTACAGTTTTTCAGCTTTTGGTTCTCGTTCCCCTGCCTTTAAAAGAATACAAATGAATCTCCAATTAATCTAACACCAGGGTGTGCTGCAGGTCACCAATTTTAAATGAGTCTTTTGGACAATTAAAAACCTGACGATTTCAAAACAGAGCAACCTAAAGCAACGTTCCAGTATGAAAACTTCCGGTTGAGCAGGAAGACAGCAGATCAAACTTTTCTCCGTTTCTTTTTTATAAAACTTTTCTAAACAACGTTTAAAGTGGTTCTAAGATAGAATCTTCACGGATAACCAGACTGGGTATACAAAGGATCTACACATGAAGGTAGAAAGGATGAAAGAAACGCAAGAGACACAGATAAAGAGAGCGCCCATTAGTTTTTAGCCTATTAGCTATTAGCCTATTAGCTCTTAAGCTTTTAGCGGCCACCAATTCTGTGTGTTTTTGCTCCTGATTTTCTGAAATTATGGCACCAAGAAAGTCACAAGAAAGTCACAAGTCACAAGTTGCCATTGACGAAGAATTACAAGAGATCCGCAAATCGCTGACTTTTATGTCGGAAGAAATGACTACAGTAGTTCAGCAGCAAAAGAAGCTAATAGCCCTGATGAATGAAGTGGCAGAATTAAAGCAAATAATAAAGACGAAAGACGCCATTATTTCTGGACTGGAACGAAGAGTTGATGACTTGGAACAGTATACTCGGATGGAGGATATTATTGTGAGTGGACTGGAAACTAGACACCGCAGCTATGCTAACGCTACAGCACAGGCCGAAGAGGAGAACGCGACGCCAGAGGAGCAACAAACTCTGGAGAGGCAAGTCATTCAATTTCTGGCAAATAAAGACATAAAAGTTGATCCAGAGAACATATCCGCTTGTCACACACTTCCGAAGAAGGAAAAAAACGCAAAACCAAATATTATTGTGCGTTTTGTTAACAGGAAACACAAAATAGAGCTATTACGACAAGCTAAGAAGTTAAGAGGCACGGGAGTATATCTGAATGAACACTTAACAAAAAGACGTGCAGACATCGCAAGACATGCAAGAAACTTGCGAAAACAGAAAAAAATACAAGCTACGTGGACTCGGAACGGGCAAGTGATGATTAAACTCAATGGTACGCCAGAAGAAGCGAAAGTGATCACGATAAGAGAGCTGAAAGACCTGAATCCGTATGAATAATTATTTGGATTATGTTACTTTAAAAAAGGATTATGATTTCTTGGAAGATTGTAAAGAGCGCTTGATGATGCACGGATTACGCATCGCGGAAAAGGAGACAGGTGAACATATGTGCACTGAACACAAGACAAACTATGACTTGTATTGATCAACAACTTGATCCAGAATTATATTTCTACAATAACTTGGACTTAAGCTGTGACTATTACACAAGCGAACAATTTAAAGAGAACGTTAAACTGGAGAAAAACTTTTCAGTGCTACATATTAACATTAGGAGTCTCTGGAAGAACATATCAAAAATCAAAGACCTACTGCATATGTACGGTAAATTTAATATTATAGCCGTATCTGAAACGTGGCTGGACGAGCTAAAGCACCCTCTAACACTAGTAAAGATAGAGGGATACGAACTATTTACAGTCACCAGAAACAACAAAAAAGGAGGTGGAGTTGCCCTCTATGTGGACTCAAACTTTAACTGTAAAATCATTGAAGATAAATCAGTATCTGTTCACAATATAATGGAATTAATCACTGTCGAAATTGAATTTAAAAAAACAAAAAATGTACATGTTACTTGTGTATACCGAACACCTGGTTCACCGATTGATACATTTAATGAAAAAATGAATGAAATTATAAATATAAATGGATATTCCACAAAGGAATTAATAATATGTGGAGTTAAAAATATAAATTTGCTTAAAGCAACTACCCATGGGAAAACAACTGATTTCATAAATATGATGCATTCAAATATGTTACTACCAATTATTGATAAACCCAGCAGGATAACGATTGATTCCTCCACTCTAATAGATAATATTTTTATAAACAATATTGAAGCTAAAATTGTTGGTGGCCTTCTTGTCAGTGATATAAGTGACCACCTACCAGTTTTTGCTATATTTCAAAATAAAATTATAACTGATGACAAAGAAAACTCTGAAACATTCAGATATATTAGGCGAGTGACAGACCAAACTCTAAATAAACTTAAAGAAGACTTATTAAAACAGAAATGGGACGAGGTCTACAACCAAACTGACCCAAGTGAAGCGTATGAAATTTTTATATCCATGTTTTTAGAAATCTACAATAAAAACTGCCCATTAAAAAAGGTAAGACTTAAAGAAAATTCTAAAATAAAGCCATGGATAACAAGTGGATTACAAAATGCATGTTAGAAGAAAAATATGTTATATAAAAAGTTTATTCAACACAAAACCAAGGAATCTGAAATAAAATATAAAAATTATAAAAACAAATTGACTAGTATTTTGCGGAAAACCAAAAAAGAATACTTTCATAAATTATTTGAAGAACAAAAAGAAAATATTAAGGGAACATGGAATGTCATTAATAAAATAATTAAAATAAAAGATAAAAAATATAAAATACCAAAACAATTCATGAACAAAAGCTCAAAGCTGGAAAATATAAAAGAAATTATAGAAGGATTTAATCATTATTTTGTTAATGTAGGAAATACCTTGGCTGAAAGTATTGAGAAGCATAACATAAGTCCAAGTGATGCTGTAAACAGAAATCCTTTTACATTTTATTTAAACCCAACAAATGAAAATGAAATAATTAAAATAGTAAAGCAATTTAAATAAAAAACATCTAAAGATACACTTAACATTGATATGAAATTAATAAAGAATACAATAGAACATATTGCACAGCCTCTAACATATATTTGCAATAAGTCTTTTCAAATTGGTAAATTTCCTGAAAAAATGAAAATAACTAGAGTTATTCCAGTCTATAAAAATGGCAATAAACAATTATTTTCAAATTATCGGCCTATATCCATACTTCCACAGTTTTCAAAAATAATAGAAAAAGTATTTGTAATAAGATTAGATAAATTTATAGAGAAACACCAGCTCCTTAGTGACAAACAATATGGGTTTAGACAAAACCGATCCACTAATATGGCTGTTACAGAACTAATAGAAAATATTACTACATCAATAGACTCAAATAATTATGGCATCGGTATTTTCATAGACCTTAAGAAAGCTTTCGACACCATAGATCATAATATATTACTGACCAAACTAGACAGATTTGGTTTTCGAGGAGCTGCATATACATGGCTTCAGAGCTACTTAGAAAATAGATATCAATATGTACAAATAAAGGAGGAAAAATCTGATTTATTAAAAGTCATATGTGGAATTCCACAAGGCTCAACGCTGGGGCCTAAACTCTTTATCCTGTACATCAATGATTTGTGTTACACATCCAAACTAATAAATTATGTACTGTTTGCAGACGACACTACTCTTTACTTTTCAGGAAAAGACCTGAACCAAATGATACAATCAGTTGAAAGAGAATTGAGTAAAATAAAAATATGGTTTGACATAAATAAATTATCTTTAAATATTGAAAAAACGAAATTTATAGTATTTACAAAATTAAAAGTACCTAAACAAATTCAAATTATGCTTAATAACACCCCATTGGAACGAGCTTACGACAGTAAGTTCCTTGGAATGATTATAGATCACAAATTAAGCTGGAAATCACACATAAATTATACAAAAAATAAACTGTCTAAAGTAATAGCAATCATTTATAAATTCAGATTTGTCCTAAATAAAAAAAGTTTGTTTATGTTATATAATACATTAGTACTTCCATATATAACTTATTGTATCGAGATTTGGGGAAATACGTACAAAACTAACACAAAACCAATTTATATTTTACAAAAAAAAGCAATACGAGCAATAACATTCTCATCTTATAATCAACCTACCAATAATCTATTTATAAATTTAAAAACATTAAAGTTCTATGATTTAGTGGAATTACACACTTTAAAATTTATGTTTAAGATAAAAAAAAACATGATGTCAAACTCTCCACAAAATATGTTTATTATTAGGAAAAGTCCATACGAACTAAGAGGAAATGATGTGTTCATTAAAAATAAATTTAGAACAAATGTTAAAAAATTCTGTATTTCTATTAAAGGTGTGGATCTTTGGAATAATTGTAATGATGAACTTAAATTGTGTTTAAATCTTTTATGTTTAAAAAAGAAATTTAAGTTATTAATACTTAAAAAATATGCAAGTCTTGATGGTTAAATTCAAGCTTCTATAAAAAGTAAACAATTATGATGTGTTATGATTATGATTATGTGTTACGAATATGTGTTATGATTATGTTATATGTTATGATGTGTTATGATTATGTTATGATGTATTATGATATTATTATGTTATGTGTTATAACAATTATGATGACTTAGTATTTACTTATGTCTTTTTGCTTTTATTATGACATAAAAAAAAAAAAGGGTCGGCGTAATAAGCGTTTGCTTCAGCCGTTACCTTTTCGGTCCTTTGCTGGAATATGGTTGTTTTCTTTATTTCATTGATATGAGGTTGCACTGTGACCGAAATAAATAAATAAATAAATAAAAAAAAAATAAATAAAACCAAACTGCAGAGGAAAAGGTTATACATGGAAGTTATGGGGGAAAGAGAAGGTTTGAAACTTGGTAAAATATATTAATTGTTTTTAATGGCCAAAATAGCAGAAATGTTCAAAAGTTCCTGGGTGACCTATTTGTCTTTACTTTTGCTGGTCAAAAAGATGGGCATGAAATTACACTGAAGTGGAAACTGCTACAACTTTGATTTACCTTCATGGAGATTTTTTCAGTTTATGGTCTTAAAAAGATTTGTCTTTTTCAGTAAATTTCCCACAAAATAATTTAAAAGAAATCTTTTTTTCTGTCTAATATCAGCATAGATAAATAAATCTGAGAAAACATTAAAATGAAGTGGTTCTTCTCTCGTGCAAGTTTTGGCACTTTGAAAGACTGAACATCCTCAAAAATCCATAAAAGTCATGTGAAAATATTGCGTCAAAAGATGTTGCAAAATACAGGTCCTTCTTCTGTGGGAGTCCCACTTCTGTTGCCGAAACTCCCAAATTGCAAAACCTACGGCCATTTTTTCTCACAGTTATGTCAGAAAAAGAAACCCCTATCCTATGCTTTTCTGTTATTGAGTAATCAACCCTACTATTAAAAAAGCCCGATTCAAGAAAAAATGTGACGAGTCAGCTACATTACATGGATATGCATGAACTGTTTGTTGGTTCTTGGTTTACACAAGAAAGCAGTTGTGGGGGTGTTGTTCCCATAGATCACAAAATCTGCAGCACTTTAATGAGTCCAAAGTTTTGTTGGATTGCTGTGAAATGTATACTATTCATTTTCAGTATTCTATTACCCGGACAGAGGTTCGGATCTTATAACATCATCCTAAATCTGTCAGAAGACTGGCTGGGAATGTATGGATTTCCAACAGTTTGACCTCCACTATATGAGTTTGTCGGATGTAGAATTTATTGTTATCACTCACTCGGTACTTCCTTTCCCCACTTCCTGTTTCCTCTTTGGACATTTCGCTGCAAAACCAAAGGATCATGTGGTCAAACTAATGTGTTCTCATCCATATCATTGGGCTTTATTTAGGTCTAAATATTGACTTGGTCCTCTTGGGCACTGTAGCAAGTTGGGATACATCGTGGGAAACGTTGAGAAGAGGTTAAAATGAGGTACTATTAGAGGGAGATTCATTTTGAATTGTTGCATTTTTACCAATGGAATCTATGCAATGTTCTAAAAAAGATACCACACGCTTGGTTTGCGTGTGTCTGTGTGTGTTTATCTTTTTTTATCTCCAGGAAAAGTCCCACTGCCTCAATTCCATCTAAACTTCCATTGTGGTGCAAAAAGTTTTGTCTGACCCAGTTTGGGTGCAGCTGCGAGCACGCATTCCTGTTTGCGTGTAAAACTTGACGTACCCTCCAGGACACTCAGAAAGTGACTGAGAAGAACAGAATTCATCTGACTCTTCTCGATGTCATGCAGGATTTTATTTTCACAGAAACCCAGACAAGAATCTGTAACATGTAAAGACATGTTACAACTTTACGTGATGGCTAAACATTGTGGTAGTCACATACTTTCCTATATCTCTGTTCAAATAAAGAACTCATCACTTGCTGATAAACCATACCGATGCTCTTTGTGAACACTTGAACAGGTACAGGCATGCATTGTTCACACAACAGGTCTTTCTTTATTCTGATTTAGTTTTTCTTGAGAATTATTTTTATGAAAATACCAAGATTTGAAACTTAATGTCAACTTTTGGGCATTCTTTTTATCTGCATAGCAAAATCTTCAAACTATCTCCTTCTGTTTTGTCTGCCATGTCTTTCAAGTTGAGACTCTTATGCACAATGTTTTATGAACATAAGTGCAGAAAATTGAATCTCTTGAAGTTTTAGAAATATACAAGAGGTGAAGCCTTAAAAAACACCAACAAAGAAGCCAATATTGAGATTTTGGTCGAAGAGGTCTGTTGTTGGTTTTCAAAAGGACGGCTAGAAGGGTTTGACTTTCATTTTGGTTCAAGATAACTTATAGTGACTCAAAAATTGTAAAACTGCAGTAGATAATAATTAAAATGGTCCAATCAGCACAATTCATCTGGTCACTTTTATTTTATTACATTCAAACTATGTGCTTGAAAACCTGGTGCACATTGCGGAAATGGGCAAAAAGTTGGTTAGAAACTATAGGACTCATTGGCTTCTTGCAATGAACCATGAAGTTTTGCCCTTTTTTTATATTTCCACTCACAGAATGTCGAGAAGTCATTGGCACTCAGGCGTTCAATGCATGTAGCCGTTTGTGCTACCGTAAAACTTGCGGAAGGGATTTTAATCGAAGAATTGAGAGTGCAATCCCAGAATATCCCCCGAGCACCTGTAGATTATATTTCTTCTAAACTTCTTCACAGCATGTTGTGGTTCATCTAAAACATCTCTGAAGAAACCCTCAGCCTCATGTAGAACAGGTTTACTAAGAAACCAGTGAGTGGACATTGAATGAAAAAAAAACGAAGGAATCACTTGTCGAGGCTGCTTGCTTACTTGTTATTTTTCTGTTGAGTGGAACTTCATTACTCTAGTGTGTGCTGTTAGTGAGACCTGGAGAGACGTTTTTGGTAAGAACAACCTCCCTGATCTGGATCCAAGTGGTTTTCTGTTGCTAGATTTCTGTGCTCGTCAGGAATTGTTGGTAAAGAACACCGACTTTCAACATGTCCACTCAACATTCTTGACTGCAATTTGATAATCGACTTTATAGTTGTTGGACTCGAGTCTGCATGGTTTGGACACCGGAGCAAAACGGGGAACGGATATGTCAACTTATTACCTACCACATGGCGTTAAGTTGGACTAGGCGCTGAATCCAGGTTGTATATGACTAGGATTGCTTGGCATTCAAAACTTGAGACTCGTTGACGTCTCCATCGTGCAATCAAGTTTTTGTTTTCTGATTAAGGTGATTTTTGACCAAACACTCGTATGTCATATTACAAATCTTTTGAAAAAGTTCTTTCACTTGAGCAGTCCTTTTGGATTCCTATTGGCTGATACAGCTCTTTAATTCCATCATTTTAATTGGGTTCCTCATTGTAAAATAAAACTATTCAATCATCTGAGCCAACCACCTTTCCTTTCAGCTGCTGTTTCTGTGGCGTACCGGCTGGGCTTTGTGGTTGAGCTGTTTTTAGATAAAGGGTGTGTTACTGCATTTATGTGGCTGATGCTAAAGCAGCTGCTGCCATGAATAGCCCGATGAGCGCTTGTAGCTAATATCTGCATCCAGATCAGTGTCACTCAGGAAATGTTGCAGGTGAAGGTCAGGGCAGGGCGGCTTCTTTGACATCAGACAGAAGTACTTTTCATATGTCTAAATAACTTCCTGTTTCTGTTTGATCTCTTTCTTAAACTTTTGATTGCTGTTCCCTCATCAAAACCATACCCAAAGGGGTGTTTTACTTCATCCATGTATATTTGAGTAATTTGCAAGCTCTTCCGTTCAGTATTCGAACACAATTCAAACGTTAGGTTGGTCCATCTGGCTTCTCTCGACCTGGGCTCTACTCCAAGCTCCTCCAAGATGGTAGGAGCTACTCATCTATCTTTGAGCAAGAAGTCGGCCACCCTATGAAGGGTGGCTTATTTCATTTGCTTTTGTCCGTGATGTTGTTCTTTCGGTCACTGCCCACATCTGGTTACCCTATGTGAGGGTAGGAACATAGATCAACTGAAAAATCAAGAGCTTCACATTTTGGCTCAGCTCTTAATTCACCACGACTGACTGATCCAGCGTCAAAATTATTGAAGCCGCGGGATCGGGATGTCCTGTGCCTGACCTGCAGGGGAAGGTGCTGATTCCCATATCGGCGGCTTCACACTGCAGCAAATTGGTTCAAGTGAGAGTTTGAAGTCATGACTTGAAGAAGCCAACAGGAATAGCAGTAACCCAATCCTGAGGTCACCAAACCAGATCCCCTACTGCCTCTGCTGCGCCTAGAAATACTATCCATAAAAGTAATGCACAGAATCGGTGACAAAGCACAGCCTTGCCGGAAATGGAATTGACATATTGCCGGCAATATGGACCAAGCTCTGGCACCGGTCATACAGAGACCAGACAGCCCGTAATAAAACACGAGCTCGTCCATTCATTAAGAATAAAGTTAGTGATATAGAGCAGGGAGAGGTACAGTAGTATCTTTGAGGCTTTATATAGAATTATTCTTTCTTATACTGAGCAAATTCTCACCGAAATGTCTTTGAGGCCACTGCCTGACAGCCATTATGTGGCCTATCTAGTATGTGTGTTCACAGGCTTCCGTGTGTGTGTGTGTGTTGATGTCTTCCTGTGGAGAAACATTCCCCTGACACAAATAGTCACATTTCCACACCCTGATATCCATCCGCACTCTTTCTCAGTCACACCGTGTTGAGCAAATACTCTAACTGGAAGGAAGTGTGTGCGTGTGTTTGGGGTGGGAGGTATTTAGGTGTGATAGTGACACTATTGTGTTATTTTAAGAAAGAAAAAAGGTCATTATTTTTGTCATGAAGGTGAGATGCAGTAAACGGATAAAGATGACCACATACGTGAGAAAAAGCCTGAATCAGAGAGAAAAGTTTCATTTTAGAGTTTCTTTTTTTTCTGATGCCTCTAAAGCTCTCGAGTTACAAGTCGATCTACGTTCCAACCCTCACCTATGGTCACCAGCTGTGGGTGGTGATCGAAAGAATGAGATCGCGGGTACAAGCGGCCGAAATGAGCTTCCTTCGCAGGGTGGCTGGGCTCTCACTCAGAGATTGGGTGAGGAGCTCTGCCATCCGGGAGGAGCTCGGTGTCGAGCCGCTTCTCCTCCAGGTCGAGAGGAGCCAGATGGGGTGGTTCGGGCATCTGGTCAGGATGCCCCCCGAGCTCCTTGCAGGCGATGTGTTTCGGGCACGTCCCACTGGGAAGAGACCAAGGGGCAGACCCCGGACTCGCTGGAAAGACTATGTCTCACAGCTGGCCGGGGAACAACTTGGGATCCTTCCGGGTGAGCTGGAGGATGTAGCTGGGGAGAGAGAGGCCTGGGCTACCCGTCTGAGGCTCTCGCCCCCGCGACCCGACCCCGGAACAAGCGGAAGATGCCGGAACGGAACGAACGGAACGGAGCCTCTAGAACAGGCATGAGCAAACCATAGCACGCGGGCCACATGTGGCCTATTATATGTTTTAATCCGGCCCGCCAAACTTGAAGAAATTAGATAAATAAACCTTGTTAATGTTTTATTTTGCCTTTAATTCTGATGTTTCGTCACTAAATGGCGCACTCTAGATTTATTGGCTTTGTTGAGAAAACAACAACACTGCTCCTTTTAAAATGTATGGGCCTCCGTGACGCGCACACTGTCAAAATAAACAGATATGGAAAGCCATCGGGCCCAATACACGCACGTAAACAAGCATGTTAGATGTTAAAACAAGCAAAATGTTACATCAAGCGCTTTGATTTCAAACGTAGCACTACTAAATGGACATTTTTATGCGCTATCGCCCTAGATTTCAGACCTAGTGCCTTACATTTGAAATTTAATGACCTTGATGTAACATTTAGCGCGCTTGTTTAAAATCTAGCGCGCCGTTCTATCGGTCTAATCTAGTGGTTACCAAAGCATACCATCTTGGGGCTCCTGTTCCGGCCCGCTTAAATGTTAGAACTCAATGTGGCCCGCGAATAAAAAAAGTTTGCCCATCCCTGCTCTGGAAGCTGTTGTACTCTCACAGGTTCCCTGACTGAGAGGCATTTTGATGGTTTGTTATTTTTCACATCAGACATATTAAAAAAAAACTTGAAATCTTGTCAGTGGGTTTGGGAAGAGAAAGAAAAAAAGATCTGTTTAGATTTGTAGCGACACAATTTGATTTTAAAAGTCACAGTGACATATTAATGCTCATTGTGGCAGTTGCCAGAGGGAGTAACTCCAAGCGTGTGTGTGTGTGAGGGGGGGTTAATGTGGTATCTTTTGGCATGTGGGCGGGTAAATCCCTTCATAAATCTTGGCTGTTAAATGAAGGCACAGTGTATAACACATCATGACAGTTATAGATTTAAAAGGAGAAAAGATGAGACAAATACATGACAAAAATTATTCAGAATCCGTTTTGTTCCAGTCTGCTGAAATGTCATTATCAACCATGTTCACAGTGATGAGGACGGTAATCAAAGCTCTGTCTGGTTCTCCAATGGGTGCCACAACTTCCCCACCATTTCTTTGGAGAGCATCAACGGTAACCGATTGCAAACAAGATGATGCAGAGACGCCGCAGCAGCTGGAGACAGAAACCATCGTTCTTCCTTGTTTTCTTTTGTCAGTTTAATTATACTAAACAGGACTGATGATGCCCGGGTCCATGTTGGCTACACACGTGTACATCCCATACATGCTTAATCTTGCACATTTAATTTGACATTTTGTGCTGTCGTCCACCTTTCATTCAAGCTCACAAGTTATTAATCTTCTGAGATTTTTGAGATTAATCATCCACAAAATCTTTTTTTTAAGCACAAAAGCCTGTTTATTATGCCTCTGCCTACAGAATGTCTCTGTGCCTCCATGCTTTGTGTCTCTAACACTTTTTTTAATGCAGTTTCACTGAAACTGTTCACAGTTACTCACCAACAACTTATGAAGAAACTAATTAGATTTCCAGGGTTGTGCGAAAAAACGTTGAGGTCAAAAATTTATAAGGAAGGTGGGAGCATATTGTTCAATACCTTGGTGTCAACGTCTTCGTGTTATCTCAAAGTGACTCCCAAAATGCTAAATTTGAGTGATTTCTCAACTAACAAGTCAACGTTCCCAGAACGTCCTGGGAAGGTTATTCAAATGTTTGCAGAAATGTTATTTTTGGTTCTCTAAAGGTTAAAATGGAAAGTGTTATGACGTTTGCGAAACACTATTTTTTGTTTTTCAGAACGTTCCTCTAACTTTAATTTTAACCATAATGTTGGGAATTTGGTTCTCTCGAGGTTCTGGGAAGGTTAGATTCCAACAGAACCCCCAGCTAACGTTTTGGGAACGTTAGGTTTTGGTTACGTACAAATAATGGGGAGATACAAATTTGGTTGGGTACAAGTGGGGAGATGGTGGCTCAGTGGTTAGAGCATTCGCCCGCGTTCGCCCATGTTCTCCCACAAACCAGAAGTCAACCGGAAGTTCGTGAGTTCGCATCTCACTGAGTGCACGTCTAGGGTCCTTGGAGAAGACACCTAACCCCTCGTTTCTCCCACCATTGACGCCATCATAGGTGGCAGCCTGTTGCGGTGAAATGCAGCACATAAATTCCCCAATGTGGGATTCATAAAGTATATTAAAAAAAAATTTAAAAATTAAAATCTTTAGAGAACTTAAGGCTAACGTTCCCTGGAGGTTCTCTGTTTACTGGGTTAGTCAATAATAGCGACTTTGTTTGCATAAAAGTAAAAACCCGGGAAAATTAAACTTTTCCTCAGAAACTTTGAGTCCACTCCTTTTTAGGGGCTCATAACACTTAGATTTGGGCTTCTTGATGCCATTTCTGTGTCCTTTCCTGTCCTGGTAAATGGAACGGCAGACGGAAGAGGCTTTACTTATAAACTTTACTTACAAAACCCGATTCTAAACACAAGACATCTGGGGGTTCATTTAAAGGGGTTAATTTGAAATTTTAACAATGATTTCCAATTTTAAAGGTAATTTATTTAACAATAGGTAAAGCAGTTTCAGTTAAATGTAGCATATAGGGAACAGCCAAGAATTTTAAATTCTAAAACCCTTTACACATTTTATTAGCCATCCCGGTGCGACCAAGTGCCCCATTCAATTTCATCTGTCTTCAGGTACTAGGTTAGGCACCAACAAATTAAGAAAATTTAAATTACAAGACTAATGTCAAAAACAAGGGTCCTTTAAAGTCTGCTTCTAGCTTGGTAGCAATCACTGACATTAATTTTAATGCTCACTTCCAATCCGTGGTGGAACGTAACGAAGTAAATATACTTCGTTACTGTACTTAAGTAAAAAAAAAAATTACTTAAGTAAAAAAATTGTGTATCTGTACTTTACTTAAGTAAAATTTAAGACCAGTACTTTTACTTTTACTTCACTACATTTTTTGAGCAAATATCTGTACTTTTACTTTGCTACTTTTTAAAAGTGTGTTTTACATTTTTTGTTACATTTTCGTTCTGGAATTTGAAAAATACGCAGGTTTTTTAGCGCATCCTGAAGCCGCATCGCCAAAATCAGAAGAAGTTGATTGGGAGAAGAAGTAATGAATCGAGAAACATTTTCCACATTCATTCAGCGCCAAAAACCCAACATCAAATATAATACAAATTAAAAAGAGTCAGAAGATCGTTGTTCGTTGTGTTTACTTCTAAATAAAAAGTTGAGCCATCATTACACAGAGCAGGGGCGGATCTAGAATTTTCCAAAGGGGGGTGTGGCTTTGACAAAGCCAATATATAGTGACTGGGGGCCTCCCCCAAAAACATTTTAAAAAATAGGTGTCATTTTCCTCAATTTTGGCGGCCCATTCACTGGCCCTTCTAGGGGATAGCTTGACTTGTCCCCTTTCCTTTTATTTTATTTATTTATTTATTTTTGCGGACCAAAAGAGGCGGGAGAGGGGGGTCAAACCCCTGCAGAGTATTTATCCTGGTTACCATGGTGACACCCTATAGCACAAAAAATAACATTTGAATTATGATCGAATACTTTTACTTTTTACTTAAAAAGTACAATTTACACCAACTACTTTTGTACTTTTACTTAAGTAGATTTTTTTTTATTGGTACTTTTACTTAAGTAATTTTTTTGCCTAATTATCTGTACTTTTACTTAAGTACAAAAAGTGAGTACTTCATCCACCACTGCTTCCAATGCAGGATTTAACGAACAATTAAAACACGAACGTGCCCACTCCGGTGTGAACGAACTGAGGTGCAGATAGTTTACACAAAGTGACAGAAAAAAAAAAATGTCTGATGTATCCGGCCACACTTTCATCCTAGCGCACTTAAATTTAATTCATAGAAAAATTCACCAGAACTTGTCACTTTTTGGGTATTTTGAAAGATGCATTAAGGTTACTCCAGTGGTTAATCACTTGAGCTTCTTTTTGTGCAGATATAAATGTACTAGCATCCGGCTGCTGAGTGCACGGAAGTGTTTAGCTGGCATACAGATTATAGACGAACTCTGAATTGTTTAGTTTTAGCTGTCAGAGAACTGATGAATAACCTACTGCTGCTGAGAGAAAAAGAATTTAAACATCATTTTATGGCTTGTTTACTTGAAACCACTGTTTTGAATGGGATGTTTTACTTTCAGAAAATAGAGGATAAAAAGACCTCTCACGGTGTATCACACTGAGCCGACGTTGGATGTAAAAAATGCTACTTATTGCTACTTATTTTTCATCATTTTTGTGAAAATACACATGCCTACCTATTTGTTTTGTTGGTGTTTCGCCCATTGGAAGGAACGATAAGGCTTGTTCTTTATGGAGTTTCCAAGTATGCAGCGTACACTACCCCGTCCACCCAAACTAATATTAAATAAAAGATTGGGATTGATCCTGGACAGGCAGGATGATTGGATATCTGTTTGGTTGTGACAGAAAGCAGATACATTCTGACAAAACTTATAAATCACCAGCTCTTGGATGTGTCCGGTTCTTTGGCTTTAAGCAAACAAAAACCTAATTTACTGAAGACATGTTTCTCAACGAATTAATGTCAGAGTTTTGTGACCTGCCACGAGCAACAATCCTCCTATAAAAATTCTACAACAATGTAATGAACGTATGTTTTGTTTTATTTTGACGTTCTGTTCAGCTTAAACCTTCGGAGGGTATGTTATCAGATTCAAACACTGCTGGTACTCAAAAGAAGCATTTTTAACTCTTCAAAGACTTTCTCGTAGGTTCTTTTGCCAAACATCAATAATCAGATCTGATATTTTACTGAGATTAACTTCAACAGAAAAATCAAAAGAAAGTTTCTTGGCGTCAACTTATTCTTGTTCCATTAATTCATTTACCTCCAGTGACCCGGCCCCGGTACGTTTTGTGTTTTTTTTTTTCTTTCACTCATAAAGACACTTATTCTTTGTTCAACTCCACTAAGTTATACCTCGTTTTAAAGCTTAGACTTTCAAGAAAACGATTGTAACATCCATTCTTATGTTTTTACTAGTTTCAAGAAGAAATAACTAATTATCCGCAAACAAAATCAAACTGTTTAGAGCGCATTTCTTACATATGACCAAGTCTTAATAGACTCAGACAGGTTCGATCTTTATGAATTGGTCTCATTTTGTCCGTAACAATCCACAGAATAACTATATAAAATTGTATTTTCTCAAAAGTAAACCAGTTTGGAGAAAAACTCCAGAAAACGTGATTTTTTTTCTGTGATAAATTGTAGCAGTCGCGTTCCAATCTCCATAGCAACTGCCAAGCTGTGTTTTTAAGTTCATCCTCGGTATGTTTCTTTTCTTTACGAAGTTACCTACAAAATGAGACCATTCGCAAAATTTTCCGATCATGGGTTAGTTTTTAGAAGGCTTTGAATGAAACAAGTGCTCCTCCTTCAGCTAACAGCACCGTTAGCTAGTCAGGTGCTAGCTCGCTAACGACGTCACTTAAAAATATATGATTAGCCTATAAAGATAGCTGATACTTACAGCTTCAAAACGAGGGGATTGGTCAAAAACCGGACCAATCCGGTCGCTTGTTATTCAGCTGCGTAATGGAAATTTACAACAATAACACGCCGCCATCCTGGTGCGTCCTGTGACGCATGGCTCTGCTGCATGAGGGGCAGACAGGCTGAGTGAGTGATCACAGATTGAGAGATTTTCATGTATATTTTCAACTTTTCTTTTGGCAAACTGTATTTCAGGGGTTTTGGAGCATATTTTTTTCTATCTGAAAAACTTTTATTGTGCATAATTTTTATGAAAAAAAAAATTATAATTACAGCCAAAATTATGTAAAAAAAAAAAAAAAAAAAAAGATCTGTGGGTGTTTTTTAAACAGCAGTACTGTCAGAAAAGTTTTCTTTTTTAAAAGATATACATATTCACGTATTATTTAATCAGTGACCGGATTTTAGCAAAAAAAATCTATTTAAGTGTATTTGTTGCTGCAAAAATCAATCCTACTGTCACAATAAAGGCTGATACAATCCAAACAAAGATTAATTTCCCTGGATGGAAACAAATTATGTTTTTATTCTGCATTTTACCCAAGTTGAACTTACTTTTCTTGTTTTGTTCAACAACAACTATTGTATTATTTGTCAAAAACCCAAGGCAGGGTGGGTAATAGGGTAAGCTGAAATTTTACATTTTTCTGCTGACAGGAAAGGTTCAAATTTAGATGAATAATTCAGATAAACAGCCGGCCAAGGAGGCGATCAAGTACAGAAAATCAATGAATTAACATGAAAAAAAAGACAACACACAAAGAAAACTCTCGTTCTGGAAACACAAAATTTGCATAGTTTGCTTTGCTGGAACAAAGTTTGGTGTTTGTTCTTCTGCCTTTAGAAAACCCAGTTATGTACTTACATTGTTACAACTAAAATGCCGTACATTTGTGACGACCAAAAGTCTTCTTTTCTTAAGTGAGATACAGTAGATTCTCTTCTCGTCAATTAGATGTTGTAAAAAGAACATGCCGCTAAAGTCTTTGAACTATTACCGTAATTTCACGGCTATAAGGTGCATATAAAAGTCTTAGATTTTCTTCAAAATGAGCGGTGCACCTTTTCGTGCGGTGCGCCTTGTGTGTGAGAAAAGGCGGACCTAAAAGAAAATGCAGTGCCCGCGAGGCGGACCTGAAAGAAAAGACATGAGAACGTTAAAGAGTGAAGTGTGAGCGGCGTGGGAGCGATGGATGACCGAAGGAGACCACAGTTTGCGCTACAGTTTGCCAATGGATTGTAGATGCTTGGACTAACGTGTCTGCTGGTACTGTTATCCGAGCTTTCTCAAAAGCTGGTATCCTTTCTGAGGAGCCGCACAGTACAGACAGTGACTTTGACAGTGAAGAGCGAAGTGGACCTGATCTGTTGGATTTTGCGCAGCTGTTCAATTCCAAAACAGAGGATGAGGACTTTGACGGATTTGAATAAAGACTATTACCGATAATGTGCTTGTTTATACTACTTAAATAATGTACAACCAAACTCAGTTTTGCTCCCGATCTATTTTTTAATACGCACATTTGCATGCTTGCGTGTGTGTTGTTGTAAGGCGGTGTGTCTGAGACTGCACCTTTTCGTACGGTGCGCCTTATGTGTGTGTTAAATACAGCAATGCCGCACATAACTGAGGCTGCGCCTTTTCGTACGGTGCGCCTAATGGCCGTGAAATTACGGTATCTAACAATGACTAAACGGCAGTGCAAATATCAGCAATGGAAAAAAAAAATTACAAGTTTTCTTTAAACCAAGAGCAGGACCATCAAAAAAGATCTGCTTCACTTGCAAAACAATCGGCTGAGAAAATTACATTTTTCACACGACTGATTCTAATTTTCAGCCAAATTGTGTGAGTTTGAATTTTTTTCCCCCCTCAAAATTATTGTGTCCAAATATACCCCTCAAAAAACCACTAACTCAGATTCAACTCACAAGTCTTGGATTTAGTTTTACCAAGTTTGGACACTCACCTGCTGGTTTGAGTCAAAAAGTATTGGCATATTTAAATCTTCTCAACGCAAGATTCATAAATCACAAAGACATCCCCACCTGACCATACCTCCAGAATTTCTTACATGGATCATGCAAGTACCGCAAGACATGCAAAATATTCTTTACAATGTTCTTTACATGAGCCGTTGGTACCTGAATTTTCTCACAAGCGGAAAAGAGTGTAGGCACTCTCCATGACAAGTCTCTTAATGTCACACACTGATCTGTCAGTGAAATTAGAAAGAAATGTCCAAGCAAAATGGTGGTGACAAAAAATAAAGTAGCTGTGCTACAAAATGTCCTGCACTGTAGGCGGACCAATTAATACCCAGCTTTTAATATTTTTTTTATTAGTAGTATTTATGGGCCTAGGATGTGAAACATTGTGTTTCACAAAATTGTGTTTTATAATGAGTTCAAAAGTCAATCAGTTATCTTCTTATCCGTCTATCCCTTTCAGGGTTGCCGGAGCCCATCCTGGCCAATTTAAGGCGAAGGGCAGAGTACACCCCGAACCGGTCGCCAGTCTGTTGCAGGGCCACACACATACAACCATCCACACACACTCATTTCAAGGGGCAATTTGGCACTGGCCAATCAACCTAGCATGCATATCTTTGGAGAGTGGGAGGAAACTGGAGTACCAGGAGGAAACCCACGCAAACATGGGGAGAACATGCAAACTCCACACAGAAAGGACAGTGTTCCAAGTTCCAAGCCTCGTGCCCATCCGGGACTCGAACCCACGACCTTCTTGCTGTGAGGCCACTGTGCCACCCACTGCGCCACCGTGCTGTCGAGTTCAAAAGTGATAATAAAAAATCTTTTCTGTGACATGGCCCATTTTTCCAATGACAGGATTTCATTTGTGCTTGATAATTGTTTCCTCGCTGCTTCAAATGCTTCATTTCACTCTCTTCAGCTGTTTCAGGTTTTATCCACTACGGTCATTTTTTTTCCCCACTTTTTGAAATTCACGTAACACAGCCTGCTTGCGCAGTGATTTGAATATACAC
This sequence comes from Neostethus bicornis, assembly GCA_902685375.1. Taxonomy (NCBI): domain Eukaryota; kingdom Metazoa; phylum Chordata; class Actinopteri; order Atheriniformes; family Phallostethidae; genus Neostethus; species Neostethus bicornis. Next base: position 5,326,504 of record LR738543.1, read on the forward strand.
TACGTATGCTTCATAAATGCATCAAGTATGTTCGAGCAGGGACAACACCTAAAATTTTCAAGACATTTGTGTTCCAGAACCCATTTGTGGAATGTAATTTTAAAAGTAATGGTGACAAGAAAAACTTTAAACATATAATTTAGCATGCCCCTGTGACTTTGCCCCGGACAAGCCGAAGACGTCGGAATAGAACGGAACAAAGTTTGACTCCAGCAAATGTCACTTGTAATATTTTTTTAAAGAGTTAAATTTACTTCAATAGACAATAAATTGCTTTTTGAGGTGAAATATAGCTCTCGATTTACAAGTCGATCTACGTTCCTACCCTCACCTATGGTCACCAGCTGTGGGTGGTGACCGAAAGAATGAGATCGCGGGTACAAGTGGCCGAAATGAACTTCCTCCGGAGGGTGGCTGGACTCTCACTCAGAGATCGGGTGAGGAGCTCTGTCATCTGGGAGGAGCTCGGTGTCGAGCCGCTCCTCCTCCAAGTCGAGAGGAGCCAGATGGGGTGGTTTGGGCATCTGGTCAGGATGCCCTCAGAGCGCCTCGCGGGCGGGGTGTTTCGGAAGGACCCCAGACCAGCTGGAGAGACTATGTCTCACAGCTGGCCGGGGAATGACTTGGGATCCTACCAGGTGAGCTGGAGGACAAGCGGAAGATGACGGAACGGAAGGGAAGGTGAAATATAGTGTTAATTAACATTCTTGTGAAAGACATTAATATCTCAACGGACATTTAACATGTAGAAGGTGTTCCGTTCCGTCATCTTCCGCTTGTTCCGGGGTCGGGTCGCGGGGGCAACAGCCTCAAGCGGGCAGCCCAGGCCTCTCGTCCCACCGGGAGGAGACCAAGGGGCAGACCCCGGACCCGCTGGAGAGACTATGTAGAAGGTGTGAATGAGTCAAACAAAATCTTATAATAGTTTAGTATGAACAGAGGTGTGATGTTATGATGGAAATATACATTTAATATTTTAAGGGGAAAAATGATTAAACACATGTTATTAAAGTTGTAGGAAATTGCGTTGGCTGTTATATTTTCTGATTCAACCTAAAAAATGACTAATCTTGATTATTTTTTTAGGTCATTCAAACTGGAGACAAAGTAAATTGAACGAAGTTGTATTTTTTCTGGAGACAGACAGTAAAACATCCAGAAGAGGAGGAGGAAAGAGAGAGAGAAGCTCAAGGACATGTCCTGCTTGTTCTTTTTGTCGCTCGTCCAAATTTCTGCACTTCAGAGCGTAAGTAGAAATAAATCAACTGGCCAGGCGTTGTGTGTGTGTGTGTGTGTGTGTGTGTGTACTCATTTGTTACCTTTGAACCAGATGGATGGTGAAAAAGCATTTGTCATCTTAACTCTCATCCTTCTAAATGGCTCCACCCCCTGAGTCTCCTCCACCTTCCTATCACTCCATCATCTAACCTCCACTCCACGCGTCCTCCTCGCTTTTCTTTTCTTTCGAATGCAAATAAATTTTCAATCTCTACTCATTAATTTACCTTCCTCTTTTAACCCTTGCATGTTCCCTTCTTCGTTTAACTGTGTGGCCTAGTGCATTGTGGGGAATGTTAATGGTTCCCACGCCTTGTAGCTGGTACACAGGGGAGACTAAATGACTGTGTGTGTATATGTGTGTAGGAGGCGGAGCGGTCAGTCTACAGTTCCATTAGCCTGATGGCGTTTCTATTAAATTAGAAACCCTCCCTCTCTCTATCTCTGTCTCTCTCTCTCTCTCAATCACATTAGTGCTCTTATCTCATTTGTGGAGCCTGTGCAGGAGGGTGGGCTGTGACGTGGTGGGATGTCAAAGTCTGAAAGTGAACATGAAGAAGGACGAGTCCTTCTGAAAGGCAGATCTATGTGTGAGGAAGTGTGTGTTCTTGTATTTACAAGAGACCCTGGTTTAGTTTACAATATAAAATAGTTTTTTTTTTTTTAATGACAATGCTTATTGTTTATTGTTAATAGTTATTGTTTATTTACCACATTTTACTATTTAATTTTGATATAAATTCTAAAATTTCAACTTTTTTTGTTCAAAATCCAAAGTCCTGAATGATGCAAACGGAGCACTACCGAAGGCCTAATTATAAAATGCATGGCCCCTCATGGCTCGTGCTGTATGTGCTTAATGTCACAACGTAAGTTTAAAAAGATAAACAAAAAAAAGACTAAATAAAGTCAAATTTAGTCCAGTGTTATTTTCGTCAACGATGACGAAAACTAAATGATTTCGGTGATGAAGCATTTTTTCATAACGATTACGTAACAATAACAAAATAAATGCGACTTTTTGGTGGCGAAAATGTGACAAGACATTTGCAAGTTTTTGTTGACGAAAACGTAATGAAATAGGCGTCAGACTTTCACATTTCTGTCTGTGAAAAGAAAAAAACACAGCGGCTGCATCTGTCTCTCATGGCGGCACGCCCCCCACAATGCTGCACGTTTACACCATCGACACAACACACCTGCAGCCACGAGGAAGTCACAAACCATGGTGAAAACAGCAGCAAAGAAGCCAAGTGGTCAGAAACTTAAAGTTTTCCACATATTTTGCGCAAACAGCATGCTAACTTCAAGCTAATGCTAGCTTGTCGGGGCCGCTAACTTTCTAGTTAGCTTGGTTGCGCTAAGGACTGCTTTAAATGCATTCCAATGTTTACTTTGTTTACAGGGCGATTAAGACGTGTCATTTTTAAGTATACATAAATTACAACGTTCCTCACTCACTGAAAAAACTATATTTATTTTACGTTGTTTTAAAATGTTTGCTGTTTTTGCGCAAGTTAAAGCTCGGCAGAGTTTTTTTCTTTTTTTTTTCTTTTTTTAAACAAATAACCTGCATCATTCGTAATAATAAAGACACGATTGTTAAAGTAAGTTTGGATTTTTTTATACTAATATTAGACTAAAAATTATCTTTGTCTTCCCTGACGAATACCAGGCAAAAACTCTTTTGGATTTCCGTTGACTAAAACGTGACTAAAACGAAAATATACAGAGATGACAAAAACGTGACTGAAACTTAAATTAATATTCGTCTAAAGACAAAGACTAAAACAAAAACTTAGATGGCTGCCAAAAACAACAATAATTTAGTCTGTGTAAAATCAAAGTTTCAAACTGTGTGTCAAACTCAAACACCAAATAACAATGATAATTTCCATTGACCCAGAATTTTATGGCACCAGTTTTCACAATGATAGCTGTCAATACTGTATATGTGAGATCATTGATCGAACCTGCCAAAATGATCATTCCAGTATTTATAATATTATTTTTATATGTACTTTAGGCTGTGAAACCCGTGAGTCTGCTCCAAAAGTAATTCGGTATGGCTTCACAGTCAAATATAATGACACCTCTATCTTAAACTGTTGTGTTTTGAATGAAAACTCCCTTATTTTCCAAACCCGTTGTTTTATTTTGTGGAGGTGTGAGATAAGGTACACCTAGGACTACTTGCCAGCACACATTATTGCCAAACAATAATATACATTATACATGTAAATTCCTGTACGTGTGCATGCCAAAGGGTAGCACCTCCCCTTGATGCACGTACATCACTTGACAATTTTACACCAACCAATCAGCCAGATAATCTTCTTCTTTTTTTGGCATTTCCCTTCAGTGGGAGCCACATCAAGTCAGGTTCTTCCATCTAACCCTGTCTCCTCCTTTTCGGTCATGCCAACTATTTTCATGTCTTCCTTCACTGTATCCATGATCCTCCTCTTTGGTCTTCCTCTAGGCCTCTTTCCTGGTGGTTCCAAATCCAGCATCCTTCTTCTGATGTACTCTCTCTCCTCTGCACATGTCCAAACCATCTCAGTCTGGCCTCTCTGACTTTATCTCCAAAAAACTCTAACACAGACATGTCCGAAGTCCGGCCTGGGGACCAAATGCGGCCCGTTGTCAATTTTCATCCGGCCTGCAGCCTCCGTCATAAAATCAATAGCGCCTGGCCCGCGTGTAGAATTACGTAATACATTGGGCAGCAGCGCTGTTACCTACGTGTTCTAAATGCTGCCATCTAGAGGCTAAAATAGGAACAGCAAATTAGTATGTGAGCCCCCCAATTTTCTAAAATGGCGGCAATTGATAAAAGGAGGAAAAAAAGGAATCTAGCACACCATTTAACCAGTCTAAACTAGTGGTTACCAAAGCATGCCATCCATCTGATCCTGTTCTCAGGGGCGACTCCAGGATTTTCTAAAGGGCTTTTTGTCTATGACCTCACATGCCTCCTGCCCCCGTCCCTCGGATCTGGCCCGCTTGTCAAACGTTAGAACTCAATGTGGCCCGCGAGTGAAAAAGTTTGGACACCCCTGCTCTAACATGTGCTGTTCCTCTGATACTGTCTATCCTGGTCACTCCCAGAGACACCCTCAGCATCTTTAGAGATCCTCAGCATCTTCATCTTCCATGATATTTCTCTTCTATTGGATTCTAACTCTAGTTTTACTGTGTTGTAATTAGACTAACGATAATGGAGAAGAAACTCATAAACAACTCGAAACAACTCACACGTTGAGTGGTAAACTATACGCAAGATTAAATCGGCGGGGGGATCTCTTTGCATTCTCATAATACTTTAAATGGTCTCACCTTTAATACTTAGCGGAGTAACATGAGAGTACTACGTGACTTATCTGGATCAAGATAATTACCAAAGTGCTCAGCAACATTTTTACAGGAAGTATAGTTGATTTTATGGTCTAGGATGTTTAAGACTATAAAAATCTGTCAGTCTAAACCACTTCTTCCCATGTAGGGTCAAGTGGGAGCCTCTGGAGCTTATCCCGGGCTGTAATCAGACAAGAGGTCGATATAACGTCACAGGGTTGCACACAACTACACAAAATCACCACCCACTTCTACAAGCACTGTAGAGATCAGTCAATCTGAAAAAAGTTCCTGAAAGTGTTTTTAAAGCCCCGCCTACAAAATGCGGGCGGGGCTCACAAAATGTGGGCGGGGCATTTTGTGGGCGCTTGGGTTAAGCACTTGGATTTACTGTGTGTCCGTTCGTCCGTGCTTCCGAAACACTCTCTTAAACTGTTGAAATAATTTTGATTAAACTGCACACAGTTACTCAGTACAAACTCAATAGCTAACAAGATATTTTGGGTCATTGAAATAAATTAGCAAACAAATGTATTTGCTTTTTTCTTTGGTTGTTGTTTGCTGCTTAAAAAGGTTCAAAAAAGGTTTCGCAACTCGTCATTGAAATTGTTTGCTGGATTGGCTGCTGTGCTCGTCTACTGTCCAATCAGCAGCTCTTCAAAAGATAACATAAAGGACAGCAAGAAGACCTGGAAAAACAAACTTGAAATCTGGTTGAAACGTGTTTCATTGCTGTTCATTTTGTGTAGAAAAAAACAGCAGAAGAACTTCACGGGAGCTTTAATGATTTTTAGCCAACCTGCCAACAAATGTTGGCTGTAATATAACTGGAAGCCAGCTCCCATAAAAACACAAAAACATTAGGAAAAAAACTTATTAGAAAATGTTATCAAAAAATATGATATATAAACATTAATGACCAAAATAGACAGAACAGAAGTTCGTAATTCAAATATTGTATTATTCATACTAAAAACACACTTTTAATTGAAGCACACCCCCTTTTTTTCCCTGAAACTTTAACACGGCAAAGCTTAAGCCTGACAAAAATAAGTCTTCCATGTGCAACTTTAGCTCAAGTCGGACATGTCCTTGTCCCTTTAAATGGCGCAAAATAGTCCTTTAAATAGCGCTACTGCACATGTGCAGCTTGTACTGTACATGTGTCCCCCATCAGTAGGTTTTGTTTTAATTTTTTTATTCCAATCTCACTGTTTTTTTAGTCTGATTTTATGATTAATATTACTAGGGTGGAGACGGCAGCTCAGTGGTTAGAGCGTTCACACGCGGACCGGAAGTTTGCGGTTCGCGTCCCACAGAGAGCACGTCTAGGGTCCTTGGAGAAGACACCTAACCCCCGCTTCTCCCACCATTGGCGCCATCGAAGGGCAGCCTGCTGCGGTGTAAAGAGTGCAGCACACAAATTTTCCCGGTTAGGGATGAATAGAGTAATTCATTTATATTAATCTATTTTAGGGCTGAAACAACTAATCGAATTAATCGATTATTGAAATAGTTGTCGACTAATTTAGTCATCGATTAATCGTTTAGAAAGTTTTTGCTGTCAACTGCGCCAAATATTACACAACTTGATTGTTTTTTGTGTATTTTTACTCATGTTAACCTAGGCCTTTTTGTTTGGTACCATACCTCTGAACAAGGTTAAATTTGCAAATCTAAAACTGTTAACAATTTCTTGTTTTTAAATGTGATCCTGGATGGTCAACAGTTTACATTTCATGTTTTTTTTAGCCAGTACTATAAAACACATTTTATGGGTGCTCGTGATTTACCTTTACTGTATACAGTAAGTAGATTACTTATGTTATATTTGCTGTAGAAATGGTAATATTCTCCCTCTTTATTTAACAGAAAGGTTAACATTTTTATTTATTAGAATGAGCCCAACGTGTTGTTTAAGTGGTTATGAGTTGTGTTTTGCATAGCTACATTCAATAAAACGCCAAAAAACTATTATTTATTAAGTTTCCAATTCCACCCGATTAATCGATTAATCGAACCAATAATCGTCCGATTAATCGATCGTCAAAATAATCGTTAGTTGCAGCCCTAATCTATTTTATTGTTAATATTTTGTGAGTATTGGGAATAATCCAGTAATTTTTAAGGCTATCAAAATAGACTTTGAAGGTCTTCACAGCTCGCCACTGTAAGATGTAAATATTGTGTTGGACTGAAAAAAAAAATTAAAACTAGATCAATATCAACAACTCCATCAATCTAAATGTTCCTCATATGTCCTCCTTGTCCTTCTTTAGGAAACCCAAGAAAACATGTCTGCTTTTTACAGGGCAGTCAAATCTGACACTAAGTGGTGTGCTTTAGTTTATAAAAGACCATGTAGAAGATAAAGTGTGTGAATCACAAAGAGAGTCCGGCCGCTAATGGATCCACTCTGTTATCTAAGGCAGAGGATAGCGTCCTGTGTTTGTGTGAGTAATTCCAGCAGCAACGCCGGGATGACAGACAGAGCCACGAGGGAAGTTAACAAAAAGTTAAAGTCAGGCGAGGAGAGACGGGTGCGTGGAGACAGACGGTCAGAGAGACCTCTGAAACTGAGACAATGCACCCAGGAATGTGTAATTATCAGTGTGTGTGTGAGAGACGGTGAAGCATTAGCAAAGCAGAAATGGAGGTCTGCCTCAACAGCAGCTATTCTAATAATGACCGTCTTTGTCACAGACAAACTAATGTAGCTGTGGCGTCGCCCATTGTGTTCACAAACATGCATGTGTATGCACGTGCACGTACACACAAGTGGCTGAGTAAGGAATGGTGTCTCCTAATGGTCCAAGGTGAGGTTTAGACTCTGAGTGTTGACATTGTTTGCAGAGCTCCTCGAGCTGAGGTGGAACACCGATCATACACACAAGCAGAAATACACACACAGACATACACACATCCATGCACACACACACACACACACACACACACACACACACACACACACAACCACATACAGAATTACACATACACACAAACATACATGCCGACTAATGTCCTTGCCTGGAAAAGGGTGAAAATGCCCCCTGCAGGTCAGGGACAGGGTCCTGCCCCAAGTGGAGGAGTTTAAGTATCTCGGGGTCTTGTTCATGAGTGGGGGAAGGATGGAGCGGTAGATCGTCAGGCGGATCGGTGCGGCGTCAGCAATAACTAGGACGCTGCATCGATCCGTTGTGGTAAAGAAAGAGCTGAGCCGAAAAGTAAAGCTCTCGATTTACAAGTCGATCTACGTTCCAACTCTCACCTATGGTCACCAGCTGTGGGTGGTGACCGAAAGAATGAGATCGCGGGTACAAGTGGCCGAAATGAGCTTCCTCCGCAGGGTGGCTGGGCTCTCACTCAGAGATCGGGTGAGGAGTTTTGCCATCCGGGAGGAGCTCAGTGTCGAGCTGCTCCTCCTCCAGGTTGAGAGGAGCCAGATGGGGATGCCCCCCGAGCGCCTCGCTGGTAAGGTGTTTCGGGCACATCTCACCGGGAGGAGACCAAGAGGCAGATCCCGAACCCACTGGAGAGACTATGTCTCACAGCTGGCCGGGAAACGACTTGGGATTCATCCGGGTGAGCTAGAGGATGCAGCCAGGAAGAGAGAAGCCTGGGCTACCCGTCTTGAGGTTGTTACCCCCGCGACCCGGCCCCGGGTAAACAGAAGATGACGGATCACATTTAACAAAACGGAACGTAAACTTGCAAACATACACATGCACATTTACATATATATACACATATACAGCTCATGTGGAAACTCAGAAACATATGTACAGTAGACTTATATACGTGTACACAAATACACATGCACGGAGACATAGACACTAACACACACATAATTCAATCAATAAAAAATATTCAACGTAATTTTAGTTCATTTAACTTTGTATATCACGTTTAATCAGTTTAAATGGCTCTTTCGTTTTTTTTTCCTTTTAAAAGGATTCTGGCATGAGGCACTAAACACAAACACACACATACCCTACCATCCTGCTCTCACAAACCCACAAACACATCTATTTTATTCCAGGAAACCCCCCTCACCACCGAAACTTAGTTAAAAGGCTGCAGGAAGTGATCTCATGGTCCAAGCACCTGATTGGCTAACGCTTACCGTCAACGTTTTTTTGTTTTTATTTACTCACTCTATTCGTCCCTCACCAGGGAAATTTGTTTGCTGCACTCCTTACACCGCAGCAGGCTGCCACAACGGCGCCAATGGTGGGAGAAACGGGGGTAAGGTGTCTTCTCCAAGGACCCAAGATTTAAATTCAGTGGATGCGAACTTGCGAACTTCCGGTTGACTTCCAGTCCGCGGGCGAACGCTCTAACCACTGAGCTATTGCCTCCCCCATCACCGTCTTTCATGTAATTGATTAATAACTTCTTTATGTTTCCATTTTTTCTCTTCTTCCACGTTCAACTTTATGGTAATTTTTTTCTTAGATTTTGTACTTTTTCTTTATTATTGAATTCGATTTTAGTTTTAAAAATTTCTAGACATATTTTTCACCCTAAAATTAAAGCATAGGGTTATTTAAAAAGCTAATACAATTTTTTCTAATCGACAAGTTTGGGAGGATTGTACATGTAAATGATTAGTTAAAGGTCCTTTTTTCCAGGAAATCGAAATGTTAACCATTATCCCAACATTTTAATGATCAACTTGGATTGTGGACTTTTCCCATTTGCTCTAACGAGGACTTTTTACTCTCTGAATTAATTGTACCCTTGAGATTTTTTCAGGTGTGAAGTTTTAATTTGAATTTTGATTGTAGTTTTGTTGGGATTCTGTTTGGATCTGAAATCCAAAACGTGGAATTTCACTGTTTCCCAAAATTAATCATAGGTAATGGTTTGTACGATGAAGATTAGTCAGAGAAAAACAGAGTGCATGTGTGTGAATGAGAAGGATCCAAATGGAAAAGTGAGGTTACAGGGAGAAGAGATAAAGAAGGTGGAAGATTTTAAGTACTTAGGATCAACAGTCCAGAGCAATGAAGAGTGTGGAAAAGAGGTGAAGAAGCGTGTGCAGGCAGGCTGGAACGGGTGGAGGAAAGTATCAGGTGTGATGTGTGACAAAAGAGTTTCAGCTAAAACGAAAGGGATAGTGTACAAAATCGTGGTGAGAGCGGCCATGCTGTTTGGTCTAGAGACAGTAGCACTGAAGAAAAGACAGGAAACGGAGATGAAGATGCTGAGGATCTCTCTGGGAGTGACCAGGATGGACAGGATCAGAGGAACGGCACATGTTAGAGGTTTTGGAGATAAAGTCAGAGAGGCCAGACTGAGATGGTTTGGACATGTGCAGAGGAGAGAGAGAGTACATCAGAAGAAGGATGCTGGATTTGGAACCACCAGGAAAGAGGTCTAGAGGAAGACCAAAGAGGAGGTTCATGGATACAGTGAAGGAAGACATGAAGATAGTTGGTGTGACCAAAGAGGATACAGCAGATAGGGTTAGATGGAAGAAACTGACTTGCTGTAGCGCCCCCTGAAGGGAAATGCCGAAAGTAGAAAAAGAAGAACGTTAGTACAATGACTGCTCATCAAGATCAACGTATTCTTAAAAAATATGGCTGATGCCCTCTTTGATCCTCACTAATGATGTCAAATATAAATCATAACCAGTTAATGAGACCGGTTATTAAGAACAGACGAATAACGAGCGAGTTACGCTCAGGGGAAGAACAAGCTGTTTTCTAAATGCTGAAAAACGATCTGCTGGGCAGTACCAAAGAGAACAAAGACTTTATTATTATTATCATCCAATCAATTGTCCTCTCTGTCCCAACCTTCAGTCATGCAGCCAAACTGTAGTGTGTGTATGTGTGTTTCTCCCAGGATCTCCTGGCCGTCCAGGTCATGGGAATCAAACGCGGTGGCCGACAGTAAACACAGCTGAGGTCAGATGGGAGGAGGAAATGGATTTTATGTGGTCATGCAGTGTTTAGAAAGTTTAAAAAGTAGTTTTGAAAAGAGGTTTCTTTTGTCTGTGTTTTAAGGAAGCCTGTAGAGACCAAAACTGAAGCAGGGAACAGAATAATCCTGAGGGAATGAGATAGTAAACATACGGTCTTATGATCAGTATGTCATTTATTTATTTATTTTTTTTAATTTATTTTATCTTCACATACTCTATTGATCCCTCAGTGGGAAAATTTGTGTGCTACACTTCTACACCGCAGCAGGCTGCCACGACGGCACCATTGGTGGGAGAAACGGGTAGGTATCTTCTCCAAAGACCCTAGACATGAACTCAGTGGAAATCGAACCCGCAAACTTCCGGTTACTTCCAGTCCGCGGGCGAGCGCTCTACCACTGAACTAGCCCCTCCCCCCATGTTATTTTGTTTTTTTGTTCACATGTATGAACAAAATAACTCAAAAAGTAATTGTTGGATTTTTATGAAATTTTTTGGACATACCCATAATGAGAAGATGAGGAAGTGATTACATTTTGGTGGTGATCCGGGTCACCGTTTGGGTTCAGGAATGTTTTAAACTTTTACTTTGTTACTATACTTAAGTAAAAAAAATGTGTACCTGTACTTTACTTAAGTAAAATTTGACACCTGTACTTTTTACTTTTACTTCAATACATTTTAGAGAAAATATCTGTACTTTTACTCCGCTACTTTTTATAAGTGTGTTTTGCATTTTTTGTTACTTTTTTGTTCAGGAATTTGAAAAATATACAGTTTTTTTAGCGCATCTTGGAGCCACTTTGCCAAAATCAACCTGTAGAGGGAGCAGTTGATCACCTGCGGTCTCCAAGAGGGAGAAGAAGTAATGAATCTCGGACCAATCAGAATCGAGAGTAATTGTTTTTCGCAGTCATTTACCACCAAAAACTAACATCAAATATAGCAATTGGAAAAGATTACATTTTGGTGGTGATCCGGGTCACCTAAGGGTTCAGGAATGTTTTAAACTTTTACTTTGTTACTATACTTAAGTAAAAAAAATGTGTACCTGTACTTTACTAAGTAAAATTTGACACCCATACTTTTTACTTTTACTTCAATACATTTTAGAGAAAATATCTGTACTTTTACTCCGCTACTTTTTAAAAGCGTGTTTTGCTTTTTTGTTACATTTTCGGTCAGGAATTTGAAAAATATACAGTTTTTTTAGCACATCTTGAAGCCGCATCGCCAAAATCAACCTGTAGAGGGAGCAGTTGATCACCTGTGGTTTCCAAGAGGGAAAAGAAGTAATAAATTGAGGACCAATCAGAATCGAGAGTAAACATTTTCCGCAGTCATTCACCGCCAAAAAAACCAACATCAAATGTAGCACTACTTAAAAAAGAGCCAGAAGATCGTTGTTCGTTGTGTTTACTTTTAAATAAAAAGTCGAGCCATCATTACATGGTGTATTTATCTGTGACCCTACAGCACAAAAAAATAACATTTGAATTATGGTTGAATACTTTTACTTTTTACTTAAAAAGTAAAATTTTACACCAATTACTTTTGTATTTTTACTTAACTATTGGTACTTTTGCTTTTACTTTTTTTTTTTGCCTAACTATCTGGACTTTTTTTTAAGTACAAAAAGTGAGTACTTCTTCGGCAACTGGAACAATGGCTGACATTGTATTTTTATATTGCATTGCCTGGAAGCCTAGTGATAGAGAACAATTGAAATATTTTAATTATCCTCTGATGAGCTACTCCAGATGACGTGGCCCATGGAGGCTTCAATTTACTGGATAATTCGGCAGTTCTTCTTTTATAAATACTGGTAATGACATCTATAACTGTGACACCGGAACAGCTGTGTGGTGACTAACATTTTTATATCTCATTGTATAAAACCACAGCCCATCCTCATGACACAAACACAAAGACACACACCCCCTAATGCTACAAACACTACCTCCCCTGATGTAGCACGTTGTCACCCAACCAGTTGTAATAGGAAGGAGGTGATGTCAGCTGACTCGCTTCCACATTTCCCCCGGTCCACCTCTCCGTGTTTCCACCACCATCAGCTCTATGACGTAAATGTCCGGTGTTGGATAAAAGAAAAAGGCCATAAAATTATTCTCCACCCAAATCTTCACTTAACAGCTGTCGCTGTAATAAGACTGAAATTTTTCTTTGTAAAAATGAGGGAGGAAGTTTGGGAAGGAAGTGATGTAATACACCTTTAGAGTCAGATGTTGGTATGAAAGAGTACGTTCTGATGTGAGCATGTGCTGCTGTACGGTTGTTACAGAAGTATTTGCTTCAATAGTTATTCCTCTCCACCTGCACATGATTAAATAAAATGACTTGAGACCTCTGCGACAGACTGGCGACTTGTTCGGGGTGTACCCTGCCCTCGCCCTAAATCAACCCCTGCAGCCCCATAAGGGACAGATGGATAAGAAGGTGACTGACCAACTGACTAACTTGAGACCTTTCTATTAGAATGACTCGGTTGAGGGACATTAGGTGTGCGGAGGTGCTCCTTGGGCTGCCTGGGTCGGGCACCTGGCTGGGTGTTGGGCTGTGGTGGCTGCATATGGGGTAGCCTGGCCCTGCTGGGCCCCCGGTTGAGTCCTGGCTTGGGGATTGTCGGGTCCCTGGGCAGTTGTTAGAATTGATCATGAAAACAGTTTAGATTAAAAAAAGTTGGACAAATTTGGATATATTTCATCTAAATCCACACATATGAGTATTTTAATGATATTTTGACTCTGAAATAGCTAGCGGTGGATTGTACATTTCACACCAAGACCTTCAATAGTGCTCAACCTGCATTGATCGGGCCACTATAGTGAATTAATACAATAAAATATCTTAAATATTTTGATTCATAAAATACTAAAAATTTTGAGTCGAGAAATAAAAGAGATTTTCATCTGATAACTCCGTTATGAAGATTATAACATACTTGTATCATACTTGTATTTTTTTTTTTTTGGTAGTTGAAAATTGAACCGCACCTTAAAGAAACAGAAATTTCTTTTTTCGTCTTTAATATGATCGAACATAATTAATAACACTGTCAGGTTTGAAGTTTCCCAATTGGAGCGGTACAAGGAATTATCAAAAATACCAACTTAATCTTTGTGACAGAATTATTCTGTTTTCTGTTCCTTTGAAAGTGTTCTCTTCCATCGTCTTCCCCTTATCCAGGGCCGGGTCGTGGGGGCAACAGCCTCAGAGGGAAAGCCTAGGCTTCTCTCACCCCGTCGGCATCCTCCAGCTCACCCAGAAGGATCCCGATTCGTTCTCCAGCCAGCTGTGAGACATAGTCTCTCCAGCGGGTCTGGGATCTGCCTCTTGGTCTACTCCCAATGGGACTTGCCAAAAATACCTCACCAGTGAGGCACTCAGGGGGGCATCCTGGCCAGATGCCTGAGCCACCCCATCTGGCTTCTCTCGACCTGGAGGAGCGGCTCGACACCACTCCCCCAGTGTTGAGCCGCAGGAGGCTCGACACAGCAGAGTGAGGACAGGACGGCAGAGTTCCTCACCTGATCTCTGAGTGAGAGCCAAGCCACCCTGCAGAGTAAGCGCTTCTAGGCCGCTTGTATCCACAATCTCATTCCTTCGGTCACCACCCACAGCTGGTGAGGGTGGGAGCTCAGATTGACTTGTAAATCTAGAATTTGATTTGAAAGTCTAAATATTGAAAATAAAATAGAACTTTTGTGGCAAATTTAAAGGAACCGATCAATTGTAATTTGATCCCTTTGGAGGCATTTTTTTTTTTTTACCAGCTAATGGATTCTTTATGTTTGGACCTTTCTGGAGGTCCGATGTGGATTTTACAAACTTTCCACCAGTAAAAATAAGTGTTATTATTTGTGATGGAAGGAAAGGGTAAAAAGTTGTGTCAGAGGTTCCATTTGGAGCAGTTTGTCTGATAGGAATCAGCACTTTAATTGAAGTCTTTTCTCATTCTGCTGGAGGACCTCCACTCTGGAAACCACTGGTCCAGAACTGTGGTGGTCAGATAATAACCCCCTGTTTCCCCTTCCGCCCTCCCACTGTTTCCACTCACTCCTCTCTTAACATCCTCTTCTCCTTGAGGCTGCTCTGCTCCTTCTGATCTCCCATCCATCATGTTTTCGTTCTTCTCTTGTGGTTTTCAGGGTCTGTGTTCAGTCTGTGTGTCGCTCTAACATGTCTGTAAACACACGCAGACCAACAGCACGGATGCGTCCCTGACCAGTGATGCTGGTTGGTAGTGATGCACCTGCACTAATGATGCATCACTACAAAAAGCAATCAGAAAATTAATAGAATAAAGAGAACTACTTTATGTCATTAGTATAATTTTTTAATCCCAATTAAAAAAAAATTATAGAAATAGAAAATTCTGCTTTCCTTGTTTATTTTATTTAACAATCAAAAGGTCTAATTAGATTAGAAAGATACTTTATTGAACCCTAATGTTAATGTCCCGTTCCGTCGTCTTCCATTTATCCGGGGCCAGATCACGGGGGCCACAGCCTCAGACGGGAATCCCAGGCTTCTCTCGCACCGGCTGCATCCTTCAGCTCATCCGGAAGGATCCCGAAGCGTTCCCCGGCCAGCTGTGAGACATAGTCTCTCCAGCGGGTCTGGGGTCTGCCCCTTGATCTCCTATCAGTAGGACATGCCCAAAACATCTCACCAGCGAGGCACTCGGGGGGGTATTCTGACCAGATGCCCGAACCACCAAATCTGGCTTCTTTCAACCTGGAGGAGGAGCCGGTTGACACCGAGCTCCTCCCGAATGGCAGAGCTCCTCACCCTATTTCAGAGTGAGAGCCCAGCCACCCTGCGGAAGAAGCTCATTTTGGCCACTTGTACCCGCGATCTCATTCTTTCGGTCACCACCCACAGCTGGTGACCATGGTGAGGGTAGGAATGTAGATCAACTTGTAAATCGAGAGCTTTACTTTTCAGCTCAGCTCTTTCTTTACCACAACGAATCGATGTAGCGACCTAGTTATTGCTGATGCCGCATTCGTCAGTTGATCTCCCGCTCCATCCTTCCCCCTCTCGTGAGCAAGACCCCGAGATACTTAAACAACTCCACTTGGGGCAGGACGCTATCCCTGACCTGCAGTAGCATTCCACCATTTTCTGGGCGAGGAAAAGGGTAATGTTGTTTATTGTGGAAAATTTGGCCAAAACCTCTATCTTTGGATTATTGCTATGAATTAACTTTAAAAAATATTTGAAGATTTTGTTCAGGATTTAAAAACATTGGTTTAGTCTTTCCTTGCAAATTAATCTTGTACTAAATTAAAATCTCTATTTAAAAGTCTAATTAGATTACAATAAATATGTGACAAGATTAGCTGTGAAGATTTTTTTTTGCCTGTTCTTTTTTTGTCATTTTGTGTAAGATTTTTCTCTGGCCTGGAAATTGGTTGGCAGGATGTAATCCTGCTGACAACGCCAGTTTGTTACCGGTGGCCGAGTGGTAACAAACAAATTTCTTAGCAGGTTCTGTTTCGCAGGGAGATAAAACTCAGGGTAGAGTCAAAACATGAATTTAATCCAAGACAGCTCTTCATAGGTATCAAACCACACTCATCCTAGTTCAACATTTTTAAAAACTTACAAACTACAAAATTACTAGCAGTTAGCAACGGCTAGCTTTTGTTGTTCTTCAAAATAAACGACAAAATAAACAACAACCCCTGTCAACTGTCAGCATCCATAACACAACAATCGTTGCTGTCATGGTAACAACATAATAATACTAAAACATTTGGCAAATTCGATATCTCAATGTCTTCTAAGTACCCTCTCAAATGTGGCAGCTAATAGGTGAATATTGAATTTCTCAGCAGTTCACTTCTTTTCTTCTACCTGTTATGCACTTGCTGAGTGACAAATAGCCTGTGGGCGGGGGCATTGATCCACCCGGAAAAGAAACATTTGATTTAAACCATAAGGTCACCGACAATTATGATGACTTTGAACCGTCATCTCCTCCTGGGAATTGATCAATCTAACTAAAAGAAGCTGAATATGGTTTAAGGTGAAGTTCATAGCTACACACACACACACACACTACAGTAATAGACACACGATGTAAGCAGTCAGAAGGACCGTTTGAAAGACGATCTGCCTGTTTACTTGTTGACCTTTCACTGAACTGCGGTCAATCCACCACCCATGGCACCCTGTCCTTGTGGGTAAACTGAATAGTTCGACACAATTACTCCACTCGTATGGAAATGCTCCGAAACGCAAGACAAACAGCAGACAGATTGAATGATGGAAGCCTGTAATTAGCATAAATGAGGATGAGAGGTTTGCAGGAATACAAATAAAATGTAAAAAGGCTCGTGTTTATTGTCTGATTTGTTTGTGAAGAATGCAGAAGGAGGCGGTGATTACAGGAACCCTAACCTCACCACCAGATAAAGATCAAGATGGATGGATAAAGGATCAAAGGAAAGGAGTGGGACGCAGAAACAAAGTAAAATGAAAATTTGATGGACAGTTTCATCTCGAAAACATTATTACAAGAAACTTGGAAAAACTCCAACTTGCAAATTGACTTGAGGGACGCTCTTTTCAATACCATTTGTTTGATATATTCTGGGATTTTGAAAACACAAAGCTGTTCTATAGGTTTAAAAAGAGCCTCTGCAGTTTTTTTTTTTGAGCACCATATCCCTAATGTATGTCTTTCTTTTATCCATTGAAAACCAAGTGGGCAGCAGCTAAACCAGGAAACTCCTCACTTTTTTACATAATATTTCACTGAATGTGCATTAATATCTATATGATGAGTTTTCTGTAATAGTTTTAGTTTAAAATAAATCACTTTGTTCAGAGCAGATAGTCCAAGACTAAGCTAGCTTCAAGCTAACAATAATCTTTTATACCTTTAACGGGAAAAAGTTTTTAACCTTTTTTCTTACTCTAAACGGCCGTACACGCTTTCGAACTAACAGGGAACAGGAAGAAAACACCTTTCAGGAAGTTGTTCACTTCTCATTTAATCTCGTTTTAATGTTTCGCCCGTAACTAATGTGACCGTTTTCGGCCGCTACGCCCTGTAAAGGGTTAAATGCCAAAGTGCAGGTAAATTATATGTAGTGCTTTCACCCACGTGACTGAAACCCGGAAGTCGGCCATTTTGAATGCATATATCAGTCTTAAACCATCAACAAAGCAGTTGATATTTTCATCTTTTGGCCCCATTCAGAAGTACGATTAGTTCTCCACATTATTAGCGTGATATTGCAGAAAAGTTGTGTTGCAGCTGGAGAAAATAAACAATATCTAGTAAAACTACATCACAACTACACCAATCAAATGTAGTTTTTCTAAAAATTGTCTTTTTTTGTCCACTCCAAGACTAGCCGATTTCCTGCCATATCACGCTAACGGTGAGAAAAACTAATTGAACCTCTGAATAGTACCAAAAGATGACAAAAAATATTGCTTTGACAATTGTTTCATACTAATCTATGCCTCCAAAATGGCCGACTTCCGGTTTGGTGAAATCTGAGGGCTACACCAGATCAAATTGATAAGTTGCACTTCCTGCTTATTGTAGCCAAGAATAATGAAGACTAAGTTATTTAATAGTGAAAAGAATCATCAGCAATGTGCTCAGGACCTTAAAAGGCCAACCTTTTCACCAATTGATTTCTGGACTGAGAAAGCTTCTCGGATAAGTAGCGAAATATCTTCAAACTCAACTTAAGTCCAAATGAATGATGCCCAACCTGCAACTTCACTGTAACGTTATACAGTACTTG
Organism: Neostethus bicornis; assembly: GCA_902685375.1. Classification (NCBI taxonomy): domain Eukaryota; kingdom Metazoa; phylum Chordata; class Actinopteri; order Atheriniformes; family Phallostethidae; genus Neostethus; species Neostethus bicornis. Next base: position 5,344,864 of record LR738543.1, read on the forward strand.
AAGTTTTGCTTAGAATTCAGTTTATAACTTATTTTGTTTTTATAACTGTTTGCAAACTACATATTTTATCGTTTTTGCTGCAGAGAAGACGTCATACCAGAAAACTTTGGCTTTGAGTTTGGAACTGCTCTTTAGAGTCGAGTTTTACTTTGTGTACGACATGTCTTTTCACAATAACATCCACATATTTGGTTTTGGATAAGGTTAGTTGGGCTTCCAACCAGATTTGGTATTTGTCTGCAAAGAAACCATTTACAAAATAACGTGATTCATTCCTAATTATGTAGTTTGTCTTTCTAATTTAACTTGTAAAAACTGCTTAAATCCCATCCAATGAGATTCAACATTGTTATAATAACGTGCTAAGTTTAGAGTTGAATTCAAGTGATCATTTTAACCATAAAACAAAGAGCAAGCAACAAAAATTGACTTTCACACATTTCCACGCCTGTAGTTCATTGTGCAATTTTTATTCCACTCAAAGTCCAACCTTCACATTAATATGATTTGTCTTTAAATGTGCACATCAGTAAAATCCTTTGAGGCATTGCACTTTACCGGCCTGGTAACTAGTCTCCATGGTTACATTGACTAATTTCCTGGTGATTTGATTGGATGATGGAAGCTCAGTGATGTTTCCTTTGGGATTTTTGCAACCATCCCTGCATGGCACTCTGTATGGATTACACAGAGGACAAAGAGTGAAATGGACAAAATTCAATAAAGACCAAAATAAAATATCCTTTATCGAATTATTTATTGATGAATTATTAATATGTTAAAAGCCAGTCGTGCAATATCTTCGAAAAGATCTACAAAATCATTCCCTTGTGAAAAAGAAACTCACTTTCATAAATGTAGCTTTTAGAATATTGATTTATATTCGATACACACCAAACACATTTCAGTCAACACTCCAGCACAGCTTTTGTAAAGGGCCTCTTATCCAGTTCATCCAAGTTAACAGCGCTTCAGTGCACTTGTTCGAACATGAAATGTCGTGTGGTGTCAGTGCATCTTAGCAAAACACAGAAATGGAAAACAAGTGAAAAACAGCTGATGATGTGGTTAAAATGATCCGGATAAACAAAGACGAAAACAAGGAGGTTGGTGGACCGCTTTGTGGAAAATGGTTGTGGCAACTGAAACATTGTAAGTCAGAGGAAGTACTTCCTCTGGTGTCTTGGCCGATGCTCAGCTTCCACTTGTGGTCAACTGGATTTATGGCCCATGGGAAACCAAAGGGCTCCAAAGTGTCAGCCATGGAGTCACACACAGTAATGGTAGATCTGAGCTCTTTAATCTGCAATACATCACCAGATGTTTTTTGGGTTTTGAGGAACCTGGAGAAAAGTCAAAATAGGAATGAAAACAGTTTTCATAAGTGTATTGGAAGGTTGCAAAAGATTATTTAATAATTTCCATATTAGGCGCAGAAAAGGTTTATTTGGATTCTCACTATACGGTAGTGTTCATTTCCCACAATGCTTCAGCCCTATAGCCTACCTTGCAGATCGGGGGTGGTCAAAATTTCTGACACCTGGACCAAAAAAGGTTCTTCATAAATTCTTAAAAATACCTCAAATGTTGGAGGAGAAACTTGGAAAGGTTTTTTTTCCTTTCTGTTTTTTTTTTTTATTATTATTATTTTTTCACATTTTAACATAACGTCACTTTACCAAAAGTGCTTTGCAGTGAAACAGATATAGTGTTGAAAAGTTCTTGGCTAAGCCCTCTCTGGACACCAGTTGCAGGTGGGACGTAGGTCGGTAGAAGTCAATCACAAATTCCTTGGTCTTGGAGGCATTATTTGGACCAATGGCTTCCCATTCAAGAGTTGGTAAACACATAAGTCAACTGAATTAGCTTTCCAAGGTGTTAAACCTGAACTTTGCAGCTGCAATTAAAAATAACTCAACTGGAAAACGTCAAATTCCATGACCCAGAAAAACTATTTCAGACTGAATCACAAGTTTTTGACAGCTAGTTTGAATTATAACAAATGACAAAATCTTGCTACAAATGATGGAATTACATTAAATGGGGCTTGCTTTTTAGCTTTTGGATATTTTGTAGTAAGTCTATGAGACCCGTAGTTCCTCAGAAAGTCTGAATTTAATCAATAAAGTAACAGCAAACAAATCTTTATATAAACTTTGACTGTTTTTTGTTCCAGCTTAGACGCCTCGTTTTGGTTCAGGTCAGGTCAGATTGGTTCAGATCAGATTTTTTTAGTGAAACTCACCACACAAGACAAAAACAATGGCTGACGTAGGTCTTACACAGTTATCAAGGCTATGTCCACACGTAAGCTGGGTATTTTCGAAAACACATATCTGCTCTCCTCCGTTTTAGGAAAACGCTCGTGTAAACATGTAACTGTTTTCAAAATAGCCGTGTCCACCTGCATCCATATAAAAACGCTTCTGAGTGCGATTATGAGCATGCCAGACCAGTAGTTGGCAGTATTGATGAAAACGTAAGTTCCGAGTTATCCAATCAGAGCACCTCTCTTGTCCTTGTTTTGTAAACAAGATTGCACACGAATGATTTATGTGCATTACTTGTCGCAGGTAGTGACGCATAAAAACGCAAATCTCCGTTTTTGCACGTCCACACGCAAACGCAAGAACTGAGTTTTCCAAAATCTCCACTTTGGCCAGAGTTTTCAAAAACGTCGGTTTTGGGTGGAACAAATCTCTGTTTTCCTGTGGACGGCAGGTCAAAATGAATAAAAATGTGTGTGTTTTCAAAAATATACTATGTGTGGACAGGGTCTAAGTCGACCCCACATTGGCTGCTGTGCCCAGAGAAAAGAGGCCGTAATCTTGTGCTGCTGGTCATACCTGCGGTATCTATTAAACTGTGGTAATGGATGCAATACCAGAGCACTGTGGGGTGTACTCATATTCGGCAGACTATTGAAAGCACAGCTCAGAAATTTCTATTCACAAGACTAAATATTTTAGAGTATAATTTTATTTAACTGCATTTTCAACCACTAGTGAAATTATAGCCAGCTAACATTCACTCTACGTTTACTGCCGGGTTATTCCCCAGCTATAAAGGTGGAGATTTTATGAATCATAAAAACTAAATCATTGACTTAGATTACACCAGAATGCTGCTGTCGAAATAAAACTAATATTCTTGGAACAAAACAACTTTTATACCTGCACATCTGATTGAAGAATTTTTAGCAGAGTTGCAAAGTCTGGTGTATTCTTGCCAGTGGTCGCATATGTCAATACCACAGTAGGGGAAAGGGGTGTGAAGTATCTAATTTTCCTTTTAGACAGCAGAGCAAATCAAGTCGTGGTTTTTGAATATTTGGTGCAAATGTTACAGTAAGAAGCAAGATCATATACAGTAAATCTGATAAATTAGACCTATATGACATGATATCAATGATTACATACAATACAAACATGTTTTGACGCATTATAAAATGATATATTGACCCTTTAGGCACATCCATTTGTGGCTGGAGGAGTTGGTTCGGTTCCGGGGGAGCTGAGGAGAAGGAGTCGATCTGGAGGAGGTGTGGAAAAGAAGACTTTCTAGAGGAGGTGCTTCGGGCTCGGTGTTTTTGCGGTTTGCATGTAAACGTCCGGATGCTCACTTGAGGAACTGAAGGGGCACATTCGGACCCAGTGAAATACAGGGAGGCCAGTTTGGTGTTCTTCTCTGCAGCCAGGCTTTGTGACCCATTCCGGACTCCAGCTTTTGGGTTGCCAAGTTGGACACAATGCGACTGGACTGGGACACCGGTGGATTGGGGTGAGGGGCCATCGAGGTGTTAAACACCAAGTGTTTGGACTGCAGCACTCAAATTTTCCTTCAGGGATTCTTCTTCTTTTCCTTTCGGCATTTCCCTTCAGGGGTCGCCACAGCAAGTCAGTTTCTTCCATCTAACCCTATCTGCTGCATCCTCTTCGGTCAAGCCAACTATCTTCATGTCTTCCTTCACTGTATCCACGAACCTCCTCTTTGGTCTTCATCTAGCCCTCTTTCCTGGTGGTTCCAAACCCAGCATCCTTCTGCCGATGTACTCGGTCTCTCTTCTCTGTACATGTCCAAACTATCTCAGTCTGGCCTCTCTGACTTCATCTCCAAAACCTCTAACATGTGCTGTTCCTCTGATATACTCATTTCTGATTTTAGGGATTAATAAAGTATATTGAATTCAATTAATAGACTGAGGAATTTGGAGAAATTCTAAAAATCAAATCAAAACTGTTTTTATTCTCTTGTGTCATCCTAAACTGAACTCATTATTGGCACAATGTTCTCCGAACGGATGAAGAGCAGGTTTTACAGGGCTTGAGTGACTCCATCTCTAAATTCAACCTTAAATTTACATCCCGGTCTCAGCATTTTATCTTGCCAACCTATTTTCTGGCAGGTAGAAATTGATGCTCAGCTCCACGTTCAACGCACGTCACGATGGCCTGCAGGCAGTGGTTGAACAAAGATGTGATTTATACGATGTATTTGTCACATGGCAACAATATCATCATGGAGGGTTTTTTTTACATCTGTACAGTTTCACATCTGCATAGAAAAACACTTTCAGCATCAGACCAGCTTAGAGATACTCAGTGTGTGGGCAAAAAGGAAAAAAAAAAAAACATTAGCAGGACATGAGATAAAACCGTGGCATTAAAAAATGATGCACAATGGATTTTTCACCAGGTGGTGGAATTTGTACCTGATAACAAAGAGAGCAGCCGGTGGTTTGTTGCTCAATCAGATTGAGCAGCTATCGGTCTACTTAAGGCTTATTAAAGATCCAATTCCACTGAGGAAACAGTTCCCACTGGAATAAGATCTCCCATCAACGTCCGGCTCTGAAAACAGATAGATCAGAGGTTGTTGGCTTAAATCAGCAAGCAGCAATGCACTTCCAAACAACATCTACTTCCAGCTCAATAAATCCACTGATTGCTCAAATTAAATTGGAAGAAGCTCTGTAGTCAGAGAAAACGATGCATCAAAAAAAAAAGAAGCAGAAAGAGAAAATCTCTACGGTAAAGATGAGAAAGCTTTAAGGTTCGTTCTAAAGCCTAAAGCTAATAAACTAAACTGTTTGCATTCAATCAATATCAGATTAAATGATTGTGTGCCGTAAAAGCGATGATTAACCAAGAACTGCTTCGTTATTTAACCCTTACAGCTTCCTTAGCTGCAGTTTGCACATCCAAGAAAAAAAAAAAAAAGCAACTCCCCGCCCAAGGAAGTAGGCAAGTAAGGACCATGTCGTGAAAACAGGCGACCACACATTCATGCATGCACAGTAATGCAATCGTTGGTACACCTGGCAGGAGCCTTGAGACGCTTCAGCACATCCAAAACTGCGCTGCCAGGCTCCTGATAAGGAGGCGAAAATTTGACCACATCACACCTGTTCTTAAATCACTTCACTGGCTTCCCATCCGTTTCAGAATTCACTACAAAATCTGCCTCCTCACCTACCAATGTGTCCATGGAAATGTCCCAACTTACCTCCCTGAGCTCCTCTCTCCACTTATCAACCCAAGACACCTTCGCTCAAATTCCACCCACTGCCTCCACCAGCCCAGGACCAGGCTGACCACAATGGGGGACAGAGCCTTCCAGGCCGTTGCCCCACGACTGTGGAATGAGCTCCCGGAACTCCTCAGGGCCACAAAGTGTGGACACTTTCAAAAAAGGCCTAAAGACATTCATTTTTAATAGGGCTTTTAATTTTTGATTTCATGATTCTTTGTTCAGAATGTAGATTTTAGTTTTTGAAATGTTTTTATTGTTTTTACCTTTCTATGTAGCGCTTTGGGATTTTTTCTTAAAATGTAAGGCGCATTACAAATAAAATGTATCATTATTATTATTATTGTAATCCCAGAAAAGTCACCAGTGACCAAACTGCCTCATTTGCATATTTTAGAAGGGTGGGATGAAGCATTGAGGTTGGCTGATTCCACAGAGTACGGGTATTTTTTTGCTTAAACCAATCATTACCTTTTTGTCGGAACTCTGCAAATATTTCCTTTGTTTTAGCTTTAACTTTTCAATATTGGGAAACAGCTCGGCCGCCCTCTACGCTCAGCCAACGCGCTACAAACTCAGACAGATACGTTTGCATTTAACAACGTAGAATCATCTTTATTCGCCAATTGACTGGACGTTCCCTAATGGTTGGCAATTGGAAACCACCTCAGCCAACGAGCTACAAACAGACTCAGATGGACATGTTTTGCATTTGACAACGTGGAATCATCTTTATTCGCCAATTGACCGGACAGTTAATGTGGTTAGCAATTATATGTCAATGTATTACCTGTAGTGAAATGAAACTGGTGCCGCCAGCCTGGCAAGGCTCATCACCAAGGAATTACCCAATTTACGTGCAAAGCGGGTATCCATGATGATTTTTGTCCCAACTGACTTGTTGATAGGATGCAGCTTGCCTTTTTCCCTCTGCTTCTAATATTCAAATGCTTTTGCATCAATTTTATTGTACTTTATCCAAAATTATGGTCTTTGTGACACGTATTTGCAAATTGCCTGATTTCAATTCTATGCTAAGAAAAGCTTCTGAATATCACTTGGTAACTTGAATAAAAAAATACGATTGGACTTGTTGCAAAGTTGTATAAAGTTTGGGAGACCACTTGACTGGTTTACAACGTTGGAATGGGAGCACCCATGAATTTACTGTATCTCTTAAATTTTTAGAACTCAACCCAATGCATGATTGGTGGGAAAAGAAATAGAGTGTAAAATCCTCTGGTTCTTTCTGTCCTGCTGACCACCATCTTATACCTAAAACCGCTCAGTCTGTCTGTTAGACTGTTATGAATTTAGTCCCTCAGCATTTTACTACCAGGTTAATGGTAATAAAATAAAAACCTTGGCGTTTGATTGTTGTAGTGTCAACAAAGCCCGCAGGTGAAATGGCGTCCTCGGACTCAAGCTCATTGTAACAAGGAGACTACTAGAGGTTCTGAAGGTCCTCACTTACTCACTGAAGTCAAGAATTAAACTTTGGAGGACTTTTGTTGAGTGAGAAGTTCGACCACCCAGTCAGTAGCTACTGTAATGAGATTAGTTCCAAATTTTTTGTTTTAAAAAAAAAGCAGTAAGATTTGAGGCAGTCTTTCAGACATACTATTTTTCCATTAAATCCATTAAACCTTTACATGAACAGTGATGTTTGCTGATGACATTGTGATCTGTAGTGTGGGGATGGAAGTGGTGGAGGAAATGATGGAGAGGTAGAGGTTTGCACTAGAAAGAAGAGAAATGAAGATTAGTCAGAGTAAGACAGAGTACATGTGTGTGAATGAGAGGGATCCAAATGGAAAAGTGAGGTTACAGGGAGAAAAGATGAAGAAGATGGAAGATTTTAAGTACTTAGGATCAGCAGTCCAGAGCAATTGAGAGTGTGGAAAAGAGGTGAAGAAGCGTGTGCAGGCAGGTTGGAACGGGTAGAGAAAAGTATCACGTGTGATGTGTGATGGAAGAGTTGCAGCGAAAATGAAAGGAAAACTGTACAAAACCGTGGTGAGAGCGGCGATGCTGTTGGGTCCAGAGACAGTGGCACTGAGGAAAAGACAGGAAACAGAGATGGAGGTAGCAGAGATGAAGATGCTGAGGATCTCTCTGGGAGTGACCAGGATGGACAGGATCAGAGGAACAGCACATGTTAGAGGTTTTGGAGATAAAGTCAGAGAGGCCAGACTGAGATGGTTTGGACATGTGCAGAGAAGTGAGGGAGAGTCCATCGGCAGAAGGATGCTGGGTTTGGAACCACCAGTAAAGAGGACTAGAGGAAGACCAAACAGGAGGTTCATGGATACAGTGAAGGAAGACATGAAGGTAGTTGGCATGACCGAAGAAGATGCAGCCGATAGGGTTAGATGGAAGAAACTGACTTGCTGTGGCGACACCTGAAGGGAAATTTCGAAAGAAGAAGAAGAAACCTTGTTATGTGTCAGTCAGTTTGGTAATCATCTGTCAAATCCAAGCAGTTTGGTTTTGTGTCTACAAAACATGAGGGTTAAAATATCTTTCTTTGTATTTATTGCACTAATAAAATGAACTCACATTATTAACCCTTGTATTATGTTACGGGTCAATTTGACCCATTTCAGTTTTTACTTTGTCCAAAGTACTGGTTAACCATTCTTTATCTTCCTAAAATGTTTTGACTTTTTCTCATTTTGCGTCATGAACTCATGTGCAAAATCTGGACTCTTTGATGTGTAGTACAATGTCTGTGTCGAGTTTGTATACAAATATGATGTTATGGGTCATTTTGACCCGTGCAGTGTAAATCCATGCAAAACAGTAAAAAAACAGGTTAAACTAATCAAATTTTTACTTTGGATTTTATGTACATTGTAAAAAGGAACAAACAATAACTTTTTTTTTCATCAGAACTATTTGTGTGTCAACTTGCTTTATTGTAAATGTTCAACACTTTCCATGTTCTCCGCATGATGGACATAATGTAACTGTGTGTTTTCTGCAGATGTAATTCTTGCATTTCACACAAATGGTACTTGTTTTATTGTCATCTCGGGAGGGACAGACCTGGCATCTTTTCCGTTTCTTCACACCTGTATGAGTCCACAGGACATAGGCATTGTACGCAGACACATCGACAATGTTGAAGAAAATCAACATTGTCGACAATGTTGAAGAAAATCAACATTGTCGACAATGTTGAAGAAAATCAACATTGTCGATGTGTCTGCATACAATGCCTATGTCCTGTGGACTCATATCAACCATGAATGGAATGCCGGCAAATTGTTTCGACGACGGCTTTTCCTGGAGCAACTTGGCAAAGCACTTGTCACTCCGAGGATGCAGAGTCAATCCAGACCACCCAAAACTCCAGCAGCTGCAGCTGTCATTGAAAAAGTCAGGCTCATACCACCCAACCAATCTGCAAATGATCCACTGGATACAGGTGTGAAGAAACGGAAAAGATGCCAGGTCTGTCCCTCCCGAGATGACAGTAAAACAAGTACCATTTGTGTGAAATGCAAGAATTACATCTGCAGAAAACACACAGTTACATTATGTCCATCATGCGGAGAACATGGAAAGTGTTGAACATTGACAATAAAGCAAGTTGACACACAAATAGTTCTGATGAAAAAAAAAAAAGTTATTGTTTGTTCCTTTTTACAATGTACATAAAATCCAAAATAAAAATTTGATCGGTTTAACCTGTTTTTTTACTGTTTTGCATGGATTTACACTGCACGGGTCAAAATGACCCGCAACATAATCAATGTAATTATTTATCAACATAATACAAGGGTTAATCTGAAAGTTTTAAATAGCTTTTTTTTTCCGAACAGCTAATGGATCCTTGAAGTTTGATAGTTTAAAACATAGTGAGTAGCAGAAAAATAAAGACAAACTTATTCTCGTATCTTCCGCTTGTGAGTGAAAGTTCCTTTTCAGAGACAGAGGAAAAAAATCAGATGGAATTATTCATACAGAGAATTCTTCGTCCTGCCAAAAACAGCAGCTGAACAATCCCTTTGTTTTCCACTGCCAAAAACATGTTGTTGCATCAGTGATACAAACAATAAAATATCTGCCATCGACGGTTAGTCGTGACTGTCACCAGAAAGAAAAACATAACATAAACTGAAAACAAGCAGACACCCACACACGGCATCCCACAAACTATGTGTGTGAGGTCTATAATATCTCAAGTCCTATGGGTCATGGTCTTCATTGCAATTTCCTTAATATATGAATAAATTTAACTTTGTGTAGATGTACCAGCCCTCCTCTAAAAACAAGATCTCCATTCTTATTCTGAAGTTCCTGCTTAAAGGCAGTTTGTCCCTTCGACAGAGATAAAGTGACTAGACGACGGGCCCTTGAGGTCCCTTTTTTTGTGGGGAAGGGTGTGAGGGCCCTGGGCCCTTTTCTGCTGCAGTCTGTCTCTTTCTCTCTCTCTCCTGTGAGCAGGAGATGGTGGCTCCATTGCCACAAAGTTCCTGGGAGAGTCCGTCACCACAAAGTGGATTGATTGAGAGCAGCTGCGTCTCTCTTCCTGCTGGCTGCTGCCTGGGACAGATATGCTCTAAGCTCTGCTCCGTATGATCAGGGTTTATTGTATTATTATTGTTAATAAAAGGCGTTAAACCGTCCGCCTGCCTTCCTCTGTTTTGTCGGGGTCTTGAGTCAAACCCCTGACAAAGAATGAAAGATCCTTTGCGATGGCAGCACAGCAATTCTTTGTAAATATTGGGCATACTTTGACATTTTTTTCTTGCTTCTTGTGGTTTGCATCTCCAACCAATAGAAAAATATATTTCCATTCCGTTGTCTTCCGCTTAATTGGGCTGGATCGTGGGGCAACAGCCTCAGACGGCAAGCCCAGGCTTCTCTCACCCCAGCTGCATCTTCCAGCTCACCCGGAAGGATCCTGAGTCATTCCCCAGCCAGGCGTGAGACGTAGTCTCTCCAGATAAAATATATTTAGCACAAAAAACCCTGAAGTTGGAGTGATTAACAGGATCTGGGAGAACGTTTTTTATTCACCACACAAAAGGGTGTGGCTGAAATTTTCAGACTCTCACAGAGTCGACAATTTACTGTTTGTTCCAAATTATTATGCAACTGGAGGTTAAAGTGCGTATGACACATTGTGGTAACTATGCGTAAATCAAATGGAGATATTTGATATTAAAAAATGCCAAGATAAGCACCATCGTAATACTCTTATAAGAAGAGAAATAGTTTTCTACCACTATTGGGCCCATTCATAATTTTCGCTGAGAAAATTGAGCCCTTGACACAATCATCAGACATGATGTAATGAGTGTCACATGGCTGGCTGTATGTAGCTAAACATATTGAGCAGAATTGTTAATGTTTGTTTTATGAGTAGCCATATTACAGTCGTAATTATTAAATTCAGGTATAATTTTGCCAAAATGCCCGACCGATGTGAAGAGGAAGGCTGTGCCAATGTGCCTGGAGATATTTCTGTATTTCTATTCCCGAAAGAAGAGAAGCTGAGGAAACAGTGAACAATGCAGGTACAATAAACCAGGGCTTACTGGAAGCCCACTCATACCATGTCCAGATGTAGCCAACATTTCAACCAGGACTGTTTCCTTCCTACTCCGTCCCTTATGGTTCAACTAGAAATGGAAGTCCACTACAAAAAAACTAAAACCAGGCTCATCGGACTTTGGCAGTGGCAAGCTAGCCTAGCCCTGGCAGGGACACTCAAGAACTGGTGGTGAAGCTTCTTGTCTTAGTTTTGAAAGAGCTCGTATTTTCAGTGCACCGATTTACGTATAAGTACGAGGCCAGCTGGTGAAGTCAGATTTAATTAACATTGTAAAAAGTGAATTTATAAAGATCTTCCATACCACTGTTACCATTCTTATCTTACGTTCACATTTTCAATTTAATTAGAATTGATCTCATTATCTGAAAAGCTAAAAACCAGTTGGTTTTGCAGTGTGCAAGTTTGAAGGGGATCACGTCATTCTAAAAGTGCTGTGGTGAGACCATGCTGGCCTTCCTGCTTTAACGTCTATCAGAAACACTCAAACCTGCCACAGCTGATGCATTATGCTGTGTGGAAATACCAGTACATTTGGGTCATTACTGCTTGTCTCCTTCACGTCGTCCACGAAGACAGGATGCGGGAGATGACATATAGCAAAGGTCACCGAACCAGACAGTGCAATATGCTTCGTGTAGACAGCTCTGCCCCCAGGGAACCCCAAGAAACAATTTCCCACGAATTGTCTCCAACTGAACGACTACATATTTATGTCTCCTTGCAGTTAAAAAGCATCTACTCTCATTAGGAAGAAGTGCACCATCAAGGAAGAGGTTTAATCCATGCCAACGCAGCAGTATGACAGGAATAGATGGACAGAAGACTGGCATAACAAATAGCTCTATAAATCTGCTCCGCTTAGGTGCGTGTTTGTGCGCATTACCCCAGGGATGCATGCCAGTGGTCAAAGCAGCGGTAGTTGCTAGCTTACTATCTGTCTGCATTCCTTAGCTAGGCAGATCAACAAGAGGGTATGATACACCAACACACGCACACATTGCATGCCACAGAGAATAACTGAAGTGACTGAGGTGACAAAGATGTACTTATGGTGGCGTCTTGTTTAATTTCCACCCACAAGGCATTCTTAAGTACGTGAGTAATCCCACTTCTCTCTCTGTTTACCGCGGTGAGATGGACTTAATAGTATTAACATTGTTTTATAACCTAATCATGGCAAAAGTCACCTTGTAATTCCTTTCAAGTCTGAGCTCTGAGCAGAACAATAATTATGCCCAATGACTTGCATTTTGTGCCAGATCTATTTTACTTGTACTGAGTTTGGGTCCAGTTTTTTTTGGAACTTTTTTTATTGTTGATGCAACGTCCAACAAGGTGTTGCACACTTTTTTCCTAAATTTACACACCTTGCCTGGGCAGCAAAAACTCAGGATTCACAAAATCCTCCGGGACTTCATTTTTTTAGGTAAGACTGAGAGGAGTCTAAACTTCGCCGCTGAGTCTGGTGCCCCCAACTTCAGATGAAGCGAAAGACCACACGCAATTGAATCTAACAACCGTGCTTTTCATTGCTAAATACCAGAAATTCTAATAAAGATTGATCAAACTCAGAAAAGACAACAAAAAGACAAAAATTTAAAGAATTAAAAGATAATTTAAATCAGTGCAAACATCGAAAAGAATAGGTCTCTAAATTTGAAGGGACATGGGTTTTTCTACATCTTTTTGTACATTGTTCCTACGGAGTCAACTCATCTTATCATTTATGGTTGGTCTTGTATCCATAGTTTACCACTCCAGGAGGATAACCAACAATCTCAAACATTTCATTAGGTGTCAAAAAGTAGAGAAAAAGATGTACCCTGTGTGCTGAAACCTGTCAAGAAGCAACAGTTTGTGACAACTCGAGAGAAGCTTTCTGAGTCAGATAATGTACTTTGGGGGACAGTGACAGTTTGGTTTTCCCACAAAGAACTCAGAAAAGGGTTTAATATCAATCTGCGGTTCATCTTTCCACAATGTACAAAGTATGAAGGGTTGAGTAATTTTTTACCAAATTCCACTTGAAGTATACACAAACTTTTGAAAGTTAGAATTTGATCCCCCTTTCTTTCATATCTTTGTAATCCAATGGAGATGTATCACTGTACCCGAGTTCAGAGTTTAGAGAAGATAAACACAATAAGCCACATTGTCTTGGGCCAAACCCGCTGGTGGTCACCTGGACAATGGATTTCAATCAGAAAAACAATGGACCTTATGATAGAAATATGACTGGTATAAAACTGACTGACCAAGAGCACAGAGAGGAGGCAAAAATACAATTTGAAAGCTGAATAAAGTTGGATTGATACCCTGGCAGTGTCCACAAACAGCAGGACAGCAGTAGCTAACAAATGTAACATTTATTGCTCAGATGCCTTTTTTCGAGGCCTCATGTTTCAGTTTTATTTCCAGCAGCATGAATTCAACAAAAAGGCTCCAAAAACTTTGAAAGGTTTTATTTACTAGAATGTATTTCTGTGTAACCATGGCGTGTTTTTCAGGGAAGTTCTGACAGAAATGCTTGTCAAGCGTCTGTGAAACCCCAAGCAGTAAACATAAGGCTGACATAAGCTTTCCCTAGTGGGCATGAATGCAGTACAATACAATTATATTCACAAAATATAACAAAATAAAATGTTCAGTATCACTTATGAAAAGTTATTGCTGGATCTGCCGATTAGAGCAAAATTACGCTGCACAGTACTCAAGCATCATATCTATGAATGCAATGTTTCTATCTGCAGGTAGGATTACCAGCGCAAGATTTCTCGCAATGTTAGCCAGTGTGGGGCGTAACTCTTTATGTGTATGCGCACAAGATTCAAGTTAGCCATGGTTTCGTCTTTAATGGTGATTTCAAACACCAAATACTTGTGACATAACAGAGTGGAAAAAAAGTTGACTAACAAACCAAAACGAAGTGTCTGAGGAAAAACAGAAAAGTGCCAAAGATCATATAAAAATAATATAGCTGTTACTTTCTTATTCTTCTCCTTTCGACAGTTCCCTTCAGGGGTCGCCACAGCAAGTCAGTTTTTTCTATCTAACCTTATCTGCTGTATCTTCTTCAGTCACACCAACCATCTTCATGTCTTCCTTCACTGTATCCATGAACCTCCTCTTTGGTCTTCCTCTAGGCCTCTTTCCTGGTGGTTCCAAACCCAGCATCCTTCTTCCGATTTACTCTCTCTCACTCCTCTGCACATGTCCAAACCATCTCAGTCTGGCCTCTCTGACTTTATCTTCAAAACCTCTAACATATGCTGTTCCTCTGATCCTGTCCATCCTGGTCACTCCCAGAGAGATCCTCAGCTTCTTCATCTCTGCTACCTCCATCTCTGTTTCCTGTCTTTTCCTCAGTGCTACTGTCTCTAGACAGTACACTTTCCCTTTCATTTTAGCTGAAACTCTTCTATCACACATCACACCTGATACTTTTCTCTCACCCGTTCACGCCTGCCTGTACACGCTTCTTCATGTCTTTTCCACACTCTCAATTGCTCTAGACTGTTGATCCTAAGTACGTACTTCAAATCTTCCACCTTCTTTATCTCTTCTTGCTGTAACCTCACTTTTTCATATATGTTTGCAGTTACTTTACAGATTAAATTTTTGAGTCACTGAATGGTTCAAGAGCTAAATGGTGCATTTAAAAAAATTCTCCTGTAAATTGTTTATAGGGCAATTGATCATATTTTATTATAAGAAAAGAACTCTAGCTAATGTTAAATTGAGTCAAAATACCACAAAAATTTTCCACCGACCATGAAACACAAGATACCCTAATAAAACAACTTACCATAGGTCTGAGAAGAAACCATATGTACTGTACACCACTTCAGGAGTGTCATTATCCAAGTTAGGAAACGCTAAAGAATCACTATACCTGTCTTCTTTGTCCTTGAAATATTGAAAATACAAGTATTCTAGGAAATGACCAAAAAAGCACATTAAATAGTCTTGAAAAATAAGACATTGCATGATTTAAAGCAAATCAAGTCTCTGTATTTTATGTTTGCGAACGCATATTTGTAGAAGCCAAACTCAAGGCTGAGTTCATAGCGCACCAACTGAATGTGGATGTATGATATAAATGAGGTAACTTATGGAGACCCAATCTCAGCATAACGCCCACATCGTGTAGATTTTCCACCCTGAAGAACCGTTAAAAAGTCCTCACAGACAGAGCAGAACCCACCTACTCAGTCTACAGGGAAGCAGACTGAAATATTACTGAATATCACAGTTTCTCATTCAGCCATTGGAGAAAGACCACAACAGATCCGAGGGTAAAAAAAAGAGGAGGACAGAAAAGACATAAATTCACTGAAAACTTTCAGTATTCTAGTCAAAATGATAGCTTTATAAACCACAGAGTTAGCATGGGAGATATTTTAGGTCGACAAACTTCGAGCATTTTCTCTCATCTGTTTGATGTGTTGGGATGAAGATGCTGAGAATTCCGGCAGAGGGTTCCTTTTTGGCCAGGAGCAGGATCTGATGGAGAAGCAGAAGCGCCTCGGCAGGGCGATGAATGAGGAAGAGTGACAGAAGGAGATGAAGCGAGCACGGAAGAGATTGCCATGAAAGAGATGGAAATGGAGGAGAATAGCAGAATGTGCAGCGGGCCGGGCTGAAAAGAGTTCTATTTCTATCTCTGTCAACGTGATGTTCAGCAGCGACTGCCATGCAGGAGAAGAAGGAAAAAAACATCTCTATAGAATCCCTGAAGAGCCAAATAGATAAGCAGCTACTTACAGAAAACTCCATATCTAGAACTTTCCTAATTAGTTTTTATTTTTATCAGTATGAACAGATGATTAAGGTTAAATAACAATTATGTTGAGCTAAATGTTTTGCTAAGAATAGAACCAGATCCGCTCAATCAGACTCGTCTCTTCTCATAAACAGGATGGTGGCACTTGTGATCTATTTTTGCTGAGGAAGCAGTGAGTCTTCCTTTTTGTGCCTTCGAGCAATCTTGCCATATGTTGTGCTGCGGTACATACACAAAAATGCACGGTGTCAAATGATAGGAGGCGCACATGATGGCACACTCTGCTCCTGCGGGGTTCCAGACTTCCAATCTCTGGATTAATGGGCTGTCGCTGTCAGAATGTAAAATGTAGCACCTACAGGTGATTTGATAAAGAAAGTTTTACTGCATAGCCACAAACTCATAAAGCACCATTCCTGGGTTTGCTCTAAAACATTACTTTATGAGTGACTGCTTTTGATGAAACAGTTCAATAGTTTTGTTATTTCAAGATGGCTTGGACCTCCGAGGAGTTTTTAGAGTTAAATATAAAGTGTCTCCTGATAAATTGCGGGAGTTTTGTTTAAAAAACAACCTGCAAAAGAGAAATCTGCAAAGTGATCAACTTTTTTTTCGATTTTTGTACAATGGTTTTCAATGTTTTAAGATTGTAAAAACCTTCACGACAAATTTTATTGATTTCTGAGACAGGACCAGTTTTCATCAAACCTGTCCAATGTTCCCAAACGTGGCGACCATCCGCCACATGTTTTAATTAGAACATCTGACTGCTGAGGTATGCTATGCGAGGGAGCAAATAACAAAAATTTCTGACCATGACGAAGAGTTCATAGTCTTATTATCAAGAGCAGTGGTGGAACGTAACGAAGTAAATGTACTTTGTTACTGTACCCAAGTAAAAAATTGTGTATCTGTACTTTACTTAAGTAAAATGTAAGACCGGTACTTTTACTTTTATTTCACTACATTTTTACAGCAAATATCTGTACTTTTACTTCGCTACTTTTTAAAAGTGTGTTTTACATTTTTTGTTACATTTTCGTTCAGGAATTTGAAAAATACACCTTTTTTTGGCGCATCTTAAAGCCGCATCGCCAAAATCAAAAGAAACAGTTGATCGGGAGAAGAAGTCATGAATCGAGAAACATTTTCCGCATTCATTCAGCGCCAAAAACCTAACATCAAATATAGTACAAATCAAAAAGCGTCAGAAGATCGTTGTGTTTGTGTTGTACTTAAAAAGTACAATTTACACCAACTACTTTTGTACTTTTACTTAAGTAGATTTTTTTATTGGTACTTTTACTTTTACTTAAGTAAAATTTTTGCCTAATTATCTGTACTTTTACTTAAGTACAAAAACTGAGTACTTCATCCACCACTGATCAAGAGTGAACGCATAATAACAAAAGTAACAGAGTTTCAATTGTTATCGTAACAACAATAATGAGTGAGTAGTAGTTGTAGATTTTTAATACTCTGCCCTTCGCCTTAAATCAGCCGGGATGGGCTCCGGCAACCCCCGCAATGCCGAAAGGCACAGACGGATAAGAAGATGACTGACTGACTCTATGGAGCAAAAAATGGTATCCTTTCTGGGAGGAGCGGGGGTTGTCAGCTACTGTATGTATTCAGCCAATCAGCTCAAAGAACAGAATGCGTCAACTGGAACGCTGGGTACAAAAAAGCTTCAAAATTGTACAAAAAAATCTGCAAAAAACTTCAAAACAATGAGATTTCCAAGGGTGAACCAAGTATCAGTCTCTCCTAATATTGTGTGTGTGTAGCTGAGATGTGTTTTGTCAGCTGGGAATCTACCTCGTAAAGAAACAGCATCTCACTCCGACATGTTGTTCCTTCTTCCCTTTGTTTCTAATTTGTTTGTTTTCCACTAGTTGGTAGTTTGTTTTACTGTTTCTGCTCCGCCCGCCTGGAAAACATGACGGCATCTCTAGGACTTCTTCAGGACGGAGGGTTCCCCTCCTGCTGCGTGCCCTACTAACTCTACCTTTCACTTTGCCTCTACAAACTCCAGATGGTTCCTCCCCTGATGGAGACAAAGTGTCTGCAGACAAAGGTGCAGCATGTGTGTGTGCCACAGCCTAACAGGTGCTGGGTAGTCAGAACATTTGGGAGAGCATTCGGCCAACTTGCATCCAGATGCTTGGCAGTTCTGTAGGCACTAAAGGTTGTTCTCTTTTTTTTGCAATGTCAGCTAAATAATAGCTATTACATCTACAATCACACGCAAACAACAAACACAACTGCTTGTTTGTGAGCAGCTTTTACCATTTAACAGTGGTGGAATTGGATTTAAAAAGCAAAGAAAAAGGTCAGAATTAAATGCCAGCAGTTTTATCTGCTCTAAAAAAATGTGAGTGGTAAACTGAAAGGCCCACTTCATCATCTGGGAGGATCTTCAACTTTTCCCAGCACCGATCTTGTCATTGTTTCCTCACTGAGGTCCACTAGTGAGATGTCAGCAGAACATCTCAACAAGATGGTGCCCACCCAAGAGCAGAGGTGTGCAAGCAAAGCTCCGGAGTACACATGAAGTCTACCAAACCCTGAGGTGCAAAGATTGTAGCCCCGTCCATGAGTAGCTGCATATTTTTGAAAACGCATATATTTTTATCCGTTTTGACCTGCCGTCCACACAAAGATGTAGGTTTCTTTCACTCAAGACTGGCGTTTTTGAAAACTCCGGCCAAAGTTGAAATTTCGGAAAAATTCATTTTTGCATTTGCGTGTGGACGTGCGAAAACGGAGATTTGCGTATTTATGCGTCACTACCTGCGACAAGTAATGCACATACATTATTTGTGTGCGTCCTTGTTTGGATCGCAAACAAGGTTTGGGTAGCATGGACCCAATCTATATTTTCCTGTGTTTTATTAACTTATAGTCGATGACGACTTTTAAAAGCAATTCCACCTCCTTGTCGGTCCACACAAACGAGATACCTGGCGCAATGTTTCTGGTTTTGCGGAAATGACGACAGAGGTGCTCTGATTGGATAGCTGAGAACTTATATTTACATCGATACTGCCGACTACTGGTCTGGCATGCTCACAATCGCACTCAGAGGCATATTTATACAGCTCCGTGTGAACGCGGATATTTTGAAAACCGTTATGTGTGGACGCGAGCGTTTTCCTAAAACGGCGGACAGCAAATATGCGTTTTCAAAAAAACCCGGCTACGTGTAGACGGGGCCACACGTTGATATTTGGTTGATATTTTTATAACTCATTACCAACACATGGAATTAACAAGTCAGTTTGTTGCAAAAAAAAGGTAAGATTCTCGGTTCAAACCTGAAAAGGCTTAATACCATGTAATAGTCCCTTCATGAAACTTCTAAAAGAAAAAAAACTGGAGTGACTCATGAAAAAAACAAATGATGAAAGAAATGGTTGTGGACGTTCAAACCAGAAACACACGACAACTTGATTTTCTCCAGTATCCCCAAGCATCAATCTGAGAACACAAAGGCACTGATCAAAGACTCTGTGAAAACAGGACAAAAAGACACAGTAAAACAGATCACATCAAACCAAGTTCAGCGACAGGGCTCCAGGAGAACACGCTAACCCTTTGTTGGAAAATCAGAACGTCACAAACACAAGGAACTCATGAAAACTAAAAGCATAGAGCTAGAATCATAAAATATGGACTTAAAAACCAATTACCACATGAAATGAATCAACCAAGATGTTCCCCATTGTATTATGGGGAACACGTTTTGTCCATTGTATTATGAAGCCCAGACTGAATAAAAGAGGTGTGACACGTGTGCACCATTGATGAGGACACATTTGTTAAACCAGAAGCACACGCACGATGTTTTCTTTCACTCAATAGTTAGCACACGTTAATAATAACAGAGATTATTCAGTCATCAGTCATCTTCTTATCCGTCTGTCCCTTTCAGGGTTGCAGTGGGTGCCGGAGCCCATCCCGGACAATTTAAGGCAAAGGGCAGAGTACACCCCGAACAGGTCGCCAGTCTGTCGCGGGGCCACACACATACAACCATCCACACACACACTCATTCCCAGGGCCAATTTGCCACCGGCCAACAGAGATTATTAAAAGATTTAAAAAAGGTAAAAAAAGTTCCCTCAAACAAGTCCAGTATTCTCATTAAAGTGCAGCAACCTCAAACTTAACACTCTGCTACACTCTATTCAGGACAAAGAGACGAGTCAACGAGATATATGTAGCTTAACTTGAAGACTATTTCACCAAGACCTTCAGTGAAAGCAGGTCTTGGTGACCTGAAAACCAAAACACTACCATTCATTCTGTCAGGGTTTCGGGTCTTTGCCGGTGGTTTCGTTGTGTGCTTCCTGTTTTATTTTGAAATTCTGACCTCCATCTTGTTCCAGGTATTTCGACTTCCCCTCCATGTGTTCTTCCTTCATTGATCCTTCCTAATGTTTCTCATGTGTATCTAATTGTCTCTCCCTCCCATCGGAATTTAATGTGTGTCTTGTCTCTCATTCATTGCCAGGTTGTCTTGTGTCATCCTTGTGCCTAACACAAATCTTTAGGCCTTCCTCAGTTTTTCAAGTATTTGTAATGTTTTGTAACCTACCTAAGTTACCTTGTTCTTGGATATTTTTTGAGTTGTTTTGAGAAATAAATCTGTTTCTTGTTTAAAACAGCAAGCTGTCCTGCATGTGTCCGCAACCTCACAAAACCTGACACATTGGTAGGGTTGTTTTAGCATTCTGATTTTCTCGTGATTCCAATCCAATGTAGGGCAACCAAGTCCAACTCCAAATGTAATTTTGTTGTTCCCTTGTGGTTCATTGACAATAAAATCTTCTGATATTTCCTAGTAGAACAAAGAAACTGTCACCCGAAGTTTACGTTGAGATGTAAATTCCCACAACTGAGTCTCGTAATGTTTCCCCAAAAGTTTAGCAGCCTGCGTTATAGCCTGCACAAGTTTTGCAAAGATGTACAGCTAGTTTTAGATGAGATGTTCTCTGTAAGTTAAACTTTTAAAATTCCCACTAATGAACAAACTACATCTCTTGGTTTGTCTGGATAAACTGTAAATAGTGGAATTGGGAATTCCACCATTCCTTACCGAGGTGGTTGCACAACTATACGCTCAGTTTGAAAAGAGGCCAGATATTTAACCCTAATAGCAGTGGTTTGTCAATGAACAAAACCAAGAAAGAGGTCACTGTTATATTTCGGTGATCAAATTAGCATCTAGAAGTCTTTTATTTTTGAGCATGTTAAGTTTCAGTTCTACGGACATCCAAAAGTAAGCAGCAATCTTAAAACTGTCCTCATCCCATCGTTCCCTTTCAACACCAACCAGGACTTTTTCATTAATTAAAAGGTTCATGTGAGGTGGGGAAATGGTGATGGGAGTCTATTGAGGTATTGACCTCAATAACAAAGTTTTAACAGTTTGTACAAGTTCTTTAAATGCCAACAGTCTTTCTTGAAAATAACTCATGACATATTCAGGGCAGTCACTGCAACGCAACCGTTGCACGCTGATGAATATTTGCCATTGATGCCTGATGATGTTTAGCTTCTCACTGATTGGTTGATCACGCTCAAAAAAACGAATATTGGCAGTAAAAAGTTGGGCATGTAGGTCTGTATTACTTGACTGTTTCATAAACATCATTTTTACACCCAACTTGGTTTAAGCACAAAAGTTATGTCTATATGGTCAGAAACGGAAGTGTTGATCCAATTTGAATCTATATGACAATTTTACAATAGACACTGAATTCCAAATTATTACGAACATGTTAACTACAGACTTTTCTGTAGAACTTCAAGCTTACGGAGGATCTTCCACACTTCCCGTTTGTTTCTTTTTAATGTAATTTTGCAGCTGCACATTTGTCTGGAGGAATCCTTCCTCATCATGTCTATCCTACACTGTACAGTGTGGGCTCTGAATAAAACACAAATCTCTTTAGTTTTTTTTTAAAAAACTTTTTTGGCTTTTAGCTTTAGCCCCAGGGGTCTCTGGGTGGGCATTCCCAACCTCTGGCGCAACTGCCTGGAAGGCTCTAGCTCCCATAATGAAGAGACCGGTTCTAGGTTTGTGGCAATAGCGGTAGATAGAGGAACCAAGACTATACATGGTGGTGTGGAGGGCAAGACAGTCACGGAGATAGTCAGGTGAAGTTCTATGAATACACTGATGGATGACGAGGGAGAGTTTGAGCTGGATTCTGAAATTAATCGGCAGCCAGTGAAGAATTTGGGAACTGAGGTGATGTGGTCAAATTTGGACCCATGTAGCGCAATTTTGGATTATTGAGCTTCTGTAAACTTCTACTGGGTATGCCAACAAATAGGACATTAAAATTGTTCAGTTTAACGTTATGACCTTAAAAATATAATTGGTTATCTATACAAACTTGGGGCAGTTTAATTAAAATCCCCTAGTGGTTTGAAAGATATTGCATTCACAAAAGTCTTACAGATACAAGTGACAAATTGTTTTTTTTTGTGTGTACATTAATCTTTAAAATGATTACCGTAATTTCACAGCTATAAGGCGCATATAAAAGTCTTAGATTTTCTTCAAAATGAGCGGTGCGCCTTTTTGTACGGTGCGCCTTGTGTGTGAGAAAAGGCGGACCTAAAAGAAAACGCGGTGCCCGCGAGGCGGACCTGAAAGAAAAGGCATGAGAACGTTAAAGAGTGAAGTGTGAGCGGCGTGGGAGCGATGGATGACAGAAGGAGACCACAGTTTCCCGAAGAGTGGAAGGCAGCGCCGGGCGAGTTACGCTACAGTTTGCCAAAGGATTGTAGATGCTTGGACTAACGTGTCTGCTGGTACTGTTATCCGAGCTTTTGCAAAAGCTGGTATCCTTTCTGAGGAGCCGCACAGTACAGACAGTGACTTTGACAGCGAGGAGCGAAGTGGACCTGCTCTGTTGGATTTTGCGCAGCTGTTCGATTCCAAAACAGAGGATGACGGATTTGAATAAAGACTATTACCGGTAATGTGCTTGTTTAGTATCGTTACTACTTAAATAAAGTACAACCAAACTCAGTTTTGCTCCCGATCTATTTTTTAATACGCACATTTGCATGCTTGCGTGTGAGTTGTTGTAAGGCGGTGTGTGACTGAGACTGCGCCTTTTCGTTACGGTGTGCCTTATGTGTGTGTTAAATACAGCAATGGGGCACATAACTGAGGCTGCGCCTTTTCGTACGGTGCGCCTAATGGTCGTGAAATTATGGTAAGTAAATATTTTCCAATTTTATTCAAACTTTCACTGCCATATAGCACGTTTCAAAGGTCCAATCAGAGTTCATTTTTAACTTAAAACTGCTTTTATCTTTTATATAGAGTCCATAGCACACCTGCATTCACATCTCATAAAACAGATAAAAGGCATTTCTTCATGAATCTTTAAAAAGAAGACCGTTCTTTAACAGTCTATATGGTCCATCTTTACATCTGTTTCCTTTTATTTCTCTTCTATATGTTAGCATCGAGGCTAACCTCCCCGACCTGTTCTCTGTCTCACCATATGACACACAGATGTGGGTTCTGAGGAAATGTTTTCTCTGCTTGTGCATATTGAATAAGAACAAAAAAAGAGGAGGAAACTTTTCCGGCTGGGCCTTTTTTCAAAGAAAAGAGAATGTTTGCTGCAGGTCATTGCAGCAAGCCCGCTGACTGGTGAAATAAACTCACACATTGACTCATGTACGTGTGTCCTGTGGTGTTTTGCTCATTAACTTTATTACAATCCTGTTATTTTTATGAGCTCTTTTGCCAGTTGTGGTGATAACAGGTTTGGGATCCACAAGAAAGCAGAATGTTGGCATGTTTTGTTTACATACTCATCCCAAACCTCAGACGGAAAAACTTATGTGGGCATGTTTTCAGAGAGACGATGAGGAATGCTGTGGTGTGGTCATGTCCTCTCATCAGGCACCTACTAAACTTGAACAGTGGTGATAAATATGACTCATTTTTAAGTTTATTTATTTTCTACAAATCTGAAAAATTGACTGAAAAACTATAGTTTGGTTAAGCTGTGACCAGGGGCGGATCAAGGATTTTCTAAAGGCGGATGGTGGCATCCCTCCTCACCCAAACATTTTGAAAAGTAAGAGTAATTTTCCTGCATTTTGGTGGCCTATTCGCTGGCACTGCAAAGGGTAGCTTGACTAGTCCCTTTTCCTTTCTTCTTCTTTTTTTTTTTTTCTTTGGAACAAAAAGGCCCTCCTCCTCCCTGGATCCGCCCCTGGTAACCACATTAAAAATCTGCGAACAGCAAGAAAAAATGCTAATAACAAAACAAAACAAAAAAACCCCAAAAAAAACCTAATTCTTAAATAGGGACCAATTGCGAATAAATTATTTTTTTCAACTGTAATTTTAACTTGTTTTCCTAATAAAAAATTGTTTCATAATTGCTTCAATTAAAAAAATTGGATTGTTCATCATGGCTTATGACCATCATATTTTTACATATTTTAATTTTGAATTCAATTTTATTTGCAAAACCCGATATCACAAAACGAGCGTCTAAATGCACTTCAGAAAGTACTAAAAAAAAAAAAAAAAAAAAAAAAAAAAAGGACAAAGACCGAAAATTGTACACACACGAATACACAAAAACACATTTGATACAACACACTGTTGAAAAATATAATACTTTAAACGTTAATTAAAAAATTAAAAATAATTAACGTTAATTAAAAAATAATTAAAAGTTAATTATGTCACCGTACTTTAACAAAACAACATGAAAAAAATATGTTAAGCACTTATTTTCAAAGAAAAATTTTATTTTCAAAGAAAATAAAATCTGTCAAACTTTTAGAGTCAAACTCACAACATCTGTGGATTTTTTTAATTTTCTCTTGTTATTTTGTGTGATCAGCCCAGCTTACGAGGGTTCAAAACACATTTGATATTCACACTCACGAGAAAGACTCGAATCTGAATGAAAGCTCAGTTGGAAAGAGTCCAGACTTGTAATTTAAGAAGTCCTGGTTCAATTCTTGCTGTTGGCTTTAAAATCTTCTGTTTCCTCCGATCACTAGAAATAAACATCTCTACAACACAGCGGTACTGATGCAACCCCAAAATACCTTATTTTTAAATTCATTTTACCATAAAGATTCAAACTCCTTAGAAACGCCTTTTAAGCAGTTCTTCTTTTCTTTTTAATGATAATATCAGCTGCCAGCAAAAAACTTTTACTACAGTGCTGTGACACATTTAAAACCCAGATTGAACTAATTTTAACAATCCGTTCATTCCCACCAGGCCAACTGGGATCAAAGATCTCTTCACAAGTGGATTGTGGGTAGTAGAAATCTGCTTTTTTTTGAGGGAGGGTCTAAACTTTCTCTCAGGAAAGACCATCTGAAAGAGAGACAACAGTGGATTCAAATCCAGTCGACGTTTACTTCGAAAGGTCATTTGAAGATTCCGAGAAGTTCTGATCAATTTTTCAGGACGAAGGATCGACGGTAAAAATTATAACGTAGATCTGGGAAACAAATTAATCAAATATACTTTCGGGAAGAATTCATTCAACAAACTTTACGGGTCAATTTCAAATTTCTTTCCGTTTTGTGACCTAGCTTGAAAGGGCAAAGTTTCAGTTATCTAAATGATTGAAAAGTTGATTTCACTGTTAATTCTAAGTCTGCTACTATAATGTTGCATACACATTTATTTAAAACTGTCATAGGATAAATATTTTATTCACTTTGTGATGATCAAAAATCTCTACCCAGCCAAATTTCAATGTCCCTCAATAAAATGCTTATCTTTCAGTAGCATATCAAGAATCTTTTCTGTAATAAAAATATTAATTTTTTGCCTTAAATAAACAAGGTCATCTAAGGTTATAGACCTTATTAACTGTTTGCATGAAAATGTTACCAAAAATGATATAATACATGCAAAAAGACCCGTCCCTGTATATGATGTCCACTCTGTTACTTTTACTCTGTTACCATATTGTACATCATAATGTTCATCAAGTTCCAACAACTGCCACCAGGATTCACTGCTGCAGACAGGAAGTAACTTTTGGAGAAGAAGCCATGTGGCTAAAGTATTTTGGCTAAAGTTTATGAAGGTTTCAAATCTTAAAAAGGGTAAGGTTAATTTTGAAATGTCTTCTCTGTTACCAGCATAATATATAGATTATCTAGAATATAAGAGAAATGCCATTTACTGGTGATAATATTTGTGAAATAGTTTTAAATGATGTAATGTGAGTGATAATACATCTACTTTCCTAGCTGTAGTGAACAGAAGAAACAAAATTTGTCCACTCTGTTACTCTCCACTCTGTTACTGTCCACTCTGTTACTGTCCACTCTGTCACTGAAACAAAGGTGACAAAGGTAACATAAATACATCATACAGATGTAATTAAAAGTACATCTGTAAAAAAAGGGGCCATTGGCAGATTTGGGTCTCTAAATCAATCGTTTATCAAAAACAAAAGAGAGTAGGAACCTATGGATATACTTATATTCTATTTTTTCACTAGCTAAAATGGAAAGAAATTTGAAAATGGCCCTTACACCAGCGTGTTTTTCTTCAATGGGAAACTGATTATATCTCATCCAACAAACTTCACTGATTGTAGAAAGAAGGAGATTTTGGTGAGGTACGTATGTCCTGAGGATCCAGCTTGTTCCATTCCGTCATCTTCCGCTTGTTCTGGGGTCGGGTCGCGGGGGCAACAGCCTCAAACGGGCAGCCCAGGCCTTTCTCACCTCGGCTACATCCTCCAGCTCACCCGAAAGGATCCCAAGTTGTTCACCGGCTAGCTGTGAGACATAGTCTCTCCAGCGGGTCGGGGGTCTGCCCCTTGGTCTCCTTCCAGTGGGACGTGCCCGAAAGCCTCGCCCGCGAGGCGCTAGGGGGGCATTTTGACCAGATGCCCGAACCACCCCATCTGGCTCCTCTCGACCTGGAGGAGGAGCGGCTCGACACCGAGCTCCTCCCGGATGGCAGAGCTCCTCACCCGATCTCTGAGTGAGAGCCCAGCCACCCTGCGAAGGATTCTCATTTATCTCATTTATTATGCTTTAATGCGTTTTATATTATAATAAATTGTTAATATTCTTTCTATTACTGTACAAATCGGGAGGAAGCTCATTTCGGCCGCTTGTATCCGCAATCTTATTCTTTCGGTCACCACCCACAGCTGGTGACCATAGTTGAGGGTTGGAACGTAGATCGACTTGTAAATCGAGAGCTTTGCTTTTCGGCTCAGCTCTCTCTTTACCACGACGGACCGATGCAGCGTCCTAGTTATTGCTGATGCCGCACCGATCCGCCTGTCGATCACCCGCTCCATCCTTCCCTCACTCGTGAACAAGACCCTGAGATACTTAAACCCCTCCACTTGGGGCAAGACCCTGTCTTTGACCCGCAGGGGGCATTCCACCCTTTTCCGGGTGGAATGCTCAATTTTGCATCCAGCTCAAGGAGAAAAAAAATCTATTTTGCAGAAACATACACACGCCTACACACACACACACACACACACACACACACACAGTAATGGTTGTCGGAGCACTTTAAATCGTGAGTGCACCAACTCTCATTGCTTCATTCATTCATTTTTTATACTTCCATCACTCCATTCAGCGTCCGTAGAAGGAGAAAGACTTGGCCTTGACGGATCCCCAGTCCATCTGGGACCACAGAGACACATTACACAATCCGACACACTTATGTCAGCTCCCTGTGGAAGACTTTCTTCCTAATGGTCCAATGACTGGCAGAAAAAAAAAAAATAACCCCAATATTTTTTACTTTCCTGCATTTGATCCCTCTGACCCACAAACACACAACTGTGAATTTAAGTTCACAGTTTTTACAAGACAAACCAAAGAGGTTAACTTAGGATCATCTGGACCGTAACAACCACATTTCAACAAGTCAGCAGCATTTAGTTTGATATGTGAGTAATAACGTGTCCTGGCCATGAGTTACACCTCTAGTTTACATGCACCAGGAGCATTGTGGGATTGACCAGAAGGCTGGCAGCCAATGCATCAACACCCTGGTCTGGACCAGTGTGTGCCAAAGCTAGCACCAAACCCACAGAAATGAGTTGCAACACAGCTCCAGATGTTGCTTCAGCATTACCTCACTATCAAATATTTTTAGTAGAAGGTTGGAGGGGGTCGGGCAGTAAACAGAACCTTTAATCTGGATGAGAACCACGGAAAGTACACAAATGAAACTTTTATTGTCTTTCATTTTAACATTGTTAGAAATTTTCCACAATCGACTGTTTTGGTAGCCCAAAGTTTGCAGATTTGTTCACCGCACATCTGTAAGGGTCCGCTCAAACATCAGACTGCAACCAGATAGCCTTAGGGGAACGTCATTGCTTTTTCTCAGAAAGTCTGGATCCTGAACCGAAAGGAAAATAAAGTGGGGAAAAAAAAAACAGAAACAGCAGCTTCTTACTTAATTTTTTGAGAAAACAATCAAGCAGCACCTGAACTTACATGATGTGTGCTGATGTCAGCAGAGTGACGGTTCATGAACCTCTATTGTTCTGACCTAAACCAGCTGTTCGCTCAACCACAGTGAGCAGTAGAGATTGAGCATCTTATGAGGGCCTATGGGAGTTGTTTACCATTTTCCTGCCATTTTTTTTTTTTAAGAAATATTTTTGAATTCCTCTAAATGATCGGCTTTATGTAGTTTTATAGAAGAAGTTAAAATCACATCCGGCTGTCCAAGACTCTGCATAGAAGTTGATGAGTAGTACGATACACTACTTCTTCTTCTCCGTCTTTTGGCATTTTCCTTCAGGGGTCGCCACAGCAAGTCAGTTTCCTCCATCTAACCCTATCTGCTGTATCTTCTTCGGTCACACCAACTATCTTCATGTCTTCCTTCACTGTATCCATGAACCTCCTGTTTGATCTTCCTTTAGCCCTCTTTCCCGGTGGTTCCAAACCCAGCATCCTTCTGCCGATATACTCTCTCTCTCTCTCCTCTCTCTCTCTCCGCCCGAACCATCTCAGTCTTGCCTCTCTGACTTTACAGTATCTCCAAAACTTCTAACATGTGCTGTTCCTCTGATCCTGTCCATCCTGGTCACTCCCAGAGAGATCCTCAGCATCTTCATCTCTGCTACCTCCATCTCTGTTTCCTGTCTTTATCTCAGTGCTACTGTCTCTAGACCAATCAGCATGGCCCGTCTCGGCACAATTTTGTACACTTTCACTTTCATTTTAGCTGAAACTCTTCTATCACACCTGATACTTTTCTCCACCCATTTCAGTCTACCTGCACACACTTCTTCACCTCTTTTCCACACTCTCCATTGCTCTGGACTGTTGATCCTAAGTACTTGAAATCGTCCACCATCTTTATCTCATCTCCCTGTAACCTACGGCATAGGTTATACAATAGGTTATTGTATAGTCGTACGATACACTACTATGGGCACAAATTCTTCATCCAACGAACAGAAAGAAAACAATTTGGGGTGATAAAAAATGAATTGAGCTTAGTTTCAAGTTCCGGAAGAATTTTGTTCATGTACATTTAAATTGTTTACAAACTTGATGAAAAATCAAATCTATTCTATTCACATTTATCGATGTGTATATTTGAGTTATAACTATGGTTACATTTCAAAGGCAGACCGATGCTGATAAAAATGGCAATTTATAAGGATTTTTTTATAACTTTGATATAAAAGAAACTAAAAAGGACAAGAGGATTATTTTCCTTTATTTATAAGTTATCTGATCTTACAGCTAAAAAAGCTGTAATTAAAACCAATATTTGTTTAATCTGATTAATACCCCAAAAACGACATCTTCATACATCGATATTATAATCTCTACATATCTAACAAGAGATATTTGAATTGGAACTACTTTGACTCCACCCTCATATCTTCTGTGGTTCTTTTTAAAAAATTCTGAAATTTTTAATGCCAGCATTTTTGCTTGGTGGTGCAATGGTTAGCACAGTGGCTTCACAGCAAGAAGATCAGGGTTCGAGTCCTGGGTGGGACAAGGCTGGGAACACTGGACTTCCTGTGTGGAGTTTGCATGTTCGGGTACTTCATCCGAGTACTGCGGTTTCCTCCCACTCTCCAAAATAACATGCAAGTTAGGCTGATTGGCTGGTATGAAATTTCCCCAAGGGATGATTGTGTGTGTGAATGTTTATGTGTGTTGCCCCATGACAGGCTTGTATCCTGTTCTGGGTGTACCCTGTCTCTCGCCTTAAATAAGCTGGGATAGGCTCTAGCATCCCCTGCAACCTGATTAAGAATAAGCAATTCAGAAGACAGAACGTTATCTTTTTCACACACATGCACACATAGATGTCCGCATAACCTCCTTGCTAAAGGTAACCAGCAATATATCAGTGGAAGAAAAAAAAAATCCATGAATGATTCACAAAAAGTTGAACAAAAACGGTCTATTCATAAATAAATAAATAAATAAAAACTTTTGTAAAATAATGTTAGATAAGCACAAACAAGTTTACGAGATAGTGTTCTATTTTTCTGATTTTGTTGGACGTTTATTGAGCTAACCATTAATAAGATGGATGTGAACCAAGCCTGATTCAGTTTTTATAAAGTAACTCAGCAGGGCGGATGCTCTGAGGAGGAAATATTAGATGTCGATGGAGATGAAAGCAAGCCAGCACACTTCTGATTAGTGGCAGAAATTTAAACCAGCTGCCTATAATAAATGTTAGCAAGTGCAAAATACCCCGAGCAGATGTTTGGCGTTAGTTGATTCTCACATCTTCATCAGTGGAGCTCTGGATAAAATCACCTGTTGCCATTCGTTTTCTCAGCATATGGCTGTCAAACACTAATGATGTTTTATTTCCAATTGGAAAGAAACCTGTTCAATCTGCAGAGGAGCAGTGATGACACACACAGAAACACTCGTGATTAAGTTTTGTTATTTCTTCTTATGAAAGATTGAAAATTAATTAGCAGAGAGTGTTACTGTGTTATTTTCATGGGTCTGGTAGACCAGCGACAATTTTGGATTATCAAAATGGCACAACCAAAACAAGTCAGCATAAATTGATGATAAAGTTAAATGCTAAATGCTAAAGTTAGCTAGCATAGTTAGCATGTTCGCAATTAGCCGTTTGCGTTGCTAACCACTTAATTAATTAATGTGCTACTTTTAATTTTTCAATGGACAGATATGAACACAGTACTAAATTCAATTCAATTCAATTTTATTTGTATAGCCCAAAATCACAGAATTTCTGTCTCAATGGGCTTCACAAGAAAAGAGGAATGTTTAACACGAATACACAACAAGAAAAATAACTAAGACTAGCACATTTATGCCCTTAGACTCTCCTTCACGGTGAGGAAAAACTCCTAAAAAACCCATCAGTGGGGAAAAAAATAAGAAACCTCGTGGGGATCCACATGAAAGAGAGATCCCTCCCCCGGGACGAGCAACCAATGTGTCAAAGATTATTGTTTAAATATTAGCTTAATCTAATCTACAGCTAAATATCTAAAGAAGTCAATAGATGTTTTTCATCCTGATTGAAACACGGGGGACTCCGAAAGTCTTAAAAAATATCTACACCATTGGCCTTTTTTTTTTTTTTGCGCGCTAATTCAAGTATCAATAAAAACTGTGAAATTTACACGTCTTAGCAGGACTTATACAGTAGATAAAACTCAAACCGAATAAGAAAGCCACTGTAGTAAAAGCCACAGTTGTTCTGGCAACCGTTTGATGCTCTATGATAGGCACGGGACACTTTGACAGGTGCATTTTTTTTACAGCCTCCCACAAAGCCATATGCCCCTACAACAGGGGTGGGCAAACTTTTTGGTTCGCGGACTACACGAAGGTCTAACATTTGATCAGAAAGGCTGGAACAGGAGCAGATGGATGGCATGCTTTGGTAACGGCTAGATTAGACCAATAAAATGGCACCCTTGATTTCAAACAAGTGCGCTAAATGTTACATCAAGAGCATTACATTTTAAATCTAGTGGCGCTAGGTCCGGAAATCCAAGCACTTGACGTAACATTTTGGTTGTTTTAACATCTAACACGCTTGTTTACATGCGTGTATTGGGCCCAATGGCTTTCCATATGTGTGCACACTGTTTATTTTGACAGTGTGAGCTTTGTTGTTGTTTTCTAAACAAAGCAAGTATATCTAGAGTGCACCATCTAGAGAGGAAACATCAGAATTGCGAGGGAAATAAAACATTAACAAGGTTTATTTAATTTGTTCAAGTTCGGCAGGCCGGATTAAAACGTTTAACAGGCCACATAGGGCCCGCGGGCCATAGTTTGCCCATGCCTGACCTACAATCATACTGTTTCTTGTCTAATATGTCCCCTGCTCTCAATCCAAAGATATTGCTATGAAACATCTCGTGAGGGGGTGAAAGTTGAGATATAGGACCCAGTTTTAACCAGTTTATTGCCAATAATCAGGAGGTTCAGGAAGAGGAGTTGGCATATGCAGTCTGGAAGACGACATACTGTACATAAAGGCGACACCATCATGGTAGCAGGAGAGCAGGACAGTAGCAAAGCGGATGATCTGGTGGTGAAGTGATGGACACTATGGGTTAAATAGCCAGGGAAAGACGAGACACAGGTGGAGACATTGGGGAAAGACAATGGGGAGCAGGCAGTGGTGGATGAAGTACTCACTTTTTGTACTTAAGTAAAAGTACAGATAATTAGGCAAAAAATTTACTTAAGTAAAAGTACCAAGAAAAAAATCTACTTAAGTAAAAGTACAAAAGTAGTTGGTAAAAATTGTACTTTTTAAGTAAAAAGTAAAAGTATTTGACCATAATTCAAATGTTATTTGTTGTGCTAGAGGGTGTCACCATGGTAACCAGGATAAATACTCTGCAGGGGTGTGACCCCCCTCTCCCGCCTCTTTTGGTCTGCAAAAAATAAATAAATAAATAAATAAATAAATAAATAAAGTAAAAGAAAAGGAAAGGGGACAAGTCAAGCTATCCCCTAGAAGAGCCAATGAATGGGCTGCCAAAATGGAGGAAAATGACACTTATTTTTCAAAATGTTTTGAGGGGGAGGCCCCCAGTCACTATGTATTGGCTTTGTCAAAGCCCCACCCCCTTTGGAAAATTCTAGATACGCCCCTGCTCTGTGTAATAATGGCTCAACGTTTTATTTAGAAGTAAACACACCGAACAACGATCTTCTGACTCTTTTTAACTTGTACTATATTTGATGTTAGGTTTTTGGCGCTGAATTAATGCGGAAAATGTTTCTCGATTCATGACTTCTTCTCCCGATCAACTGCTCCTTTTGATTTTGGCGATGCGGCTTCAAGATGCGCTAAAAAAAAACGGTGTATTTTTCAAATTCCTGAACAAAAATGTAACAAAAAATGTAAAACACACTTCTAAAAAGTAGCGAAGTAAAAGTACAGATATTTGCTCTAAAAATGTAGTGAAGTAAAAGTACCGGTTCTTAAATTTTACTTAAGTAAAGTACAGATACACATTTTTTTTTTTTTTACTTAAGTACAGTAACGAAGTACATTTACTTTGTTACGTTCCACCACTGGAGTTAAATAGCCAGGGAAAGATGAGACACAGGTGGAGACATTAGGGAGAGGCAATTGGGAGCAGGTGTGCTTAATCAGAGCAGAGATCCAGATTTGGATGGAGGTAATGTTCCAAAAAAGGGGAGGATCATACCACATATCTGGATGATGATAAAAATCCAGTTAAAATAACAGACTAGTATGAAGATAAGACACTGCATACATCATTTTGTGTCGTAAAAAGCTAACCAGTCATTTAAACGTACATAATAGCGTACATTACCATGCACGACAGGTGTTTTTTAAATACTGAAACAAGCAGCAGCTGTTAGCGTTAGCATTCTGCCCTGCGTCTTTCTGCTCATTATGGACGCATGTGGGTTTGTCATGAAGGTAAAAGTGAGTTCATTTTTAGACGAAGTGAGAAGACGACTGCAAGCAATTACCGCAATACCTGAGGTTACCTGCTGATATCTGCAGCAGGTTGGTTTCACGAGCAATAATTTCTGACGAACTCAACACTGCACATCAGGAAACCATTAACAGTATGTAAACAGAGGGCAAAACAGGCCACACTCAAGTGGTCACAGTGCGTGTACCGCTAAACTGTTTGTTTATAAGAAGCGGAGAGTAAGCACACTTGACGTCAAGCGTATCTATAAAGTAGATCATGAATTTGGATTTTGGTATCTGAGAAGCAAGTTTCGGCCACACTAACAGGAAATAAGGAACATCACTTATATTATATGTAAATAATTTTTACTACTTTTAGCTTGTTAGTTTCATTGTTGTTTTTGGCAGCCGTCTAAGTTTTCGTTTTAGTCTTCGTCTTTGGACGAATTTTAATTTAAGTTTTAGTCACATTTTCGTCATCTCTTTATAGTTTTGTTTTAGTCATGTTTTAGTCACGACAACCCAAGAGTTTTTGTCTAGTTTTTGTCAGGGAAGACTTAGAACGTTTTTAGTCTAGTTTTAGTGTAAAAAAAAATAAAAAATTAACAATTGTGTCTTTATTACTGAGAATAACGCAGGTTGTTTGTTTAAAAAAAAAACTCTGCCGAGCTTTAACTTGCGCAAAACAGCGAACAATCTAAAACAACATAATATAAATATATTTTTTTGAGTGAGTGAGGAACGTTGCAACTAATGAATACTTAAAAATGACACCTCTTAAAAACCCTGTAAACAAAGTAAACATTGGAATCCATTCAAAGCAGTCCTTAGCGCAACCAAGCTAACTAGGAAGTTAGCAGTGCCGACAAGCTAGCATTAGCTTGAAGTTAGCATGCTGTTTGCGCAAAATATGTAGAAAACTTTAAGTTTCTGACCACCAAGCTCCTTTGTTGCTGTTTTCACCATGGTTTGTGACTTCATCATGGCTGCAGGTGTGTTGTGTCGATGGTGTGAACGTGCAGCATTGTGGGGGGCGTGCCGCCGTGAGAGACAGATGCAGCTGCTGTGTTTTTTCTTTTCACAAACAATTCAATTCAATTCAATTTTATTTGTATAGCCCAAAATCACAGAATGTCCGTCTCAATGGGCTTCACAAGAAAAAGAGGAATGTATTAACACAAATACACAACAAGAAAAATAACTAACAAATGCTAACTAAACAAGACTAGCACATTTATGCACTTAGACTCTCCTTCACGGTGAGGAAAAACTCCTAAAAAACCCATCAGTGGGGAAAAAATAATAAACCTCATGGGGATCCATGTGAAAGAGAGATCCCTCCCCCGGGACGAGCAAACAATATGTCAAAGATTATTGTTTAAATATTAGCTTAACCTAATGTACAGCTAAATATCTAAAGAAGTCAATAAATGTTCTTTCACAGAAATGTGAAAGTCTGACTTCTATTTTGTTACATTTCTGTCTCGTCAATAAAAACTTGCAAACATCTCGTCACGTTTTCGTCACCAAAATTTTGCATTTATTTCGTTATTGTTACGTCATCGTCATAAAAAAAAATGCTTCGTCAACGAAATCCTTTCGTTTGTGTCATTGTTGACGAAAACAACACTTGTCAGCTTTAGGATTGGCTATTCTTCTTATATTGTTTTGTGTCTCCAACCAGTGGAAATACTTATCACCAAAACCAGAAAATTGAGGGCACTGATAGGCGGTATGCCAATGGTTTTTGGTTCTCTTTACTGACATGACTGGTTGAGGTGTTATGTCTCATATTTTAAGTATAGTATAAAATGATCTTGTCGGTATGTTAGTGTCACAGAAGAATCTACACGTCTATGACTCGGATAACATTCATGTCAGTGCTTTGAACAATGAACTTCCTCTCAGTACGACACTGTTCCCTGCTTCTCTTCTTATTGGTCAATCCTGCGACCTAACTTCCTCCCGGCTCATGTGGTTTCCTGGCCAGGAGCCAGTACCCCCCCTCCATCTCATGGCCCATAAGGCTATTCTGTTGCCTGTCCCGTGTGAGACAGGAAGCTAGCGCCTCTGAATAGTGACCTCACCGCAGGAAGAATGGTGTGTATGTGTGTGAGGGACTGCCCTTCTATATTGTCCACTGATAAGACAAAAAGGTTTTTACCCCTTTAGCGTGCAGAAAAGAAGACTTAAACACAACTAGGAAGCTTTATCAGAGGAGTTTTTAATGTGTACATGTCCAGCATGGCTTGTTAACACACTCAACTAGAGGTGAACACACAACACAAATGTATAAAATTTTACATTTTCTAAAGAATCACTTAAAATCAATCCAAACTAAATTGGAATGTCATTATAAAAAAAAAAATCAAGTTTAGGAGAGAAAAATGCACAAAAAGTCTCAATTAGACAAAAACTGAATTGCATTTAGCTGCTTTCTTTTTTTCCATCTCATTCACTAAAAGTTCTTCTATTGTCCACAGAAAGCGCTAAATGTGAGATGTCCAGTTAATCTGTAGCTGCAACTATAGAATGGAAAAGTAGACTGATTAAGTGTTTTAAAGTCTCTAAACCATGACGACTCTGGATCCTCTTGGACTAAGTCACTTAGTCACGAATCAGTTGGGAAAAGTCCCAACAGCTACATTCCAATTGCGAGAGCTCTAGAATTTTACGAGTCAAGTGATATTTTTTAGTGAAGATGGACTCAGTGATCAATGTTAGATGCATTGTGGGAAGAATTGAAACATCCAAACGACCCAGAGTCTATCAGTGCAATCATCACCCGCCATGTTGAACAAATCCAGTCATATTTCATCTTTCAGTTTGTTTTGGGGTTTCTTGTGGCATTTGGAGTTTGCTTTGGGACTTCTTAAAGTCTGTAGTCAATGCAAAAACAGGGACACATAACAGGTTAGAAAATAAAAATGAGAAGTAGACGAAGGCCGCCTGCCTTTTCAGGTGCTCGGTGGAACATCAGGAATGAGTCAGGAACGAGCGGAACGCTGTGTTTACATAAACTCCTTAGAGAAACAAGACCTCAGACAAGCTTTGCATTTCCTAGCGTCTGCATTAGCATAAAAATGTGACATCCGACCAGCACATCCTGTTTCTGCTCTCAAAAAGAATCTGACAGGTACAGAAGGGTTCTGCTGTGGCATGTTCAACAAAAAAGATAATCGCAAGAGAGGTTCTGCTGCTCGGCTGGTTTTTCTGTTGGGAAGAGGAGAGCGAAGGGCGAGGCCCAGGCAGACAATAATGTGTTTGTGTGCGTGTGCATTACAGGGAGAGAATGGAGGGAGGAGGAAAGGGTGGAAGAGAGAAGACCATTGTTGTTATTACGATCCCCTTGGGTTTGGAAGGCCGGGCTGAGAGTGCAGACAGGCGCGGATGGAGATTTACTATCACTGATGGAGACGAGAGCTGATTAGCTGAACACCTATACACACAAGTATACACACTTTTCCACGCATCAATCAACCTACTCAAAATTCCTTCCTGACCTTTCCGTACTTTCCTTCCGTTCCATGTCCTGACCCAATGAGTGAGATCAAATTAAGGGAAATCCCTGGAAGTTGTTGGGTCAGAAGGGAGGTTTACGAGCAGCGGAGCTTTCAGATTCTCCAAGAAGTGGCAAGGAACTATTGGTTCAGCACATGGCTCAGCGCATTGACCGTAGAAACGGTGGAAATACTGAGTGTGACATCACCAATGGCCCTTTTCTGCCAATATGGACAACGCCATGTTAAATTTTTGTAGTCGTAACTTTGCAGTCGACATAGTTCAAAGTTGCGCAGTTTGTGCAGTCTGCACAAACAGAAGTGGGATTTTTGAAGGCACACACCCCTGCCTTCTAAGACCCTCACCGTATCAAATCAACCCGACTGATTTAGCCAATGACATCTGAAAGCCAGACCGTTGATCTATAGATCAAAATTGTCAGACATTGAATATCCGTTACATTGTTTAATCCATAAATTTGATTGGCCAGTTTATAACTTGAATAATTTGTGCTTCGGGAGGGTTAGGGTTAAGGTTAGGGTTAGAAAGAACCCTAACCACGAATGGTTAGGGTTAGGCTTAGGGTTAGAAAGAACCCTAACCCTAGCCCTATGCCAAAAACACAAAAAACAGAACTATCGGGAAACTAGATGGAGTCAAAAGGATTATCATGACAACAATAGTGACTAAGTAAGAGCTGCCGATTATTCACTTGAAAACTTATGGGCACTGAGACTTTTTGGAGTTTTTGTGTACGTCCTCTTTTGCACACAGAAGGTATTGCTTCTTATGTCCAGTATACACAGTCGTTGGTTCACCCCGGTGAGTCGGCACTTTCTGACTGATCTGACCGTTAGACCAATGAAAGCACAGGACAGGAGAGGACAATGGAGACGAAGGCGAGGGTGCTTTTAACGCTGATTAGCTGCGTCCGCCAACCCCTCGCAACACCTCCCAAAGCTCAATCATGATGAGGTGAGCGATGGACACAGGACACCGTTTCCAAGCAACTGCAATCGACCAGCCTCGGATCAATCGTCAGACTTGATGAAGGCTGATTCTCTTTTCAATCTTAAAGTTTCGTTAACCCATCCAACCCATACCGACATCACGCTGCTGTTGGATAATGTTCTTCCACTCTATTTCTCTTTATGATATCCAAACATCTAGAGAAAAGCCGATCCCCCTCCCCCTTCTTTTTTCAGCTGCAGGAAATTCAGGATCGCCTCACCCCCTCTCCCTCTATCTCAGAGTAACCTGAACCTTTCCCCCCTAAGGGCAGAGTTACTGCCCTGCAAATGCAAATCATATTAAACTGAACATATCTTGTGTTTTTAGTTGATAGAAAACAAAAAAATATTTGTTTTGAAAGTGTTACATCTCTTTTAAGGTTTAGCCGTAATTGTGAATCTAAATTTCTAGTCTAATATCTCCCAAATGAACCCTAACGTCTTCGTTTCTTCGTAAATTACTTGTTCCCTCTTACTTGTTAAATTATGAATAGATTATTAAGAGTAGCTGCAGTTTAGGTCGTAAAGCTAAGCATAATTATTTTCTCTATAAAGATAAAAGAGGGTTAGATTTGGTTTGTAATGGTTTCGGGAACGGGTCACAGGGGTTAACGGCATTTTCGCACACCTGCTGTTTCTGATAAAAAGGGATTAGATCCTGATCACATGGGCCTGAATGGCCCACCCTGGAAACTACGCATACACAACTTTTCTACTTTCAAAATGCTCTTTTCATAAGAAAACTAGCGTCGTAGACAATCTTTTGGGATATGAGCAGAACTGTGTAACAGCTCAAATTTAAGGCTTTTGCTTTGTTCCAGCCGCACGCAGACAATAAATGTTCCCTATCCTGGATAATTTCACAGCAAACTGGCTTACTTTAAGCAGGAGCCCATCTCCTCTGCGGAACAAAGGAAATCTCTCTGTGTTGACAGAAAAGAGGCACGTTGAGTATTAACCCCATAGCTAAAACGTAAGAAGAGGTCCCCTTTCAAGTCTGTTTACCCTCCAAGCCAGAAGATCTTAAGTTTCCAAATAAGGTAAAGGAAGAAGGTCCAGCTGTGTGAGAAACAGATTTTTTTAAAGAAAGGAAAATAAGGCTGTAAGGATCTGGAAATTTGGAAGAATTACAATTTATTAACTCCAGGATATTGTTTGTGAAGGAGTGATTTTTTTGTTAAAGATTTAATCTCCTGCAAAAAAAAAAAAGATAGAAGATAGACTTCTCTAACTTCTTTCAGCCATGTGTGGGCCTGGGTATTTGTCATCAAAGAGATTTTTAGAATGATTTAGCGGTTCTGGAAAAAAATGTATCAGTATTTCTGCCGTCCTCCTACATGATAACGAACAAGTGCCTGCCACAGTGATGATGCAACCATAAACAACCATCCCGCTTTCTACGGAGCAGGAAGCATTTCACAATCACTGCCCTCCCATGCTGCTCCTGTTCCTCCCTTCTCTATGACTTTGGTAAAGAATGGCTGGTTCACTCAGAACTCAAATCAAATATCAGAGGTGGAGGGTGGGGTGGTTGGGGAGGGGCAATGGTCAGATGTTCACAGGTTGTTTATGTGCACAGGTTATAATAAAAAAATAAGTGATTTTGCATTTTACTTATAAAATAAGAGTGTGTATGTTAATTTGGGCTTAAGAAAATACACAGCTCGCCATGAAACTGAATGGAAATTGTTTGGGGCTAAAATTAGAAACCTTCACAGAGCTCCTTTGGTATGACCTTAAATTCACACGAGTGTTTTTGTTGTCTTTGCACTCTGGTAAAATGCAGTTAGCTCGCTCAGATCTCAGTAATTACCTAAAATTCATTAAATTACTGTCACTGCCAGGAGATTAACTCCACACGGCAGTTGAAAAGTTGCCCACACACGTAGAAGGCTTTTGGTTTTTACAAACAAAATTTTTCTGTACAATAGTAAGTATCCAAAATATTATTTTAGTTCTAATAGTGTTCACTACCTGGTCGAGGACGAGGATAACAAGGAAGTGCCTCAACTGAAAATGGGGAGAGTGCCGCTTAACGGTGACAGGGACAGATAGAGCTGGGGAATGCCAGATGGATCAGTGCTACATCTACAATAATTAGGCCGCTGCATCAGTATGTCGAGGAAAAAATTGC
Source organism: Neostethus bicornis (assembly GCA_902685375.1). Lineage (NCBI taxonomy): Eukaryota > Metazoa > Chordata > Actinopteri > Atheriniformes > Phallostethidae > Neostethus > Neostethus bicornis. Next base: position 5,385,346 of record LR738543.1, read on the forward strand.
TACACCCGAAGCTCTGAGAGTCCCTTGCCACTCTTCTCTAAAGATCTCTAAGATGAGATAAGCAGATGTGATTCTATAACGTTGGGAAAGACAAATATATAAAAAAAAATGGGGGATGGGAGAAGTTGAAAGAATAGAGGCCTTCCTGGTTTAGAAACAAAAAAACAATGAAAACCTGTTACACAGACTGAACCGAGACAATGTAAAAACAAAACAAACAAAAAAAAACATGTGCAAACTTCTCTCATAAATAGACTACAGTCACTGCTTTGTAGAGCACCATGGGAGGCATGGTGGAGGTGGCGTGTAGGGGTCCAGGTGTGTGTAGATGTAAGACGTGGTTTGTGTGTGATGGTATGTGTATGTTTGGTATCTGCACGGGTCGATGAGCACATGTTCTAACGGGGCACAGAGGTGAGGAGGGGGAGGTATCTAAAGTCTGATTCAAGTTTAAAGTCTGGTCAGTCCCTCCCGGTGTCAGACCCAGTCCTGCAGTGAACGCTTGCAGTGTACCAGCAGCCGCGGTGCACCTTTGCTCTGCAGCGTATTAATGATGGCATAGATTAGTCCCAGGATGCACAGCACCAGGACCAAAGGTATAGTGACCATCAAAATGTTCATGGTCCTCTCCTCGTTGTCGTCCACTTTCAGCACCACATCCACCTCATTGGTGTCTTCCTCTCGGCCTTCCCGATAGTCTTCGTCTTTGTCATTCCCCGAGCCCTTGCCCTTGTCTCTGTCTGTTCTCTCGCGATCGGTGCCATCCCGCCCGCGTCCTTTGTCTCCATCCCGTCCTGCATCTGGGTTAAAAGGTGGACGGTTCACATCTGGATATTTGCGTCCAGAATCCGTGTCTCTGTCTGGATCCAGGTCTACGCTGCAACCCATGTAGTCTCTCAAGATAGACTTGGGGTATCCCGATTCACTCTTCATACGCTGGTTGTCAAACTTCCAGTACTTGGAACCCTTGTAGAAGATGGTGTATGCTGGGAGACATGAGGAAAGCAGAACATGTCATCACATTGATATAAACAAATCAGACATCTGCAAAAATAATAATAATACATTGTATTTACGTATAAAGCACTTTTCAGGACTCTCAAAGACCCTTCACACATACGCATTATTCATTCACATCATACCAGGTAATGGTAAGCTACTGTTGTAGCCACAACTGCCCTGGGGCAAACTGACAGAAGCTAGGCTGCCCTGTTTGCGCCATGGGCCCTCCTGACCATCACCAACCAATTGCACACATACCATTCAGACTAGGCAACGTGGGTGAAGTGTCTTGCCCAGGGACACAACGGCAATTTAACCTCAATGACTGTCCCACAGTGGCACCTGGGATTCCGGTGGTCTCCCATACAAATACAGCCCAGGCCCAGCCTGCTTAGCTTCTGAGGTCTGACGGGATCAGGCATTGATGGTATGGCCACAAAAAATCCTTTCCATGACTTTGCTACCATACTCTGTTTTTTGTTTCAGTTGTGAGTCTACCTCACTCTTACAAGGACGATGATGATGAAAATGAATTCAGTGGCGCCGGTCAGTGCCTCTGTCTAATTTCTTTTCACTTCAGCATCTAAGTAAGGATTAAACGAATTAGGGATCGTGTTTTGAAACCTGGGATGGTCTATCAGCAAGCGTTCATCCGGGTCTGTTTGTAGTTTGGTAGCTGAGCATGGAGGTCGACCAAGCTTTACAGTATGTCTCAGCAACAAAAAATTGAGCATTTCAAAGCCAGAAGACAATGTTTTACTCAGAGGAAAGACATGGTTGCTGACATATCGAAAAACCTTGAACCAGACGGATATGGGATAAAGAGTTCTCTCCCAGTATCTATCTGAAATCCCTCCCACTGAAATCATTTTAGAGAAGGTGAGGCATTAAGTGAAATACCTCGAGCTGATTAGGTGTACAGTCAACTTTCGCTTAGCCAATCATAGCAACAAAACAACATATCGCGCTCGAAAGATTTTTGGAAATTGAATACAACTCATCCGATGCCCATCCTCCCTCGCCTTGCTACTATGTACATGGGCTGTTAACCTGAAGGTGTGGATTCTTAAAAGTTAGTGAACCATCAAAACTTGCGAGAATTCTACCAACTGTCCAGGTCAGCTATTGTCGGCGTTTTAGAAAAGTACCACAGCGACTGTACGGGTGCTCTACACACGTTACGTCCGGTCATGACCCGAAAGAGGTGATTGGCTACAGCACAAAAGCACCCAAACACTGTCGAGCCAACATATCACAACGATGCAAGGTCAGAACACGTCTAATGCATACAACTACTCACCTCCGTCATCGGTAAGGAAAGCTCCCTTTGGAGTAGAAGGCACCGATGTTCCCCACACGTTGATGGATTTTGGGTATCCACTGTCAACCAAGCGGGACTGCTCATTGAAGCGCCAGTACCTGTACAAAGAGTTGCACATGAGACTTCTTACTGTTTATCTGCTCTCCAAACAATCTGACCAGCTGTCTCAGTGAGTGAGCAAAGCGTGTACATGAAGTGTTTTTAACAAAACTGTTTCCTTGGAACGTTTAAAGCTCCTCTCAATATAAATACCCAGCCAGTTACACAGAGGATGACAGGCTGTGACACACAAGGAGAGGAGACTTGTTTTCTTACGAACGAATTCGTTGAAATTTGTCTTTCACAAGAAATCAAGTTAGAACACGATGTTCACAAATCTTTGAGTTTCTAAGTATAGAGGTTTTTAAACAAAACTTCCGCTGTGTCTCAGGGATGGCTAAACACAATCACAGCTCTGCTGGTGGGTGAGTAGGAGGCTTAAGAGATGACGGCTATGTGTAAGAAATATCAGTGTAAATATCTACTGTGCAAACACAAAGGCAAGAGTTTACATTTTGATGAAAGCCCTGATGCGCTCACGGATATGTGCAAGCTCATCAATTATACTTTCTCAGTTTAGCGTGCTAGCACTATTCATCTAAAGCTAAAAAGAATTTTAAAAAATCACCTGGACTTAAATAAACTAACAAACCAACCTCTTACCCCCCATCCATACGACCAAATGGCCAGTGACATGCTGTTACCAAAACTGTAATAGTACACACAACATATGGCCAATGTGCAGTATACATTCATTTCGGCTAAACCGTGGTGAAAAGCATTATTATACTTGTAGTTAGTTTGATCTGCCAGAGCACATTAGAAAACATGATGTTCTGAAAAAAAAAAAAAATTCTATATTGTGTGAAGCGGCCAAAATGGGAATCAGAGCCTTTGAATCGGAGATTATGGTCCTCGCCCGTAAAAGGGCGGAATATCGCCCACAGGTCAAGGACAGAGTCCTGCTTCAAGTGAAGGAGTTTAGGTATCTTGGGGGCAAGTGGGGAAGAATAGAGTGTGAGAGATTAACAGACGGATAAGTGCAGGGTCCGCAATAATCAGGACGCTGCATCAATCCGACGTGGTAACGAAAGAGCTGACCTGAAAAGCGAAGCTCTCTATTCACAAGTTAACCTACATTCCAACCCTCACTTATTGTCACCAGCTGTGGGTCATGACCAAAAGAACAAAATTGCGGATAAAAGCGGCCGAAATGACCTTCCTCCACAGGGTGGCTGGGCCCTCACTCAGGGATAGAGTGAGGAGCTCTGCCATCTGGGAGGAGCTCAGAGTAAAGCGACTGCTTCTCCAGTTTGAGAAAAGCCAGATGGGGTGGTTTGAGCTAGTTCAGGTTGGGATGCCTCCCGAGCACCTCACTTGTGAGGTGTTTCGGGCACAAAAACCCAGGACCCAGAGGCAGACCAAGGACTTTATAGACTATGTCTGACAGCTGGCCGACGAATGCCTCGGGATCTTGCCGGGTGAGCTGAAGGATGCGGCTGGGATGAGAGAAACCTGGGTTTCCCATCTGGGGATAATGTTCCCGCAAATTGGCCCCGGATAAGCGGAACACGACGCAACAAAACAAAGACAATATTTTGACCATCTGAAGAATTTGCTAATGTTGTTGCATTCCTGTAGATCCATACCAAAACATATTTCTAATATGAATGATCAAGTGAGATATAAAACACCAAAAAGCCTGTAATTTTAGAACAATGCGATTGGAATACACTCAAACATTCAGCAAGTTTTTCCCCGGTAACATCAAGTAGTATTTACTGACAAAAACGTTTTTCTTACCGATCTCCTTGGAAGAAGTAAGTGTAGCCGGTGGGCTCCCACCAGATGGCTGTGTCTATTCGATCATACGGAATATCTCGCCCGTATTCCATCAACTCTTGCGGGTAGCCTGGTTCAAGATTTGCCTCCCTGAAGAGCCAGAATCTGCTTCCTGAAGTAAAGAGAAGAAAAAATTGCTCCACAATCCCAATTTGTTTCTATATCGGGTCATTGCAGAATGCTGGAAAATGTTAACACATACAGTCCTTCAGGACATGACATGTTTACCCGGTTGCAGATTGGTCATGCAAACTCAAAAATATTTTTAAACCAGTGATTCCAGCCAGAGGAAAGTACGTCTGTGCACGTGCATTTCATTTGTCGGCAATCCCAGAGAAGAACAATCTTAAACTACACTGAACTTGTAAATTATAAGAATGCTATAATGATTTGTTGGCAAGCAATCAAAACCATGCAGGAGTGTGTACGACATCATTGACTTATTTGGGGTTTGGTCTGTAATTATCCATTAGGAGTGGCTGCTCTCGTGTCAGGCCGAAGCACACTTCTTACATAAAGGAAGGTTTTACTGTTTTTTACAAGGTTTGGGGGGAAGTGGGGAAGAGTAGGGGAACTCTGTTCCTCCATTACATCTCTTTTTGGCATCCGTCTGCTTCCCCCCTACACCACCCACCCAACCACCTTCATTCCCCTGCTTCTCGTTTGAAATGCAAGCGCCACAGACTGAAGAGAAGAAAAGGTTGACGTATTGCTTCGTGGTTCCTGTGGTCCACAGCCCCTCATGTGAAATTCTAGGCTTCAATTCATCACTTTTCAAAAAAACATTTTATATCTCTATTCATAACAAGTTTGCTACACCGCTGTTTTTTTTGGCAAGAAAAATTGTGAGCAGAACATCTGTTCTACTGATAGCTAAGTTTTGTTGGACTGCATGATTCACCTGACAAAATCGAATCTACTTCAGGGATCTGTAGTTTGATATCCTAAACCTCACCCTATATTCTGGGCTTTTACCAAAAAATGTAAATTAATTTTGCGATGAAGGTAGATCGTTTAAGAATCCAGGGGGATCATGCTTTGGTTGTGGGGGTATTTATTGGAGTCACCCTCCAAATACAATCCATTTTTTTGTGCAAATACTTTTACGTACATACTGTATGTACATCCATGTATTTCACTGCCAACACAAATCATTCTATTCACCCAATCTCCCCCAAAATATATATCTTACACCCCTCTCGCCAGGTTGAGATTCCATTTAACTAATCACCTCCCATGTGATGTCACTTCCACCAGCTGATCCCAGTCGAGTCTTTAATCAGCTGATTGGGCGTTGCCGCTGTTTGAAACCCCTATGCTGTGCAGCGTAACAACAACTAAACATTTCCCAAATGTGTAACCCTGATACTACCAAGGAAAGCCCGATGCCAGTGACAGACTGCATGAGGCCAAAATGAGAGGTCAAACACGAGTGTGTGTGGGTATTTGTGCTCAGGTGACAGGTCCCATTCTACTATTTTGATAATTTTAGAGTTATGTTTCAATTCACATAACTATTTTGACTAAAATTACTTGAACAAACAGTTTCGTTATGGAATCCCAGGGTCGGCGTAGAAGTTTGCAGAAATGATTCTGGAATCTGTGTTTTTTTACTATCCGCCACTGCGTATTGGTGGATAGTAGGTCCTTTAAGTGCCTATGCAGGTGCAAAGGGTCTTTATTAGTGGATTCCATTTACCATTTTGATTTCATTGCACGTTTAGATCAGAATCAGAATCAGAATCAGAATGCTTTTATTGCCATGTCAGTGAAAAACATCAGAGACTAGGAACTTGTTCTGGTACTGGTGTGCAAACATATAAAATAAAAATAATAAAAATAAAATAAATAAAAATAATAATAATAATAATTTTTACAAAACTAAGAGTGCTCAGAAGAAAAAGAAAAGTAGTGCAATGTCATAGAAAATAATAGAAAATAATAAAGATAGTGAAGTGACAAGAGGGAGGTGACTAAGAGATGTGGGGATCCAGGTTATAAAGAGTTCATAAGTCCAACGGCAGAAGGGAAGAAGCTGTTTTTGTGGTGGGACGTTCTGGTCCGAATGGACCGGAGCCTCCTGCCCGAGGGGAGTCGCTCAAAAAGTCCATGTCCAGGGTGGGAAGGGTCAGCTACTATCCGACCTGCACGCCCCCGAGTCCTGGAGACGTACAGGTCTTCGAGAGATGGAAGGCTGCAGCCGATCACCTTCTCTGCGGAGCGCACAATGCGCTGCAGTCTGTGTTTGTTCCTGACTGTGGCTCCAGCGTACCACACGGTGATGGAGGAGGTGAGGACAGACTCGATGATGGCTCTGTAAAACTGCACCAACATCTGGGCGGGCAGCTTGGCTTTCTTCAACTGCCGCAGAAAGTACATCCTCTGCTGGGCCTTTTTGATCAGGGAGCTGATGGATGGCTCCCACTTTAGGTCCTGTGTGATGGTAGTGCCGAGGAAGCGGAAAGAGTCTACAGTGGTGATGGAGAAGTCTGTCAGTGCAAGGGGGGTAATGGGAGCTGTGACTTTCCTAAAGTCCACGATCATCTCCACTGTCTTCTGAGCGTTGAGCTCCAGGCTGTTGTTGCTGCACCAGGACACCAGCCGGTCTACCTCCATCCTGTAGGCCGACTCATCGCCATCAGAGATGAGCCCAATGAGTGTGGTGTCATCTGCAAACTTGATCAGTTTGACAGAGTCATGGCTGGAAGTGCAGGAGTTGGTGTATAGGGAGAAGAGCAGGGGAGAGAGGACACAGCCCTGTGGAGATCCTGTGTTGATAGTCCGAGAGGTGGAGACATTCTTCCCCAGCCGCACGCACTGCCTCCGGTCTGCCTCCGGTCTGCCTCCGGTCTGTTATGTTACACTGATGTTGCACTCCTCTGTGAAACATTTAACTGTTAACCATCCAAATGGTTGTGCAATGGGCATTGGCCCAGATAATCCCAGAGGTTGCGTCATGAAGGGCACCTAACGTAAAACGACGCCAAACAAAAGCATGCAAGTCAGAAAGAGGATCTCTCTGGGAGTGACCAAGATGGACAGGATTAGAAATTAGTATATCAGAGGAATGGCACATGTTAGAGGTTTTGGAGATTAAGTCAGAGAGGCTAGACTGAGATGGTTTGGACATGTGCAGAGAGAGAGTACATAGGAAGAAGGATACTGGATTTGGAACCACCAGGAAAGAGAACTAGAGGAAGACCTAAGAGGAGGTTCATGGATACACGAAGATAGTTGGTGTGACCGAAGAGGATGCAGCAGATAGTGTTTAATGGAAGAAACTGACTTGCTGTGGCGCCCCCTGAAGGAAAATGCAGAAAGAAGAAGAAGCCTATCCGCCAATGCGTGCAGAATCCACAAGTATTAGTAACACCTCGCATGATCATGAGTGATAAAAAATGAACTTTTATTGCTTATCAGCTATTGAATTTCAAGTCATTTACGTAACAGGGAACCACAGACGCGGCTGGGACAGTCTAATGTGAGTGGTTAGGATTAGCCTCTGGTGTAAGCTAGCAGCGATGATTACTGTCTGTGAGCTTAGCTTCAGCTAGATTTAACTTCTTAGATTTTTATTTTAGCCATAAACCTTTCTGACAGCAACAGCTATCAAACAGCAATTTAGGTAAGTAGTCGTTAGCATTTACAAAGTGAAACAAAATATTTTTGTTGAGAATTCTGTACCAAAGTATGTAAGTGAACATAATTTTCTTTTACTTCTGTTACACCTAAAGTATTAAAATGCGTTATTGGGCAAAAATGACATTTCTGAGCCAACATAAGGTACAAAGTAAATCTATATGTACTTTTAAAAAGAATTATTTAGTAAATAATCTATAATATACCATCTTTAAGTCGTTAAAACAAATCAGACTACTAATCATAGTCGACAAGGAGCCTATTTTTGTGCACATGGATTTGGTTGAGAATGAATGCGACTCATCTGATTTTAAGTAAATGCTTGATTTAGTTTTTTTAAAGATACTTTATTGATCCTTGATCAGAAATTTGTGTGCTGCATTTTACCGCAGCAGGCCGCCACCTATTATGGCGCCAATGGTGGGAGAAACAGAGTGTTAGGTGTCTTCTCCAAGGATTCTAGACGTCAACTCGGTGGGATGCGAACCTGGTTAACTTCCGGTTAACTTTCGGTCCACAGGCGAACGCTCTAACCACTGAGCCACCATCTGCCCAGGTGATTAAGGGATACCGTACTTTATTTATTAAGGCGGCACAGTGCACTGGTTAGCACAATGGCCTCAAAGCAAGAAGGTTGGGCATTCGAGTCCTGGGTTGGCGACGAGGCTTGAAACACTGGCCTTTCTGTGTAGAGTTTGAATTTTCTTCCTGTGTATGTATGTTTTTTTTTTTTGTTTTTTCCCCCCAGGTACTCCAGTTTTCTCCCGCCCTCCAAAAAACGTGCACGTTTGGTTGATTGGCCACTCTGAAAATAACCCCTAGGAATGGTTGTGTTTGTGGCCCCGCAACTGACTGGCGACCTGTTCCGGATTTACCCTGCCTCTCTCCAGAAATCTGCCGGGATAATCTTCGGCACCTCGCAAACACATTGGGAAATAAGGGGCTCAGAAGATTAAATGAAACTTTATCTCTTTGTTTAAATTGCACTATTCAGGAGCAAATTGAAGTCTGAGAGTCTGAGGGATCAAAGACTCACTTCATCTGTCCAAGGAACAATATTTGCACAATATTGTTTTATAACTTCATTAGATCTAGAACTCAAGTCGGAACAACAAAGGGACAGCTGACATTACTTTGGACTCATTTTAAAACAGCTGAGGCCAAGAAGAAGCACTCTCCTGGACGTTTAAATGGTCGATGGTCTATTTCAGAAGAATGCAAGCGTGAGATGAGAAACGAGTGCAAAGAGAGGTGAAGTTGATGGATAGCTTCACTTATTACTAACAGAACGTCCTTTTAATGTCTCCCTTTGTATGGTACCTTCAGATCTTTTACTTTCTTCCCCCCTGTTCTTCCTTTGGGTGACCCTTCCTTTGTTAGTGGCACACAGCCAAGTGGCATGCTGAGAGTTTTGCTGATGATATCATCCTTATTATCAGCAACCGCCTCAAAGCCCGAAGCTCCCAGAGTCGAGCAGCATTAAACGCTGAGTTCTTCCTTTTTTCATTCAACAACTTTATTCAGCGTTGTAAAAGACAAGCTGCTCTCTGTGACTCACAGTATAAATAATGGGCAGTGCCAAAAGAGATTTATACACTGCATGTAGAATTCATTACGCACTGACGCTTTCTTACGGAGGTGGAGCTGCGCGTGTAGTTTTCATATCATCTGCAAATGATGGAAGGAGCTCCAGGATTTCAATTCCACAGACGTGATGGTTTGAAAGGATTGCGAATGAAAGACAATTTATGAGGATTATGAAGAAAAATGAAGATAATAGTCAGATTTTTTTTAATCTTTACTGAAGGTATTTGGTCATTATCTTCGTTAAACTCAAAATAAAAATGTCTTGAACGTAAAGATGAAAGGAGTTTCTTTATGTCGAATATATGACTTAATATTAAAAATGACTTATGATTAGATTCTGAAAACACAGCATTTGTTGTTTGATCTTCGTTTGGTTTATAGACTCCAAAAATTTAAACGTTCAAACTGAACCGCAGGAGTTATACCTAACTGAGTTTTTTTCAAATTGAAAGTTTGTTTTATTGGTTTAAAAATGAATCATTCTTGTGCACCAGACATATTGATAGAATCACATTTGGTATGAATATTCTTCTAAAAAGCATGCATGGAGCGTTTAATGGTTCTTTTGGCTTAAAATGTTACAGACGTACCTTTGAAAAAGACGAACCGGCCGTCACTTCTCTCATATGCAGCATCTATGTCTCCAGGCAGACCTCTCCAGAAATGTCCAATTGGCATTGGGTAGTTGTCCAGGACCCTGTTATTACGTACCCTCCAGAACCAACGACCCTGGAGAGACAACATGGAAAACCATTGGTCATTGTTGTCTCAAAGGTCCAATCTCGTAAGAAAAAAAAAAAACTCCTTCTTTTACTCATTCATTCATTTTCTGAGCCGTCCATCTCTATCAGGGTTCTAAGGGGGTGCCAGAGCCTATCCTGGATGATTCAAGGCGAGAGGCACAGTACACCCTGAACAGGTCACCAATTTGTTGGGTGGCTAAACACATTCCTAGGGGTAATGGCCAAACAACCGAACACACATGTTTGACTGGAGTACCTGGTGAAAACACACACATACACGGGAGAAAATGCAAACCCCAGTGTTCCAAACCTCGTCCCCACCCAGGACTTAAACCCCCGACCTTCTTGTTGTGTGGCCACTATGTCACCGTTCCGCCCTCTTTTACTCATTTCACAATTAAATCTTATTGAGTTTTGAAGTTTTATCACAAATGAGGAAACAAAAAAGCCTGACTTATCTCGAAAAGATGAACCTTTTTACTGTGATTCATTTAAACTTTTTTATTTTGGTGCATTCATCTTAATTTCTTTATGAAATCTTAGTTTTTTTAAGTACTGTACATCTAAATTTTCATTTGGTACATTTTATATAAATGCAATTAAAATCAAAGCTAGTGTCTTACTTTTCATTTTAGTTTTTTTTTTTCTACATTTTCACCCTCACCTTTTTTTTAAAAAAAAAAAAAAAACACATATTATGAATGGCTTGGATTTTCAGCATCTCTAAAATGTTAATGCCAGAATGATTCTGTGAGGAAGCCCCGAGGAAGTTAAAAGAAACGATAGAGAGAATAAGTCTCACTGCTTGTGGAATGACCCATCAAGATGAACCAAGAGGAGAAAGTCTGCTGCCTCAGTAACTCATTTAAGATAAAAAGATATCTGATAAATCGATCAATCAATAGATAGATAGGTGTGGATTAAGCAGCCTCCCTCTGTTAATGTTTAGTTGTGATGAATAGAGCTGCTTCGTGGCCACTGAAGCAGAATAATTAGACACTGATTTGTGTTTCGATATTTCTAGTTTAATAACCTTCTTCTTCTTTTGGCATTTTTCTTCGGGGGGGCGCCACAGTAAGTCAGTTTCTTCCATCTAACCCTATCTGCTGCATCCTCTTCGGTCACACCAACTATCTTTATGTCTTCCTTCACTGTATCCATGAACCTCCTCTTTGGTCTTCCTCTAGTCCTCTTTCCTGGTGGTTCCAAATCCAGCATCCTTCTGCCGATGAACTCGGTCTCTCTCCTCTTTGGAAATATTCAAACCATCTCAGTCTGGCCTCTCTGACTTTATCCCCAAAATCTCTAACATGTGCAGTTCCTCTGATCATGTCCATCCTGGTCACTCCCAGAGAGATCCTCAGCATCTTCATCTCTGCTACCTCCATCTCTGTTTCCTGTCTTTTTCTCAGTGCCACTGTCTCTAGACCAATCAGCATGGCCGGTCTCACCACGGTTTTGTAAACTTTTTCTTTCATTCTAGCTGAAACTCTTCTATCACACATCCATCCTGATACTTTCCTCCACCCGTTCCAGCCTGCCTGCACACACTTCTTCACCTCTTTTCCACACTCTCCATTGCTCTGGACTGTTGATCCTAGATACTCAAAATCTTCCACCTTCTTTATCTCTTCTCCCCGTAGCCTCACTTTTTCATTTAATAACTTTCTTTTACGTTCATCATTACAAAAACTTTAACTATCTCTATTGTTTGTAAATGTTATTAAATAAAGTTGTCGAGGACAAAAAAAAAAAAGAGCGGGTTGATTTATCGTGGGGTCTCGGTTGGAGAAGGTTTATCACACAGAAGCTGCCACAGAAGCAAAATGCCACGAGGCTATTCAACTAGATTTATCTTATCTTTTTACTGCTGTCTCTGCTCATCACAGTTCATCAAATTATTTTTTCACATCTTAAAAAACTGTGTGAACAGCAAAAAATAAATGATGGATTCTTGACTTTTATAATAGATTGTGAAACCTATCGTGTCCCTCTATCGACAATGGTCATCATAAGATACAAGGTACAGCTTTTTTCTGGCAAAAGCTTCTTGTTTAGTCCTTCGTTGCATGGTGGGAATCAGAGAAGACCAATAATATCGGAAAGGAGTGAGAGAAATAACAGAAGAAACTTGGGTGTTCTTCAGATCTGAATCTGTAACTGAATTGTCCGGATTAGTCCTCATCAAACCTGATGATCCTCATGTAGGGGTTTACTTATTATTACATCCCACTGCTGACAGGAGCCAGAAAAGAAAATGAAACTTTCCTGAAGGAAGAGATGAACAGACCTGATTCCATGGAGGAAAGTATATAGTTACTCCCACTCGTATAATTAGAGACGTTCTGGCTGTGAGGGATATGACAAAGCTGAGAAGTAATAAGTACCGTTCCTGAACACCCAGGGATGTTCACGATGAGGGTAAAAAATTTCTGTTGGCATGACGACTGTTTAAAATTCATCTCAGGTCGACCTCAAAATGCTAAAAATATAGTTAGAGATAACACATTGCACCAATCTGACTACAAACGAAGTTTTCTTCAGACTTTTTTATGACAAAATGCTTTAAAATGCAAATCATACATAGTATTGATTTACAAAATGTTGCTAGCTGGAACAGACTGGTGACATGTCCTAAGTGTACCCTGCCTTTTACAAAATAGCTGCCAGTACTACCTACTACATCATATTCAAAACAATCACTGAGATGTAGACAAACCTTCGTAGTAGCTATAGCTAACCACCTGCATGTGTTGCCATCCTACCCCCTGATTTGAAAGCACGTTGGAATACGGCACCAAGTTGCATTGAATTTAATATACTTTATTTATCCCCGAAGGAAAATTTGAATACCGCAGTGCAAAACACATCGATGCCCCCTCGCCCGCCTCCATCGGCGTCCCAGTCCGGTCGCATTGTGTTCAACTTGGCAAACCAAAAGCTCGCGTCCGGAATGGGTCACAAAGCCTGGCCGCAGTGAAGAACACCAATCTGGTCTCTCTGTATTTCACTGGGTCATAGTGTGCGCCTCCAGTTCCTCAAGTGAGCAACTGGACGTTTCCATGGAAACCGCAAAAACACAAGGCCCGAGACACCTCCTTGAGACAGTCTCCTTCTCCTCAGATACCCCAGGACCAAACCAACTCCACCAGCCAAGATGGATGTGGCCCCGAGAGCCGGCAGCTGGTCGCACATGTCAGCATACATGTCAACAGCAGAATGACTCCATAACCAGCTAGCCGTTTGGAGCTAGCTGGACAATTTCTAAATAAAAAAACAGCCGTCCGACACAAAACAACAAAGTTCAAAATGACGTCCAAAGTGCACTCAAAATGAAATCCAGAACTTGACAAAACATAGCCAGAAGAATGGACAGAAATTCAGCCAAAGTTAGATTAAACGCCAAAGTAACAGGGAGCACTGCAACAAGCAGGAAAACAGAAAAACCAAGAAAAAAAAAAAAACGGATGAAAGAGTTTACATTTTTTTGCCGTAAATATTGATTTTTAACAGTAGTGACTGAAACTGAAACTTAGATGGTAGGAACTGACTTGCTGTGGCTACCCCTGAAGGGAAATGCCGAAAGAAGAAGAAGATAGATAGATAGATAGATAGATAGATAGATAGATACACTCAACAATAATATAAACGCAACACTTTTGTTTTTGCTCCCATTTTTCATGAGAGGACTTGAAGATCTAAAATTCATTTCAGATACACAATATTACCATTTCTCTCAAACATTGTTCACAAATCTGTCTAAATGTGTGATAGTGAGCACTTCTGCTTTGCTGTGATAATCCATCCCACCTCACAGGTGTGCCACATCAAGATGCTGATCTGACATCATGTTTAGTGCACAGGTGTCCCTTATACTGCCCACTCTAAAAAATTCTGGAATGAATTTTAGATCTTCAAGTCCATCTCATGAAAAATGGGAGCAAAAACAAAAGTGTTGCGTTTATATTTTTGTTGAGTGTAGATAGATAGATAGATAGATAGATAGATAGATAGATAGATAGATAGATAGATAGATAGATAGATAGATAGATAGATAGATAGATAGATACTTTATTGATCCTGAGGGAAATTGTCATGGCATCTGTTGCTCCCATTCTCACATATCAGGACACGCAATTACAACAGTTCAAAATAAAAGATAAAACAGACAAGAAAGAATAAAACAAGTAAAAAGACTAAAAATGATAAAGTGCTTCTAAATGAATTTAAAAGTCAATCAGTAAAAACAATAGGAATCAGTAAAATCACTGCAGCTCTCTACTGCTCCTGCCCGACGTGGCTGCATTAAAAAGTCTGATTGCTTTTGATTGAAAGAAGATTGAAACAAAAGCAGAAAACACTGATACCAACATATGCAGCTACCGTCCAGGCAGATCAATATTCTGCTGGTCAGTGTCACACCTTTACTCTCCGTTTCTGTTGTCGAGGATTACCTACACCTTTAGTTCTCTTTGAATAAGAACCCTTTGTTGTGATGGGCTAATATATTTGGCATTGACCCCTTTCATTGTTCATGACTGATGCTTTTGCTGCTTCATTCCCACATATTGATAAGAGTTTGAACCTGAGTTTGTCTGTAAATGATCAGACACAAAGGCAACACTTCTCAATGCCAAACCAAAGCCTGGATGCTCTCGGTGTTCCTCGGCACTTCTCAGCAGTATCATTTCAAACCTCTCCCACTGAAACACACCATGACTTATCTTTGTACAGCTGCACGATGGATCAAATCTCACCAAATAAGTCCTGCACATTTGACACAGACATACGAGGGAGGAGTTGCTGTCCTGTGTGGATAATTACTGCTGAATTTTTACTTCATGTTGTGTGTTGCCGACTGGTAAACGCTACTTCAGAGATGACTCAAACTTCAAAATGACTGAAAAACCGAGCTGGAAACAAAAGCTTTGTGAATTAAAAGTCTATTTAAATATTTTGTATGAGTCCGGAGGCTCTTAAAGACAAACACCTGACCACCTCCCACCCTTTTAACAAGGCTCCATCCCATAAAAAGAACACCAGCCCTGTTGGTTTACAGTCTACAAAGACCTGATTGAAAACAGAGCACTTGTTGGCCAAGTACACACACTTTGTCTCAAACTAATCCTTACGCAACTGATGCAGTCACCCAGAACACCAAGGGGAATATTTACCACTCTAAAATTAAAGTGGGGTACTTTCATGGCATACATTATACATTTTGTTCATGCAGAACTTGAATATTTTCCAAAAAATTACTTACAAATACATTTATTCCAATTCACTTCTATTTTTGACATTGTGGATTCCCTCTTTCTCCTTGTCACTTGATCCCGGTTCCTTGGCACATGCACGACAGAGCGTAAATCTACTTTGAGACAGTAAACGTAGTGTATCGTGTAATATTTGATTTTGGGCTATCCACCATCATTGAATTGAAAAGTTTAATTAAAGTGGTGGTTGAATTAAAGGGTGGAATGCCCCCTGCGGGTCAGGGACAGGGTCCTGCCCCAAGTGGAGGAGTTTAAGTATATCGGGGTCTTGTTCACGAGTGGGGGAAGGATGGAGCGGGAGATCGACAGGCGGATCGGTGCGGCATCAGCAATAACTAGGACGCTGCATCGGTCCGTCGTGGTAAAGAGAGAGCTGAGCCGAAAAGCAAAGCTCTCGATTTACAAGTCGATCTACGTTCCAACCCTCACCTATGGTCACCAGCTGTGGGTGGTGACCAAAATAATGAGATCGCGGGTACAAGCGGCCGAAATGAGCTTCCTCCGCAGGGTGGCTGGGCTCTCACTCAGAGATCGGGTGAGGAGCTCTGCCATCCGGGAGGAGCTCGGTGTCGAGCCGCTCCTCCTCCAGGTCGAGAGGAGCCAGATGGGGTGGTTCGGGCATCTGGTCAGGATGCCCCCCCGAGCACCTCGCAGGCGAGGTGTTTTGGGCACGTTACACCGGGAGGAGACCAAGGGGCAGACCCCAGACCCGCTGGAGAGACTATGTCCCACAGCTGGCTGGGGAAAGACTTGGGATCCTTCCGGGTGAGCTGGAGGATGCAGCTGGGAAGAGAGAGGCCTGGGCTACCCGTTTGAGGCTGTTGCCCCCGCGACCCGACCCCGGAACAAGCAGAAGATGACGGAACGGAATTAAAGTGCATCAAATTCCCAAAGTCATTGGGATTCTTTCATATTTTCTTTTGTTTTGGTGTATTTACATCAAACATGAGGGTGAGGGAGAGCACTACCTGAGGCAGTAGACAAAATTTGAGCAGAGAAAATAAATTCTGAGTTAGAACATACGTATGGTAAATAAAATATGGTAGCTGGCACATAATACACCCTTTTTAAACCATTGCTTTCTCCTATTACTGAAGTTGTCATGATCCCCTGACCTGCCGCCAGATAGAGCCCTGGATGTTTCTCATCACCCTAATTAGGGTTATCTGAGATTGATTCCTGATTCCACACATCTGTGGACCCTGCCATCTATTTAAGGGCAATCATCCCAGACTTCCCGGACGGGTCATACGATCCCTTCCAGCCAGGTCTCCCTGTTTGCCTGACCAAGAACACATTCTGACAATAACCTTCCACCGTGCCACTGGAACTTTGTTTTTCTTTTCACAGCATTAATGGACTGCTAAATTCAAATGAACCATGTTTTCTGTCTGCAATTGGGTCCTCCTCTTTCCACCTGCACACCGCTTCGTGACAGAAGTAAAAATAGTTTACCTTGAACACAAACATCTCGCCTCGCAGCATGGCCACCGTGTCAAAGTTCCCCTCACAGATGTTTGGTCCGTAGTGATCCGGTCTATCAGTGGTCCTGGGGCGGTCAGGATGTCGAGGAGGGGTGTTGGGTGGCCTGGGATCCGGGCGGCGGGGTGAAACTGTCGGTAGGGCCTGAGTGGGACTACCATCGGGTAGACCTTCAAAGAGGAACGGAGTGGGTTAAATTGTGTAGACATGGCGCCACATAAAACAAAATTTTTTTCACTAATAGTTCCCACATAAAATTGTACTCTCAGAAAAAAGGTGTTACTTTAAACATTATTAAGTAAAAATGACAGCAAAGAAAAAGCAAATTTGTTTTTATAGCTGTTTTATTACTTTAACCTCAAGAAACCTAAAAAAATCCTGATAAATTTCTGTTTGTTCTTTTTTGTGAATAATTATTTGAATTACTTGAAAAACAAGTACATACTTCATCGAAATATAACATAAAAATTAAGATGTTAACTTCTAAAATAGTTTTTTCTTTGGCTCTTGCTTCTCATAAATCTGCTCGGAGCGATAAAAAACATTTACTGATGATGGCTGGAGTTGAATGTTTTCACTGATTAATGGTCCTGATTAGGTAGTTTAGCCTGGGTATGACATCGAGGAGGGAAAAACACATTTCTCTTAGTTTAAACATTAAATTTCTCCTCTAACGCTTAATGATTAACAACCTCCCGCTAAGTGCTTTTTGGTTTCAAAGTGGCTTCTGCCCACCAACAGAGCAGGTTGTCATATATTCCTGAACACACATAGAGAATACACATCAGGACACAGACAGGAGTGGAAATAATGACTGTAGATCAGTCATTTCAATTTTGATACCTGAATTCAGTAATACATCGTACCAAACTAAAGTCAGAGTTTGATTATCTCATTTTGTTTCCCCAATACAAGAGGTGGATCCAGGAGGAAGGGACCTCCCCTCTACTTCCCCTCCTTTTGGTCCACAAAAAAAAAAGAAGAAGAAGAAAGAAAAGGGGACTAGTCAAGCTACTGTATTTCCTTACAGGGCCAGCAAATGGGCCACCAAAATGCAGAAAAATGACTCTTATTTTTCAAAATGTTCTGGGGGCGTGAGGGGTAGTGCCCCCAACCTCCCTTCTACTGACTTTGTCAATGATCTTACGCCCCCCCCTTTAGAAAATCCTGGATACGCCCCTGAATACCACTCATATCTTATTCCAAGTCCCTTTATAAATGACAAAAAAAACACAAATCATGTCAAAAGTGTCCAAAGTATGTCAAAATGCTACTAAAAGCAAATAAGCAGCATGTCTACAGCTGTTGTTTTCAAACAAGTCCGGTTTCTAAAAATCTGAAGTTTTTAATGAACTGAAACGCTAAGTGAACAAGAAGAGTTCAGTTAATCTTAAACACAAGTTTGTCATTTAAATAAACAGACGCAGATCGGATGAAACATTGTTTTTAATGTACGGTCATTGAACATGACCTTTTACGTCGCTAGAAAATATTTGTTTTCCACACATGCACCATATGACACATAAAAAGTTCAGTTTTTTCTGAGTTAAATGACACTTTTATCAAGTATTCATGAATAAAATTGTGTTAGATTAAAAAAATCCCCAACTTTTTGTGGTGATGTGTCCTTTCAAAGATCATTTTGACTTTGACGCAAAAGCACCAATGAGTTTGAAGTGCAGCACTGCATATATTTTTAAAACTTATGTGCACCATGTTTACCCAAGGTTTATACTCATGGGTATAAACCATGTTCAATAAATACTACTTAAATTGAATAAGTTCTTGTTAGTTTATATTGTTTTTTGTCTTTTGAGTCTAAGGTCATGTCCACACGTAGCCGGGTATTTTTGAAAACGTATATCCGCTGTCCTTCGTTTTAGAAACGTCTCACGTACACACGTAACTGTTTTCAATATAAATATTGAATTCAATATATACATCCACACAAACCCGTATAAATACGCTTCTGAGTGCACGTAACGTAGTGACGTTTAAAAACGCAAACGCCGGCTATGCATGTCCACACGCAAACGTAAAACCGTAGTTTTCCAAAATCTTCAATTTGGTTGGCGTTTTCAAAAACAACTGTTTTTAGTGAAAAAAATCCTATGGGTTCGTGTGGATGACAGACCAAAACGAATAAAAAGGTATTCATTTTACCGGATACCCGACTACGTGTGGACAGGGCCTCAGTTGTCATGCTGATTCTCTTCTGGCACTTTCTCGTTGTTCAACCCCTTGCCTTGATTTCTCACACCTGGTCCCCATTGCCACACCCTAATGTTTGCACATATCTCATTAAGCCCCGCCTCTTTGTTTTAAGCCTCGATTCCCACACTCCTATCACTTTGTCTGTTGTGATAGTGCATTGTCCTGGTCGATTCTCCCACATCTGGCAACCGTCTAAGTCTGGTCCTGCCATGCCTGCCCACGACCTAAACCTGCCCAGGTTGGCTACTAGACTGCACCTGCTTGCCTCTTTTCTCTGATTCCCTTTTGTTTTCTACACAGATTTCAAAACTGGCTATATACATCGAGGACCTACATCTCCACCACATCATTTAAGATGGAAAATTGCAAGTATGACGGGTTGTACTCGTCTTTGCTATGTGAAACGATTTCTTATAAACAGGGACATAGGTTGAAAGGATTTTGATTTGTTGATCATTTGGTGAAAAATGTGTCGTCAGGACCATTTATAAGAATTTTGTTTAATCCATAAGCAATAAAACTAATGCTCTTTTACCATAAATTTGTTGTATGCCTCGACGGTCGTCCTCAGGCAGTTGGAAGTTCTCAGTCTCCATCCATTGGTAGAAGGGAGCCATGATGGCCAGGGGGTTGTTGGAGTGTTCTAAACCCAAGGCGTGTCCCAGCTCGTGGATGGCCACCAGGAAGAGGTCGTTACCTGCATGAGATCATTCAAAGAAAGATGGTTTTTATCTCTTTCCTGAGGCTGAAAAACCTGAGAAAGTGGTAAAAATGCATGACATGCATGAACACATGGTGCAGCAGCTGCTCCGACAGGAAAGTCCCTCTGTGTCTGACACGCTAAAGAGGAGGAAGTGCTTCTCATTGTTCCTATTTATGATTTAAGGAAAACTCCCCAACCACATAAATCATAACTACACGTTTAATGACAGTTGATGTGAATCAGCATTCAGTACCTTCACTCGGAACCATGCCGACTTGCTTTTCATGTGTGTTTTATTGGTTTATTTTTTTCTATTCAAGCTAAAACCAGTTAATTATATATTTCCATTTTTTTTTTTTTTTTTTTTTATGCCTGACAAAACAACACAGCAGGGTATTTCCCCTTTTCCCAAAACCTCTTTGTTGTGGTTCACCCAGGGCCATGCCCTATATGAACTCTGAACTCGCCCTCAATGACCTCCTGATTGGTCCGCTTTATGCTGATGACATCATGTTTTCAGGGAACCTGATGATGTCAGTGGTATCGTTGCTAAAGAAAATGCTCTGCAGGCCTGTCCTCGTGCATCTCCCTACTTCCTCTTTGAAACACACACTAGGATGCACATGCTTCACCCCCCGAACCTTCTGTAATTTCAGTCACATGAATGTCCTCATGGCATGTTAAGCTGCGACTACCGCTCGGTGAGGGAGGGGCGTGAAGAGAGGCAAAGATAGAGTGCATGAGATAGCTGAGGATGAATGAGGAGTGAGTGAGCACTGAGAGTAGATAAAGAGGTCTTTGTGAGGTAAACTTAAAAAAAAAAAAAAAAAAAACCTTCCAAATGTTAGCAGTTCGGCCCTTGGCATTTTTTTTTTCTAATTTTGTCTCCTCACACAGTTTGTTGCTGACATTCTGACAGTGGTGGAACGTAACGAAGTAAATGTACTTCGTTACTGTACTTAAGTAAAAAAATTGTGTACCGGTACTTTTACTTTTACTTCACTACATTTTTAGAGCAAATATCTGTACTTTTACTCCGCAACTTTTTAAAAGTGTGTTTTGCATTTTTCGTTCAGGAATTTGAAAAATACAGTTTTTTGTTTTTTTTTAGCACATCTTGAAGCCGCATCGCCAAAATCAAAAGGAGCAGTTGATCAGGAGAGGAAGTAATGAATCGAGGACCAATCAGAGTCGAGAGTAAACATTTTCCGCATTCATTCAGCGCCATGAGCAGGGGCGGCTCTAGAATTTTCTGAAGATAGGGTGGGGGGCGGGGACGTGAGGTCATTGACAAAGCCAATATAGGGTGACTGGGGGCCTCCTCTCCCCCCAGAACATTTTAAAAAATAAGTGTAATTTTCTTGCATTTTGGTGGACCATTTGCTGGCCCTGCATGGATATACGTAGCTTGACTTGTCCCCTTTCCTTTCTTATTTTTTTTTGCGGACCAAAAGAGGCGGGAGATGGAGGGAGGGGTCACGCCCCTGCAGAGTATTTATTTGTGACCCTACAGCACAAAAAATAACATTTGACTTATTTTACTTTTTACTTAAAAAGTCAAATTTACACCAATTACTTTAGTACTTTTACTTAAGTAGATTTTTTTATTGGTACTTTTACTTTTACTTAAGTATTTTTTTCTGCCTAATTATCTGTACTTTTACTTAATGCATTCTGGTTTGGTTCCTTGCACCGTAGTCAGGAGTTACCAGCTCTCATTCACTGGAAGAAACTCCAAGTGAACAAAAGAGTGAATAAAAAGCAACACCATGGCAACCAAGAGACTTTCCAACTTTGTTCTTTCTGCCGGGAACTTGCTTTTGTCACATCTGAGTTTCTTTCTGCAGTTTCATCTGAGTGGGGGTGTCTGAGGTTTTCAGATAAAACTTGTTTGTGTTGAATCATCTGGACCAAAGAAGCTGATTCATAGCATTTACAAAAACAACCCAGATACCAAAGGATTTCTTAATTGCACGAAAAAAGGAAACACAAAGAGCAAAGCAATGATTGATTTGTTTGTGTTGCTTTTTTGTGAAATATTGATGTTGGTTTTGTTTGATTTACTAAAAGAAATTGAATGCCTTTGATGTCTTAGGCTTTCTTCATTTTGTTTTGTCGAATAAACTGTCCATTGGTAATGGAGCCATGTCGAATGCTGAGCCTACCCAAGCTGATTCAAGGCAAGAGGCAGTGTACACCCCAAACATGTCGCCAATCTGTTGCAGGACCACGCACACATAACCATCCACACACACTCATTCCTAGGGGCAATTTTGTGGCGGCAAATCAACCTAACACACATTATTTTGAAGGGTGGGAGGAAACTGGAGTACCTAGAGAAAACCCGTGCTTACACGGGAAGAACATGCAAACTCCACGTAGAAAGGCCAGCGTTCCAAGTCTCATCCCCACCCGGAACTCAACCCCAATTTTCTTGTTGTGAGGCCATCAACCAGGATAGACTACAGCACCCCCTGCAACACCTTTTGGGATGAACGTTTCAGAAGATGAAAGAATGTATGTAAAATAATCTTCTTTTTATTTCGGCATTTCCCTTCAGGGGGCGCCACAGCAAGTCAGTTTCTTCCATCTAACCCTATCTGCTGCATCTTCTTCGGTCACACCAACTATCTTCATATCTTCCTTCACTGTATCCATGAACCTCCTCTTTGGTCTTCCTCTAGGCCTCTTTCCTGGTGGTTCCAAATCCAGCATCCTTCTTCCTACGTACTCTCTCTCTCTCCTCAGTACATGTCCAAACCATCTCAGTCGTGCCTCTCGAACTTTATCCCCAAAACCTTTATTATGTGCTAACAATATAATTTTAAAAAACTGTGTTTATAAATAGTGTACATTTATAGTTTCCAATTTCGAGACATATTCCGCCCAGGATTCAAACCTGTCCAGAATGGCCATGAGGCTACACCTGCTTGCCCTTTTTGTCTCAATAAACTAGTTCAATCTGGCTGTACATTTTGGTCCTATCTCTCCCACCACTCCATCACAACACATTTGGGGACTTTTTACTCTTTGGTGTAGTGTAAAAAATTTCTTTTGTATCTGAGATCAAGTGTAATGTTGCAGTTGTGTTTCACTTTATACGTGACACAACTGGTAACTACACACAGAAGGTTTTAACATCTGAGTAACGACTAATTTATCAAAAAAGAAAGCCTGAAGAGAAAAAAAAAAGTTATGAAAGTTTGTGTAAAAATCACTTTTACTAGCTGATCAAATTTATGAGAAGAGACAGGATGCAAAAAAGATAGCGTTTTAATAGCGTTCACGGATAGAAACCCCTTAGCTCCTTGTCCTCGGAGTTAGCAAAGTGCCCTTTTGAAAGTTTACGTTTTTTGCGGTTTAACGTGGTTCGACTTGACAGAATTGTTAAGAAAATAGATGCACCTGAAAACAAACATTGAAATATTAAACCAGTTAATCTTATTTACATGCCTACCAGCAGACAAAAAGTAGAAACTAAATTCCAAACCATGTCACATAAGCCTTAACTCTGAAGCAACAGCATCATCATTAAAAACAATCACAATCAGAAAACTGTCACAACCGCGGGCCGGATCAATTAGCAAGAGAAATCACAGCTAAAAAAAACCACAAAACTTTGAACAAGAAGCCTATATTTCATCATTAGCACCGCTGTTAGGTTGTAAACACACCATAAATAAACAGAGACGTTGTGTGAGGTTTGACGCGCAGATTGTAATTCAGTCCCTCTTTGCTTTTCGGGCACTGTAAGTAGCACGGTACAACAAGAGGACCAGTCTTCAGATCTCATCGAGCGGAACACACTCCCACTTAGTGTGGCATTCCTCTGATCTGTCCTGAAACACGTCCCACACACAGCTGATCACAGACACATGCACACACAAAGTACCGCTGTCTGTGCCTGCAATCTATATGCAGATAACAGGGAAGGAAAGCCCATTGTCTACAAGAGTCCTCTCAGTCAGAGGAGTTAATGGGTGCAAAGAAAAAGAGCTAAAACATCAGATTCTTCACATTCTATTCAGTACGGGGTTAATTTATTTCATCAGATACTCATAACTGAGTTCATCTAAAGGGTGAAGACAGAACAAAAACTATTGAGAGATAAGTTGAATTCAACTCTTAAAAGAATAGCTTCTCTTGTCACCAAAAGGCAACTGTGAACTTTTCTTCTTGAGCAAAGTAGACCAATTTGAAAAGGCGTGGAATAGTATGTCTCCGCCTGCCCTAAGTCGCAAAATTGTTGAGGTCTACATTAAAACTATGTTGAAGCAGTCATATGTGTGTCAGATTTTATGACCTTGATCTGTGTGATCGTGACCATTGGCAGTAGTGGAACATAATGAAGTAAATGTACTTCGTTACTGTACTTAAGTAAAAAAAATTGTGTATCTGTATTTTACTTAAGTAAAATTTGAGACCTGTACTTTTACTTTTACTTTTTTACATTTTAGAGCAAATATCTGTCCTTTTACTTCGCTACTTTTTAAAAGTGTGTTTTACATTTTTTGTTACATTTTCATTCAGGAATTTAAAAAATATAAAGTTTTTTTTAGCGCATCTTGAATCCACAACCCCAAAATCAAAAGGAGCAGTTGATCGGGAGAAGAAGTTATGAATCGAGGCTCAATCAGAGTCGAGAGTAAACATTTTCCGCATTCATTCAGCGCCAAGAGCAGGAGCGGTTCTGGGATTTTCTGAAGATGGGGTGGGGGGCGGGGACAAGAGGTCATTGACAAAGCCAATATAGGGTGACTAGAGGCCTCCCCTCCCCCCCAGAACATTTTAAAAAATAAGTGTCATTTTCCTGCATTTTGGTGGGCCATTTGCTGGCCCTTCAAGGGGAGAGCTTGACTTGTCCCCTTTCCTTTCTTTTTTTTTTTTTTTGCGGACCAAAAGAGGCGGTAGAGGGGGGGAGGGGTTACTTATTACTTAAAAAGTAAAATTTACACCAATTACTTTTGTACATTTATTGACGTAGATTTTTTTTATTGGTACTTTTACTTAAGTATTTTTTTGGTCTAATTATCTGTACTTTTACTTAAGTACAAAAAGTACTTCATCCACCACTGACCATTGGTCAGATGACGTTAAAATCCTAATCAGTTCATCTAACATCTGCTATCACCTCATCGCGAAAGCTACAATTTTTTTTTCCATTTTTTGCTCTGTTTCTTCCAGTGTACAGCGTCTCTCCACACAACGTCACCCACACAAAGTGTATTTTCTACACTGTCGCTATCACACACTGTCTTCCCCGTACAGTGTCTCTCCCACACATCGTCTATCTCACACAGCGTCTTTCTCACACAGCGTCTCCCACACAGCATCACCCACACAGCGTCTCCCACACAGTGTCTCCCACACACTGCTTCACTCCCACACATCGGGTGTCTTCATAAGGTTTCTTCCCTCTCTTAGTCTCTCAGAGTCTATGTGGACTCTGAGTGGCCAACCAATTTGTCAGATGTGCTTGGTTGAAAAACAATATTGTTTTGGTTATTTACCTTGCACATTGTGGTTTCCGATGGTCCACGGTTCATCGGAGTCAAAATGTGTGTCTCCACCCATCCCAGGTCCAGGGAAGTAAGCGTGAGCGAGGAAGCCCCCCTCTCCGTCAAAAGGAGAGCTATCTCCATGGAAACCAGAAGCAAAGAATATCATAATGTCAGGCTCCTTGCGGCGTCCATATTTGATTTCCTGGTAGGGGATTTCATCAAAGGTCAACGGGGTGACGCTTTCCCAAACTTTAAAGGCTCTCCGGATGGCTTCGTACGAGTTATACTCTCCGATTTTGGGAGTGTAGTTCTGAATACTGTATGAACAAAGAGAGGAAGAGAGAAACTTCTGAAGTCAGTGACCTATATTTGCTATGTTACCACATTGCACACATTCAGAAGGAGACATTTGTCAGGAAAAGCTCATTTCTACAGCAGCAGTCACCGATTGGCTGGCCATGCTTTTGTGCACCATCTTTTTTTTTTTTACCTGTATGTGAGATGGCTCTTGTTCCATTTATGCCCGGTGAGTGCGTAGCGCTTCCGCCGAACGTTAGTTTTGATCTGGCCTCCAAACTTGTCAGGCACTCCGCAGCGGGGCCTCCTCATGGCGCTGAAAGAATACAGAGGTGTCAGGAGCAGGCATGAGGTGTGTGTTTGAAGGAGGGAGCACCCCAGAGAGGAGATGATGTAACAGCTGCAGCTCAAAGCGTGTTTCTTGTTTAGCTGAAAGCGTACCCACAAGATACTGACGAACAAAACTATTTTATAGCTTCTTCAAACAATACCCTCTTTTTTACTTATCTACTAGGTCAAATATAGCACCTTAAACATTTAAGAGAACATCTTTAAGGGCATTTTGATATCCAAAACAGGTCAGGTAACACGTGTCAAGATGCATCACTTATGCATTAAACTTGCAGACCTGATGGTTTGAGAATCCATATGGCCCGTGACCTCCAGACCGTAGAATCTCTGCATGTCGCTGATGGCATTGGACAAGATCTGAGCAGATCGCATGGTGGACATCTGCCGGCTGGCCTGGGGCAAGTAGCCATACATCCTCAGCCATGACTAAACCCAAAAGAAAATAAAATGGCAAAGTATTATACACAATAGTTACTAGTACTCTTTTTCCTGTTTTTTACCCTGTTTTTAACAGAATGGTTTGACTTGAAAAGAGTTTTTGTAAACACAAACATAACGTTTATTTGAATTGAGTGATTTAGTGTGTGGACAAGAGGTGAAGGAGTGTGTGAGGGCAGACAGACATGAAGAAAACTTTTGAAAAAGAGAGCATTTCTGGTACAAATTTCTGGTACAAACTGAAACAACCTGTATTTAATGTTTAATTTCAAGCAGACTAATGGAAACCAGAGAGCATCCAACTGTGCTGTGAGAATATTAGATGGGTGGGGGTTGTTTAGAGACTTAGGGAAAAGCCGGGACACTTGAGCCAATCACAGAAGAGGCAGAATTTTCCCCACCTGTTATCCAGAAACTCAATATCTAAGGCGCGTGTAATCAACACACACATAGGATACAAAAAAACCCAAGTGTATTGGTAGTCTGGGATACCGCGTACGCCCACATGATCTTTGTGTTGCAGCAGCAACACAAAGGTGTGTGTGTATGTGTTGAGGGTGTGCAAGCCTGCAGATCACACCCATCTTTTCCAGCACAAAGTCCAGCTTGATAAAGGTTGGTGTTTACCCACCCACTCCTTTAAATTATGAGAGCAAACTCAGTGTTCAGCTTTTCTTTCAGAAACACTGTTCCATTTAAAGTAAAACTGTTTTCCACAGCTTCTACCTCCTATTATATGTTCAATCTTTATGACTTGGTTTGGTTTTTCATTTGCAATAAAAAATAAACTCGACAAAACCTCGGTGGGAGCGGTCATCCACATGAGACACAACTCATTCAAACTCATCCATATATATATATATATATACGTATATATATATACGTATATATATATACGTATATATATATACGTATATATATATATATATGGATGAAGTCCCTTTCCCTGACACCAGAGGGAGCACTGGACCTTCCTTCACCACCCTGATAACGGACACCTGAGGATGGTTATTCTGATTATGCACATCTGTGGATCCTGCTGCCTGTTTATAGGCTGGTCCTATACGTCTGGCCATAACCATCCTTTCCAGCGAGGTCTTCATGGCTGCCCGACCAAATTTTTCATTGAACTGTTATTTTTGGACTTAAAGACATTCTTTTGGATTAATTCTATGCTTTTGCTTTACAGCCTTGCCTGACTTCTGTTAAATAAATCCCGTTTATGTCCTGCATTTGGGTGCTTCTTCCACATCTCCACATCACAACAATATAGAAATCCCGCTTTGTTTTATTTCCTCATGCACTTAGACGAAAGTCAATGAGACAATTTTCATAAAAAGGTCCAAAAGCAAATGGAGATATTGCTGTTTAGAGACGGTAACCAGCAGCATTTGGATCCCAAACCAGTAACATCAGGTTGTATTGATCATCGCCCAATATTTGTATAATGCAGGACCAAGCTTAAGAGCTTCCAACATCCTTCCATTCTTTAAAAATAAATTAAAACAGGAAGATAACTGCAGACACTCATTACATAATCACTAATTGTTCAAACAGCATTTTATTTTCGTCATCATCATGAGGATAAATATTAAAACCACAGTGTCTTTTGATGAACATCTGATCTTATTCATGACTGAAGGGAATTTCTTCCTTCTGATCAGAAAGGTTTCATTTCTCTTTTCTAAAAAAGAAAACAGTTTGTTTAAAGAAATGTAACTTTTTTATCTTCATGAGTGATACTTATTCCATGAGTCATTTGAGTGAAATGATTCACTTAAATATTCTGATTTCTTTGTATTTCAATATTTGGCTTGATGGCTGAATTCGGTGAAAGATTTTTTGACGACCCGTTACAAAACACTGATGTGTTCATTACTATTTTTGCCTGCTGTATCAAAACTGGAATAGAACTGGAATAACAACACGGCTTAAATAAAATAAATTATCTGCTCATTAAAGCGGAAATGTTGCGTTATTTTCTACTTTCGTCAAGTTTCCGATGAGTTTGTAAAATATTGCCAGCGTAGTAAAAGAGTCATTGAGTTGTTTGGACAACAAGTCCTACAAACAACACAGTAATATGGCTGTTTTTAAAAATTTCTTTCTTCCCCACGGGTGTGATGTGCAATTGACGCTCAATTATGGGTTTTATTTTTGTCTTCTGAGCCACTTATTTCTGAATGGAGTGCATGGGTTGTTGGAGCCTATCCCAGCTCCCCCGAACATGTTACCAGTCTGTTGCAGGGCCACAGACTCACAACCATCCATACACACACTCATTCCTAGTGGCAGTTTCGTTGCAACTAATCAACCTAACATGCATGTTTTTGGAGGGTGGAAGGAAACTCTTGTGTATCTGTGGAGAAAATACACGAAAAACGAAAACTACACACAAATAGAGTAGTGTTTCTAGCCTCGCCCTTACTTTGGAACGCAAACTTTTTTGCTGAGAGGCTACTGTGCTAACTACCACATCACTGTGCGGCCCTCAATTACGAGCTTGTCTTCTAAATCAATTCATCAAACATCTGGCACTTCTTGCGCAACAAATGCTAAAAACTTGTCAACCTAAATGACGCAAAATTTACTCCACAGCACCAAGATAGAAGCTAAGAAATTCAAAATTCCCAAAAACAATTAGCTTCTAACCATGGATTTTTTTTTCTCCATTGTAAATGTAACCCAAAGTTTTAGAGTTTAAACCAACACAGAGCTTCCAGGTCAAACAACAATTGCTTTAAAATGTATTTATTATACATTTTAAAGGGACACATTCAGTTTTTAAGTTTTCTAATATGTTCTTCCAGATAGCATTTTAGTTGCCTTGATATGTACTTCTTTGATCTCTGGGCTGTCCTGAAAGTGAAAGTTAGCATTTAGCTTAGCACCGTAGAAGCACTAGATCCAAACTCTGGATCACCTTCCAAGAAAAAAGAGGTACAATTTAATTCATCTAAATTGAGAAAATTACAAATTGGAAGATTTAAAAAATAGTGGTCTGTTCCTTTAAGAATGAACAAATACAGATTTCTAAAACATGCTACTTGAGTTGTGATCTCAGTGAGGCACAATCAATCTTTCCAAACATTTAGTCCCATAATGCATCTCAGCAGGTTGCAGCTTTACTGTGCAACAGCTGAATTTGAAAGTTGTGTTATTACTGTTTTTATTGTCTGCTCGGCATCAGGATTCCACTGAGTTTGAGCCCACAGGGGCTAAAGAACTTGATCTGAGAAGCCTTTAAATGTCAGTCCCTCCCAAAACATTTGTATAGACAGGCGAGGCCGTGGTGAGTCCTTTTGTTCCAGTGTTCCTCACTCTCTAAGCTTTCTTTTTGCTTTTCAGACATCGACTCTTTTCTTTGCTTTAAAAAGAGCTGGAAAACATTTCTGAACATTACGAGAGTTTCTCTTTATCTTATCTGAATTATTAACTTTCTGGGACTCCACCGCAGTACCTGAGTGTTGTATGCGTGTGTATGCGTGTGTATGTGTGTGTGAGAAGCAGGAAGAGATGAACTGAGAAGTGAACTAGAAGTGACCCTGACCCACCTCTGCTTCGAGATAAGAAAACCAAAAACAAGCTGACACACAGTCAAAGACACAGATATGCACACTTCTTCTTCGCACACACACACACTCCAGTTTTTAAAAGCAGGTGATTCGGTTTGCATAGGTCTGCTTTTCAATCCACTTGTTCTGGTTAAAACAGACACATCGATAGTCAAAGAGATCTTTCAGGGTATATCCGGCTCTGTTGTGGAGCACAGAGACCTGACTTTAGTGACAAATGAACTGGAAAATAATTTACAGCATGTAGATTTGCCTTTTGGAACTCTACCAAACATGAATTATTCATAGCATAACCAGGACGTTAGAAATGTCTCCATTAGCTGAAGCACGGGCTCTTGCAGCTGAAGGAATTAAGAGAAGGAAACTCTAAATTTAGATCCACTTTAACGGAACGAGTTTTCCTGTTTGTCTCTGTTTGGAACTTACAAGGAAGTGGAAATGATTCTGAAATTCTGAAAATCTATCGATCTGATGATAAATTATTTCAAGCTGATTTAAAAACTGATACACACACAAAAAAAGATATAGTCAGCGCTGTAATCAAGAGTATAACATGTCAAATGGTTCTGAGAATCTGGATCATCTGTGCATAAAACGAGCACATCTAAAATCTGAATTAGATCCAGATGAGGTTGTCATGTGAAACTTGTCAAGAAAAGAACTGCATGTGTTAAAGACCAGGTCCTGATATCTATGTGCAGATATTTATATGATAAAGAGGGATTTTCATTCTGAAAGAACTTTTAGGAGCTTTCTATAATGTTTAAACATCATTTCAACATCGAACACATACCTGAACTGGTTTTCTATCTTATTTCATACAAATCCTAAATTGTTTTCAGCCATGGAATTTTTTCTCGGCCACGCCCACTTTCGGACATAAGCAGGAAGTAGTTTTGCAGTAGCAGCACACCTGATTGGCTCATGTTCAGTCCGTCCCCTCAGGTACTGCTCTCCTTCGCTCACATTTTTTTGTTAATGCACAAAATTAAGAATATGTGCTGGCTTTGTTCATGAGATTCATGCGGGGTGGAGGGACTATATGGGGAGTTCCGTTTCAGTCCGTCATCTTCCGCTAATGCGGAGCCAGGTCACGGGGGCAATCACTTCCGACGTAAAGGCCAGGCTTCTCTCACCCGGCTACATCCTCCAGCTCACTCGGGAGGATTCTGAGGCATTCCCTGGCAAGCTGTGAGATATAATCTTTCCAGCGGTTTGGGGTCTGCCTATAACTCTCATAGCGGTGGGATGAGCCGGAAACACCTCACTAGCGAGGCGCTCCTAACCAGATGCCTAAACCACCCCATCTGGGTTCTCTCAACCTAGAGGAGCAACGGCTCTATTCCGAGCTTCTCCTGGATGGCAGAGCTCTTCACACAATCTCTGAGTGTAAGCCAAGCCACCCCGTGGAGGAAGATCCTTTCAACTGTTATTTGGAAAGTTTAAAAGGAAAAAAAAATCAGAGAACAACAACAGAAGAAAAATAACAACTGAATTTACATTTCATTTTGTTAATCTGGAATCCAAATGGTTTAATCCCTGGTAAATGTTACTCAGGGATTCTGGAATGTTTACACAGGACTTGCAAATTTCAGCAAGTTTGTTGAAATCACATGTCGGGATTTAACTTGCGTATTTCAGAAAAAGAAAAAAACAAGTCGAAGCTGCAAACTGCAGCAATTATCCAATTATTCTGCAAATTTTGTATCAACATACAAAAACCACAACTTGGATCACAGCATTATTCTGTAGTTTTGAACAAGATAATAATAAACCGCAAATTGTTTTTAATACTTAAGTAAGTAAAAAAATGCAACTCAATGTGCAACGCAAGCGCTTTTCTTTTCTGTTTTGAGTACGACTTTAAACCACACACTGGATTAAAGATTTAAACACATTAAAAAAGGATACCACAAATAAAACTATCGCTTACTTTTTAATCTAAAAAAAAAATCAATCTCAATATGCCCAGGTTTACTGAACGGATCGAATTCAGAGTAAGACAAATAAAAGTAAGACAAACTGGTGTTAAATATATTTCACTATTAATACTTATAAAATAGTTGTAAATGCTTTGTCCATTTTATTCCAGGGCTTTTCCGATTGCTGCAATGCTTACACATGTCTTTGTTTTAAAGTATTTTATACAATTACATCAAATTCAGCAAGTATTTTTTGCCAGATGGGCAAAACCCAGCAAAGCTTCTGTAAAGCTGTTCAGAGTTCATTCAGCTGGTTTCTTTTTAACACAAACTTGATGACACTGAAACTTTTATTTTAAAAATCAAATATTAAGATGATTTTTTCTTGGCATTCTCTGGGACTTCTACATTCTTGTTTCAAGAACTACCGACGGACGGTCACAGAGCAGACTAGTAAATAATGTCACAAAGGTGAGCGATGTAAACGGAAATATTGCGTTGTTGTTGTAAAACTTATTACAAGAAGACAATAATTAGATTTAGTCAATTTAGTGTTTCGTCTACTTTAAAGCTCCTTTTCAATTCAGACTTTTCAAATGATGTTGAACAAAGTAAAGAAATCTGAACAGCAAGGGATAGGACAGGTGTCCTGTCAAAAACTCCTTCATCAATAGGGCAGGAAGGGCTGGACTTCAAGCCATGAGTGGGCAAGAAATACAAGGGTAAAAAGAAAAAAGGGAACAATTTAAAACAATTACATCTAAAAATGATTTTTATTCTCTTCTTCTTCTCCTTTCGGCATTTCCCTTCAGGGGTCGCCACAGCAAGTCAGTTTCTTCCATCTAACCCTATCTGCTGCATCCTCTTTGGTCACACCAACTATCTTCATGTCTCCCTTCACTGCGTTCATGAACCTCCTCTTTGGTCTTCCTCTAGCCCTCTTTCCTGGTGGTTCCAAACCCAGCATCCTTCTGCTGATGTACTCGGTCTCTCTTCTCTGTACATGTCCAAACCATCTCAGTCTGGCCTCTCTGACTTTATCTCCAAAACCTCTAACAACTGCTGTTCCTCTGATATACTCATTTCTGATCCTGTCCATCCTGGTCACTCCCAGAGGCATCCTCAGTATCTTCATCTCTGCTACCTCCATCTCTGTTTCCTGTCTTTTCCTCAGTGCCACTGTCTCTAGACCAAACAGCATGGCCGGTCTCACCACAGTTTTGTACACTTTTCCTTTCATTTTAGCTGAAACTCTTCTATCGCACATCCCACCTGATACTTTCCTCCACCCGTTCCAGCCTGCTTGAACATGCTTCTTCACCTCTTTTCCACACTCTCCATTGCTCTGGACTGTTGATCCTAAGTACTTAAAATCGTCCACCTTCTTTATCTCTTCTCTCTGTAACCTCACTTTTCCATTCTCTTTTCCATTCTCACTTTTTATTCTCTGCGGTTGAATATTCTTATGTTTAAAATTGTCCCAATTATAGTTTCTATTCTGTAAGATAAATATTGTATATTCTGAGGAAACACTATAGGGTGAAAAGCTGGTGACGAGATTTTAAATTTGCTGTCAGAAATGTACTCATCCAGTCTGCATCTTTATGTGTTTTTCTTGCTGCAGTTATGATAATAAAACAGCAAATTGCCTCTAAATCTTTTGACACCACGGCTTTGTGTATCCGTCCACCTCGGTGCATCTGATGTCGCATCGGGCTTCTCTTTTCAGTCCCGTTTTACAACAAGGTTGTTGTCAAACACAAGGGCGGAGAAGCGAGGCTGTTGGAAAGATCTATGATTG
Source organism: Neostethus bicornis (assembly GCA_902685375.1). Lineage (NCBI taxonomy): Eukaryota > Metazoa > Chordata > Actinopteri > Atheriniformes > Phallostethidae > Neostethus > Neostethus bicornis. The sequence continues at coordinate 5,419,076 of LR738543.1, forward strand.
CATATGAACCTTCATCGAGTCCGACCACTCACCGTCCGTCATCAACCAGCTGAATACAAAACAACACAAGAAGCTGGAAATGGCATGTGTGTGTGTTTGTGCACCTCATCTATAAAATGGTCTTTCAAAGAGTCCTTGAGCTTACCTGCCAAAACTAGAGCCAGCAGTATACATGGAGTTGTAAAAGCTGCCAGTGTGGGACTGCGTGCATGAATGTGTGTGTCCAGCACAATGTGAGCCAAAACACTAACAGAGCTTTTATTCCATGGCTTGGTCTGCTGCCATGTCTTAGCAGCGAAAGCCTTACTGAAAGGACGGATAAGTAAGTGGAGTAGTGAGAATGAAAGAGGGGCGGACAGAAAAGAAAAGATAAATCTAAAATGTTCTTTTTATGGGTGGGGGTATGTTGCACAATTCGTAAGTGAACACAGTGAAAACATACTTTTTCAAAGATATAAAGATAAATAGTAAATCTAACAGTTGATTCTGTTAATGACATAATTTCAATAATTAAAAGATGAATTCCTGCATCGGTCCGTCGTGGTAAAGAGAGAGCTGAGCCGAAAAACAAAGCTCTCGATTTACAAGTCGATCTACGTTCCAACCCTCACCTATGGTCACCAGCTGTGGGTGGTGACAGAAAGAATGAGATTGGGGGTACAAGCGGCCGAAATGAGCTTTCTCTGCATGGTGGCTGGGCTCTCTCTCAGAGATCGGGTGAGGAGCTCTGCCATCCGGGAGGAGCTCGGTGTCGAGCCGCTCCTCCTCCAGGTCGAGAGGAGCCAGGTGGGTCGGTTCGGGCATCTGGTCAGGATGCCCCCCCGGACGCCTCACGGGCGAGGTGTTTCAGTGCACGTCCCACCGGGAGGAGACCAAGGGGCAGACTCCGGACCCGCTGGAGAGACTATGTCTCACAGCTGGCTGGGGAACGACTTGGGATCCTCCCTGGTGAGCTGGAGGATGCAGCCGGGGAGAGAGAGGCCTGGGCTACCCGTTTGAGGCTGTTGCCCCCGCAACCCGAGCCCGGAACAAGCGGAAGATGACGAAACAGAACGGAATTTCTGTTTAGAATGAGCTTGGATGACCATGCCTGGGAGGTTTGAGTTAGCATTTGGTGCTAGTTAGCAGCTCTGGTTGTTAGGTTTATCTTTAGCAGCAATTAACTTCTTACGTTTGAATTTTTCCAAGTTGTAAACCTGTCTAAAATCAGCAACAACTAAACAGCAATTTAAATAACTAGTCCTTAGCATTTATGAGCAGTCATTAAATTTTGTAGAGAATCAAACCCCGTGGGAACAAGGATTTTGCATTCAAAAGCCAGATTACGAGCGGTGCATGACGGTGCAAGTAGACACTTTAAAAATTTTAACTGACAAGTTATTATTTGCACTACTTTCAAATTTGCTGACAGACCACTGGTTCTATGGCTCAGTAGAAGAGACTGGAATAAACTAAAATCTTTAACAAGCTGGAAAGTTGCTTTCATGAACTAGCTTAATTTTAATTAACAATGCTAATTCCTTCATGAATTGAACTGTATGTAACATCTTCAGTCCCAAAAAAGTATTTGGATTTTTATCGCTCAACTTCCACTATCAAATAAACTTGTCAGCTGTAGTCAAATATGTTTTTTTTCCAGCCTCATCGAGCTAGGATCTTAAACTCTCACTGGATCAATAAGCGGCCAAGTGGGAAGTGGCTGGAAGGAAAATACGCACATCGAAATCTGATTCCATGGCCTTTGATTGGAAGGGTGGAATGCCCAACACAAGTTGGGAATGGGATCCTGCCATGATTGGAGGAGTTTTAGTATCTTGAGGACTTGTTTATGATTGAGAGAATGATAGAGAGGGAGATCGATACACAGATCAATGTGGTGTTCACAATATATTAGGATGCTGTACCTGTCGGTTGTGGGGAACACACAGCAGAGCCAAATTGTGCAGCTCCCTATTTACCAGTGGATCTACATTCCAACCCTCACCTATGAAAAACAATGTCTTGAATACATGCCCCCACAAGATGAGTTTCTTCCGTAGGGAAGCCTGTCTTTCCCTCAAACGAAGAGTGAGGAGCTCAGTCATTTGGGAAAGGCTTAGAGTAGAGCCACTATTCCTCTAGGTCAAGAGAAGCAAGGTTGGGGTGATTTGGGCATTTGGTAAGGATACCACCCGGACGCTTTGCTGTTGAAGTGGTCTAGCCCTGTTCCACTGGAGCGACTGTGTTCAGGAATGCCCTGGGATCTGACCGGATAATCTAAAAAGTGTAGCCTGGCCAAGGGAAGTGTGCTCCCATGCGACCCTATCCAGATGTCTTTCAAAGACAAGGGCCATAGGATTGAAGGGTTTCCCAGGTAGGAATAACTGCTCATTCCAAACCCTGGACCAGTTCTCAAATGAGAACATGACAAACAAGGAAACTACATGGCAGCAAATCTTAGAAAAGACTTTTGAGAAATAAAAAAACACTGCTAAAAGTCATATTAAATTGCTACATTCCCTTGAGGCATGCTGAAAAATAGGTGCCATTCTTCATCAAAGCGGCAAAGTTAGACTCGGTGTGCGGTCGAAACTAATATGATGGAAGTGGCTGTGAGGAGGGCATATGCTGAGGATTAAATTAAAACAAGAATTTGTCTAGAGATACGATAAGTTATAGATTACACCTCTCCCGACCCCCTCCATCTCGCTACCCCGTTTCAGCTTCAGTCTGCCTTCTAATCATGTCTTGCTCTTCCCTTGTATACAACATGCCTCTCTCTTTCTCAGCTCTATCATCCTACAAAAGGATTCATTGTGTTCCCTAGATGCCTCAGAGTCCTAGGCCCGGCATGCCCGCCGATGGTGTGTGTGTCCCAGTAAGAGAACAGCTGTCACATTCAGCCGTCACATGCTGCACAGCTGAGAGATACCGCCACCACCCCTGTTAACTGTCTTGCTCTCTGTCCAGCTCTAATCATTCATAATTCATTCATTACAGATTTCTCTGACGTTTCCCTTACTTAATGGAGCTTTCACAGATTCTGGTCACACACAGTCTCATAATCCTTCTCTGTTTCCTTCATACTTTTAACCTCCCACTTTATTCTTTCTGTCCAGACAGAGTAGGAGTTGAGATTTCAGGCCAAGTCACGGCTGCAGATGGAGGGTGAGACCTCCAGACAACATCTTTCAGTGTATGAATAAACTGTCTGCCGGCTGTTTCATGCAGTTGTAACACAACCCGACGTTATCTGATTTATTAGGAAAATACATGCCCGATGAGGACGGATCTTTTATATCTTTAAAAGATCAGTCTTCTTTTTTTTTACACATTGTGTTCCACTAACTTCCAATACATACGTAACTATTGGTGCAACATTTGAACTGAAAATAGTTTTTAACAAAGAGATAAAATATTGTTTTACCACAGAATTAATGAACCCATCTGTCACTGCAAACACTGATCATTTGTTATGAAGCAAAAAATAGATCCGAACAATCTAAAAAAGTAGCAAAATTTAAATATCTAAAATTAAAGGTGCAGCACATAGACCAAATATAGAGGTTTTATATCTTTTATTTTTATCTCGAATTTGACTGCCCAATAATTGTGTGTGAATGAGAGGGACCCAAACGGAAAAGTGAAGTTACAGGGAGAAGAGATAATGAAGGGGGAAGTAATTAAGTACTTAGGATCAATAGTCCAGAGCAATGGAGAGTGTGGAAAAGAGGTGAAGAAGCATGTGCAGGCAGACTGAAACGGGTGGAGAATCAGGTGTGATAGAAGAGTTTCAGCTAAAATGAAAGGGAAAGTGTGCAAAATTGTAGTGAGACCGGTGATGCTGTTTGGTCTAGAAACAGTAGCACTTCGGAAAAGACAGGAAACAGACAGAGATAAAGAAGGTGAGGATCCTTCTGGGAGTGACCAGGATGGATGGTATTAGAAATGAGTATATCAGAGGAACAGCAAATGTTAGAGGTTTTGGAGATAAAGTCAGAGAGGCTAGACTGAGATGATTTGTACATGTGCAGAGAAGAGAGAGAGAGTACATCGGAAGAAGGATGCTGGATTTGGAACCACCAGAAAGAGGCTTGGAGGACGACCAAAGAGGAGGTTTACGGATACAGTGAAGGAAGACATGAAGATAGTTGGTGTAACCAAAGAGGATGCAGCAGAAAAGGTTAGATGGAAGAAACTGACTTGCTGTGGCGACCCCTGAAGGGAAATGCTGAAAGGAGAGGAGGAAGACTGCCCAATAATTAGTAAGTTTTTGTATTGATTCCAACCTAATTCATCACCGTTTATTAAGTTCCCAGTTGAACATTGATTGCTTCTATTGAATGTTGAGAAAATCAATTTAATTAAAGTGCATTTGTGTCCGAATCTACATGTCAGGGCACTGAGCAAATCCGAAGGAAAAACTGTGTAGTTTTATAGATTTTAACAGACATTAGGGGACATTCAAGATAGTATTATTCAGAGCCGCTAATGATGGACAACCAAATTAATACTCTGAGTAAGAAACAGGAAGATTATCCCCTAAAAGTCACCGTAGAAATGCTACAATGTTCCAGACAGAAGTATGTAAGAGTAGATTCTTCAGTAGACAACCTATCTATCTCCATGGAAACCACCTACCAGATTAAGACAGCGAGGAAACTACATTAGCAGAGATTTATAGTGCTGGAATAAAACTTTACATTTAGTATAAGTGAGACAGACATGGGGCTTCTGGCCTCGTGCTGTTGTCTTCCAGCAATGAGAAAGACCTTTTGTTTTTTTTACATGTATAATTCAATAGAGTCCTTGCTTTTATTTGATACTTTGTTTGTTTGGCGGAGCAATGATCAAAGACTCTAAAATGCACAGTTTCCATGTAGTATTAGAGCCCGAACCCTTTTTGTGGGGCCCCGCGACAGACTGGCGACCTGTTCGGGGTGTACTCTGGCCTTCGCCTTAAATTGGCCGGGATGGGCTCTGGCACCCCCCGCAACCCCAAAAGGGATAGACGGATAAGAAGATGACTGACTGTTTTCTTTTTGGTATCGTAACTTCAGGGTCTTGTAACTAATTTCTTTAACTTATTGATTTCTCAACGTTGCAGACTATAAGTGTCACTTCAAAGGGTCTCGATAGAGCGTCTGTGCTGCATATTTCTCTGAGAGGGTTCTGAAAAGGTCCTAGTGAAGAGCTTAGCACTGGTCGTTACTGCTATCTCCTTTAATTTAGGACTAAACAGTATTTGTTGCTGAAGAAAAAGACATAAAGCAGTTGAATGTGTTTTGTTTTTCCATTGCGAGAAAAAATGAACAATCATCACAAAACTCCAACTTTCTGTAGTTACGGACTAACGGTCCTTATTTTTCTCAGTGAGATTGTCGGGTTTGTGAAATCTTCTTTTTTGTTTGGTTTATTTTCGCACCACCCATTATCGAAGTTTACACAAGTACAGCGTTCAACCACTTGCAAAACAAAGCTATGACCAACACAAAATAAACTGTCCAGATCAGAAAAGAACATCTTTATTGTAGTAAACAGTAAACCAATACCAAATCCCCTTAGTGTTTGGTTTTACCTTTTACGGGGGCTTTCAAACTTAAAACCAGGACCAGTTTGCTTCTTTTATTTCTGACCATGTGCAAGGCATGAACTGGCCAAACAAACCAGATCCTGTATGGGAGTGGCTCTATGGGGATTTAAAACAACTGGAGCTTTCAAGCCTCTTAATGAGTGTTAGTAATGATACACGTGTTGTTAAAAATGGAGCATAAACATAGGTCTGAAACATTTTACAGCTGCTGAAGCTGAAACTAAAGCTCCCAGGTTTAATAAATATTAACTTTAACTTAAAAAAGCACTGAATTGATGAGTTTAAGTTATTCATTTGAGGAAGATGGCAATGGAAGGTAGTAATGTTTTCTTTTGTTTGTGTGTTTGCTAAGTTAAATAGATGCTGGATTGGTCCAGTGCTTATAATAATTAGCACTCTGATTTGGTTCATTGTAAACAGCGAACTGACCCAAAAGATGAGGTTGTCTATTAACGAGCTGATCCACATTCCGACTCTCACTTTTATTCACCAGCCGTTCACGGTGATCGTAACATAAGCGGCCGAAAGTAGGCTTCTCTGCAAGGTGGCTGAGCTCTGACGCAGAGATAGCGTAAAGATTTCTATAATCCAGAGGAATCCCGTAAAATAGGGTACATCCCACCAAGGGGAGGGCCAGATGTAAAAGCCAGAGTGTCTTAAATCTAGCCCGGGAATACCGAGCTAAAGATGTATCTGGTAAGGCTGAACATTCAAAAGATATCTAATCTAATTATTTATTTGAAATGATGATAATTGATATTTAATTATGTATATGATTGTTTTGTTGCATTTTTAAAGCACATGGAGATGTTTATAAACAGTTTAAAACTACTTCCTGGCAGGATCGCATGGCCACGCCTCCTGAATGCGCTACAGCAAAGCTAATTGGCCAGATGGACATGCCTTGACCAATCAGTGTGCTGCATTAGTGTACACAAAGACACTGTTTTTGAGAGACACTATGAACTGGTTAAAACTAAGCAAACGATCACATTAAAATTGCTGCTATTCGTGATTAGTCAATTCCTGATGTCAATATCGCAATGTTAATTTAATATTGAGAGATTTCGCAACCTTAGTGACCAGATAAGAGAAATCTGGGCTCATTGCCGAGGCTGATTGCCCTCTAAAGTGGTCCTGGCTAAACAGAAGAACACAGTATTTTATGGTATTTTAAAGTAACCTCACACCAAGAAGATCAAAGTTTGAGCCCCGGTTCGGGCGAATCGTTTAATGCTACCCTTTCTGTGCTGAGTTCGCATGTTATCCACGTGTATGCGTGGATAACGTGTATGTAAGGTTGACTGGCTTGCGGAGATTGCCCGTGGAATGAGGTTGTGTGTGATTGGTTGTTTGTTTCTATAGATGTCCCCGCAACAGACTGGTGACTTGTTTAGGGTGCACGCTGTCTCTCACCTACAATCCCCAGATGGGTTTACAAGGTGACTGACATTTTTATTCCTCAATAAAAGTTGTGTATGTGCTAAAATGACAAACATAATTTGAGATTACCATTTTATTACTATCATTTCACACTAAAATGTACTTTTACACTCTACGGGATTACGTTCCCTCTGAGTTTTGGAAGCATTTCTTTGTTATCCCGATGCTTCATCCAGAAAATGGATGAGACAACTTGTTATCACCTCGACCACACACACACAGTCACACATCTCGCAACAAGTGCTGACTTATCTGAAAGCTGTAGAAAGATTTTGACCAGAGGCAGCACAAACACACACACACACGGCCAAATAGAAAATCCTGTTACCTGTCTAAAAACCTAATCCGCAGGTCACTGAGGTTATAACAGCAGACACAAGGTGGTCTTTCTGTCTGTCAATCAGGCTTTGTTAGATTTTATCAGGGTTTGTTTGAGTTTTTAAGTCTCTTAAAACAAGCAAGTAAAATGCATTCCTGTTAAGCTGATGGAATGATAATCCAAAAAACTGCTGGTTCCAGTCTCGGTAAGCACTGCCTACCGTCTTAGAGTTTGGAAATTAAACAGAAAAGGGATGTAAACAAGAAATAACTTAACTTCTCAGGTCAGTAACTTTATTGTAGCATTTAACGGGGAAACAGATTTGTTCTATTCAGTCTGTTCTGTTCTATTCCGTTGTCTCCCGTTGCAGGTGCAACAGCCTGAAATGTCGAAACCGAGGCTTCCCTCACCCTGGCCGCAACCTCCCGGCTCTCCCGGGAGGATCCCAAGGTGTTCCCTGTCCAGCTGTGAGACAGTCTCTTCAGTGAGTTCGGGGTATGCCTCTGTGTCTCCTCTCAGTGGGACGTGCCCGAAACCTCTCACCAGCGAGAAGCTCGAAAGACATCCTAATTAGATGCCCAAACCACCCCATCTGGCTTCTCTTGACCCAGAGAAACACTGGCTCTACTCTGAAAAGTCTGCTTTCAAAAGTACTTCAACCTAATTATGTTGAATTGCTCCGAACAGGAGATAAACTTTACTATCAGAGCAGGAAAGATTTTCTATTGAAATTTTATGTTCCAAACTGGAAAAAAAATGGGATTATTTTATTATTTGAGGGAGTTTTGCGACAAATTAGGATTATGTGTTAGAGTAAAAGTTTAATTATTAATTTGAACCAGATTTGATTGGCTTCATAAATGAAAATCTGAAAGCTAGTTAATTACACACACCGCTTTGTTTTTATATTTTAAAAAAGTAATTTAACTTAAAAAAAGAGATAATTTTTAACTAAAATGTCTTTTTTTTACCTCTGCGTTGAAGGTGCTTTGATCTTCCGCCGCTCGCGCAAAAATTGCGAACAGCAGGAGCGCGAGCTGGATCCGTTTCCACAGCAACCAGCTGTCCATTGTTCAGGGATGGTTGCTGGTTCAACTCCCACACTGACTTGTGTTCGGCTCGTTTAAGGCAGTTTATGAGTTTGTTGGATGAGAGGCTCCATCACACTCTGAAAGCACTAGCAGGAAACTCCTCTCACTTTTAGAACGAGTTCAAATGTCCACCTTGCTTAATAATTAGCCTGATTATGAAATAATAAAATATAAAAATGCTTCAAACATCAGCAGTTTTAAATGTCTTGGTTTAACTCCTGCGTTAAAAAAAATCTAATTAGTTACAATGATCTTGTAAAAAAAAAAATGTCCGGATTGAATATTTGAATTAAATCAAAGTTACAAAAAAAATAAAGAGAACTTTTCAGTTTATTTTTAAGTTTGAGCGACTTTCTTTCAGCTCTAAACGCGCATCTTGATTCAAATTATTCCTTTCCTGTGCAAAGCAGTCCTTCTGCAGCAGGTCACACTCTGGAGCTCCGCTTTAAATGTTTCTGGAGGACTGTAAAGTCACACCACCGCCAAAATAATAGTACTTCCTTTTGGAACCTTCAAAATAAAACGGTTTCTTTTTTGAGAAAAAAGTTTGCATACCTTTGAAATTATACGGTTTCGAGGGTTTTTAATACAGAGAAAATGCTATATCGGCGAATACTGGTGTTTTGCCTTATCTATACGGTCAAAAAAAAATCTGAAAAAGAAAAATAATATACAATTTTTTGTCAGCCACATGTCATACGTTAAAATGCCTACATAATGACTGGCTTTCAAGCCAATCATGGTACATTCCAAGTGGCCATTGTTACAGCGTAGTCAGAGCTAGACTGGTTACCTGTCCGTATCTCCCTATGGCTCATTACATGCTGACTACGAATGCGCAATCTTTGGTGATTTTCAAAATGGCCAATGAATACGGTTTTTAAGCACTCAGTATGGCGTGAAAGCCGGAGGAATGACCTGACAGGCACCAACATAAACCATCGAACAGTGCTTATTTTGTTATTTTGATAATTATTACTATCATTCAGGATATTTTTTAAAATTCCACTTTTTATTTGACTAAAATTCCGATTTTACTAACAACTTCCGATGTTGACATCTGTTTCTACTGTAGTATTCAAACACTTCGCGACTCTATTAGGAAACAACTTATCCCTAATAGAGTCGCCGGGGCCTCTCAGGCGAGAGGCAGGGTACACCCAGGACAGGTCGCTAATATATTGAGGGGCCACAAACACAGACAACCATCCACACACCCGCACATTCAGTTCTAGAGACAATTTCGTAGATAACAATCAATCTCACTTCGCTAGTGAGGTGTTTCGGGAGGAAACCAAGAGGCAGACCCCCGAACCCGCTGGAGAGACTGTGTCTCACAGCTGGTTGGGGAACGACTCGGGATCCTTCTGGCCGAGCTGTAGGATGCAGCTGGGGTGAGAGAAGCCTGGGCATCCCGTCTGAGGCTGTTGGTCTCTCAACCTGGCCCCAGATAAGCGGAACACGACAGAACGGAACCTATCAATATAAAATGCATGTTTTTGGGGAGTGGTAGGAAACCGGAGTACCCATAGAAAACTCACACTTCCACAAGCAGAACATGTAAACTCCACACATAAAGGCCAGTGTTTCAAACCCGGTGACACCCGGACTCTTACCCCAACCTAGTTGGGCTATATAATTATAAATTTTTTTAAGAAATTAAGGATTTTTTTTAAATTAGGAAATTGTAAAGACAGAACAAATTAGCTTAGGAATGTCATATTTAAAAAATTTTAAAGTATTTGTTTTGTTGTTCGTAACATTTTGTCAGTTATGTTATCCAACAGACAGTCCCATAGCAAACATTCTTTGTGATCATCGTTGGCGTCTCAGTGGTTCAGAAAACTATTTTTACATACTGGAAAACACCGACCGCCCTAAATGTAGATGAGCATGAAAGTAGTATGACATAAAATTCTTAATTTATGCTCTTGTTCTAACAAAAACTAAATAAATGTAGGAAAATGTTATTTTAGGTTTTGGTTTCACATCATGTATTTCATCAAATGGTCCCTCAACATGACAAAAAGAGCCCATTAATGTGGTGCATATTAATACAAGAGGATGTGTACAGTAATAGAAAGAATATTTACAATTTATTATAATATAAAACTCATTAAAGCATAATAAATGAGCTTCCTCCGCAGGGTGGCTGGGCTCTCACTCAGAGATCAGGTGAGGAGCTCTGCCATCTGGGAGGAGCTCATTGTCGAGCCGCTCCTCCTCCAGGTCGAGACGAGCCAGATGGGGCGGTTCGGGCATCTGGTCAGGATGCCCCTGAGCGTCTTGCGGGCGATGTTTTTCCGCCACGTCCCACCAGGAGAAGACCGAGGGGTAGACCCCGGACCCCATGGAGAGACTATGTCTCACGGCTGGCCGGGGAATGACTTGGGATCCTATCGGGTGAGCTGAAGGATGCAGCCAGGGTGAGAGGAGCCTAGGTACCCGTTTGAGGCTGTTGCCCCCGCGACCCAACCCCAGAACAAGCGGAAGATGACGGAAAGGAACGAACGGAAATGTAACCCAAATATTGAGTGGAATGATATTAAATCAATCTTAAAGTATAAAAACAAAAAAAAAATTTGGTTATTTATTGTGTCAATGTGTAAATTAGTAAATGGCTGTCTGTGTGTTTGGCCACGCAACAGACTGGGGACTTGTTCTGGGTGTACCCTGCCTCTCACCTGAAATCACCCGTAATAGGCTCTGACAGCTCTGACACCCGATTAGGAATAAGTGATTCGGAAGACAAATGAACAAATTAATTTATTGCGTGAGGTCTTCCTTCAGTTTAAACACATGTTCAATTTTGTTTTAAATTTCAGTTTTTTTTCGGGGAGATTAAAACATACAATTTTTTATCAACTTTTACTGAACTACTTATCATATTTTGAACCTTACATGCTGCAGGTGGTCATCCATTAAGGCAATTTGATACGTATGTAAATCTGAGTTGATAAAAATGAAAAATATTTTATTTAATCAGACACAAACTACAAAGCGGACTTTTATTTTATTTTTACTCACTCTATTCATCCCTCATCGGTGAAATTTGTGTGCTGCACTCCTACACTGCAGAAAGCTGCCCACGACGGCGCCAATAGTGGGAGAAACAGGGGGTTAGGCGTCTTCTCCAAGGACCCTAGACGTCCATTCAGTGGGATGCGAACCTGCAAAATTCCAGTAGGCTTCCAGTTGACTTCCGGTCCGCGGGCGAACGCTCTAACCACTGAGCCACCGTTTCCCAACACACAAAAAAAAATACCTGAGATTTTGAAGCAATACTTCATAATTATAACAAAATGCATGCATTAATAATGAATTAGAACAAATTCATTTAAGTTTAAACTTAATTTTCTTCACACTGATAAAATGAAACGTACTTATTCGGAATTATTTGACAATTTTTTTATCTGATTCAATGTGGAGTAAATTTTTAGAAATCAGATCTCAACACTTTCCTGCATTGCTATGAGTACACATTAATCTTTAAATCGTTTCCTTCCCTTTGATGTATTTTGGCACCGTATACTTGTTTTTAATGGCTAATCTAGTAGCTAACAGAAATCAAAATACAAATCAGGCTTTAAAATCTGTTGAAGAGAAGAAGCAGATGTGTGATTGGTATCCTCGATGCTTTCAGGTGAGACGGAAGTTCCTGTCATCACTTCAACAGGTTGTGACAACAGAATAGTTCCTGCTGTTTATTTCTGTTCTGTCTTTAACATCCTGATTGGTTGATATAATCTGAGGCTGGAGGAAGTCGCCTCTTCACAAATAGAGACAAATGGTTCAGGGCTTGAGCTCACATTTGTGCAGGTAAACAAGTGTCCAAGACTCCTTTTGCACACTAAGATATTCCCATTGACTGCCGAGTGGTTGTTTTTGTTTGTTTGTTTTACTCCTTTACCTTTTAAAGTGTGATGTTGTGCTTTCATTGGGTCATAATTTTAGCACATAGTATATACATTTTTTAATTTCCTTTCCGGCTTTGTAACAAGCAGAATGTTGCTCTGTATGTCAAGTATTGCTGGACAGTTTTGCTCTACCAGAGTCAGCACCACGTGCGGGAAGAGGAATAAGGTTGAGAAGAAGAGAGGGGGACAAAGTGAAGAGATAATCTGAAGTTACAAAATTCACGACCGACCTGCTGGATTATCTAAGGAAAAAAAAAAAAAAAGTACAAACAAGAGATCAAGCCAAAGATAAAGTCAACACACACAACAAAACCTTCTATAGCAAATGATGTAGACCACAAGCATATGTTACTAGTGCTATAATACTGTTACTAGAGGTTGGGAGCTACGAACATAGCGGACAGTAAACCGTGTGGTGTAGTGTGTGAAAGTGAGTGAAAGTGCACGCATGCTGCCGATGTGAAGCACGTGCTCATTAGGACCAATGGATCCTCACCAGCCCCAAAAGATTGGAACGAGGGAGGCAGAGACACAGATCCCAGGACCCCGAGGCGGGCCGAGGAGCTGCCCACCCACTCAGCCAGGCGCATAAGAGAAACCCCTGCCAGAGCCACCACAGCACCAAGGAGCACGGGCCTCCCTGATGCCAGAATCCACAGGCTTACAGGGCAGATGCGGCAACCGTACCCCACGGCCCTGGGCAAGCCAAGGGGATGTCAGAAGTCAAGGCCCGAGAGGACCGAGAGCAGAGAACTCACCCCAAGGGCCCAGGGACCTGACTCCCCCAAGCCAGGGCTCAACCGGAGGCCCAGCAGGGCCAGGCCACCCCATATGCAATCACCACAGCCCAAAACATAGCCAGGTGCCCGACCCAGGCAGCCCAAAGAGCACTTCTGCACACCTAATGTCCCTCTTCACTACCCTAGCCCCTCACCTGTAGTCCTGCCAACTCTGTAGTGTTGCTCACCCCGGTGCACCTCTTAACCCCAACTGGTGACAAAGGGCCCCGGCAGGGCCAGGCGAGACCGCCCCCGGGCCCGTCTATTAAAAAAAAAAAAAAACACACACATTTCCGTTCATTTTCTAATTTACATGCATTCACAAAAAAATGACCTCCTCCAGGTCGAGAGGAGCCAGATGGGGTAATTCGGGCGTCTGGTCAGGATGCCCCCCAAGCGCCTCGCGGGCGGGGTGTTTCGGGCACGTCTCACTGGGAGAAGACCAAGGGACAGACCCCGGACCCGCTGTCTCACAGCTGGCCGGGGAACGACTTGGGATCCTTCCAGGTGAGCTAGAGGATGCAGCGGGGGAGAGGCCTGGGCTACCCGTTTGAGGCTGTTGCCCCCGCGACCCGACCCCGGAAAAAGCGGAAGATGACGGAACGGAACAAAAAAATGACAGTGTTGATGAGAGAACGAGGCGCGAGCCGAGCATTAAAACAATTCCTGCTTGCATCAGAATGTGGGCGTGGTGGAGAACAAAATTCTTTCCAAGAACAGGCTAGCGTTCGAATGGTAACCAAATACTGGACAAGAGAGGTTGTAAATCAGCGGTGCTCAAACACTGGGGTAATCCACTCTTTCAAAAAAACCACTGACGGAGCGAATGACCGTCCAGAAACAGCTGTTTTCTCCAGTTTCTAATAAAACATAAACACATGCTTCACATGTACTCTTATTCTCCAGGTGTGATGGCTAAAGGAGGACATTAGTCAACTTTCCCTTCATGACAAAGAGTTTTCTACCTCATTCACGTCCTCTAGCAGGACTTTGGAAATCCCCAGCAAACAGACACACAAACAGATTTGTTAATAACTAGAAAACTTGTTGGAATTTTACAACAACAGTTATTTGAAAGAGGGACAGTTGATGATGTGAGTTCATGTGGACCACCTGGCTACTGCTAGTAAACCAGTGGATGGCTAAAACATGAGGTGCTAAACACACATACTTTCCAAGTGGTGTTTACAAAGACGGACGTACAGGTGCACTCTGGATTCCTACCAGCAGCTGATGAGGTGGCCTCCTAACTCACATTTTTTTTTGTAATTAGAACATCTGGAAACCTGCAAGAGAAGGTCATTTTTGAAGAATAAAGTGCTTGTTGTCCAGCTGTTGTTAAAACGAGCAAAATGTCATTGAAATCTAAATATCTGCTCATTTATTTTCTGAACTGCTTTGTTCATAACTTGGTCAAATGTAATCACATTTCATTTCTAGATTAATGTCAAAAAGTGACAGAGTGTCAAAATTTTCATTCTGCTCCGTTGTCTTCTGCTTTTCTGGGGCTGGGTTACAGGGGTAACGGCCTCAGACGGGAACCAAGGCTTCTTTTATCCCGGCTGCATCCTTCAGCTCACCCACGAGGATCCCAAGGTGTTCCCTACCCAGCTGTGAGACATAGTCTCTCCGGTTAGTCCGTGATCGGCCTTTGGGACGTGCCTGAAACACTTCTCCACTGAGCTGCTCTGGAGGCATCCTAACCAGATGCCCAAATCACTCCATCTGGCTTCTCTCAACCCGAAGGAGCAACGACTACTCCGAGCTCCTCCCGTATGAGAATTTTGACATTTTTTTTAAATTTACAATGCCCCAGGTGTTATCATATTTTCAAGTATCGCCTGTGAACCCTGGGTAGGAATGCTACCAGGGCTTGGGGGGCACCGGATTTGTTTAGTTTTTAAAAAAAGAGCTATTGTTCATCTGAACGGTGTGAACGGTGTTTGATATCTATAGCAGATAAAAAAAAAAAAAAAACGAAGTTTCATTTTTAATGTGGAAAAGAAAAAATTTTTAAATTGTTCACAATTTTGTTATGTGCTACTGACCTCTGTTGGTCAGAATAGAAAAGTGCAGCCAAGAATTTCTTTTTCTTTTTTCACGCACGTTTAAAAAAACAAAAAGAAGAAAAGAGACGAAACCAATAACAATTGGGCATTGTTTGAATCTATAATAGTAAAAAAAAAAAAAAAAAAAACATTCTGAAAACATCTCCTTTGTAATTAAAGCTAAAGGGTAAAAAACAATGTTTGACCAATTTTGAAATAAAATTAAAAAATAATAATAATAAAAAAGAGAAAATGCTTTTTAGTTCAAAGGATGTGATAAAAAAAAGAAGCAATTTATGTTAAATAATCATTTTAATAATCTAAAATAACCATTCATTCATTTTTTTAGAAAAATATGGAACAAACAAAAAACTTTTTCCAAATGTGTTTTACGGGACATTTGAGGACATTTTGGTGATAAAAACAGAAAAAAACAGCATTGTCTTTAAAACTAAACATACATCCCGTTCTGTTTTCTTTTGCTTATCAGGGGCTGGGTCTCAGGGGCAATAGCCTCAGATGGAAAGCCCGGGCTTCTCTCACCAGGCTGCAACCTCCAGCTCACCCGGGGGAATTTCGAGTCGTAAGACATAGTCCCTCTAGCAGGTCCAGGGTCTGCCCCTTGATCTCCTCCTGGTTAGACGTGCCCAAAACCCCTCACCAGTAAGGCGTTCTGGCTATTCATCCTGGTCAAATCACACTGAGCTCACATCTAGGGTCCTTGGAGAAGACACCTAATCCCCCATTTCTTCAACCATTGGTGCTGTCGTGGCAGCCTGCTGCGGTGTAATGCAACACAGAAATCTCCCCGTTGTGGCATGACTACAGTACGTTAAATTAAAAGAATATATAAATCTTTCATAAAGTCTTCATGAGTTGTGCTCCTGCAGATAAAGAGAATGCACATGAATTTTTTTTATTTTTAAAATAAAGATTTTATTGCGTAACATGTTGCTTCCCGATAAAATGTTAAAATGAAAATAAATTTTTCTTTCCGATGAGAATTTGCATCAATTTTTTTCTCTTCCTCATCAAGTGGAAAATCCCACTGGTTGTGTCTTCGTCCTCTTCTTTCAGCATTTCCCTTCAGGGGGCGCCACAGCAAGTCAGTTTCTTCCATCTAACCCTATCTCTTGCATCTTCTTCAGTCACACCAACTATCTTCATGTCTTCCTTCACTGTATCCATGAACCTCCTCTTTGGTCTTCCTCTAGGCCTCTTTCCTGGTTGTGTAACATTTATAATGTTCCGTTCTGTCATCTTCTGCTTATCCGGGGCCAGATCGCAGGGGCAATGGCCTCAGACGGGAAGCCCAGGCTTCTCTCACCCCGGCTCCATCCTGCAGCTCACCGAGATGGATCCCGAGTCGTTCCCCGGCCAGCTGTGAGACATAGTCTCTACAGTGGGTCCGTGGTCTTCCTCTTGGTCTCCTCCGAGTGGGACATGCCCAAAACACCTCACCAGCGAGGCGCTCCGTAAGCATCCTGAGCAGATAACTGAACCTACCCATTTGGCTTCTCTCAACCTGGAGGAGGAGCAGCTTGACACAGAGCTCCACCCGGATAGCAGAACTCCTCACCCGATCTCTGAACGAGAGCCAAGCAACCCTGCGGCGGAAGCTCATTTTGGCCATTTGTATCTGTGATCTTGTTCTTTTTGGTCATCACCCACAGCTGGTGATGATAGGTGAGGGTGGGAACGTAGATCGACTTATAAATCGAGAGCTTTGCTTTTTATTTATACATTTATAATGTATAAGTGGTATTTAACTGACAGAATGGAGTCTTTTACTTGCCTAGGTAAACTGTTGTTTACATTATGTAAATGTTACTTGCATATGTTGACCTTGTCATGATCCCCTCTTCTGCAGCGAAGAGGGAGCCATGGATGTGTCTCAAACATCTGAATAGGATCACCTGGGGTGATTCTTGATTCCACTCACCTGTGCACCCTGCTAACTATTTAAGGGGAACTATCCCTGTCTTCCTTGTCAGGTCTTACTTTCACCTCCAGCCAGGTCACCCTGGTTGCCTGACCATGTTTTGTATTTTGATTTTAGTTGGACTTTTGAAACCTTAAGTTAATCATATTCTTCTTGCTTTACAGACTTTCCTGAATTAAGTTAATAAACCATGTTTGAAGTCCTCTTCTTTCCACCATTCCTGCAAAACCTTGACAGAAAGACCTGACCACGACTGGACCCAGCGGACTTAAAGTCCGACTCCTGCGAATCCTGAGGGGCAAAGTCCGACTCCAAGTCAAGCCACGCCAAGTCCGACTCCAAGTCAAGCCACGCCAAGTCCGACTCCAAGTCAAGCCACGCCAAGTGATCTTTGACCACCCGCGGGTGGTTATTGAGGAGGGGGTACTGTCATGATCCCCTCTTCTGCAGCCAAGAGGGAGCCATGGATGTGTCTCAAACATCTGAATAGGATCACCTGGGGTGATTCTTGATTCCACTCACCTGTGCACCCTGCTAACTATTTAAGGGGAACCATCCCGACTTCCTTGTCAGGTCTTACTTTCACCTCCAGCCAGGTCACCCTGACCATGTTTTGTATTTTGATTTTAGTTGGACTTTTGAAACCTTAAGTTAATCATGTTCTTTTTGCTTTACAGAATTTTCTGAATTAAGTTAATAAACCATGTTTGAAGTCCTGCATTTGGGTCCTCCTCTTTCCACCATCCCTCAACACCTTGACAGACCTTCAACTCTAATGTGCTGAAAACTCGTTATCAGATATCTTCACATCCTTATGAGTCATTTTCTCGTCCGTCATTAATTTGCGAATTTGCCATATAAAATGCAAATCTTTTGAACCATCCAGTTTTCCAATCTGCTTTTTTCCCTAAAGCTTATTTTTTTAAAACTTACCAAACAAAGAGGATATGTATCATATTTTTTTCTCTTCCTTGTATCAGAAATTTTTATTTGCATGTTTTTGAGTAAAATGGTTTATGGTTTCATCGATATACACCAGTCCTAATTGAGGTTTCTAATCTGCCGGTCACGTCCTGGAGGATAAGACACGTTTTTTTTAAGGTAAAATAAACAAAAAAATATTTATTTTACAGATAAATGCAACTTAGTAAACATACTTTACTTTATGCTAATAAGTTCAACACTTAAGTTTCTGCGTTTAAGTTTGGGATTTTATTGAATGTAGTTTTTTTATATCTTATTTTTGTAACAACAAATAAATAAATCTGATTCTTTCTCATCCTGTTTTACATGCTAGTCAGATGGTGAAGGCACATTTTCTAAAAATATGTTGTTTGAAATATGCTTCTAGAGCAGGGTCACTAACCCGGTGCCCGCAGGCACCAGTTCGCCCACAGCGACCGCATCAGTCGCCCGCGGGCCAGTTCTAAAAATAGCACTAATCACGAATTAGCTCTGTCTAAAATTTTATTTAATTGTGTTGCTATTCTTTTTGAATTTCATTTACAGTGATGTAAATTTAAAAACGAATACATAAAAACGTAAACACGAGCACTGCTAAGATGAGGTTACGAACGCGTTTTCTACCCACAAAAACATGGCAGAAAAAAGGAAGAAAATCTTATCATTTTCACAGTGAATGGGAGGAAGAGTTCTTTTTTACTAACGTGAAAGAAAACTGTGTGTGTCTCATCTGCGGTGCGACTGTGGCGACGCACAGTCGTACCGACGTTATTTTGAAAGAAGTAGATTTTTGTTAAATCTTACATAATTGATCATTTGTACAAACATGGTTCAGGGTTTATGATTTGATAACTGTTGTAAAAATTGAAAAATATTTCCTGCAAAATGTTGTGAAAGTGATCATTTGAAAATGAAACACTTGGATATTGCATGTTGAAATATATCTGTTTCTTACCTTGTTTAATCATACTGAAATAATTATTGTGATGGATCATTAACAATCAGTGTCTTCACATAGAATATCATTAATAATAATATAAAATTAAAGATATACTGTGTAACTTTGTTATTTCAGAAGTGTATTATCAAAGTGGTAGCCCTTTGCATTACTCAATGCCCTTGAAGAAACTCTCAGTTTCAAAAAGGTTGGTGACCCCTGTTCTAGAGTAATACCAATATTAAATATAAACAATGTGTGTATCTTCGGAATGTCTATCTTAGCTTAAAAAAAAAGTTGCATCCCTAACTAGTCCTACTAATTTTTAATGTGCCTTTTTGAGGATTTAATAATGTTTAAAGGGAAAAATGAACAAATGATGGTGACGTTTGTGTTGAAATAGCCCATAGGGTTGCAGGTTACGTAAAGTTTGGCACCTCAGACGCTAGAACAGGGGTGGGCAAACTTTTTGATTCGTGGGCTACATTGAGTTCTAACATTTGACAAAGGGCCTGGAATTGGAGCGGATGGATGGCATGCTATGGTAACCGCTAGATTAGAACGACAGAATGGCGCACTAGATTTTAAACAAGTGCGCTAGATGGTTTATCAAGAGTGGTAAATTTCAAATCTAGCAGTGCTAGGTCTGAAATCAAGTGCAATAGCACTAAAAAAACATGCGTTTAGCAGCACTAGGTTTGAAATGTAAGCACTTGATGTAACATTTTGGTTGTTTTAACATCTAACACACTCGTTTTCGTGTGTGTGTTGGGCTCAAAAGCCGTAGAATGCGCCATCTAGTGAGAAAACATCAGAATTGCAGGGGAAATTAAGCACTAACAATGTTTTGTTTATTTAATTTTTTCAAGTTTGATGGGTCGGATTAAAATGTTTAACAGGCCGCATGAGGCCCGCAGGTCGTACTTTGCCCACGCTTGTTCTAGAATATTTGTCATCCAATAACTAATCAAATAGAAAAAAAGAGAACAGTTAAAATAAAATATGAGTGAATCATTAAAAGAAGAGCATGCAAATTTGAAAGGTGGTCCTAATTAAAACGTATTAATAAATTATTTTTATATGTGCAGTATGTTTGGTTCATGTTTTGATTTTATGCATTTTTTGTGTTTACTTTTGTGTTTATTTTTTTCTGCCAACAAGATGATGCTCTGGATCTTCTGGTGTCTCTTCATGTCTTCCATCCCTCACGGTGAAGGTCTCACATACGACAAAGCTTTCGACAGTTTGGCTCGTTTTTGTTCAAACACCAACCCATCCTGCAAAACCACCTTAATCGCTGTGTTAAAAAGCGGATCAAAAGAAGAAGTTGTAAAGTAAACCATCTATTTTTGTATCAAATCGTTCCATGTTGGAGAGAATGTGAAGATGATTAATCCATCCTGTCCTTTTCTGGCAGTGCCCTTCAGATTTTGAAAAGTCATTTAGAGGAAGGTCCATTGTATTTACTTCACCAAGTAACTGACACCGTGGTGATGGTGTTCAACATCTCCACCCTTCAACATGCCAAAAATGATCAGGTAAAAACTGTTTGTTCATTTTTTCTTTCGGGGTTGAATTTCAGTTTTTATCATTTGAATCCAAACTGAAATATGTTCACCCTACAAATCATCTGTCTTTTCTGTTTTCTGTCAAAAATTGGCTACTACTTAGCAATCATATTTGATATAGTTAATCTACAGTATAATTTGAACAGTAGTTAGTTGTTGTTGCTGGCTATTCCACAATATGTCCTTTCGATAGAGAGGTTAATACACAGAATCAACTATTTGGATATTCCCATATTTCCAAATAATCCCATATTTGGATGATTTCCTGCTTAAAAAAACCTTTCCTAGAGAATTTTTTTAAAAATTTAATCCCCGCATGGTTCTTCTTTTAGTATTCACACACTATTTGAACTCCAGGTTGACCACAAATTTTGTTTTCCGCCACACCTACATTCTAAAGTCAGCAAGAAGTGCTCTGCTCATGCTCAATCCCTCCCCTTAACAGTGAATGCCTTGTGTTGCCCACATGGTGTGGAGAGGCATTTAATTGAATTGAAAATACTTTAAAAATCCCCAAAGGGAAATTTAATGCTGCAGTGTAAAAGTCTTGATGCCTTCTTAGTCCGCTTAAACGGTGTGAAAACTGATGTCTGAACAGTTGAAAAATCACGTCCATAATGAGTCCAATGGAGTTGGGAATGAACTCCGTGAAGCAAACCAAAGTGGTCCCTCCATATTCCTGCTGGATCAGAGCGAGCATCACCAGTTCCTCCATTTTGCCAGCGAACAATTACCCGTGACAATCGCAGGGACACTGGGTTCAAAGCGCCTTCTTTAAGATCGTCCAGTTCTCAGTTCTGTAGGCACTGCAACCGACTCCTCCGGCCATGTTGGATCTTCTTCTGAGAGCTAGCAGCTGGCCATGCACACAAAAAAAGCGGGAGAACTCTATGACCAGCAATATAAGCCAATGAGGAGCTTGCTTTTAAGCGCTATTAAAAGAATTTGAATAAAATTTCTCAGTTAATCAGCACCAGCTATAGAAAAACTAATTAGGTTTTCGGGGTTATGCAACCAAAAGTCCAAATCACAAAAGTAAAAGTCACAAAATTTTAAAAATATACACAGATGATTGTAACATTCTATTTATTACATAGATCATCACCTCAATCATTCAGCCCCTCAACGACTGGTGACCTGTTAGAAGTATACCCTACCGCTTGCCTGTGGTAAGCAGAGATGAGCTCCGGGATTTAGAAGCGGTTTAGAAGATGACCTCAACCGTTTATTATTAATATTGTTTGCAATAAAGGGCAGGCAGAGGCATGTTTAACTTCTTTGCATCAACTTATATTTGTCATATATTTATGAACCAGTCAGGAATATAGATAAATATGCACTAGCTTTGCTAACTCGATGCACTTTACATTCTATTTGCCGCCTCACATGAGATTTACGCTGTCATGTATACACGCATGGTGAGTTACTAAGCGGGAAACAGGAGGGAAGGATTCACAGAGTAAAAAAATGGAAGCCAAACTGAAATAATGTATTTCTACATGTTTTGGCATAGCATAGCTAACTAAAGCTAGCCTGTTTATCTTCTGGGATAGAAATATTACCCCACCTAATTTCAATGCACCTGCTCTCAGATCCATTCACTAATTTTGATATATAGTTTTTTGAAAACGTTATCACATTTCTCCACCTGTTTTTGGCGTGTTTTTAGGTCCCAGAAAATGTTGGTATCCTGGATTTCGTCACCCTCACAATGACTGCACAACTGCCAGCTAATTTTGCCATAAATGAACAATACGCTCAAGTGGCGATTTCTACAATCCCCATCGCCAAAGAGGTGAGACTGTTTGGTTTTTGTGTGATGAGCATGTTCTTTCATAAATTTATTTCCCACATTAGTTAGAAATCAGATAACATTTTATGAGAGCGTCGGGAAGTGAACTGTGTATGTCAGTGTCACTACATAATTTGTATAAAACCAGGAAACAACTTTATCTGATTATGTACACAACAAAAACAGAAAAACATCATCAAAACAGTGTCTGTAGCCCATGGAAACGGCTGTGAGTCATTTCTCCCTCATCTCACATAAATTCACATTCCAACAAAAAGGCTGCATTCATTTTACGATATTTGACCTTAACTTGACAAATAATTACTGTCTAGCCCAGGGGTGGGCAACCTTTTTGACTCGCGGGCCACATTGAGTTCTAACATTTGACAACCGAGCCAGAAAAGAAGCAGATGGATGGCATACTTTGGTAACCATTAGATTAGACCATTAGAATGTGCGCTCGATTTTAAACAAGCGCTAAATGTTACATCAAGAGTGTTAAATTTCAAATCTAGGGGCGCTAGGTCATAAATCTAGTGCGATAGTGCTTAAAAACGTGCATTTAGCGGCGGTAGGTTTGAAATCTAAGCGCTTGAAGTAACATTTTGCTTGCTGTAATATCTAACACTCTTGTTTGCGTATGTGTATTGGGCCCAATGGCTTTCCATATCTATGCACACTGTTTATTTTGGTAACATGCACATCAAGGACACACACACATTTTAATGGGAGCAGTGTTGTTGTATCTTTGGCGCCATACATCATTAGACATCAGAATTGCATGAGAAATAAACATTAACAAGGTTAATTTATTCATTTTTTTTTCAGTTTTGGCGGGCCGGATTAAAACGTTTAATGGGCCTTTGCAGAACATTTCAGCCTTCAATCATTAATCAATTCATTCATTAGTCACAATTCCTACTTTCATTAGAATTAGAAATTGATAAATTATGTTTGTGTCTATTTTTCTTTTGAGAAAATAATCACTGGCAGATTGTGACTTCCGTGACCTGTTACTCTGCCCTTCGCCTTAAATTGGCCGGGATGGGCTCCGGCACCCTCCGCAACCCCAAAAGGGATAGACGGATATGATGACTGACTGACTGAGACTGTGACTTTGCCTGAAATATATTGACAAAGTAAGGTTTTTTTTTTTTTCATAGAATTCCAGCTCTGAAACTTGTCCAGAATCTTCAGAGCAGAGTTTTGAGTAGGTATTTTTCTTCTTAGCTGGATAAGATGTGCATTTTCCTTATACTGTTAACAAGCAAATGTTCCTTTTTCTTGGAAGTCTGAGTGACTGTGGAGAAATACCTTGGGAAAAGGTTACCATGCCCATGCTTTTCTGTGCTAACAAATCCATCACCAGGGTGTCCACCTTTACTACTACTTCTGGGGACTTTTACATTAATGCTAATGATAATGAGGTAAGTGACACTCATGCAGAGCATGTTGGAGTTGTGTATTTCAATTTTTTTTGGTCTCATGTGAGTCCAGAAATTTATTAATCTTGTTTACCAGTTTAAAAGATATATAATTTTTGGTTAGTGGAAGGTTGTCGGTTAAGATAGTATCGGTTGTGGCTTATCAGTAATTAAAAAAAAAAAAAGTTGTCTTTTTACCACCTTTTTTAACCTCTTAACTTCCACTGACCCGCCCACGGTACGTTTGTGGGTTTTTGGTTTTTTTTTTCACTCATAAAGACACTTAATCTTAGTTCAATTCCACTAAGTTGTACCTCATTTTAAAGCTAAGACTTTCAAGAAAACGATCATTGCATCCATTCTTATGTTTTCACTAGTTTCAAGAAGAAATAGCTAACTATCCGCAAACAAAATCAAACTGTTTAGAGCGCATTTCTCACCTATGATCCAGTCGTAATGGGCTCAGACAGGTTCAATCTTCATCTGATTGGTCTCATTTTGTCCGTAACAATCCACAGAATAACTATATAAAATTGTATTTTCTCAAAAGTAAACCAGTTTGGAGAAAAACTCCAGAAAACGTGATTTTTTTTTTCTGCGAAAAATCGTAGCAGTCACGTTCCAATCTCCATAGTAATTGCCAAGCTGTGTTTTTAACTTCATCCTGGGTATGTTTCTTTTCTCCACGAAGTTATCTACAAAATGAGACCTTTCGCAAAATATTCCGATTAAGGGTTTGTTTTTTACAAGGCTTTGAATGAATCAAGCGCTCCTCGTTCAGCTAACAGCACTGCTAGCATGTTAGCTTCTAGCGGGCTAACGACGTCACTTAAAAATATATGATTAGCCAATAAAGAAAGCTGATACTTCCACCTTCAAAACGAGGGGATTGGTTCAAAACCGGACCAATAGAATCGCGTGTTATTCAACTGCGTAACGGAAATTTTATCAAAACAAACGGCGCCATTTTTGTGCGTCATGACGCGAATGAGGAGCAGACACTGAGTGAGTGAGGTGATCACAGATTGAAAGATTTTTTAGTTTAATTTCAACTTTCCTTTTAGCAAACTATATTTCTGGGGTTTTGGAACATATTTTTTATCCGAAAAATTTTTATTGTGCATGATTTTTATGAAAAAAAATTATAATTACAGCAAAAATTATGTAAATAAAAAAAATAATAATAAAAAAAAAAAGGGAAAAAAAAAGATCTTTGGGAGGTTTTTAAAGTCACAGAGACACTAATATGCATTTTTTATGACTAAAAAGGTGATAAAATGGCAAAAATTCAATTTGTTGCTTGTTCAGATTAGACATTTTTATACTAAAAGGTCAATAAATCAAAAACTTTTGTATCTAGAGATCTGAAACTTTACACAGTTGTTGTCATACACAACATATCATTTATCCAGTTGTATATTTCATTTCTTGTGCATAATTTTTATGGAAAAATTTATAATTACAGTAAAAAATATTAAAATATACATTTAAAAAATTATGAAAAAAAAATATCTGTGGGAGGCATTCAAAGTCACAGAAACACTAATATGCATTTTTTATGACTAAAAAAGTGATAGAATGGCAAAAATTCACTTTGGCACATTTTGGCACAGATTTGGACAGCTTGTGCCGAATGGACACTTTGTATAGCAAAAGGTCAATAGGTCAAAAACACTTGTACCTAGAGATCTGAAACTTTACACAGTTGTTGTCAACAAGATTTTTGTCATACAAATGGAAGAAATTATGCCTACTAAGAAGTATGTCTTGGCTAGGGACATTGGAAAATGAAAAAAATTAGGCGAGGCTAAAATTCTACAATTTTTTTTATGTTTGAACTACTGTAGGATAGGCTCTGAAATTCTGACACTCTCCATGTACATATCTACAGAAACTAGAAGGTCTAAGCTTTATTTTGATGTATAGTACAAGCATGTGACTTGAAAGATGCTGCTGTAATAAGCAATGGCATTTGGGTATGTCCAACTATTGTGCACAGCCCGAAAATAGGTGGGTGTTAAGAGGTAGAACAGAGCAGGCAAACCTCCTCAACCCCAGGCACTGTCCATCTCTCATTGCCAAGGACACCCAGCTACTATCATTGAACGCCATTTCACCAAATTATTCCTCAAAGACATTTGCCCTATTCTTCAAACATTTAGTCATAGAGTTGCAGTAGACAAGCTCATATTTGTCCATTCCTGGATACAATTTATGCCAGCAGTTTTAAAGGATGTTTCTTTCAACCATGTACCTATAAGGTTACTTCCATTATTTCCTGTTACTAGTTTTTGTTTTTTAGGGACTTTTCGTCACTGCAGAGTAGTGTCGAAGGATGTCGTGGATCTATTAGTTTAGTGGGTTCAGCATTGGGTGGCAGAATCATTTGGCAATATTTCTCGTTAATTGCAGGGACTTTGTGGGACTGCTCTATTGTTTTCTACCTATAGAGAACTTAGATCTATGTTCCACCACCAGGTTCAGACCAACATCAGCAATCTAAGTTAATTGGCTGTCTTCCTGAGCAAATTCCTACTATATGCACATTAGTTTGGGGGTCTACCATGCCAAGCACTTCAGTTCTCAGTTTATTCAATGTATGTGTTCAATCACTTTAGTCATTTTAGACCCAAATCACTTTCGATTGAAATATCATATTTCCTGGTCTATAGAGTGCACCTGAATATAAGCCCACGCACTACCGTATTTTCTGGTTCATAAAGTGTACCTGAGTATACGTAAGTCGCAGCTACTATATTTTAAAAGAAAAACACATTTTGTTCATACACAAGCTGCACCTGTTCATATGAAATTAGGTTGTATATTGCTTACTGTTTCTGCACTCTTTCTCATTCTGTTTTAAATACTTAATGCATATCTCAAACAACCGGAACATTTCCAACCTGAAGGTGATGGCGCACCTGGTGGCACCGATCACTGGACAGTCCCCCAAAGCTCTTCTCTCCATAGTTTACCAACAAAACATGGTAAGACAAATTCTAAATTAAATGATGTATGATTAAAACAGAATAAAGACTTCGTAAAACTTTGTATCGTGTCTACAGACTATAGTTGAGTGACATGAATATCACTAATTAAAGAATGTGGCTAACTTAATATTTGGGTACAAAACTTCTAAGACACTACTATGAGTTTTTAAAAGGGTCGTTTTGTTTGAACTTTCCAAGGTTTTTCCACTGTGGTTAAGATATAAATGTAATTGTTTTAAAACTGTTAAAAGTATGAACGAGTGAACAAAATGAATACTTAACGCTCTATTAAAATTGAATTGAGATTACTTTATTAATCCCCGAATGGTAGTGCTATAGTGTTAGCAAAATAAATAACACAGTTCTTTTCTGTACCGATCCTTTGAGCACCGGGGTTGCAGGAGTCTGTTACTGAAGCTGCTCCCCAGGTTCAGCACAGGTCATGGACGAGTGGGAAGAGTTCAACACGATTGACAACAGTTTTGCCACCATTTTGTCTCTCACCACCTCCTCCATGCAGGCGAGGGGTGAGCCAACCAACTCCCTCCTGCTGAAGTCCACTACCCTCTTTTCTGTTTTGGCCACATTCTCCACCAAATCCCTGTACATATCCATCGCTCCCTTCTCCACACACGCATCAATGGTTGAGTCATCCGAGGACTTCGGAAGATGACAAGACCTAGAATATTCCTGGAAGTCAGCCTTGTAGGTAGTAAAAAAGAAACAGAGACAGGACAATTCCCTGTGGAGCACCAAGGTCAGACACACGGTTCTTCAGCCTCACGAACTGTGGTCGATCAGTCAGGTACTTCTTGGTGTATGAACCAGGGGAGCAGCCGCCTGCATCTTCTCCAACTTCTCCCTCATCAGTCTCAGCTGGATGATGTTGCAGACCGAGGAGTACGTCCTCTGCAGCAGGGGTAGAACTGCATTGTCAACCTTAGTTTGGGTTTGGGAACTGCAGAGGGTTTTGGAAAGGTTTCAACTGGGTTCTGAGGCGTGAAAGCACCAGCCCCTCAACATCTTGACATGAGGGGTCAGTACTACTGGCCTGAGGTCATTCAATGCCGGGAGCACTTACCTCCCATGTCATGAAGGCGATGAATGTCATCAAGGTATCTCAAGAAAACCTTTATCAAGAAAACATTCATTTGTATACAAAAGTATATTATGATGCAAAATTCATTGCTGGCTTTGACAACAAAGCAGGGACACCCTATAGATGTCACAAGTCTGTCACAATGCTTACATGTTACTTTTTTAAACTAATTTCTAGATAAGCCAATCAAACTATAATATTATGTGTTTGCTCTCGGGTTTGTTATTAATTCAACCAGCTAAATATAGATTCATAAAACCAAATTTAATTTTGGGCTTCAGACTTTTTCTAGATCCTCGGACATCCTGTATAAGAACAGACTGATCAGGCTTAAAGTGTCTGGGATACAAACTTCAGGACTAAAGGTCAACATCATCATGCATAACTTCACAAACTTAGAAGTAAGTTTCACAACTTGTGTTTTTATAGAAAAATTAGAAGGATGGACCTTCAGCTGTGCTCTGTATGTACAGTATAAATGAGTCAGTATATTTTTAACATTTCTCTTATTATTTGGTTTTGTAAAGTTTTTACCTCATTAATGTATTAGATCAGGGTGTATTGTGTTGTAGAATAGATACAACGCTGATATAATTATTATTTTTTTAATTACAGAAATCTGTCCTCCCTGAGTGTGTGTCCTTAAAAAATTCAACTCAAAGTAAGTGTGTATCTAATTGGCTTCTCCAAAAACAAGTTAAAAATTAATTCCTTTTCACTCTTTTTTTTTTTTTTTTTTTCAAAATATAAGACTCTTTTAATCAATGTCTAATAACATAATTTTTAAGAACACATTTCTTTGTGTTTTTGATTTCCCCAGGGTTCAGCACTGATGGCTGTAAGACCATATGGGAACCTGGTTGGAGTAACGTCACCTGTTCCTGTGACCAGCTCACATTGTTTGGAGTACTTTTGGTATGATTGGAAGTTATATTTTTTAGACCTATAACGACACTGATGTGACACTTGGCTAAACTATGGAGGAAAGGTTGGGACCACACAGGACGTTACATTTTTTTCCTCTTCACGCAGTTAATTGTTATATCAGTGACATTTATTGAATAAACGACACATCTCTGAGATGGCAACAGATACTTTCCTCAAAATGCTAGCCAGACTTGTGGAACCAAGTGCCTCC
The DNA here is from genome assembly GCA_902685375.1 of Neostethus bicornis. NCBI lineage: Eukaryota > Metazoa > Chordata > Actinopteri > Atheriniformes > Phallostethidae > Neostethus > Neostethus bicornis. The sequence goes on from LR738543.1 coordinate 5,448,098, forward strand.
GCTCAATTTCAATTTACTCTAGCAACATGTCATTAGCTCATGATGATTAACAGGGTTTAGCTTGTGATTGCATTGAACGGGAAACGTCCTACTCAATCATTCAACAGGAAAAAAAACTGTAAAATGAACACAAGCATCCGTCTAGGCCAAGTTTGTAGTTTGGTATCCAAAAATAGGAGAGCAACCATTCTATAACACCTGTGCATTAGTTAGGTATTCTGGTATTTTTCTTGCAACACACCTACTCACATAGTGTCACAACATCTGTCAGCTTGAGATTAGTTTCACCAGTTACATATAATAAAAAGTTTTAGTTATGCTGTAAGTGAGGAGAGGCGATAGTTCGCCGAAGTTCGCGGGATCGAATCCCACATAGCCCATGTCTAGGAGTCCTTGGGGAAGACGCCTAACCTGCCATTTCTCCCACCTTTGGCAGCATCATCGCAGCTACTTAGGTGTAATGCAGCACACAAATTTTCCTGTTGAGGGATGAATAAAGTACATTTCTTATTATTATAAATACGGTAATGTTCCCAGTATTCTTTTTTTTCTTCTCTTGCTTATGTTCTCACTGATCTCTGAATATGGATGAGGTAATATACAGTAGAAGTGAGTTCTAAGTTAAAAAAAAAAAAAAAAAAAAATTAAGAGCTTGGGGAATTCCGGGAAGTTTAACAAATCTATGCATTCCTTTACAGCCTAAAGGAAGTTCTACACACACATTCATTTAATAAGTTTGAGAAGAAAATGTTATGTCCTACATCCTCCATCAATGTCTGCTTTGATGAAAGTGATTTTTATGACTTCTGTAATAAACGTCTTTTTATACTAAGTCTGCGTAAGAAGATTTTTTGTTTCAACTTCACTGGGAAATCCGCATTCAACAACCGCCAGTGTCAGTATAGGTGCAAATATTTATACGTAGTTATAATCTCACTGAAGACTATTGATGTTTTGTTCCATAGACCTACCGGAATCTCGAAAAAGATTTTGCAAGTGTTGACCAAATTTCCAGCAAGACCTCCCAAAAAGAAATACTGGAGTAAAACTTTTCATTTTTTTTCAAATAATTCAGATTTTTTATAAAGTGAGTGAAATAATATAATGAATACTGTTTTTCTTTTTCTTGAAAGAAAAATTGAGGATCTAGAAAAGAGTTTACAGACAGCCAACACGTCTACTCTTTACCGCAGTGAGACGTCTATTGCCGTTGTATTCGCTATTCCTGATGACAGTGATGGCTTCGACATTTATGCCAGTGACAATGAGGTACGCGTTAATAAAAGTTTGTTTCTCTATCACCAGACAAGATGAGATAAAAACATGTGCCTTCACACTCACTGTAAGGTGGACATCACACCTCCACAACAAACTCGGTCCAAATAGAATAATATCCAGGACCTTTTTGAATAAATTTCCATTACATTCCTTTCCCCACCTATACCCACACCAATTTTCTTTTTATGTTCATTACAATATATTCTCTTTGATTATGTATTTATTTCCATCTAACTCTTTCATTAATTTTTATTCCCAGTTTGGTATCACACCAGACATCTCCAATGTGAAGGTGCTAGCACGCCTACCAAAGTTCAGTGGAAGTGGGCCATCTCTTAGGGTTGTGTGTTCTATAATTGACGTCTCAAACATGGTAAGATGAAATCATTTTTACATTTTAAATGTTTATTTTATGCCTGAAATTTTGTAATAAACTTTTAAACTGGTCTTTATAGCTGTGATGTCATGAACAATAAGCTACACCTTCCATGTTTCATTTAGGTGTTGTAGAGGCAGTCTCAGCATCCTGGGTGTTAGCCCATTTTTTTGTTGACTCACTGCTTTCCACGTGATGTTTAATCCATAAACAATAGTTAAAATTTCAGTTCAACTGAAGACGTAGACACGTGAACAGTCAAAAATTTTTGTGATGGGACTGTTTTCCGCGTTCTGACTGCTTTCATTAGAAGAAATATGAATGATTACATGTATTCATCATCATCATCATCATCATCAGTTGTTTTTTATTCTTGGTCAAAATCATAAAAACAATTCAGATTGCAAAAAAAAAAAAAAAACCCAAAAAAAACAAATAGACCAAAGAAATGGAATAGGCTGAAGCACTGCTTTTATGTGCCTATCCCTATACATCTGTATACATTTAACTGAACAGCATTTCTACAATCAAACAAAAATTAAATTTACAAAGTACACATCTCCAATCAAACAGAAAACCACAATAAACTTTATATTATCATCTTTTCATTGTTTTTTTTTTAACTTACTTGTAATCACTAATACTTTTATATTTAAGATGTTGTTTAAATTTTAGGATAGAAGAGCATATTTTAAATTCATCATTGAGTTCATTCCATAATTTTACTCCAACAACAGAAACACATCTTGATTTTACCAAAGTTCTTACTTTAACACGTTAAAAAATATAACATCCTCGTAAATTATGATAACCAACTCTAAATTTAATTTAAATTTAATTTTAAATTTAATTTATTGAGAAGTTGATCAAGCTGAACAACTTTTAGGGTTGTTCACCTTTGAGTCTTCTTTCTGATCGAGAAATGCCTTTGACATTTTGAGATGATATGAAAATAGTTTAGAGTTGGAGGAGAGTTTGCATTCTTCTATTTAGATGTGAGTCCTTATTCACAAGCCCACCATGCTAGATTCACAGTGTTATCACTACTTTTAAATGTTATTATTTATACCTCTTATTTAATGATGTGCCCTCTATGTTCATTGATCTGAACTGTGAAATGCATTTTTCAGCTGATCCAGAAGGTTAAATAGGGGGGAAAATCCTCATGTCAGAAGATGAGAATTCTTGAATCTTAAAATGATAAAAGCAAGTGATAATACTGTGTGAAATAATAAATTCCTTACAAAAAGAGAAGTAACTGGATATAATTTGGAATTTAGACTGCTTTATATTCTGCTGGAGAACTGGTTGGAAACAAACTGGTTGGTCTGAAAGTGTCGTACAAGGAGATTATTAGATTACAGCAACGGGTCAACATCACCATGATTGCTCCTACAAGCAACAATGTAAGTTCATAATTATCCAACATGAGGACTAAATTCTGAATTGATTGATGCGGCCGCATCTTTGAGGTTTTTTTAACTAAATTTTGTTTGTTTGTAATCCCACATTAATCCTACATAAACATACATTGCTGTGTGACAGGACTCTTCAATCCCTATGTGTGTCTTCCTGAATTATTCAACCAAAGGTGAGTATTTATTATCACATCTAGTATTATCAGCTATTCATTTTTTTTTTTTTTATGAAGTTAACGTTGAATAAATTGTTATATTTGACTGTGGATAGTAAAATACAGTATACAGTCACAAAAAGTCTTCATAGAACAAAAGAGATGGAATAGGGTTTTTTTCTATCAATGAAATAATCCTGTGAGAGCCAGAATCAATCGCACCAAATTGATACAACAAATTATTTTTTTTTAGTAGAAGTGAAGCTATAGACACATGAACCATTAAATATTACAGATGCAGCTATAATTGTGCCGTTTTGGATGAAATAAAGATACAAAAGCAAGAGAAAGGTTTCTTTATGTTTACACACATGTTACACATTTTCCCCGCCAATTGTAAAATCTAAAAGAAAACACTTGTGATATATCATAGGTCCATGAGCAATTGTGTGGAGGAAAAGCTGACGAGCTGGAGGTTTTCACTAGAAAGAAGAGTAATGAAGATTAGTCAGAGTACGACAGAGTACATGTATGTGAATGAGAGGGATCCAAATGGAAAAGTGAGGTGACAGGGAGAAGAGATAAAGAAGGTGGAAGATTTTAAGTACTTAGGATCAACATTCCAGAGCAATGGAGAGTGTGAAAAAGAGGTGAAGAAGCATGTTCAGGCAGGCTGGAATGGGAGCATCAGGAGTGATATGTGATTGAAGAGTTTCAGCTAAAATAAAAGGAAAAGTGTACAAAACAGTGCTGAGACCGGCCATGCTGTTTGGTCTAGAGACAGTGGCACTGAGGAAAAGACAGGAAACAGAGATGGAGGTTTTTATTTTCTGTTTTTTATTTATTTATTATCTGATTATTATTTATCTGATTTTTATCATATTTTGTTTTTGTGTTGGTTTTAATGAGATGTTGTGTGGTGCAGTAGACTGCCAAAGAAAGCTGTAAAATAATTGCCCTCTGGGACTAATGAAGTTTTCTGATTCTGAGATGAAGATGCTAAGGACGTCTCTGGGAGTGACCAGGATGGACCAGATCAGAAATGTGTATATTAAGGGGACAGCACATGTTAGAAGTTTTGGAGATAAACCTAATCCTAGACCTAATCCTCTAGATTAGGTCTAGAGGATTAGGCCTTCCTCTAGACCTAATCCTCCAAATTACGTCTAGAGGAAGACCAAAGAGGGGGGTTCATGGATGGAGAGGAGGTTCATGGATGGAGTGGAGGAAGACATAAAGATGGTTAGCTTGACCAAAGAGGATTCAGCCGACAGGGTTAGATGGAAGAAACTGACTTACTGTGGTGGCCCCTGAAGGGAAATGCCGAAAGGTTAATGTTCACCAGTTCATGGGGAAGTCAGAGTAAGAAGGCACGGGCTGGGGAGATAAGCATCTTCTTTTTGATGCCTCACAGGAGAACTCCAAAGGCCTCATTTATGTAACGCGTTTACGCTTAAATTTATCCGAATGCTAGGGATCTCATGGACCATTGCGTAACTTTAAACAAAGCAATTTTTTTATGTCTGAGATTTGTTGCAGGTATGATTTATGAAACTTGAGGTGTATAATGAAATTCCCAGTAGTTTTTAAAAAATTCCACATTTGCATGATGTAAGTAACATCGTAGAGCTAAACAAAACGCTGGTTCAGCCAAAGATCTATGCAATTCTTAGTACACCAGGTCCCAGATAACTGACTATGGTCAAGTTTGGAAAACGGGGGACTGGATTTCCCAACCAGTTTGCTTGTACTGACAAGAAAGTGCTTTTCACAGGTGATGAAATAAAATAACCGATTTATTTTGTGTATCTGACTTTCCCAGCATTCAGCTCCGATGGCTGCGATACCCTTTGGGAACCTGATTGGAATAACATCACCTGCTCCTGTAATCATCTCACATACTTTGGAGTAGTTTTGGTAGGACTGGTTGCTTTATTCCGTGCCCTCAAGTAATTCTTTTATTCTACTTACAGTGACTGTAACAAATGGTTCTTTGCTCGAATATCTTAGTTGATAGTGACAAGATGGTTGCCTTATAAATTTATAGAATCCTGTTCTGTTTAGAATCCAACAAGAAGCATTCTTGGCATTTTTATTTCTATTTACATTATATCTGTGAAAACACAAGACTTTCATATGATAAATAATGTATATATATATATATATATATATATACAGTATATTAGTCTCGTAAGACTCACTTATGAGTCTGTCACTTTTATTTTTTTGGCAAATATTGATTTTCAAATCTGATTGTTCTAAATTTAAAAGCCATTAAATGCGACACTTACATTATACAAAAAGAGAATTTAACAAAAAAAAAAAAAAACCTTTTCTTCACAGAAAAAACCTTCTCTCGCAGAAGTGATACTGCCATATGCCAGTTTCATCGGTTGTGGTCTTTCTCTCCTCGCGCTGAGCATCACTGTGCTTTATTTTCTCATAAACAAGTAAAGTATTTTTGCCCTTGAAGTTACTCTGTTAGCTTTTCTGTTTGCCTTTCTTCCTGTGTTTTAAAAGCTCGAAGCTGTCATCCTCGTGAAAGTTATCTAGAAGTTTTAAAAGTGTTGTTATAAACACTGACGATAAATTAGTCTGTTTACATGTCAATGACATGGAAATAGTTGGGTAACTTTTAATGGAGAAAATGTTATTCAAGTTAATTACAAACTAGAAACAAAGTTGCAGTGACTAATATCACTGTTGTGATATGGAAGGAGGAGGACCCAAATGCAGGACTTAAAACAAGGTTTATTAAACCAGGAATCAGCAAAGCTGTAATCAAAGAAGAAGGATCAAAAGGTTATCAAAAAGTCAATCTCAGTTACAAAGGAAGTCTGCTGGGTCGGGAGTCAGCCAGGGCTGGAAGGCATGAAGACCCGACGAGGAATGCTGGAGAGGCTGCCTTTAAATAGGCTGCAGGAAGAGTAGGTACAGGTGATCCAATCAGGTGCAGATGGTCCAATCAGCCAGAATTGGGGGAAAGGTGAGATGGTCCCTGGCTCCCTCCGGTGGTGGTTGAGGGAACCACAACATCACGGAAATTCAATCTAACATTATCACAAAATGATAGTGAACACAATCAACAAATTACGGGCTTGGTGGTTGAAGGTCAAAGTGTACTTTTAAGAAAACTGAAAATCACACACAGCTGCATTTTGCGAGTGCAACATTTGATTTGGTCAGTATGGAGTTCCAATTAAATTGATACAGTATATTTTGGTCTGTCCTCTCTATGTCGTATTCTAATTACTAGCCCAGAATTTTGGGGGGAAAAAGTGCCATAGACAGATTTTAGATCTCACAAAATGTGTTCATTGTGATTAACTTCTTCTGCAAAAACAAAGCTGTCTTCTTCTTCTTCTTCTTTCGGCATTTCCCTTCAGGGGTCGCCACAGCAAGTCAGTTGCAAGACAAAGCAGTCTAACGATACAAATAATTTTGTGAAGGCCTTCTTTTGTCTAGATTTGGTTTGGTCTAGGTCCTATAACTTAAGGAACTTGCTTTCTTGTCCTTTTTAAACCTATTCTCTCATTTCTAAACATTTTACAACTGGTGTTCTTTCCTCGGTATGCCTGTAGAATTTACATCTTTAACCAGAGATTATATCTTCTCTGTCTGACAGAAAAATGAGAGCAGATGACTCCAGGAAGGTGCAGATCAGCCTCGTAATTTCCCTGATCCTGCTCAATGTTCACTTCCTCCTCAGTGAGAAACTGGGAAGTGAAGAAACCTTTTTTCCATTTTGTTTGTACTTGGCTTTTTCTCTTCAATACTTTCTGTTGGCCACATGCAGCTGGATGGTTGTGAGCGGGTTCCACATCTATTATTCTTTTGACAAAGCTTCCAAAATCAAGGGATACATGCCTAGAGCCAGTCTGGTTGGTTGGGGTAAGAGATTATCTGTTCAAAGTTAAGTATTGTTTGGTTGAGGAATCATTTTCTTACTAAGCTCTTGTGTTTCAGGGGTCCCTGCTTTCATTTCGTTCGTAGTAGATGATATCAGGATGCATCTACATACCCGAAGATACCAGTATGTTTCTGTGATCTTGTCAAATTTTACTTGCATAGAAATGTACGCAAATTACCTTTAAAGCTTTAACAATGCTGAATTACTCAGCAGTACTTCGCAATCTTGTTTTACCAGTGTTGTGTAATTAGTTACATTACGAATAACCTCTCTCAAAAAAATATTGTGGTTTCAATTCAGTTACAACATGATGAAAGTATTTAGTTACAAAATAAAGAAAGTAATTCTAAAACCTTGAAGATCTTCTCCTTTCAGCATTTTCTTTCATGGGTATCCACAGAAAGCCAGTGTCTATAATCTAATCCTGTCTCCTGCATCCTCTTCAGGATTAGATAAAAGATATTTGACTGAAACCTAAAAAAAAATTGACATTAAAATTTACATGCTAGATATTAGAGAACACTTATTTTTAAAAAAAAAATCTACAAACTGCAATTTCTTGTGTGAGTGTAAACATAAAACATAAATATAAATAAGTTTATATAAAAAAAAATTCACGCATTAACTAATTAATGTTCTTGCTTTATATGTATGCATTTTAGTGTCACGTCATTACGTAAAAAGTATCATGTCTTAACATAAAAATGCAATTTTACGGGGCTTTCTGTTATGTGAAACTTTTCATTTTAAGCACGACTTTTCTTAAATATGTCTTTTATAGCATGTTTATTGTAAAAACGAGTGTTAAACTATGTCTGTTTGAATGCTAACATCCCAGTTTTACAGCTTTATTTGCCTAATTTGGCTTTCAAAAAAATGTTTAGAACGGCAGCTCAAAGCTTCTGTATCTTATTGGCAAACTTTCAAACATTTATTAAAAAAATCTATACAAGTTAAAGAAAACTAAAAGGCTTTTCTGTCCAGTAAACCTGGTTCTGGCAAAGAAGGTAAAGCCTTGCCAAACAGCTGTTGGTAAATCAGCAACATCTTGGAGAACAGCATGGCTAAAGCGCTTGCCCACTTCTTTCCTGAACCAATCAGTGTCATGGATTTTGAGACTTTCTTTTTTCCTTGCAAAGCTTTTTTTCAAGAGCTAAGTACATTATGTCTTTATTTAAATAAATATTACTAATGCTGACCTTAACCCTTACACTTAATATTCTTACTAACATTTTATGACGGCATTGTAACAGTAACAAAGTAACTAATTAAATAATTGCTATGTAAAAGTAATGCTGTTAGTAATTCTGTTACTGTATATTTAAAAGACATTTTTCTCAATACTGCGTTTGTATAAAATTGAATATCTGAAAGACCAAATGAGATAAAGTTGTTTATATTATATTAACTGTATATTTTGATCAAATATACAATTTGATTAAAAATTGTTGGAGTGACACAGAAAAAAGACTTTATACCTCAATGTTTTGACAGTAACCTATTAAAAGCGAATCTGTGCTTTTCCTTTTAGTTGCTACATTGTCAATGATGGACTCAAAACGGCGACCACAGTGGGAGCGTTTGCTTTGGCAGTTCTTTTCAACACAGTCATGTTCATAGCAACAGCTATACGAGCTTCATGTGCAGACCAAGACAAAAAGGTTGCTTTTTTTCAGTCACAATTGACAACATTCTGTATATTTTTCTACTGATCAAAAAAAAAAAAAAGTTTATTCAAGAGCCTCCTTATTTATCTTATAGTTCTCCATATGACTGTCTGCATGTTGATTCCTTTTCATTTGCAGATACGTATGTGTTGTAGTAATTACCGCTGTTGTTGTGTAGCTATAAGGTTGCTAGTGTTTAAAGGGCCCTTCTCATGCAAAATCGACTTTCCAGAGTTTTCTACCTTGTAGGAGTGATGTCCGGGACTTGTATGTCACCAAAGAGGTTTCTAAATTGATTTAGCCTGTTTTTCACAAATTGCTGTGGATTTCTGGTATGCTCAGACAATACAACGAATGAGCAGATGTCTAAAGTATGACGCGGCTGTCTAAAGTATGACGCATTTGACGTAGCCAGGACGGACTTCGCACACGTCCCCCTCCGCAGCAAACCCTCCCTCCACCCGCCCGCCCTCCTCACTCCACTAATCTACAAGCATTTTGTAATACTTTACCAATCAGTAACATTCATCCCATGCCGCCGTGGAGCTTGTGCTTTGTGCACCTCAAAATCCTCGTCGGATTCTGGATCCAAAATGTAGGGCTGAACATGATGAATCGACATGATAAAATCTTATTTCAGACGCTACCAAACCGCTAAGCACGGGTTTACGCCTGCTTTCCCCCTCCCGCTCAGAGATGGGCGGAGGAATAGCGGCTCAGAGAGAGCAGAGGACGGAGCTTGTACTTTCTCAGGACGGGCGGGGGGTTGATCAATACCCTGCCTTTCATAGTTCCGGGTCTGTGATTGTACTCCACCAAATCAATACCTTTTCATAACTATCGTGTAATGCATGTTGCAAACCCCACATTTTGCGTGTGTATGTGCAGAGGATACAATGTGAAAAGAGTTGTTTTGCATGAGATGGGCTCTTTAATGTGTGGTTATCTTTGAACAAATGAGTCCAGTTTACTTTCTATTTGACCAGTTTATCAACATCCAAGTCCAGTTCAAGCCACTCACCAGGTCTCACTCTCTGGTGTCAACACAATGATACACATGATCGCCCACTAGCGGCGGATCTATTAAACTCAATATACATTATACAATATCACATATTGTTACAGCTAGGTTGAGCCTGGGTTGAATGGGGCTAAAGAGACTCCCTGTGAGGAGTTTACCAGTTTATCGTGTGTATGAATGATTCTGTCGCTCTTCGATTTTTTAGCTTCTTCATCCCTACAAAAACCAATAGGTTGGGAAATTGGTTATTGTCAAAACATCTCTAGGAATGAGTGTGTGTGACTGGAATTGTATTGCTGAATAATGAACTGGGACCTGTTCAAGATGTTTCATGCCTCTCACATGACATGTTAAGTGCCTTGTTTTAATAACAAAGCACAAGGCCTGGGGTCTAGAAGAAGCTTTCAGGTAGGCAGGTCAACTGACCCAATCTGGAGGCTGCTAGTGTTAAGGAGTCCAGGACAAGCTATTAAGAAAATGGACTGTTCATGTCTGATTTTATATCTGTATTATAAAATTTTATTTGCACAATGTTTTGCATATTTTGCAATGGAAATGTTCCGCGCACACGGTATCGTGGTAGAAAACATGTTCCTGCAGGTTTTAAAGCGTTGGTGCTTCAAAACACTTCAAGCAAATTAACAAGGTTTTGTGAAATTAATTTTGGTTGTGTGTGGAGTTTTTTTAAGTATAAGTCAACTTGTTAAATAAGAGTGCCCTGGAATTTGTCCACAACCAGAATTTGCATGTAAGACCACCATTACCATCAACTTTTTGACACATTTTTTCATCAAAGTCTTTCTTTTTTTTAAGAGATTCATGAAATGTACTCTGAGTACATTTGTGTACAAATGTGTACTTTGAGCAGAAATTCCTTTGGTTCATTTTCTTTAAAAGACAAGTATTAGTTTCTCAGGCAAATTTAATCAATATATTTTTCATTTTGAAAATTGACCTTAAAGCAGTGGTTACCAAAATCTCTGCACATGTTGTGTTGATTGCCCTTTTTTTTTTTCCTTCAAATTTTTATGTTATTTTGTTTGTTTGTTTGTTTGTTTTTAACAGGATGAATGTGGGCGAGCCAAACGCGGTATTTGCACCATGCTGTCCATCATGGTTCTAGTTGGAGTAACTTGGGGCATGGTCTTCTCGTTTGGAGTCTTCACCAACACCGCTCCTTTCCTCTTTGCCTTCTCTGCTGTCAACTCTGTGCAAGGTCTAAAAAATGCTTTCACATTATTTTTATTCAAGTTAATGCTACTAATCGTACAACAAACGTGTACAGAGTTTTTCTTCCAACTAATTTGACTGACATCATTTGGTATACGTATTAAATGTAAGAATACATTTTTGATGCTGATAAAATGACTTATTTTTCTCTGATAAAATCATGCAATGAAAAGACCCTGTAAATCAGTCAACAACAACAAAAAAAGAAAATGCCAATTGAAAAATATCTATGTTCAAAAAAACTTTAAAAAAAGGCACCTTTTACCCACCAGTGGAACTTGAACAATCAGTTGTTCAACAAATTAAGGAAGCCTGATTTTTAAACTAAATTACTTCAGAATCAAAGTATTAAATTCTTTTTTCTCATTTTTACACAGGTTGTTTCATTCTGATCCAGTTTGTGGTGTCTTGGAAGAAAGAGTCAATTTCTACTTCATCAACTTCTGCCCAGACCTGAACTTAGTAGTTATTATTTATCATTTTAACAATGTTCCTTTTTAAAAATGTGGTGGTTAATACTATATGTCTGACATAAAAACAAAGGAATAAAGATGTTCATTCGTTTTCTGAACCACTCATTCCTAATGTGGTATAAGAAACTTTTGATCAAATTGTTGGAGCGTATAATTTGTATTCCAACCAGTTCTGGACAAATGTTTAACTTCTTAGGGCCCTATCAAAATGTTTGGGATGTCCTTTTTGCTGTGCATTAGTTAGTTCAGTTTAAATTGTTTTGTAAAATTTTGTTCCGTTGTCTTCCAATTACCTGGGGTTGGGTTGCAGAGGCAACAGCCTCAGGTAGGAAGCCCATGCTTTTCTCACCCCAGCTCGCCCGGGAGGATCTCGAGGTGTTCCCCGGCCAGCTGTGACACAGAGTCTCTCCAGCAGTTCCAGTGTCTGCCTCTGGGTGTACTCGCTGTGGGACGTGACAGAAAAATTTCAGGGGCGAGGCGCTCGGGAACCACCAGATGTACAAACCACCCCATCTGGCTTCTCTTGACTCGGAGGAGCAAAGGCTTGACTCCGAGTTGTGTGGCTATTTTCGTAAACAGCCACTTTATCTATTGGCCGACTCTCTCACCAAAGTTGGAGCATTGTATTGAGGACTTGATTTGGACATTTCTTGAAGCGACTTAAACTCCTGTTTAGAGAATGAAACTACAAATATAGAAAGAATTTAATAGCCCATTTATTCAATTAAAAATATTTGACAGATTCCATAGAACTCTGCAACTATGACATTAATGATATTTACTTTCTGCGGATGCATGTTAGATCGGTAATGATCGGTAATGATCGGTAATGATCGGTAATGATCGGTAATGATCGGTAATGATCGGTAAGGATCGGTAATGATCGGTAATGATCGACAACAATCTTTCACATTCTTTGAACTTGCTTGTTTTTCAGGTCTGGTGGAAAAATATTATGGAGAATATTCTTGAAGTTTTAAAAAGGAGTTTTAATATTTCTGTGTCGACTCTCATTGCTATCATTTGAAAAGAAATTGACTATTTTATCAAATACAGTACAAGAGCAAAATGGGGCGTATTGACACATTGGAAAAAAACAAATACTTCCACTGCGTGTAAAGAGTGCTACACCCTTCTGAATAAGCTCCACTAACATGACTGCATGTGCTCTGTTTTCACTGTAATGTCATGTTGATAACAGATGTATAGCAATTTGCGATGAGAGAGTATGTGTATTTACCTTGTTTGTTTAAAATATCAAAGATTAATAATATATGCTGTATAAAGAGCTACATTTCTTTCAATAAAATAATGACGGTGACATACATGGTTTTTTATTGAGACGGCAACATGTGAACTTCAATCTGTTTTTTTTTTTTTTCTGACTTAATCTTGATATAAGCATGTTGTAATGTATTTGAATGTAATACGAGCCGAAATAAACTCACCCATTGGAATTCCCATTCTACATCTTTTCAGAATCAGAGACACCCCATGTGGCTAAAATATTTAAATTTTTAATGTGTAAGTATATCCAAACATATTTATTTTATGACATCTTTACATTTTCTATCATTCACTTTTAATTGAATCTTGATCTAATTTTCAAACAGATGTGCAGCCCTTTAAATGTAATTCTAGAATAAACGTGAATTCATCAATTCAGTGACGCAATGGAGACAAGTTCAGTTTTCAGCATCCGCTTTTACTGGATTTGTTTAGTTCTTTAAATGTAAATTGCATGTGGTTTTGTAACCAACTGTTCAGGCAGAGACATTTCAGACAATTTCCTCACTGGTTTCGATCAAGCTCGTGAGCTCACTTCTCATCTACATGATTTAAAAAGAATACAATAATTCCAATTAAATCAGAAGGTAAGTAAGCATTTTGCACCTTAATTTGTCTTAAAGCTACTTTAATGTTGATGAGCTTCATTTTGATTTTAGAACAAGGAAGTAATTGTTTAGTCTTGTAGTAATTTCAGCACCAAAAAAAAAAAATATATATATATATATATATATATATATATATATATATTGTGATATGGGTCACAGTACAGTTGTTGAGTTGTACATTATTTCTCTTTTTGTTCCTCTTTTTAATAAAACGTGTCTAAAAATATTTCCCTTTTCTTTTGGGATAGTTTTCTGTCTGTTTTTAAAGTTTTGTCCTAAAGTTTTAGATCCAGGTTGTAAAAGAAAGTTGTTCAAATGGAAATGAAAACAAGCTGCATGTCTTGTAGTCACACCAAAACCAAAAAAAAAAAAAGTTTGATTAGTATTAGTATCCGTAACATGTGTCCCTCCTGTCTCAGAGTCTCAAATTCAATTCTTGATTCAAATATGCACATCAGATTACTTTGTCTTTTATCCTTTAGTAAACAAATCAGTTAACTTCTCTTCATTGTTTTCCTTTTTTTTCAACTTCTCCATCCTACTTTTAGTGTTCCTTTTTGTCACCCCTTTAGTGAGTATTGCATAGAAAAACCAAGTAGATAAAAATCAAACTGCAATAAAAAATCAGTGGAGGAGACGTGATCCGTGCATTTTGCTGCCAATCAATTTAGAAATTGTATTAAAAGTATCTTTTTTTTATTTATTTACTCACTTTGGAATTGAATACTAAAAAAAAAAAGATTTTTACGTTTCACTCAAATGAATTTGTTTTTCAGGGTCATATACAAACATACAAACTGTTTTGTGATCAGGAAACTTGAGTTGTTGTTTTTATCAAAGGTCTGATTGCCAGCCCACGTGAGCTCATGTCAAAGTGACCTGAGAAATACATAAAACCCTTCATCGGTGTCCAAGTCACCCTATTAAGTGGTCTTGATCTTAAAGGGTCTTTCACTTTGTGAAGTAACCTTTTAATAAGAAAGAAAAAATGGCATTAGAACTAAGTTACTTATGAACCTAGCTGCTACTTGAAAAGGGGGTACTCTCTCAATTTTTACCCCATTGCAGTGTTTATCGATTATTTTCTGCCACTGGCCCTCACCCCCTTCTAGGAGGAAGAAGAAAATATCCACCCCCCAAGCCCCGGCGCAACTATACATAGCATAATTTGTCAATATATATTTTTTTAAGTGCACCTCTGCATAACACTGTATCCTTATTAAAATATAAGTGAATAACAAAAGAAAATACGAATCAATTTACAACAAAGAATAGCTTTATTAATTGTAACACCGAGGGAATGCTCCCTGAGCACACTCTGCTAATGAGAGAGCGATACTGTCCCTTAATGTAGTGGAGTGGTAATGCACTTTATTCTAGAACAGAAAAAAAAAGTAAAATTAAAAAAGCATGGTCCCTGAGCTCAAATGCACCCCCCTTGATGGAACCTCGCGCTCCGTAGTATTTGAGAAGCACTACTGCAAGGCTTTAAGCTGTTTAAAGATAAGATTTTACCAAAATTGTTGTTTTAAACCACTTGTAAAACAAAACTTTTTGTATTAAGATCTGTCTTCTTCATTTGACAGGATGAAGTTCTGGATCTGTTACATGTTCCTATTCATTTCTCCTTTTTTACATTCTCAAACCAAAGACACTGATTGTAAAAAAAAAATTCTTGAAGATGCTCCGATGTCAAAAGGAAATCAAGAAAGCATAATGTAAACATTTCATTTTCTGGCAGAGAATTCAACCATTCAGTGTTTCAGAATTATAAAGACTTACATTCCCTTTCTGTTTCTGAAAGAAAGCTTTTGAGTGCGAAGAACTGTGCTGATTTTGAACTGCTGTATTCCCCGCCTGAGGATTTTGAGTTTTATGCCAGTCACAATGAGGTAAAAAAAAAAAAAAAAAAAAGAATTAAAATCACGTTATTTTTCTTTTTTGTTTTGTTATTTCATTGTAGATAAAAATTTAACTGCCTCAGTTTGATTCCTAAGATAATGTGATAGAAAAATGAAACTCCCTCTGTAATTTCTACTGTGGATTATTTATTTGTTTCTTTGCTCTTTCTGTAGACCTCAAAAGACCCAAAAATCCCCAACAAGAAGATGACGATTCACCTGCCAAAAGAGATGCTTGAGAATTCCACCAATGTTGTGTTCTTCATGATGACTCTACAAAGCCAAGTAGAATAGGATGCTTTACTATCAGATATCTATGAAAAATATTTTTGTTAAACACTTTAGTGGGCACACATACAATCATCGGCACATTCACTCATTTCCATGGGCCAATGTTGTAGCGGTCAATCAACCTCAATCAGGTTTCCTCAGTAAACAAAACTGAACTTTTGTAAACAGGTTTTAGTAATGTAACTTTCACTGTCAAGAGTTTAACAGTGAAAGATTCAGATTAGAACATGAAACACAGATTAAGATGATCTCACTTTGTGAAACAGAATATCTAACAGGGCATAATGGTGGGATGAAGATCATCTCTTCTGTTATATAGAAATAAGTTCTCTTTGTACATTTTTTGTAATGTATAGTTAAACAGCTGCCCTCTGAAATGTGAAATATGATGTCTATGTGTGTGTGTGTGTGTGTGTGTGTGTGTGTGTGTTTGGTGGGGGTGGAGGGTGGGGGGTGGTGGTGGTGTGACATTTACATGTAAACTAAGCATGCGTGTATTTTTGAGTGTGGAGAAGATGGCTCAAGCTCTGGGAACAGTGTTGTGCAACCTTGCCTTATTTAATGATATTAGGACCAATGCTTCAGAATCAAATAACAGAATAACAAGAGATTTAACAATAAAAGAAATCCAGTAAATCAGGTGAAAACAACAAAAAATAAAATGAATTTTTTCAAAGAAGCTGAGAAATACCAGAGACCAAACTCACATTCAACTACAAATGATTTTCTTAAGTTAACTCAAGTTCAATGGGAAAAAAAGAAAAATGTAGCATTAAAATACATAATTTTCAATCTTGCAGGTTACACATTGGGTGTACTATCATAATAGTTACCGTGTGAATATGTTTTGGGATGGAAATAATCATTCATTTTGTTTTTACTGCCCCTTTTAGAAGCCTTTTGTTGTGAAAGAACAAAATCTCGACATCTCCGGAATGCTGTATGAAAACCAAGTGATTGGTCTGAAATTGGCCAATAAAGACGTTTCTGGAAGAGTCAAAATTATCACACATAATTTCAACGCTGTAAAGAATTGTTCTGATTTTAACGTGAAATCTCAAAAATGAATTAATGCTTATACTGAACAGTAGAGTTTAAAATCCATTAAACCTTTTTTTTTTATTTCAGTTCCTTTCAAAACCTCAATGTGTTTCCTTTGATGATTCAATCCAAGGTAATAATAAAACATTTTAACTTGCAAAAATTTGACATAATTTTCTTCTGGTTGTAAGGTTGATCTATTGGGTTCATTGGTGTTTCGTCAAACACCAAGTGAGATGCTATGAAATGCACAACACACAGAACGTTACAGAAATGATGGATACATTTGTGTGTTTTACTTTCCAGTATCCAGTTCTAATGGCTGTGTGACCATGTGGGAACCTGGTTGGAATAACATCACCTGTTCTTGTGACCATCTCACACTCATTGGAATACTTTTGGTAGGACTGTTGTTTTTATTTGTAAAATCTAAGAAAATTTTAATGAAACAAAAAGACCTGGCCATTGTTTTGTAATTGTTTTGGCAACTGCAGGTAGAAAAGTTTTTTTTTGATTAGTCCAAAAAAAGGATCTTTTGGCCCTTTCAATCGTAGTCTTCAATGTTCCAGTGCCCATATGATAGCCAACAACTCCTACTCCTCCACGTGGTAGTTTTCTTAGCCTTCACGTACAACCAATTCTCCAGTAGTCTACAGGAACACGTGTCTACGGATTGTACATGGATACAAGTTTGATACACCAGGGCAGGGAATTGGGAACAGTTGTGGATGATGAAGGCGGAGTGAAGGTGAAAGGAACCAGCACCTTTGTGCTGACAAGAGATAGAAATGGGTGGAGCCTGTTGTTTTTACGATGATAAAATCCTGTCTTTGCATTTTGATATGTGGAATAAAGTTGACCGGAGAGTTACTGAAATGTCCTAATTTTCGTACTTAATTAGAATGTTTAAATTGGTGTCATTTGGATTAAAAAAATTGTTGTGTTAGTATTCAAAACTTTGGACTTGTTTTGGTTTAGCTGTACAAAGTTCTCTGCAATCATTGACGCTATATCTAAAATACATTTTAAAAGGACTTTTACCTGGTTTTGTATCATCGTAAGGTGACATGACGATTTAAAGCTGTGAAAACCAACACCATGTCTCCTGACGACGTCCCTGAGTGGCATCATTTACTGATTAAAAAGTATTGGGCCCAAAATTGATCATTGGGGAACCTCACAATTAACGTTTTGAACTGTAGAAGTGCACATTTTCACACTTACAAAAAATAAGGTGAGCTAGGAGTAAAATAAATTCAGAACAGTAGCATAAAAAGCCAACCATTTGTCAAGTTTGTTAAATAAAATCTGGTGATCTACTGCGCCAAGGGTGACACAAGATCCAGTAGCACTACAAGAGAAAGCTTCTGTGAGCACAAACTGCACTGAAAATATTTAACCATTTAAAAGAACTGTGTTGAAGAATTCAAACAAAGCCTTTACCAAAAATGTGGGAACATGGTTTAACAGGTACTTTGTAGAATGTTGGTTTTTTTTTGGGGGGATGGAGGGAAACTCTTCCAGAATTCTTTCAGCTAGGACAAAACTCACCAGTTAGTGGGGTTGATTGTTCTTTTAGTAGTCAAATTAAATATTTTTATTCTAGATCAATGTGACTTTTAGTACTAAATGGTGGAGACGGTGGCTGCGTGGTTAGAGCGTTCGCCCACGGACCGGAAGGTCGCGGGTTCGCGTCCCACGGAAAGCACGTCTAGGGTCCTTGGAGAAGACACCTAACCCCTGCTTCTCCCACCATTGGCGCCGTTGAAGGGCAGCCTGCTGCGGTGTAAGGAGTGCAGCAAACAAATTTCCCCGGTGAGGGATGAATAGAGTAATTCATTTATTTTTATTTATTTAAATGCCCTCCCTGCAAGAAAATGCACCTCAGTGTCTATGCAGATAGATACTTCTCTGCCTCAATTCCTGCAAAATCTTTAGGTTGATGTGGGCTCAATCCCACTTCTGCACTAACTTCAATGGATCCAAAGTTTCTTAATGTATTAATTAGTGTTTTATTCAATGTAGGATGTTTAATGTTATACAAGTGATAAATCCTTAGACACACCTTATGTTTTGCTCCACAGACTTGCAAGAAACCAAAAGACCTCATGAACGATTTAAGCCAAACTACCAAAAAGACATGTAAAAAAGAAATCGGCAAGTAAATATTTTCATTTTGGTTCAAATGAAAAAGATGCCATGTATTTAAAACCAAACATAATATTCTCTTTTTCCCATTGGAAAGTACATTAAAGCAACTTGAATATTGCTTGGAGATGGGAGAGTCTGAATTTCATCATGCCGAAAAGTCCATCGCCAGGACGTTAACTGTTCCTGCTTCTTCTGAAGGCTTTGTCATCTATAGCAGTGAGAGTGAGGTACAACACGTTCAAAGTATAGAGAAGCTTGATTATAGTAAAAGTTTCAGTTTTTTCTCTCACTGAAATAAAATATATATATAATTGTATGATTTGCCATGATTTAATCTTGACAAAAAAAAAAAAAAAGAACATTGTCAGGTTTGAGGGGAGGAGAAAGACCAAAGAGGAGTTGAAGGTTTCAAATGTTTACTGAAGGGAAAATAGAGAGATGACTGGCAGCAACGTTGGTTAGAAAAACAGTGTTGAGATGACTTAGAGGGAAGCAGGAAGAAAGGTCTGAACTACTGGAAGGCAGGAATAACTAGCAGTATTACAAACAAAAGACAATGGAACTCAAAAAGAAAGGGAACCAGATTTTTAAAAGAGGCGCAAGAACAAGAAGCAGGTTTGACAGATTAGGTTAGACAATGAGCAATCGTGGGTTAGTGAGAAATGTGTTCACACCAACGCTCCCTGTGCAATACCCCTAAACCATCTGTGAAGGTGTCCTTGCAGCTGAACAAGGTTTCAGTTTAGGGTATAACTTTATAACTTCACTTTCAGACATCATGTGAACACCATTATCGTGGTTCTTAAACTGACATCATCAGCAGTAGTACATCATAATAAATTACTATTAATAATTACTCCATTAGACTCTTTAAATTAACTGAATTAAATTGATTAATTTTGCCATAGATCACACTAGCAGAGTCGAAAACTGAAAACTAATACGATAAAAAAATGCTCTCGTTGTCACAATGTGGAAGGGAAAGTAGAACCCAAACCAAGTTTAAAAAAATTACTAAAGGGAGTTTTTGGGCTGACTGTAAAGGCAGGGAAGAATACTGCAGACTGTAGAGACTTAAGTGGAGCTAGAGACCTGGCAGGGACATCCAGACATGAAGGGAGAACCAGAACCACTGGGAAACAGACCAGACAAGACACAATATCAGAAAGAGCAAGGCAGAACATCAAATAGACCACAATGAGGAGATGGGTAACATGGGGATGGTGATGTTACCATGGTAAGTGATCTTACCCCTATGATGTTGCACACCTTTGTCTGCCTTTGGGTGCCTTTGGGTGTGCAGACGTGGTTGACTGGGGAGAATTTTAACATTAATGATATGGCACATTGTTCTTTCAAAATGATTTTTGCCAATAAACTTTTTTTAGCCTGACTATTAGCCCGATTGGAGAATAAAAACAAATATACCTAAATGAAGTTGTGCATTGTTTCATTTCTGCTAATGATTTGACATTTCTGCAGGTCTCAGACAGCCCAGATGTCTCCAATCTCAAAGTGAAAGGTTGCCTTCCAAAGAAAGCAATACCAGGGAACTCCTCCGAAATTGCTTTTAGCATGATTTACCTACCAAGCACGGTTAGATGAATAATTTTCATAGATTTAATATCCAATCTAAATGATAAATTTAAATTCTAAGTGTATAGCTGAAAATTTGTTAAATTGAACTTGTTTAAAGGCAACATGTAACAACGCATGTATTTGTTGTTTAGTTTGCATAATTATTTTATTCAAAGCTAAAAGTGCAAATGATCAACTGTATTTCCTCCTGCAGACTTCCTTTAACATTTTTGAAACACTGTTTGAAGACAGACTGATTGGTCTAAAGGTGGCCGGGATGGAAATGTCTGAACTAACAGAACAAGTCAACATCACAATATATGATGTAGAAATTGAAGTAAGTTTTTGCATCATCGCTTTGAGTTCATAACTTTGGGTGAAAAAGTCCATACAGTTAACTTTTTTATTACAAAAGCCAGCCAGCCAGCCAGCCAGCCAGTTACCTTCTTAACCATCTATCCCTTCAGAGTTATGAAGGCGGGTGCCCGGCTGATTCGAGGTGAGGGGTGGGTACAACCCGAACAGATTGCCAGTCTGTCGTCATTTCAAAAGTCTTTTTCTTTTTGTCCTAACACAACTAATTGCACTAACTTCCGAGCCAGTGTAGTTATTGTGGTCTGTGTAGTTTTGTGTTTCTTCTTTGTGTATTTATTTATTTTTTTTTTTTTGGGGGGGGGGGGGGGGGGGTATGCACCAAGAAAGAGCAGGTGGGAAAAAATGCTCTTCAGACTAACTCAAAATGTGAAAAAGTGCATTTAGTACTAAAGAACCCAAAGTTACAAATAAGAAACCAATATGAAAATCTCAGACATGCCAAATTGAGATAAGCCACACCCAACTTCTCACAAAGTCCAACATTCTTACCAACAAGAGTTCACTTTGAATCAGCAACAGCAAGACTGTCCATCGATCTACACTAAAATCAGTCTCCTCTTCTCAGATCAAAAACGTTCCTTGAGTGACCATTCAAATCTTTCCTCATCTATCGTCTTAGATTTTGAGATTTGACCATCCATCTTGTTATTATCTGAGAATTTTGCCACTTATGACTTTGATTTGGTTGCTTCAGATTCCTTGTAAACTCCCAGAATAGCTCTAAAACAGTTAAAATATCCAAACCCTCCACTTGCACAATTGTCCTACTGCCCCAATCACAGTTGCCTTCTCATCTAGTTTTTATCCCCTTCACAACATTGGGAACTGCTCTTCTGATAATCACCAATGGCCTTGACCCCTTCACAAATTCTGGTTTCCAAACCATCTTCTCCCTGCTTGATCTTAATCTAGCATTGACGCAATTTCTCATTCTTTCCTCCTAAAAAGAATCTTTTCCACCAACATCTATGCTCATCTCGTTTCACTCCGATCTGTCTGACTGCACTGAGTCCTTCACTTCTCCATCTGTTCTATTGCAAGTGGTATTCTTCAGGGCTCTGTCCTCAGTCTTGTCTTCTTCATGGTAAATGGACTCTGCTTACTGTATATAGCGCTTTTCCACCCGGGTCGGCACTCAAAGTGCATTACAGTGTAACTCACATTCACCCATTCACAAACACATTCAGACCTGATAGGGATGCTGCCATGCAAGGTGCAAACCACCATCAGGAGCAATTGGGGGTTCGGTGTCTTGTTCAAGGACATCTCGGCATGGATTCATGGTGAGGGATTGAACCGGCAACCCTCCGGTTACAGGGCGGTCACTCTACTCACTGAGCCATCCTTCCTCTCATCATGTTTGGACATGTGCAGAAGAGACAGAGAGACTACATTGGCAGAAGGATGCTGGGTTTGAAACCACCAGGAAAGTAGCCTAGAGGAAGACCAAAGAGAGGGTTCATGGACACAGTGAAGGAAGACATGAAGATAGTTTGTGTGACCGAAGAAGATGCAGCAGATAGGATTAGATGGAAGAAACTGACTTGCTTTGACGACCCCTGAAGGGAAATGCCGAAAGAGAAAGAAGAAGTTGTTTTACATCTTCTTTTACTTGTTTTTGTACTGTGTGGCATCTATTCTTCATTGTTGTCTTGTAAATATACATCTTATTCAGTTTTAAAGCTTTTGTAAAATTTTGTTGCAGAACTCTTCAAATCCTCGGTGTGTGTTCTTAAACTTGTCAACTCAAGGTAATTGACAATAGGTCAGAAACAGTGTGCAACACAATAATTTTATCTCATTTAGTTTTCATCTAGCGGCATCGTAATGAGTGTGTGTGTTTAATTTCCACAGAATTCAGCCATGAAGGCATTGAGACAGTGTGGGAACCTGGTTGGAACAACATCACCTGCTTGAGTGACCATCTCACATTCTTTGGAATACTTTTGGTAGGACTGGCAGCTTAAATTATTATTTCTGTTATTCTCGGTTAGTTCAGGTTTGGAAATGACGTAGACTATCGTCCCTCTCACTAACTATCTTTTTCTGACAACAACAAGTAGAAAACTAAAATTAAATTTAAGTACTTTGTAGCTTATCAGGTGATTGGAATAAGTGTTTCTATTTTTCCGTCCCCATTTTTCTTAGTTTTAATCTTTATCAAAAAGGTGCCCACACATTCTACCCAATGAATCAGGCATCCAGGTAGTTAGTAATTTTATCCGTTTTTTTAATTTTTTTTTTTAATTTTACATACTTTTCCTCAGCAGGGAAATTTGTGTGCTGCACTACTACTCTGCAGCAGGCAGCCACGACAGTGGCAATGGTGGGAAAAACAGGGGGATAGGTGTCTTGTCCAAGCACCCTAGACGTGAACTCAGTGGGAATCAAACCCGCAAACTTCTCTTTTTAACTTTCGGTTAACTTCTGGGTAACTTCCAGTTGACTTACGGTCAACTTCCGGTCCACGGGAAAACCCTATTACTGAGCCACTGTCTCCCCGTAAAGTAGTAATGAAAAAACTGTCTAATTAAATAACATGCCACATATCATCTGACAATTGAGTTTTTTTTTCTTTTTTCCTAAGCAACAATAAATCAGTGTCAGACCTGGTGGAGTGTACATTAAACAGTTGTTCAATTTAATATAGAAAAAAAGAAACAAAAAAAAAACATGCAGAAACTCAAGATATTTTGAAAATACTTTAAACAATTTGTATCTTTTTTCACAGGTTTCTCCCAATGTTTCTCCCAATGTTCCTCCCAATGTTCCTCCAAATGTTCCTCCAAATATTTCTTCAAATGTTTCTTCTTCTTCACTATTTCTGTCAGTAAAGGATGAGGAAATTCTGTCGTACATCAGTCTCATTGGTTGTTGTATATCTCTGTTTGCTCTATTCGTCACACTTCTGATTTTCATCACAAACAAGTGAAGTATTTTTCCTGTAAACATTTAATAATTTCTAATACAAAGTATTTTGTTTTTTTAAATAACATTTTTTCACATCTAGAATTGTCAAATTGTTTTTTAGAACTTAAGTAAATGCATGATGCTCATTTGAACAACATATAGACACTAGAAGTTTGATCGTTGAATATAAACCACTGTGGATCTTACCACTGATCATATTTTTTTTGTCTGACAGACACATGAGAGCAGATGCTTCTAAGAAGGTCCACATTAGTCTTGTAATTGCCTTGATCCTTCTCAATGTGCACTTCCTGTCCACTGAAGCAGCCGCATCTTCCCCTGTACTTTGTTACTATGTGGCTCTTGCTCTTCACTACTTCCTGTTGGCCACATTCAGCTGGATGGCTTTGGTGGGATTCCACTTCTATCTCCTCCTAGTCAAAGTCTTCAATATCTACATCCGGAGATACATCCTGAAAATCAGTGTTGTAGGCTGGGGTGAGTGTTATTGTCTGTACAAAATAAGATAAACAGCTGACAGGCAACTCTGTAAAAAAATTATGGGGAACCAGGTGGGACTCAGTGGCAGAAGAGCTCAGGAGGACTGGTGATGAAGGGTTCCTGAGAGAAAAGGAGAAACCGTCAATTCCAGAGGATAATATGCAAGAATGCCAATAGTTCGTTAGGTCAGTGTTAGTGCTACAACGAGTGTTATTGAAAAACTGACAATGTGTTTAGGTGAGCCTTGGTGATAAATAGTATAGGGGTAAGTGGATGCAGGTGAACCTCAATTCAATTCAAATATAACTTTATTTATCCGTGAGGAACTTCATTTACAGCCAGAGCACCGGGACAAACAAAACCACATTCATTAAACACATCATAAAACAATAAAATATAAATAAATAAAAATATAATAAAACAATAAAATCTCATCAGGCCAGTCTTCCAATCAGCAACCACTACAGTCTAGCACCTGGGAATAAACAGAAAAAAAGAAAAAACAACACACAAAATGAACACCAGAGGGTTTCACACTGCAAGTTTTCCCTTTAATATGGCACAAAACTATTCCATGAGACCTTTAACGTGCAGAAATAACCACTGTTAACTTTGTGTGAGTTGTATCCCAGCAGAAATCCAAGTAAATGGCCCGATGTGGAAAAAGTTGACCTAAACCAGAGCTTTTTATGCTTTCGTATACGTACTAAACTGTGTTGTATTGCAACTGATTTAAAGTTGAAAGGGTTAAATAATATAGTTTTCAATACATTCTATTGGCTTTTGCCCTGTCTGTGGAAATTTATGGATTGCACCAGAAATGAAGACGGAGTGTGTCATTTTTCTTAATTTTACTGCCTTTTTTGTGATGTATCGCACTTGAGAAGGAACTCAGTTATGATTAAATCTTGATGTTTAAAGGCTTTCCTGCTGCCATTGTGTCGCTGGTGGTGATCGTGGACAACAAAGCCTATGGTGAATTTTTTCTGGATAAGGAAAAGTCTAACCGCACAAAAATGTGAGCATAGAGCAAACATTCTCCAAACTTGAATATTGTAGTGATCTGATTAACTCTCTATGGTTTAAATAACTTTTAGTAGATTAAACTTAGCTTGATGACCAAATGCACTGTTCTTCTTTGCAGATGTTATATAACCAATGAGAATGTGAAGCGGGTGACCACAGAGGGAGTCTTATGCCTCATGTTCCTTTTCAACATAATTATGTTTGTAAAGATGACCAAACTGATTTTGTTCAAACAGCCCAGAGGAGAGGTAATACTCTAAAACCTTCTTTTCCCAGCATGCTCGTTTAAATTATTTTGATAGAGTTAATTAAATCATAGTGTTTACGTTTTTCTTCATATCTGTTCACTGGCAAACCACAAATCCTAAACTGGCTTCTGGTTTGGCACCCTCCTGGAGAACAGATCTCTATACTTCCAATTTGGTTCAGACCAATAAATGTCCTGGTGATAACGTACTTGTGCATGTATAGTAACAAATTGCAGAATTGAATTTTATGAATGAGAATTTTCTGAGTTCTTTGACTGACTGGGAATTTTTACCTTCACAAGGGTGATCCCGAACAGACCAAGCAAAACATATGCACCCTATTGTCAGTAATGGTTCTCCTCGGCATCCCATGGGGCTTGATCTTCTTCTCTCATGGCCACTTGACTACTGTTGGTCTGTACATCTTCTCCATCACAAACTCCCTACAAGGTTAGAAAACGCATGATGATCTCCATCTAGTGGTGACACAGCTGTATATATAACAAACAAAAAAGTAGTGGTGCGTTTCCAGGAAGCAAATGCCACTTATAAACTGTTCAAGTTTAAAAAGATAACAGTGAAAAAGAATGGAGGGAAGTTGTCTATCAAGTAAAAAATAATGTCACATTTGTAAAGTAGATGAATTCATGAAACATAAAGTTTAAATGCAGATTAAATAATTATGCATTTATGATTGCTTTGATTTCTCACTTTTTTTTCCTCACAGGATTTTTTATCTTCCTATACTTTGTGTTGTCCTGGAAAAAAACCAGAAAGTCACCGGATTCGACAAGTGCCTCTACACGCAGTACCTCAGGCTGAAACAAAGTTCAGTCAGAATTTTTCTCCGATGAATCTTTGTTGCCTTAATGGTGTAAATAATCTATAGTTACTATGGAAACACATTTTTCTTTATTTATCAAGCTCCTCACCCCTTTCTTGCATTTGATAGGATGAATAGGTCTGTGTTGTCTCTGACCTATGACAATGGAAAAAAAAAGGGGCATGTCTTAAAAAAATATTTTGTTTGCATTGGACTTTAAGGGTTAAAGTGTTGAGGTTTTTTAGATACTGTGAAAAACCTATAGATATGAAAATGCTGCAGTGTTTTCTAATTATAGTGAATCAATCAGGACACATGTAGTTAAAACCCAATTATTTCTCCTTCACATTGTGAAGAATGAAGTTAAAATACAAAACTCACTGTCCTTTTGGATTTCTACATATAGAATACCTACCATATTTACACCAGAGGGCAGTTCTGATGCACACTTAGCTGAGAATGGCACGTTAGTGGAGATCATTGTCATAAACTTTTTTTTAATCAAGAGGACACCGGGAAGAAATAGTAAAGGAAGAGAAAATTGGGAAGAATAGTAAATGGTGACGGTCTGTGGCGATTAAAAATTAAAGTTACGTATTCCTAAAATTTGGGATCTATGTTTCCCGTAGAGGTTATGTGACATGTAATGAGCACCAGGAATCAATACAAAAACTGAGTAATTATTGGACGGTCCGTTTCTTCTTCTTTCGGCATTTCCCTTCAGGGGTCGCCACAGCAAGTCAGTTTCTTCCGTCTAACCCTATCTGCTGCATCCTCTTTGGTCACACCAACTATCTTCATGTCTTCCTTCACTGCGTCCATGAACCTCCTCTTTGGCCTTCCTCTAGTCCTCTTTGCTGGTGGTTCTGAATCCAGCATCCTTCTTCCTGTGTACTCTCTCTCTCTTCTCTGTACATGCCCAAACCATGTCAGTCTTGCCTCTCGAACTTTATCCCCAAAACCTCTAACATGTGCTGTTCCCCTGATGTACTCATTTCTAATCCTGTCCATTCTGGTCTCTCCCACAGAGATCCTCAGCATCTTCATCTCTGCTAGCTGCATCTCTGCTTCCTGTCTTTTCTTCAGTGCTACTGTTTCTAGACCAAACCGCATCGCCGGTCTCACCACGGTTTTGTACACTTTCCCTTTCATTCTAGCTGAAACTTTTCTGGCGCACATCACACCTGACACTTTCCTCCACCCGTTCCAGCCTGCCTGAACACGCTTCTTCACCTCTTTTCCACACTCTCCATTGCTCTGGACTGTTGATCCTAGATACATAGTTTTTCTCTAAGTACCATGTCATATGCTTTCTCTAGATCTACAAAGACACAGTGCAGCTCCCTCTGGCCTTCTCTGTACTTCTCTATCAGCATCCTCAAGGCAAATACTGCATAGGTAGTGCTCTTTTTAGGCAAAAAACCATACTGCTGCTGACAAATTCGTACTTCAGACCTTAGCCTACCTTTGACAACTTTTTCCCTTAATTTCATTGTTTGACTGATCAGTTTTATTCCTCTGTAGTTACCACAACTCTGCACATCTCCCTTGTTCTTAAAAATAGGAACCAGCACACTTCTCCTCCATTCATCAGGCATCTTCTCACTTTCTAATATCCCGCTAAACAGCCCAGTCAGAAACTCAATTGCCACCTCACCTAAGCATTTCCATACTTTTACAGCGGTATCATCAGGACCCAGAGCCTTTCCACTCTTCATCCTCTTCGGTGCCCTCTTTATTTCTACCTTACAGATCCTAGCCACTTTCCGGTCCACTATGGGAACAGCTTCTACTCTTTGTTCTCTTTCATTTTCTTCATTCATCAACTCTTCAAGTATTCTTTCCATCTTTTCATTGCATTACTGGTATCTGTCAAAAGACATCCATTCCTGTCTTTAATCACCCTAACTTGCTGCACATCCTTCCCATCTTTGTCTCTCTGTCTTGCCAACCTGTATAGGTCCATCTCTCCCTCCTTGTATTGCCTTTGCCACCTCTACTTTAACCTTACGCGGTATCACCCTATAACCTTGCCTATTTTCTTCAGTCCTCTCAGTGTCCCACTTCTTCTTAGACAGCCTCTTTCTTTTGATACAATCCTGCACCTCCTCATTCCACCACCAAGTCTCTATATCTATCTTCCTTCCAGATGACACACCAAGTACTCTCTTGCCTGTCTCCCTGATCGCATTAGCTGTAGTTGTTCAGTCATCTGGAAGCTTCTCCTGCCCAGCAAGAGCCTGTCTCAACTCCTTTATAAAGTTCAAGCAGCACTCTTCCTTTTTCAGTTTCCACCATTTAGTCTTTTGCACTCCCTTCATCTTTTTAAACTTCCTCTCTGCTATGGTCATCTTACACACGACCATCCTGTGCTGTTTGGCTACACTGTCTCCTGCTACAACTTTGCAGTCACTGATCTCTTTCAGATTACACCGCCTACACAAAATGTAATCAACCTGTGTACTCCTTCCTCCACTCTTATAAGGACCCTGTGTTCCAGCCTTTTCTTGAAGAAAGTATTCACTACAACCATTTCCATTCTTTTTGCAAAGTCAATCACCATCTGTCCTTCTGCATTCCTGTTCTGGATACCAAACTTGTTTGACTAAAACTAATATTTCATCTTAATGAGCATTTATTTTGGTTACACTAGTTTACTTTTTGAACATCTTTGTTTTTGTATATTAATTTTCAATACATATTGTCTGCTGTAAATCAATGAAAAGTTATTACACAATTGTGTCTGTGTTTCATGTAATTTTTTTTGTTTTAACCTCCTGACTATCAGTAGTTCAAATTTGTCCTTTGGAGGACAGTGAAAAAGAATGGAGGACATTTATATACCCGAATATCTCTCACGCACTATAAACTACTGCATCAACTCTCTTTCCAATTTACAAAGGACATTGTTATCAATGGTTTTCCATTGATAAAAAAATAATCACACAAGATGATCTGTTCATTGAAACCACCTCATAATTGTATTTTTTGTTCATTTGAATAAATAAAACGTCAAATACAGTCCTATTTTCTGCTTTTTTTTTTAATAATTGTCTGTATCTACCAGATTACAATTAAGTGCCATCAAAGTCCTCTATGGTTTCTCTGCAGAGCTAAAAAGTGTCCAAATCACAAACCAACGTATTTTCTTTTCTCATAAAAATTGATTAATTGTTTCCAAATTATCAACATGTTCCATAACTGTTTTTTTTTTTTTTTGGTAGAGTTTTTTTTTTTTTTTTGTCCAATCCAATTTAAGAGTTTTTCTGCCGGAGCTCTACAACATAAATGACAATGACACTTTTGTTTCATTCAATCAGATTTTGGATTTGTTTTTTCTGGATGTTAAAGCTTCCCCAGGCTGTGTCACTATTGGCTGACCTTCTGTAGATGGTCAAAGATTGTAGAGGCATTCATTTTCAGTGTTCTCTTTATCTTGTCAAAAAACCTGTACAAGAACTTCTTTGGCAGAAACATTATCCTCTCATTATGCCCAGATGAAAAGAAGTGCAAGGCAAATATTAGGAAATACCTATTTATATGGAATTTAAATGAAGATGCAACATATTGTTTCATCAGTGAAAAGATTAACATGGAAAGAAAAGCATATAAGTGCCAGTAAGAGGTGCACACAAAGTGTATTGTTTGGTTTGAAACACCTTTCTGTGTGAGGTGTAGAATATATGGTTGTGTTTGAGTAAGTTGAGATCGTGTGCATCAGTATTTTCTTCTGTTTTATGCCTCATTATATACATCAAGTATGAGTTGGCGTGACCGAAGAAGATGCAACAGATAGGGTTAGATGGAAGAAACTGACTTGCGGTGGCGACCCCTGAAGGAAAATGCCAAAAGGAGAAGAAGAAGATGCAGTAGACATCAAGTATGAGTGTGTGAACAGACGATTGTGAGGTGTCTTCTAAAGGACTTCAGAGAACTCTGCAGGTACTATATGTAAAATCCAGTTACCATTTAGTCTGAATGGTGAATGACAGGGATCCAAATGGAAAAGTGAGGTTACAGGGAGAAGAGATAAAGAAGGTGGAAGATTTTAAGTACTTAGGATCAACAGTCCAGAGCAATAGAGAGTGTGGAAAAGAGGTGAAGAAGAGTGTTCAGGCAGGCTGGAACGAGTGGAGAAAAGTATCAGGTGTGATGTGTGACAAAAGAGTTGTCACACATCACACACAACACACATCACACACAACAAAAGGAAAAGTGTACAGAACCGTGATAAGACCGGCCATGCTGTTTGGTCTAGAGACAGTGGCACTGAAGAAAAGACAGGAAACAGAGATGGAGGTAGCAGAGATGAAGATGCCGAGGATTTCTCTGGGAGTGACCAGGATGAACAGGCTCAGAAATGAGTATATAAAGGGAACAGCACATGTTAGAAGTTTATGAGATAAAGTCCAAGAGGCCAGACTGAAATAGTTTGGACATGTGCAGAGGAGAGTGAGGACATCAGCGGAAGGATGCTGGATTTGGAACCACCAGGAAAGAGGACTGGAGGAAGACCAAAGAGGAGGTTCATGATACATTGAAGGAAGACATGAAGATAGTTGGCGTGACCGAAGAAGATGCAGCAGATAGGGTGAGATGGAGGAAACTGACTTGGTTTGGTGACCCCTGAAGGAAAATGCCGAAAGGAGAAGAAGAAGATTTAGTCTGAATACCTATTCATTTCGTATTTGGTCAATTTTACCGGGAACATCACAAGGTTTATCAAAATACACAGAATCTAAAAAAAGATATTACTCTTTCATTTGTGCAAATGCATGGCGTGAATGTTATCACTAAGTCTTGAGACCATTAAATGTAAGATGTATTAGTTATGTATGCGTTACATTTTAAATAGGCCATATTGACTTACAAGACTGACAAGAAGTGTTACTTTGCAAAAAAAAAAAAAGGCCTTTGTTGGTGATGAAAGCGTTCAGATGACCCTATATGGAGAGACCAAATGTCTGCATTAACCAGCAGGGAAAATTGTCTTAAACTTTCAGGCTCTTTGGACATTTTTTACAAGTTTCTATTTCCAGTACCCTCTGTAGATTTCCAATGTCTGAGCATAGGTAACTGAGTGGGCCATTCAAGAAACTTATTTTTTTCTTTTTTGAAAGCACCTTTGTGTTCGGAATATTTTTTTTATTTTTCCTTTCATTTCGTTATCATTTTTCTTGTTGTCTTGCAAGAGCCTTTGTTTCATGAAGTCTGCTGGTTCCTCTTTAAAAAAAAACAGCTCGAAATAATTATGCTTCCACCCCAAAATGATCTGTTGGTATGTTGTTGTCACCACAGAGTCTGTGTGGTGAGTATGCATAGATCCATTGGTGGTTCAGTGGTTCAACAATAAAATTACAGATCTTTTGAGAGATTTACAAGATTTTACCAATCATGGAGTCTTTTCTGTGTGCTTCCTCAGTGATGGGAAGCACACTTCATAGGTCATCTTCAAGGAATAAAGCAGTTTTTAGAAATTAGCAGTAATGCTAAACTGGCTTTTTCTGTCAATACTGACAGATTTTAGTTAATCTTAAACATATGGAAGAGGCCTGAACAAAAATGATGGTATCCTAAGAAAAGACTGAAAATAATGTGACCAAAGGGGCATGCTAAATTAAGGTGTGTCTAGTAATATGGATCATAGGTGTCTACACTCTTGTGCTCAGTCAGTGAGCCTGTAGATGTTGCTCCAGGTAGTCACTGTGTTGTTTGGTAATACGATGTGTATCACACTGAATGCGGACAAGAGGAAGCAAAGAAAAGAGTAGTCTCAGGAGATTAGAAGAAAACAACAGACAAGCATGTTAAAATTAAAGGTTGTAAGAGCACACTCTATGCAAGTAGCTTGATGTTCTTTTGGCTACAGCTGTACATATTATTTAGAAATTCAAGAAGCATCAGACTGTCGCCAACCTTCCTGGATGTGGCCACAGGAGGAAAAATGTTATCAAATCTAAGGCAGATAATCTGAATGGAACCAAAGATCTCCGAAAGACGTCTAAAAAAGATCCAAGGTGAATTCTATTCTCAGGGAACATCAGTGTCAGATCGCACTAACCGTTGTTGTTTGAGTCATAATGGACAACGTGGGAGATGACCAAAAAGAACACCATGGTTGAAACCAAACTGGAATAAGCCAAACTACATGTTGACAGGCCACGTTCAATGGCCACGTTGGTGCAAAAAACAGAGATGATGAGGAGGTGATGGACAGGTTTGGTATCCAGAACAGGAATGCAGAAGGTCAGATGGTGATCGACTTTGCGAAAAGAATGGAATTGGCTGTAGTAAATACTTTCTTCAAGAAAAGGCTGGAACACAGGGTGACTTACAAGAGTGGAGGAAGGAGTACACAGGTAGATTACATTTTGTGTAGGCGGTATAATCTGAAGGAGATTAATGACTGCAAAGTTGTAGCAGGAGACAGTGTAGCCAAACAGCATAGGATGGTGGTGTGTAAGATGACTCTGGCAGTGAGGAAGTTTAAGAAGATGAAGGGAGTGCAGAAGACTAAATGGTGGAAACTGAAAAAGGAAGAGTGCTGCTTGAACTTTATAAAGGAGTTGAGACAGGCTCTTGGTGGGCAGGAGATGCTTCCAGATGACTGGACAACTACAGCTAATGTGATCAGGGAGACAGGCAAGAGAGTACTTGGTGTGTCATCTGGAAGGAAGATAGATAAAGAGACTTGGTGGTGGAATGAGGAGGTACAGGATTGTATCAAAAGAAAGAGGCTGGCTAAGAAGAAGTGGGACACTGAGAGGACTGAGGAGAGTAGGCAAAAGTACAGTGAGATACAGCGTAAGGTTAAAGTAGAGGTGGCAAAGGCAGAACAAGCACCCTTCGACGACTTGTATGCTAAGCTGAACAGCAAGGAGGGAGAGATGGACTTATACAGGTTGGCAAGACAGAGATGGGAAGGATGTGCAGCAAGTTAGGGTGATTAAAGACCGGAATGGATGTCTCTTGACAGATGCCAGTAATGTGATGGGAAGATGGAATGAGTACTTTGAAGAGTTGATGAATGAAGAAAATGAAAGAGAACAAAGAGTAGAAGATGTTCCCATAGTGGACCGGAAAGTGGCTAGGATCTGTAAGGTAGAAATAAAGAGAGCACTGAAGAGAATGAAGAGTGGAAAGGCTCTCGGCCCTGACGATATCCCTATAGAAGTATGGAAATGTTTAGGTGACGTGGCAGTAGAGTTTCTGACTGGGCTGTTTAACAGGATATTAGAAAGTGAGAAGATGCCTGATGAATGGAGAAGAAGTGTGCTGGTTCCTGTTTTTAAGAACGAGGGAGATGTGCAGAGTTGTGGTAACTACAGAGGAATAAAACTGATCAGTCTTACAATGAAGTTATGGGAAAAAGTTGTCGAAGGTAGGCTAAGGTCTGAAGTAAGAATTTGTGAGCAGCAGTATGATTTTATGCCTAAAAAGAGCACTACAGATGCAGTATTTGCCTTGAGGATGCTGATAGAGAAGTACAGGGAAGGTCAGAGGGAGCTGCACTGTGTCTTTGTAGATCTAGAGAAAGCGTATGACAGGGTACCTAGAGAAGAACTATGGTATTGTATGAGGAAGTCTGGTGTGACGGAGAAGTATGTTAGAGCGGTGCAGGACATGTATGAGGGCTGTAAGACAGTGGTGAGGTGTGCTGTAGGTGTGACAGAGGAGTTCAGTGTGGGGGTGGGACTGCACCAGGGATCTGCTCTGAGTCCTTTGCTGTTTCCTATGGTGATGAACAGGCTGACAGACGAGGTTAGACAGGAATCTCCATGGACAATGATGTTTGCAGATGACATTGTGATCTGTAGTGAGAGGAGGGAAGAGGTGGAGGAAAAGCTGGAGAGGTGGAGGTTTGCACTAGAAAGAAGAGGAATGAAGATTAGTCAGAGTAAAACAGAGTACATGTGTGTGAATGAGAGGGATCCAAATGGAAAAGTGAGGTTACAGGGAGAAGAGATAAAGAAGGTGGAAGATTTTAAGTACTTAGGATCAACAGTCCAGAGCAATGGAGAGTGTGGAAAAGAGGTGAAGAAGCGTGTTCAAGCAGGCTGGAACGGGTGGAGAAGAGTATCAGGTGTGATGTGTGACAGAAGAGTTTCAGCCAAAATGAAAGGAAAAGTGTACAAAACTGTGGTGAGACCCGCCATGCTGTTTGGACTAGAGACAGTGCCACTGAGGAAAAGACAGGAAGCAGAGATGGAGGTAGCAGAGATGAAGATATTGAGGATCTCTCTGGGAGTGACCAGGATGGACAGGATCAGAAATGAGTACATCAGAGGAACAGCACATGTTAGAGGTTTTGGAGATAAAGTCCGAGAGGCCAGGCTGAGATGGTTTGGACATGTACAGAGGAGAGAGACCGAGTACATTGGCAGAAGGATGCTGGATTCGGAACCACCAGGAAAGAGGGCTAGAGGAAGACCAAAGAGGAGGTTCATGGATACAGTGAAGGAAGACATGAAGAGAGTTGGCGTGACCGAAGAGGATACAGCAGATAGGGTTAGATGGAAGAAACTGACTTGCTGTGGCGACCCCTGAAGGGAAATGCCGAAAGGAGAAGAAGAAGAAGACATGTTGACAGGCCACAAAGCTTTTGTAAGTCTCATTAATGGTTGACACAAAAATCTAACTTTTTACCAAGGCACAGGAGCTCTATGTACGCAGATGACTAATTGATTCATTTTAAGAGAAGAACACAGTCCCTCCTGTGAAACGTAGAGCGGGCTGTGTTATGTTTTGAGGCTGCATTGCTGCATCTGGCACGGCGTGTCTTGAATCTGTGCGGGGTACAATGAAATTCCAAAACTATCAAGAACTACTACAGAGTTTAAGTTAATAGAATAAATTAGATACACTAGTAGGTTCGATGAGGCTTTTATAAATACATAGATATTTATAATAGATGTAATAATTATGTGTATTTGTAAATATTATTTCTATATACATAAATAGTCTTTTCATTATTCTTCGTAACAGTGCAAGAGGCCAGGTGATGCGTTCATATCAGATAAATTCAGAGATGCAAAGAGGGTAAAAACAATATTCTTGTTTGTTGAGTTCGTTTTATGTTTTGAATGTGATTTTCATATTGTTTTCAATCAACATCCCCAAGCAGACACAGTACACATCAAACAATTTCCGTCACATTCATCACTTCAGCTCAGCCCTCTTTGCTTTTTAATAAAAAGCAATCACTAAACTCCCGTTGGGATTAAAGGTAAGTCTTCATTTTTCTACTTTATTGCTTTTGAAACCATCTTTTAAGATTGGTGATGTTCAGTCGGATGGGATAATAAAGGGTGTTTTTAGAGTTTCAGACCTTTTGGCAATGATCTTAACCTGCAACCTTCTTCATCTTCATCTACTTATCCGTCTATCCCTTTCGGGGTTGCGGGAGGCGCCGGAGCCCATTCCGGCTGACTTAGGGCGAAGTGCAACCTTCTTTTCAATAAAAAAAAAGTGCATTTTTCATTCTTTGCTCACTAAAACCTGATCTCGGTTGCTATTTTGGAAGACTAAAGAACAGTTTGAAAGTGGGTGTTGGTTCCATGCATCGTCTGGTGCTACGCATCGTTGGACAGCTATTTTTTAAAGGAGTGCTTGTAATGAAATATTAACAAAACGAGTTTAGTTTAATCGGCTGATCACTGAGAACCAGTGCTATTCGCTTTTGCTGTCTGTTCATCTTTGTGTAACTTTGTGGTCATTTTTGAGATTTTAACTGCAAAAAAATGCTCACTCTTTGCCCATCTTGTAGTCTAATGTACTCTTTTACCCATGTATTCATAACTTTGACATAATGAGATTAACTAAACACCAAAAGCATCTTAATAAAGCACACAAATTGTTCTTAATGTGACACATTTTAAAGGTTGTGTCACAAATGTTTTGTTGCACTTTTTTTTTATTTATTCCAGGTTATTGGTGTTTATTGTGATTATTTTAAAGTTATTCATAAGCTCTGAAAGGTTTTCTGATATTTAATAATGAAATGCTAAAGAAAACTATACTGACATGGCACAACTTCCTGATGGTTAGAGAACTGTTGGTAAGAAAAGAAAAACTTTTAGAAATACAGAAAACATGCAAATTTCAAACTGATGGACACAACAAGGTAGGTTGTTTATTCAACATGGAGACAAAATTTAACTTTTGCATTAAGTTAGCTGCTGTCTAAAGTTTGCTGCTATTTTTTTCATAGAATTGAAAAATTACCAATTTAGGTTTTAGTTTGACAACCTGTTTGGATTGTACTCGTTCTCTCTCCTGAAATCAGCCCAGATAGGCTTCGGCACCCCGTGACATATTTAGGAATAAGAGGTTCAGAAGACAAAACAAAAATGGTTTCAGCTTGACAACATGTATTTTTCTCACATATTAAAAAGAATTTTACTATCATGTTGATACTGTTTTATATTTCTGTGAAATTGCTGTTGCAAAGGGCAGTATTATTTGCTTTAATCTTTTTCAAATTCATCAAATGCAGATGTTATTGATATTGAAAATACTGAAGTTGAAACTGATATCCATAGTGCTTTATGTGTACGCTTTATACCGGATAAAAATTTTCCCCCGGTGTTCAACATTAGAGATCATCACTGGTCGTGTTTTCGGTGGTTTGAACTTTTCTTAGAACAATTTCTATCCAACATTATCTGCATCATCTTCTTAATAATCTTTTTAAATAAACAAAAATAGACACTATAACAGAGAGTCATTTAAATTGAGGAAGTTTTCAAATAGGATTTGCATCTTCCAACTGTGTATATTTTTTGTGGAATAAATTTTCTCTAGTTTTTGGGTTAATTCTCCAAATCCTTCAAGTAAATAAATCCCCCAGCAGAATACAAATAAATAATAACACAAAATAACAAATTGTTATAATCCATCATGGTAAAGAGAGAGCTGAGCCGAAAAGCAAAGCTCTCGATTTACAAGTCGATCTACGTTCCAACTCTCAACTATGGTCACCAGCTGTGGGTGGTGACCGAAAGAATGAGATCGCGGATACAAGCGGCCGAAATGACCTTCCTCCACAGGGTGGCTAGGCTCGCACTCAGAGATCAGGTGAGGAGCTCTGCCAGCCGGGAGGAGCTCGGTGTCGAGCCGCTCCTCCTCCAGGTCGAGAGGAGCCAGATGGGGTGGTTCGGGCATCTGGTCAGAATGCCCCCCGAGCGCTTCACCAGTACGTTTTTTGGGCACATCCCATCAGGAGGAGACCGAGAGGCAGACCCCGGACTCCCTGGAAACACTATGTCTCACAGTTGGCAGGAGAACGACTCGGGATCCTTCCGGGGGAGCTGGAGGATGCAGCTGAGGGGAGAGAAGCCTGGGCTTCCCGTCTGAGGCTGTTGTCCCCGCGACCTGGCCCCGGATGAGCGGAAGATGACGGAATGGAATGGGACTTTATTTTTGTATCAGTCAAATATCACAGTATTTAAGAAAAAAAATCTTTATTATGGGCAAACTGGCAAACTGTTCATTTGAAGAAGATTAAAGAACTTTGATCCAGAGTAAAGACACAGAAGGTTTATATGAAATGTGTAGATCTGCAACCTTTCTACCACTTTAGAAGTTTAGTAAACATATCTGCCAAGCTCGTACTGTATATCTCTAAAATGAGTTTACATTTCTAGGATGTTCAGTCAACCCGGAAAACATTGACTTTCTAGTGTAGGTAAATGAATGAAAGATGTGAAATGAAAGATGAAAGTTTTAGCTTTGCGTGAAGAGTTAAATTTTTTTAAAGATAAAATTTGCTCTCTGACTAAATATAAATAAATAAAATATTTAATAAAATTTGTTTCTGCTTTTGACAGGATGAAGTTTTGGATCTCCTGCTGGTTGTGCTTAGTGTTCATATCTCATTCTTCACTTTCTCATTGCTGTGATAAATGCCCCTCAACAGATTTATGTAATCCAAGCCTGAAAAGCTGCTTAAATTCCCAGGAGAATGTTTTGATGTCAGCTTTGTTTCAAGAAATCAATAAGTATACATTTTATTTTCTATCAAAGAAATCTGACAAGCTGTGATTCAGACAAATGATTTTTATTCCCTTTCTTTTTCTTGAAAGAACGCTTCAGTGTGTGGAAAAGCATTTGATGGAAAAATGTGACATTTATGTTGCTGAAGATGGGAATTTTTGGGCTCGAGTGTTTGATGTTTCCTGTGGAGACAATCATGTTGACTTCTGCTCCAATCAGAATGAGGTGAGGAAATTACGCTAACTCGTATTACTTTGTTATATAATTTTGTTTTATTGTATTGTACATAAAAACAACAACCCCGCCCAATGCACGTTTACAGTTTAAGTCTGACACAGTTTGAATCACAAATTAATCTGAACCTGAGATTTATGCTGTTATTATTTTTACGTTGTGTTTCTTTACATGTTTTGCTCTCAATATAGATCTTTGAAAACAAGAAGGTGACACTTCACCTGTCAAAAGAGATGCTACAGGGTTCCACCAAAGTTGCGTTCTTCAAGATGACCCTACCAAGTAAAGTAAGAACTAGTGCATTTTTTTCAAAGTTTTAGGAAAAACATGTTGCTGAAACTTAATTAGATCGTTCCGTCATCTTTTCTCATCTGGGGCCAGGTTGGGGCGGTAACAGCCTCAGACAGGAAGCCCAGGCTTCTCTCACCCCTGCTGCATCCTCCAGCTCAACTGAAAGGATCCCAAGTTGTTCCCAGCCAGCTGTGAGATATAGTCTCTCCAGTGGGTTCGGGGTCTGCCTCTTGGTCTTCTCCCGGTGGGACATGCCCAAAACACCTCACCAGTGAGGCGCTCGGAAAGCATCCTAACCAGATGCCCGAACCACCCCATCTGGCTTCTCTTGACCTGTAGGAGGGGCGGCTCGACTCCGAGCTCCTCAACCGATCTCTGAGTGAGAGGCCAGCCACCCTGCAGGGGAAGCTCATTTCCACCGCTTCTATCCGCAATCTCATTCTTTTGGTTACCACCCACAGCTGGTGATGATAGGTGAGGGTGGGAACATAGATCAACTTGTAAATCGAGAGTTTTGTTTTTCGGCTGTTTCTTTACCACTATGGATCGATGCAGCGTCCTAGTTATTACTGACGCTACACCAATCTGTCTGTCAATCTCCCGCTCCATCCTTCTCCCACTCGTGAACAAGACCCCGAGATACTTAAACTCCTCCACTTGGGGCAGGACCCTGTCTTTGACCTTTTACCCAGCGAGAACCATGGTCTCGGATTTGGATACGCTGATTCCCATCCCAGCCACATCACACTCGGCAGCAAATCGGTCTTTGAGAGATGGAGATCCCGGTCCGATGAAGCCAACAGGACCACATCATCCGCAAAAAGCAGAGATTCAATCCTGAGGTCACCAAACCAGATACAGTACCTCCA
Organism: Neostethus bicornis; assembly: GCA_902685375.1. Classification (NCBI taxonomy): domain Eukaryota; kingdom Metazoa; phylum Chordata; class Actinopteri; order Atheriniformes; family Phallostethidae; genus Neostethus; species Neostethus bicornis. The sequence goes on from LR738543.1 coordinate 5,487,754, forward strand.
ACGCCTGCAACTAGATATTCTGTCCATAAAGGTAATGAACAGAATCGGTGACAAAGGGCAGCCTTGGCGGAGTCCAACTCTCTTTTAGACCAGTTTTAATAAATATAACTTTTAAAGAAAAGAGGGTGGCTTAAAATAAGATTAGGTTTGGACAATGGATAATAAACAGGTTAACATAATCTCACTTGTTGCATGTAAGCAGGATATTCATACTGGAATGCACAATGTATTGTGTGCATGTGCTGTTGCATGCAAATAATGCGTGTATGTGTGTGTGTTTTTTCCATTGCAGACGTTTGATCATGATCAGTATTATAACCTGTCTACTAAGCACAAAGTTTATTATTTCCAAAAAGCCGAAGACAGTTTCTGTACCACACCTGTACTACAGGTGCTACATATAATTCTGAATTTAAACCTTTACAGTGACATGAAATCTGTGCTGTTGCTCAGTGCCCATGGCAAGTGCAATAAGTAAACCCATGCTATCTCACAGCCTCGGGCAACACCAAAATAGAACAGGGTTCAGCCTCTTTCTGGAGGACTGGTTCCGGAGCCCGGGCTGGATGTTGTGTTTTGTCCAATATAGTCAGAACCCCTTAACCACGTGCACCACTTTAGGCTCTTTCTCCATCCGAATGGTGACGTTCAACATCCCCAGAAGTAGTCTGTGTAGCCGGGGGTCAGACCACCAGGGTGCCCACTGTTGGCTGCTGCCCATCTCCTCTTTTACCAGACACTCATAACCCCTCTTGTAAGGGTTAGCCCACATTATGGCCGTCCCATGTTCCTTGTCCGGACAAAGCACGACCGAGCCCCAAATGGCTACCAGGCACTCATTCCCATGCCCCACTCCTGTGACTGGCTCCAGGGAAGGGCCCCAGTGACCAATGTCCAGGCAAGAGAAACTTGACTACCATTTTCCCTTCGTAAGTGTTTTTGAACCCCGCTTTGTCTGGCTCTTCATCTTGAACCTGTTTGTCATGGTTAACCACTCCTGGGGCATCAAGCCGTGACAACATAGCTCCTAAGATTATTGGAGGATGCAAACCTCCCCACCACAGGTAGTGACTCATGGAGGGGTGTTTTAAGATTGCACGACCTAACAAATAAAACTGAATTGCTTACCACACTCAAGGACGAGGAAAAAAGTCATATTATGAAGACCAAAGCAAATGATAAAAAGATGGGGGAGAAAAAAGTTTAAATAGCCTTGCAAAACTTGCAAACTATTTTTGTCAGTAGATGACATGTTTTTAAATCTACCGATATATTAATGTGTTCTTTTGTCAATAATCACATGTACATGTTCATCAATCCCATTTGCAGTAGAATGATATAGAGTTTAAAATCTGGTTCTACACTAACATAAAACTTATGTTAGTGCTTGCAATTAACATTAAAAAAAAAAAGTTTACAAACAAGTTGTGTGGCATTTCAGAAAGGCGAACAAATGTTTAAGATTTTCAAAAAAATATAAAAATAATTATCAAATATTTTCTGTATTATAGAACACAAGTGGAAACGAACCACATGGAGACATACTGATGGGTCTGAAGGTGGTCAACAAGAGGAACATTTACATAAAAGTAGACCATAATGTACAAATTTGTTTATTATTTATCTGATTTAATTCTTCTAAAAATATATTTTATATTTTAAAATATTCTCTATACTTAAAGGTTTGGGTTTAAGAATACATTGAATCAATTTTGTTATGTTATAGGAAACTTCAGAACTTCAGTGGTTTTTGCCAGATTGTTCAACTCAAGGTGAGACACAATCAACTCAATATAAAATTGTGTTTTTTTAAATTTAGTTGTAAAAATAGAAAATTGTTTTATTGTAATCAAGTTATGGTCTGTATTGAATAGGAGTAATTAAATTATGATAGCCAAAGATATTATATTCCTCTGGAATGTTTTCCGTGTCTGATTTTTTCAGAATTCAGTTCTGATGACTGTGAGACCATTTTTGGACCTGGTGGGAGTAACAGTTTCTGTTTCTCTGACCCTTCTGCTATCTTCAACGCAGTTTTGGTAGGACCCACACTTAATTTTCTACATTTCATGTAGATGTAAAATTTTAATGGATATTTTAAAATAAAAACACATGACCTGAGAGAGATGCATTCCAATCGGCATCGACTAGTACATGAAAAGAAACTTTTATGTTGTCATCTGAAATTTATTTTGCTGAATAACACAATAGTAATAACACAATAGTTCCAATGTTCGTGCTTTTGTTGTCACTGGATATGAGAGAGTAAAACATCTATGATGCATGTACAGGGAAAAACCACTGAAGGTTTGGTACATGTAACATGTGATGCTGCTTTTGAAATAAGATGTAAGAAGTCCATAGTTTCTTTTCAGTGATATTCTTCTATGTGCAAGTATTTTTACATGAAGTTGTAACTTTCTTGAACACAGTTAATGTTTTGTTCCACAGGGCATTCACCCGCATCCAAGAGTCTGCATCGAGGAGCAAATTTTTAGGTAACCTTTTCATTCTCTCTAAGATTATTCAGGCATTTTTTTTATGGACTGAAATTACTAATAATGTACTTTTATTTTAATAAAAGAATCAACGTCTTGGAAAACATTCTACAGACAGCCACGATATCTACGGATTATTGTGCAAGGAGGTCAATCGCTAGGGTGTTCAATCCAGCTGCGTTTTCTGACAGTTCAAACATTTATGCTAGTGACCACGAGGTAAGAACATTCAGAGTACTGAGAATCTATGACATTTTAGTTTCCAGACCTAAATCTTTAGAAATATTACTGCACATTTTTTCTAGATGATACTTGATAAAAACAGACATTGAAAAAAAAAAAAGTTCAACCATTAATTTAAACTTCTCCGCAGAAATAGTAGACTGAGAACATCCATGTGGTTCTTGTACCAGCTTAGAGTCCAGTTTCCATTGACTTTCATTCCCCATGCTGGGTGGACTTAGAGGGAATAGGGTTGAGCAAAGCACAAACAGTGTTGAAGTGCTAAACTAAACACAAACTTATTGAAGCATGTGTTCAGCACTCAAACTTGGAGCTTGTGTTAAAAGAAATAATAAGGGCACCAAAATGATGACAAACTCATAACAAAGTCCAACATACTTCACGTTTTATTATAAATACATTAATTGGTCCGTATCCCAATGCATTATTTTTCCACAGATAAAATTGACCAAGGATGTCTCCAACCTGAAGGTGATGGCTCACCTCCCAAAAAGCAGTTCCAGTTTATCTCACCCAGTTGTGTTCACCATGATTTACCTTCATGTGCGTGTAAGAAACAGTCTTTTTTTTTTTTTTTTTTGCTTATTTCAATTAAATAATCAAAGAATAAAAAATTATTAGAGATGTCTTTGCTTTTTGAGGGAAAAAAGTAAACCTGTCAACTTTCATTCACAAATGTAGATGACACTACAGGCAATCAGTAAAGTAAAAAAAAAAAGTTGATTCATTTGAGGAAGTTATTAGTTTGCAGTATTCTAGAGCATTTATCAAATTAACAAAATAAATAAAATATTAAAATAACATAACATCAATTAAAAACACCAAGTGGACAAGCCAGGGTCAGACTAATCCAGGTTTAAAAAAAACATGTGAAAAATTTGATTGGGGAAAGTTCTTAGTTCCAATTGAGTTTACAGTTAAACACTGTGTGCTTTTTTGCAATAAATGCATTTTTATTAACATTTTACACTATGCTGTATAACAAAGTAAGTTGTTAAAGAGCACATAAGAATAATAAAAAAAAAAAAAAAAAACTGTCAGAAAATTTTCCAAATTCAGAAAATATATTTTATCAGTCCCCTGATGGTTCTCAATTCATTAAGAAAATATACCGTATTTTCCGCACTATAAGGCGCACCTAAAAACCTTAAATTTTCTCTAAAGTCCACAGTGCGCCTTATAACCCGGAACACCTTATATATGGATTAATATTGAGCTACAACAGGTGTCACAACTGCGGTAAGCAGCCGCCGACTCCATTTTCTCCATAGAAGAAGTAGTGCGCGGTGCAAGCTGGGATATATGAAAGGGCGTCTCATTTCCATTTATTTGTTTGTGTAAAGACCTGGAAATGGCTTCTACCAAGAGACCCTGTTACACCGCAGAGTTTAAACTCAAGGTGATCGGTCACGCAGTAGAACACGGGAACAGAGCCACAGCCAGTGATGAGATCCAGCCTAAAAAATCCAGCCCGAGCCAAGCCCGCGGACATTAAAACCGCGGGCCCGCGGGCTCGCGGTAAAAAGATATATTATTTATAAAAAATTATAAATTGGAACATTTTCAAGAACACGTCTTTTTAATTAAAAAAAAAAAAAATCACACTATCGGACCCCTAACACACTTGTCTGTGATGTCCTACTTAGCGCGAAGAGGAGGGGCGGTCTTTGAAACAAATTTTAAAACAGATCTTTAACGATCATCACTTTTGCCAGTCCAGCTGACTAAAAGTGCAGGCCAGTTTTTTTACTCTCATATGAAAGCAATGCGCCACATTGACTACATACAGTGAAGCCAACGCAAGATTCTGTAGCATTTTGAACAATAAATTTGTAGCTTTTGCACGCCCTCACTCTTACCGGTACGTGTTTGTCTTTTCAGTTCTCCTGCCTTTAGTTTATCCTTAACTTCTTACTCCGTCATATCGGGGATACCAGTTCAAAATAAATAAAATAAAGACGTGCGCAGGGGAGGATTACCAAATTAAGAGGAGGTGTTCATATGCGCAGAGCATGAGCTGGCTCTGAGGATCCTGTTTAGTAGTGAAACATTACTTCTCTGTTTTATCCAAATTATTCATTTTATAACAAGTATTCCTTAGTTTAGTACACACACCTCGTTTTAGTTTACATTTTATAAACATATATTTATTAAAAAAAAAAAAAAAGTCAGCGAGAGAGAAGCCCGAACCCGACCCGAAGTAATGATTGACATTTTTAGGTCCGACCCGACCCGAATTTTGGATCGGGCTTAAGATCTTACCTCTGGCCGCAGCGACGGAGTTGAACATAAATGAATCAATGGTGAGGAAGTGGAGGAAGCAAGAGGATGCGCTGCGTCAAGTAAACAAGAATGAACAGAGTTTCCGCGGAACAAAGCGAGATGGCCACAGTTAGAGGACAAAGTTGAACAGCCTTTACTGTAGCGCCTTATAATGCGGTGCGCCTTATATATGGAAAAAGTTTTAAAAATAGTCATTTATTGAAGGTGCGCCTTATAATGCAGTGCGCCTTACAGGGCGGAAAATACGGTAATTATTTTCAAAATGTTTCTAAGATGACAAATAATCAGTATGTGTAACAGCAAAGAATTGAACTGTGTACAATTTGGTTTTACATGTTGAAAATAGAAATATCATTCTGATGCCAGAAATATTGGTTTTTAGAAGAACAAAACAAGTAAGTAAGAAAAAAAAAAAACTTTATTTGTCCCGCAATGGGAAAATTGCAAGCAAGCAAATTGCAATCAAGAAAGAAAAAAAGTTCTTGTCATTTCGTGAAGCAATTGTGTCTCAGAATTGCTTTTTCTGTTCTGGGTGCAGAAAAAAATGTCGGATATGTTTGTTTTACAGGATACCTCTGAAGCGCAATGTTTAAATCTAAACCATCCCTATGAAATCCTTAATGAAAACCGATTGATCATTCTGAAGGTGGCAAACCAGAACATTTTTAAACTGGATGAACGAGTCAACATCACCTTTTACGACATCAACATTGTAAATAAATGTTTAATTTAATATGTCACATTAGAAGTTTCAAATGATGCATTTATTTTACAGTTTGAGTTGAAAAACACACTTAATACATAGTACTGCTGTATATTTCAGGAATACTCCAAACCTCATTGTGCTTACTTTGATCATCCAGAGAAAGGTGAGACCTTGAGTGCCTAGAAAGGTGCCTTAGAAATAAAATGTATTATTATATTCAAAATCATAAAAAAAAAAAAAAACTTGTCTTAGAATTTTTTTTAGATGTAAGAATAATTTGTTGTGCTTTCATCAAGTCAATTATTTAATTGAATTTAATAATGTCTGAAGACTTCACATGAATGGTGATGGATTTCTTTGTGTTTCCAACTTAAATCAGCCTTTAGCCTTGATGGCTGTCAGACATTGTGGGAAGAAGGTTGGAGAGACATCACCTGTTCCTGTGACCATTTTGGTGTGTTTGGAGTCATTTTGGTAAGTTTTTTTTTTTTGCACAAAACACAAAAAAAAGCTCATGCCCTCATAAGAAGAGGAAGCAGTTGCCTTTTTTTTTTCAGCATTTTAAAGATGTCGCAATGTAATTCTCCTTAAATAAAAACTTTAGAATGAGGCTTTCAAAGTTTGACCAGTTGTCATAAACATGTATGGAATTGAATTATCCAAAAATGTTGACTTTTACCATCACTTTTGTATTGTTCACCAAACTTTTGTTACATGCCATCAAAAAACTAAACAAAAACAAACAGTTATGACTTCTACAAACAATCACAAAATTGGACAATAAATGTAGTAAGTAATGGGATGGTTCTTATTTTGGTCCTAAATCCAATGGTCTGCATACAGATTTTTGGTCAATGGAAAAGTGTTGTCACTCAGTGCAGGCTTAACCAGCTACCGTTTAAAAGGCAAAAGCTTTAGGTATTTTGACACAGAATTTTTGCAAAGTTTTTTGGGTAGTTAATAAAACAGCTTATAAGAAATGATGACTCAAGTGTAATGGGTGTGGTTGCGATGGGATGTTGAACATGCCTTGAATAAAACATTAAACTCAACATGTCCTATTATTTGATCAAATTTAAAGAGTTTGTTTTGGGCTCAGCCGGAGCACTTGTTCTAACCTATAAATTAAAGTTGAAAAATATTTTTCCCAAGACAAATCTTTCTAATATTGTTTTTTTTAAGATGTAGGACAAAAAAATACATTCATTCCAGAAAATAATTAGCATTGCAACATTTATTAAATTAACAAAAGAAATAATAAAATCACATTGATGTATTAAAACAAAAGCACAGGAGATAAGCTGGTGTCAGACCAACCCAGTTTAAAAACATCAGAAAAATTTGGGGGGTCACGTGATGCTAGTCGAGTGAGAGGACGTGTTTCCCTAGCCTCCTGCCATAAAGTCTAGTTTACCCGGATTATTGCTCTTGAACCCCGGATTTTATTTTAACATTTGTTTCCTAAACTTTCACGGCACCCGAAGGACCCCAATTTTATTTGGAAAATGTCAAAAAAAGCTCGTTTTGACACCAAACAGTCACCGGCGCATCGAGCCAGCATGAATGCTAGCTTGGATAGCAACATGGCAGCCTCCATCGCAAAGACGGTAACACAGAAGATCAGCGAGCTCATGGAGGAGAAATTCCTGGATCTGCGTTTCACCCTGGATAAACTAAATGGTCGCATAGAGGACAACACCAGGAGGATAGCTGAAGCGGAAAACCGGATCTCTGACGATGAGGACCGGATTTCATCCCTGGAGAACCAGATCAGCGAACTACAGCAGAAAGTAAAAACGCTGACCGAGCGGTGTGATGATGGCGAGAACCGCAGCCGCAGAGGAAACCTCCGGATTATCGGTCTGAAAGAGGGCTCTGAAGGACAAGCGATGGGGAAATTTCTGGAATCCTAGCTCCCGGAAGTTCTTGGCATGGAGACCAAATGCGGGATTATAAAACTGGACAGGGCACACCGCGCACTGGGTCCACTAATAGAAGACCGCTGCAGACCCGTCATCATTAAACTCCATAACTTCACTGACAAACAGCAGATCCTTACAGCGGCCAGAGACAAGGGAGAGATCATCTACAAGGGCAGCAGGATCTACATTCGTCAGGACTTCTCCACTCAGGTGCGTGAAGCCCGACAGAAGTTTAACGGAATGTGCAAGCGCCTGATCGATGGAGGGGTCCGGTTCTCCATGCGTTATCCCGCTATGCTCTGCTTTAACCTTAAAGGAGCGGAGAGATCCTTAAAGAGCGCACAGGCTGCAGAGGACTTCCTCAACAAAAACGGTTTGAAGTAAACTTCTGTACAAACATGACCTGCCGGTGGTGGGATGTAGAACTGATTTCGTAAAAAGAAAACTGAGGGTTTCAGTGGGTGCTAGTGTTAAGCTACTATCATACTTTTTATTACTTCCTGTAATACTGACATGTATGGACTGGGGTTTAACTAACTAGGCGGGATGTGGGGTGTAGCAGTTCAGGAGTAGGCCTGGAGACTCTGGTGCACTCTCTGAGCTGGACGAGACGTCCCTCAGCTTCACTCATACCAGGAAGGTTGTTCCCGGTAGAAGGGTATTGTGTGTTTGTGTGGGGTTTTGTTTTGGGTTTGTTTTCTTTTGGGGGTGTGTGGGTGGGGAAAGACAGCCATTTTCATCTATTTTGTTTTGTGTTGGATTTGTATCTCTATGTATAAGAAGCACAGGTATTCACAAACATTCCAAGAAACCATTCATTCTCTCAGGGCTAAATTAACAACAACAACAACAAATGGCTGATAAAAAAATAGTCTCACTCAATGTAAAAGGCATCAACCATGTTGTCAAACGCCAGAAAATCTTATCTTTTCTTAAGAAGGAGAAATGTCAGATGGCCATGCTACAGGAAACTCACCTCTCAGATACAGAACATGTAAAACTGAGGAGGAGCTGGGTGGGACAGGTGTTTTATTCATCTTTCAATTCAAAAAGCAGAGGAGTTGCTATTCTTCTTCACCGTAGTCTACCTTTCACCTTAGACAGAGAGGTTAAAGACAGCCAAGGGCGTTATGTACTCCTGTCTGGTCCCCTGTACGGGGAGCAAGTCATCTTTGGATGTGTTTACGCGCCCAATGTATACGATCCGCTTTTTCTCCCTCAACTTATCTCAGACCTGACAGCCTTCTCATCCTCATATATACTTTTAGGAGGTGACTTTAACTGTGTACTAGACCCAAGAGCAGATATGTCTCCTCCAAAATCAGACCGCCGCAGTAAATCGTAAAAAATGTTAGAATTTCTTAGTGACCTGAACTTGCATGATGCATGGCGAATTATACATCCAACAGAGAGAGATTACACATTTTTCTCAATCCCACATCAAGTTTTCAGCCGTATAGATTATTTTCTTTCATCTCAGTGTGTTCTAGATAGAGTAAAAAAATGTACAATTGACACCAAATTCATCTCTGATTATGCTCCAGTTAGCGTAGTTATCTCCCCTCCATACCTAGACCCAGCCTGTAGACACTGGAGATTATACCCAACTTTACTGAGCAGCCAAGACTTTGTAGATTACATCACAAAAGAATGGGAGTTTTTCCTTGCTATAAATAAAACTCCTGAGATAAGCCCATCTACACTATGGGAATCTGGTAAGGCATACATACGGGGGTCGATCATAGCATATACATCCGCTCAGAAAGCTCTGAAAGCACAGTTAGACCTGGAAAAGAAAATAGCAGAGCTGGAGGTTCAGTTCAGGCAGCATCCTACTGACTCAGTAGCAAAGCAGCTGGAAGCGGCTCGCTCAGCCCTAAACCAACTATTCACAAATAAAGCACAAACACAAATTTTTTATGCTAAACACAGATTATTTGAGTCTGGAAATAAACCTGGCAGGTTGCTTGCGCGGCTGGCTAAAAGTAAGACGGAAGTTAATGTGATTCCTGCTCTTTCAGATAGAAATGGGAAAAGGCAAAGTAAGTCTGCAGATATAAACAAAATTATGAAATTATTCTACCAAGATCTCTACACTTCTCAATGTGAATCCTCGGCTGAGAGCAGAGCAGATTTTTTTGACAAAATAAAACTGCCTACTCTATCCGATGAACAGAAAAAAATTCTAAATAATCCAATAAGCGCACGGGAAGTCTCTGACGCCATATCTGCTCTAAAGGGAGGCAAAGCTCCAGGACCAGATGGTTTTGGACCTGAATTTTACAAAAAATTTTGTAAAATGCTGGTTGGTCCTTTAACAGATATGTTTCTAGATTTATTCGAGAAAGGCTTCCTCCCCCCACATTAAGCCATGCACATGTGTCTGTAATTTAAAAAAAAAGACAAGCCAGCTGACATGTGTGGGTCTTACAGACCTATCAGTCTTATTTCTGTCGACAGCAAGATACTCTCCAAACTCCTGTCTCACCGGCTGCAGAGCTTCCTCCCAACTCTAGTTCATTCTGATCAGACGGGGTTTGTACCAGGTCGGTTCTCCACTACTAACGTGAGAAGATTGTTGAACATTGTACAGTTCTCTTCTGAGAGGAAGCAGAAAGCTCTGGCTGTCTCTTTTGACGCCGAAAAAGCCTTTGATCGAATAGAGTGGGATTACCTGTTTGACGTACTCCACAGATTTGGACTTGGGAATGGCTTTCTTAGATGGATACAGGCCATATACCATTGACCTACAGCTTCCGTACTGACTAATGGTCGCCGCTCTGAACCATTCACATTAGCAAGAGGTGTTCGCCAAGGTTGCCCTCTTAGCCCGCTTCTTTTTGTCTTGGCATTGGAGCCACTGGCCGAAAGTGTACGCATGCAGGTTGGGGTCAAGGGGATATCGCTAGGGAACATCGAGCACAAGGTTGCTTTGTATGCAGATGACATAATTATATTTTTGACATTACCTAAACAATCCGTTCCTATTATTCTTAAAGCTTTCAATCAATTTAGTTCTATATCTGGCTACAAAATTAACTTCACCAAATCAGAAGCTATGCCATTAGGAGGTCTGACTAAGGCTGGTGTTCCCAGCGATTTCCCTTTCAAATGGACAGTTAGTGGCTTCCTTTATCTTGGTGTGAAAGTGTCCCCGGACCTGAATAACATGTTGAGACTTAACTTCTCTCCCATTTGCACACAGATAAAGAAGGATCTACTGCGGTGGCATAAACTCCCGTTGTTGATGCTGGGTCGAATAAGTTTGATTAAAATGAATGTTTTGCCACGCCTCTTGTATCCTCTGCAGATGCTTCCTTTGTACATATCGAAGAAAATGAACAAAGACCTGGAAAAAGCATTTACTAATTTTATATGGCTTGGAAAGAAGCCAAGACAGAAACTTAAGATTTTGCAGTTACGCCCAGATATGGGGGGTCTCTCTGTACCAAATATACTTTTCTATAACTGGGCCTGTCATGCCCAACATTACTGGCTGTGGTTACATACATATCTGAAGAGGGAGAGCTGCATTGATTCATGGGCATGCTCTCCTCATTCTCCCTGGGGATTGATCACTTGTGATGTGACCAAAATCCCACCAACAATTAGGAAAAACCCAGTTATTTTTAATACTACTAGAGTCTGGCGCGATGTTTTAAAATATCTGGGTAAAATAAAAACCAAGTCTTTACTTTCCCCCATAACACAAAATCCCGATTTTCCTGCTGGTGTGGGTCCACCTGTGTTCTCTTCCTGGCGTAATTTAGGGATACATGTAATTGGTGATTTAATTGAAGATAACACTTTAATTTCCTTTCAAATTTTACAAACCACATATAACATTCCTCAAAAACATTTCTTTGCATTCCTTCAAGTGAGACATTTTATTTCTTCCCATGTTCTACCCACCTCTGTTAATGATGTAGAAAAGTTCTCGAGGGATCGCAAGGATGGAGGGCACCTCATTGGATCCTTTTATTCTCTTCTTAACTCTATAGGCACATATATCCTTCCAGATATTTCCCGCAAATGGGAAATAGACTTGGACTCTCAATATATCGAGGATGATTGGCGAACAGCACTCCATTTGATTAAATCTACGTTTACATGTAAACGTAGATTTACATGTATTTATCTATTACATGTAATAGACTAAGAGAAACTCAGTATAAGATAATCCACAGACTACACATAACTCCTGTTATTTTACACAAAATCAATCGCTCTCTGTCACGTTTATGCTTAAAATGCAACTTGGAGAGAGGAACATATTTTCACTGTTTTTGGGAATGCAGGAAAATCTCTAGATTCTGGTCGCATATTTCATCTGTAATCAGTGAGATGTTCAAATTAAAAATCAAAAGGGGTCCGGGTGTCTTTCTGTTGGGCCTTCCCTCGAGAAAATTACAGATTCCTTCTACACATTATAAGCTTTTGGAGAAACTCCTTCTGATCGCTCGAAAATGTATCCTGCTTAACTGGATAAAGGAGTACCCTCCCACTGTTACCCTGTGGTACAAACAGGTGTTTAGTACACTCCCTCATGAGAGGCTACATGCAGTTGTTGAAGGACGAGAGGAGATGTTCTTCAAAACATGGACTCCATTTTTAAATCATCTGCCTACCGACCTTAAAAATCTACTTTTAAAGGGACAAAACAACCATTAAAAGCATTCTCGGTGGACTGATGCGCTTTTGTAATCATTTTTATTTTTTGGTTTTTCTCAAACAGTGGGGGGAAAGAGGGAAAAAAAAAAAAAAAAACACGTTTTGTGGCCCAGCAGTTTGTATGTATTTAGAAGCATCTGTGTTACCTGTATTACCTGTGTTTGTTTGTTTTTGTTTTTTTTTTGTTTTTTTTTGTTTTTGTTTTGTTTTGTTTTAGTTGGATGGCTGTCGGAAGTGAGTGGGTGGGGTTGGAGGTTTGGTGGGTTCAACTCTTTTGTTTAAATTGTTCATTTGTTTGTGTATTTGTGTTGTTAACATTTTTGAAAACAATAAAGTAAATATATAAAAAAAAAAAAAAAAAAAAAAAAGAGAAAAATTTGATTGTGGAGGACACAAAAAAAAATTGGAAAAATGGTTAGTCAATATTGCTGGAGCATAAAATTGACCTTTTTCAGGTCACACACTGTACACCGGGTGCGTCAGTTTCCTCCCAAACTTCAAACATATGCATGTTAGGATTATTGGCTGCTTTGCAATTGCCCCTAAGAATGTGTGTGTGTGTGGGTGTCTATGTATGTAAATTGATTTCTGGGAGTGGCCCTGAGATTGATGTTTGGGCCCCACTTTTCTTAATGTTGACTTAAAATTTAGTTACTTTCCAATAAGGTTTTTTGTTTCAATTTTTTACAATTAAGTATTCAAAGTGTTTCACTGAAACACAGACAAGGTAACAAAATACTTCCAAAACGGTTAGTGCTATTTTAATCAAGGTCAGAAACATGGAGCTAAAACACATGTAGATTACATGCTTACCTGAAATTGCAGTTTAATATCTGGATATGTATGAAATGATTGGAGTACTTACCCGTCTCACATTCTCAGAAATTATTCCACATTTACCCGCAGAAAACTAAACTCTGTTTCACTAAGTTAGGTCCCGAACCAAGACACCAATGTATGGCCTGTTGTTGAAGTTCTCAGAATTATAGATGTGTCATCCCAAGTTCCCAACATTTCAGAGATGTACTCTGCACAGGACACCGAAGAGAAACTTTGACCCAAGCAGATCTTTTTTAAAGACAGGAAGCCAGCGTTGAAGCCTGAGAATAAAACAAATTTCATTCAGGTTTCAAGTTGGTACCACAGTTGTCTTACAACTGTGTAACTTATGGTTTAATGAGTGCAGAGAGCATGAGTATTCGAGCCTACTAGAGAGAAAATGCTGGGAAAATTTTTTCCTAGAAACAATTTCTCAGTGGTTTGAAATCCATGAGATAGAAAACACTTTTTGAACTGAAACAAGAAATCAGACAGCTGTGTTTTATTCATTGTTGTTGGGTACAGCATGAGGCAAGAATGCCTTTGGGAAGCGATGGTCTACAGCAGGGACTTGAGCAAGGACAGAGCTGAGCTGCTATGTGTTATCGTTGCGCTTGTGAACTTCAATTTATTCTTATATTGCGGAAAGCTTAACACATTTTTGGCATTCTTTAATAACTAACAGCAATCACATTTTCTTTCACAAACACAAACGTAAATTCTAGTAAACATCATTAGTGAGTAAAAAGAAAAGTGATCCACATTAAAACAGAAATAAAACACTTCTTTGTAAGTTCAATAATTTTCAAAGCCTAATAATAAAACTTGTAAAATTTAGCTATGTTAGCTTCTAAATTATTGTAATGTGTACATTTTTTTTATCAAATAAAACTTTATTTACATAGCATTATTCAAACATAAAGTTACATAAAGTGCCGAACAAGACAAATATGAGCTCAAACAAAATGGGTTTAAGGGTTTCACAAGTATAATGAAGAAGGTAGTATTCAGTAACAAAAGTTAGAATTGTTAGTCTTGGATCAATAAAGTTTTGTTTCAATAGGAATCTGGGGTCAAAACATGTGTGGAGAAGAAGGACCAAATTCCGTAGGGACAAGACTCATCTGAGTACATTTTCTTTATCTATTTTTGTTTATCAGTACATCTAAATCTACGGTCTTAAAGCATGAGCAACTTTTTTTGTTGTTGTTTCTTTTATTTTAAAGTCCAATCAGCTGCTTTGAAGACCAACTGGATGAAGTCAGTTTTTCAACATTTTATCCTGGCAAACATTTCATGTCCAGAAAATTCACAAACCACTCTTCAAATGAAGACTTTATCATGTATTGTGTTTTGTTCCACAGGCCTCTCACCTGAATCCAAATGTCTACATCGAGGAGCAATCTTTTAGGTAACCTTTTATTCAGGCCTGTTTTTTTTATAGACTGGGAATTCTAGTAATGTACTTTTTTTTCAAAGTAAAAGAATCAAGGTCATAGAAAACATTCTACAGACAGCAAATAAATCTACGAAATATTGTGGAAGGAGGTCAATCGCCAAGGTCTTCAATTCAACTGCATCTTCTGACAGTTTAAACATTTATGCTAGTGACCATGAGGTAAGAACATTCAGAGTACTGAGAATCTATGACGTTTTAGTTTTCAGACCTAAATCTTTAGAAATATTACTGCACAATTTTTCTAGATGATACTTGATAAAAACAGACATTTAAAAAAAAAAGTTCAACTATTAATTTAAACTTCTCTGCAGAAATAGTAGACCAACAACATCCATGTGGTTCTTGTTCCAGCTTAGAGTCCAGTATCCATTGACTTTCATTCCACATGCTGGGTGGACCTAGAGGGAATGGGGTTAAGCTAAGCACAAGCAGTGTTGAAGTGCTAAACTAAACACAAACTTATTGAAGCATGTGTTCAACACTCAAACTTGAAGCTTGTGTTAAAAGACATAATAAGGGCACCAAAATGATGACAAACTCATAACAAAGTCCAACATACTTCACGTTTTATTATAAATACATTAATTGGTCCGTATCCCAATGCATTATTTTTCCACAGATAAAATTGACCAATGATGTCTCCAACCTGAAGGTGATGGCTCATCTCCCAAAAAGCAGTTCCAGTTCATCTCACCCAGTTGTGTTCATCTTGATTTACCTTCACGAGAGTGTAAGAAGCAGTGTTTGTTTTTATTTTTTGCTTATTTCAATTAAATAGTCAAAGAATGGAAAATTATTAGTGATGTCTTTGCTTTTTGAGAAAAAAAAAAAAAAAAACTGTCAACTTTAATTCACAAAGGTAGTTGACACTACAGATGATCAGTAAAGTAAAAAAAAATTGATTCATTTGAAAAAGTTATTAATTTGCAGCGTTGTAAAGCATTTATCAAATTAACAAAATAAATAAATAAAACATAAATAAAATATTAAACATATTAAACATAACATCAATGTATTAAAACAAAAATACCAAGCGGACAAGCCAGGGTCAGACTAATCCAGGTTAAAAACACAGAAAAATTTAGATTGGGGAAAATTCTTAATTCCAATTGAGTTTACAGTTAAACACTGCGTGAATTTGTGCAATAAATGCATTTTTATTAACATTTTGCACAATGCTGTAGAACAAAATAAGTTGTTAAAGAGCACATGAGAATTGAAAAAAAAACTGTTAGAAGATTTTGCAAATCCCAAAGATATTGTTTATCAGCCCCACAATGCTTCTGAATTCATGAAAAAAATATAATTGTTTTCAAAATGTTTCTAAGATGACAAATAATCATCTTGAGCTGTTTACAATTTGGGTTTACATGTTGAAAATATAAATATCATTCTGATGCCAGAAATATTGGTTTTAGAAGAACAAAACAAGTAAGAAAAAAAAAAAAAAACCTTTATTTGTCCCACAATGGGAAAATTTCAAGCACGCAAATTGCAATCAAGAAAGGAAAAAGTTCTTTTCATTTCGTGAAGCAATTCTGTCTCAGAATTACTTTTTCTGTTCTGGGTGCAGAAAAAAAATGTCGGATATGTTTATTTTACAGGATACCCCTGAAGCGCAATGTTCAATTCTAAACCAGCCCTATGATATCCTTAATGAAGGCAGATTGATCATTCTGACGGTGGCAAACCAGAACATTTCTAAACTGGATGAACGAGTCAACATCACCTTTTATGACATCAGCATTGTAAATAAATGTTTAATTTAATATGTCACATTTGAAGTTTCAAATGATGCATTTATTTAGTTTGAGTTGAAAAACATACTTAATACATTGTACTGCTGTATATTTCAGGAATCCTTCAAACCTCGTTGTGCTTACTTTGATCATCCAGAGAAAGGTGAGACCTTGAGTGCCTAGAAAGGTGCCTCAGAAATAAAATGTATTATTATATTCAAAGTCATAAAAAAAAAAAACAAAACAAAACAAAAAAAACAACTAACTTGTCTTAGAATTTTTTTTAGATGTAAGAATAATTTGTTGTGCTTTCATCAAGTAAATTATTTAATCAAATTTAATAATGTCTGAAGACTTCACATGAATGGTGATGGATTTCTTTGTGTTTCCAACTTAAATCAGCCTTTAGCCTTGATGGCTGTCAGACATTGTGGGAAGAAGGTTGGAGAGACATCACCTGTTCCTGTGACCATTTTGGTGTGTTTGGAGTCATTTTGGTAGGGTTTTTTTTTTTTTTTTTTTTTTTTTTTTTGCACAAAACACAAAAAAAAGCTCATGCCCTCATAAAAAGTGGAAGCAGTTGGCTTTTTTTAATTTATTTTTTATAGCATTTTGAAGATGTTGCAATGTAATTCTCCTTAAATAAAAACTTTAGAGTGAGGCTTTCAAAGTTTGACAAGTTGTCATAAACATGTATGGAATTGAATTATTCAAAAATGGTGTCTTTTCAGAATCAGAATGCTTTTATTGCCATGTCAATGAAGAATATCAGATACTAGGAACTTGCTTTGATACAGGTGTGCAATAATATAAGATAAAAATAATAAAAAATAAAATAAATAAAAATAATTTTAACAAAACAGAGTGCTCAGAAAGAAAAAGAAAAGTAGTGCAATGTCATAGAAAATAACAAAAAATAATAAAGATAGTAAAGTGACAAGAGGGAAGTGACTAAGAGATGTGGGGTTCAGGTTATAAAGTATTAATTAGACTAACGGCAGAAGGGAAGAAGCTGTTTTTGTGGCGGGACGTTCTGGTCCGAATGGACCGGAGCCTCCTGCCCGAGGGGAGTCGCTCAAAAACTCCATGTCCAGGGTGGGAAGGGTCAGCTGCTATCCGACCTGCACGCCCCCGAGTCCTGGAGACGTACAGGTCTTCGAGAGATGGAAGGCTACAACCGATCACCTTCTCTGCAGAGCGCACAATGCGCTGCAGTCTGTGTTTGTCCCTGGCTGTGGCTCCAGCGTACCACACGGTGATGGAGGAGGTGAGGATGGACTCGATGATGGCTGTGTAAAACTGCACCAACATCTGGGCGGGCAGCTTGGCTTTCTTCAACTGCCGCAGAAAGTACATCCTCTGCTGGGCCTTTTTGATCAGGGAGCTGATGGACGGCTCCCACTTTAGGTCCTGTGTGATGGTAGTGCCGAGGAAGCGGAAAGAGTCTACAGTCGTGATGGGGGACTCTGTCAGTGCAAGGGGGGTAATGGGTGCTATAGCTTTCCTAAAGTCCATGATCATCTCCACTGTCTTCTGAGCGTTGAGCTCCAGGTTGTTGTTGCTGCACCAGGACACCAGCCGGTCTACCTCCATCCTGTAGGCCGACTCATCACCATCAGAGATGAGCCCGATGAGAGTGGTGTCGTCCACAAACTTGATCAGTTTGACAGAGTCATGGCTGGAGGTGCAGCAGTTGGTGTACAGGGAGAAGAGCAGGGGAGAGAGGACACAGCCCTGTGGAGATCCTGTGTTGATAGTCCGAGAGGTGGAGACATTCTTCCCCAGCCGCACACACTGCCTCCGGTCCGTCAGGTAGTCAGTAATCCACCTGCAAGTGGAGTCAGGCACGTTGAGCTGAAAGAGCTTATCCTGAAGCAGGGTAGGAGGGATGGTGTTGAATGCAGAGCGGAAGTCCACAAACAGGATCCTAGCATAGGTTCCCGGGGTTTACCATAGTAAACCACTTCATGGTAAACCACCATGATAAAAGTGATTTACCATCACTTTTGTATTTTTTACCAAACTTTTCTCACGTGCCATCAAAAACTAAACAATAACAAACAGTTATGACTTCTACAAAACAATCACAAAGTTGGACAGTAGATGTAGTAAGTAATGGGATGGGTCTCATTTTGGTCCTATATCCAATGGTCTGCATACAGATTTTTGGTCAATGGAAAAGTGCTGTCTCTCAGTGCAGGCTTAACCAGCTACCGTTTATAAGGCAAAAGCTTTAGGTATTTTGACACAGAATTTTTGCAAAGTTTTTAATGTAGTTGACAAGTTAATAAAACAGCTTTTAAGAAATGATGACTCAGGTGTAATTGTTGTGGTTGCGATGGGATGTTGAACATGCCTTGAATAAAACATTTATACTCATCATGTCCTAATATTTGATCAAATTGTCAAATTGGGTCATGTTTTGTGCATTATTTAACCTTGTGTGATGTTTTTTTGCCAGTGTTCAGGCACAAGCGTTACAAATGTTCCAGTTCAAAGTTCTTCCATTGTAGCATCCACATGTTCCAAGTTGGTGTTTACAACTTTACAAATTTAAAGAGTTTGTTTAGGACCCAGACGGATCACTTGTTCACAACTATAAATTAAAGTTGGGAAATATTTTTCCCAAGACAAATCTTTCTAATATTGTTTTTTTTTTAAGATGTAGGGCAAAAAAATACATTCATCCCAGAAAATAATTAGCATTGCAACATTTATCAAATTAACAAAAGAAATAATAAAATCACATTGATGTATTAAAACAAAAGTACAGGAGATAAGCTGGAGTCAGACCAATCTAGTTTAAAAACATCAGAAAAATGTGATTGTGGAGGACACAAAAAAAATTGGAAAAATGGTTAGTCAATATTGCTGGAGCATAAAATTGACCTTTTTCAGGTCACATACTGTACACCGGGTGCGTCAGTTTCCTCCCAAACTTCAAACATATGCATGTTGGGATTACAGTATTGGCTGCTTTGAAATTGCCCCTAAGAATGAGTGTGTGTGTGGGTGTCTATGTATGTAAATTGATTTCTGGGAGTGGCCCTGAGATAGATGTGGGGGCCCCACCTTTCTTAATGTCGAGTTAAAATTTAGTTACTTTGCAATAAGGTTTTTTGTTTCTATTTTTTACAATTAAGTATTCACAGTGTTTCACTGAAACACAGACAAGGTAACAAAAAACTTCCAAAATTGTTAGTGCTATTTTAATCAAGGTCAGAAACATGGAGCTAAAACACATGTAGACTACATGCTTACCTGAAATTGCAGTTTAATATCTGGATATGTATGAAATGATTGGAGTACTTGCCCGTCTCACATTCTCAGAAATTATTCCACATTTACCCGCAGAAAACTAAACTCTGTTTCGCTAAGTTAGGTCCCGAACCAAGACACTAATGTATGGCCTGTTGTTGAAGTTCTCAGAATCATAGATGTTTCATCCCAAGATTTCAGAGATGTACTCTGCACTGGACACCGCAGAGAAACTTTGACCCAAGCAGATCTTTTTAAAAGACAGGAAGCCAGTGTTGAAGCCTGAGAATAAAACAAATTTCATTCAGGTTTCAAGTTGGTACCACAGTTGTCTTACAACTGTGTAACTTATGGTTTAATGAGTGCAGAGAGCACGAGTATTCGAGCCCACTAGAGAGAAAATGCTGGGAACATTTTTTCTAGAAACAATTTCTCAGTGGTTTGAAATCCATGAGATAGAAAACACTTTTTGAAGTGAAACAAGAGATCAGGCAGCTGTGTTTTATTCATTGTTGTTGAGTACAGCATGAGGCAAGAATGCCTTTAAGAAGCGATGGTCTACAGCAGGGACTTGAGCAAGGACAGAGCTAAGCAGCTATGTGTTATCATTGCCGCTTGTGAACTTCAATTTATTCTTATATTGCAGAAAGCTTAACACATTTTTGGCATTCTTTAATAACTAACAGCAATCACATTTTTTTTCATAAACACAAACGTAAATTCTAGTAAACATCATTAGTGAGTAAAAAGAAAAGTGATCCACATTAAAACAGAAATAAAACACTTCTTTGTAAGTTCAATAATTTCCAAAGCCTAATAATAAAACTTGTAATAATTAGTTATGTTAGCTTCTAAATTATTGTAATGTGTACATTTTTTTTCTTATCAAATAAAACTTTATTTATAAAGCACTTTTCAAACATAAAGTTACATAAAGTGCCGAACAAGACAAATATGAGCTCAAACAGAATGGGTTTAAGTGTTTCACAAGTATAACGAAGAAGGTAGTATTCAGTAACAAAAGTTAGAATTGTTAGTCTTGGATCAATAAAGTTTTGTTTTAATAGGAATCTGGGGTCAAAACGTGTGTGGAGATGCTGGGCCAAATTCCGCAGGGAGAAGACTCATTTGAGTACATTTTCTTTATTTTTGTTTATCAGTACATCTAAATCTACAGTCTTAAAGCATGAGCAACTTTTTTTGTTGTTTGTTTAATTTTAAAGTCCAATCAGCTGCTTTGAAGACCAACTGGATGAAGTCAGTGTTCCAACATATTATCCTGGCAAATATTTCATGTCCAGAATATTCACAAACCACTCTTCAGATGATGACTTTATCATGTATGCTAGTGAGAATGAGGTAAGTCATCACTTGGTCAACTGATAAAGCATCCCAAAGTGTGATTTTAATTTTCTTCAAATATTCTTTTTGCACTAATATTCCACAAAGAAATGATGGTGATAGAACTGCAAACAAAATGCAATGAGACTGAAAACTAGCAAAAACTGAAAACTAGTCCAAGCCTGCATGTTAAACATTGTTTAAAGACCTACCAAATCATTTAAAATACTTAGGCAGTGTTCACCTCTAAGCAATGGTTCACGCAACCAAGAAAAAAATGGTAGGAAGAAACACTCGACTCTAGACTCATTGCGTCTTCTGAACCAATTATCCTCAACAGGGTTGCGAGGGTAAATGTACTCGTTTAATATATTTAAGAAATCAGAGCAGTGCCTTTTGTTTTAATTGTCCTTTAAATGCATTTATTTGTTCAAATTTAGAAAAGTTTTTCAAATACAGAATGCTCGTATACTTGAAAAGAAGTTTCAACTCATGCCTAAAAAATGTTTTTTTTCTAAGCTAAATTTTTACCCAGACACTCATGACAAACTTCTGTCGTTGAAGATTTTGTAAATGTGTTTTACAGATTAAGCACTGAGTTGTGTGTACAGTATGTAAATGTAAAATTTCTATTCCATATAGATTTCAGCGAACCAAGATATCTCCAACCTGAAGGTGAAGGCTTTCCTACCAAAGTGTACTTTAACTGGAAACGCATCAAGAGCTGTTTTCTCTTTGATTTCACTGCCAAACACGGTTAGAAAAAACACTTTCTATGAAAAGAATTATTTATGTCTGTGTTTCAACAAAATTCAAATAAATGTGTATTAAAAGTGCTGGATGTCTATAAATCAGTGTAATTTTGATTAAAAATAGGATGAAGGATATTACCAATTCAAGTATTGCAACTTCTAATGCTTTCATCTGTAAGATAAATCTAAATTCTAAATATGGTAAATGGACCCTATAGGTAGAGTCCATTTACCTTATAGGACTCCATAAGTTCAATATGGTAAATGGGTACTTGTGTTTTACATTGTAGCTCACATTCACTCATTCGCACACACATTCATACCAGTTGCCCTACCCACTGAGCCATCCTTCCCAGGATGGGATTTTTATATTATGTATTTCACATATGTATTTTAAAATCTTGCTTTAGTGTAATGAGGTATAAGGTGATGTATAAGCTAGCTTAAAACTGATTGAGTGTATTTCATCCTGCAGACTTCTCTCAAAAACTCTGAAAAACTGTATGAAGACAGACTGATTGGTTTGAAGGTGGCCAAGAAGAAAATTTCTCAACTAATGGAACGGGTCAACATAACTGTTTATAATTTCACACATATTTCTGTAAGTTTGTTGTCTTCTCCTTAAAAGTATAATTTCTTAACTAATTTTTAATTGATTGATTAAAAGCAAATAAACAAACCCGCAGAGTTTCTTTTTATAATAAAAAAGATGTCTTAATGCCTTCCTGCACAGAATGTGGAGGAGGCCCATCAGATATTAAATGACTGCTTTGTGGAGAAATCTTTCATGTCTGCTAATCCAAAGCATTTATTTCTTTAACATGTATCATTTGAATATGCATAAAGACAAAACACACCTCAGGGAATTAAATACTATGTTTCCAGCGTTGCACACATAAGTCTCTGCGAGAAGGTCCAACCCACTCCTAAGTCGGATAAAGTAGTTTTTTTTTAAAATATAACTTAAAGACATATTTTGTTGATTTATCATTAACTAATGAAATGATTTTTCTACAAGTTTTTTGACCATGTGTTTCTTGTCTTTAACTAATTATCATATTTTTACGACCAAAAGGCGCACCGTATTAAAAGGCGCAGTCCCAGTTTTGTGTGCTCTGTATTTGACAAACACATAAGGCGCACCTGATGATAAGGCACGGATTTTATGTACGTATCCTCTGCTACGTATTCCGCCTTACAACAGCACACACGCAAGCAGACAAGCGTGCGTATGTAAAACTAGATCGGGGACAACACAGAGTTTGGTTGGCTTTATTTAATTTTTAGTTTACAGTCGTCATAAAGTCATTAATCAAATCCATCCAAGTCCTCATCCTCTGTTTCGAACTCTAAGTGGCGCGCTGAATCCAACATGGTAGGTTCACTTTTCTTGCTGTCAGCGTCACTTTCTTTACCATGCAGCTTCTTGGAAATGATGCCTTGCTTTTTGCCAGCAGACACGTTAGCCCAATCATCTAAAATCCATTGGCAAACTGTGGCTTAACTCGCGACAAACTGTGGCTTAACGGCGCTGCCACGGCGCTGCCTTCCATCCTTCATGAAGCTGTGGTCTCCTCTGGTCATCCATCCCTCCCACGCCACTTGCAGCCTAATATTATATTATATTATAATTATTATAATTATATAATAATTATATAATAATTATAGTAATTATAATAATTATAATTATTATAATTATTATAATTATCATAATAATTATATTATAATATTATTATTATAATTATACTATATTGGCTTGAACGGCCGGTTCAATCCAATGTCCAGTGGTTGGGTTCCTTTGACAGACCTCCTGGAATCACAGCAAGAGTAGCATTCATCTGCTTCACTTGGTTTTTCACAACACACATAGGGCCGCTCATTTTGAAGAAATGATCCACAGCCATAAAAATCTATGACTTTTATGTGTGCCTCATGGTCGTGAAAGTACGGTAAATTATTTTTCTACAAGAGATTTGACCATGTGTCGCTTGTTTAGCCATCTCGGTTTCTAGGGTAACATCTCTACATGCTCTCCTGAGTCCTCAACCAAAAATATGAGCACATTGCACTGTTAGATCTTTGCATCTCATGCCTATTTAAAGCTGAAATTAATTGTTGTTTTTACAGAACTCTTCACAACCTCGGTGTGCGTTCCTAAATTTGTCATCTCAAGGTAACTCAAACCTACATCCTAAGCAGTGCAATACCCAGTCATTTCACCTGACATTTAGTTTTCATCCAGTATCAAGGTATTGTCTGCAAGCCATTTCTGATAAAATGAGATTTATGTTTTAATATGCGTTTCACGTTTCTAGAATTCAGCTATGAAGGCATTGAAACTGTGTGGGAATCAGGTTGGAACAACATTACCTGTTCAAGTGAACATCTCACGTTCTTTGGAATACTTTTGGTAGGACTGGCTGCTTAAATGATTATTTCAGATAATTCTGGGGGATTGGGAACTGATCTGTTATTAACACAGGCTATTGTCATTTTTGCTAACATTTATGATTAACAGACATGATTAACAGATGAGTGGGTCCTGCCCCACTTAGGAGAGGGTCGTGCCCAAGTGGAGGAGTTTAAGTATCTCGGGCTCTTGTTTTCGAGTGGTGGATGGATGGAGTGGGAGATCGACCGACGGATCTGTGCAGCATCCACAATATTCAGGATGCTGCATCGGTCCGTCATGGTAAAGAAAGAGCTAAGGGAAAAAGCAGAACTCTCAATTTACCAGTCGATCTACATTCATACCGAGCCGCTCCTCCTTCAGGTCGAGAGAAGCCAGATGGGGTGGTTCGGTCATCTGGTCAGCTTGCCTCCCAAACACCTCACTGATGAGGTGTTTCGGGCATGTCCCACCGGGAGGAGACCCAGAGGTAGATCCCAGACCCGCTGGCAAAACTATGTTGCACAGCTAGCTGGGAAATGCCTCGAGATCCTCCTGGGAGAACCGGAGGATGCAGCCGGGGTGGAAGAAGCCTAGGTTTCTCGTCTGAGAATATTGACCCTCGACCCGGCCCGGTTAGCGAAGGACAATAGAACAGAACTCAAAAGGTTATGTTGAAAATACTAAACATAGTTTATTTTCTTCTCCACAGGTTTCTCCAAAAGTTTCTTCAACTGTCTCAACATCTTCAATGTTTCTGTCTGTAAACGATGAGAAAATTATGTCATACATCAGTCTCATTGGCTGTACTATTTCTCTGTTTGCTCTACTCATAACATTTCTGATCTTCACCACAAACAAGTAAAGTATTTTTCCTTATTTTTCTTTATCACAATTTTTATTTTATTTTAAAAAAAAATCTAATTTGTGTTTTGCAACTTTTCTGTAATTTCAAAAAAAGGCAAAGTGAAATATATGCAGAGAGTAAAGCAAAGTGACTCTGCTTCAAACTTGTGTTTGTGTTCTAAACTTTCTTTTGCTTTCTGCTTTCTTCTGCTTCTTGGTTAAGAGTCACTTTACATTGATTGAAATATAGGTTTTTAACATTTAACAAGTTTGAAGCAGAGTCAAGAAATAAATAATTTTTTTAAATTACCCATTAAAAAACAAAAACATTTCTTATCCATCTTTTGTATACTTTCATCTCGTATGAGCACCCTTGGTGTGTATTCTGATTTTGTATTAGATTAATTTTACCTCCAGTCATTTCTTCACCTTTTGATAGACTCATCAGAGCAGATGACTCTAAGAAGATACACATCAGTCTAGTAATCTCCCTGATTCTCCTCAACATACACTTCCTGTCCACTGATGCAGCGGCAGCCACGTCCTACCCTGGAATTTGTTACTACGTGGCTCTTGCTCTTCACTACTTCCTGTTGGCCACATTCAGCTGGATGGCTTTGGTGGGGTTCCACTTCTATCTACTCCTAGTCAAAGTTTTCAACATCTACATTAGGAGATACATGCTGAAAATCAGTGTTGTCGGCTGGGGTAAGTGTTATTGTCTGTACAAAAAAAGTATATTAGAGATGGAGAGATTGACTTTAGCAGCACAATGACAAAGTGAGAGGAAATGTTGCATTCTTCAAGTTCTCTCACATTGACGTTCAGAAAAAAAAGTTTTAAATATAATTTTGCTGAAGCACTGAAAGGACAACAGAAACGTGTTCTGGAATTCCTGGTGGTCAGAGAGGCTGCATCACTATCTATAAACTGTACTAACACTAGAATGAGTTCTTTCCAAATTGCATAGGCAATCTTTAGATGTTTCACCAAACAGAACACTCTGTATGTACCTTTGTGCTAGTATAAAATAAAATTATAAATGTATTTATTCATGAAACCTATATCACTGCGCACGTGCATCAACATTCACAACCCCCTAACCCCCAACCCCCCCACTTCTCCCGACCCCTCTCCCTGTCTCTACTCCTGTCTCTTTAACTATACGGTAAATCAAATAAACATCTGGCCTGATGCTGCTGACAGGAAATGTTAACTGGGTATTGATCCACACCAGGAGTCGCCCGACTCATGACAGCAGAGGCCAAAACCACAAGGGTCCACCCAGCTCTAGGAATCAAAGGCACCCACAGAAGCCACCTGGCCAAAGTGAGGTACCCGCACTACCTAGCCCAGTCAGACCTCCAAAGACTGAGCAGGCAGAGCGGATGGGACGAAGGTTTCCCATGAGGAAACACTGCAATTAGACACAAAATAAAATAATAGCTCAATTACCAGTAAAACCAATTAAAAACCGAGTAAAAAAAAAAAAACTGTGTAAAAGTAATCCTTCCAAGATGGTGCCGTGAACAGACGCCTGTTACAGCAGCTCCTGTAGTCTTTTTTTCTTTAATCGCCGTTTTTTGTAACTTAAAAAACTAACTTGTAACTTAAAAAACGTAACTAACTGTCTCATTATTTTTCTTATTTTGCTCCTTTATTTTAAATTATCGCAAACAGAAGAGTTTCTGGTCATTAAAACTTTTTTTTTATGCAAGAAAGCATGACTATTGTTTACTTGCCCGACCAGGTGTTAGCTCTGAGTAACCCTAGCCTGCTTTATGGAGCCTGTTTTGAAATTCTGAGAGAGATCCGGAGAAGACGTCGGGGTCGCAGAGCCGGGACACACGTTAAGATGAACAGGAGAAAATTTAAGCCTGCTGTGCCCGCCACTAGTATGGGAAATGTGCGCTCACTGGCTAACAAGACTGAGGAGCTACCGACGCTAATCAACACACAAGCGGAGTATCAGGAATGCAGTTTACTGAGTTTCACTGAGACATGGTTCCATTCCCACATTCCAGAAAGTAGCGCTGCAGTTCTTGGTTTTGTGACTGTGCGGGCAGACAGAGATGCAATCGGCAGCGGTAAGAAGAGAGGAGGTCGGATTGTGCGGTGAGCAGCAGTGTAATCCCGGACATGTCTGCGTCAAAGACATACACCGAGTGCTGGCAGTTGGACTCCGACCTTACTATCTTCCTAGGGAGTTTACATCGGCTATATTGGTGACTGTATATGTTCCTCCTTCTGCTTACCCTGAGACCACTGGTGACGTCATCGCAACCACCATTTCCTGCCTGCAGACACAGCAGCCTAACTCCTTCTGTATCATAACTGGTGACTTCAACCACATCAACATGAACAGATCACTTGTGGGTTTCACCCAGTTTGTGGATTCTCCCACTAGGGAGAATAAAACTCTGGACCTTCTATATGCAAACATTCCAAAAGCCTTCCTCCCCTTGGTAGGTCTGATCACAACCTGGTCTATCTAAGACAGTGCTATGTCACCATCGCCTTGCGGAAGCATGTGTCCAACAAGACTGTAAGGAAGTGGACTCTGGAAACGGAGAGGGCCCTGCAGGACTGTCTTGGATCAACGGATTGGGATGCACTCTGCACACCTCACGAGGAAGACATTGATATCCTGACAGACTGCATTACAGAATACATTAAGTTCTGTGAGGAGTCTGTGGTACCCACCTGGACAGTTCGATGCTTCCCCAACAACAAACCCTAGATCACCTGTGACCTAAAGACTACTCTTAACAGGAAAAAGGTAACTTTTTGGTCTGGAGACCGGGAGGAAATGAAGAGGGTGCAGCACCAACTCTGGGACCAGCTGAGGAAGGGAAAAGATGCCTATAAGAAGAAGCTGGAATCCAAACTTTAGCAGGACAACATGAGGGCGGTGTGGTCCGGAATGAAAAAGATCATTGGATATGGGGGAGAAGTAGACCCACTACTGGCAGCAAAGAGAGCGCTAATGGCTTTGATACCTTCTTCAGGTATTAGCTCTCTGAATGCCTCTGCCTCCCCTTCCCTACCTCCACCACACATGCCAGCAGCGTCTGCTCCTTCTCAGCTATTCAACCGACTTGTTGATGAACCCCCTCACCCAGCTGCCAGTCACCTTCCTCTGCCCACTAGGATCACAGACCATCATCCCCTCCTCCATTCCACATATCACCTCGTTCACCCCCAGCCTGACTGTGACCACCTGCCAGGTGAAGAAACAGCTGGAGAAGCTAAACCAGCACAAAGTAGCTGGCCTGGATGGTACAGGGCTGCTGTTCCTCGTAGTCTGATGAACTGTGCGCACAAGCCATGTGGGGTTCTCCAGCACCTCTTCTACCTGAGCCCCAGGCTGGAGAGGCTTCCGCTTCTCTGGAAGACCTCTTGCCTTGTCCCTGTACCCAAGAAACCATCTTCACCTCACCTCAGGAATTTCCATCCAGTTGCCCTCACATCTCTTGTGATGAAGGTGCTGGAGAGGTTGATGTTAGCTCGCATGAGACCGCTGGTGAATTCTTTTCTAGATCCCCTGCAGTTTGCCCATCCACTGTGCCTAGGAGTCGACGATGCCGTTATCAATTTGCAAGCTCATGCACATCACTCACCTTATTTGATTTCTCTAGTGCCTTTAACACCATCCAGCCTTCATTAGTGAGTGATAAGCGGCGGCTGATGGGTGCTGGTACATCCACTGTCTTCTGGATCAAGGATTACCTGACAGACAGGCCACAGTTCGTCCAGCTGGGCAGTGTTCTGTCTGATGTGGTTCTGAGTGATTTAGGAGCCTCACAAGTCACTGTGCTCTCTTCATTCCTCTTCACGTTGTACACCTCAGACTTCCAGCACAACTCAGATCCCCACCACAACTACAGAAATTCTCTGATGGCTCTGCTGTGGTGGTGGGCAGGAGGAGGAGTAAAAGAGGGTGTTGGACGGATTTGTGGAGTGGGCTGGAGGGAATCACCTGCTGCTCAATGTAGATACGTAAGACCAGGGAGATGGTGATTGCCTTTTGATAGGAGGGGACTGCCTTGCGGCCCCTCTACATTCTGGGTAGGAATGTGAAGGTAGTGTATGAGTACAGATACCTGGGAGTGACCATCGACAGCAGACTGAGCTGGAGGAGCAACAGTACTGCTGTGTACAAGAAGACCTGCAGCCGACTTTACGTCCTAAGGAAGCTGAGGTCCTTCAATGTGTGCAGCAAGATCCTGGTGATCTTCTATCAGTCTGTGGTGGCAGGTACCTTGTTCTTCTCTGTCGTCTGCTGGAGGAGCAGCATCATAACCACTGATGCCAAAAGACTGAATAAACCGATAAGAAAGGCTGGCTCTGTCATTGGCTGCAAACAGGACACATTTGAAGCAGTGGTGTAGAGAATGTCACTGAATAAACTTTTATCCATCATGGACAACCATGACCATCCTCTCTACCCACTTCTGGACAAACAGCTGAGCTCCTTCTCGGGGAGGCTCAGTCACCTACACTCAAAAACCGCCCGGTAACGGAAATCTTTTATTTTCAACACAATAACACTTTACAATAACTCACAGAATAACAAATAACTGTTTCACGTTAATGTAATTCATCACTGTTTGTCACTTTATGTTGCTTTTGTCGCTTTTTTCACCTCCTTATGCACATTCAGTCTATATTGTCATTAATGTTTAGTGACATTATTCCTTCTATTTTATTATTTTAATATTTTATTATTTTTTACAATGCTTCTTGTATATATATCGTCTAATTCTTTCTTTCTTGTTTGCTGCTGTAACACACAAATGTTCCACGTGTGGGATGAATAAAGTAATTCTAAACAGAAAAGTACACAAACAGATTTCAATAAAGACTAAATTAAATACAATGTTAAAATCAAGTAAAAGCCAAGTTAAAAAGGGTAGATATTCGGTCTCTTGTTAAAAACATGAGGAGACTAGGCAGCCCTGTGGAATGGCTTCTGGCAGGCTGTTCCACTGGTGAGGACCATAATGATGGAATGAGGACTCACCAAGAGTTTTTGTTCAAACAATTGGGATTACTGAAAGGCCGATATGAGAGGTCCTCAAGGTCTGTGAAGGGTCATACCTCATAAAGAGGTCAGATAAATAGGAAGGCCCAAGAACATTAAGAATTTTAAAACCATTAAAAGAACCTTGAAATCAACCCTGAAACGCACAGGGAGCCAATGCAGCGATTTTAAAACTGGTGTAATGTGTTCCCGGCTGGTGTAATGTGTCCCCGGCCCCTGGTCCTTGTTAGACCTCATGCTGTCGAGCTCTGAAGTAGCTGTAAACTATAAATACTCTTTTTATGGAGACCCGAGAGCGGGGCATTACAATAATCTATTCTACAAGAAATAAAAGCACGTGTCAGAACCTTCATGCTGGCAGGAGAAGAAAACGGACGAACTCTGGCTATGTTTTTAAGATGATAAAATCCTGTCTTTGTGACATTTATATATATATATTTATATATATATATATCATCATGGGTGCATCGGGGGATCTGGCAAAGAAAAAGATCTACCCAACTTTATGGTGGTTGTTCAGAGATGGGCTCCTACCAGAGCAGACGTACTTTGTTGGTTTTGCTCGCTCTAACCTGACTGTCGATGCTATCCGCACTTCCTGTATGCCATACCTAAAGGTGATGGATACATATATATATATATATATATATATACTATATATATAGTATATAGTACTATATAGTACTGAATAAAATTCAGCTCAGAGTCAAAAAGAACATCCTAGTTTCTTACACAGTGAGAAGGTTTAAAATGGTATAATTTGGGTAAAATCATCTCTGTCGTGTCTTCAGGACCAACAATTGAAACTTCAGTTTTGTCCGGGTTGAGCTGTAAGAAGTTTTCTGCCATCCAGGACATATCTAAAATACATTTTAAAAGGTTTAAAAAGTTTAAGAGGTTCTGGGTCATCAGAAGACTCTGTGTTGTAAAGCTTCAACATCGTGTCTCATGATGACATTCCCAAGTGGCAACATGTACAAATGAAAAGGTTTGCCTAAAAATGATCATGGGGGAACTCCACATTCAGTTTTTGGAATGCTTAAGGAGCACATATCCATACTTACATAGAACCGTCTTTCTGTGAGGTAGGAGTAAAACCATTCAAGAACAGTACCAGAGAGGCCCACCAAACTTCTAAGTCTGTCTAATAAAATCTGGTGATCTACTGTGTCAAACACAGCACTGACATCCAGTAGCACCAGGAGAGAAGGCTTCTGTGTATTCATGTTACATTTTAGATCATTAACAATCTTTAAAGGAATCCTTGCCAAGAGGCGGCTGTAACACGTTGTAAACCCAAACAAAATTTAAAGACACAGTAGCTAGATTTTACTTTACATTCATTGAATAGTATTCAAATGTGTTGTGTTTTGAAAATGCAAAGCAATCTGGCTCTTACTTAATGTTGGTGTTTCAGGTCTTCCTGCTTTGATTGTGTCTGTCGTTGTAATCATTGACAAAGAAGCATATGGTCACGTTTCTCTGGAGCTGAACAATTCCAACAGCACACAAATGTAGGTTTAAAAGTCTCCAAACTTGTTTAATTACTTAGTTTACCTATTAACTTTGTTGTTTGAATTCTCAATTAGCACGTCTGAGTTTGTCGAACATTTTTACGTTTTCTTCACAGATGCTACATAACCAATACGATGGTGAAGTGGTGGACCACAGTGGGAGTGTTCTGTCTCATGTTCCTTTTCAACCTAATCATATTTGTGATGATGGCCAGATTGATTTTAACCAGTCAGTCTGGCAAACCGGTAACCAACTGAAATCTTCTTTTACCAACATGTTTATTTTGCTGTGTTTTTGGTTCAGTTTTTGGTTCAATCCAGTAAATGCACTCGTGATTACAAATGTTCACTAAACGTTGAGTTTAACTTATTGGAAAAAAAATTAATTCTGTGGGTTTTATTTCCAGAAGAGCAATCATAAACAAGCCAAACAAAACATTTGCACCCTACTGTCAGTTATGGTTCTACTCGGCATCACCTGGGGCCTGGTGTTCTTCTCTTTCGGCAACTTGACCACTGTTGGTCTTTACATCTTTTCCGTCACAAACTCACTGCAAGGTTAGAAAAACTTTACATGATGATTATTAAATAGTGGTTAATAAACTTTAAATGTATCAAACCCTTTGGTAGAAAGTGAAAATTCCCTGGAATACTCTAATAGTGATGTGTGGGCTTTAGATATAGCAACAAAGGGGTTTTGGAAAAAAAAGTGTATGTTTTGATCCCTTTAGTCTAACATGAAGTATTTTATACTCACTAGATCTCACCACTGCTCTCAACACTTCCTACCTTCACTGCCTCCACTTGGTCACTCATGTCCTGCGTCTGTGACCTGTAGGGACAAGATCCCTTTGTTTATGTTTTTTATTGGTTAAAACTCCATTTTTTAATAAACATGTCCCCATGGCAAATAGGCTTATTAGGTTCACTAAGTAACCTTGTAAAATTTCGGAGGCGATGTGTATTTTTTGTTATAGATGATGTGTTGTAGTCAAACTTTTATATTTCCTATTTTGTGTTGAAGCTCCAAATCCATATATTTCTACAATTATTGTTTGCTGTGAGCAATGAGATGAAAATTATTTTACATTTTCAAACTGCGACAAAATGACTCCTTTCAAAGAAAGTGACCTTAACAAGACAACAATGTCAAGCTATTTAAGTAAATGTCTCTAAAAATATAGATGGCATACCACAAATTGCTATTTTCCACAATAAACTATTTTTTATTTCTTACTTTCTTGTCTTTTGTCTCCATAGGATTCTTCATCTTCCTGTACTTTGTGTTGTCCTGGAAAAAGACCAGAAAGAGTACTGTTTCAACGAACACTGCTGTAAATAACACCACTGCTTGAACTAAAATACAATCTGCATGTCTTTCTCATAAATAATGGTTGTTATACTGTTAATAATAGCAATTGAAACAATTTTTTAAATTTTGTCTTGTGAAACTTTCAGAGCACTTTAAGCACTTTCTGTTATTTACAGCAACAGTTACTGTAAAACCAATTCTTTTTCCGAAGCTATGGTGAAAATGATCTGTACATAAGAATACTGTATTTTTTTTTCAATTAATGTTCATATCCATTTCCAACCCCAGAGCAGTTGTAACTTCCTGTCTCTCTGAAATCAATGGTTATTTTCTACGGACCCAATTCGGGGCGTTTCAGAGTTTATCAGTTCTGGAGTCATATTTATGAAGCGAAATTGTGCATATGCTAACCTGTGCAAAATCTGTGCATATGCATACGCTAACTTACACACAAAATGAACAATTTGTGTGCAGGGTTATAATTTGTGAGTACATTGACCAAAGTCAGCAAAGTCAGAGGCTGCCAGCACTTGTGGACAAACCAGAAAGAAAATGAGGACAGTGAATTTGAGCTTTTGAAGCAGTGAGAATTACAACGCATACATAAAAGGGCCAAATAACGGTAAAGATTATTATTGAGATCCATTAACAATCACATTTGAACTTATTTTAAAACATTTTCCTGTTGCGATATTTCAAAACAAACACATAAAGAAATAATAAAAAATAACTACGCTAATGTTAACCCTTCACAGGGCGCAGCGTCCGAAAGCGCCTCTGAAACCCATGTTAGAAAACGAGAAAGTGTGTTTACCTGTTCAGACTAAGAAAGGTCAGTCAGTCAGTCACCTTCTTGACCGTCTATCCCTTTTGGGGTTGCCGGAGCCCATCCTGGCTGATTTGAGGTGAGGGGCAAGGTAAGCCCCGTACAGGCCGCCAGTCTGTTGCAGCAGACACATACACTCATTCCAAGGGGAAATCATGTAGTGGCCAATCAACCTTGTATGCATGTTTTTGGAGGGTGGGAGGAAACTGGGGTAAACCCATGCATACATGAGGAAAACATGCAAACTTCACACAAAAGCCTCATTCCTGACCCATGACCACAAAATCAAAAAGAACTTACACACATATGTGTACACAAGTGAGAACACTCCTCCCATCTCGTATTTTTTATTATATCTTTTCATAGGAAAACACTGCATAAATGTGTGTCGGAATGGTGCAAGGACACTGCTCGGTGGGAGATTTATTTTGCTTTTGTGTTTTGGGTTTTTTTAACTTGTAAAGCACTTTTGTGTTACAATTTATGTATGAAAAGTGCTTTATAAATAAAGTGTAAATAAAAAAATAAACAAATGCTCAAAGCCTACTCCACATTCCTTGGGGGGGATACATAAAAACTGATGTTTCAAGATTTTATTGAAACAAAAAAAAAAACTATTGTCAAAACAGAGTCTAATTCTGCATCCTTAAGTTGATTGGATTTTAAACATTTTTTTTCTCGCATGCACATCTGCGGATATGGCACAGAGACAGTGCAGAACGTTTGTTTCCTGGGAGCTGAAGACCGTCTGACATCGGGGGTTAACACCTCTGTGCTGCTGAAAAAAACCAGCAGAGACTGTATGTCCTTATGTCGCTCAGGATGAATAACATCTTGCAGAGAGTGCTGGTGGGTTTTAATCAATTCTCACATACAGTGTGTTTGTGTGTGTGTGTGTGTGTGTGTGTGTGTGTGTGTGTGTGTGTGTGTGTGTGTGTGCGTGGTTTGCCAGCTGAACAGTGGCTCAAAGGAAAGTTCTAAAGAGAAGAACTACAACTGTCCAGATTATTAACCAATTGTCCTCTTCCCACTTTCCTCTGCCTAAATTAATCCCTTTACACCTTAATGGATACCTCACACTCAATTTTTTAATATCCTAGAATTCAAATTCTTTATCAGGAGATCTTTAGCAGACATGACATTAAAATGCGATTAAATCCTGTAATTAATTTGACTCTTCTTTTTTTTTTAATTGACTGACACCACTAGTTTTAATCTCACAGCACTAACCACATTAAATAGTCTCTAGAACGACAGGTTGGGTTTGATTGGCTCTTTTGGTTGGTCCGGAATCTGAGTGTCTACTTGATATTTTTTCTTGTTTTATGTTGATCTTAAATTAGTTCTTGTGTTTATTTTATTCTGTTAACATTTATATTTTTTAAATGTTTTGCATTCAGTGTCGGGCACTTGATTTTAATCTCATCATACAATATAGCAATGACGATAAAGATCATCGTCATGTCAATGGCGCAAACTTTTATTCAGGGTTTTTTCTCATGAGAATCCTGCCGAATATTTATTTAGAGTATAATGTTGTGGCATCTGCGGAGAGACAACAGTCACCAGCTGGCTGCATGCAAAGATACAATTTTTTTTCAAATATGGAAATAAAACTAACGAGAATTTTGTTTTTTAAGCCTGCTGCAGTTGCTTTCTACACACAACATATTTGCATTTTTGCCTTGTGGACATTCTCATTTCACTTGTCGTGGCAATCAGTTTCCTTTTTGCTAACTGAATTGACAAATTCCCAGCCCAGCAAAGGTTCCTTAAACCAGTTTTACCCGCTGCGTGACTCCTGATTTTAAATTTTAAATAGAATTTTCATATGTTTTGCAATCAGTTTCCCTGTCAGGGGTTTTTTCCCCTCACACATCACACAGTTTTGTTATTGTTTTTGTCCGAGCATCTCCTTTGCCGCTGGATGCATTTCATACAATTACAGCAAACATTGTATTCACAGGTAGGATATAAACATTATTACATTTAAATCAAATTATTAAGCTAAACAGATGAACGTAATTATGAAACCAAAATATTGTTTGAATGTTTGAATAATTTTTTAGAATGTGTATGTTAGAGAATTGTGACATTCCATGTCAGGATCTAAACATTTGTAGCTGTGTGTTTACGTTTATAAATATTACATTTAGAATTAGAATTACTTTATTGATCCCACACGTGGAAAATTTTTATGTTAGAGCAGCAAACAAGAAATCAAGAAATAGACAGTATACTGTACATACAAGGAGGGTAATGAAAAATAATAAAATAACACAATATTAAAATAATAAAGTAGAAGAAATATAATGTAACTAAACATTAAGGACAGTATGGACTAACTGTGCATAAGGATCTAAAATTATAAGGATTTAAGGATTTAAAACATTATCAATAGAAAAAAATACCAAAACAAATTTTAAAAACACAAAGGTAAAGTAAAAAAAAATAAAAAATCCTTGTTTAGATTAAAAACAAACAAAAAAAAAAAAGTACCAAAGCGCGAAAACTCATTAAGGAGTCACAATGTTTTATCTCTAAGGTCTTTTTTTTTTTTTTTTTTTTTTTGTAAATGTCTTTATTGGAATTTTTATTGATGAGCTGTCACGTTTGGATGGTCTCTTCTTCTTGTTTAAAGATCTGTTGAGAACTTAGTTCATGCATAATTCAAATAATAAAATACTATTGAAATTAATCATTACTTACAATTTGTTGAGATGTGATACCATTTTGTTCGTATTTATTTGTATTTCCACCCACGGGTCGGGTGTTGTTGTCACATGACAGAGTGATTACGAATGGACTACATGATCAATGAAGATGTCCTAGGGAAATGGTGTCCACCCCAACAGAACAAAATACAGGCACGGCTGTGTTTTAATGTTATTCTGAAAATTTGCTAACACTATTTGTTGATCAAGAAATGACAAATAAGTGTTTAAATAATTAAAAATAGCCTCAATTAGTTTTAGGTTGGGAGTCATAACATACATAGTATGACAAAAAAAATAATAATACATGCCATGTACAACATGCCTTACATTTTAAGAAAAAATCCCAAAGTGCTACAGAAAAACTAGAAAAGGTATAATGAATAAAAACAATTTAAAAATCAAAATCTACATTTAGAAAACAGAGAACAATAAAATCAAAAACTAAAAGTCTTATCAAAAATTAAAGTCTTAAGGCCTTTATGAATGTGTCCAAACTTTGTGGGGCCCTGAGGAGTTCTGAGAGCTCATTCTAAAGTTGGGGGCAACAGCCTGTAGGGCTCGGTCCGCCATTGTGGTCACCCTGGTCCTAGGCTGGTGGAGGTGGTGGGTAGAATTTGAGTGAAAGTGTCTGGAGTTGATGAGTGGGGAGAGGAGCTCAGTGAGGTAAGTGAGGGTGATTCTTTGGACACATTGATAATTGAGGAGACAGATTGTGCAATGAATTCTGGAATGGATGGGAAGCCAGTGAAGTGATTTTGGAACAGTAGTGGTGTGGTCAAATTTTCGCCTCCTCTTCAGGACCCTGGCAGTGCAGTTTTGGATGTACTGAAGCTTCTCAAGGTTGCTGCCCGGAGTATCAATGAGGAAAGCATTACAGTGGTCGAGTCTGGAGGAGATGAAGGCATGGATCAGTTTTTCAGCCTCGCCCTTGGGGAGTGAAGGGCAGAGTCTGGCAATAATTTTGAGGGTTGGAAAGAAACTTTACAAAGTTGACGTACATGGTGGTCAAATGTGAGATTGCTGTCTATTTATACACCGAGGTCTGTTTCAGAGGAGGAGAGTGGAATGTCGTGACCAAAGACGAAAATGCCTCATTTCTAATTGCAAAGCTTCTTATAATTATGCCTGTGCAGTTGAATTAAGTATTGTTTCTTGGGTCCATCAGTTTGCGAACGGGTGTCTGTCACTGTTTCTTAGATGGTTGGGTAGGTAAAATAATTTTTTTTTATTTTATTTATTTTTTTATTTTGAATTACTCTATTCATCCCTCACCGGGGAAATTTGTTTGCTGCACTCCTTACACCGCAGCAGGCTGCCCTTCAACGGCGCCAATGGTGGGAGAAGTGGGGGCTAGGTGTCTTCTCCAAGGACCCTAGACGTGCTCTCCGTGGGACGCGAACCCGCGACCTTCCGGTTCGCGGGCGAACGCGCTAACCACGCGGCCACCGTCTCCACCCTTGTGCTGGCACCATGGCTGCTGTGATGGGTAAGAATTGTTTATTTGCGATGTGCCGGTGGACAGAAGGGCGATAGACATAGTCTTTCGAGCCACGTACTTTCGAGGCATGAGGGGCTCGCTTTTGCAGTGGTAGGATGTCTCTGGCTTCTGGGGTCAGGGGCTCTGTCATTCTGCCGGGTATGGCATAATGGTAGAATGGCTCACAACCCAACATTCCTGCGACTGGAATCCCTTTATCTCTCCTATTCTCTGAATAAAAACAAAAATGAAGTGGGTTACTGAAAATGTTTTAATGGCATGTTATTTTGGTGATGGAATTTAACAATTGATGAAATATGTTTTGGATTTTTAATTTATTTTTTAATAAAGTCCATCCACACATCAGGATGATGGTCTGGATCTTCTGGTGGCTTCTTCAGTCTTTTATTTCTAATGGTGAAACATTTTCCTGTGAGGAGGTTTTGAAAGTCCAAACCAGTGATTGTGAAGATGATCCCGTACCTTGTATGACTGCCTTAAACATGATTCTGAGGAATGGATCACAAGATAAAATTGTCAGGTAGGTAAAACTGTTCTGTATCACAGAGTAAACAAGAAGATTAATCTGATATTTTTCTAATATCTAATATTTTTCAAAAGAGGACTTCAGTGTATGGAAGTTTATTGGGAGGGAATCTCATCACCTTCACTTTGTCAAGCAAATGCCTCCTTGGCCACGTTGTTCACGCTGTCTACTCCTTCAAACAACTTTCAGATTTACACCAGTGGGAATGTGGTAAGAAATATAAAAATAAATAAATAAATAAATAAAAGAATTGTTTGTTAAATACTCGAAAATTTCTGAGTACTTCAAATTACTTTCTTCTATTTATCCTCTAAGACAGGGGTGTCCAAACCCGTATCTACTCACCTGATCAATTTTATTGAGTCATTGTGCCAATTTTTTTGGCTGTTGATTTCACTTTATGTGAGTCAGGTGTATAGAATCAGGAACACATAGGAAACCTTCAGGACCCACCCCCTCCAGGACCAGAGTTGGACACCCCTGTTCCAAGAAATCTTTGTTCATTCTTTAAATACCTTGATTTTCCCCAAGGTTCTCATAATTCTATTTGTTTAATCCAGACCTTACTGTCTGACGGTTACGTCCCTCTGTTTAAAATGTCTTTTTTTGAGGTTGTTTTTTTTCTGTTTTGTTGTTGTTGGTTGTTTAAAGGGGCAAGACAGCCTGGATAACATTCCAGTATTCTCCCACCCGGTAGTGCCAAAACATCTTGCAACGGAGACTTTATCTTTTGAAAAAGGGCTTTCTACATTTTTCCTGACAAGCAATGTGAGATATCCCATTTTGATGACTTTGTAGAAAAGAACAGGAACAATTTATAGATCAGTGTGTGAAATACGTCAAAACTGAAAAATCAGCAGTAGATTTAAGAAGGCCTATATCTTAGACCAGTTTAACGTCTGCAAAAGTGATTTATTTTTTTTTCTGTGTGTGTCAAACTCTTTCTAAAATGTTCAATCCTCTTACTGTATATTGTCTCTATTTTACTTTCCATGGTGGAAATACAAATCCTGAAATTAATATAACTACTTTCGCAGTATTTTGTCAACACCTCAGAAAGATTTTACAATGACATGCTGATCGGTCTGAAAGTGGCTGGGAAGAATATTTCTGGACGACCGGAACGGATCAACATCACCATGTATGGTTTTACAGACAGTAATGTAAGCTCAGTTTCATTACCATTTGTCTGAATTTTAAAAGTTGCATACAGTTTTGTATGTCAATTTAAGGCACCCACAAAAATTACAACAGAATGCATGTAAAACTTTAATAACAGGGGGTTAGGTGTTTGTTTGTTTGTTTGTTTCCTCTGAGTATATCAGAGGAACAGCACGTTAGAGGTTTTGGAGGTAAAGCCAGAGAGGCCAGACTGAGATGGTTCGGACATGTGCAGAGAAGAGAGAGAGAGTACATCGGCAGAAGGATGCTGGGTTTGGAACCACCAGGAAAGAGGACTAGAGGAAGACCAAAGAGGAGATTCATGGATACAGTGAAGGAAGACATGAAGATAGTTGGTGTGACCGAAGAAGATTCAGCAGATGTGGATGGTCAAGAGGTGTTTGCACGGCATAAAATAGGCTGAAAACAGGGGTATTTATAATGAACATGTCTATGTAATGTATATCCATACATGGTCACCCCCCTATTTAAAGACACCGAGAGACATAAGATGCAAAATAA
Organism: Neostethus bicornis; assembly: GCA_902685375.1. Lineage (NCBI taxonomy): Eukaryota > Metazoa > Chordata > Actinopteri > Atheriniformes > Phallostethidae > Neostethus > Neostethus bicornis. Next base: position 5,527,800 of record LR738543.1, read on the forward strand.
GAATTTCACAGAATGATGTTCTGATTTGAAATGATGCCTCGAAAAAAACGTCATCTTGTCTATTTTTCAACCCTCAAACTTAAAATGTGGATACATTAACAAATATTATATTCAATTATTTTAATATTTAATATAATATAATATAAAAACCACCACAGAACATGGTGGTTCATTGTTTAAAAATATGAAGGCTGAGCATTAGATGGAGACGTATAGATATAACCAGATGTTCATGAATACATCAAATAATTCCAAACGACATCTGATTATATTTGTACAGTAAAAGATGCAAAAACACTACATCTTTTTATCAGCATACTCTAAAATGTGCTTTACACTCCGAATCGAATGGGATGCTAATGAAGTGAATTGTAATTGTGATGTGGTCAAATTTTACCTCCTTGTCAGGACCCTGGCAGCGCAGTTTTGAATATGCTGAAGCTGCTCCTGGTTCCTGTCAAGAGGAGAGCATTACAGTAGTACTATAGTCTGGAGGAAATAAAGGCATGATTAATTTTTCAGCATCGAACCAGATGAGTGAGGGCTGGAGTTTGGCAACATTTTTGAGATGTAGAGAAGTTTGTCTACAATCTCTCATTTAAGCATCCACATTCTCTGTTAAAGTTTCATAGAAGCGCTCAATGACTTCTACGGTTATTCTGAATAATAATCTCTGGGGCCAACAGCAAGAAAAAAAAACTTGTTCTTTTCATTTGAGTCCATAACAGCACACTGGTTTTTATTTGTTGCTAAACAAACTTATTTCCTACAGTTGTTAGGTTTACCTAGTTTACCTTTCATGTGAAGGCAAGGCAAGTTTATTTGTATTGCACAATTTATACAAAATTTAATTCAAAGTGCTTCACAAGAAGGAAAAAAAAAGAAATGCATTACAATCACAAAACATGGAATCAAAAAGTATAAAAAATAAATAAATACGTACATAAATTCATTAAAACAGATAAAAAGAGTGATTAATCAAATGCTCAGTTAAACAGAAGTGTTTTCAGCCTAGATTTAAACATTGTCACAGTAGAGGCTTGTCTCACGGCCTCAGGAACACTTTTGTTTTTGCTCCCATTTTTCATGAGATGGACTTAAAGATCCAAAATTCATTCCAGATACACATTATTACCATTTCTCTCAAACACTGTTCACAAATCTGTCTAAATGTGTGATAGTGAGCACTTCTGCTTTGCTGAGATAATCCATCCCACCTCACAAGTGTGCCACATCAAGATGCAGATCTGACATCATGATTAGTGCACAGGTGTTCCTTATACTGCCCACAATAAAAAGCCACCCTGAAATGTGCATTTTGCTTTTGCTTTATTGGCGGTCTGGGGACTCAGAACGAGTCAGTATCTGGTGTGACCACCATTTGTCTCATGCAGTGCAACACATCTTCTTCGCATAGAGTTTATCAGATTGTCTATTGTGGCCTGTGGAATGTTGGCCCACTCCTCTTCAATGGCTGAGCGAAGTTGCTGGATATTAGTGGGAACTGTTGCATGCTGTCGTATACACCGGTCAAGCACATCCCAAACATGTTCAATGGGTGACATGTCCGGTGAGTATGCTGGCATGCAAGTACTGGGACATTTCAGGGTGGCCTTTTAGAGTGGGCAATATAACGTACACCTGTGCACTAATCATGATGTCAGTTCAGCATCTTGGTGTGGCACAGTTGTGAGGTGGGATGGATTATCTCAGCAAAGCAGAAGTGCTCACTATCACACATTTAGACAGATTTGTGAACAGTGTTTGAGAGAAATGGTAATATTGTGTATCTGGAATGAATTTTGGATCTTTAAGTCCATCTCATGAAAAATGGGAGCAAAAACAAAAGTGTTGTGTTTATATTTTTGTTGAGTGTAGTTCTTGTTAGGACTCGAGCAGCAGCATTTTGAATAAACTGCAGCTGTTTTAAAGCCTTTTTTTTCAGACCAGTGAGTAGACCGTTGCAATAATCTAACCTACTGTAAACAAATGCATAGATAAGTACCTCTAAATCTGTTTTAGAAACCAAACCTCTGATTTTGGCTGTTTTTAAGGTGGTAGGTAATAAGCTGCTGATGTAATTGATTTGTTGTGACAGTTGAAGTTAAAGTGATTGTTGAAGTTAAAGTGATTGTGAAGGAAACCGTGTGAACATATGACTTACATGTGACTTGTGTTCCAGATGTCTTTGATCCCACAATGCGTGTCTCAAAATTGTGCAATGGAAAGTGAGTATGAACAATCACAACATTTTAATAGTTCACATATTAAATGTAAAATTAACACTACATTTTTTTTACAGTTGAAACAACCAATGCAGGACTTGATTTATGAATACTTTTGTATGCCTGACTTTCCCAGACTTTAGCTCTGATGGCTGTGAGACATTGTGGGAACCTGGATGGAATAACATCACCTGTTCCTGTGACCATTCCACATTCTTTGGAGTGCTTTTGGTAAGACTGGCGATTTATTTAATATGTTTAGTGAAGTATTTCATTTACAACTTTTTATACAAGAAAAAAGTGAGTACAGAGATTATATAATAATAATATTAATAATGAATTACTCTATTCATCCCTCACCGGGGAAATTTGTGTGCTGCACTCCTTACACCGCAGCAGGCTGCCCTTCGACGGCGCCAATGGTGGGATAAGCGGGGGTTAGGTGTCTTCTCCAAGGACCCTAGCCGGTGGTCTCAGTGGGAATCGAACCCGCAACCTTCCGGTCCGCGGGTTATATGCTCTCTTCTTTGTAAATGCATTTAACTCCCATATTTTAATGTCTTTGAAAAGCAACTCTCTGGCTTTTCTGATTTGTAGTTGTAGGTAAAGTTTGACTACTCTCGAAAGTTAGCAGGAGAGAAGTGGGATACATTAAGCACAGGAAACCAATTTATTGTTAGGTCATACAAAAGGACAGACAGTTAATTACACACTCACATGTAACAACAAACAATATAAAGATGGTGTTTCCTGCTAAATCGTGTGGAAAAAGTGCAGATACACAATTTTTCTACTTAAGTACAGTAACAAAGTACATTTACTTCCTTATGTTCCACCACTGTCACAGTGTCAAAAACAGAAATGAAACTGAATAAATGGACGTGAAGGTTTTTTTTCTTTTTTTTTGGCAAATACCGCATTTCAGAGCAGACAAAAGTAACCATGTTTCTCTGTGTATATCCAATGAGACTCAAATCATTGCCTCACTAAATCCTATTTAAACTGTCTAATCGGGTTGATGTGAACGTTTTAACATTTAACTTTGATTATCAATTAGTCTACTCTTTGGGAGAACTCCTGTGAGGTCTTTGTTTTGGGGTCTACCAAGCAGGAATGGTGCATGTGTCTGACTTCAGCCATGTGGTTGTTGGGGGTTGCTCCTTTGGTTTTGACGTCTGCAATCATTGTTTTTCAGTTATTGTTTCCTCATAGCAGCATCAGGCCAGATGTTTGTTTGAGTTACTGTTACTTTTGACTCTGTGAAAGAGACAGTAGCTAGCAGCCAAGGGGAAATACGAGATGGGTGTCCGCGGGGGTCGGGGGGGGGGTCAGTCAGTCACCTTCTTAACGGTCTATCCCTGTAAATAAAAGAAAAGTTTTGACTGCAAGTTTGCTTTTAATTTTTTTATAATCTGTACTTTAATTCTTATGTGAGTTCTAATTGGCTCCGTTAAGCATCTCGCAACTTTATGTTTAAAAAGCACTTTTACAGATAAAGTTTGATTTGATTTTTGCTCTTTACAAATCCATCTTTTATTGCCACAAAAAGGCAGAGTTTATTATCAAATGAAGTTTGTTTTTTAATTATTTTTAATCATTTTTATCTGGTTCTGTTTTAGGCCACAAACACTACCACAGAAGACCCAGATGTATGAAAAAAAAAAATCGTCATTAGATTAATTTCTTTTCATTTTCCCACCACTTTTCTCCTAAATTTGAATTCATTAGACTGTTTATTTCCTCACACAATCAACTTTTTGCAACAATCTAGCATGAATCCTTACATTAACCAGTTTACAGACCCAAGTTCACCGACTTGTCCTGCGGGAGGTCGTTCTTTTGTACAAAATAAACTATTCCTCGAAAAGCTATGGTGACAAAGTTAGTCCTTCTCATGTTTATTTGTAGTTCTAAAAATCTTATAACCTCAAAAGGTCCTTGTTCCAAACTTGAATCTTTTTGCTTACCTATTTTTTTTTTTCCTGTACGGCAGCAAAACAAATCTAACCTCACATGTGTCATGTGATGTGAGGATTTACTATATGCAAGTTAAATGATCCCAAAATATAGTTTGCATTTCTGAAAAAAAATTGATGAATGAAGTGTTGCTTGAAAGCTTTTATTTATTGCAGTTTTTTTTATTATTTGCCAATTTAGTATCTGCAAACTATAGTAGAAAAAGTTTTAAAAAAGTCTTCTGGACAGTTTAATTCTTGAACGAGACGTTTCAACTTCCATCCGGAAATCATTTTCAATCTGAATGAAATGGACTGAAAACTGGATCTATTTAAATCACAAAGTCAAAAGCAGAATAGATGTGGCAAATTATTTTAATAAATATTTTGTAAATATTGGTCCTGAGTTGGCATAAAAAATTAACGAAATTGACACCGTGCACTGTAAAAATGATATTGAAAGAAATCCATCTACCATGTTTCTCTCTCCAACAACTGAAAAAGAAGTAATAGATACTGTTAATAGGTGTAAAAGTAAATCATCAAGAGACTGTCATGACATTAGTATGAGATTAGTCAAACAGGTCATCAATAACATTGTCAAACCTCTCACACACATTTGTAACTTATCATTTCAATCTGGACAGTTTCCAAAAAAAATGAAAATGGCAAAAATAATTCCTATCTTCAAAAGTGAAGAGAAACATGATTTTACCAACTACAGACCAATTTCTCTGTTACCTCAATTCTCAAAAATACTGGAAAAACTGTTCAATACACGCCTGGAAAACTTTATACATAAACATCAAATTATCAACGAACGTCAATATGGATTTACGACAAAAAGAACTACCTCAATGGCTATACTCGATGCAACTGAGGAAATAACAAGTGCAATAGATTGTAAAAAATATGCAATTGGAATTTTTATAGATTTAAAGAAAGCTTTTGATACAATCAATCATGCAATACTACTTCAAAAATTACAAGAACACGGGAACAGGGGAATCGCTGGAGAATGGATACAAAGCTATTTAACGGAAAGAACGCAATATGTGCAAATAGGGTCTACTTCATCTGAGACTCTTAGTATTTCTTGTGGTGTTCCCCAAGGCTCCATCTTGGGACCAAAACTTTTTAATATCTACATAAACGATATTCTTATGGTATCACAGTCGCTAAAACTCATACTGTTTGCAGATGATACAAATATATTCTATAGCAGTCATAATTACAATGAACTTATCAGTACAGTCAATAAGGAGCTCAGCAAAATAAAGAAATGGATGGATATCAATAAATTATCTCTTAATCTGAACAAAACTAAAGTCATGTTCTTTGGAAATACAAAAACAAGCTCCAAACAACCAATTGTAATTGAAAATGTCCAAATTGAGACTGTAGACGAAGCAAAATTTTTGGGAATCATCATAGACAATAAACTGTCTTGGAAACCCCACGTCAGACATGTAAAAGCAAAAATATCTAAAAGTCTCTCTATAATAAATAAAATTAAACATCACCTTGATTTCAACTCCTTGCGCACATTGTATTGCTCGATGGTTCTTCCATATCTCACTTATGGTGTTGAAGTATAGGGGAATACCTATCAGACGACACTAACACCCTTAACTGTCTTACAGAAAAGAGCACTACGAATTATACATAAAGTTGGTTTTTTGGATCATACTCACAACCTTTTTGCACATTCTAAACTCTTAAAATTTTAAGACCTTTCTCAGTACTACTCAGCAATCACAATGTTTAAAGCATACCACAAACTACTGCCAAAAAATTTACAGTCTATTTAATTTGAATGAAAAATCACATAACCTGAGAGTAATAGGAGACTTTAAACTGCCCAAAGTGAGAACCACTTAAAAAAGCTTTTGCATGTCTGTACGTGGTGTAAAACTCTGGAATAGTCTAGAAAAATCCTACAAGCAATATCAAAATGTAAATACGTTCAAACTAAACTGTAAACATATGATTTGGTTACAGTATATGGAATGTCTAATGTAATTATATCACTGTCTTCTGTTGGAGTATATATATATTTTTTTTGTGTGTGTGTTTTTCTTTTGTTTTTTTTTTTTCCTTACTGTAGAACTTGCTTTTCTCTTGCTGTTGCTTCCTATTGTGTCGGTGTTGGTAACCAGGTCCGTATCCTTCCATTTAATTGTCTTAAGGTTGAAACAATATAAAATGAATTATTTATTGTAAATATGTATCATATGAGCACTGGGGGTGGGGTTAAATAAGTTTTCTTCCCCCCACTCCTTCTTGGACACTAGAAACTTTGATTTGTGCACTTGTTATACCTTCTTATTATTTCTATTGAGTTGCTGCACAAAATAATGTTTATGTTGATTTGAAAACATGCTACCCTGTCCAAGATAAAAAAAAAAAAAAAAAAAACCTGAGTAAAAGGTGAAAATATTGTAAGAAGGGCTCGACCAATGAGCCTGTGTGTTACCTATGATGGCCGTGAATGGCTCCTATTGTAGCCACAGACCAGTAAACGACCCTATTATAAAATGCTAAAAGCCTAGTGAATAGAAATTCCTGCTAACGAGAGGCTTGAAACTGGGTCACCAGGTGTCATCTTTAGTCCATGGCTTCAAAAGGCTGCTGTAAATACCGGGCAGAATGTATCTAACACCTCCACTCCGATTCAGTGAGGGACTCTCTTTCATCACAAAGATGGCTTTCTTCACCCCACTTTCAAACCTCTTTCACACACATTCCTTTCCCCATGTTTCTTCTCCACTCTGTGAGTTGAGCAGAAGATGGGGGATGATAAGAGTCTGTGCTTTCTCAGGTAGAGCAGGAGGTGAGCAATAGGCAAGCTTTCATACTTCCCAGGGCCTTTCATGTACTACACTGCATCCAAACAAAACAGACAGCTCTTCATACTTACCAGGCTTACGTACATGTGAGTTTTAATTTCTGTTGTTGTTAAGACTTTCCAAATCACTCAACAGACTTCAGAGCTCCCGGTCAATGAAACAGAAAAGAACTCTGAAGAATGTATGAATGCTACAAACACCTATTTGAGGACTGAATCGTGTCAAGAAGTTATCAGGTACAGATTTGTGTCCTCTATCAAACAGCTGAACTATCTTGTTTTCATAATAATATTACTTTTAATTTATAAGTACCTTTCAGAACTCTCAAGGTTGCTTTACAATAAAATACGTAAGATATGTATTTTGCATAAGATACGTAAGAGATCCTTTCTTGTCTTTTCCTGTTAAGTATCGTGGCTGTGGAAAAGTATATTGAGGAACCCTTGGCATCTGAACGTTATCGAGTTAACACCTCGATGGCCATGGTGTTCTCGGTCAATCATCTCTGGAACAACTTTTACATTTATGCTACTGGGGATCAAGTAAGTAATTTAGTTGGACAAAAAAAAGAGGAAATTACCTATTTTGATGCCACACTTTTTAACAAAAGATTTTCGAAATACATAAAATAACTTGTATATTTGGATTTCTTTTGATTAATCTTTTTAGAACTTGTTTTTTTTCCTGGAAATTTTTTTTATTGGTGAATTCAGAACTCACAAAATGCACAACGTTTTCAGTCCCCCGTTCATTAATCTTTTTAGAACTTCTTCCTATTTCAGCATTCCCCTTCAGGGGGCGCCACAGCAAGTCAGTTTCTTCCATCTAACTATATCTGCTGCATCTTCTTTGGTCACACCAACTATCTTCATGTCTTCCTTCACTGTATCCATGAACCTCCTCTTTGGTCTTCCTCTAGACCTCTTTCCTAATGGTTCCAAATTAAATTTTATTTGTAAAGTACTTTTACAACAAAAAGTTACAGAAAGTGCTGAACAGAAAAACTCAAACAGAATTAAAAATTTAGATCATTAAATAAAACACACACACACACACACACACACACACACACACACACACACACACACACACACACACACACACACACACACACACACACACACACACACACACACACACACACACACACACACACACACACACACCTGAACAGCTAGTTATGGTCTCTGTGTCAGACTTGGAATGAGGGAGGACCCAATTGTAGAACATAACTTAATAACTTTATTTTCTAACATGTAATTCAACACCAACAGTCAAAACAATCTGGCACAAGACAAGGGAAGACGCAGACTTTTATAACATGAGGAAGGGGAAAACACAGGAGGAAACAATCAGGGATGATTAGACAATCACACCTGGGGGAAACACATCAGGGCAGGAAGTAAAATTGCCTGAAACGAGAGGAGAGTAAGTGTTTCAAAATAAAACAGGAAGCAACACAAGACAACACAAGCGAGACATGGACCATAAAGTCCAAAAACAGAAGTTGACGAGACATGACACTTTGACTGAAATAAAAATAAACGTCTAAAATAAATAAATAAACATCCAAATCCAGCATCCTTCTTCCGATGTACTTTCTCTCCTCTGTACATCTCGGTCTGGCCTCTCTGACTTTAAAACCTCTAACATGTGCTGTTCCTCTGCTACCTCCATTTTTGTTTTCTGTGTTTTCCTCAGAGCCACTGTCTCTAGACCAAAGCTTTTTAAACTTGTTTTGTTTGTTTGTATCAGACCTTCTTGTCATTCAGTCAATGAATCTTTGTAAAATGTTAATTTAGCTTGGGTTTTTTTCTTTACCTTTGCTGTTTTTCTTTATAGGTTTTGGGAAACTCAAGTTACATCCATAATATCTCCAACCTGAATGTTTCAGTTCACCTGCCAAAGGAGACTTTATTTGGAAAAATAGTGTTTTCGACATTTTTTCTGACCAGCAGGGTGAGAAATGTCTTGTTTGTTATTTTGTAGGAGAGAATTTAAGTTTGTACGATGACTATTTCCAAAACTCTTCTGTGTATTGTTCCAAGCAAAATAGTGTGAATGTCAAGTTTTAAGAGACATTGCATCTTGTCGTCTGTAATTTAAATAATATCTTACCTAAATAATGAGCTATTCAGGCAAACATTCTGCCAGAAATAGCAAACAGATAAATTAATATAATGTCTTTTTCAGAATTTTTTCAACACCTCAGGACGCCTTTATAATAACAGGCTAATCGGTCTGAAAGTGCCAGGGAAGAACATTTCCGGGCTACAAGAACGGGTCAACATCACCATGTTTGACGTTAAACACTATAACGTAAGCTCAGTTTGATCACTTTTGTTCTGTAGAAGACCATAGCGAAAGTAATATAAGAAAAACAAGTCATGTGCACATTGAAAGAAAAAATGTAAAGGGTGTGCCAGCACATTTAAAGTTAGGGTTACACTTTATTTGTTTTTGTTTGTTTTTTTTCATTTTGAAAGAAAGAATTCAGATTCTTTTAGCTATGAATATAGGAGCTCTCAATAACCCCTGAGACACTAAACCACAGTTTTGGCTCCCTCATCAAGTACCTTATTTTCACGACCAAAAGGCGCACCGAATTAAAAGGCACAGTCCAAATTTTGCGTGATCTGTATTTAACACACACATAAGGCGCACCTGATGATAGGGCGCGGGTTTTATATACATATCCTCTGCTACGTAGGTCCGCCTTACAACAACACACACACAGACATGCGCGTGCACGCACACACACGTTCATATTTAAAAATAGATCGGGAGCAAAACTGAGTTTTTTAGCTTTATTTAAATATTAGTTACAGTCGTAACAGTAGTTACAGTCATAAAGTAATTTATCAAATCCATCCAAGTCCTCATCCTCCGTTTCAGAATCTAACAGCTGCTCTAAATCCAACAGAGCAGGTTCACTTTCCTCGCTGTCAGAGTCACTTTATGTACCGTGCGGCTCCTCGGAAATGATAACTGCTTATGGGAAAGCTCAGACAACAGTGCCTCCAGATACGTTAGCCCAAACATTTACAATGCACTGGCCAACTGTGGCGTAACTCGCCCGGCGCTGCCTTCCACCCTTCGTGAAGCTGTGGTCTCCTCTGTTCACCATCGCTGCTGGAGTCTTTCCTCCAAACTCTGGCCACATCACCTTATTACCGCGGAAACTCGGCTGCATCTTCTTCATCTGTCGCAGTTTGTTTTCCAGCTTCCTCCACTTACGAACCATCGACTCGTTCATTTAAAATTTTCTTGCGGCAGCTCAATTCCCATGTTCCTCCGCGTAGCTGATTGCCATCAGTTTAAACTGAGCTTCATAAGCGTGTCTCTTTTCCATTTTCAGTGTTGTTAAAACAGCAATGTTCTGCATAAAGCACATACCTGTTCTTTTATACACAATCCACGCCCACATTTCCCCCTTTAACGTTCTCATGTTCTCAACTGCGTCCACCTCATGGTTCTCTAATACGTCCGCAAATCCCAAATCAGACAGGGTGCACTGCACGATAGGGCGCACCTCTCATTTTGAAGAAAATTTGAGACTTTTAGGTGCGCCTTATGCTCGTGAAAAAACACAACGGCAATTTAATCTCAACGTCCCACCGTGGCACCTGGGGTTCCGGCGGTCTTCCATCCAAGTACTGCCAAGGCACAGCATGCTTAGCTTCTGAAGTCTGACGGGATCAGGCACTGACAGGCTGGAATGGCCACTAAGCTTGTATATGAGTGGATGAGATGAGATAAATAACTGGTACAATTTTTAATTTGCACAAGTGATTAGGCATTATTGTGACTGACTCCTGTTTTTATTAGTCTGTTTCTTGTTTGTGTTTGATTGGGGGGTTTTTTTCGTTGGTTTTTGTGGACATTGCTGAACATTTTGAGTGCTTTCTGTTACAGGTATGTTTCGAGTGTGTGTCTCTAAAATATTCATCTCAGGGTGAGTGTTAAAATTCTCAAATTGTGAACTGGTTTGAATAAATGTATTTAGATATAAAGTTTTTTTGAAGAAGGTAGGAAGTTGTGCACCTGTAGCAAACTCATTCATACACAGGGAGAGCATGTCAAATACATAAAGAACAGCTAGTGTTCAAATTCAAAGTCTAAAAGCAACAAGCTTATCACTGTGAGGTGCAGTGCTAGACGTTCTGCTGACATACAGACTTGGCGTTGTAGCACAGTAGATAGATCTGAACGATCTGACGTCATCAAATGAATAATTCATATTTTTTGTGTCTTGACTGTCCAGCATTCAACACTGAAGGCTGTGAGACCATTCAGGATGCTGGTCGCATCACCTGTTCTTGCGACCATCTTTCATTCTTTGGATTATTTTTGGTAAGATTGCTTGTTTTATTCGCTTTTACTCATAGATGTATAAAAATTGTATTCATTGGACTGTCCAGTGAAGCCGGAAATTCATTGGACTGTCCAGTGAAGCCGGAAAATCCTCTGAGGGTCTTTTAGTATGGGCCTGGGGACATTATCTATATGTCAGCTTGTAAGTGGAAGGGTGCACATTCTTCTGATCTCACAAAACACAGAAAATATGATTTCCAAAAAACCTCCAGTGCACCAGATACCGCATGTTAAAATATCCAATAGGATGTTGACAATTTTTTCTAAGTTGCTGCCATGCAGTGACTCGGGTGAATATTGAAGGAAGTATTCTCTTTCAAAGTAGTAATTTAACATTATGTTTCAAAGTTGTTACCAACCTCCCATAATGAGCATGACACACTGCTGGGGATTTCTAATGGTTTGGTTCAATCTCCAGTCATGTTCACCAATTTGGGGTTTATTGACAATATCAGTTTTACGCAGGCTCTGCTGAAGACTCATCTTGTATAGACAAGTTACATTTGTCATATTTGTTTGGTTTTTCTGGTAATCATTTTTGTAGACACCGCACAAGAATCCACAAATCGTTCAGTTAAGTTGGAAATATTTATTGTGATTGTAAAATGATTCACCTGCAGAAACAGTTCATTCCTCTTCATCTTCTAAACCACTTATTCCTAATAGTGTACCGGGGGCTCGGGAGCCAAGGGTGCCGGAAGCAATTCTAACGAAAAACAGGTGAGAAGCAGAGCACACCCTGAGCAGGTTGCCAGCAGGGCCAAGTTTGGACAACCAGTCACACAAACACTCATGCCTGGGGTCAATTTAATCAACCTACCATGTTTTTAGAGGACGGGAGGAGACTTGGTACCTGGATTGAACCCACACGTACGTGGGGTACCAAGTGAACTCCATGCAGATACCCAAGTGATTGAAGCCGTACCCCATCCTTGGACTCGAACCCCCAATCTCTTATTGTGAGGCCACTGTGCTCAACAATGCACAAACGTGCACACTGCGGGGACAGCTACTCAACCAACATAGACAACATTTAGTTTTTGATTGTTTTGTCGTATAGTCACATAAAAGAAGACTTTTTGGAAGGAACAATGCAGTTGTGTATTTAAGAACTATGCAAGATGGAAACAAAAGTTCATCTGTCTCTTATTCCTAGAAATCTGAGGTCACTTATTTTGTCTAATCATGGACTCAAAAGACCATATAATGTAACCATTTTGCATTTCTCCAGAGTTCAATCTTTTTGTTGTAATGCTAATTTGATCTTTTTTCATTTTTAATTTTTACTCACTCTATTCATCCCTCACCGGGGAAATTGTGTGCTGCGCTCCTACACCGCAGCAGGCTGCCGGTGTCGATGGTGAAAAAAAACAGTGAGTTAGGTGTCTTCTCCAAGGACCCTAGACGTGCACACAGTGGGATGCGCACGCGCAAAATTCCATTTAGCTTCCGGTCCGCGGGTGAACGCTCTAACCACTGAGCCACCACCTCCCCCATTTCAATCCCCCTATTGTACTGTATAGTAGTGATTGACCACTGGACTTGGAGTTTCTATTGGTTCAGTGTTGTTTTCGTCAACAATGACGAAAACGAAATGATTTTGTTGATGAAGCATTTTTTTTATGACGATGGTGTAACAATAACATATTTTGTTATTGCAAAATTTTGGTGACGAAAATGTGATGAGGCGTTTGCAAGTTTCTGCTGACGAGACGAAAACGTAACGAAATAGGCGGCAGACCTTCACATTTCTGTCTGAGAAAAGAAACAACACAGCGGCTGCATCTGTCTCTCACGGCTGCATGGCCCCACAATGCTGCACGTTCACACCGTCTACACAACACACCTGCAGCCATGGGGAAGTCACACACCATGGTGAAAACAGCAACAAAGAAGCTTGGTGGTCAGAAACTTAAAGTTTTCCAGATATTTTGCGCAAACATCATGCTAAGTTCAAGCCAAAGCTAGCTTGTCAGCGCTGCTAACTTCCTAGTTAGTTTAGTTGTGCTAACGACTGCTTTAAATGTATTCCAAGGTGTTTAAAAGGTGTCAATTTTAAGTATGGATAAATTACAACGTTCCTCACTCACTGAAGAATTTGTATTTATTTTTACGTTGCTTTACAATGTTTGATGTTTTGCGCAAGTTAAAGCTCAGGAGAGTTTTTTTTTTTTTTTTAATAAATAACCTGCATCATTCTTCGTAATAAAGACATGAGTGTTAAAGTAAGAATTTTTTTTTTTTTTTTACACTAAAACTAGACTTAAAACGTTCTAAGTATTCCCTGATGAAAACTAGACGAAAACTATTTTGGGTTTTCTTTGACTAAAACGTGACTAAAACAAAAATATAAAGAGATGACTAAAATGTGACTAAAACTTAAATTAATAATCGTCCAAACACGAAGACTAAAACGAAAACTTAGATGGCTGCCAAAAACAACAATGTATTGGTTTGGTCAACAAAAACAATTAGTTTCTGGGGGTTTGTTTAACCATGATTTTTTTCATTATTTTTTTCTTTTATTTTTGATGTTGATTCTGATAAAACCTCATTCACCTGGAGGAACAGGTAATTCGGCATGATGGAACAAAAGCGTTAGTTTCTGGTTTTCTTTTTGTGTTTCAGTTTGTTTTATTTGATGAAGAATGACTATTTAAAACTCAATTTTTTTGTTACAATGTCTTGTTTTGGACTCTACAGACAACACCAAAAAGCTCCCAGGTGGGTTTGATTTATTGATTCTGATACTAAAATTAAATTGCAAAATTAGTTCTCGTGTTGAAACCTATTGAAAAAGTTTTCTTTTTTATGCAATTTTGTTTTGTTTCTTTTATCTCAGGTCTCTTCAACGACTAATGGTGTCTCACTGGTGAGAATTGAAGAAATTACTTCATTTCAAAGTTGTTACCAACCTTTGTATAGTGAGTGTAAAACACTAGTCCTGGGGATTTCTAATGGTTTGGTTAAATGTCTGTTCCCATGTACTGATTTGTAATTTATTGATAATGTCATAATTTTGCAGCAATTGCTGTAAAATCAATACGTTTAACCATGTTTTTTTTTCATTATTTTTTTCTTTTATTTTTTATGTTGATTCTTTTAAAACCTTATACACCTGGAGGAACAGGTAGTTCGGCATGATGGAACAAAAGCGTTAGTTTCTGGTTTTCTTTTTGTGTTTCAGTTTGTTTTATATGATGAAGAATGACTATTTAAAACTCTATTTCTTTGTTATCATGTCTTGTTTTGGACTCTACAGACAACACCAAAAAGCTCCCAGGTGGGTTTCATTTATTGATTCTGATACTAAAATTAAATTGCAAAATTAGTTCTCCTATTGAAACCTATTGAAAAGGTTTATTTTTTATACAATTTTGTTTTGTTTCTTTTATTTCAGGTCTCGTCAACTACTAACGGTGTCTCACAGGTGAGAATTGAAGAAATTACTTAATTTCAAAGTTATTACCAACCTTTGTGTGGCGAGTGTAAAACGCTGGTCCTGGGGATTTCTAATGGTTTGGTTAAATGTCTGTTCCTATGTACTGATTTGTAATTTTATTGATCATATCATAATTTTGCAGCGATTGCTGTAAAATCAATACGTTTAACCATGATTTTTTTCATTATTTTTTTCTTTTATTTTTGATGTTGATTCTGATAAAACCTTATTCACCTGGAGGAACAGGTAGTTCGGCATGATGGAACAAAAGCGTTAGTTTCTGGTTTACTTTTTGTGTTTCAGTTTGTTTTATTTGATGAAGAATGACTATTTAAAACTCTATTTTTTTGTTGCCTTGTCTTATTTTGGACTCTACAGACAACACCAAAAAGCTCCCAGATGGGTTTGAAATATTGATTCTAATACTCCAATTGTGGACTCAACAGAATATATACTTTAACCGTGTTGAATTTTTCCAGAGTTCAAGTTTTTTGTTGTAATGCAAAATTATCGAACGAGTGTACTGTATAATGGAGATTAGCCACTGGACTTGGGACTGGTTTCTTATTTGATGATGAATTACTATTTAAAACTCTATTTTATTATTTTTTGGTTGTTTTTTTTTTTTTTTGTTGCCATATCTTGTTTTCGGCCAAGTGGGTTTGAAAGTATTGATTCTAATGCTAAAGTTTAACTGCGAAAAGAGTTTTCCTCAATATTGAAAACCATTTTCTTAATAACTTCTGTCTTCTAGTTTGTTAATCAACTTTTTTAAAAACTTTTTTTGATATAACCAGAAAAACATTTACAGTAGTTCTTTTGGTGAAAAATATTGTGAATCTTTGTCTTTAATCTGTCTTTATTCTATTTTTTTCCGCTTGTTGTTTTAGTCGTCACTGACTTGCCAGCAAGGTGAAGAGGTATGTCAAATTATATATTTATTATGCCATTTTTGACTTTTTAAAAATATGTTGTCATTTATTAGCTTTTTACTAATCACATATGTATTACAGAGTTTTTATTGTCCTTTAGGTTATCTGTAAAGTACATGTTACATATAATTCTCTATTTTCCACTCATTTTTGATTCTTTGGCAGATTCTTTCAGAAAAATTCACAACAAGTGAGATTCATATGTCTTTGGGTTAGCTGTGCTGTACATCTGCCAACAGTCTTCATTTGTAATTTATTGTTTTAATGTCACTACTGTATGTCACTGCTCTACAGTGACCTAGTGAGGGCTGTAAAAAGACAAGAAAGGTATACACAAGTTGTTTAAATTGAGGGAATTCTTTTTATTTTCCCCACAAAAGAGAACATGTGCTGCAGCAAACTCACACTTCAGTTTCTTTGTGTATGTTAAGTCAGTTATGGCAGTGGTCAAAAACAAAATTGTTTAATCTTATAACAAGGCATCTTGCCCCAGTTCAGAATTGAGCAGAGAGCAGCAAGAGGTCAGAAACAGACCACATTAATTTGTAAAAGGATTTTTTTAGTAAATTAAAAACAAATCTAAAACTGTCTTCAGGTTGGCAAATGTAGTGCCTTCATGTGTTGGGATATTTTGGTTTCCACACGTTATATTATATGTGAAGATGCCAGAGTGGAACCAATCACTGGACTCTAAACAAAAAACATAACTAAGGGTGTCCTCAGCACTGGAAAGGGAAAAGAAAAAAAAGAAGCAGTTCACAAAACTGAAAAGGCAAAGCATATTCCAGAGGGTGCTCGGAAAGAGCCAGACAATCATACAGGGAGGCAAATAATATAAAGACCAGGTGAGGTAACATGGGGGAAAACAACCTTTTAAAGACAGTGGGGATTAGGGTGTCCAGGTGTGCCGAGGCCACATGTGGAGTGAATCAGGATGTGAACTGGGAAAAGAGGAAGGTAGGTCCAGGGCTCAACAACAGCAATAGCAACCAGAATCATAGCCTGTTAGGTTCACGAGTGCATGCAGACATGCAAAAACTTTATTTTGAGGTCAAAGCCAGGGAGTTGAAAAGTATTATTTATCCAGTGTTTTTTGTGACATTCTGGATACGTTTTTATTAGTAGGCTAAATTTACAATTTACAGTAAAATTATCATGTTTAATGAATTCTACTTATGTGGCGCGTTACCACATACATTAGTATTCAAAACGTTTTACAGAGTGGCTCAAATTTACTCATCCACACACACATTCTTACCTGATGGGAGAAGCTGATATGCAAGGTGCAAACTACCGTCAGGAGCAATTTGGGGTTCAATGTCTCTCCAGTTAAAAGATGCTCACTCTACTCACTAAGCCAATCTTTCTCACCTGATTGTTGAATGGTCCAGGGTGGCAAAAAGGGTCCAGGACGGCTGTGTTAAATAATAAATTACTTTCCAGTTATAGCAGACTTTTTCTGTTTACGCACAGAAGCTTTTCTTCATGTTTTTATGTAAAAAAATTACAAAGAGACAAAAAGGTCATTTTATCAGACAATATAAATAATATTTTCTGTATTCTTCTGTATATTTTACAGAAATCCATTGTCAAAGGCTGTTTGGAAGCTCTTAGTATGGCTTCAGAAAGAGGAGATCTTGAAGAAATCACCAAGTAATTGTTCAGTGTTGAACATAAAACACGAGCATGCTGTGTTATAAATAATCATCATACTAATTTGTCTTTGCTCCTTTTATAAAAGACAAATTGAGTGTTTGGAAACTGCATTGGAGGAACATAGCGGGTCTTCAATTTCTTGTGAAGGCACTATAAAGTTTATTGCCAAGGTGTTCAACATTACTTCTTCTGATGATGGCTTCACAATCTATGCAAGTGAGACTGAGGTGAGTTATAATGTATTAATACAGAGACACCTGATTAAATGAATTTCACACACCCCTGTTTCATTCAAGATAAGAAGAGCCTGTAATTGAGGCTTTGCATGACCAGAAACGATACTTCAGACTATGTACAAGTATTGTCAGGTTTTTTTTTTTCACACCATAAAAATGACCTCCACTAGATAAAACCAGAGCACAGTCTCTTTACTTGCACACAAAATTAGGATATAGCTAATACCAAATGTTTGCTCAAAGTTAGTGGATTGAGCTAACATTTGATTTGAAAAATGCTGAGTTAGTTTGTTACCAATGCTGGTTTATGTTGATATTGTTCCAGTAATGGTGTTTGCTTTTTTTTTTCTGTACAGTGATCGCACAAGCAAACAGTTTGGTAATTTCACCAAATGAAAATGGCAGAATGAGAAAAAAAGGACTGTTTTACAGAATTGATCTAAAAATGATAATACCTGTCATCCCTCTGTTTACCCACCTTAATACCTGTACCTCTTTTTAACAGAGAGCGGGGATGGTTGCCATACTCTTTATTTAAATTAGATTCCTAGAGTAAATGAGTAGAACGCAATGTACATATTTATAGCTTAATCTGTCAGGTATAATTTAATATTCCTAGATCTGGCAGAATCCATTCTATTCAAAAGATATGAGCTGGCAAATACAACTTGCGTAGATATGTCAACCAATCTCATAGCATGGGGTTTCTCTGTGTACACAAGCCTCACACACAGACAAACACACACATAAAAATGAACATTTAGGCTTAAGATAGAAGTAAATCTAAAGCAATGTTGGCTTTTTTATCCAAGAATTTTAGTTTTTTTTGTATATTCCAGAGGTTGCAAAGGGGTAGTACCAGTTGTGACCACATGGGTAAACAGTAAGATGAAGGAGCAATAGTATTGTTAGCGGAATGTGTCGTCATCAAGGGCAAAGGCTTCTGAAATTGCTGACATGAAAATTTTAGCTTAAACCTTGCTTTAGTTTTACGGTAACATCAGTATTTAAGCTCAATATTACATTTATATTTTTCAACCATTTTCCAATTCTTTTGTTTTTTAGTATTTTGGCATAACTTGGTAGCTGCCAGGCATAAAGCAGCAGTTTGTCTAAGACATCATATTTCTAGTTGCATGTAGTTTTTCTTCCAATCAGTCTACTAATGCATTAGCTTTGCTGCCATAATCCAGTATGTTTTCATCTAATCTTGTTGAAAAAATATTCATTAATATGCACTGTTCCTATTAAATTCAAGTACAAATAATAATGGTTCAGTAACAAGACAAAACAATAAATCAAACAGTTTGGAATTTCTACTTTTTAAAAATTTGATTACTAGTTCTTGTCTATGTAAACCATTTTTGGTATTGTCTTGTGGCAACATAATTCCTTAAGCGTCGTTTTACTATGTTGTTGTGTTCCACTTTTTGAAATGCTAATACTTTCCCACCAACTATTATTTCATAGTGGTAAAAGTCAGTTTGGGAAAGAAAACCGAGGAAAGTTTATAAACTGATCAGATGACTCTTTAAATTAAGCATTTTGATTTATAAGTAATTGTCTAGTGTTACATTTCTCTTCTTCTTCTTTTTTTTTTTCTCACTGATCTAGATCTCGGCTGACCCTAACATTCCCAACCTGAAAGTTAAGACTTGTTTGCATAAGAAGTTGTTGACTGGAGAGACTCCCATAAGTATTTTCTCCATGATTTCCCTACCAAGTACGGTACGAGTAAACACTTTATGGTGAAATATTTGTTTTTCTGTTGCACTAAGAAGAGAAAATAATATGTGGCTGTGGAGAACTATGGTCATCCTCCCACACTGTAGTCTGTTCTGTTGTCTTCCGTATATCCGTGGCCTGGTCGCGGAGCAACAGCTTCAGACGGCATACCCAGGCTTTCCTCACGCCGGCTACATCTTCCAGCTCACCCGTGAGGATCTGAGGTGTTCCCTAGCCAGCTGTGAGACATAATTTCTCAAGTGGATTCATGGCCTACCTGTGCATCTCCTCCCGGTAGGAAATGCCCAAAACTCCTCACCAGCAGGGCAGACGAGACGCATCCTAACTAGATGCCCGATCCACCTCATCTTGACCCAGAGGAGCAACATCTAAGCTCCTCCCAGATGGCAGAGCTCCTTACTCGATCTCGGAGTGAGATTCCGGCCATCTGGCGGATGAAGGTCATTTTGGCCGTTTGTATCTGCGATCTCGTTCATTCGGTCACCACCCACATCTGGTGACCACAGAGAAAGTGGGAACGTAGATCGACTCATAAATTGAGAGCTTTTCGACTCAACTCTTTCTTTACCACGACGGACTGATGCAGCTTCCTGATGATTGCGGATGCCGACCAATCTGTCTGCCAATCTTCCACTCCATCCTTCTCCCACTCATAAACAAGACCCCAAAACACTTATACTCCTCCACTTGGGGCAGGACCCTGTCGCTGACCCGCAGGGGGCATTCCACCCTTTTCCGAGCAAGGACCATGGTCTTGGATTTGGAGGCGCTTGTTCCCATCCCGGCCACTTTAGACTTGACAGCAAATTGGTCCAGCGAGAGCTGGAGATCATGGTCTGACAACGCCATAAGGACCACATCATCCGCGAAAAGCAGAAATCTGATCCTGAGGTCACCAAACCGGATCCTTTCAACGCTTTGGCTGTGCCGAGGTGTTCTGTCCATGAAGATAATGAACAAAATCGGCAACAAAGGGCGGCCTTGGGGGATTCCAACTTTCACTAGAAATGGAATCAACATACTGCCAGCAATGCAAACCAAGTTCAGGCACCGGTCTTACAGAGACCATGACAAGGGCTTCGAGACTCCATATTTCCACAGAAATTGCCGAGGGACACGGTTGAATAATTGTTCATGTGCTTGTTTTTTATTCAGTAGATGTGACCAAACTGAAACTCAAATAAAATAATTATATTTGTTCCTGCAGATCAAACCAGATCTGGCTGAAGGCAGATTAATTGGTCTACAGCTGGCCGGGCAAAAGGTTTCAGGACTCAGCAAAGCAGAACGCATCAACATAACGATAAATAACATTACAGATGTAAGTCTGGATCGTGACTCCTTCAGCCTCACTTTATATCTTAATTTCTAAAAAATTGTGTTAAAATATTGAATGACATATACAGTATATTATAATAAGATAAATTGGTATTTTTTTGTAGGATTCTTATTTCTGTTTTTTTACTTTTATTTTAACTATTGGCACAAGTTTTTTGGAACCAGAATCAGAATTTTTTTTTTTTAACCAGAAGTGCAGAGAAAAAATGATTATACCAAGTTCGTCCACATTTTGGTTAAAACACATTTTAAACTTAATTTAAATTTGAGTCATAGATGCATTTGTATAAAAAAATTGAACTTTCTGTTTGTTTTTTTTAAAACACGTTAAAAGTACTATTTACGACAAGCAGCTTTTTGTTTTTTAAAACATACCTTTGATTAGTCTTTTTTGGCCCGATAACAAAACTCAAACTGTCCATGCAAAAAATTGAGCGGTGGCCTTGATTGTGCACATTGGTGTTTACCACATTTGTACGGTTCCAAAAACAATATCTGTCATTCATTTTTCATTTCCGAGCTTCTGATTTTCATCACAATTTTTTTGTACAAGGGATTTCCACTGAGTGGTTAATGTTTATATGTAGATTACAGTAGAATGTTTTTAAGGAAGAAAAAAACGTGTAAAATGTGAAAACTCTTTAGTCTCGGTAAAAATTTTAACACAATAATGTGTTCAATCTTAAGCCAAGGTTACTTTAAAAAAAGAAAAAAAGTTGTGTTGTGTTTTAATTTCTGTGTAAATTTACATTGTAGCTGATAAAAAAAAAGTGTAATAATTTGTTGCAGAAACGGTTCGAACCTCGGTGTGTGTTCCTAAACAAGACAAATGGTGGGTAAAAATGATCGACAGTTTACAAACTAATATTTTTTGTAACATATTCATTTTTATGTCTGTCCAGTAGGTTGATCTTAGTCATTTCTAACAAAAATAAAGAAATTGTGTTTTTGTGTGTGTCCTGGCCTTGCTAAGCAATGTGGTCTTCCATGCATTGACTCAGCTATACAGGTAGTAAAACAAGCTCCCATTCGTCTCTGGAGAAACAGAACCTTGACTCTTAGGTTTTTGACAAGAGAAGTGCAAAAAGATAATGTCATCCTGCGCTTCAACAAATAAAAGACAACTCAAAATGGCTCTTGTCTAGCATGCATAATCACGACTTCCGGGTAAACAGTTGTAGTACTCAAATCCACCAACTAAACTAATCCAGATTACAGTAAAGAAAATAACTACTAAGTGGGCTTAGTAACTAAGAATTTTAATCCAATCTCACACAAAAAAGAACTTATCAAACTTAACAGGTTATAATACATTGTGTCTGATTTTTCTAGGATTCCGCTCTGAGGGCATAGAGACCATTTGGGAACCTGGTTGGAGTAATGTCATCTGCTCAAGTGACCATCTGACTTTCTTTGGAATACTCTTGGTAGGACTGAAAGCTTCAATTATAATTTTTGAAGGTCCTGAGTAATTATGGGATAATGTTTTTTCTTTTTTTCACAGGGTATTTACTTTTTGTAACTAACTTTAATTTCTAACTGTTCCACTGGTAGAAAAAGTCAATTTTTGCAAAAAAAAAAAAAAAAAGAAACTGTTGGTAGTTGGAATTTACACATGTTCAAATTGTCATATTTTTGCATTTTTATCTTTGAATCTAATTAGCCACAAACTTTTTGTCTCTGAATCAAGCTGAAATAAAAAACATGTTTTGTGGTTGCAGAAGATGTGCAATAAGTCGAACGTTTTTGGTTCATTTCAAGTATATTTGACAGAACCTGTCATTATGAAAAGTCAGAAACATTGCTTTGGAAAACAAAGCAATGTTTCTGACTTTTTTGGGAGTTTCTATTATGCTTGCCATCATGCTGTTCCAACATCAAGACTTACCTGACGTGGCTTTCTGTTTCAGTCGTTTGAGAAATTCGCAAAATCTCCTGTCCAGCATTCAGATTTCATTCAAACACCATGTTGTTCTTGGATGTGTAGTTTATTACACATTTTGTCAAAAGAAGAAAGTGTTTTTGTTTCAGCAATGTGCTCCTTTTGCCAACACAGCTTCAAACTATTTTATTGTGAATCGTACATAGTCCCAAACAGGGGTGGGACAACATGAGGATCGAGATGAAGGGGAAATTCACTGTGAAAGTTGGAATAAAAATACAACATATTAGCTTATAAGATTTTTTGGGGGTGCCAATATCACATTTCTCAGAAAACAAAAACTACAAACATTATCTGTTTATGCGATGAGATACAAATTAGTTCCCCACAAAACCAAAATGCACCATCCATAATTTGTATTTTTAATAAATACAGGACAAAAAATTGGCAAAGAAGTACTATATTAGTCAACAAATAATTTATGAGGAAGAAAATACTTTACACCTTGTTTTATTTGTTTGTTTGTTTGTTTTTTAATTTTGCAGAGGTCTGTTCATATACCAGAAAAGGACCAGGAAATTCTAAAATACATCAGCCTCATTGGCTGTGGTATTTCTCTAGTTTCCTCTATCATCACCCTTGGAATCTTCATCACAAATAAGTAATGTATTCCTTAATTAAACATCTTTCCTTCTCTGTTTTCTCTTTATATTTTTCAGCTTTTCCCTACAGGAGCAAATTTTACCTGTCAAAAAATGATGAATCTGTACCAAGTGTATCTTATGTTTTCTGCTCCACAGACAAATCAGAGCAGATGCCTCAAAGAAGATCCAAATTAGTCTTGTAGTCGCCCTGATCCTCCTTAATGTTCACTTCATGTCCACTGAGCAAGTGGCGAACATCTCGTCCCCGGGACTCTGTCTCTATGTGGCTGTTGCTCTCCATTACTTCCTGTTGGCCACATTCACCTGGATGGCTTTGGTGGGGTTCAACTTCTATCTGCTCCTGGTCAAAGTCTTCAACATCTACATCAGGAGATACATGCTGAAAATTAGTGTGCTGGGCTGGGGTAAGTAGCAATACATAAATATATTATGAAGTCGATATTTAACAAATGATCTCATTGGTGTAACTCTAAAACAG
Organism: Neostethus bicornis; assembly: GCA_902685375.1. Taxonomy (NCBI): domain Eukaryota; kingdom Metazoa; phylum Chordata; class Actinopteri; order Atheriniformes; family Phallostethidae; genus Neostethus; species Neostethus bicornis. The sequence goes on from LR738543.1 coordinate 5,551,578, forward strand.
ACATAAGAATAAAAACGTTTTTGGCAGAAATTGGTTCCAATTTAAAAACAATACAGGCCAACATATGGAGGACTTTTTCATTCCAAAAGTCTGCTTATATTCTGTTGTGAGGTTATGCAGAACAAGGACTTTCATGTTTTCATCATACATTTGATTTAACTCGCTAATAGATCGTGTAATGGTATATATGAATATGGAATGATCTCCTTTCATCAGTCCTTTCAGGCATTTATTTGTCATAGTGTTATCCTCCAGAGTGGAGTGTAGGATAACACTTTAGGCCCCTCCACTCCCCTCTGGAGGGGAGGGGAGTGGAGGGGCCTAAACAAAATTTGTTTAGGCCGATAACAACTTTTTTGTTATCGGCCTAAAAAAGGGCCGATAACAAAAAAGGCCCTTTTTTATGCCCTTTTTTGTTATCGGGCCAAAAAAGGGCCTAAAAATTCCTCTCATTTTTATTATTTAATTTTTTATATAATAACTAAAAATCCGCTCGGCCAACCAAGTTTCATCATAACTTAAATTCTGGTAACTAAGTCAATTTTATATTACTGTAAACATATTGAATTACTACTAATTGTAAGTGTGAACATTATTTAAATTTAAATGCATGGAGATATTTTTTTGTTGTATTTTCTCTCTTGCATTTGTAGAAGTTTATGGGTTGTTTCCAGGGATGGGATATCCCAATTTTGTTAATTAAGCTTGTTTGTGTACATGAGAAGAAAATCACGTTCTTACTCAACCTGGTGTTTCAGGTGTTCCTCTTGTCATTGTGTCAGTAGTACTGATCATAGACAAAGAAGCATACGGTCGTGTTTCTTTGGACATAACAAACGTGAACAGCACAGACATGTAAGATGAGAAAAGTTTCCAAACTCCTCATTGATTAACTTTGTGCTTTTTAAATATTTACTTGCACATTAAATAAAACCTATTCATCTATGTTTTTCTTTTTTGCAGATGCTATATAACCAATGAGACGGTGAAATGGGTGACCACAGTTGGAGTGTTTTGTCTGATGTTTGTTTTCAATCTAATCATGTTTGTGGTTATAACCAAACTCATTTTGTCCAATCAGCCTGGCAGAGCGGTAATAATCAATTCCGTTTAAGCCTAATCAATCTGCAACAATTTACTATGGTTTTTTTCCGTAACTTTGGTGCATTTCCTCCCGACATTATTACGATTCACACAAACTTTAGTTTGCAAATTTCAACTTTTTTTGGGGCATTTTCAATAGCTTGTACACGTTTCTCTGTTATTTGATTCAAACTTTTACTAATGTCTGTTAGTCCAAATTATTAATTAATTAATCAGGACTATTCAGCTTAATCTTGTCATGCGTCAAAGACATTCACCTAATTACGTTCATTAGTTTACAGTCATTTTAAAACTTTAAAAATTGAAATAGAACCGTTAGGAGACCAGACCTGAAAGAAAACAAAGTTGGACACTTCTTGTCACAGTAATAAAGAAAAAGTGTTATTTACATATTCCTATCTAAAGCAACACTGTTTACTTTCTTCCGTTATATTTTGTGTATATTTTGTACATAATATAATAAAAGAAGTAATTATTTACCATCACGACTATTAACTAATCTAATAAAAAAGACGAGACGTGGCAAAAAATATGAAACAGTTCGTCATTGGTATCGTATTCTTAAAGGCCAAATATTGTTCATTCGTTAGGGGGATAGCTTTTATTTCGTATAGTCTTGCCCAGTGGGCCTGTTTGAGTCCATAAATATAGTGTAACATGTTAGAATAGCTAGCCTGGTTCATTTAAATTCTTAATTTGCTACATTTACACACACAGACACAAAAAAGAGAAATTTCTTTTTTTTTCTTTTTTTTTTTTTTTATTGCTTATATTGATGTCAAAAAACTTGAACAGGAGATTTGGCAAATTAACCAACTGTGCATAATTGAAACAAAAAAAAACCTTTTAGTTATATTTTTGATGTGTGAATAATGTTCGAACATGGTACAAAGCATGTTTGAACCCTTCTTTAAAAATTCTATTGGTGTTGATTGGCAGTTTTCTTGGTGTTTTTATTTTCAGCGGATCGATCACAAACAAGCCAAACAAAACCTTTGCACCCTGCTGTCAATGATGGTTCTCCTCGGCATCACCTGGGGTCTGGTATTCTTCTCTTTCGGCTACATGACCATTCCTGGTCTCTACATGTTCTCCATCACAAACTCACTGCAAGGTGTTTACACATGATTATTTTTAAGCAGTTGTGATGAATATACACATCAGCATAACATAAAATCAATAAAACCAATGCACACAAATAAAGTGTTTTGCATGCCAAAGAAATTTTCTTCTTCTTCTTTCGGCATTTCCCTTCAGGGGTCACCACAGCAAGTCAGTTTCTTCCATCTAACCCTATCTGCTGAATCCTCCTCTGTCACGTCCGCTATCTTCATGTCTTCCTTCACTGTATCCATGAACCTCCTCTTTGGTCTCTCTCTAGACATCTTTCCTGGTGGTTCCAAATCCATCATCCTTCTTCCAATTTAACCTGGTGTTGCTATATTATCAGTTTCAACCTCAACTCTTTATTGTGAAGAATTACTTAACTTTTCCTTTTCTTTCCACAGGATTCTTCATCTTCCTGTACTTTGTGCTGGCCTGGAAAAAGACTAGAAAGTTTATTCCTGCAATACCAGCTCCTTCAAAGAGCACTTCCACTTCAGCCTTTTAGTCCTAAAAAACAATTCAAGCAGCATATTTTTCTTAATTTTTTGTTGTAAATTGTACATAAAATGTATTTAATAATTATAGATTATTATTTACAATGAACAACTGTAAACAATGCTCAGTTATGGATTTAGAAACCAATTAATTTCTTTACAATACTGTACAGTTTTTTTTTGGGAGGAGGGGGTTAAAAAAGGAAAAGCACTACATAAATTTGAGTTACTTTGAATTTTAGTTTTTGAATTGCTGTTTGAACTGCTGTTGTGATTGGCTCAGGTTTCTAGGTGACAAATGGATGAGGTGAAAAAAACAGGTATTGAGGCAAACTTAGAGTTGAAAAATATGTACATAAGTACATTCTAAACAAATCCGTGTAGTCCCTCATTCATCCAGGAGTGATCCATAGTAGAAAAAGTTTCAAAAAAGTCTTCTGGACAGTTTAATTCTTCAACGAGACGTTTCGACTTCCATCCGGAAATCATTTTCAATCTGAATGAAATGGACTGGAACCTGGATCCATTTATACTAACCTGAGTAACAGGTAAAAAAAGTGTAAGAAGGGCTCGACCAATGAGAATGTTCCTTACGACCATCTTAAGGAACATTCTCATTGGTCGAGCCCTTCTTACACTTTTTTTACCTGTTACTCAGGTTAGTATAAATGGATCCAGGTTCCAGTCCATTTCATTCAGATTGAAAATGATTTCCGGATGGAAGTCGAAACGTCTCGTTGAAGAATTAAACTGTCCAGAAGACTTTTTTGAAACTTTTTCTACTATACATTCTAAACAACAAATTTGGTGAGTATGGGTTAAACTATTACTAACAGAGCAAACACTGCCAATTTGAAAGTGCTTGACCGAAAAACCTGGCCCCTACTAGGTGATTGGTAAACTTCACACAGGCACTTCACTGCTTCTGGTTTCAATAGGTCTATTTACCACCCAGTGAAAGCTCCATGCATCTGAGGCAAAGCTCCATGAACCATCATATAATGCACCTTGTCTGTTTCAATACCTGGACATTCTCTAGATTCCCCATTCCGGACCCATTCATTGAGGCGGACATTAGGACTTCTATATGTTTACTCCGGCTCCATTGCGTCTCACTGGCCTACTCCTCGCCCTCTAAAGAGAAATAATGGCTTTCGTGTTGAAGGTGTGCTGATACGTGTCCCAAGGGTGGCAAGTACAATTACCGATGGCACCTTAAAAGGGAACTTTCAACTACTGAACACCAGCTCTTTCACCAGCAAGAACCATGTCATCTAGAATTTGGTGGAGGACAATAAGTTAAGACATTTTATGCCTGACTGAAACATGGCAGCTGAAGAGCGCCTTCACAGAACTAAATGATGCTAATCCAACAGGGTTTGTTTACTCCTCCCAACCAACTGGTACAGGCCGTAGAGGTGGTCTTGCCTTAATTTTCTGAGAAAGCTTGCTTGCAGCTCCTTTCAGAGTTTTTTTTTCAGTCATATAAGGGCAGTGTATATCAGGTCTCTGGAGCTACCCCGACTATCATTACCATTATTTACAGACCACCAAATCCCCCACCCCTCAAAGATTCCTTAACAAACATTTCAATTTTTCAAACATACATTTCCCCACATTTACCAAATATTTTACTACTTGGAGAGCTAAATATTCACTTGGACACTGTCAAATGGCCAGTCACTGTGATCCTCAAGATGGTTGACATAGCAGCCCTGAGGGCCGATGTACTGTATCAAGCCTGCACAGAAAGGAAGGAAAGGCAGTCAGATTTTTTGATGTGGCTTGCTAGTCAGTTGATCAAGTATCATGTTAGGGCAAATAAGATTAAAATGGAGAACTATCTTTGCAAACAGGCTGCCAAAACAGCTGAAATCGGCAAAAGAACAAAATGCCAAGTCCAGCACCGGTGTCAAAAGAACCCTGCTACTTTCCAATGTGTGTACTGCTACAAGTTTATGTGTGGCAAATGCACAAAAGAAGACTGCACAGACCAAGTACGGTCTCAAAACAGTTGTAAAAATGTGTGAATTTTATTTGTGAACTGTTTTTATTTTACAATGTTTGATCAAAAAATAAACAGGTCATTTGCAAATTAAAATTTGAAAAAGTATATATATTTTTTTCAAACTTTAGAAAATGACTTTAGAACATTACACTTTTCTCAATACTATTGTAAACTGATTTTGTAGTCAGTTGTTAACAAGATAAAAGTAGATTTGCAAGAGAAATCAACTGCTTTCTGCAAAATCCATTGTTCTTTCCCAAAGAGTTAAATAACCCATAGGAAGACATAAAATCATGTGGGACAAGACCAGATAAAAGGTGTGTAAATGCCAGAAGTGAATCTCTGATTAGAAGAGACTGGTGGAAACCTAGTGAGGTCAACATAACCCAGTCTTAACTTAGAAGTAGATTTCCACTTTCCGAGATGACAGCCATAAAGTTCTGGTGTTGGAAAACTGAGCAAGTTCAGTTTTCCGCAAGCTGAGAACTCGGGACATATCGAGCCATACCTCTCAGCTGGCCAGAACTAAGAAGATGAAATAGAGAAGATAACGAAGCCATTTTGGATCCATTTGGACAAGCGCTTATTTATCCGGATAAAATGACAGCCGCGGAACCGGTTCCGAAAAAATCTCAATACCCATCCCTACTGGAGTGAAAATTAGTGGCAGCCTAGCTGTGTAATGGAGAGATTCAGGATGTCTTTCCATCCTGTTCGTGTGACATTGTACAATGATAAATTCTGATCATGGGAAATATTTGCAGTTCACTTGTTTTTATAATGTACTTTTGTCTATCTATGTTTTTACGTTCTTTTTATCATGTCGGTTTTTGTCTCCCACCTGTTCCTGCTGGGGCCATGCTGTTGCATATACGTAGCAATTTCTCCATTGTTGGGATAAAAAAGTTTTTTTTTATTATTATTATTATCCGACCAGAAAGTAGTGCTAAATTTAAAAAAAACAAACACTCCCATGGAGTGAAGGAACCCTGATGCCGGAAGTTCAGACTGTTTCTCAGAATGATAGAAAATGCCAAATATTTCAGGAAAGGCAAAGGACAGAAAATATTATTGTCTCCAACAATTTAGGGTGGCAAGAAAAAACAGATTCAAATAAATAGAAGACGGTGGTGGCGCAAGAAATTGCTGGTATTATGAATTTAAACACTGACATGTACCCCCGTGTTCAGTGATGTAACTGAATGACCTCAAAGGTCAATGGCTATTTGTTCTGAATATAGGTGAAAAGGACACACACTTTGCATTAGCAGCCAAAAAATAAAGAACACAGATTCAAGGAAAAAAAAGCTAATTGTGCTACAAACGTTGAAAATGACAAATTAAACTACAACATGACTAAATTTCTACTTTGAATTCCCACGACATATTTACATCTTTTTTTTATTAGTGTATCGTGGTGCAGTCGAGAAACAATGCAAGTATTTTGCCTTTCGTCTGAGTCTTGTTTACATTTTTAAATATTATTTACATGTTTCTTTCCATTGAAATTCAGAGTTTAGCATTTCTGCTCAGATGTCAGCTGGCTTTAGTTTGGCTGGTTAATTTATTTGGGCTCTGCAAACAATTTCAAGGTGAATAAGACCAAAACGTCAAGTTGAATTTACAGGTAAGACTCTGATTTTGTCTTAAAACCAAATTAGTTTGCTGATGAGACTCATGGTAGTAATAGAAAAAAATGTACACTGTATATTTGTATTTTACCAAATGGACTTTGGCAATCAGGAAGGAGGGTGAAATAAAATGAACAAATCGGCAAACAGGACTTTTAACAATTGTTCTACTAGACTTCATCACTCTACTTTTGTTCCAGTAAAATTGTTTCATAAAGATCCCCAGGACAAGCAGTTAACAAGAGATTAGCAACTCAATGAAATAAAACCATGAGTTTTTCTCATTTGCACCAGAGGGGATTGCATCTGACCCAGCTGTGCCTCGGTTAGGAGTAAGAAATTGAAAAAACTATGATAGTTTGAATTTATACATGTGAAACTAACTAATCTGACAAAAATTCAGTTCTTTATTGTTCCGATAATTGTTTGGCAATCAAACCAAAGTAATGGGATAAAACAAGTTTTAATTATTTATTTTTTCTTAATTGTTCAGTTTGTCTGAGATGCTTTTTACAAATAGAAAGTCTCATGATGAGCTCCTACGCTATAAGCTATTCTTCTTCTTCTTTCGACATTTCCCTTCAGGGGTCGCCACAGCAAGTCAGTTTCTTCCTTGTAACCCTATCTGCTGCATCCTCTTCAGTCACGCCAACTATCTTCATGTCTTCCTTCACTGTAACCATAGACCTCCTCTTTGGTCTTTCTTTGCGCCTCTTTCCTGGTGGTTCCAAACCCAGCATCCTTCTTCCTATGTACTCTGTCTCTCTCCTCTGCACATGTCCAAACCATCTCAGTCTTGCCTCTCTAACTTTATCTCCAAAACGTCTAACATATGCTGTTCTTCTGATATACTCATTTCTCTTCCTGTCCAAACTGGTCACTCCCAGAGAGATCCTCAGAATCTTCATCTCCGCTACTTCCATCTCTGCTTCCTGTCTTTTCCTCAGTGCCACTGTCTCTAGACCAATCAGCATGGCCGGTCTCACCACGGTTTTGTACACTTTCCCTTTCATTCTAGCTGAAACTCACATCACACCTGATACTTTTCTCCAGCCTGCTATAAGAGATTGATACATGAATAGTGAGATAGCTACATTACAATAAAATATAGTTTACAACTCTAACAGTAAGAAGGTTGCAGGTTTCGAACCATTCTGGGTACCATTGGCTGTTCGGTAAAAAGAATGTGGCTTCTGCATTAAAATAATTGGTCAATTTATATTACTGATAGTTGGCGAGTGTGATTTGGTGTTTATCCCTGAGTGTGCAAGTGATGGACCAGTGAGTTGTACAGGATGTACCCCGTACAGGTCAACAGACGTTTTTCATGCAAACAAGTCATGTGAAAATCAAAATTTAATGAAAATGAAGGAAGGCAGCATTTTGTTCTGATTTGTTGTTTTGCTGAGATAAAACTGATGACTGATAATATAAAATACATATACGTACATATATAAGTTCTTTCTTTCTTTTTTTTTTTACATAAAAATGTTCTCACCCAGCAGGATGAAGTTCTGGATCTCCTGCATACTGCTCCTGTTCTTTATTCCTTGGGGTGACGGTTCTGTATGTGATGAGGTTCTGAATGTTCATTACAGTGAATGTGCATCCAAAGTTGATGAATGTATGGCTACGTTAAACAGGATATTCTGGAATGGATCATGTGACAAAATTCTCAGGTATTTTTATATCTACTATTATCAGACAGTAGAACTGTTCTATGTATCATTAAGTCATAATTAGGATGATTTATTATTTATTTTCTTTTTATGAAAGCGGCCTCCAGTGTGTGGAAAATCACTTACTATACTCCCAACCTTTTATACAACATCGGGTGGGTAACTCAGTGATCATGGTGTTTCGGCTCTTATCTCCAACAGACCAATTTCACATTTATGCGAACAAGACAAAGGTAAGAAAATAAGTTTGAGTAAAGAAGAGAAAAAAAGAAGAAATGTTCTGCAAAACTGAAAAGAGAAGAAACACTTTTCAGACTATAGGTATTTCTTTTTTTGAGTTTGTATTCCACAATTTGCTTGTTTTAATTTCCAGCAAAGCTCGATGTGGTCGTTTGGGCATATGGTTAGGATGCCTCTCAAATTTCTTGCTGGAGAGGTGTTTTGGGCACATCCCACCGGGAAGAGAATCAGAGGCAGACTCCGTCCCGCTGGAGAGACTGTGTCTCGCAGCTGGCCGGGGAACACCTTCGGATCCTCCTGGGTGAGCTGGAGGATGCAGCCGGAGTGAGAGAAGCGGAAGATAATGGAATGAAACAAAATTTTCAGCAAACACATCAATATTTATTTGACTTTTTTTTAAAAAAATATGGTTGTTGATCATATCATGGTTCTATGTAAAAGAGTGATAAAGGGGATTGTTCTTCTTTTCATGCAGTGATTCTTCTGTTTCTGGTCTTTCTATAGATCACAGGTAAGCCGAGTACCATCCCAGATTTCCCCAACCCGATGGTGTCAGCCCACCTCCCAAAAGAGACTTTGACTGAACCACCTCTCACCATCAAATTTTCTTCATTTTCCATAACAAGCAGGGTGAGAGATGACTTTTTAAAGTTAGGTCAATTGAAAACTATACATTAAAGTAAACACTATTTAAAATGTTGAATTTTTTTAGTTGTTTTTTTTCTACCTGCAGGATATGAACAAAAAAAATGTAATATTGTACGTAGTTTGGGATAGAAAAGTCCCCCTGAAGGCATAAAATTGGGGCGACACCAAGCTAAAAAAAATATTTTCATAAAGTTTCAGAGAGAGGATATTAACAAGTGTTTGGTATTTACTTTAATTAGTCATTTTGGGAGAGAATTTTGAGCATCTAATGTAAATATAAAAGACAGTAATTAAGTTATGTATTTTGTTTTGCAGAATTGTTTGAAATTCTCAGAGCGACTGTACGACAATAGAGTGATTGGTGTAAAGGTGGTTGACGAGGAAATTAATGGGCTACAGCAACCAGTTAATATTACGATGCATGATTTTATGCACAGTGATGTAAGTCCAGTTTTATTATCCTGTACATTAGTTTTAAAAATCAACACATTCTTTTAATAGGCAGCACGGTGGCGCAGTGGGTAGCACAGTGGCCTCACAGCAAGAAGGTCGTGGGTTTGAGTCCTGGGTGGGAACGAGGCTTGGAACACTGTCCTTTCTGTGTGGAGTTTGCATGTTCACCCCGTGTTTGTATGGGTTTTCTCCAGGTACTCCGGTTTCCTCCCACCCTCCAAAGACATGCGTGCTAGGTTGATTGGCCTGTGCCAAATTGCCCCTAGGAATGAATATGTGTGTGGATGGTTGTATGTGTGTCGCCCCACGACAGACTGGCGACTTGTTTGGGGTGTACTCTGCCCTTTGCCTTAAATTGGCCGGGATGGGCTCCGGCACCCCTCGTAACCCTGAGAGGGATAGACAGATAAGAAGATGACTGACTTTCTTTTAATTTCAAAATTTATTCAAATGAAAACCAACTCCTTGACTTTTTGGGAAAGTCAACAACTGAGACAAGCAAAATTAAGAAAAATCAAATCAAATTAAATTATTTTAACAGTGAGATTATGGTTGCTATCCTGACATGATTAATATTATCGTTTAAAATTGCAGTATTTTTATTTAGATGTGAAGTTTTGTTGATTTTTCAAGAAAAACCTTTGGACTTAAAATGTTTAATTACACAAGACACAAGTTTCTTTAAATGCTTAAGTTTCGAAGCAAAATTCCCACACACACCCTTTCATTCGGTTCAACTAGCAAACTGATTTCTACAAAAATTTGATTTCAGGAATAAAAATAAATAAATAAATAAAAAATAAATAAACAAGATACAATTAATTCCAGAATACCAAATATTCTTGATTACACTTAAATTACATTTATATAATTTGGAACCCACTGTAGGTACCCAAACCAACCCATCAGATATGATTAGAAGAAATATATATTTTATTTTCATGCATTTAGAATTTATTCTCATGTAAAAATGTATTTATTTGTTGCAGGAATTTCTCACTCCACAGTGTGTCTTCTTAAACTTTTCAACTCAAGGTAAACACGTAACAATGCACAGGTCATTAACGATTTACAAACTATGAGTTTCTTGTGCATTTTTTGCTTTTGAAAAGTATTATAGATGGTTGACGGTAAAGACCTCTAACAACACTAAATAAATGTGTGTGTGTGTGTGTGTGTGTGTGTGTGTAACTTTCTTAGAATTTAGTTCTGATGGCTGTCTGACCCTGTGGGAACCTGGTTGGAGTAAAATCACTTGTTCCTGTGACCATCTAACATTCTTTGGAGTACTTTTGGTGAGAATGATGGTTATAATCATTTTGAATAGATTTTGGCCATCGATAACTGAGGGTTGTTCTGCTAATTATACAGTCCATCAAAAGTTAGCTAAAAGTGATTACTAACAAATCATGATGTGTGATGGAAAAGAGACTGCAATTTTCTTTGCTTAGACAAGGATCATGTTAGGGTTATAAACAAGAAAAAGTATTAGGGTCACTGGTGTAGCCAAGTCAGTGATCCCCACACACATTTACATAAACTAAAGATACAAATAACTAGATTTATGGATCTGGGAGTGAGTACTTTGAAGCATTAACTATAAAAATCTTGTACAATATTGTGTGTTTAAAAAAAAAAACATCAAATAAATTTTTAACAAGACAATAGCTAAAAACTCATACAATTTTGTAACCCCAAACTAATCCCACATCTAGAAGTTTATTAGAATGTCTCCCTACCGGGGGGAGGGGAGTGGGGAAAGGCAGAAATTGAACTAAAAAGCTAAAAGAATAGGACCCTAACTAAGCAAGATGGCAAATGGGCACTACTTATGCTGCCCTTTTTCACATGCATTGGCACTCAAAGCGCTTTAAAGTGTAGCTCACGTTCACTCATTCACACACACATTCATACCTGATGCTGGAAGCTGCCAGGCAAGGAGCAATCCACAATCAGGAGCAATTGGGGTTCGGTGTCTTGCTCAAGGACACCTTGGCATGAACTCTGGGAGGGGCGTCAAACCGGCAAAAGGGTGGTCACCGTAAACATTGAGCCATCCTTCCCTGAAAAACTAAATAAGACCAGCCTGAAAAATTGGCTTTTTAAAATCAATGTTAATAAACTTAAATCTGCTTCGTCTTCACGAGAAAACTTACTGGCAGTGTCTTTATAACATGATGACATTTTCTATGCCTCAACGCACTCTGGTTGTGATGGTAACGGTAAACATACCCTCCAAATGTAAGACGTCACACAACAGAGTATATAAAAAAAACAGTTAGGCTCCTCACAGTGACTGTTCGCTAACGTTGTTCCAGTGTCAGATGCTATTTTTATCACAAGAGCAGGAGTGATGGGAGTTGACACGAGGGCAGTTCTTGCACTTGTGGGGGTATCAGTACCATGATTTGGCTGTGGAAATGCCGGAGGGATAGTTCTTGGTAACAATCGAAATGGACATCTTTGGTTAGTTCTTATTTCCTTCATATATAAAGGTTACTGTTCAAAACATTCTCTTTCAAAATGGTCACTACACAATACAGAACAGAACCCGGAACTCCACTTATCCCTCGTTCTCTTGAGTTGTTTTTCCCACTGTTTCCCACTTTAGGTCCTTTGAGAACTTGAATAATAAAAAAAATGACCCAAAAGCTACACAACAACCCAGCATATTATCCAAAAACACGACACAACAAACACTCAAATTCAATGTAAACAACTATGCTGCCCCAAATAGTCTTCCGGCGATGGCATCACATGAAAGTACTTCCGAAATTGTTCAAGGATGGGCTTTCAATTGTGGGATTATTTGAAATGCAAATATTTATTGAAATAGCCTCTGTGGGAGACTGATTGCACAAATATACTTACTTGTGGTGGATTAAGTGATTAATTTTAGCTCCTTTCAATTTAGCTTCTTTTATGTGTTCTCAAAAAAGATCACCTATAAAGTGAAGTGTATTTCTAGTAGTTGTTGACCAAGGATGAAAAGATACCAAATAAAGAGTGTGTTTTGGTTGCAAGGAAACCTCGTAACACATTGAATCTTTATAAGTTAGAAACATCACACAAGCTTTACAACACAAATGTATTAATTTCTGTACAAAAAGTACTTTTGTTACTCGACTCACAATTCATGAGAAATTATTTTCTTTTTTCTCGATAGGTTTCTCCTTCTTTGTCAGCAAAGGATTATGAAGCTTTGACATACATCAGTCTCATTGGCTGCAGTATTTCTCTATTCTTCTCAATCAACACTCTTTTTATCTTCATCAAAAATAAGTAATGTATTTTTCTCAACCAAGCCTTCTATTTTTTCCATCTTTCTCAAAATTTCTTAACATCGCCCCAAACTTTGTAGCCTCCCTGTAGTTTCTATTTTGTTATGTTATGTCGACAAATCACAGCAACAGACAAAATGTCCGTTCTTTGATTTTCCCCATTCGTTTCTAGTCTGGGCTTTCAGCTCAAATTGGCCTTTTCTTTGGATAATAATCACTAAATCTGCATATCAGTTTGTTTCACCAATGATCACATCTTTGTCTGACAGGCAAATGAGAGCAGATGACTCTAAGAAGATTCACATCAGCCTCGTAATCGCCCTGATACTCCTCAACATTCACTTCCTCTCCACTGAGGCAGCGGCAGCCACAGCCACCGGTGGACTTTGTGTCTATGTTGCTCTTGCTCTTCACTACTTCCTCTTGGCCACATTCAGCTGGATGGCTTTGGTTGGGTTAAACTTTTACCTTTTCTTGATCAAAGTCTTTAACATCTACATCAGGAGATACATGCTGAAAATCAGTGTGGTGGGCTGGGGTGAGTAGAATCTTGTGTGCAAAAAGTTGAAATTGAATCTACTACCCTGGTAGGCCTTCAAAAATTTTATAAAAAAGTATGAAATATGCTTTTGACAATTGATAAAACTGAGCAAGTTCCGTTCATTCGTTCCGTTGTCTTCCGCTAATCCGGGGCCAGGTCGTGGTGGTAACAGCCACAAACGGGAAGCCCAGGCTTCTCTCACCCCGACTGCATCCTCCAGCTCACCGGGAAGGATCCTAAGCAAGTTGTACAATTGAAAAAGACAAGCAATTCACTTCTATAAACAATTCACTCCTACACCCAGTTGGGTAGAAATCACTTGAAAAGATGGACTCTTTGTCAGTTGGGGAAACTTTACCTCCATAATTGGTTTAAGTAGGAAGAATGGATTTTTCTGTCCTTATTGTTCCTACCAAATAAGGTAACAACTTTAGAATACCATGCAACCTATTGGGTATGATTATGCGAAAATGCCATACCCTTTCCATGTTTTATATGTTGATGAGTAATGACAATTAGTTGGAAATCCTTTCTGCCAAAAATGTTTCATTTTAACTTCGACGTTTTACCCATTTTCAAACTTTGACCAAGACAAGAGGTTGTTTTAGATAGCTGTCACATTTTAAGATGTTTTAATCAACTCTGATTGGAGGTACAATGTTTTACTGCCTGAGTATCTTTAAAAATGTATGAATCCTACCAAAACTGGGATTAAACTTATGTTCATTAAATTGTGTTCTTTGTTTTGTGTGTGCACAAGGCTAGTAATACCAGTTCTTTCTCAATTTTGGTGTTTCAGGTGTGCCTGCTGTCATAGTTTCCTTGGTACTGATAATAGACAAAGGAGCATATGGTCACGTTTCTCTGTATATAAACAACTCTAATAGCACAGAAATGTAAGATAAGCGCAAGCTGTCTCCAATTTTTTTAATGCAGAAAAAGGAATAACTCTCTGCTACTTGTAAATATCATTTATTAAAGTGAGCCTGTCAACCATCTGTGTTCTTTTTATTTTTCTCTAGATGCTATATAACCAATGAGATGGTGAAGTGGGTGACTACAGTTGGAGTGTTTTGCCTGATGTTTGTTTTCAACTCAATCATATTTGTAGTAATAGGCAAATTGCTTTTTTCCAAACAGCCTGGCAGAGAGGTAAGTGTGTTAACATTTTTTTCGCCAGCATGGATTTGTTAACTCACATCCAGCACAAGCTATTTCAGACCCTATTTTTTTCTGTTCTGAAGACTTTCAACATATTCTTCAACATACCTGTCTCAGATTAGCTTTAAATCCAACCGCTATGAGTCCCGTACAAATTCTTCTTTCTTGTTCTGGTTGTTTGGCACAGGAACGCATTGGTAAGATGGAGGGTTTTAGTCCACAAGGATCAAAGATGGGGATTCCTGGTTTAAGTTGTCTTTTGCAATAACTCACATGTTGTGTTCACACCTTACCAGCATCTAAAGCATCCTGTTTGAATGCAAAAGCATTGGAGTTTGTGTATTTTTAAGTTTTGCGGAATTGGACAAGATTTTGGTGAATGTGCATTGATTTTGCCAAACCCAGTGCGCCATATCCCATATCTGATAGGTCAAATTGTTCAGACGGATGTAATTACCAATCACAAATCACAAACTTTAAAATGGGCCTTGCTGAGTTACAGCAACATTAAGTTTAAGTCATGTCATATCTATATGCTGTGCTTTCAGGCTTTTACAAGTAAAGTTGTAAGTGCCACGCTCATGCAGTTAATTTTTTTGTGACAAAAAGAAAGCTCTTTCATCTCTAAGCTAGGATTTTGCTTGGTACCCACAAGTAAATGACATTTTTTTAAATGTGTTTGCATTCATTTTCTGGGAATTTGCACTTCCAACAGATCGATCATAAACGAGCCAAACAAAACCTTTGCACTCTGCTCTCAATCACGGTTCTCCTCGGCATTACCTGGGGTCTGGTGTTTTTCTCTTTCGGCCACTTGACCACTCCTGGTCTCTACATCTTCTCCATCACAAACTCACTGCAAGGTCTGCCACACTTTATACGTGCTCATCTTTGAGTGGTTGCAATTCACATTGTATGCGCTATTACAGGAAAAATCGTTTTTCCATTTACATCAGAACAGATTAAAAAAAAACGAACGCCTTAAAAACAATATCTTGGCGATTCATGCATTTGTCTATGATGAGGTTTAGTCATACTTCCTTTACAATATTAGGATTTACTTAGCTCTCTCTTGCCTTTTCTTTCCACAGGATTCTTCATCTTCCTGTATTTTGTGCTGTCCTGGAAAAAGACCAAGAAGACAAGTCCTGCAATATCAGTTCATTCAAAGAGCACATCCACATTTGGCACCTAGACGGGAACTACAATCAGTTTGCTTTTTTTCTTTTTTTTTTTTCAAAATTTCAAGTTGATTTATTTAATTGCAAAAAGAGACTACTTTTTTCTATTTTTTGTGTTAAAGCTATTAAAAAAAACAAAAAACGAAACTCAGTTCCATTTCATCTGAAATAATATTCACAAACTTTTGCGTGTCCCACACAAGACTGTTGACCTGTTCAAGGTGTACTTTTGCTACCAAAGCTGAACCATGGTTTCACTGAACCGTAAAAGCTGCTCAATTAAAACTCTATTTAGCCCTCGTTTCTTGTTGCAATGTATTCAGTAGTCTTCTATGCTTCCACCTACAGAATGTGGGTAGGCATTGAGCTCTCAGGCAATGCTTCCATGACACTTTGTGTACACAATTTCTCCCAAACCACTGAAGACATTCAAAGGAAACAGCTCACAGTTACACAGTAACAACTGAAAATTAACTAATTATGTTTTCAGGGTCGTGTGACCAAAGGACAACCTCACAAAGGTCACTGAGGACTCAAATTCTTGTCAACAAAACCAGGTCACAAATTGATAGGGCAACTTATTCATGTTACGTTTGTTACTAACTCTTGTACAGTAGCATAATTATATTTTATGTTTCCCAGATTGAACACTGTAGAGTCTCACTGTTCTGATCCTCTCTCAGATTATAATAAACAATGCAACAGTGACAGAAATTACGTTTTTTTTTTTTCTATCAGACTTTTGTCTAATAAGACAAAGCAGACAAATGGACAGTGGTGATTTAAGATAATTATCATTGTCATATTTTTATCACAAATTTGTAATGAATGCTTTTTTTACATGTGTATTTTATTAAATGCTCATTATAATAAAAAAGTCTAAATTACATCATCTTTTCTAGTTTGTTCAATGTCTTTGGTTTACTGGATAACATTCTGATCTTTTTTCTTGAGTGTGTGCATGGAAAATCAGAAACTACAGCAATCAGCAGGATGTCTCCTTCCTTTTAAGGATCCGTTTGAATTTGATTATTCTGGTCCTGACAATTGGGTTGTTTTAACTGTTTGGAGGTCTGGTGGTTTAGTATTTTTGGATGAAACTGTGTTTAAATTTGAAAGGACAATGTGGTCGGAATTATTTTATTGTCGATAAACAACAACCCAAAATAAGATAAAAGCCACAGATTTGCGGACGTATTAGAGAACCACAAGGTGAACGCAGTTGAGAACATAAGAACGTTAAAGGGGGAAGTGTGGGCGTGGATTGTGTTTAACAGCACAGGTATGTGCTTTATGCAGAACATTGCTGTTTCAACAACACAGAAAATGGAAAAGACAGACACTTATGAAGCTCAGTTTAACTGATGGCAATCAGCTACGCAGAGGAACATGGGAATCGAGCCGCCGCAAGAAAATTTTAAATTAACGAGTCGATGGTTCGTAAGTGGAGGAAGCTGGAAAATGAGCTGCGACAGGCAACACAGCTGAGTTTCTGCGGAAATAAGGCGAGGTGGCCAGAGTTGGAGGAAAGAGTCCAGCAGCGATGGATGACCAGAGGAGACCAAAGCTTCACGAAGGGTGGAAGGGAGCGCCGGGCGAGTTACGCCACAGTTTGCCAGTGAATTGTAGATGCTTGAGCTAACGTGTCTGCTGGCACTGTTGTCTGAGCTGAACGGTACAGAAAATGACTCCAACAGCGAGGAAAGTGAACCTGCTATGTTGGATTTGGCGCACCTGTTAGATTCCGAAACAGAGGATGAGGACTTGGATGGATTTGATAAATGACTTTAAGACGACTGTAACTAATATTTAATTTAAGACAACAAAACTCAGTTTTACTCTTGATCTATTTTTAAATATGCACATGTGTGTGCGTACGCACGCACGTATGTGTGTGTTGTTGTAAGGCGGACGTACGTTATAGAGGGTATGTATATAAAACCCGCGCTCTATCATCAAGTGCGGCTTATGTGTGTGTTAAATACAGAGCACGCAAAATTTGGACTGGGCCTTTTAAAACGGTTCGCTCTATGGTCATGAAAATACGGTATATTTCTTTCTTAGGTCAGAGTTCCCCATAAAATGTTTAGAACACTTGTCAGACGCACCAACCTTAATAACTTCTGAACTTTGCACAATATTTCGTTTTTAACTTTTTTTCCCAAAACATGAAAAAATGTTCTCCTTTCAGATTAGGCTCAGTGAATTAGTACTTTGTTTTCTGCAAGGCAATGAAGTGCGTCAAACCTGAGAAATATTACTCGGCAAACAATGTTTGTTTGTTTGGGAAGCACAAAGAACTTTTTGTCTAACCTGAGAAAAATTTGATAAATGATTTACATTGATGAACATGCGGGCGGATAAAGAGTATTTGTTTGTCTGTGTGTTTATGGTAACATGAAGTCAGGATTGTTTTTATTGTGATCCCTCATTTAACTGCGGTAATGCTGTACATGTAGATATGATGTGTTGTTGAAAAGGTAAGAGTTATTTAGGTCATTTTGTTGCCCAATTATTTTACTTCAGTAGAAAAAGTGAGTACTTCATCCATCAATGTTAAGGAGAGAGATTACATCAAATTTAACAATTAGGATTAAGAGTGTTTACCTTTGTGCACATTAAAACTATTTTTTGGGGTGCCCAATCTTATTTTTCTTTCTTTCTTTTTTTTTTTTTCAAACCTAACTGCAGATGCAGTTGATATAAGTAGCATGCTATTGAATTTCTCCAGCCCTGCCTCTCTACTATATTTCTCAGGAACACTGAAAAAGTTTGTATTGGTGGAGGAAAATTTTTAAATTTGTGTGTCGCTAATTAAAAAAATTTCGTAGTAGAGCCAAACTGAGATAAATTTGGATTCTTTAATTTATATTTTTTGACCGTTCATTATATTTTTTTCTCTCCAGTTTTGCTAATTTACATTTAGTAATTTACATCATGTCCGAGGGACCAAACCTTTTTCGTTTTTATTTCGCTGTAACTGGCTGAGTCATTGATTCATGGGCATGACGCAGATGCAATAAACAAATTTTGTTCATAGCCTGTTCCAAGAATTAATCTCAAAATATCTCCTTGCAATATCTGAGCTGTTTTGGTTTAAACCTCTCAATCAGCCAGTTTCCTCTCCGGTTTTGTTCTGCTGGTCTCTTTGTCCGGGATCTAATAACAACTTTATATAAAAATAAAGTGAATCCTCAAGTTTAATCCACAGGTAAGACATGATTAAATTATATTTGCCAAACTGATGTTGATTTCAGGCATAAAGCCATTTTTTAGATCTTACAGACATTATATGTTTTAGGATTGTGGGCTCCTAGGTGTGTGTTCTTGTTATTTCTGATAGTTTCAGGATAATAAACTATCCTCCTTTTCGTAATATTGCTCATCTAGACCACTTTAGACTAACATTTAATGATTTTAAGGTGTTAAAAACACATTTTGTACAAGCATGTCAACCTGCCACTCTCGTGGAAATGTTCAACTGAAACACACTATCAGGAGAAATTGTGTTAAAAACACACGTCAAGTTAAAATGTGATGAATTGCTAGTTATACATGTTTTGTTACGAAACATTTTACCTGCCTGAATTTATGTCGTATAGTGGGCATTTATTTGGGACACAGAACCATCATCAGTGTACTCTTACTGCCAAGGTGGAGAAGAGCGTAAGGGTGTCAGAATTGTGTGTTTTGGTCAGAAGAACTTCTTCTCCTTTCGGCATTTCCCTTCAGGGGTAGCCACAGCAAGTCAATTTCTTCCATCTAACCCTATCTGCTGAATCCTCTTCGGTCACACCAACTATCTTTCTTCACTGTATCCATGAACCTCCTCTTTGGTCTTCCTCTAGGCCTCTTTCCAGCATCTTTCATACACAAAGATGCTGGGTTCCAAACCCAGCATCTCTTGGCCGATGCACTCGCTCTCTCTTCTCTTTACATGTCCAAACTATCTCAGTTTGGCCTCTCTGACTTTATCTCCAAAACCTCTAAAATGTGCTGTTCCCCTGATTTACTAATTTCTGATCCTTTCCATCCTGGTCACTCCCAGAGACATACTCAGCATCTTCATCTCTGCTACTTCCATCTCTGTTCCATCCCTGTTTTTTCCTCCGTGCCAGAGCTGCAAGAGACTGATAAGTTTGAAGAAGTTTTTTTCATTCTTCTTCACACCTCTGTCACTCCAAAAGTTTACCAAAGCTTTTTTTCAGGGGCTTCCATTTTTGTTCTTCAAACTATCTTTCTATTATTCTGACAATCTGGAGGTCAGTGTAGTCTCTAAGGCGTCAAGAAGAGGTCGCTGGTCACACTGGTTTATCACCATAAATAAATCTGAATACAAATTGAGAATTCCATCTTGTCTAGACAGTAAGATACGACAAATAGCTAAAGTAACAAAAAGAAGAGTGCTTCCCTTTGCAGCCCAATGCTTATAGATAAAAGGGAATTAAAGGAAAACATTTATGTTTTCTCACTATAATCCCCTCTGTTCCTCTCACACCTAAAGTTTTTTGTGTGGGTGTGTGAGCTCCTGTTTCTTTCCTAATTTGTTTGATCTAATATACTATGAAAAGCTAATTGTGTTCCAAAGACTGATCAAATTTGTTTTTTCTGCTGCGACTTCAGATTTTATGGATATAAACTACATTTGAAAGAAAAAGCTGTGATATAATGCTTATTTTTACACAGTGTTGTCTGATGATCTGCTGTTTTACTAAACTACTCTGATCACTGATGGTAAAACTCCTCCACTCGTCAGGATGAAGGTCTGGATCTTCTGGTGGCTGCTTCTGTTTTTCCTTCCTCAAAGCAAAGGCTCAGCATGTGGGAAGGTCCTTAACGTTTCGGTTAATGTTTGTGAGGATGATTTTGTGCCATGTGTGAACATCTTCAATGAGCTGCTGAGGAATGGAACACGCGATGAAGTTCTAAAGTAAACCTTCAATTGTTTTTCAGAATATTTCTGTTTCTTTTAATTCAAAGTTAACATGAAGCTGATCTATTTTTCTTTGCTTTTTTCAAAAGTGTCCTTGACTGTGTGGAAAACATTTTGGTAAATTCAACAGTGCCCCTACTTTATCAAGCAAATAATTCCATTTTCGCAGTGCTTGTGCTATCTCCTCCTCCAGACCAATTGCATCTGTATTTTTATGCAAATCAGGTAAGATATGGAATTTGAAGGAATAATAATAATAAAAAAAAAAGATAGAAAGAAAGAGAGCATAATACAACAAACTTAGAAAAATTGGACTATATGCATTTATTTTTAGTTTATTCCATCTTTTGAAAACTATGGCTGAAAACAAGGTGGGGCCAGAACCCATAATCAGGCTCAAAATGGAGCACGTTATACTGTATTTCAATATGCGGTGGTCTTTTTTTAATAAACAAATAGAGAGTTTGGGAAGTTCTTCTTTCACGCAGTATTTGTCCCTGTATTTTTGGATTATAGGAGATCTCAACCAGCCCTCCCTATTGGTCCAACATAACAATGTCACCTCAACCACCAAATGAAACTTGGAGCAGACCAACTGAAACAGGAAATTCTTCATTTTTCATTATCAACGGGGTGAGAGATGGAATTTTATCAACTGTTTTTAAAAGAATATAAGTATGTGTGATAGCTCTGTCAAAATGAAAGCTTTGCTCTTTCAGCAAAGGTTCAGTAGATAGTGCCTAAGTCTTTTAACAGGCTCAAAATGGTGCACATTATTGTCTTGTATTGTATTGTGTATTTTTTGGTTTTGTTTTACAAAAAAATGCATTTTAGGAATATATCTTTTTTCATGCTGTGTTTCTTCTTGTGCTTTTGTTTTTAGGAGATTTCAACTAATCCCCTCAGTCCGTCCAACATAACCATGTCACCTCAACTACCAAATGAAACTTGGAGCAGACCAACTGAAACAGGGAATTCTTCATTTTCCTTTATCAACGGGGTGAGAGACGCGATTTTATCAAATAGTTTTTTTTAAAAGAATAAAAGTATGTATATTAGCTCAGTCAAAATGAAAGCTTTTTCTCTTTCAGCAAAGGTTCATTGGATAGCAGTGGCGGCTGGTGGTGAAAAAAAACTGGCGGGGTGCATATTTTTCAAACACACACACACAAAAAATATTTTGAGATATTTTGAGATATCCTCTATATAAAAGATATCACATGCCAGTACATGAATGTTTAAAAGTTTTATTTTATATAAAGTTATAAAGTTTTATTTACATGTATATGATCCACCCTACTTGAACAGAAATTTGGCCCTTCTTTCTTTCTGCTACGAAATTTTTTAATTACCTTGTGATTAAAGTTCCACATGACATGAGGTTCATGTCTGGGAGACACTGACTCCTCAAGAGTTAGATTTATAATTGTAAGCACTGAAAAATCCATCTTATTTAAGCATTCATCCAACAGCATCCAATTACGCATAGTACTTCATATCCAATCAGCATTCCTCTTTCAATCACATTCACAAACATTAACACGGGATCAGATCTGTCTCTTTTATAGCTATGGATAGAGTTTTAAGAAATTCATCAATAATATAAACAAATTAAAATACAGAGGTTTCATTTTGACCAACAGTAAAAAAATCTGTTATTTTTCAAATTTTAAATCCTGGTCTTAAATAAATGTTAATAAAGTTTACTTTTTAAAAATATTTTAATTTTTTTTTTTTTTAAAAAAGCAAAAATCTTGAAGGACAAACATAACATATATTTATATGATTTTTTTTCTATTTTTTTTTTAAACAAACATAATTAGTTATGTCCTTACTTTTACTGAAGTCCATCCGCCGAAAAGTTTGGTGATTAAGTTGTAGAAGTCATTTTTATTTCATCTTGTTTTAAGACTTTCGCTGTGGATTCTCTATGGATTTTTAACACAACCTATCAACCCCAAAGGTGGGAGCGTCCTGGATGGGATTATAGGTCAAGCTTCCATCTAATTGATTGGTTCACGTCACAGACTGACAGAGACAACAACCCATCACTGTGTTTTGGGCGTATTAGGCCTGCGCCCCAGGGGCGTGATTATGGTTTGCAATACAAATGAATGGAATAAAATTCAGAGCTTGACGTCACGTTTTCTTCAGAAATACCGAAAACCCCGTACACACTCATGCGTTTTCTTTGCGGGGCGTTTCCGGTGTACGCCCTCCTTCCGGTTTTCGTAGGAAGTAGAAATAAAATGAGTAAGAATATAAAATAAGTAATAAAATAAAATGGCGTAAAATGTTATTAAAATACATTTAATCATCACACAAGACAGTCTTACATACTTATAAACATAAATGTTTATATATTTTTTCATTGTTAGTTTTGGTGATCAGGACAGGGGGGGGCGCTGCACCTGTGCCACACATCACCAGCCGCCACTGGTAGATAGTGCCTAAGTCTTTTAGCAGGCTCAAAATGGTACACATTATCGTCTCGTATTGTGTCGTGTATTTTTTGGTTTTGTTTTACAAAAAATGCATTTTGGGAATATATCTTTTTTCATGCAGCATTTCTCCTTGTGCTTTTGTTTTTTAGGAGATTTCAACTAATCCCCTCAGTCTGTCTAACATAACCATGTCACCTCAACTACCAAATGAAACTTGGAGCAGACCAACTGAAACAGGAAATTCTTCATTTTTCTTTAGTAACGGGGTGAGAGAAGCAATTTTATCAACTATTTTTAAAAAAAATATATAAGTATGTGCAATAGTTCAGTCGAAATTGCAGTTTTTTTTTTCCCTGTTTCAGCAGATAAAGACAAATGTTTAGTCTTTTGAAGCATGTGTTCCTCTGTTAACAACCAATAGTTGTGGTTCTGAAAGATTTTCTATCATCTACATATAGACTAATCTCTTTCAGCAAAGGTTCGTTATGTTGTGCCTGAGTCTTTCAGCAGGCTGGGGCTAGCCCCAAAATTGGGGCACAATAGTGTATTCTATTGTGTGTGTTTTTTTGGTTTTGTTTTACTAAAAATGCAGTTTAAGAATATGTTTTTATTCATCAGCATTTCTCCTTGTGCTTTTGTTTTATAGGAGATCTCAACTAAACCCCTCAATTCGTCTAATTTAACAATGTCATTGCACCTGCCAAATGAGACTTTGACCAGACCGTTTGCTAAAATAGGAATTTCTTCGTTTTTCCTCACCAGTGAGGTGAGAGACACCATCTTATCAACTATGTTGAAAACGATATAAGCACTTTTTGATTTGAGGTGATTTTTATAAAATAGTTGTTTCTCTTTCAGCAAATAAAGGCAAATGTCTTTTCTTTATAAGCGTTTGTTTATCCGTTAATGACACATGTAAGAGCCCTTAATAGACTATAGTCTTGACATTTTAGCCAATTTCAGACCAAAATCAAACACGACATTGAAATCAGTACCTCGGGGTTGAAAAAAAAAAAACAGCCTTTAATCACACATCTTCTGAACCACTTTAGTTTTTTTTTCTGTCGGGGTCATGGTGGTGTTGGAGCATATTTCAGGTGGTCGTAGGCAAGAGACAGGGTACACCAATCTGTTGTGGGTTCACGCATAGTGACATAAAACCATTCTCACACACACACACACACACACACACACACACACACACACACACACACACAATCATGACACTGTCAACCTCTGCTTGTTACTCCAAATGTGGGACATAATGGTCACAGGGGCTGCTCATTGTTGGTTTTATTTATTTTTTTAATCAGATGGGATCTACTTTTTTTTTTTTTTTTAATTCTATTCATGCTTAATCTGACTGGCCCCTTTACTGCTGCCAATGAAGTTTTTGGATCCACTGTAACAAATTAGGTAACTTTTTTTTATTGCTTTACCAAAATGTGCCATAAGTGGCTTTTGAAGAGCAATGAAAAATATTTGTAAAAAACTGCCCTTTAACAGCAGTCCTTCCATTGTTACGTTTATATCAATTTTTCATTTGAATAAAAACTTGTTTGTTTCTTACAGAACATTTAAAATAGGAATTTCTCAGCAATACCTGGTTGTCACCATTTTACATATTGTCTATTTCAATGAAGATTTCTTTACAATATAGTGGGAGTTTAATGCCTCCTGTGTGTTTCTCCCAAGCAGAGGAGTGTCAACCCAAAGATAAACAGCTGTAGTTGTAACTTCTTTTTAAGCTGTATCTGTAATGTCAGAGAAGTAGCTTGAATAGAAGAAAAAATTCGATCCGATCAATTGTGACTGAGAAAAAAAGGTTAATTTACATACAGCAAATGAGCTTGTAAATATTTTAAAAGCTACTTGGGTGGAAAAAGCTTTAAAATAATGACAATCCTTGAAAACAAAGAAAACTTTAGAAATAAGACTGAAAGAGAATAGATCTATGTCTTGAGGATATACTGCGTAGTACTGTTTCGGTGTGTAAGGGGGCAAACTAATTATTTCATGTGTCATTCTAGTTCTCAGAATAAAAAAAAATAAAAAAAACAAGTTAATATATTTCTCTGTTTTGCAGAATTTTTTCAAATCATCCATGAGACTCTACGGCAACAGGCTAGTTGGACTGAAGGTGGCTGGGAAAGATATTTCTGGACTTCAGGAACGAGTCAACATTACTATACATGGTTTCACACGCACTAACGTAAATAATACCTTCATACTCTATCAACTATTTAAATTACACTAAAAAATGTCTAGATGCATTTTTTAAAAGCTACATAGTGTATTGAAAGACTTAATTATTTCTGAGTTGGTGAAAGTTTAGAACTGATTCAAGTAACCATAACAGAGAAAAACTTTTTTACAAAAAGTGGGCTAAAGAAAAAATATTAGAATAATTTAAGAGAATGAAAATATGAACAAACTGAAAGTAAAAGAAAAGTTTAAATAACTGAGTTTGGGTTGCAGAGACAACAGGAGGCTCAGACCCTCCTACTAGCCACATTGTCAAGCTTATCCAGTAGGATCCAAAGTCAACCTCTGTGGGGGACAAGTCTCTGCAGAAAATCTTTGAAATCCTCTTCTTGAATAATTGTGACCATCCAATACAAAACGATACACGTTGAGCAAAATTCATAACTTGAGATTATTATGCCAAATAAACAAACATGAAAAAATATTTGCATCACTTTTCAAGAAAAAAAAAAAAAACATTGGATCAAAATATGTGGTTTGAAGTTTTGAAATTTATGTTTTCAGAAAATCTCAATTTAGAGAAAAATGTTTTCAAAATTACAAAATAAACTCCTTAGCAACACATTTCTATTTCGAAGAAAATAAAATCAAAATAATGGATTAACCATAGGTGGACTACATTTTTGGAAAGTCTTGTGTAAAATCCAACAGGAGCAAATCAAACATCAGTTTTATTTTCATTTTTAATTTGTCTGCTAAAGCCTTGGTGCTGAACATTGCTTTGAATAGTTAATTTAATCTAGGGGTGGGCAAACTTTTTGATTCGCAGGCCACATTGAGCACTAACATTTGACAAGGGGTCCGGAACAGGAGCAGATTGATGGCATGCTTTGGTAACCTCACCTTATTAAAAAAAAAAACTACATGTCTTGGGATCTGGAGAAAACATATGCTTTAATTTCCAAATAAAATTAAAAAAAAAATCATTCCAACAAAATTTCTGATTTTGAAATTAACCATTAAACACTAAAATTCAAACGAATAACCATTTAAAAAAAAAAGAAAGAAGAGAAAGTTCATTTTTATACTTTACAATATCACCATCACTCTCCTTTTTTTTGTTTGTTTGTTTTAAACATCTAGTGCAATAAATTTCCAATCTTGCACGCTAGCGCTTAAAAAAGTGCATCTAGCACGCTAGATTTAACATTTAGCACTAGATTACACTAGATTAGTGACCTTAATGGCTTTTCATAGTAGTGCACAAGGTTTGAAATCTATCACGCTTTTTTACATGCGTGTATTGGCTCCGATGGCCCTCTATATGTGCACGCATGGTTTATTTTGACAGTGTGTGTACCACAGAGACACACCGTTTGAATGGGAGCAGTGTTGTTGTTTTCTAAACAAAGGCAATATCTCTAGAGTGCGCTATCTAGTGAGGAAATATAAAAATTGCAGGGAAAATAAAACCATTCCATGGTTTATTTACTTAATTACTTCAAGTTTGGCGGACTGGATTTAACCGTTTAACGGGCCGCATGTGGCCCGCAGGCAGTAGTTTGCCCATGTCTGATTTAATCCCATTTCCTTTTAGAACGCTGTGGAAGTTAAATTTTTGACAATACAAATGACAAATAGAGTATTTTATTATTGTTAATGCATATCTATTTTGGGGTGGGCTCGGTCGTTGGCACTCATCTTGAAGTATTCTTCTAGTATTTTTTGCCGGTGGTGCATAAACCCGGGAATCATTTATTTTTTATAGTTTTTGTTTGCTCTATTGCTAAAAATATGACAATGCGACTTCCTTGTGGTTTTGTGCTGGAGGATCACAATTGATAGAATAGAACAGAAGTGAGCAGTCTGGAAGTGTGACCAGTAAAAGAAAAATTTCTCGTCTTCAAAATACCATCTTCTGCTACTTTCACGGAGTTCATTGATTGATAACGTTTATAGATGAATCATTTTTAAAAATCCTTTCCATACTGAAACAAAAATACAACATGTATTTTTGTGTTGCAGGAGTCTTACCCACTATGTGTGTCCCTGAATTATTCATCTCAGGGTGAGTGTCACACACCAGCAACAGCGTATAAAATAATTTTTCAGTCAGATTTAATTTTACATTGCTATTGTTGCTTTTGTCGTTGTTTATGAAGCGATATATCAGGGCAGAAATTTTTGTTCTAAATAGTTTACAACATCTTCTACTTAATTATTTTTCGTTTTATGTTTGTTTTGATCAGACTTCAGCTCTGAAGGCTGTCTGACCCTGTGGGAACCAGATTGGAGTAACATCACCTGTTCCTGTGATCATCTCACATACTTTGGGATACTTATGGTAAGACGTCTCATTTTAATGTTACACCCATTCCTTCGAAAAAGTAGAAAGATTTTTTAAGTTCTTTTTTTTCCACCTACAGTACGTACTTTGTAGAATTTTACCAAACTGCTACACTTTGAAGCATCTTTAATATCGTAAGATTAATTGGTCCATTTATCTCTGGTTCAGAGTTTGATTTATTTTTTTCTACATTACGGTTAGATTCTGGTAAACAGCTATCAGTCTACTATAAAGTTGTAACAAAAAAATAAATAAAATAAAATAATAAACTACTCACCATTTCTGCACACCACTTCACCACAGTTTTGAGTCAGTGCGAAACCATTTAGTCTCATTAGTTTGGCTTAAACTGTGAACATGAATCTCTCTCATTTATTTAATAAAAGAAACATCCTTCGTTCTTAGAATCTCCTTTTCTTTTCCTTTGTGTCTCCTGTTTTAGTCTCCTCAGTTTCATCTATTTGGTGTTAAGTTAGTCACCTATTTAACTTTTAGACTTTGATTAATAAAATTCATTTGTAACATAATAAAATGTATGTTCATTAATCTAAATTTTTCATTTAATCTACGTTTGTTTGTTTTAGGGTCCACAAACGACTGCACAAGGTTCAATGGTGAGAACAAAAATTTCTTTCTGAAACCGAAGGAAACCCTGTCCAGTCACACTAAAGTGCCCCTTTTATAAAATAAATAAGAAGTGTACACATTTGTAAAAAATCTGTAAAGAAAGAAGTTCAGCACTTTAGGGGATTTTAATTTAAAATGTTTTGTTATTTGGGTACCAAAATCTACTCAACCAGGTCTGCAGGTGGGTTTTAAATACTGTATAAATGACTGATACGTGTTATCTACCAGGAAGATTCTTTTCTCCACATTTGCAGCTTCAAATTTTTCTTTTCTTCTGAAAACACCAAGCAAAAAGGTTTTTAATGTTGATTAGTGTTATTGGTTATCAAATATTTTGATACCATTCTAGATTTTGAACATCATTTTACAAATTAATGACTTTTGCACTAATCCTTAATATTTCAAAGTTCAAATAATGTATCCACAAAATAAAGTTATTTATGGCCTGACACTCTTCAGTGTAACTAATACTTAAGGTTGTATTTAAATGCTAAAGAATATATGATTTTTTTTTTTGTATCAGTAAAATTCTACTTCTTAGGCTTTTGAGTCATTGCAACACGATTTAGTCTCCAAAGTTCAAAAGTTCTTAAAACTAGAATATTTCACATTTATTTAATAAAAACAAGTTCTTTATTCATAAAGTCTTCCTTTTCTCGCTTAGGTTTTGTTTCTTTTGTTTTGTTTCTACATATCACCTCTTTTGGAGATCAATTTGACTTTTTCTTCTTCTCCTTTCAGCATTTCCCTTCAGTGGTCACCACAGCAAGCCAGTTTCTTCCATCTAACCCTATCTTCTGAATCTTCTTCGGTCACACGAACTAACATCATGTCTTCCTTCTCTATATCCATGAAACTCAACTGTATCCAAACCCAACATTCTTCTGCCGATGTAATCGCTTTCTCTTCTCGGCACATGTCCAAACTGTCTCAGTCTGGCCTCTGTGACTTTATCTCCAAAACCTCTAACGTGCTGTTCCCCTGATATACTCATTTCTGATCCTGTCCATCCTGGTCACTCCCAGAGACATCCTTAGCATCTTCATCTCTGCTACTTCCATGTCTGTTCCCTGTCTTTTCCTCAGTGCCACTGTCTCTAGACCAAACAGCATGTGGCAGGTCTCACCACAGCTGAGTACACTTTTCTTTTGATTTTAGCTGAAACTCTTCTGTCACACGTCATACCTGATACTTTTCTCCACCTGTTCCAGCCTGCTTGAACACGCTTCTTCACCTCTTTTCTACACTCTCCATTGCTCTGGACCGTTGATCCCAAATACTTAAAATCTTCCAAATTCTTTATCTCATCTCCCTGTAACCTCACTTTTCCATTTGGGTCCCTCTCATTCACACACATGCACTCTGTCTTAATCTGACTAATTTTCATTCCTCTTCTTTCTAGTGCAAACCTCCACCTCTCCAGCTTTTCCTCCACATCTTCTGTCCTCTCACTACAGATCACAATGTCATCTGTAAACATCACTGTCCATGACAATTCCTCTCTAACCTCGTTTGTCAGCCTGTCCATCACCATAGCAAACAGCAAAGGACTCAGAGCAGACCCCTGGTGCAGTCCCACCCCCACACTCAACTCCTCTGTCACACCTACAGCACACCTCACCATTGTCTTACAGTTCTCACACATGTTCTTCACCACTCTAACATACTTCTCTGTTTCACCAGACTTCCTCATACAATGCCATAGTTCTTCTTTGGGTACTCTGTCATACGCTTTCTCTAGATCTACAAAAACACAGTGCAGCTCCATCTGACCTTCCCTGTACTTCTCAAGCAGCATCCACAAGGCAAATATTGCATCTGTAGTGCCCTTTTTGGCATAAAACCATACCGCTGCTCGCAAATTCTTACTTCAGACTTTAGCTTAGCTTCAAGAACTTTTTCCCATAACTTCATTGTTTGACTGATCAGTTTTATTCCTCTGTGTTTGCCACGACTCTGCATATTCCCTTGTTCTTAAAAATAGGAACCAGCACACTTCTCCATTCATCAGGCATCTTCTCACTTTCTAATACCCTTGTAAACAGCCCAGTCAGAAAATTTACTGCCACTTTACCTAAACACTTCCACACTTCTACAAGGATATAATCAGGACGGAGAGCCTTTTCCACTCTTCATCCTCTTCAGTGCCTTTTTCATTTCTACCTTACTAATCCTAGCTACTTTCCGCTCCACTATGGTGACACCTTCTACTCTTTGTTCTCTTTCATTTTCTTCATTGATTAACTCTTCAAAGTACTGTTTCCATCTTCCCATCACATTACTGGCATCTGTCAAGAGACAACCATTCCCATCTTTAATTACCCTAACTTGCTGCACATCCTTCCCATCTTTGTCTCTCTGTCTTGACAACCTGTATGGGTCCATTTCTCCTTCCATGCTGTTTAGCCTAGCGTACAAGTCGTCAAAGGCTGCTTGTTTGGCCTTGCTTCCTCTAACCTTATGCTGTATCTCCCTGTATTCTTCCTTACTGTCCTCAGTCCTCTCAGTGTCCCACTTTTTCTTAGCCAGCCTCTTTTTTTTTTATACAATCCTGCACCTCCTCATTCCACCACCAAGTCTCCTATCTATCTTCCTCCCAGATGACACACCAAGTAATCTCTTGCCTGTCTCCCTGATCACATTAGCTGTAGTTGTCCAGTCACCTGGGAATATCTCCTGCCCACCAAGAGCCTGTCTCAACTCCTTTATAAAATTCGAGCAGCACTCTTCCTTTTTCAGCTTCCACCATTTAGTCTTCTGCACCCCCTTCATTTTCTTAAACTTCCACACTACCAGGGTCATCTTACGTACCACCATCCCATGTTGTTTGGCTACACAGTCTCCAGTTACAACTTTGCAGTCACTAATCTTCTTCAAATTACACCACATGCACAGAATGTAATCTACGTACCTGTGTATTCCTTCTTCCACAATTGTAAGTCACCCTGTGTTCCAGCTTTTTCTTGAAGAAAGTATTCACTACAGCCATTTCCATTGTTTTCGCAAAGTCAATCACCATCTGTCCTTCTGCATTCCTGTTCTGGAAACCAAACCTGCCCATCACCTCATATTCATCTCTGTTTCCTGCACCAACGTGGCCATTGATGTCTCCTCTAATAATAACTCTCTCACTTCTAGGGATGCTCTGAATCACCTCATCAAGGTCTGACCAGATTTTCTCCTCAAACTCACATCCTACCTGTGGTGCATACCCACAAACAACGTTGAACATTACCTCTTCAATTTCTAGCTTAAAGCTCATCAACCTGTCTGACTGTCTTTTTACCTCCAGAACATTCCCAACAAACTTTTCCTTCACTATAACTCCTACACCATTCCTCTTCCTATCTACACCGTGACAGAACAACTTGATCCCCGCTCCTAGACTTTGAGTCTTGCTACCTTTCCATCTACTCCCATGGACACACAGGATGTCTACTTTCCTTCTCTGCATCACGTCAACCATCTCTCTACCTTTACCTGTCATAGTCCCAACATTCAAAGTTCCTACCCTAAGTCCTAGACTCTTGAGGTTTCTCTTCTCTTTCTTCCGATGTACACATCTTCCTCCGCTTCTACTTTGACCACCTCAACTTGACTTATTCTCTATCATAATTTAGTCAACCATTCAAGTTTTACAAGTTGATTTGGTAAAACCAAATAGTAGCCTGATGACAGAGTGTTTGCATTTTGAATTATCAGTTTGATAGAAAAATGTGTTCATTAATCTAAGTTTTTCATTTAATCTACATTTGTTTGTTTTAGGTTCCACAAAACACTGCACAAGGTTCAGGGGTGAGAACCACATTTTCTTTCTGAAATGGAAGGAAACCCTGTCTAGTCATACTACCGTACTTCTTTTATAAAATAAATAAGAAGAGAGCACATTTGTAAAAATAAAATCTGTTAAAAAAAGACGATCAACATTTTAAGCGTCTTTAATTTAAATTATTTTATTTCTAGGTACCACAATCTACTCAACCAGGTCTGCAGGTGGGTTAAATGCAGTGTAAATGGCCGATACGTGTTTACTTTCAGCAGGTTTGATTTTTTTTTTTTTTCTGAAAGAGATTTTTTTTTACTTTTCTAAATTAATGCCTAGCTTTTATCAGTTTAAATGTGTTTATTGAATACTTTAATGCTTAATAAATGCGTAGAAACTACTCCCTGATGATGATTGGATAGTAAATAATCATTATAAAACACTTCTTCACAGTAGTTTTCTGTAAAATGTACCTTTTTTATTTTGTGCTTTATTGGTCTTTGGTTTGCTACAAACGTCCGTGTTGTCTTCGAGAACATTTTGAGAGTCTAATTTTGAACTTGTGTTTTTTCTGGGTTGTTTTACTTTTTTATTTATATCACTATACAAATTATTTTTAGTTGGGGAACGAAAAAAGTTATTCATACATCATTAATAAAGACACCTCTGCACGGGGAAGATAAACTGTGACAATCTCTTTGCCCAAACTTTTCTAGTAATTCAAATACTACTAGAAAAATTATATTAAAAAACAACCTTTTTTATTGTAGGATCCCGGGCTCCAATCCTGTTTTACTCTCTCTAAAGACGGAATCCCAGAAAGCATTTTGGAGTAAACATTTTCTTTGTTTAACATAAATTACCGAGACTTGGTGTAATACCATAAAAGCTCATTTCCCGTTTCTTCTGGTAGACAAATAAAGTGTTTAGAAAGTCAGTTGGAGCGAGTCAGTGTATCTACAACTCTTCGAGCTCAAAACTTCATTGCCAGAGTGTTCACTATTTCCACTCCCTCTGAAGGCTTTGAGATGTATGGTAATGACAATGAGGTAAGTCAAACAAATATGGATACACATAATCGTACGCAAAAATCATGGTTCAGACATACTTTGTTTTAGAAAAAAATAGTTCAAAGCAGACTTTTTTGGGGCTTTGGTAGCTACCTTAAAATCCAAACTTGATTGTTTTAAATGCAACCATCCCCAAATTATTGCAACTTTCTGTGTAATGGTTGTGGGGGGACATTTGACACGGTTAACTTTGACCGGGCAAAATGCTGCTTTTTTTTTTTTTAAAGTGTTTCCTACATTCTCAAGAAATTTCCAACTCTTACTTTGGAGCATTCACACTAATTAAATTATGTTTCTGTGATTTACATTAAAGTTTAGCGTAAAAGCGATTTTTCAACTTTGATTTTGCACAGTTAAACACCCTTTGATTTAGAAATGGGAATTTCTCAGCATATTTTCTACAAGGTATTTTGTACATAAAAAAAGTCAATATCAGAGTAATTCTTAAAATCCATTGAAAACAATTTATGAACAAAATTGACCTTTTTGGGTAAATTTTAGAATGTGCATTGCAATGACATTTGTTCATCCTGACTACCTGGATCTTTGTAATAAATTTTCTTTGTCTAAGTTACTGTAAGGGCTGACAGAGGCTCCAACTTTTCATGTAATTTACTAGGCTGCGCACGAAGCGAACAAAGCAATTTAAAAAACTTTGTCTGACTAAAATTTTTTAAAGGGTTTGAGGATCGCTCAAAACTACGTCTGAGATAATAGAAATTTTATAAATTATGAAAATTGTTCATCTTGTTAAACAGCTGACTTTCTGTTTGACTTGACATATGTCTTCCAAATTTGTTGTATTTCAGTTGTTCTGGGAAGGGGGGCCAATAATTTGTATTTCTTGGAAATGTTGGGTTATGGAGGGCACTAGTCAAATGTAGGGTAACCAAGACCAAAACATTCTTTACAATTTTGTTCAGGGTCTTGATGGCTCTTCTCGTGTCAAATGTGCATTTTTTTAAATTCAGATTTGACCGAATTATCACATTTTTTGTTGGGTCTATCTTTGTCCCGGTTAACTTCCTGTCTTTGACGAGGGAGGACGCTTTGCTGCTTGCTCTGTCTCTTTTTTCAATTCTTTTGCTTTTAAATCACTTTAAAATCATTTAAAATCATCTTTATTTTTCTATTTTTCTTTTTTATCACCCTAAAATTGTGGATTACCTGAGATTTTATACATTTTGACCATTTTTGCATCTAACGAGACGGCGATGGCAGAAAAGAATGGGAGAAACTGCTGCTATCAGTGTTGGAATTATAAACAACAATGCTGGGACTATGAACAACAAATTAAAGCCCTACAAGCACGGATAAATATTTTGGAGTCAGAAAAAAGTCTTGACAAGACGCTACCTTTGGGTAAGGAACCCATTGTTCACAAGAATGACTGCGACTTTAGTTTGAATGATACAGTTAGTTTTCCGAAACTCTTTAAGGACCAACATGGTGCTACAAAGAAACAGAAAGATATTAGAAGTAGAAATAGCGCAGCTACAATTCCACTTAAAAACAGATTTTCTGCGCTTTCACAGTTAGAGTTTGAAAATGTGGGAGATAAGAGAACGGAATGTGCCATATCAAATGTTGATACCAGGCAGCAAGTCAGAGAATCTGTGCCACAAGTCAAGGCCAAAGACTCAGTGTTTCTTCTTGGCGATGGGTGCGTAGCCCAAATACGAGATAAGAGATTCCAAGTGCTCTGCTGCCCTTCGGCGGTAGTCACGGACATTACAAAATTAGTAAAAAATACAGTGCTTAAAGGAGTAAAGCAGTTAATTGTACACGTGGGAGCGGTTGACACAAAAAGAGAACAATCAGAACTCTTGAAGAAAGATTTTTGTGAACTTTTTAATGAGTTGCAAAGAGTACCGGCTAAAGTTTATATCAGTGGACCTCTTCCTAACATTGATGGAAGGAAAAACAAGTTTAGCCGCTTACTCCAGCTGGACACATGGCTCTCCAAAGAGTGCACATTGAGAGAACTGAATTATATTGAGAACTTTGATTTGTTCTGGAAACGAGAGGACCTGTTCAAGGGAAAGAGCCCGTACTTGAGTAGAGATGGAGTGAGAATGTTGAAGAAGAACATCCTCCATGCTCTGAGGATCAATGAAAGGCTGAGGCAGGTGCCTAAACAGAGAAGGAATCAAAGTGGAAAATGTGCTCCTGGAAAACCTGGAGACCTAGCCGGTGTTCCAGCAACTGCATCAGCTCTACAGCAACAACAACAACCCGTGCCAGCATCACCATCACCAAAATCTACCCAGAGATCAACACCTTCAATACGAGAGTCTCCACCTCAGGTTGTCAGCCCTATTGCAGTTCCAAGAGAGGGCTCACATTTGGATGTTTCCCCCTTTGCCACTGGACAGCCCCTCCCTGCTACATCCACCCCTACAAAAGACTCTTCCTCCTTTTCATCTCCACCCTCACCACTGGCTCTTCCTCGTCACTTGGAAAACCTGATTAATGAAGGTATCAAGATGACGCCATGTACTCCTGTGCCTTTTCCTAAAAAAAACCCTGCACCGCCCCCTCCTCGCCCCAAACCTATCTCACCCAAACTCCACCCAGCTCCAAATCCACCTACATCATCCCCCAAACTCCTCCCCACTCACCCTCCCCCACCTGCTCCTGAAGCTACCATTCCTCAGAGCTAGGATGCACTGGGCCTCTGCTGTCTCAGGACACACAGTCATGATAAAGTTCAGCTCAGGCTGGGGCCCTGTGACAGAGAACAGTCTGCGGGTGCTATAAATACAGTCATCTCCAATCGAATTCATCGCAATAGAACAAGAAGGCTGTCCAAACACAGAAGTTTAATTGAAATTCCCTGTAAGAATATAACAGCTAGTCCTACTGAAGCTAAAGTGAAACTTGCTGTCCTCAATGTCAGGTCCTTATGTAACAAATCATTTTTAATTAATAATTTTATCTCTTCTTTTAATCTTGATTTTATGTTTTTAACAGAAACTTGGCTTGATAAAAATACAGGTAATGCAGTTCTAGTAGAAGCAGCTCCACCTAATTTTAATTTTGAATCTGAAATAAGAGAAAAGAAAAAAGGGGGAGGAGTTTGTGCGATCTTTAGAGATAACCTAAGCACCAGGAAGCTTTCGTTTGGGACATTTCCATCTTTTGAGTATTTGTCATTTAAGCTTGAGCTAAAAGAATCCTCTGCCATACTATTCCTAGTTCTGTACAAGCCTCCCTATCACTGCCAAGATTTTATTGATGATTTTACTGAAATTCTTTCAATCATATGCACAAATTTTGATGGTTTAGTCATAACAGGTGATTTTAATGTTCATGTTGATAACATCAATGACAAAAATGCTAAAGAATTCAACAGTGTTTTAGAAACCTTTGGTTTGACTCAACATGTGAAAGATCCCACCCACAGCAGAGGTCACACTCTGGACCTCCTCATTACTAAAGGAGTTAATGTTTCTAATGTGATTGTGTCTGACGTTGCCTTATCTGATCATTTCTGTGTCTTCTGTGACCTCACTGTCGCTCCCAGGCCACCGCCTGGACCGACAGTTATTCACAGCAGACACATAAATGACAACACACGTTTACAGTTCATGGAAATGGTTCATTTTGAAGATTTCTCGAGTTTTGATGTTAACGATTTGGTTACCTCTGTTCAGTCTAGTGTTATGAATGTTCTGGATGCCATCGCCCCAATGAAGGTGAAAACAGTTAAAAATAAGCAGAAAGCACCTTGGAGAAACGATGAGTCAGTCAAAGCACAAAAACGGGAGTGCAGGAAAGCTGAGCGTAAATGGCGCAAACTTAAGCTCCAGATTCACTACGAGATTTATAGAGAAAACTTACATGTCTTCAATCAAATCTTACTTAAAACTCGAGAGATGTATTTCTCTAAAATAATTGGGAACTGTAATAATAACTCACGTGTACTTTTTGCAACAATAAATAGATTAACAAATCCCCCAACTCAAATCGTCGCTGAATTGGTTTCGACTTCAAAATGTAATGAGTTCGCTGTATTTTTTAATGATAAGGTTCAGAACATCAAAAATTCCATCAAAGCCACGGTTCAAATGACAATCTTACCACCATCCAGATTGTTAAAGCTAAATGACTTCACCTCAGTAACAGAAACAACTGTTGAAGAAATTATCACTAGTCTGAGTTCATCTACTTGCTCTCTTGATATATTACCCACCAGATTTCTAAAATCTGTGTTAACCAGCATGTTGGCACCAATCACTCAAATAGTCAATGTGTCACTTCAAACCGGAACCTTCCCAAGTGCCTTTAAAACTGCGGTCATCAAGCCACTCTTAAAGAAGAGTAGTCTTGATGCTACAGTACTTAAAAACTATCGGCCTATTTCAAACTTACCGTTTACAGGAAAAATTCTTGAGAAAGTTGTTTACCAACAACTGACAAAATTTATTTTAGTGAACAACTCATTTGATGTCTTCCAGTCAGGTTTTAGACCTCATCACAGTACAGAGACAGCTCTGATCAAGGTAACAAATGACATTCATATGAACACTGACGCTGGCAAAGTCTCTGTTTTAATCCTGTTGGACCTGAGTGCTGCGTTTGACACTGTGGATCATGGGATCCTTCTACAGAGGCTAGAGAACTGGGTTGGTGTTTCTGGTACTGCGCTTAGTTGGTTTAAATCTTATTTAGAAGGACGCAAGTATTTTGTAGAAATTGGAAATTGTGTGTCAGATCACATGCCTTTGACCTGTGGGGTTCCCCAGGGGTCAATTCTTGGACCCCTGCTGTTTAACCTCTATATGCTGCCGTTAGGGCAATTGATAGCCAGTAATAACGTGTCCTATCACAATTACGCAGATGATACTCAGATTTATGTGTCACTGACAGCAGGTGAACTTGGACCTGTGGATTCACTCTGTCGCTGTGTTCAGCAAATCAGAGTCTGGATGCAAAACAACTTTCTCCAGCTAAACTCAGACAAAACTGAAATCATTGTCTTTGGCCCACAGAAACAAAGAGAAAGTGTCATCAGTTACCTTCAATCTCTCTCTCTGGAACCGACAAATCAAGTTAGAAATCTGGGAGTAATAATGGACTCAGACTTTAACTTCAACAGTCACATCAAATCAATTACATCAGCAGCCTTTTACCACCTGAAAAACATCGCCAAAATCAGAGGTTTGGTTTCTAAAACAGACTTAGAGGTTCTTATCCATGCATTTGTTTCCAGCAGGTTAGATTATTGCAACGGTCTACTCACTGGTCTGAATAAAAAGGCTTTAAAACAGCTGCAGTTTATTCAAAATGCTGCGGCTCGAGTCCTAACAAGAACTAGAAAATACGATCACATTAGTCCTGTGCTAAAGTCTCTGCACTGGCTTCCTGTGGCTCAGAGAATAGACTTTAAAGCTGCTCTGCTTGTGTTTAAGTCTCTCCATGGTCTAGCACCAAAGTACATCTGTGATATGTTAGTACCTTATGAACCATCTAGAACTCTGAGGACCTCCGGGACCGGCCTCCTGCTGGTGCCTAGAGTCAGGACTAAACATGGAGAAGCTGCATTTCAATTTTATGCTGCAAAAGTCTGGAACAAACTTCCTGAGGCTGTGAGACAGGCCTCTACTGTGACAATGTTTAAATCTAGGCTGAAAACAGTTCTGTTTAACTGTGCTTTTTAGTAATTGCTCAATTTTTAATCTGTTTTAATGATTTTATTTATTTAATTTTTTAAACTTTTTGATTCTATGTTTTGTGATTTTAATGCATTCTTTTTCTTTTCTTTCTTGTGAAGCACTTTGAATTACATTTTGTATGAATTGTGCTATACAAATAAACTTGCCTTGCCTTGCCTTGCCTTAACTTTGACAAATCAAAACGCTGACATTTTTTGTGGCATTGTTAAAGTGTCTTTTAAGTTCAGGAGAAATTCAATATCCTGAATTAAAGTGTGTAGAATAGGGACCCTCCAGCGAAAAAGAAACCACTTGTGGTAAAATTATAAAATAGCAGCTGGGTGCATGCCACACACTACGGTTGGCTTTGCAGGGGGCGGAATATGGATTACCAGGGAAATTTTGTTTGAAAGTTCCATTGACTCATAATAACGTCTTAACTGACCACTAAAAGGTCCACAATTTGAAAATAACTCACACCCATTACTGTATTTCTAATAATATAACATTTTTAATATAGATCTCAGAACACTCATCTCCCTCCATCCCAAAGATCACGGCCCGCCTTCCAAAAGAAGCATTCGATGGACAATCCCAAACAGCTGTTTTCTCCATGATTTCCTTTCCAAATGTGGTGAGAACATATTTTAGATTTTTTTGTTTTTGTTTAACTGGAAAGCTTTATGTTAATGAACATACAAAAACTGGATATAAACGTGCCAAATTGTGGCCTAAGTCTAATTACCGTCTGGAGTCCTAGTGCCAAGGGTTACATTGAGTTAATACAAATACAAATGACACATAAAAACAGATGCAAATATAAAACACATACAAAAACACTCATGCACATTGTTACCTCTGCAAGTTACTTAGTCTTATTTGTGTAACTTCCAGAATGACAAAACCCTTGTCATTCAGCAAGGGTTTTTTTTCTGAATGACAGCCCCATTCAGGCAGCAAAAAAACACAATCGATTTATGAGTGAATGCAGGTTTGATTTTCCCATATCCAGCATTTCATTCGAGCTTTAAAGGATTGTATCTTAACTGAAACTAAAATATAAATTCTCCGGAGTGCAGAGAGTGTAACTTTCATAATCATAGAAAACGCGAATATCTAGCCCTTTTCTATTGACTAAACCATCCTGTTATTGACTGGTAACTGCTTTCAACTCTTACTGCATCTTCGCTCTGTATAACTGTGAGAACCAAATAAGTAAATCAACAAATCAGTGATTGCTACCCTAAAACAATATTTGTTTTTCTAAAGCCAATTCTTCTAGGAAAGCAATCTCACTGCACTTCAGAATATTTTAAAGGGAAAACAATGAGTCACATTAGATCACATCACCCCTTTACTTCTGTTCACATCCACATCATGTTGCCTGGCTGGACTTCAGGGAAGAATTTCTTTATAAAAACCAAATGTATCTTGCACTTCAGATTCCACTGAGACCCTCTGAAGAATTGTATGAAGAACGACTGATTGGACTGAAGGTGGTTGCAAAGAAGATTTCTGGATTGAAGGACCGGGTCAACATCTCCATCAATAATTTCATGATCAGCAATGTGAGTCCATTGTTCTAGTTACACCTAATTTTTGGATACATTTCTTAATAGTAACTCATATAAAAAAATGTGAAAGGGTTTTTTTTCCCAGTGATTTTTATCTCACTTAAACTGTTTTAGAAGTGGTTGCACCAAAAAAAGATTGGATTTTTTCTTTCATAGAAAAATATGACA
Source organism: Neostethus bicornis (assembly GCA_902685375.1). NCBI lineage: Eukaryota > Metazoa > Chordata > Actinopteri > Atheriniformes > Phallostethidae > Neostethus > Neostethus bicornis. Next base: position 5,591,894 of record LR738543.1, read on the forward strand.
CAATTCCAAAAGCATCTCTGTTGGGACAAAGTCCCTAGCTCACACAATGAGAATTTTATAGAAACAATCACTTACCTTTCAGTTTGTGTAAAGTTTTCTACAACATGCGTAAAAAGCTGTCATTTTGTTGCAGAAATCGTCCATTCCAAAGTGTGTGTTCCTAAGCTTTCTGACTAACAGTGAGTATCTAACATTGCAGCTTGATGTTAAAATTTCCTTTTTTTTTATTTCCAGGTCACATAAACTACAATTATGGGATAGAGTAGCTTATCTGTGACAGGCTGATATGAATAATACATTTTGCATGTCTGTGTTTCCCAGAATTCAGCTCTGATGGCTGTCTGACCCGTTGGGAACCTGGTTGGAGTAACATCACTTGTTCCTGTGACCATCTAACATTCTTTGGGGTCCTTTTGGTAAGACTGGTCTCCTGACTAATTTCTTTTACTGAAGTTTTTTATTCAAACCGAACATAAAAGTCTCCAGTGCTTTGTTATTTTATTGTTATGGAATGTGGGTGTTTTTCCTATCCTACCCACCCTTTCCTTTCTCTTCATCCTTCTCTTTCCATGTCTATCCCTGAATGTTTGCAGTGCTAGTGTTTCAGAACATCAAAGTGTTTTTCTATCAATATGAATTGTGTTGTTTTGACTCACTCTCCTCTGACCAAGGTCGGTTGATTGTCTTATTCTCCTTTCCCCTTCTCCTGTGCACACCAGAGCTTGGTATTGACCCCTGCCTCCTACTTCCCAAAGTCACTGCCTCTCCTGCAATCCTATGTTTGTCGGCAACTTTGAAAAATGCTCTAACATCTTACCTCACTGTGTTGTTTTTTCACTAGTTTACCTTCTCCAGCTTCTGGTTTAATTTAAAACATCAGTTAAAACCTCCTTACTTACTTGAAAAAGCTCATATATGGTTTTGTGCACTCAGTTCCCTGGCTCTGTAACATATTTTATTTGGTGTAAGTTAATCTCAAGTCAGGAGGTGCCTGTAGTTGTTCCCTAATGTTCTAATGGCAGTGGTGGAACGTAACGAAGTATTGTAATTGTCAGGGTTTTTTGTGTGGATACAAAGCTGGACAGTAGATGCTCTAAAAAAAGTCTTTTATTTAACAAATCCAAACTGAAAACAAGCTTGCACCAAGCAAAATACTAAACATCTCAAACTTAGAGCTAGAAAATACAAGATTTGCTTCCAAACATCAACTGACAAGAAGGGGAGACCAGAAAGACAAGACAAACCTGCAGGGGAGTGAGGTAAAAGCAACCCCTTAAATACTACCAGGAGAAAATAGGAACCAGGTGAAGAACATTAGGGAAGAGTGGTGATCAGACCAGGGAGACAAACCCAAGAGCAACACAGCACCTGAAAGGAAATAAAGTGAGTGAGTTCAAAATAAAACAGGAAATGAACAAAAACACTCTGACTTCCTGAATGAACATGACAGTACTCAAGTAAAAAAAAATGTGTATGTACTATTTTAAGTAAGTACTTTACTTGAGTCAAATTTGAGACCTGTACAATTTACTTTTACTTCACTACATTTTAGAGCAATAATCTGTACTTTTACTCCACTACTTTTTAAGTGTGTTTTGCATTTTTCGTTACATTTTCGGTCAGGAGTTTGAAAAATAGACAGTATTTTTTAGTGCAACTTGAAGCCGCATCACCAAAATCAACCTGTAAAGGGAGCTGTTGATCATCTGCGGTATCCAGCAGGGAGAAGGACAAGAAGAAATAAGAGGGCGAAGAAGAAATATGGTCGAATACTTTAAAAAGTAAAATTTACACCAAACAGTTTTGTACTTTTATTTAAGTAGATTTTTGTATTGTACTTTTACTTTGGTACAAAAAGTGAGTACTTCATCCACCACTAATAAAGTCTTAAGTTTGATTTGTAAATTGGTTAATTTTTTGCAAACTGTCTTAGCCTGAATTACAAAAAAAATCTATTCAGGTTTTGCTTTTAGAAGATAACAGCATTAATTATTATCTTGTCATTAATAATCTTGATTATTCATGCATGTTAATGTCTTTTTATCACAAATTTTAAAGTTTGTAAATAAAAAATTACAAAACAAATATGAATTCCAGGACTTGACAGGCAAAGATTAGTTCAAACTAAGCTTAAAAAATGTTTTCATGTAAAACTTAAAATAAAAAAAGAAAAATAAGAAGTCGTTTTGGATAATTCATAAGCACTGTTGTTGTTTTTAGTAAAGACATTTTCGGTCAAATGTCACATTTAAGAAAATATACTTTGTTATACAGACTTCCTACCAGAATCCCGATGTCTATCTGAATGATCTGACCCAGATTTCGAGCGGAAGATCTAAGGAACAAATATTCCAGTAAGCCTCTGTCATTTTCTCCAATTTAAAGCAGGCAGTATGTGTTAGGAACTGTTGCTTTTAATTAATAAATTCCCTATATTTTTCTCTAAAAGGAAAATTGAGGACTTTGAAAATAGTTTACAGACAGCCAATATATCTACACTTTATCGTTCGGGGAAGTCCATCGCCATGGTGTTCAGTGTTCCTGCTTCTTCCAATGGCTTTGACATTTATTCCAGTGACAATGAGGTGAGAAAGTTTCAAACGAAGAAAATAAATGACTCAAAGCTGTATAGTTAAAGTACTATTTACATTATATTCTAATAAGTACTGGCAGAAAAATTATGCTTTCTGTCTGTGTCTGTTTATAGATTGGATCAACGCAAAAAGGTTTTGTTCCAGAGGTGGCGGCTCACCTGCCAAAAACCATTTTAACAGAATCATCTTCCAAAGTTGTGTTCGCCATCATATACCTTCCAAACACAGTGAGAGATTATGCTTCTCATGGAGATTTTGCTAAAAAAAAAAAAAAAAAAACTTTTTATTAAAATGTTATGTGCCCTTTTTTCGGACTTTAAGTCGCCTCCAGAGAATAAATTATACCAGCCAAAAAAAAATGCATGGTAAAGAATAGCTTATATAAGTCACACCGGAGTATAAGTCATATTTTTCACGGAAAGTTACGTTCCTTGTCTTACGCTTATCCGGGTAAGGGTCGCGGAAGCAAAAGCCTCAGACGGGAAGCACAGGCTTCTCTCACCCCAGCTGCATCCTCCAGCTCACCCAGGAGCTGGAGGAAACGTTTCAACTGGCCGAGGCGTTTCCCGGCCAGCTGTGAGACATAGTCTTTCCAGCAGGTCCAGAGTCTACCTTTTGATCTCCTCCTGTTAGGACATCCCCGAAACACCTCACCAGCGAAGCGCTCGGGAGGCCAACCAGATGCTTAAACCACACCATCTGGCTTCTTTCAACATGGAGTAACAATGGCTTTACTGCAAGCTCCTCCCGTATGGCAAAGCTTCTCACTCTATCTCAGAGTAAGAGCCAAACCACCCTGCAGAAGAAGCTCATTTCGGCCGTTTGCATCCACAATTTTGTTCTTTTGGTCATCACCCATAGCTGGTGGCCATAGGTGTTGATGAGAATGTAGATTGACTTGTACATTGAGAGCTGTGCTTTTCCTCTGTCCTGATGTGATGCAAGGTTTTTTTGGGGGTGGAGATAACTTCTTCTTGCTTAGGATTTGATGGTGGTTGCACCCACTTAAGGCCACTACTAGCACCTTCAGCTTGCAGATTATTGTAATTTTGCAGAGGTTGATAGAATTTGTGTTAATAGTTGCAACAGCCCGCGACAGACTGGCGACCTGTTCGGGGTGTCCTCTGCCCTTCACCTTAAATTGGCCAGGATGGGCTATTTTTTACTGAGTTGCAACTCAGTAAGAAGATGACTGACTGAGTTGCAATAGCAAAAATCTAGAGGAACGGAATATTAACAATACCAATAGGGCTAAAACTTGTTGACCCAATAAAAGTTAATGATGATTCACCGGACCTGAAATAAACCTGTTTTTGTATACCATCTCCAGCAGTTAAAAAAAAAAAAAAAGAAACAACATTAGGTCAGAAATCATAACCTGTTAATATGCAAGCACCTGCACAGCCAGTGAAACTAAAGTTGTTGTATCTAACACAGTTTTTTTAGTGATGGCACACTACAATTGGCCAATAATACCCAATACCTGACAAATGCAAGAAGGGAAATAACTTCATGTATTTTGTCATTTAGACTGTTTTGAAGTCCGATGAAGAGCTCTTAGAAAACAGACTAGTTTGCCTGAAAGTGGCCTACAAGCAGTTTTCTGGATTACAGGAAAGAGTCACCATCACCATGGATATTTCACGAAATGAAAGTGTAAGTCTATTTTTTTTTTAAGATGATTATCCATTTCTGTACAATGACAGACATTACTAAGACGGGCACATGCTTTTTGTTGCTGTTGCTCCAAAGAGACTAATTCGCAAGAAACATTTTATTCAACATTTAAAGAAACAATATCTTTATATGTTTTCTAGGACTCTTCAATACCCCAGTGTGTGTTCCTAAATTACTCAACCACTGGTGAGTCTCAATAACTTCTTGTATCATTTAATACTATAATAATACAGATAACTATTTGAGATTTCTTTTTACAACGGACACTTAAAGTTACCATTAAAAATGAAAGAAAAGGTTCTTGAGTCAGATATGCTGTGGAAATGTCACGGCCAAAAGACTCTTGAAATTCTCTGGGGACACAGACAATATCCGGGCAGATTTTGGTGTACACTACTTTATTAAATAAACTCTAAAACCCTTAAACATAACACTTATTAATGGCACCTAAAACACAACACATATTAAGTGGGCAAATGTCACTGGGGAGCGTGGTCACGACTGGCGCGCCCCCTGTTCCCGGATGACTTACTCCAGCATGGGAGAGGGATGAAGAAAATGAAAATAACTTAAAGTTCTGTACTGGTCACCCCTTCGACCAACACAAACAAAACCTGGCAAGCTTACCAGGGTAGGGTTACCGTACACCCTCGCCAGCTGGTCTGCTAAGGGGATCCCGATGAGAAGTCACATGGATGCAGTCGTCACTTCACCGCCGGCGGTCGTTTCAGGCAGTCAATAAAGACCGACGGTTCCTAAGCTTCCTCCTCCAGCTCTGGAGTTTCGGCGATACTGGAGCTTTTTTCTCACACACTCCTGCATATACACGCTGCTGGACACTTTGCCGCCCCCCCCTCCAGCTGAGTCCTTCAAAAGCAGCCTGGAGTCTGGCACTGGTGGCTCAGTAAGCTAGCAGACAGCTGGCAGTGTCTATATGGTGGATCTGGAGTCTGCTAGTCCTTTTCTGACAATCTCTCCCAGCTGTTCCTCCTTTTCCCGCTGCCTTGCTGGTATTCCTTCCCAAAACAAGGTCCATTCCACGCACACAGCTGGCCCCAATTTTCTTGATTAGCTCAAAGTCCCAATCAGTTCTCTTTCCGTCCACAAGATGGGGGCAGAATCCATAAAATATATACGTATATATTCAAACAGGACACAACTAAAATAATGCCCCGCGTGACAGAAACAACAAAGTCATGTATCTCTGAAAACTATGAATTATTGTTTGTGTCTGACATTCCTAGAATTTAGCTCTGATGGCTGTGAGACCTTATGGGAACCTGGTTGGAGTAACATCACCTGTTCCTGCAATCATCTAACAGTCTTTGGGGCACTTATGGTAGGACTGATTGCTTCATTCAGTGTTATTGTTTTGCCTTGTGAATTTATCTGCAATACCTGCAACCATCAGATGAGGCACTGCATAAAATATTCATGGTTATTTTGTAGGTTAAGTAGTTCAATACCTTGGGAAAACTTTAGTTGGGACTGGACATTTTTATAATCAGATTTAAAAGTTTTTTCGCTTTCCTTGTTTTCCCTATGTTCCTGAAAGTTAACCTCTATTCCACTCAATGTTATTTCGATCACTACTAAGTAATGGATTTCACCCATTAGCTTACAACTGAGAGCTGGCTAATGAATAGAGTTGAAGCTAGATATTAAATAAAAACCGTCCTTGTTAGCTAAGCATGGAGTTTGACCTGGTTATGCAGTTTGTGTTAGGAACAGTTCCCAAAAATGAGAACAAAGATGATGTTCACTGGTTACCCCACTGCTGACGGTTTTTGGTGAAGTTTCATTTTTAAGTTAGCTAACTCACGTTCCGTCCAATTCCGGCTAGAAAGCAGCAATTGGTTAAAGCAAAAAAGTACCCACCCTTATTCAAGCGAACAATGCCCAGTATGTGAGGTTGCACTGTTTCGAAGAAAAAGTCTGATGTATGTAGGGTACTCATAGGAACCAATCAGCTTCAACTCTGTAAAAAACAGTTGTGTCCTTGGTATTTCAACTTTTAACTTAAAGGCAGTGAAGCAGACTTTTTAGCAATGACAACCAAGCTCAATCTTTAATATTCTTTAATATTCTGAAAGACATGTTAAGATACTAATCTTATCTTTCATACGGTGCGCCTAATGGTCGTGAAATTATAGTAGACAAATTGAATGTATTGTAGATGTGCAGCTAAAATAGCAAAATGTTGAACACAGAAAGTGATTAAATGTCTCTTTAGAAATTGGTAGGCACAGAAAACAGCTATTTTTTTCCCCTTTAGACACCTGCTTTCCACTCACGTGTGATTCTTCCATACGTCAGTCTCATTGACTGTCTAGTTCTTCTTGTTGCTCTGATCATCACTCTTCTAAAGTTCTTCACAAATAGGTAATGTGTTTTTTAAATAAATGATATCTTAATAAACACCTAATTAAAAGTGACACCATAGGCTGAAAAGCTTTTTACTGTACAGAATCAAATATTTAGTTGATTTAGCTGCAATGCTCGTACACTTAGAATAATTGTCTGATTCCGATGTTTTGTCAAGATGTCCTGTTGAGATGTTTTGCTTCGTGCTACTGAGAACTGAATTAAGGGAAAATTATTTTACTTCAGAAAGAACAAAATTCAATATGTTTTAGGTTTCTTGATTCCGACCACAGCATTTTTTTCCTTAAAACAGCATACCACGATAGAATAACTTGATAGGTAATGTTTTTTTTTTCTTTTATCAATTGATGGCCCTGTTGTAATCTGTGTTTGTTTTGTGATATTGGGCTTACAAATTAAATTTAAATTTTAAAATGCTAGAAAACACTTGCCAAAATGTCATTGCCACTGACAGCTCAATTTGACAGGTAAATACAATATATTTATCAATTGACATGATTTTCCTTACACATTCTTTTTTTTTTCATTATTATTAATACAACCAAATGGTATTACCTTGCTTATACCATGGAAGCTGTATCTTTAACCACACATTTTATCTTTTCTGTCTGACAGAAAAATGAGAGCAGATGACTCCAGGAGGGTTCAGATCAGCCTCATAATTTCTCTGATCCTTCTCAACATTCACTTCATCCTCAGTGAACAACTGGCAAAAGTCTCCTCTGTTCCATTATGTTTCTACATGGCTCTTTCTCTTCACTACTATCTGTTGGCTGCTTGCATCTGGTTGGCTGTGGGTGCGTTTCACATCTATCACTTTTTTGTCAAAGCTTCCAAAATCAAGAGATACATGCTTAAAGTCAGTGTGATCGGCTGGGGTAAGAAATCAACTGTTCAAAGCTAAGCATTGTTTGGTCAATGAATCAACTTCTCACTGTTGTTTTGTTTTAGGTGTTCCTGCTGTCATTGTGTTAGTGGTCTCACTCCTCCCCATAGAAGCATATGGTCATGTTTTTCTGAACTTGTCTGACTCTACCAACACAGAAATGTAAGATAAAAGCAGTCTCCTAAATTCTAGTATGCTGAAAATTGAATATTTCAACAGAAATTAGACCAGGACTATCCAACACAAAAACAGCTGAATCTGGATCTTTATGTTTGTATTACAGCATAATAAAAAAATGATTTCTATCGTTTTTTTCAGATGCTATATCATCAATGACACGGTCAAGTGGGTGGCCACAGTGGGCGTGTTTGGCTTGACAGTTCTTTTCAACATTATCGTGTTTGTACTGACAGGCAGATGTGTTTTGTCAGCAGAATCGAGCCGAAAGGTAATGTCTTTCTCCGTTCTTGATGTTTTTCAACTTACTGTATCACAATCTTTTATTTTTAACACTAGGACCACTGCGTTCTAAATTTACCTGCAAGCGACATGATAGTCAATGTAACCGCTTATGTAGTTATTCATGTTTTGCACTGCTATATTGCATAAATACATTTTTAATAATAACAATAAATGTTAAATATTTTAAAAACCTAGAATAAAAAAGCAAAAACCAAAGTAAAATGATCTAATTTGTCAATAGCCTACTTTTTATCACATTTTGCGCAGCCGCTTCAAAAATGTTCTTGTTGGAAATTGGCTATAGGCTAGTATATTCCAATATGTTAACCTGAACTTTCAAGACTTATCTAGAAAAGATAGCATACTTTATTCAGACAACAATTTTCTTACTGTCTTCCTTGTGTCCCTTCAATATTATCTCACTCAACCTTTCTGAAATGTTTCTGTAATGCCATCCATGCCCTCCTTGTTCGATCCAACAATTTAACACACACACTTATATGTGTGTTGCCATAGCAACATAGCAACAAAATGTGCAATTCCTCCCAGCTGCTGCACCCCAGTAAGAGGAGATAAAATGCTTATAAATTTTGAAGTGTTCATTTTTAGTACACAAAAAAATACATAATAAAATATAAAACATGCTTATATTAAAAGTCATAAAAGGTCAGCCTCCTAGGTTGTGTTTGATTTATTCTAATTAGCATATTGAAGTGACCTGTGGTCCTAGTTGTGTTAAGAAAAAGTTTTCCTCTATTTAATTGTTTGTGAGTTGGTTTCTGTTTAGTGTTGAATCACAATTTAAAATACAATGTTAAGATATAAAATATTTGTTTTGTAATAGTTTATACATCTGAAAGCTCACATCCTACTTAAAACAATGACAATTCACTTATTTTTTGGGATAAAAATTGTACCAATACACGTTCATCTGTCTAATAACCCTGAAAAGGAAACTACTTGGTATTTTGTTGCTACTGAGTAGCTATGGGCAGTTTCAATGAAAAAAAAAAGTACAAAGTAGTATTTTAGAAAAAATGGCATTCACAAGAGTTTGTCACACTAGTTTTTGTGAACTTAAAGTTTACTGCCATCACCTAAAAACCCATCCTGATCTATACGACTATTCCTTTCACTTCATAAAAACTGTTCAACCTTGCAGCATTGGAGTTAGGTCATATACTCATTTCCGGTTGGAATGGTAAATGGACTACTAATATAGTACTTTTTTCAATCTGCATTGGTACTCAAATGGTCAAATGGGACGTATGCAATACGCTCTACCATTCAGTGTCATCCAGAAAACAGAGTGTAAAAACAAACGTTTTCCATCTGCTGCAGGGAAATCCTGTCTTTTACCTGAATAAACTTTCTAAACACTGCCTTTAAATTCTCAATCTCAGAGATCTTTGCCAACTCAGACTGCACAGCATGAGTAATCCCCTTTATTCAGCAACAAAAATGCAAATGTAGACCGGAAGGATGATTGTGTTCATCTCACCTTGCCATATAGGTTTGCTGATTGGATAGGATGTTTCTGATCACTGTATTTTTAAACTAATGCCTAAACTCCTTGACTAGTTTTTGAAGTAAAATAAGATTGAGAACAATAAATCTTTTTCCCAGTTTATCCCAACTTACTAACAAGACAATGGGCATGTTGTTGAGTTGTTTGACATTTGGAAGCAGTTGATAGAGTTAGGCATCATTTTGCGCATGTGTTTGTATTTGACTTGAAAATGTAATTAGATATGTCACAAATTACATCTCCAAAAGTAATTGAGTTAGAACTTAGCTATGGTATCGTAAATGTAGACATTTACAAACTAAACTAGATGTATTTCCAAAACCTCAAAGATATTTGTAAATGTAAATTTACACATTATTTCAGAACGTTTCAAATGTTCAAATCTACAAACTGTAATTTTCTGCATGAGTAAAAAATCTAATTAGTAAAGATCAAACTTAAATAAATTTAAAAATGTATTAAATTATCTAAATATTATTCAAATTTTTGACTAAATCACATTTTTGCAATGTTTATATTACATTATTACGTAAAAAGTATCATATACTATAACACATCATGCCATAATAATATGATTTTTGGGCGCTTTTTAATACGTAAGTAAAAAGTTATTTTTGATATGCAGCTTTTGAAGGTTGTATTTACAGTGCTTTTATATTTAAACGGGTATTAAAATGCACCTATAAATGCTAACATGTTTGTTTTAGAACAATGTTTGAATCTTTTGGCTTTCTATCTATTTTCTGTTACAACGTGATACATTTTTTAAAAACTTTTCGGGATAACTTATTGCTCAATCGGTCAACTTTTCAAAAACATCTTTACAGGTTGTAGATGTACATATAAAAACACTTATCTATCCAGTTAACTAAGGCTTGTAGCAATAAAAGAGAAGATTTTAAACAGTGTTGTTGGTAAATCTGCAGCATGGGAGAACAGTGTAGCTAAAACACCCTCACACTTCTCTCCTGAGCCAACAGGTTTCTTGCTTTGCACTAAACTGCTTCATCAATTCTTTCAGCTGGCGCAATCATCCAAATAGCGCACTGCTTGTAATGGTCATACATTTTTTTTTTTTAAGCATCAAACCAATGCAGACTAGTGTTGTTCATACTATTGTTACTGCTAACGTTGTATTAATTACTTTTATTTTGTGTTTTTATGTTTTCGGGCAGCGTGAATGTAAAAGAGTCAAACAAGATGTTTCCACTCTGCTGTCCATCATGGTTTTGTTCAGCGTTACATGGGGCCTGGTCTTATTCTCATTTGGCTACTTCACCACTTCTTTACTCTTCACGTTCTCCGTTCTCAACTCAGTGCAAGGTCTGAAAAATCTGTTTCCTTTTGTTGTGGGAGCTAAGCAAAATCTTAAAATTCTCATTTGTACAGAATTTGTACAAAATATATATTTACAAATTTACAAAATAGGGAAGGATTTAAGGTATAAGGTATAAAATATTTTTATATGAAATGAACATTTGATCTCATTTTCTTCACAATCTGTTGAATTTTTTAAATCTTTTGTTTCTCACAGGTTTGTTCATCGTTTTGCAGTTTGTGCTGTCTTGGAAAAAAGATTCGTCTTCTGAAACGCTTATCCCCAATAGAGTCACAGGGGATGCCAGAGGGTATTCTGACTGATTTCAGACAAAAGGCAGTGTAGTATAGGTTTTTTTTTTTTTTTTTTTTGTGATATTGTAGCTTTGAAACATTTTGTCGTGAGAATCAAAGGAAAAAAATCAAAACAAGAATTGTGAAACTCTTGAGCTTTGCGAACCACTATCTTTTTGTCTAACATCAAATATGCTTAGTATATTATTCTTTACGGCAACTCTGTTGCATGCTTCAGTTCATACATTTGATTTGATTTTAGTATATTGTTTTTTGTATTGTTTTCATTTTCTGATCTTCAATTTTTAATTATATCTGTTTGCAGCAACATATATAAAAATAATAATAAAAGCTTGTAACAAAACTTTGTGTGCTACATTTACTTTGTTCAATAAAGTTGTCTGTAGTCAAACGGAAAATAAAAAGTAATACATTTTCAAAAGTGATCTCCACAAAAAGCTTTTGCAATAGTACGCATAGCATATTTTAGCATATTACCACCAGGAAAGAGGGCTAGAGGAAGACCAAAGAGGAGGTTCATGGATACAGTGAAGGAAGACATGAAGATACTGTAGTTGGCGTGACCGAAGAGGATGCAGCAGATAGGGTTAGATGGAAAAACTGACTTGCTGTGGCGACCCCTGAAGGAAAATGCCAAAAAGAGAAGAAGAAGACGCATAGCATATTTTTCCAAAACACATAAGAAGGTAGGAAAAATGCAAAAAAAATGTAGAGAGTACAGTAAACATGGAAACAGGAACAGGTTGAGAAAAGTCAACATGTGTCATTTATGTGCTTAGACAGTTGTGCATTAAAATATTGATTTTTGTATATATATATAAAAAAAGTTGTTTTCAAACAACTCAAAAGAAATTATGTGTGTTTTATTGTTATCTGTCCCGTCGTCTTTCACTTATTCAGGGCAACAGGGGCAACAGCCTTAGACAAGAAGGGCTTCTCTCACCCCAGCTGTATTCTCTAGCTACATCTCTAACTTTACTAGCGGGGTGTTCGGGAGGCATCCTAACCAGATGCCTGAACCACCTCATTTGACTTCTCTCAATGTGGAGGAGCAACAGTTCTACTCCGAGTTCCTCCCGGATGGCAGAGCTCCTCACTTTATACTGTATATAAGCAAAGCCAAGTCAACCTCCCTATTCATTGTGAGTAAGAAAGGGCCGTATAAGGTTTCATATCCACAGTCTCCGAGCTCTGTAACTTGTATTTAAATTACCGTAATTTCACGGCCATTAGGCGCACCGTACGAAAAGGCGCAGCCTCAGTCACACACCGCCTTACGACAACACACACGCAAGCATGCAAATGTGCGTATTAAAAAATAGTCCAGTGCTTCTCCAATAGTGGGGCGCGTGTGATCCTGTGGAACACGTTTTTCTTTTTTGCCGTACTAGAATAAAGTGTAATTGTACATCCACTACAGTAGTTGTAGTTTATAGTTTAAATAAGAATTATTTTTATTAAAATTCAAGTTAATTGATGCACTTTAAATATTTTCTGTTACACACTAAAAAACAATGTTAATAAAGCTGTTCTTTTTCTTTTTTTTTTCTTTAATGTTAACGAGGATACAATGTTATGCAGAAGTGTACTTAGAACCAGGGGTCCCCAACCTTTTCTGCGCCACGGACCGGTTTAGTGTCTGATAATATTTTCACGGACCGGTCTACAGGTGATAAGACCAGCCGGAAAAACTGGCTTTTTAAATCAATAATAATACATTTAAATCCACGTTGTCTTCAGGAGAAAATTTATTAGCAGCGTCTTTATAACGTGGAAAAATTCTCTCTGCTCGAACGCACTCTGGTTGCCATGGTAACGGTAAACATACCTTAAAAAAAAAGACATCACAAAAACAAAGTGAATAAAAATACTAGTTATGCCCCTCACACCAGGGGTGGTCCACCTGGTGGTTGGGGACCACTGCTTATAACAATTTCATAGACAAACAATATTAATTATGGTCATGGCGGAGTTGGGGGGGGGGCCTCGGGGGACTCAAAATATTTTCTTCTTTCTAGGGGGGGCGCAACAGGATATAATTGAGAAGCACTGCGTTAGTCCAAGGATCTACAATCCATTGACACGTTTATGCTGAAATTTCTCCCGGCGGCTCGATTCCCATGTTCCTCCGCGTATCTGATTGCCTTCAGCTTAAACTGAGCGTCATAAGCATGTCTCTTTGCCATTTTCAGGGTTAAAACAGCAATGTTGTGCATACAGCACATACCTTTTTTATACACAATCCACGCCCACACTTCACTCTTTAACGTTCTCATGCCTTTTCTTTCAGGCCCGCCTCGCCTCACGGGCACCGCTTTTTCTTTTAGGTCACACACAAGGCGCACCGCACGAAAGGGCGAACCGCTCATTTTGAAGAAAATTTTAGACTTTTAGGTGCGCCTTATGGCCGTGAAATTACGGTATTGTAAATTCATCTCAAATCAGGTGAGCTGAGCCTCTATTTTTTAGTTGTTTGCTGGTACTCCAATTAAAATACACTCTTCTGTTCAGTTTGTAAATTATTTGTTGCCAACTTTTTCATAAATGAATATATAGATAAATATCTTGAATATGTTTTATGCATGTTGATGACATTATAAACTTTTAAAAACGTGTTTACATGTAAAATTTAATTTAAAAAATCCAAGGCGTAAATGTTTTTTGACATATTGATAAAAAAAAACTTTGGCTGGTTTTAGTAAAGATATTTTTGGAGAAATATTTTTTTTTTTTAAACTTGTTTATTTTGTTCTACAGACCTCCTACCAGAATACCAAAGTCTATTTAAATAATCTGACACAGATTTCGAGTGAGATATCAAAGGAACAAATATTCCAGTAAATTCTCCCCTTTAACGCAAGCCAGTACTTGTTTGGAACTGTTGGTTTTAATGATTTCCCGTACTCTTCCTCTCAAAGAAAAATTGAGGACATAGAAAAAAGTTTACAGCCAGCGAACGTACTGTATCTACACTTTATCATTCTGGGAAGTCCATTGCCATGGTGTTTCGTGTGCCTGCTTCTTCAAACGGCTTTGCCATTTTTGCCAGAGACAATGAGGTGAGAAACATTCAAACAAAGAACTGCTGACTGCTGGATAGCCTGAATACTGTTTAAATTATATTCTAATAACTACTTGTAGAAAAATTATGCTATCTGTTTATCTGTCTTGTCTACAGATTAGATCAACGCATAATGATTTCGATCCAGAGGTGGCAGCTCATCTGCCAAAGACCGTTTTAATTGAATCATCACAAACATATGCACACTCATACACACACAAGTCAAGCCGCAAGTCAGGCCGCATAGGAAGGAATTGCAGATCACAGGTAGAGAAATGGAAGATTGCAATTAACTCTAAAACCCCCAAACCAGTGAAATTTTGCGCCGAGCAGACCCCTCAGCATGGAGCCCCCGCAAACCATTAGCGGCTCGTCAACAGGTATTTAATTTGAATGTTTTCTAAGCTCTCCATCCCCCATTGAGGTGGACTTCTACTGCAGGGGGAATCTTTTTCACCAGTGTTACTGAGTGGATGGAGTAAAGGATTTTTTTGGCCACATCTTGACCAGATTGATGTGCTCCATTGATATGCTCATTCATACAAAGCTGTGAAGAATGTGGGTGTGTGTGTGTGACATGAAACTGTGTATAAAGTTAGCAGACACATCAACCAGATAAACCAGTGTTCATCATGTCTCAGGTTAAAAAGAAGCGAATGACTGCGCAAGAGGCTTTGGCCATATTACAGGATATGCCAGACTGTGACTCTGATGGTGGAAATGAGGACTATATTTTTGAAAATAAAAACACCACCACAGAGGAAGAATGTTCTTCTGATGAAGAAGAGATCACTCCTGCAGCAGAAAACCTTCCCACAAGAAGATCCAGCAGGAGATCGGCAGTCAGCACTGTGATTCGAAAAGACAGCTCAGACAGTGAAACTTCATTAGATGATGATTCTACTGCATTGTACGTTTTTCCTCCTCCAGCCAAGAGAAACAAAACGTGTGAGGCTGCTAGACCATCAGAACTTACTGCAAAAGATGGCAGCGTGTGGGTTCAGCAAGAAGTTGAGGACTTCAGCGGTGATCCACAAATGCCATTCCATGGAACAGAAGGACCGACGGAGACAGCAAAACGTAAAATAACAAGTCGTCTTCAAAGCTTTCTGTGTCTGGTGGACATCTCTATGCTTTCAACCATCAGAGATTGCACAGTCCAAGAAGGCCACAGATCAGACTCCAGCTGGCAGATGAGTTTTTCTGAGTTGCTGGCTTTCATCTCCATACTTTTGATAAGAGGAGCCAGGGAGAAAGTTGGTGCTGTTAGTGATTTGTGGTCCAAAGACTTTGGCAATTCATCCATCAAAGCCACAATGTCCCATACTCGATTTCAAGAAATTATGAAGTTTCTTCGTTTTGACAACAAGGAAACTCGTCCACAGCGTGTACAAACAGACAAATTTGCTGCTATTTCAGACATATGGCAGCGGTTTGTCCAGAACTGTTTGATGTCATACCAGCCTGGGCAACATGTAACTGTTGATGAGCAGTTATTCCCAACTAAAGTTCGTTGCCCCTTTCTGCAGTACATTGCCTCCAACCCGGATAAATTTGGTATCAAGTTTTGGATTGCAGCAGATCTGAAGACAAAATACATGTGCAATGCTATTCCTTACCTGGGAAAAGACCCCTGTCGTCAAAAGGGAGAAAGGCTATCTGAAAATGTTGTTGTGAAGCTGATGGAGCCATTCATGGACAAGGGAAGGACAGTGACCATGGACAATTTTTTCACATCTTTGTCCCTGGCTAACAGACTTCTCCAGCGGCAAACAACTCTTCTTGGCACAATCAGCAAAATCCGAAGAGAGCTCCCAGCAGTGGCAAAAGGAACTAGTGGACAACAGCTGTACTCAACACAGTTGTTCAAATCAGGGAGTACACTGCTTACAGTGTATGCGTCCAAAAAGAAGAAGTCTGTTTGTCTTCTGAGCACCATGCACCAGAGGGTAGAGATTGAAGACAGTCAAAAAAAAAAACCAAACATTGTCACTGATTACAATCGATTGAAATGTGGTGTGGACATTATGGACCAGAAATTACGCGCTTACTCTGTGCGTACAGGAACCCGGAGATGGCCGGTTGCTGTCTTTTACAATCTGCTTGACATGGCTGCCACAAATGCCCATGTTCTTTACACGGCATGCTCTGGGGTGAAAGAAAGTCGGAGGGGGTTCATGTTAAAACTGGCCAATGAGCTCCGAAATCGGCTTTTGCAGGAAAGAGCACAACAAGAAGAGATAAAGAGAGAACTTTTGGAGCTGGAAAGACTTTCCAAAGGAAAAACTACGCAGTGTCAGGTGCGCAAAAGAAACCGCAGCAAAAATAAATGTCTGCATTGTGGGAAGTTCACTTGTCGGAAATGCAGAAAAGACTCAGACTGGGTTTGTAAAAATTGTTAATTTGTGAAAAAAAAAAATAAAAGTTGCAAAATAAACTTAATTTACTGAAGTCATGTTTTTTTTTGTGAACACTTTTATAAACAAAGTTGTTGATGGTAAATTATTACAGCAACTAACAAACAAAAACCTCTTCCAGAAAATTTGCCCTGAGGGATGAGTGTGTGTAGGACTGCTGTATATGTGTGTGTGTGCCTTCAAACTGTAAAAGTGTAGCAAAACACTGACCTACATTACCTCCAGAAACTACTCACAGCATTTCACATTAACCACATTTTTTTGTGTTTTAGCCTTATTCTAAAATGAATAAAATTAAATTATTACTTCAAAATTATACACAAAATAACCCGTCATGATAATCAGTCAAATTAGATGGCTGGCTAACTATAGGGAGAGTGCTGGTGATGTCAGACTTCTTCCACTTATGGATGATAGAAGCCACTGTGCTCATTGAATTTTCAGAACAGCAGAAACTTTTCTGTTTTCAACCCCAGCCTCGTGCCTCAAGAATATCTTGTCACAGAGGTCTACAGACAATTGTTTTGTTTTCATACTTGATTTGAGCTCTCACATGTACTGTCAGTACAGACAGATACACTATGTGTATCCTAATATTGACAGATGCCTGGCTTATCAGACTATACTGAATCTACCACAGGTAAACTCCAATGAGCAGCAGACCCGTCTCAAGAATGATCAGAGGAAACAATTTAAAGATGCATGGTAAACGTTGTAAATATTTATGTACATGGAATTTTTTTTCAGGTTTTTTATTTTAATAAATTTGCCACAACTTAAAAAAAAATTCTCATTGTCATTTTGAGAAAGTTTATGTAGAATTTGGAGGAAAGAGTTTAATTTTATTTATTTTAGAATAAGGCTGTACAATACAACAAAAAGTGGTGAACGTAAGCCACTGTAAATAATATCTGTTGGCACAGCAAGTCTGGCAGACAGCATTTGAACATGTTACTAAACTCAGAAAAACAGGATTCCTTTCCAGCAAATCTGAATTACAAAGAATCCCTGACCTAAATAGTTGCCATTGAGGTCATTTGAGCAGTATCATTTAAAAAACAAAAGGGGAGCTGATCACCTTTAGCAGGGAGGGGGGACGGTCAGAGAAACTGAAAAAGCCGGGAATTCTAGTGTTAAGGAAGCCAAAGCCATATTGTGTACTTTTTTTGTGAGTGTGAAACTACAGCAATCAGTAGCATGTTGCCTTCCTATTTGGCGTCTGTTCAAATTTAAGGATTCTGGTCCTGCCAACGGGTTATTTTATCTGTTTGTAGTTCTGGTTGTTTAGGGGGTTTTTTTAGATGAAACTGTGTATAAAACTTTGAAGAACAATGTGTTCAGAATTATTTTAATGTCATTAAACAACGACTCAAATTAAGGTGAAAGTTAAAGATCAAGGAGACTGTGGACATGCAGCCATATTATTTTTTTCTTCGTTCAGAGTGGTCCCAGCATAAGCAGCACTCAGTATGAGTGCCGCTTAAATTTTATACAGGATTTGAGATAGGCTCTTGGTGAGCAGGAGATGCTTCCAGATGACTGGACAACTACAGTTAATGTCATCAGGGAGACAGGCAAGATAGTACTTGGTGTATCATCTGAAAGGAAGATAGATAAGGAGACTTGGTAGTGGAATGAGGAGGTGCAGGATTGTATCAAAAGAAAGAGGCTGGCTAAGATGAAGTGGGACACTGAGAGGACTGAGGAAAGTAGGCAAGTCATATGGCGACACAAAAATAAGGTCAAAGTAGAGATGGCAAAGGCCAAACTCACAGCCTATGACGACTTGTACGCTAGGCTGAACAGCAAGGATGGACAGATGGACCTATACAGGTTGGCAAGACAGAGAGACAAAGATGGGAAGGATGTACAGCAAGTTAGGGTGATTAAAGACTGGAATGGAGGTCTTTTGACAGATGCCAGTAATGTGATGGGACAATGGAAAGAGTACTTTGAAAAGTTGATGAATGAAGAAAATGAAAGAGAACAAAGAGTAGATGGTGTCACCATAGTGTAGCGGAAAGTAGCTACGTAAGGTAGAAATAAAAAGGGCACTGAAGAAGATGAAGAGTGGAAAGGCTCTCGGTCCTGATGATATTCCTGTTGAAGTATGGAAGTGTTAAGGTGAAGTGACAGTAGAGGTTTGAAGTAAGAATTTGTGAGCAGCAGTATGGTTTTATGCCAAAAGAAGATCACTACAGTTGCAGTATTGCCTTGAGGATGTAATTTGACAAGTACAGGGAAGGTCAAAGGGAGCTGCACTGTGTCTCTGTAGACCTAGAGTAAACATATGACTGGGTACCCTGATAAGAACTATGGTATTGTATGAGGAAGTCTGTTGTGACAGAGAAGTATGTTAGAGTGGTGAAAGACATGTATGAGGACTGTAAGACAGTGGTGAGGTGTGCTGTAGGTGAGACAGAGGATTTCAGTGTGGGGCTGGGACTGCACCAGGGTCAATCTGCTCTGAGTCCTTTGCTGTTTGCTATGGTGATGGACAGGCTGACAGATGAGGTTAGACAGGAATCTCCATAGACACTGATGTTTGTAGATGACATTGTGATCTGTAGTGAGAGGAGGGAAGAGGTGGAGGAAAAGCTGGAGAAGTGGAGGTTTGCACTAGAAAGAAGAGGAATGAAGATTAGTCAGATTAAGACAGAGTACATGTGTGTAAATGAGAGGGATCCAAATGGAAAAGTGAGGTTACAGGGAGACGAGATAAGGAAGGTGTAAGATTTTAAGTACTTAGGATCAACAGTCCAGAGCAAGGGAGAGTGTGGAAAAGAGGTGAAGAAGCGTGTTAGAGAAGGCTGGAATGGGTGAAGAAAAGTATCTGGTGTAATGTTTGACAGAAGAGTTTAAATCAAAAGAAAAGTGTACAAAACTGTGGTGAGACCTGCCACATGCTGTTTGGTCTAGAGACAGTGGCACTGAGGAAAAGACAGGAAACAGAGATGGAAAAAGCAGGGATGAAGATGCTGAGGATATCTCTGGGAGTGATCAGGATGCATAGGATTAGAAATGAGTATATCAGGGGAACAGCACATGTTAGCGGTTTTGGAGATAACGTCAAAGAGGCCAGACTGAGATGGTTTGACTTTGTACAGAGGAGAGACAGAGAATACATCAGCAGCAGGATGCTGGGTTTGGAACCATCAGGAGAGAGGAAGACCAAAGAGGAGGTTCGTGTATACAGTGAAGGAAGACATAAGGATAGTTGGCATGACCGAAGAAGATAGGGTTAGATGGAAGAAACTAACTTGCTCTGGCGACCCCTGAAAGGAAATGCCGAAAGAAGAAGAAGAGTTGTCTTAGCATAAGTGCTTCAATGTCGGCTCCAAGTCTTCCAGTTCCCAAAGCAAAGATAGTTGTATTACATTCTGAAATACTGTATTATTCATGATGTATTTCAGTCGCGTCATGTTTCTCAAATGAACTCAACATAAGGTTGTGTCTAAAGGCTCTTTGGTTTTTTTAGGCACGTTACATGGCTATGAAGTCGAGCTACCCTGTGTTGCGCGTATACACTAAATGAAAATTGTTTTTTCACAGGACAAAAAGTTTCGTGTTTGTTTGGCAGAAACAACAGAAACAGAAACAAACAGAAACAACAAGAATACTAACTACAGATCAAAACTGTTAAAAGAAAAAAAAAAAAAACTGATCTCAGGAATTTATAACTATGATTTGGGAAAAAAGTTAAAAAGGTAAAATTGTTCAAAGTTCAGATGTGCAAAGTACAGAAGGTTTGATTATTAGGGGCAGTAGTGGAACATAAACAAGAAGTATTTACTCAGCCATTGCATCTGAGCATATAATATTAAGGCAAGGCAAGTTTATTTGTATTGCACAATTCATACAAAATGTAATTCAAAGTGCTTCACAAGAAAGAAAAAAAAGAACGCATTAAAATCACAAAACATAGAATCAAAAAGTTTAAAACAGTTAAACAGTATTGTTCTCAGCCTAGATTTAAACATTGTCACAGTAAAGGCATGTCTCACGGCCTCAGGAAGTTTGTTCCAGACTTTTGCAGCATAAAATTGAAATGCAGCTTCTCCATGTTTAGTCCTGACTCTAGGCACCAGCAAGAGGCCGGTCCCGGAGGTCCTCAGAGTTCTAGATGGTTCATAATGTACTAGCATATCACAGATGTACTTTGGTGATAGACCATGGAGAGACTTCAACACAAGTAGAAAAGCTTTGAAGTCTATTCTCTGAGCCACAGGAACCCAGTGCAGAGAACCCCACAGGTCAAAGGCACGTGATCTGACACACAATTTACAATTTCTGCAAAATACTTGCGTCCTTCTAAATAAGATTTGAACCAATTAAGTGCAGTACCAGAAAAATAAATCCAGTTCTCTAGCCTCCGTAGAAGGACCCCATGATCTACATAGTCAAACGCAGCACTCAGGTCCAACAGGATCAAAACAGAGGCTTTGCCAGCGTCAGTGTTCATACAAATGTCATTTGTTACCTTGATCAGAGCTGTCTCTGTGCTGTAATGAGGTCTAAAACCTGACTGGAAGACATCAAATGAGACAAAATAAATTTTGTCAGTTGTTGGTAAACAACTTTCTAAAGAATTTTTTCCTTAAACGGTCAGTTTGAAATAGGCCGATAGTTTTTAAGTACTGTGGCATCAAGACTACTCTTCTTTAAGAGTGGCTTGATGACCGTAGTTTTCAAGGCACTTGGGAAAGTTCCGGTTTGAAGTGACACATTGACTATTTGAGTGATTGGTGCCAACATGCTGGTTAACACAGATTTTAGAAATCTGGTGGATAATACATCAAGAGAGCAAGTAGATGAACTCAGACCAGTGATAATTTCTTCAACAGTTGTTTCTGTTACTGAGGTGGAGTCTTTTAGGTTTAACAATCTAGATGGTGGTAAGATTTGAACTGTGGCTTTGATGGAGTTTTTGATGTTTTGAACCTTGTCATTAAAAAATACAGCGAAATAATTACATTTTGAAGTTGAAACCAATTCAGCGACGATTTGAGTTGGGAGAATTGTTAATCTATTTTTTGTTGCAAAAAGGACACGAGAGTTATCATTACAGTTCCCAATTATTTTAGAGAAATACATCTCTCTGGTTTTGAGTAAGATCTGATTGTAGACATGCAACTTTTCTCTATTAATCTCGTAGTGAATCTGGAGTTCAAATTTGCGCCATTTACGCTCAGCTTTCCTGCACTCCCGTTTTTGTGCTTTGACTGACTCATCGTTTCTCCAAGGTGCTTTCTGCTTATTTTTAACTGTTTTCACTTTAATTGGGGCAATGGCATCCAGAACATTCAGAATACAAGACCGAACAGAGTTAGCCAAATTATTGACATCAAAACTCGAGAAATCTTCAAAATGAACCGTTTACATGAACTGTACACGTGTGTTGTCATTTATGTGTCTGCTGTAAATAACTGCCGGTCCAGGCGGTGGACTGGGAGTGACAGTGAGGTCACAGAAGACACAGAAATGATCAGATAAGCCAAAGTCAGACACAGTCACATTAGAAACATTAACCCCTTTAGTAATGAGGAGGTCCAGGGTGTGACCTCTGCTGTGGGTGGGATCTTTCACATGTTGAATCAAACCAAAGATTTCTAAAACCCTGTTGAGTTCTTTAGCATTTTTGTCATTGATGTTATCAACATGAACATTAAAATCACCTGTTATGACTAAACCATCAAAATCTGTGCATATGATTGAAAGAATTTCAGTAAAATCATCAATAAAATCTTGGCAGTGATAGGGAGGCTTGTACACAACTAGGAATAGTATGGCAGAAGATTCCTTTAGCTCAAGCTTCTATGACAAATACTCAAAAAATGGAAATGTCCCAAACGGAAGCCTCCTGGTGCTTAGGTTATCTCTAAAAATCGCACAAACTCCTCCCTCTTTTTTTCTTTTCTCTTATTTCAGATTCAAAATTAAAATTAGGTGGAGCTGCCTCTACTAGAACTGCATCACCTGTATTTTTATCAAGCCAAGTTTCTATTAAAAACATAAAATCAAGATTAAAAGAAGAGATAAAATTATTAATTAAAAATGATTTGTTACATAGGGACCTGACATTGAGCACAGCAAGTTTCACTTTAGCTGTAGTAGGACTAGATGTTATTTTCTTACAAGGAATTTCAATCAAATTTCTGTGTTTGGACAGCCTTCTTGTCCTATTGCGATGAATTCGATTGGAGATAACTGTAGTTATCGCACCCGCAGACTGTTCTATGTCACAGGGCCCCAGCCTGAGCTGAACTTTATCATGACTGTGTGTCCTGAGACAGCGGAGGCTCAGTGCATCCTAGCTCTGACAAATGGTAGCTTCAGGAGCAGGTGGGGGAGGGTGAGTGGGGAGGGTGAGTGGGGAGGAGTTTGGGGGATGATGTAGGTGGAGTTGGAGCTGGGTGGAGTTTGGGTGAGATTGGTTTGGGGCAAGGAGGGGGAGGTGTAGGATTTTTTGGAGGAAAAGGCACAGGAGTACATGACATCATCTTGATACCTTCATTAATCAGGTTTTCCAAGTGACGAGTAAGAGCCAGTGGTTAGGGTGGAGAGGAAAAGTAGGAAGAGTCTTTTGTAGGAGTAGATGTAGCAGGGAGAGCCTGTCCAGTGGCGAAGGGGGAAGACTGATAAACATCCAAATGTGAGCCCTCTCTTGGAACTGTAATAGGGCTTTCTGTCTCTCTATTACCTTTCTGTAATTCACTTGTGTAAGTTTAAAGACCTCTACTTTAACTTGTACGCAACTCCATGTTTGGGCAAGTTTCTATATTTATGTACATACAGTATACATACAGTACAGACCAAAATTTTGGACACACCTTCTCATTCAAAGAGTTTTCTTTATTTTCATGACTATGAACATTGTAGATTCACACTGAAGGCATCCAAACTATGAATGAACACATATGGAAGTATAGTACATAACCAAAAAGTGTGAAACAACTGAAAATATGTCATATTCTAGGTTCTTCAAAGTAACCACCTTTTGCTTTGATTACTGCTTTGCACACTCTTGGCATTCTCTTGATGAACTTCAAGAGGTAGTCACCTGAAATGCTCTACCAACAGTCTTGAAGGAGTTCCCAGAGATGCTTAGCACTTGTTGGCCCTTTTGCCTTCACTCTGCGGTCCAGCTCATCCCAAACCATCTCGATTGGGTTCAGGTCTGGTGACTGTGGAGGCCAGGTCATCTGGCGCACCACCCCATCACTCTCCTTCCTGGTCAAATAGCCCTTACACAGCCTGGAGGTGTGTTTGGGGTCATTGTCCTGTTGAAAAATAAATGATGGTCCAACTAAATGCAAACCGGATAGAATAGCATGCCGCTGCAAGATGCTGTGGTAGCCATGCTGGTTTAGTATGCCTTCAATTTTGAATAAATCCCCAACAGTGTCACCAGCCAAGCACCCCCACACCATCACACCTCCTCCTCCATGCCTCACGGTGGGAACCAGGCATGTAAAGACCATCCGTTCACCTTTTCTACATCGCACAAAGACACGGTGGTTGGAACCAAAAATCTGAAATTTGGACTCATCAGACCAAAGCACAGATTTACACTGTTCTAATGTCCATTCCTTGTGTTCTTTAGCCCAAACAAGTCTCTTCTGCTTGTTGCCTGTCCTTAGCAGTGGTTTCCTAGCAGATATTCTACCACGAAGGCCTGATTCACACAGTCTTCTCTTAACTGTTGTTCGAGAGATGTGTCTGCTGCTAGAACTCTGTGTGGCATTGACCTGCTCTCTAATCTGAGCTGCTGTTAACCTGCGATTTCTGAGGCTGGTGACTCAGATGAACTTATCCTCCGCAGCAGAGGTGACTCTTGGTCTTCCTTTCCTGGGGCGGTCCGCATGTGAGCCAGTTTCTTTGTAGCGTTTGATGGTTTTTGAGACTGCACTTGGGGACACTTTCAAAGTTTTCCCAATTGTTCGGACTGACTGACCTTCATTTCTTAAAGTAATGATGGCCCCTCGTTTTTCTTTACTTAGCAGCTTCTTTCTTGCCATTTTACAAATTCTAACAGTCTATTCAGTAGGACTATCAGCTGTGTATCCACCTGACTTCTCCACAATGCAACTGATGGTACCAACCCCATTTATAAGGCAAGAAATCCCACTTATTAAACCTGACAGAGCATACCTGTGAAGTGAAAACCATTTCAGGTGACTACCTCTTGAAGTTCATCAAGAGAATGCCAAGAGTGTGCAAAGCAGTAATCAAAGCGAAAGGTGGCTACTTTGAAGAACCTAGAATATGACATATTTTCAGCTGTTGCACACTTTTTGGTTATGTACTATACTTCCACATGTGTTAATTCATAGTTTGGATGCCTTCAGTGTGAATCTACAATGTTCATAGTCATGAAAATAAAGAAAACTCTTTGAATGAGAAGGTGTGTCCAAACTTTTGGTCTGTACTGTATATATACCGTATTTTCACAACATAGGGCGCACCGTATTAAAAGGCGCAGTCCAAAAATTTTGCGTGCTCTGTATTTAACACACATGTAAGGCGCACCTGATGATAGGGCGCAGGTTTTATATACATATCCTCTACTACGTAAGTCCACCTTACAACAACACACACACATATACATAGACGCGCACATACATACGCACACACATGTGCGTATTTAAAAATAGATCGGGAGTAAAACTGAGTTTGGTTGGTTTTATTTAAATATTAGTTACAGTCGTCATAAAGTCATTTATCAAATCCATCCAAGTCCTCATCCTGTTTCAGAATCTAACAGCTGCGCTAAATCCAACCTCGCAGGTTCACTTTCCACGCTGTCAGAGTCACTTTCTGAACCGTGTAGCTCCTCGGAAATGATGCCTGCTTTTGGGAAAGCTCGGACAACAGTGCCAGCAGACACGTTAGCCCAAGCATATACAATCCACTGGCAAACTGTGGCGTAACTCACCCGGCGCAGCTGATTGCCATCAGTTTAAACTGAGCTTCATAAGCGTGTCTCTTTTCCATTTTCAGTGTTGTAAAAACAGCAATGTTCTGCATAAAGCACACACCTGTTCTTTTAGACACAATCCACGCCCACACCTCCCCCTTTAACCCTTGTATTATGTTGATAAATAATTACATTGATTATGTTGCGGGTCATTTTGACCCGTGCAGTGTAAATCCATGCAAAACAGTAAAAAAACAGGTTAAACCAATCAAATTTTTATTTTGGATTTTATGTACATTGTAAAAAGGAACAAACAATAACTTTTTTTTTTTTTCATCAGAACTATTTGTGTGTCAACTTGCTTTATTGTCAATGTTCAACACTTTCCATGTTCTCCGCATGATGGACATAATGTAACTGTGTGTTTTCTGCAGATGTAATTCTTGCATTTCACACAAATGGTACTTGTTTTACTGTCATCTCGGGAGGGACAGACCTGGCATCTTTTCCGTTTCTTCACACCTGTATCCAGTGGATCATTTGCAGATTGGTTGGGTGGTATGAGCCTGACTTTTTCAATGACAGCTGCAGCTGCTGGAGTTTTGGGTGGTCTGGATCGACTCTGCATCCTCGGAGTGACAAGTGCTTTGCCAAGTTGCTCCAGGAAAAGCCGTCGTCGAAACAATTTGCCGGCATTCCATTCATGGTTAATATGAGTCCACAGGACATAGGCATTGTACGCAGACACATCGACAATGTTGATTTTCTTCAACATTGTCGACAATGTTGATTTTCTTCAACATTGTCGATGTGTCTGCGTACAATGCCTATGTCCTGTGGACTCATACAGGTGTGAAGAAACGTAAAAGATGCCAGGTCTGTCCCTCCCGAGATGACAGTAAAACAAGTACCATTTGTGTGAAATGCAAGAATTACATCTGCAGAAAACACACAGTTACATTATGTCCATCATGCGGAGAACATGGAAAGTGTTGAACATTGACAATAAAGCAAGTTGACACACAAATAGTTCTGACGAAAAAAAAAAATTATTGTTTGTTCCTTTTTACAATGTACATAAAATCCAAAGTAAAAATTTGATTGGTTTAACCTGTTTTTTTACTGTTTTGCATGGATTTACACTGCACGGGTCAAAATGACCCATAACATCATATTTGTATACAAACTCGACACAGACATTGTACTACACATCAAAGAGTCCAGATTTTGCACATGAGTTCATGACCCAAAATGAGAAAAAGTCAAAACATTTTAGGAAGATAAAGAATGGTTAACCAGTACTTTGGACAAAGTAAAAACTGAAATGGGTCAAATTGACCCGTAACATAATACAAGGGTTAACATTCTCATGTTCTCAACTGCGTCCGCCTGATGGTTCTCTAATACGTCCGCAAATCAGAAATCAGATAGGGTGCACTGCACGATAGGGCGCACCGCTCACTTTGAAGAAAATTTGAGACTTTTACTTGAGACTTGAGCCTTATGGTCGTGTAATTACGGTAATTTGAAAAGGATTAGTATAACGGTCATTATTTTCTGTATTGTACTGATAAACATTAGACTTTCATAAATTTTAGATTCATTACACACAACTGAAAGTTGTTCAAGCCTTTTGCTGTTTTAATAATGATTTCTGCATATAACTCATTAAAACCCAAAATTCCTGTCTCAAAAAATTTGCACATTTCATCCGACCAATTAAAAAAAAGTGTTTAATACAAAAAAGTCAACCTTCAAATAATTGTGTTCAGTTATGCACTCAATACTTGGTCGGCAATCGTTTTGCAGAAATGACAGCTTCATTGCGGCATGGCATGGAAGCAATCAGCCTGCGCCAAGGTGTTATGGAGACCCAGGTTGCTTTGATAGCAGCCTTAAGCTCATCCAGAGTGTTGGGACTTGTGTTGGGACTTGTGTCTCTCAACCTTTCTGTGAGAATATCCCACAGATTCTTTATGGGGTTCAGGTCAGAAGAGTTAGGAGGCCAATTGAGCAAAGTAGTACCATGATTCAGTAAACCAGTTAATAGTGGTTTTGGCAATATATGCAGGTGCCAGGTTGTGCTGTAAAATGAAAACTTCATCTCTATAAAGCTTTTCAGCAGATAGAAGCCTGAAGTGCTCCAAAATCTCTTGACAGCTAGCTCATGGGCGGGCAAACTTTTTGATTCGTGGGCCACATTGAGTTCTAACGTTGGACAAAGGGGCCAGAACAGGAGTAGATGGATGGCATGCTTTGGTAACTTCACCTCATTGGAAAGAAAAAAAAATACACATTGTGGGATGTGGAAAAAACATATGCTTTAATTTCCAATGAAATTAAGAAAATCATTCCAACAAAATTTTCCCAAAAATCAAGCGAGTTGAATTTCAAATCTAGCGCACTGGTGCTTAAAAAACGTGCATCTAGCACGCTGGATTTAACATATAGTGCTAGATTACGCATGTGTCGTGACCCCAATGGCTTTCCAAAGTAGCGCACAAGGTTTGAAATCTAATGCGCTTTTTTACATGCGTGTATTGATCCCGATGGCTTTCTGTATGTGTGCGTACGGTTTATTATGGCAACGTGCGCATCATGGAGACACACACATTTGAATGGTAGCAGTGTTGTTGTTTTCTCAACAAAGCCAATATGTCTCGAGTTCACCATCTAGTGAGTAAATTTCATAATTACAGGGAAAAGAAAACCTTAACATACTTTATTTAATTAATTATTTCAAGTTTGGCAGGCCGTATTAAACCATATATTGGGCCGTATGTGGCCCGCGGGCCATAGATTGCCCATGCCTGGGCTAGTTACATTGACCCTGATCCGGAGTGCCATGTCATCAATAACATGGCACTTCTTCATGACTCTTCTTGCAGACTCTGGCACGTTGATTTCCAAATGACATGCAAAATTTGAGCGACAGACCAAAGAAGCCCAGGTCAGGCACTTCTACTATCGTTTCTGGCTCAAAATTGGCTTATCATGGGTAATGTGGCACAATTAGCCCATTTCCTGCACATGCCTATACATGGTGGCTCTGGATGTTTCCACTCCAGACTCAGTCCACATTTTCCGCAGGTCCCTCAAGGTCTGAAATCGGTCCTTCTCCACAATCTTCCTCAGGGTCCGGTCACCTCTTCTCATTGTGCAGCATTTTCTGCCACACTTTTTCTTCCCACAGCCTTCCCACAGAGGCGCCTTGATACAGTACTCTGGGGAAAACATCTTTGTTCAGAAATGTCTTTCTGTGTCTTACCCTCTTGCATGGGGATGTCAAAGATAGCCTTCTGGACAGCAGTAAGGTCATCAGTCTTACCCATGTTTGCAGATTGGAGAAATGAACCAGCCTGGGAGTTTTTAAAAGCCTCAGGAATCTTTTGAAGGTGTTTAGAATTAATTAGTTGATTCAGATGATTAAGTGGAAAGCTCGGTTAGAGAACCTTTTCAGAATATGCTATTTTTTTTGAGACAGGAATTTTGGGTTTTCATGAGCTGTATGTCAAAATAATCAACATTAAAACAATAAAACACTTGAACAACTTTCACTAATGTTTATTTAATCTAAGATATATGAAAGTCTGATGTTTCTCAGTATATCACAGAAAATAATTAACTTCATAATAATGTGCTTTTTTTTATGACCTCTAGATATGTATATAAATGTGTACATATACAAATGTGTGTATATGTGTATATAACTCAATACAAATAACAATTTAAAAAACTTAGAGAAAAACTGGGAAAAATAGGATTCGTTCATTTATATTTCTAGAACACTTTTTCTCCAGTTCTGCTAATCTGCTAATTTACATCTAATAATTTACATAATGTCTGGGGGGGAAAAACCCTTTTTGTTTTCGTTTGGCTGTAGCTGACTTAATCATTGACTCATGGGCATGGCACAGATGCAATAAACAAATTTTGTTCATATCACGTTTCCAGAAATAAATCTCAAAATATATACATATTGCATTATCTGTCCCAGTTTGGTTCCAACCTCACAATCAGCTGGTTTCCTTTCTGATTTTTGTTCTGCTGTTAGACATGATTAAAAGGTAAGACATGATTAAATTTTATGTGCCAAACTGATGTAAATTTCAGGCATTACGCCTTTTTTTTATTTTACAAACTGTGGGCTCTGAGGTGCGTGTTCTTGGTATTTCTAGTAGTTTCAGATTAGTAAACTATCCTCTTTTTTGTAGTATTGCTCATCTAGATCCCTCTAGACATACATCCAATTATTTTAAGGTGTTAAAAACACTTTTTGTACAAGCATGTCAAGCTGTCGTTCTTGTGGAAATGTTCAACTGAATCACACTATCAAGAGAAATTGTGGTGAAAACATGACAAGCGTCTAGTTAAAATATAATGTATGGTATTTCCAGTAAAACATGTTTTGTTACCTAAACAGTTTGCCCACCTTGACTTATGTTGTAGGCATTTATTTGGGACACAGAACCATCATCACTGTACTGTTACATGGAGAAGAGTGTAAAGGTGTCAGAATTTTGTGTTTGGTAAGAGGAAAGGAGAGGAAAAAACCTGCCAGAGCTGTAAGAGACTGATAAGATTGAAGAAGTTCAAAGTCACACTTGATTAATTGCACGCTGTGTTCTCACTCTTCTGGAGAAGAGAAGATGTTCTTCAAACATCTGTCACTCCAACAGTGTACAAAAGCGTCAAGAATCTCGAGGTCACTGGTCACACATGGTTTATGACCGGAAATAAATATGTATGAATACAAAATAAAAATTGTTTAGACAGTAAGATACGGTAAATACCTAAAGTAATAAAAACAAGAGTGCTTCCCTTTGCAGCCCAATGCTTATGGATAAAAGGGAAAGTAAAACATTTCTGTTTTCTCACTATAATCCCCTCTGTTCCTCTCACACCTGCAGTTGTTTGTGTGGGTGTGTGAGCTCCTGTTTCTTTCCTAATCTGTTTCATCTGATATGTGAAAAGGTAATTGTGTTCCAAAGGTTTCCCAACTGATCAAATTTGTTTTTTCTGCTGCACCTTCAGATTTTATGGAAATAAATTACAGTTAAAAGAAAATGGCTTACTGTAATACCTCTTTTTACATCGTGTTGTCTGATGATCTGCTGTTTTACTAAACTACTCTGATCACTGATGGTAAAACCCATCCACTCGTCAGGATGAAGGTCTGGATCTTCTGGTGGCTGCTTCAGTTTTCCCTTCCTTACAGCGAAGGCTCAGCATGTGGGAAGGTCCTTAGTGTTTCGGCTAATTCATGTGAGGATAATCTTATGCCATGTGTGAACATCTTCAATGAGCTGCTGAGGAATGGAACACGCGATGAAGTTCTGAAGTAAACCTTCAATTCTTTTTCAGAATATTTCTGTTTTTTTTTTTTTTTTATTCAAAGCTAACATGAAGTTGATTTATTTTTCTTTGCTTTTCTCCAAGTGTCCTTAAATGTATGGAAAACATTTTGGAAAATTCAGCAGTGCCCCTACTTTATCAAGCAAATAACTCCATTTTCGCAGTGCTTGTGCTATCTCCTCCTCCAGACCAATTGCATCTGTATTTTTATAAAAATCAGGTAAAATATGAGATGTGAAGAAATAAAAAAAAAAAGATTGAAAGTAAGAGTTAACATGTTATCATGTTGTGAAAAATTGGACTACCGTAATTTCACGGCCATTAGGCGCACCATACGAAAAGGCGCAGTCTCAGTTTTGTGCGCCGTTGCTGTATTTAATACACACATAAGGCGCAGCGTACGAAAAGGCGCAGTCTCAGTCACACACCGCCTTACAACAACACACACGCACGCATGCAAATGTGGGTATTAAGAAATAGATCCTGAGCAAAACCGAGTTTGGCTGTACTTTATTTAAGTAGTAACGATACTAAACAAGCACATTACCGGTAGGCTGATAGTCTTTATTCAAATCCGTCATCCTCTGTTTTGGAATCGAACAGCTGCGCAAAATCCAACAGAGCAGGTCCACTTCGCTCCTCGCTGTTAAAGTCACTGTCTGTACTGTGCGACTCCTCAGAAAGGATACCAGCTTTTGCAAAAGCTCGGATAACAATACCAGCAGACACGTCAGTCCAAGCATCTACAATCCATAGCCAAACTGTAGCGTAACTCACCCGGCGCTGCCTTCCACCCTTCGTGAAACTGTGGTCTCCTTCAGTCATTCATCGAGTGAAGTGTGAGCGGCGTGTGAGCGGCTCCCACGCCGCTCACACTTCACTCTTTAACGTTCTCATGTGTTTTCTTTCAGGTCCGCCTCGCGGGCACGGCGTTTCCTTTTAGGTCCGCTTTTTCTCACACACAAGGCGCACCGCACAAAAAGGCGCACCACTCATTTTGAAGAAAATTTGAGACTTTTAGGTGCGCCTTATGGCCGTGAAATTCCAGTATATGCATTTATTTTTAGTTCAATCCATCTTTTGAAAACTGTGTCTGAAAAAAGGTGCAACCCTTAATCAGGCTCAAAGTGGAGCACATTATATTGTATTGTGTTGTTGTCTTTTTTTAAAAAACAAAAATAGGGTTTTGGAATGACTTCTTTCATGCAGTATTTCTCCTTGTGTTTTTGGTTTATATGGAAATCTTAACAAATCCTCTCTATCTATCCAACGTACCCGTATCATCTCAACTGCTAAGTGAGACTTTGACCAGTTCGTCTGGGCTGGTCAAACAGGAAACAGAAGCTCCTGACAAAGAAAATTCTTCTTTTTTCTTTATCAATAGAGTGAGAGATGCCATTTTATCAACTGTTTTAAAAAGAATATAAGTATATATTATAATGTAGTGTCTGAAAATATAGATAGTTTCAGATAAACATTTCATTCACTGAGACAACTGTTTTAGAGTTCAAATTATGTTACCAGACTTTGTGAAGCCAAAAAGCTGAAATAAAACTCTGCATCTGCTTGAGGGATGTCTCAAAGTTCAACTAGTGACCTTTAGGATGACGGCCAAGATGACTGATGGAAACCAGATGGAAGAAAAGAACTCCTTTGTCTGTTCAAACTTCCTAATGTAGCATCAAAGGTTGGACATGTTTCCCGCAAACCTTATAAATATTGATCTCAAGATATCTAGATGTGGCTTTTTTTGCCTGGCTTTCATCCAATTTGTTACCATATTTTGCCCTTTTTCTCACATCACGAAGTTTCTTGCAAAAGGTGTTTTTTTCAACTTTATGGGAAATCCAAAACAATTCAATAGCTCAGTCAAAACTAAATGCATTTTTTTCATTCCATCTTCATAAGTAATTTGTCCATTAATCTGTGTTGCCTCAGTTTTTCACTAGACTCAAAGTAGGGTAAATTTTTCAACTGAATTGTATAAGGTTTTTTTGGTTTTGTTCCACTAAAAAAACAGTTTGGGAGTATGTTTTTCAATGCATAGTATCTCCTTGGTTTTTTTTGGTTTCTAGACTTCAACAAGCCCCCCCATTCTGTCCAACGTAACCGTATCCCCTCAACTTCCAAATGTGACTTTGACCAGTCCATCTGGTCTGGTCAAACAGGAAACAGAAAATCCTGCCACAGAAAATTCTTCCAATTTCTATGTCAACACGGTGAGAGACGCCATCTTGTTTACTGTATTTAAAAGAATATTGGTATGTGTAATAGCTCCGTCAAAATTTAAGTTTTTTGTCTTTCAACAAATGCTCCATAGATAGTGCATAAGTCATTTAGCAGGCTCAAAGTGGGACACATCATTGAATTGTAATGTATCGTTTGGGAAGGTAAGCCGTTTAAGAATATGTTCTTTTCATGCAGTGTTTCTCCTTGTGTTTTTGGTATATAGGACATCTCAACTTACCCCCACAATCTGTCTATTGTAACCGTGTCCCCTCAACTGCCAAATGCGACTTTGACCAGTACATCTGATCTGGTCACACAGGAAACAGAAAATCCTGCCACAGAAAATTCTTCCAATTTCTTTGTCAACACGGTGAGAGACGCCATCTTATTAACTGTTTTTAAAAGAATATAAGCATATGCAATAGCTAAGTCAAAACTAAAGTTTTTTTTTCTCTTTCAACAAATACTTCGTAGATAGTGCGTAAGTCATTTATCAGGCTCAAAGTGGGGCACATTATTGAATTGTAATGTATCGTTTGGGAAGGTAAGCCGTTTAAGTATATGTTCTTATCATGCAGTGTTTCTCTTTGTGTTTTTGGTTTATAGGACATCTCAGCTTACCCCCTCAATCTGTCTATTGTAACCGTGTCACCTCAACTTCCAAATGAGACTTTGACCAGTACATCTGGTCTGATCAAACAGGAAACAGAAAATCCAGCAACAGAAAATTCTTCATTTTTCTATAACAACGGAGTAAGGGGCGCCATTTTATCAACTGTTTTTAAAAGAATACAAGTATATGCAATAGCTAAGTCAAAATTAAACTGTTTTTCTCTTTCAGCAAAAAAGGAAAATGTTTAATCTTTTGAAGTATGTGTTTATCTGTTAACAACATATAAAAGAGCCTTTCATAGATTTTGACACTTAAGCCCACTTCACACCAATATCAAATGCAATAATTCAAGAACTAGTTGTGGTTCAAAAAGTTTTTTTCTATCATGTACATGCAGACTGATCAAGATATTTTATCAGTGCCCAGCGCATATTGTAACTCTGCATTGGATGATCTCAAATTACTTTGAAACTATCAACCACAACTTGTTACTCCAGACATGTAACATTGTGGTCAGAGGGACAGCTCTATGTTAGTTTTAATTTTGTTTATTTTTTATTATTACCAAATATTTTACGTAAACAAAAAGTCTATTACACTAAAGAGTGCTGAGGAGTGCTACGGGTCTCAGTTTTAGGATTTTTCTGTTTATGTCTATGTAGTATTTGGGTATACTTTAAGAAATTACAGAGTTTTATTAGGCCAACATGTAACATTTTCGGCTTTTGTAGAGGATCATCCCTGAGGACATTTTCTCGAATGTTTTTGTAAAGTAATCAATGCAACATGCATAATTTAAAAATCAGTCATTGATGTCAGTTTGGAATTAATTTATCTGGAGCAGTACTTCTAATTTTTTGTGTGTCTTTACTTTTAATAAAATCTTGTTTTCGCCATAATATTCAAAAGAACAAGTTTCTCAGACAGAACTTGTTGTAATCATTTGACATGTTTTCTCTTGAAAGGAAAAATTCATTACAATCTAGAAAAACCATGATATTAGATGAAGGAATAAAAATGGGAAGAAAGAGAAAGGGCAAAAGGAAACCAAGAAAGAAAGAAAACATGGACTAAATGCATGTTTTTATATTCATTTTAGAAAAAGATTTGTGTATTAATAGGTGGTGCCTGAGTCTTTCACCAGACTCGAAGTGGGGCACTTTGTTTTATTGTATTGTATCGTATTTATTGTGTTTTTGGTTTTGTTTTACTATAAAATGCAGTTTGGGAATATGTTTTTATTTAATGCAACGTTTCTCCTTGCGTTTTTGGTTATAGGC
Organism: Neostethus bicornis; assembly: GCA_902685375.1. Classification (NCBI taxonomy): domain Eukaryota; kingdom Metazoa; phylum Chordata; class Actinopteri; order Atheriniformes; family Phallostethidae; genus Neostethus; species Neostethus bicornis. Next base: position 5,626,930 of record LR738543.1, read on the forward strand.
GATCTCAACTAGCCCCCCAATTCCGTCCAACATAACTGTGTCACCTCAACTGCTAAATGAAACTTTGACCAGTCTATCTGGTCAACAGGAAACAGGACATTCCTCAGCAGAAAATTCTTCAATTTTTGTTTTCAATGGGGTAAGCGATGCAACTGTTTTTGAAAGAATATAATAGCTCAGTCAAAAAGAAAGTTTTTGTAAGTTCTGTACTTTGGTATTTTTTTACTAAAATTTCATTTTGGATGTTTTTCCATGCAATATTATCCTTGTGTTTTTGGTTTATAGGAAATCTCCACTAACGCCCTCAATCTTTCCACCATAACTATGTCACCTCAGCTGCCAAATGAGACTTTGACCAGTCCATTTGATCTGCTCAAACAGGAAACAGAACATTCCTCAACAGGAAATTCTTCATTTTTTGTTGTCAATGGGGTGAGAGACGCCCTTTTATGAACTTTTCTTAAAAAAGATAATAGTTATGTGTGATAGCTCAGTCAACACTTAAGTTTTTTTAGTTTTCAATAAAGGTTTGGTAGGTAGTGCCTAAGTCTTTTAGCAAGCCCAAAATGGGGCATGTTATTGTCTTGTAATGTATCATAATTTTTCTTTCTGTTTTACGAAAAATACTGTTAAGGAATATACAGTTTGTCGGTGTTCATGCAGTGTTATCTTTTTGTTTTTGGTTTATAGGACATCTCAACTAAACCCCTCAATCTGTCCATTCTAACTGTGACACCTCAGCTGCCAAATGAGACTTTGACCAGTCCATATGGTCTGGTTAAAGAAGAAACAGAACATTCCTCAACAAGAAATTCTTCATTTTTTGTTTTCACCGGGGTGAGAGACTACCTTTTATCAACTCTTCTTAAAAGATAATCGTTATGTGATTCCTCCACTCTAATAGATAACATTTTTATAAACAATATTGAAGCTAAAATTGTTGGCGGCCTTCTGGTCAGTGATATAAGTGACCATTTACCAGTTTTTGCTATATTTGAAAATAAAATTATCACTAATGACAAAGAAAACTCAGAAACATTTAGATATATTAGGCAAGTGACAGACCAAACTCTAAATAAACTTAAAGAAGACTCATTAAAACAGAAATGAGATGAGGTCTACAACCAAACTGACCCAAGTGGAGCATATGAAATTTTTATATCCAGGTTAATAGTAATCTACAATAAAAACTGCCCATTAAAAAAGGTAAATCTTAAACAAAATTCTAAAATAAAACCATGGATAACAAGTGGATTACAAAATGCATGTAAGAAGAAACATCTATTATATAAAAAGTTTATTCAATACAAAACCAAGGAATCTGAAATAAAATTTAAAAATTATAAAAACAAATTGACTAGTATTTTGTGGGAAAACCAAAAAAAGACTACTTTCATGAATTATTTGAAGAACAAAAAGAAAATATTAAGGGAACATGGAATTTCATTAATAAAATAATTAAAATAAAAGATAAAAAATATGAAATACCAAAATATTTCTTTAACAAAAGTTCAAATCTGGAAAATATAAAAGAAATTATAGAAGGATTTAATCATTTTTTTGTTAATGTAGAAAATACTTTGGCCAAAAGTATTGAGAAGCAGGACATACTGTATGCCCAAGTAAAGCTGTTAACAGAAATCCTTTTACATTTTATTTAAACCCAACAAATGAAAATGAAATAATTAAAATAGAAAGGCAATTTAAATAAAAAACATCTAAAGATACACTTGGCATTGATATGAAATTAATAAAGAATACAGTTGAGCATGTTGCACTGCCGCTAACATATATTTGCAACAAGTCTTTTCAAATCGGTAAATTTCCTGAAAAAATGAAAATAACTAGAATTACTCCAGTCTACAAAAATGGCAATAAACACTTATTTTCAAATTATCGGCCTATATCTATACTTCCACAGTTTTCAAAAATAATAGAAAAAATATTTGTAATAAGATTAGATAAATTTATAGAGAAACACCAGCTCCTTAGTGACAAACAATATGGGTTTAGACAAAACCGATCCACTAATATGGCTGTTACAGAACTAATAGAAAATATTTCTACATCAATAGACTCAAATAATTATGGCATTGGTATTTCCATAGACCTTAAGAAAGCTTTTGACACCATAGATCACAACATATTACTACGCAAACTAGACAGATTTGGTTTTCGAGGAGCTGCATATACATGGCTTCAGAGCTACTCAGAAAATAGATACCAATATGTATATACAAATAAAGGAGGAAAAATCTGCCTTAATAAGGTAATATGTGGAATTCCACAAGGCTCAACGCTGGGGCCTAAACTCTTTATTTTATACATTCATGATTTGTGTTACACATCCAAACTAATAAATTATACTATACTATTTGCAGATGACACTACTCTTTACTTTTCAGGAAAAGTCCTGAACCAAATGATACAATCAGTTGAAAGAGAATTGGGTAAAATAAAAATATGGTTTGACATAAATAAATTATCATTAAATATTGAAAAAAACTAAATTTATAATATTTACAAAATTAAAAGTACCTAAACAAATTCAAATACGCTTAATAACACCCCTTTAGAATGAACTTATGACAGTAAGTTCCTTGGAATGATTATATATCACAAATTAAGCTGGAAATCGCACATAAATTATACAAAAAATAAACTGTCTAAAGTAATAGCAATCATTTATAAATTCAGATTTGTCCTAAACAAAAACATATTGTTTATGTTATATAATATATTAGTACTTCCATATTTAACTTATTGTATTGAGATTTGGGGAAATACGTACAAAACTAACACAAAACCTATTTATATTTTACAAAAAAAAGCAATACAAGTGATAACATTTTCATCTTATAATCAGCCAACTGATAATTTATTTATAAATTTAAAAACATTAAAGTACTATGATTTAGTGGAATTACACACTTAATAATGTATTGAACTTATATAGCGCTTTTCTAGACACTCATAGACGCTTTACAAATATATGTATATGCATTATTCATTCACTCCATACAATCATTCACACACACAACATTCATTCCTGATGATGGGAGCTACCATGCAAGAGGCAGTCCATTATCATCAGAAGCAACTGGGGGTTCGGTGTCTTGCTCAAGGACACCTCGGCATGGACTCTGGGCCATCCTTCCCCCCCTTTAAGTTTATGTTTAAGATAAAAAATAATGTGATGTCAAATTCTCTACAAAATATGTTTAACATTAGGAAAAGTCCATACGAACTAAGAGAAAATGATGTTTTCATTAAAAATAAATTTAGAACAAATGTTAAAAAATTCTGTATTTCCATTAAAGGTGTGGATATTTGGAATAATTGTGATGATTAACTTAAATTATGTTCCAATCTTTTCTGTTTAAAGAAGAAATTTAAGTTATTATTTCTTAAAAAATATGCATGTCTTGATAGTTAAAATCAAACTTATATATAATGAATTTAAAAGTAACAATTGTATTACTTTTTCATTTGATGTTCTAAATTTTAGTTTTTGTGTTATGATGGATTTCTGAATGTTTTTGCTTTCATGGTGATTTAAAAAAAAAGGGCCGACGTGATAAGCGTTTGCTTGGTAAAATACAACTTCAAAACTTCAGAAAAAAAAAAATATTTAACTTTCTTTAATGTGAATTTACAATGTGACCAAAATAAATAAATAAAAATAACTTGAAATTTTCATTATTCCTGCAGAGGTTCAGTAGGTAGTTCCTACTTAAATGCCCAAAGTGGTACACAATATTGTTTTGTATTTTGTTTTGTTTTTTGGTTTTGTTTTACTGTGAAAATGCTGTTCGGAAAAATGTTTTTCTTAATACAGCGTTATCCTTGTGTTTTCGGTTTATAGGACATCTCAACTAACACCCTCAATCTGTCCATCGCAACAGTGTCACCTCAACTGTCAAATGAGACTTTGACCAGTCCATCTGGTCCGGTGAAACAGGAAACAGAACATTCCTCAACAGGAAATTCTTCATCATTTGTTTTCAACGGGGTAAGAGATGCCCCGTTATCAAATCTTTTTAAAACAATATGGATATGTGTGATAGCTCTGTCAAAATTAAAGTTTTTTACCTAATGTTTCAGAGAAGGTTCATTAGGTAGTGGAAAAGTCTTTCACATGCTCAAAGTGGAGCAAATTGCGTTGTATTGTGTTGTTTGGTTTTGTTTTACTAAAACTGGCGGTGGGAAAATGTTTTTTTTTTAAATGAGGCGATATCCTTGTGTTTTCAGTGTATACGACATCTCAACTGACCCCCTTAATCTGTCTATTGCAACCGTGCCTCCTTAACTGCCAAATGAGACTTTGAACATCTGGTCTAGTCAAAAGGAAAACCATACAATCCCCAACAGGAAATTCTTCATTTTTCATTTTTAACTCTGTGGGAGACACCCTTTTTTCAACTCTTTTTAAGAGAATATGAGTATGCATCATACTTAAGTTAAAATGAAAGTTTTTTTCTCTCTTACAGCTAAGGTTCAGTAGGTAGTGCCTAAGTCATTAAGCAGGCTCAAAGAGGGGCACAATATTGTGTAGTGTTGTATCTTATATTTTGTTTTTTTCGTTACTAAAATGCCATTTTGAAATGTGTTTTTTCACGCAATGTTATCCTTGTGTTTTTGGTTTATAGGAAATCTCCACTAACCCCCTTAATCTGTCCAACATAACCACGTCACCTCAACTGCCAAATGAGACTTTGACCACTCAATCTGGTGTGCCCAAACAGGAAACAGAAGAATCCTCAACAGTAAATTCTTCATTTTTTGTTTTCAACGAGGAGAGAAATGCCCTTTTATCATTTCTTTTTCAAATAATATGAGTATATGTGATTGCTCGGTCAAAATTTAAGTTTTTTATCTTTCAGCAAAGGTTTAGTAGGTAGTGCCTGAGTCTTTTATCAGGCCCTAAGTGGGGCATTATGTTGTCTTGTAATGTATTTAGATTAGTGTTTCTCTTTTACTAAAAATGCTGTTTAGGAATAACAAAACAGTTTGTTTTTCTTATGCAGCGCTATCCTTGTGTTTTTGGTTTACAGGACATCTCAACTAACCCACTCAATCTATCTATTGTAACTTTGACACCTCAGCTGCCAAATGAGACTTTGACCAGTCCATATGGTCCGGTCAAACAGCAAACAGAACATTCCTCAACAGGAAATTCTTCATTTTTCCCTTTCAATGGGGTGAGAGACGCCCTTTTATTAACTCTTCTTAAGTTCTGTGTAATAGCTTCTGTGTAAAAGTTTCATTATTCCTGCAGAGGTTCAGTAGGTAGTAGTCATTTAGCAGGCCCAAAGTGGTGCACATTAATGTCTGGTATTATACCGTGTTTTTTGGTTTTGTTTAACTGGAAATGTTGTTTAAGAAAATGTCTTTTTAATACGGCGTTGTCCTTGTGTTTTCGGTTTATAGGACATCTCAACTAACCCCCTTAATCTGTCCATTGCAACCGTGTCACCACAACTGCCAAATGACACTTTGACCAGTCCAGCTGGTCTGGTCAAACAGGAAACAGAACATTCCTCAGCCGAAAATTCTTCATTTTTCGTTTTCAACGGGGTGAGAGACCCCCTCTTATCAACTCTTTTAAAAACAATATGGACATGTGTGAGAGCTCAGTCATAATTAAAGTTTGTAATCAGCAAAGGTTGAGTAGGTATTGTGTAAGTCCTTTACAGACTCAAACTGGTGCACATTATTGTTTTATATTTTAATGTGTTTTTTGGCTTTGTTTTACTAAAAACGCTGTTTGGGTAAATGATTTGTTTAACACGGCGATATCCTTGTGTTTTCGGCTTATAAAACATTTCAACTAACCCGCTCAATCTGTCCATCGCAACCGTGTCACCTCAAATACCAAACGAGACTTTAACCAGTCTATCTGGTCCGGTCAAACAGGAAAAAGAAGAATCCTCAAAAGGAAATTCCTCATTTTTTGTTTTCAACGGGGTGAGAGAAGCCCTTATCATTTATTTTTAAAAGAATATAGACATGAGTGATTGCTCTATCAAATATAGAGAATTTTTTCTTTACTATTCCACCAAAGGTTCATTTAGGTACTGGCCAAGTCTTTTAGCAGGCCCAAAGTTAGACATATTATTGTCTAGTAGTGTATTGTAATTTTTGTTTCTGTTTTACTAAGAATACAGGTATAGCAATAAATGTTTTTTTATGCAGTGTTATCATTGTGTTTTTGGTTTATAGGATATCTCAACTAACCCCTTCAATCTGTCCATTGCAACTGTGACACCTCTGCTGCTAAATGAGACTTTGACCAGTCCATATGGTCTGGTCAAACAGGAAACAGAACATTCCTCAACAGGAAATTCTTCATTTTTCGTTTTCAACGGGGTGAGAGACTCCCTTTAATAAACTCATCTTAAAAGATAATCGTTATGTGTGATAGCTCATTTAAAATTAAAATTTTCATTATTCCTGCAGAGGTTCAGTAGGTAGTTCCTACTTAGCATGCCCAAAGTGGTACACATTATTGTCTTATATTTTCTTGTGTTTTTTGGTTTTGTTTTACTGAAAATGCTCTTTAGGAAAATGTTTTTTTTTTTAAATGAAGCGTTATCCTTGTGTTTTCGGTTTGAAGGACATCTCAACCAACCCCCTCAATCTGTCCAACATAACCACGTCACCTCAACTGCCAAATGAGACTTTGACCACTCAATTTGGTCTGCTCAAACAGGAAACAGAACAATCTTCAACAGTAAATTCTTCATTTTTCATTTTTTACTCTTTGAGAGACGCCCTTTTATCAACTCTTTTTAAGAGAATATGAGTATGCATGATAGCTAAGTTAAAATGAAAGTTTTTTGTCTCTTAGAGCTAAGGTTCAGTAGGTAGTGCCTAATTAATTAAGCAGGCTCATAGAGGGGTACATTATTGTCTTAAGTTGTATCGTGTATTTTGGTTTTCTGTTACTAAAATACCGTTTTGGAATATGTTTTTTCATGCAATGTTGTCCTTGTGTTTTTGGTTTATAGGAAATCTCCACTAACCCCGTCAATCTGTCCAACATAACCACGTCACCTCAACTGCCAAATGAGACTTTGACCACTCAATCTGGTCTGCCCAAACAGGAAACAGAACAATCCTCAACAGTAAATTCTTCATTTCTTGTTTTCAACAGGGAGAGAGATGCTCTTTTATCATTACTTTTTAAAGGATATAAGTATATGTGATGCTCAGTCAAAATTTAAGTTTTTTATCTTCCAGCAAAGGTTTAGTAGGTAGTACCTAAGTCTTGTATCAGGGCCAAATTAGGCATATTGTTGTCTTGTAATGTATTTAGATTTTTGTTTCTCTTTTACTGAAAATACTGTTTAAGCATAAATGTTTTTTTTGTTTTTTTTATGCAGTGCTATCCTTGTATTTTTTGTTTACAGGACATCTCAACTAACCCACTCACTCTAACCATTGTAACCTTGACACCTCAGCTGCCAAATGAGACTGTGACCAGTACATCTGGACCGGTCAAACAGGAAACAGAACATTCCTCAACAGGAAATTCTTCATTTTTCGTTTTCAACGGGGTGAGAGACTCCCTTTAATAAACTCATCTTAAAAGATAATCGTTATGTGTGATAGCTCATTTAAAATTAAAATTTTCATTATTCCTGCAGAGTTTCAGTAGGTAGTTCCTACTTAGCATGCCCAAAGTGGTACACATTATTGTCTTATATTTTCTTGTGTTTTTTGGTTTTGTTTTACTGAAAATGCTCTTTAGGAAAATGTTTTTTTTTTTTAAATGAAGCGTTATCCTTGTGTTTTCGGTTTGAAGGACATCTCAACCAACCCCCTCAATCTGTCCACCATAACCACGTCACCTCAACTGCCAAATGAGACTTTGACCACTCAATTTGGTCTGCTCAAACAGGAAACAGAACAATCCTCAACAGTAAATTCTTCATTTTTCATTTTTTACTCTGTGAGAGACGCCCTTTTATCAACTCTTTTTAAGAGAATATGAGTATGCATGATAGCTAAGTTAAAATGAAAGTTTTTTTTCTCTTACAGCTAAGGTTCAGTAGGTAGTGCCTAAATCATTAAACAGGCTCAAAGAGGGGCACATTATTGTCTTAAGTTGTATCGTGTATTTTTGTTTTGTGTTACTAAAATACCGTTTTGGAATATGTTTTTTCATGCAATGTTGTCCTTGTGTTTTTGGTTTATAGGAAATCTCCACTAACCCCGTCAATCTGTCCAACATCCCTACGTCACCTCAACTGCCAAATGAGACTTTGACCACTCAATCTGGTCTGCCCAAACAGGAAACAGAACAATCCTCAACAGTAAATTCTTCATTTTTTGTTTTCAACAGGGAGAGAGACGCCCTTTTATCATTACTTTTTAAAGGATATAAGTATATGTAATTGCTCAGTCAAAATTTAAGTTTTTTATCTTCCAGCAAAGGTTTAGTAGGTACTACCTAAGTCTTGTATCAGGGCCAAATTAGGCATATTGTTGTCTTGTAATGTATTTAGATTTTTGTTTCTCTTTTACTAAAAATACTGTTTAAGCATAAATGGTTTTTTTTTTTGGTTTTTTTATGCAGTGCTATCCTTGTGTTTTTTGTTTACAGGACATCTCAACTAACCCACTCACTCTAACCATTGTAACCTTGACACCTCAGCTGCCAAATGAGACTGTGACCAGTCCATCTGGTTTGGTCAAACAGGAAACAGAACATTCCTCAACAGGAAATTCTTCATTTTTCGATTTCAATGGGGTGAGAGACGCCCTTTTAAAACTGTTTTTAAAAGAATACAATATATAAAACAGCTCAGTCAAAATTTAAGTTTTTTATCTTTTTGCAAGTTTTAGTAAGTCGCGCAAAAGGCCTTTAGCAAGCCCAAAGAGGGGCATATTTTTGTCTTGTAATGTATCGTGATTTTTGTTAATGTTTTACTAAAAATGCTGTTTAGGAATATATGTTTGTTTTTTTTTTCATGCAGAGTTGTCGTTGTGTTTTTTTGTTATTAGGACATCTCAACTAACCCCCTCAATATGTCTAATATAAGTGCGACACCTCAGCTGCCAAATGAGACTTTGACCACTCAATTTGGTCTGCTCAAACAGGAAACAAAACAATCCTCAACAGTAAATTCTTCATTTTTCATTTTTTACTCTGTGAGAGATGCCCTTTTATCAACTCTTTTTGAGAGAATATGAGTATGCATGATAGCTAAGTTAAAATGAAAGTTTTTTGTCTCTTACAGCTAAGGTTCAGTAGGTAGTGCCTAAATCATTAAACAGGCTCAAAGAGGGGCACATTATTGTCTTAAGTTGTATTGTGTATTTTGGTTTTGTGTTACTAAAATACAGTTTTGGAATATGTTTTTTCATGCAATGTTGTCCTTGTGTTTTTGGTTTATAGGAAATCTCCACTAACCCCCTCAATCTGTTCAACATAACCATGTCACCTCAACTGCCAAATGAGACTTTGACCACTCAATCTGGTCTGCCCAAACAGGAAACAGAACAATCCTCAACAGTAAATTCTTCATTTTTTTGTTTTCAACAGGGAGAGAGACGCCCTTTTATCATTACTTTGTAAAGGATATAAGTATGTGTGATTGCTCAGTCAAAATTTAAGTTTTTTATCTTCCAGCAAAGGTTTAGTAGGTAGTGCCTAAGTCTTGTATCAGGGCCAAATTAGGCATATTGTTGTCTTGTAATGTATTTAGATTTTTATTTCTCTTTTACTAAAAATACTGTTTAAGCATAAATGTTTTTTTGTTTTTTTTTTTAATGCAGTGCTATCCTTGTGTTTTTTGTTTACAGGACATCTCAACTAACCCACCCAATCTAACCATTGTAACTGTGACACCTCAGCTGCCAAATGAGACTTTGACCAGTCCATCTGGTCCGGTCAAACAGGAAACAGAACATTCCTCAACAGGAAATTCTTCATTTTTGAATTTCAACGGGGTGAGAGACACCTTTTACAACTGTTTTTAAAATAATATAAGTATATAAAACAGCTCAGTCAAAATGTAAGTTTTTTATCTTTTAGCAAGTTTTAGTAAGTCGCGCAAAATGCCTTTAGCAAGCCCAAAGAGGGGCATATTTTTGTCTTGTAATGTATCGTGATTTTTGTTAATGTTTTACTAAAAATGCTGTTTAGGAATATATGTTTGGTATCTTTTTTTTTATGCAGAGTTGTCGTTGTGTTTTTTTGTTATTAGGACATCTCAACTAACCCCCTCAATCTGTCTAATATAAGTGTGACACCTCAGCTGCCAAATGAGACTATGACCAGTCCATATGGTCTGGTCAAACAGGAGACAGAACATTCCTCAACAGGAAATTCTTCATTTTTCGCTTTCAACGGGGTGAGAGACGCCATTTTATCAATTCTTGTTAACAGAATATGGTTATGTGTAATAGCTCAGTCAAAATTAAAAGTTTTATTATTCCTGCAGAAGTTCAGTAGGTAGTGCATAAGTCTTTTAGCAGGCCAAAAGTGGTGCACATTATTGCCTGGTATTTTACTGTGTTTTTTGGAATTGTTCAACTGAAAACGCTGTTTGGGAAAATGTATTTTTAATACGGCATTATCCTTGTGTTTTCGGTTTATAGGACATCTCAACTGACCCCCTTAATCTGTCCATTGCAACCGTGTCACCTCACACTTTGACCAGTCCAGCTGGTTTGCTCAAACAGGAAACAGAACAATCCTCAACAGTAAATTCTTCATTTTTTGATTCTAACTCTTTGAGAGATGCCCTTTTATCAACTCTTTTTAAGAAAATATGAGTATGCATGATAGCTAAGTTAAAATGAAAGTTTTTTTCTAACTTATAGCTAAGGTTCAGTAGGTAGTGCCTAAGTCATTAAGCAGGCTCAAAGAGGGGCACATTAGAGTCTTGTGTTGTATCGTGTATTTTAGTTTTGAGTTACTAAAATACCGTTTTGGAATATGTTTGTTCATATTTTTTATGCAATGCTATCTTTGTGTTTTTTGTTATTAGGACATCTCAACTAACCCCCTCAATCTGTCTATTGTAACTGTGACACCTCAGCTGCAAAATGAGAGTTTGACCAGTCTATATGGTCTGGTCAAACAGGACAATAAACAATCCTCGACAGGAAATTTTTCATTTTTCGTTTTCAACGGGGTGAGAAACGCCTTTTGATCAACTCTTTTAAAAAGAATATGGACACGTGTGATAGCTCAGGCAAAATTAAATCTTTTTTTTTTTTTTTTTTACTATTACAGTAAAGGTTGAGTAGGTATTGTGTAAGTCTTTTACAGGCTTAAAATGGTGCACAGTATTGTGTTGTATTTTAATGTGTTTTGTGGCTTTGTTTTACTAAAAATGCTGTTTGGGAAAATGATATCCTTGTGTTTTCGGTTTATAGAACATCTCAACTAATCCACTCAATCTGTCCATCGCCAACGTGTCACCTGAACAGCCAAACGAGACTTTGAATAGTCTATCTGTTCGGGTCAAACAGGAAACAGAACTTTCCTCAAAAAGAAATTCTTCATTTTTTTTTTTCAACGGGGTGAGAGAAGTCCTTTTATCATTTCTTTTTAAAAGAATATAGATATGAGTGATCGCTCTATCAAAATAAAGTTGTTTTATTATTATTATTATTATTATTATTATTATTATTATTTACTTTTCCAGCAAAGGTTCATTAGGTACTGCCCAAGTCTTTTAGCAGGCCCAAAGTGGGGCATATTATTGTTTTGTATTGTATCGTAAATTTAATTTCTCTTTTTCTAAGAATACTGTATACCAATAGATGCTTTTTATGCAGTGTTATCCTTGTGTTTTTGGTTTATATGATATCTCAAATAACCCCTTCAATCTGTCCATTGCAAATGTGACACCTGTGCTGCCAAATGAGACTTTGACCAGTTCATATGGTCTGGTCAAACAGCAAACAGAACATTCCTCAACAAGAAATTCTTCATTTTTCAGTTTTCAACGGGGTGAGAGACTGCCTTTAAAAACCTCATCATAAAAGATAACCGTTATGTGTGATAGCTCATTTAAAATTAAAATTTTCATTATTCCTGCAGAGGTTCAGTAGGTAGTTCCTACTTAGCATGCCCAAAGTGGTACACATTATTGTCTTGTATTTTCTTGTGTTTTTTTGGTTTTGTTTTACTGAAAATGCTCTTAGGGAAAATGTTTTTTTTTTTAAATGATGCGTTATCCTTGTGTTTTCGGTTTGAAGGACATCTCAACTAACCCCCTCAATCTGTCCAACATAACCATGTCACCTCAACTACCAAATGAGACTTTGCACCACTCAATTTGGTCTGCTCAAACAGGAAACAGAACAATCTTCAACAGTAAATTCTTCATTTTTTCATTTTTTTACTCTTTGAGAGACGCCCTTTTATCAACTCTTTTTAAGAGAATATGAATATGCATGATAGCCAAGTTAAAATGAAAGTTTTTTGTCTCTTAGAGCTAAGGTTCAGTAGGTCGTGCCTAATTAATTAAGCAGGCTCAAAGAGGGGCATAATATTGTCTCAAGTTGTATCGTGTATTTTGGTTTTCTGTTACTAAAATACCGTTTTGGAATATGTTTTTTCATGCAATGTTGTCCTTGTGTTTTTGGTTTATAGGAAATCTCCACAAACCCCGTCAATCTGTCCAACATAACCATGTCACCTCAACTGCCAAATGAGACTTTGACCACTCAATCTGGTGTGCCCAAACAGGAAACAGAACAATCCTCAACAGTAAATTCTTCATTTCTTGTTTTCAACAGGGAGAGAGACGCCCTTTTATCATTACTTTTTAAAGGATATAAGTATATGTGATGCTCAGTCAAAATTTAAGTTTTTTATCTTCCAGCAAAGGTTTAGTAGGTAGTGCCTAAGTCTTGTATCAGGGCCAAATTAGGCATATTGTTGTGTTGTAATGTATTTAGATTTTTGTTTCTCTTTTACTGAAAATACTGTTTAAGCATAAATGTTTTTTTGTTTTTTTTATGCAGTGCTATCCTTGCATTTTTTGTTTACAGGACATCTCAACTAACCCACTCACTCTAACCATTGTAACCTTGACACCTCAGCTGCCAAATGAGACTGTGACCAGTCCATCTGGACCGGTCAAACAGGAAACAGAACATTCCTCAACAGGAAATTCTTCATTTTTTGTTTTCAACGGGGTGAGAGACACCCTTTAATAAACTCATCTTAAAAGATAATCGTTATGTGTGATAGCTCATTTAAAATTAAAATTTTCACTATCCCTGCAGAGGTTCAGTAGGTAGTTCCTACATAGCATGCCCAAAGTGGAACACATTATTGTCTTGTATTTTCTTGTGTTTTTTGGTTTTGTTTTACTGAAAATGCTGTTAGGGAAAATGCTTTGTTTTTTTTCAAATTAGGCGTTATCCTTGTGTTTTCTGTTTAAAGGACATCTCAACTAACCCGCTCAATATGTCCAACATAACCATGTCACCTCAACTACCAAATGAGACTTTGACCACTCAATCTGGTCTGCTCAAAAAGGAAACTGAACAATCCTCAACAGTAAATTCTTCATTTTTCGTTTTTAACTCTGTGAGAGACACCCTTTTAACAACTCTTTTTCAGAAAACATGAGTATGCATGATAGCTAAGTTTAAATAAAGGTTTGTTCTCTCTTACAGCTAAGGTTCAGTAGGTAGTGCCTAAATCATTAAACAGGCTCAAAGATATGCACATTATTGTCTTGTGTTGTATCGTGTATTTTGGTTTTGTGTTACTAAAATACCGTTTTGCAATATGTTTTTTCACGCAATGTTATCCTTTTGTTTTTGGTTTATAGGAAATCTCCACTACCCCCCTCAATCTGTCCAAAATAACCACGTCACCTCAACTGCCAAATGAGACTTTGACCAGTCCATATGGTCTGTTCAACAAGGAAACAGAACAATCCTCAACAGTAAATTCTTCACTTTTTGTTTTTAACGAGGAAGGAGATGCCCTTTTATCATTTATTTTAAAAAATATGCAATATTTGATTGCTTAGTCAAAATTTAAGTTCTTCATCTTTCAGAAAAGGATTAGTAAGTAGTGCCTAAGTCTCGTATCAGGCCCAAAGTGGGCATATTCTTGTCTTATAATGTATTTAGATTTTGGTTTCTCTTTTACTATAAATACTGTTTAGGAATAACTGTTTTTTTTGTTTTATTTTTTTTTTATCCAGTGCTATCCTTGTGTTTTTTGTTTATAGGACATCTCAACTAACCCCCTCAATCTGTCTATTGTAACCTTGACACCTCAGCTGCCAAATGAGACTTTGACCACTCAATCTGGTCTGCTCAAATTGGAAACAGAACAATCCTCAACAGTAAATTCTTCATTTTTCATTTTTAACTCTGTGACAGATGCCCTTTTAACAACTCTTTTTAAGAGAACATGAGTATGCATGATAGCTAAGTTTAAATAAAGGTTTGTTCTCTATTACAGCCAAGGTTCAGTGGGTAGTGCCTAAATCATTAAGCAGGCTTAAAGAGGGGCACATTATAATCTTGTGTTGTATCGTGTATTTTGGTTTTGTGTTACTAAAATACCGTTTTGCAATATGTTTTTTCATGCAATGTTATCCTTTTGTTTTTGGTTTATAGGAAATCTCCACTAACCCCCTCAATCTGTCCAAAATAACCACGTCACCTCAATTGCCAAATGAGACTTTGACCAGTCCATATGGTCTGGTCAAACAGCAAACAGAACATTCCTCAACAAGAAATTCTTCATTTTTTGTTTTCAACGGGGTGAGAGACTCCCTCTAAAAACCTCATCTTAAAAGATAATCGTTATGTGTGATAGCTCATTTCAAATTAAAATTTTCATTATTCCTGCAGAGGTTCAGTAGGTAGTTCCTACTTAGCATGCCCAAAGTGGAACACATTATTGTCTTGTATTTTCTTGTGTTTTTTTGTTTTGTTTTACTGAAAATGCTGTTTGGGAAAATGTTTTTTTTTTTTTAATTAGGCGTTATCTTTGGTTTTTTTTCGGTTTAAAGGACATCTCAACTAACCCCCTCAATGTGTCCAACATAACCATGTCACCTGAACTACCAAATGAGACTTTGACCACTCAATCTGGTCTGCTCAAAAAGGAAACTGAACAATCCTCAACAGTAAATTCTTCATTTTTCGTTTTTAACTCTGTGAGAGACACCCTTTTAACAACTCTTTTTCAGAAAACATGAGTATGCATGATAGCTAAGTTTAAATAAAGGTTTGTTCTCTCTTACAGCTAAGGGTTCAGTAGGTAGTGCCTTAATCATTAAACAGGCTCAAAGAGGGGCACATTATTGTCTCATGTTGTATCGTGTATTTTAGTTTTGTGTTACTAAAATACCGTTTTGCAATATGTTTTTTCATGCAATGTTATCCTTTTGTTTTTGGTTTCAAGGAAATCTCCACTCCCCCCCTCAATTTGTCCAAAATAACCACGTCACCTCAACTGCCAAATGAGACTTTGACCACTCAATCTGGTCTGTTCAACAAGGAAACAGAACAATCATCAACAGTAAATTCTTCATTTTTTGTTTTTAACGAGGAGGGAGATGCCCTTTTATCATTTCTTTTTAAAAATATGCAATATGTGATTGCTTAGTCAAAATTTAAGTTTTTTATCTTTCAGCAAAGGATTAGTAAGTAGTGCCTAAGTCTCGTATCAGGCCCAAAGTGGGCATATTCTTGTCTTATAATGTATTTAGATTTTGGTTTCTCTTTTACTATAAACACTGTTTAGGATTAACTGTTTTTTTGTTTTTGTTTTTTTATCCAGTGCTATCCTTGTGTTTTTTGTCTATAGGAAATCTCAACTAACCCCCTCAATCTGTCTATTGTAACCTTGACACCTCAACTGCCAAATGAGACTTTGACCAGTCCATCTGGTCTGGTCAAACAGGAAACAGAACATTCCTCAACAGGAAATTCTTCATTTTTTGCTTTCAACGGGGTGAGAGACGCCCTTTTATCAACTCTTCTTAACAGAATATAATTATGTGCAGTAGCTCAGTCAAAATTAAAAGTTTTATTATTCCTGCAGAGATTCAGTAGGTTGTGCATAAGTCTTTTAGCAGGCCCAAAGTGGTGCAGATTCTTGTATGGTAATATACTGTGTTTTCTGGTTTTGTTTAACTAAAAAATGCTGTTTGGTAAAATGTCTTTTTAATACGGCGATATCCTTGTGTTTTCGGTTTATAGGACATCTCAACTAACCCCCTTAATCTGTCCTTTGCAACCGTGTCACCACAACTGCCAAATGAGACTTTGACCAGTCCATATGGTCTGGTCAAACAGGAAACAGAACATTTATCGACAGGAAATTCTTCATTTTTTGCTTTCCACGGGGTGAGAGATGCCCTTTTATCAACTCTTTTAAAAAGAATATGGACATGTGTGATTGCTCAGTCAAAATTAAAGTTCTTTTTACTGTTACAGCAAAGGTTTGGTAGGTGTTTTGTAAGTCCTTTACAGGCTCAAAGTGGTGCACATTATTGTTTTATATTTTAATGTGTTTTTTGGCTTTGTTTACTAAAAATGCTGTTTGGGAAAATCATTCGTTTAATGCGGCGATATCCTTGTGTTTTTGGTTTATAGAACATCTCAACTGACCCACTCAATCTGTCCATTACAACAGTGTCACCTCAACTGCCAAACAAGACTTTGACCAGTCTATCTGGTCCGGTCAAACAGGAAACAGAACAATACTCAACAGTAAATTCTTCATTTTTGTTTTTAACGAGGAGAGAGACGCCCTTTTATCAACTGTTTTTAAAAGTATATGTGATAGCTCAGTCAAAATTTAAGTTCTTCATCTTTCAGCAAAGGTTTAGTACGTAGTGCTTGAGTCTTTTAGCAGGCCCAAAGTGGGGCATATTATTGTCTTGTATTGTAGCGTGATTATTGTTTCTGTTAAAAAAAAAACACTGCTTAGGAATATAGGTTTTTTATGCAGTGTTATCCTTGTGTTTTTTGTTTATAGGACATCTCAACTAACCCCCTCAATCTGTCTATTGTAACCTTGACACCTCAGCTGCCAAATGAGACTTTGACCAGTCCATATGGTCTGGTCAAACAGGAAACAGTACATTCCTCAACAGGAAATTCTTCATTTTTCGCTTTCAATGGGGTGAGAGACGCACTTTTATCAACTCTTCTTAACAGAACATAGTTATGTGTAATAGCTCAGTCAAAATTAGAAGTTTTATTATTCCTGCAGAGGTTCAGGAGGTTGTGCATAAGTCTTTTAGCAGGTCCAAAGTGGTGCAGATTTTTGTCTGGTATTGTACCGTGTTTTTTGGTTTTGTTTAACTGAAAATGCTGTTTGGGAAAATGTCTTTTAAATACGGCGTTAACCTTGTGTTTTCGGTTTATAGGACATCCCAACTAACCCCCTTAATCTGTCCATTGCAACCGTGTCACCACACTTGCCAAATGAGACTTTGACCAGTCCATCTGGTCTGGTCAAACAGGAAACAGAACATTCATCAACAGGAAATTCTTCATTTTTCGCTTTCAACGGAGTGAGAGACGCCCTTTTATCAACTCTTTTAAAAAGAATATGGACATGTGTGATAGCTCAGTCAAAATTAAAGGTTTTTTTACTGTTACAGAAAAGGTTGAGTAGGTGTTGTGTAAGTCTTTTACAGGCTCAAAGTGATGCACATTATTGTGTTGTATTTTATTGTGTATTTTGGTTTTGTTTGACCCAAATGCCCTTTTGGCTTATGTTTTTTCATGCAATGTTATCCTTTGTTTTTGGTTTATAGGAAATCTCCACGAACACCCTCAGTCTGTCCATCGCAACTGTGTCGCCTCAACTGCCAAATGAGACTTTGACCAGTCCATCTGATCCGGTCAAACAGGTAACAGACCATTCCTCAACAGTAAATTCTTCATTTTTCGTTTTCAACATGGAGAGAGAGATGCCATTTTTTCTACTTTTTTAAAAGAGTATAAGTATATGTGATAGCTCAGTCAAGTCAAGTCAAATCAGTCAAGTATTTTATCTTTCGGCAAAGCTTCAGTGGGTAGTGCCTAAGTCTTTCAACAGGCCAAAGGAGGGGCACATTATTGTCTTGTATAGTATCATGATTTTTGTTTCTGTTTTTTTAAAAATACTGTTTAGAAATATGTGTTTTTTTTCATGCAGTGTTATCCTTGTGTTTTTGGTTTATAGGGCATCTCAACTAACCCCCTCAATCTGTCCATTGTAACGGTGACACCTCAGCTGCCAAATGAGACTTTGACAAGTCCATCTGGTTGGGTCAAACAGGAAACGAAACATTCCTCAACAGAACATTCCTCAACAGAACATTCCTCAACAGAAAATTCCTCGTTTTTCTTTATTAACGGGGTGAGAGACAATATTTTATCAACTGTTTTTAAAAGATTATAACAGCTCAGTCGTCTCAGTCTTTTCAGTCTTCTCAGGTTTGTCACTATTCTTGGCACTTTCTTCTCCTTTACTTTCAGTATATCCCTGTCAGGGGTCACCACAGCAAGTCAGTTACTTCCATCTAACCCTATTTGCTATATCCTCTTCAGTCACGCCAACTATCTTCATGTCTTCCTTCGCTGTATCCATGAACCTCCTCTTTGGTTGTCCGATAGCCCTCTTTCCTGGTGGTTCCCAACCCAGTATCCTTCTGGCAATGTACTCTCTCTATCTTTTCTGCATATGTCCAAACCATCTCAGTCTGGCCTCTCTGACTTTATCTTCAAAACCTCTAACATGTGCTGTTCCCCTATGATATACTCATTTCGGATTCTGTCCATCCTGGTCGCTCCCAGGGACATTCTAAGTGTCTTCATCTCTGCTACTTCCATCTCTGATTCCTGTCTTTTCCTCAGTGCCACTGAGGAAACAGGGACAGCTTTACTGTCTAGAGACAGTGCCACTGTCTCTAGACCAAACAGCATGGCGGCCTTACCACTATTTTGTACACTTTCCCTTTCATTTTTGCTGAAACTCTTATGTCACACATCACACCTGATATTTTTCTCCACCCGTTCCAGCCTGCCTGAACACGCTTCTTCACCTCTTTTCCACACTCTCCATTGCTCAGGACAGTTGATCCTACCTACTTAAAATCTTCCACCTTCTTTATCTCTTCTCCCCGTAACCTCACTTTTCCATTTGGATCCCTCTCATTCACACACAATTACTCAGCCTCACTATGACTAATCTTCATTCCTCCTTTCACTTTCCTTCTCTCACGCTGCCTTGCAGGAACTCCTCTCCAAACAAAGTTCAGTCTTAGCACACAGTTGGCCTCAATTGTCTTGATTGTCTCAAAGTCCCAATCAGTTCTCTTCCCATCTACAAGATGGGGGCATAATCCATAAAGACAAAAAAATACATACAGAACACACCTAAAACAATGCCCCATTTGACACAACCACCATTAAATACTACACAAGAAGAAGTTATCCCCATGAAAAAAAAACCCCCTTGCATCACATCAGGACTGTTGAGGTAAAGAAAGAGCGTAGCCAACAAGCACATCTCTCAATTTCAACGAGTCATTGAAAGAACGTTCTCATCTCGTTCTTTCAATGACTGAAAGAATGAGATTGTGGATGCAAGTGGCCGAAAGGAACTTCATCCGCAGGGTTGTTGGATTTTTACTCAGAAATAGGGTGAGGAGCTCTGCTATCTGGGAGAAGCTCGTAGTAGAGCCATTGTTCCTCCAGGTCAAGAGAAGTCAGATGGGGTGGTTTGGGCATTTGTTTAGAATGCCTCCCGAGCGCCTCGCTGGTGAGGTGTTTTGGGGACGTCCCACTGGAAGAAGTACCATAGGCAGACCTTAGAATAGCTGGAGAGACTGTCTCACAGCTGGCCGGGAAACGCCTTGGGATCCTCCCAGGTGAGCCAGAGGATGGAGCTTGGGTAAGAGAAGCCTGTGCCTCCTATCTGAGGCTTTTGCCCAGCCTCGGATAGGCTGAAGACAAAGGAATGGAACTTTCTGTGGAAATGAGACTTATACTCCTCTTCTTCTTCTTTCGGCATTTCAATTTCTTCCATCTGAAAGAATCCGAGTTTTTTTCTTCTCAGGTTTTGATTAAATCCAATATTCACTTCAACTATCATTCATTAATTAATAATCTCACCACCCGGTCTTTCTTGCGTTTCCAGATTGAAGAGAGAAGGCTGTTGATCAAACTATTAACTAATTAATTTAAAGCATACCAAGCATTTCAAATACTAACAGGAATCAACAAATTTTCAACATTTATCCCTCAACAGAAAATCTAAAACAGATGCATCTGGGTTTTATTGTCCTCACAGAGCACACTTATGTCTCTCTGTGAGGTTACAACAAAGAAACCCTTCCTATTCGGATTACCAAATTTATAGCAACAACACAATTAATGAATATTCATGCATGAAAACTTTTTTTTCTTCCTTGTCATTGGTCGGTCATTCTCCTCATCCCATGTTCTTGTCTTGCAAGCAGAGTTTTTTTTTTCTTATCTCTTGAAAACAAAAGACAGACCAACCCCCATCCTCCAGACCACGACCCTCTGGTTCAAACTGACTTTACCCTGGCTTTATCCGATCTTCTACACAATGGCTCTGACAAGTTTCCATTCAGACAATCTTATAAAACACAACAGCAGGCATTTATTCAAATTACCACTTTGGCAAAGTAAAACATTCAAAAAGTAACACAGGCTCAAACTGGGGCACATTATTGTCTTGTATAATGTGTGTATTTTGATTTTGTTTTACTAAAATGCCGTTATGGAATATGTTTTTTTATGCAATGTTATCCTTGTGTTTTTGCTTTCTAGGGAATCTCAACTAGCCCCCCAATTCTGTCCAACATAACTGTGTCACCTCAACTGCCAAATGAAATTTTGACCGGTCCATCTGGTCTGGTCAAACAGGAAACAGGAAATTCTTCATTTTTCTTTATCAACGGGGTAAGAGACACCATTTTACTAACTGTTTTTAAAAGAATATTAATATGTGTGATAGCTCAGTGAAAGTTTTTTTCTCATTCAGCAAAGGTTAAGAAGGCGGTGCCTGAGTCTTTTAGTGGGCTCAAAGTGGGGCACTTTATTGCGTTGTATCGTGTTTTTTGGTTTCATTTTACTAAAACTGCAGTTTCGGAATGTGTTTTTTTTATGCAACGTTTCTCTTTGGGTTTTTGGTTTACAGGTGCTCTCAACTAACCCCTTAAATCTGGCCACCCTAACCATGTCATTGCACCTTCCGAATGAGACTTTGACCAGAGCGTTTACTAAAATAGAAATTTCTTCATTTTTCCTAACCAGCGAGGTGAGAGACACCATTTTATCAACTATGTTGAAAACAATCCACTTTTTGTTTGCTCAGTCAAAGTAAAATATGTATTATTTTTCTCTTTCACCAAATACACACAAATGTATTTTCTTTGCAAGCATGTTTTTTATCTGTTGATAACATATGAAAGAGCCCTTTTTAGAATATACTGTATTTTCACGACCAGATGGTGCACCTTATTAAAAGGTGCGCCTTTTAGGCAGAGCACACAAGGCTTTGTGTGCCCTGTGATTAACTCACATATAAGGCACACTTGATGATAGTGAGCGGGTTTGACATACACATCCTCTACTACGTACTTCCGCCTTACAACAACACACACAAGCAGAGAAGTGGGAACTAGTTTTTTGGGGGGGGGTTTCTGTTCATGCTGAATCTGACAATCTTCTTAATCCTGTCTACATAGTTTCCAGGTCCATTGTAAGAAATTAGGGGTTTGTTATTTTTTTTTTTTTTACCAAAATGTACCGTAAGTAGCTTTTGAAGAGCAATCAAAATTAATTGTAACAAATTGCCCTTAAACAGTGCTTCCATTCTTATGTGTACTGTATTTTCACGACCATAAGGGGCATATAAAAGTCTTAGATTTTCTTCAAAATGAGCGGCACGCCTTATCACGCAGTGTGCCCTATTAGTGTTGTGAAAAAACAAGTGAAGCAGAGGAACACTATGCTTGCTGTTATTCCGGGAGGTCTGACAAAGGAATTCCAACTGCTGGACATCTGCCTGAACCGGCTGTCCAAAGTAAGGCTGCGAGAAGCGTTGGAGCTATGGATGACCAGAGGAGATCACAGCTTCACAAAGGGTGGAAGGCAGCGCAAGGCGAGTTACGCCACAGTTTGCCAGTGGATTATAGATGCCTTGGCTAAAGTGTCTGCTGGCACTGTTGTCCGAGCTTTCGCAAAAGCCGGCATCATTTCCGAGGAGCCGCACAGTACAGAAAGTGACGGACAGCGAGGAAAGTGAACCTGCTATGTTGGATTTAGTGCAGCTGTTAGATCTGAAACAGAGGTTGAGGACTTGGATGGATTTGATAAATGATCAAACTTAGTTTTGCTCCTGATCTATTTTTAGATACGCAATGTGCAAGTCATACTTGTCTGCTTGTGTGTGTGTTGTTGTATGGTGGACGTATATAGTAGAGGATATGTATAAAACCCTCACGCTGTCAACAGGTGTTTAACACACACATAAGGTGTGTGATAAATACAGAGCACATGAAATTGGGACCACAGCTTATAATACGGTGTGTGAAAATATGATAAATCAGTTTTTCATTTGAACAAAAACGTGTTTGTTCCAGAACATTTAAAGAGAGTTTCTCAGCAAACCTGGTCTATTTCAATGAAGACTTCTTTACAATATAGTGGTAGTTTAATGCCTCCTGTGTGTTTCTCACAGGCAGAGTAATGTCAACGCAAAGAGAAACCACTCTAGTTTTAACTTATTTTTTAGCTGCAACTGTAATGTCAGAGAAGTAGCTTGAATAGAAGAAAAAAATTTAATCTGATCAATGGTGACGCAATGAGAAAAACGGTTAATTTACTTACAGTAACTGAGCTTGTACATGTTTTAAAAGCTACTTGGGCGGGAAAAGCATTAATCAAATATTCATAATGATAGTCCTTGAAAAAAAAAACTGTAGAAATAAGACTGAAAGAGAATAGAAATACTGTATGTCTTGAGGATATACTGTGTAAGGAGGTGTTTCGGTGTGTAAGGGGTGAACTAATTATTTCATGTGTCATTCTAGTTCTCAGAATCAAAAACAATTTTAAAAAAAGTTAATGCATTTCTCTGTTTTGCAGAATTTTTTCGAATCCTCCGTGACACTCTACGGCAATAGGCTGGTTGGACTGAAGGTGGCTGGGAAAGATATTTCTGGACTTCAGGAACGAGTCAACATCACTATACATGATTTCACACGCACTAACGTAAATTTATATCTTCATACTCAATAATCTTTTAAATAACACTGAAAGGTGTCTAGGGCTCACGAAAGATGTGCTGCGAGGTGCTGAAAGTTTATAACTGATTCAAGTAACCATGACAGAGAAAAACTTTTTTACAAAAAGTGGTCTAAAGAAAAAAAAAATAAGATAATTGAAGAGAATGAAAATATGAACAAACTGAAAGTAAAAGAAAAGTTTAAAAAAATGAGTTTGGGTTGCAGAGACAACAGGAAGCTCAGACCCTCCTCCTAGCCACATTGTGTTGCTCATCCAGTAGCATCCCAAGTCATCCTCTGTGGGGCTCAAGTCTCTGCAGCAGGACTTGGGTCTCTTCCTGGCATCATGTGCTTGGAAGGCTTCACCAGCAATCGAATATTATGGATTGTGCATCAATTTGCCTGTTGATTTTCTGTTCCATCCTTCACTCAAGCATGATCAAAAATCTTTAAAATCAACTTCTTGAATATTTGTGATGATTCAGCACAAAACGATACAGATGGAGCAAAGTTTCTAATTTGAGATTATTGCACCAAATTAAAGTGCATAAAAAATGTTTTAAAATAATATAGAGAGCAAGAATATGTATATATACAGTATATACATATATATAGAAATTGGATCAAAATATGGGGGGTTGAAGTTTCCAAATGTATAATTTCAGAAAATCTTAATTTAGAGAGAATTGGTTTAAATTATTACAAAATTGACTGCTCAGCAACACATTTATACGTATTTTCAATTGAAAATGTAAAATAATAAACTAACCATAATTGGACTATTATATTAAGACAATCTTGTGTAAAATCCAACAGGATCATATCATATCAACCCATAGTGAAACAAAAATACGTGTGTTTCTGTGTTGCAGGTTTATTTGTACCCACGATGTGTGTTCTTGAATTATTCATCTCAGGGTGAGTGTCACACACCAGCAAGTGTCTAAAATAATTTTTAGTCAGATTTAATTTTACATTGCTGTGTTGTTGCGGTTTATGGAGCAATATATCATAGATAGAATTGTCTGTTCTAAATAGTTTACAACATCTTCTACTTAATTATTTTTGGTTTTATGTTTGTTTTGATCAGACTTCAGCTCTGAAGGCTGTCTGACCCTGTGGGAACCAGGCTGGAGTGACATCACCTGTTCCTGTGATCATCTTACATACTTTGGAATACTCATGGTAACACGACTCTTTTTAAAGTTACATCCAATAGTTGGAAAAAGTAAAAAAGATTCATATACGTTTGTTTGTTTTTCTTTCCACCTACAGTATGTACTTTTGTAGAATTTTACCAAACTGCTACGCTTTGAAACATCTTTGATATCTCAAGATTAATCAGTTCATTTATCTCTGGTTCAGAGTTTGATTTTAATTTTCTACAAGTACATCACGGTTAGATTCTTATAAACAGCTATTAGTCTAGACTATGAAGTTGTAATTAATAAAAAAAAAAAACTACTCATCATTTCTCCAGATTCTTTTCTTAAAACATCTGACATGTTTTATTGCGGTTATACTTTACATTATTTGTCTTCAGTCATAACATCCTGTAACTGTTGGAGTAATACACATCAATCTGTCAGCAACCTTATTTAGTTAGAAGTACTTTTCAGTGTGATGCCTTCATGCAAAATAATGAGTATAAGAGTGGGTGCAAAGGGCTTCAAAATTTCAGTTCAAAATGTAAAGATTGACGTTTTAAATTTTAAATCTTGAACAATCCTGTCCAGTTGATATGTTTTTCTCCCAAAAAAGATTCCTACACAGTGAACAACCAAAAATATTATTCAGAACAGTGACTGCATGCTGCTAATCACATAAAAACACGTCTTTAGATACCGTCAAATTGAATGGTAAATTACTTATTTTAAAAAAAAAATATTTCATATATTTATAAGATTTTGAATCAGTGCAATGACATTTAGTTTTGTACATATTGTAAACTTTTTTACATTTATTCAATTAAAGCAAAAGTTAATTCTTATATGAAGTCCTTCTTTTCCCTTATGTGTCCCAACTTGACTCAATGAGACATGCAGTACTTTAGTTTCATTTTGTCGTTTAGCACCAAAATGTTATTCATTTTCTTCTACTGTTGTACTTTTACACTTTGATTTGATAAAAATATTTGATTCCTGTGCTCATAACATAAAAAGAAATGCATTGGCATCTTGGAAAATTGACAGGATTTTCCGGTTTCTGTGAATTGTGTGATATAAAAGGGTTGCGATAGGCATTACTCACATTAAAGTGTCTGGTGTCCATCATTTCTGCATTTGAATTGGGAGATCAAGTGATTTAAATGAACCGCTTGACAGGAGAACATCAAACAATGCTGTCCTGCATGTATGACGACAATGGATCGTAAAGCGCTCAATGATAGGCTCTAGCAGACTGTTAGGCGATGCATTGCAAACATAATGGTGACAAATTAGCAACAAATCACCAAAGCGTGTGCGATGGGAACGTCCGCACCTTCTATATGAGTAGTGGGTACTTTGCAAGTTGTACATTTGTTCACCTCACTTTGTCAAGACAACACAGTCAAACAAGATGATACAGAGAAGAATATGCCACTCAAGATTTTTCCCAAAAAGAAAGGCAGGGGGAAAGCTGATGGCTTCTTGGTGGTACAGCAAGGCTGCTCTACACACAGAATGTTTGGGATATCTGTGCATGCAGCTACTTTTTATAGGCACTTGAAAGGAGGTCAATTGTCAGGGGATAATCATGCAACCGTTATACTCATCTGCAATTTATTGCCAGGTGATCAGCGACATGTCGCTGAATAGATTATGAGGTGTCTGTGATAATTTTTTACCAAACATCGACAGATTATTGCATGACATTCATCCGATAAATGAAGACTTACCTGTTATTGAATTGGCCGATGGTCCATCATTTGTTTACTGTCTATCTGTAGGTAATCAGTCAACAATCCCACAACATTTCCGACTCAGAGTAGAGTTCAGAAAATCCTGCGATGGTCACAAAACTTTAAGTCAGGGCGATAATTTTTTCATTTGGTCTACATGTATTTGTTTTAGGATCCACACAACACTGCACAAGGTTTACTGGTGAAAACAATAACTTAATTCTGACACTGAAAGAAACCCTGTCCGTTCATACTAAAAAACATCATTCTATAGAATACAAATAAGAAGTTAACACATTTGTAAAATCAATAAATCAAATTTTCTAATGACAAAAGTTTAGCATTTAAGTGTCTTTCTTTCTTTCTTTTACGGGAAGTTCTTTCCTAAAAGAGATTTTTTTTTCCACATTTGCAGCTTCTAATTTTTCTTTTATTCTGAAAACACTAAGCAAACAAGTTTTTAATGTTGATTAGTGTCCTTGGTTCCTATTTTGATACCATTCCAAAGTACTCCTTTACTAAGATAAATAAGAAGTGAACACAATTGCAAAAAAAATGTGAAAAAAGAAGTTCAGCATTTCAACGGTCTGTCTTTTAAATTGTTTTTGTTGATATTGTTTCAGGCTCCACAATCTACTCAATCAAGTCTGCAGGTAGGTTGAGGTTAAATGGTCAATAATTATATGTCTTATCTTTCAGAATTTTTTTTCTAAAAGATTTTTTACGCCAAGTTTACAACTCAAATTTTGTTTATTGTTTTTTATGACTCTTTTTTTTTCTGAAAACACTATGCAAACAAGTTTTTGCTAATAATTAATGTCATTGGTCAACTAATATTTTGATACCATTACAGATTTTGAACATATATTGGCCAACTCAAAACTTGCAGTAAACCTTAATATTTTGATGTTCAAATTTTCCATGCACAAAATATTTTTTTCTAATTGAAAGCCTAGTTTTATGCAGTTTAACAATTACTTGAATGTTTAATGAATATGTAGAAATGACTCCCTGATGATGGTAGATCAGTAAATAATAGTTATAGCAGTAGTTTTCTGTAATTGTAGAAAGAGATGTACTTTTTTTAGTTTTGAGCTTTATTGGTCTTTAGTTTCCTACAGATGTCAATGTTGTCTTTGAGAACAAGATGAGACATTTTGAGAGTCTAATTTTGAGCTTTTATTTTCCTCCGGGTGAATTTACCTTTTTATTTATGCCACTGCACAAAACATCCATATGCCATAAA
The DNA here is from genome assembly GCA_902685375.1 of Neostethus bicornis. NCBI lineage: Eukaryota > Metazoa > Chordata > Actinopteri > Atheriniformes > Phallostethidae > Neostethus > Neostethus bicornis. Next base: position 5,654,318 of record LR738543.1, read on the forward strand.
TAAAGATGCCTGTGCAGGCGTAATTCTAGTTTTCTAGTAATTCAAATACTCAGACACAAATAATAATTTACATTAAACCAACCTTTTTATCATAGGACCCTGGGCTCAAATCCTGTTTCAATCTTTCGAAAGACGGAATCTCAGAAAGCAGTTTGGAGTAAACATTTTCTTGCTTTGACATAAAATACCGAGACCTGGTGTAATACCATAAAAGCTAAGTTTTCTTTTCTTCTGTTAGACAAATCAAGTGTTTGGAAAGTCAGTTGGAGCTAGTCAACGTGTCTACAACTTTACAAGCTCAAAACTTCATTGCCAGAGTATTCACTATTTCTACTCCGTCTGAAGGCTTTGAGATGTATGGTAATGACAATGAGGTAAGTCAAACAAATATCAAAATATATACTGGTACACAAAAATCACAGTTTGGACATGCTTTAATTTAGACAAAAAATTCAATGCTGTCTCTTTTGGAGCTTTGATCACTACCTTAAAACTCCAACTTGATTGATTTAGGCGCAACCATAACCAACTTATTGCAACTGCCTGTGTAATAAGTTGTGGGGCGACATTTGCCCCAGTTATCTTTGACCAAGCAAAATGCTGTTATTTTTTATTTTATTTTTTGTGAAAGTGTCTCCTACATTTTCAACAATTGTCAAGTTCTTACTTTGGATCATTGACATGAATTAAAAACATTTTCCGTAATTTATATTAAATCAGAATCACAATATACTTTAATGATCCCACACATGGGAAATTTGTGTGTCACAGCAACAACTTCCTATCTGCTAAGTGAGTCATTGTAGAGCGCAATCACATACAAAAAGAAAGACCTCCGGCAACGCGATGTTACCGGCTTAGCGTAAAAGTGATTCTTCAACTTTGATTTTGCACAGTTGACACACCCTTAATTTAGAAATGTGAATTTCTCAGCATTTATTCCAGAAGGTATTTTGTAAATAAAAATAAGTCGATCTCAGAGTAATCACCCAAACGCATTGAAAACAAATTCTGGGTTTTATAACCAGTCTCCCATAAATTTTAGGATCTGCGTTGTAATAAAATTTGTTCATCCCAACTACCTGGATCTTTGTAATAAATTATTTTTGTCTTGGTTATAATGTAGGGCAAGACTTTGCTTGTCGTCAACTAGGGTGCACACTAAATGAATAAAGCAATTAAAAAAAATTCTGTCTGGCCATGTGCTGAGAATATGATGACTAACTGATTTCAGGCCGATGGAGCTTAAATCTTAGGAGAAGATAGAAATTTTCTTAATTGGGAAAGTTGTGCATTTTCTAAAACAGTTGACTATTTGTCTGACTTAGTATATATTTCCAAGAGGACTTTTTTGTGCCCTAACAGCATCTAACTTTTCTCCGAGTCTGGTCTAAATCAGTTGTTCCAGGTGGCGAGGCTAACAATTTGTTTTTATTGTTTATAGAGGGCACTAGTCAAATGCACTGTGACCAAGACAAAACATTTTTTGCGATTTTGTTCAGGGTCTCGATGGCTTTTCTCATGTCAATTTTTTTTTAATTCAGATTCAACCGAATTGTCACGTTTTCCGTCTAGTCTATCTTCGTCCTGGTTAACTTTGACAAATCATTATGCTGACTTTTTTCGTGGCATTGTCAAAAGTGTTTCCTAAGTTCAAGAGAAATTCAATATCCTGAGTTAAAGTGTGTAGAATAGGGACCCTCCAGTGCAAAAAGAGACCACTTGTGGTAAAACTATAAAACAGCAGCTAAGTGTGTGCCACATATGACAGTTTGATTTGCAAGGGATGCCATGTGGCTTACCAGGGAAATGATGTTTGATAGTTCTTTTGGCTCATAATAAGGTCTTAACTAACCACTAAAGTTTCACAATTTGAAAATAACTCACATCCTTCACTGTATTTTTTGGAACTAATATAGATCTCGGGAAACTCATCTACCTCCATTCCGAAGATCGCGGCCCGCCTTCCAAAAGAAGTGTTTGATGGACAATCCCAAAGAGCTGTTTTCTCCATGATTTCCTTTCCAAATGTGGTGAGAACATATTTTAGATTTCTCTGTTATTTGTTTGAATTAAAAACTTTATGTTAATAAACATGCAAAAACTGAATATAAACATGCAACATTGAGCCTTAGTCTAATTTCCATCAGGAGTCCTGTTGCCAAGGGTTACAATGAGTTAAAAGAAATGACACAAAAAACTGATGCAAATACAAAATTCACATACAAAAATACATTCCACACATTTAACTCATGCACATTGTTATCTCTGCAAGTTACTAATTCAGTCAGTACCCTTTCCCCGACACAGTCCCATTCAGACCCACAAAATCATAATCTAATCATAAGTGAATGCAGGTTTGGTTTGTTCAGGTTGAGTGCTGCATTTGAGCTTTAAAGGTTTGCATCTTAACTAAAACTAAAATATTGATTTCCCAGAGTGCACTGTAACTTTCAGAATTTGACTGCCCAGCCCTTTTCTATTGGCTAAAACTTCCTGTTAACAAAATCAGAATACTTTATTAACCATGGGGAAATTTCTCTCATTGCAGCAAAAGTTCCGAGCTGTAGGAAAATCAGAGCAATGAATTAAAATTAAAACAAAATTTATCAAATGAACAAAAATGTACAGCAAATAATTAAAATGAAGAAAGTATACAAAAATAATCTAAAATAATCAAGTACTTGTACTGAGTAAAAAAAATATACAAAAATTTTATAATCTGTGTGAAACAGGGTTGTGCATTGTGTGTAGTGACCATGTGACATTTACAGTATAGAGTTTAACAATTCAATGCTGACAGGTAGGAATGACTTCCTGTGTCTCTCGGTGGCGCAACTTGGGATTTGGAGTCTCCTGCTGAAAGAACTGTAGCTGTCAATCAGGCTGTGGAGAGGATAAGAGTGGAAGTCCAGAATGGTCTTTGTTTTGGACACCATCTTGCTGTTAGTTACCAGTTATTAACTGGTAACTGGTTAGTTACCAGTTATTGACTGGTAACTAACAGTCAACTTTTACTGCATCAATCATTTTGCTCTGTATCTTCTTGACATTCAAATAAGTAAATCAGCAAACCAGTGATTGTTACCCCAAAATAATATTTGTTTTACTAAAGCCAAATCACCTCGTAAAGCGATCTCACTGCACCTCAGAATGTTTTAATTGGAAAACGATGAATCACATTGATCAACCCTTTAATTCTCTTCACATCTAGGCTGGAATTTTTGGAAAGTCCAAAAAACAAATATTTGAAAGAATCTGTTTATAGAAACCAAGTTAATCAAATGTATTTTGTTCTTCAGATTCCACTGAGACCTTCTGAAGAATTGTATGAAGACAGACTGATCGGACTGAAGGTGGTTGCAAAGAAGATTTCTGGATTGAAGGACCGGGTCAACATCTCCATCAATAATTTCATAATCAGCAATGTGAGTTCATTATTCTGGTTAAAACTAATTTTTGGATACATTTCTTAATACTAACTTGTATTAAAAAAATATTTTGTTGAAGTTTTTTGCGTTGAAAGTTGTTCTCACTTTAACTGTTTTAGAAGTGGTTGCACCGACAAAAGATCAGATTTTTTTCTTTCATTGAAAAATATGACACAATTCCAAAAGTACCTCTGTTGGGACAAGGTCCCTAACTCACACAAAGAGAATTTTATAGAAACAAGCGCTCATCTTTTATTTTGTGTAAAGTTTTTGTACAACATGTGTAAAAAGCTGTAATTTTTTTGCAGAAATCGTCCATTCCAAAGTGTGTGTTCCTAAGCCTTCCAACTAACAGTGAGTATCCAATATTGCAGCTTGATCTTAAAACTTCTTTATATACAGTATATATATATATTCCGGGTCACATAAACTAGAATTATGGAATAGAGTAGCTCATCTGTGACAGTCTGATGTGAATAATACATTCTACATACAGTACCTGTGTTTCCCAGAATTCAGCTCTGATGGCTGTCTGACCCTTTGGGAACCTGGTTGGAGTAACATCACTTGTTCCTGTGACCATCTCACATTATTTGGGGTCCTTTTGGTAAGACTGGTCTCCTGACTAATTTCTTTTACCAAAGTATTTATAATCAAACTGAACATAAAAGTCTCCAGTGTCAATAATGCTTTGTTATTTTGTTGTTATTGTTGTCTGGCAGTTGTGGAATGTGGATGTTTTTTCCTATCCTCCCCGCACCATCCTTTCTCCTCATCCTTCTCTTTCCATGTCTACCTCTTAAACATCTGCTGTGTTACTGTTCCTGAACTCCAAAGTGTTTTTCTATCAATACGAATTTTGTTGTGTTGACTCAATCTCCTTTGGCCGTGGCCGGTTGGTTGTCTTATTTTCCTCTCCTCTGGAGGCTGTGCACACCAGAGCTTGGTATTGTACCCTGATTGGTGCTTAACGTTCTACTTCCCAAGGTCACTACCTCTCATGCAATCCTATGTTTGTCTGCAACTTTGAAAGATGTTTCAATGTCTCACCCCAGTGTTGTTTTTTTTCTTTTTTTTTTTTTTTTCACTTGCTTACCTTCTCCACCATCTGCTTTATTTTAAAACATTACTTAAAACCTCCATGCTTACTTAGGAAAAGGGCGTATATGGTTTCATGCGCTCAGTCTCCCGGCTCTGTAACTTATATTTTAATTGTTGTAAATTCCTTTCAAGGCATATGTGCCTAAATGGTATTTTTAGTTGTTCCCTGGTACTCTAATGAGAATTAAAGTATTCTGTTCAATTTGTAAATTGGTCCAATTTTGCAAACTCTGTCTTAGCTTAAATTTTCGAAAAAAAAAAAATCTATTCAATTATTGCTATTAAGGATAAATAGTTTGAAAATTCATGATTGTTAATGGTTTATATCCCAAATTTAAACTTTCTAAATAAAAAATTATGAAACGATTATAAATTTCAGGTAAAAATTTGTTTAAACTAAACTTTCTAAAAACTTGTTTCCATGCAAAACTTTAAAATAAACAATATCACGGCTTAAAGGGTTTTTAAAGAATTGATAAAGAACTTTCATAGTTTTTAGTAAAGACATTTTAGGGAAATTATATCTTTTTTTAAAAGACATTTTGTTCTACAGACCTCCTACCAGAACCCTGAAGTCTATTTGAATAATCTGACCCAGATTTCGAGCGAAGTATCACAGGAACAAATATTCCAGTAAGCCTCTGTCTTTTTCTCTCATTTAAAGCAGACAGTAATTGTTAGAAACTGTTGATTTTAATTAACAATTTCCAAATATGTTTCTCTTAAAGAAAAATTGAGGATATAGAAAACAGTTTACAGACAGCCAATATATCTACACTTTATCGTTCGGGAAAGTCCATCGCCATGGTGTTCAGTGTTCCTGCTTCTTCTAATGGCTTTGAAATTTTTGCCAGTGAAAATGAGGTGATAAAGTTTCAAACAAAGAAAATAAATGACTCAAAGCTGTATAATTAGAATACTATGTACATTATATTCTGATATGTACTGGAGGGAAATTGATATTTTCTGTCTGTCTCTGTCTATAGATTAGTTCAACGCAGAAGGATTTTGTTCCAGAGGTGGCGGCTCATCTGCCAAAGAGCCTTTTAACTGAATCCCCTTCCAAAGTTGTGTTCTCCATCATATACCTTCCAAACACAGTGAGAGATTACGCTTCTCAAAGATTTTGAAGAAAGAAAACTTTTGATTAAAATGTTATGCACCCTATTTTTTGGACTATAAGTTACCCACTGAGTATAAATCGTACCAGCCAAAAAGATGCATTGTAAATAATACTGTATACAAGTCCCAGGAGACAGGATTAGGTGGAAGAAACTGACTTGCTGTGGTGACCCCTGAAGGAAAATGTCGAAAGGAGTAGAAGAAGATATATGTCGCACCGCAGTATTATAAGTAGAGTCCATTTACCATCTCCATTTCATTGCACGTTTAGATGTTATACTCCTCAGTGAAACATCTAAACGCTAACCATCCAAATGGTTGTGCAATGGGCATTAGCCCAGATAATCACAGAGGGTGTGTCAGGAAGTGCATCCGACGTAAAACTATGCCAAATACAATTAAGCAAGTCAGTTTACAAAATACCATACCGGATCGGTCGTGGCCCGGGTTAACAACGACCACCATCGGTATTGTTAACCAACAGGGTGCCGATGAAATTTGTACTGCTGGTGGTCAAAGAAGAAGAGGTCAAAGCAGAAGTAGAGGAAGACGCGTACGTCGGAAGAAAGAGAAGAGAAACATGAAGAGTCTAGGACTTAGGGTAGGAACTTTGAATGCTGGGACTATGACGGGTAAAGGTAGAGAGTTAGTTGACATGATGCAGAGAAGGAAAGTAGAGATCCTGTGTGTCGACGAGACCAGATGGAAAGGTAGCAAGCCTAGAAGTCTAGGAGCGGGGTTCAAGTTGTTCTATCATGATGTCGATAGGAAGAGGAATGGTGTGGGAGTTATTGTGAAGGAAGAGTTTGTTGGGAATGTTCTGGAGATAAAAAGAAAGTCAGACAAAGTGATGAGCCTCAAACTAGAAATTGAAGGGGTGATGTTAAATGTTGTTTGTGGGTATGCTCCACAAGTAGGATGTGACATCAAGGAGAAAAAGAAATTCTGATCAGATGTTGATGAGGTGATTGAGAGCATCCCTAAAAGTGAGAGAGTTGTTATTGGGGCAGACTTTAATGACCACGTTGGTGCAGGAAACAGAGATGATGAGGAGGTGATGGGCAGGTTTGGTATCCAGAACAGGAATGCAGAAGGACAGATGGTGATCGACTTTGCAAAAAGAATGGAAATGGCTAGAGTGAATATTCTCGTAGCCAAACAGCACAGGATGGTGGTGTGTGAGATGACCATAGCAGTGAGGAAGTTTAGGAAGATGAAGGGAGTGCAGAAGTCTAAACGGTGGAAGCTGAAAAAAGAAGAGTGCTGCTCGAATTTTATAAAAGAGTTGAGACAGGCTCTTGGTGGGCAGTAGAAGCTTCCAGATGACTGGACAACTACAGCTAATGTGATCACGGAGACAAGCAAGAGAGGGTTTGGTGTATCATCTGGAAGGGAGATAGATAGAGAGACTTCGTGGTGGAATGAGGAGATGCAGGATTGTATCAAAAGAAAGAGGCTGGCTAAGAAAAAGTGGGACACTGAGAGGATTGAGAATAGTAGGCAAGTCTAGAGGGGATACAGCGGGTGAGCCAGAGACTTACACTCGCTCACCCGGGAGGATCACGAGGCTGTAAGACATTCTCTCCAGCGTTTCCGAGGTCTGCCTATGGTCTTCCTCCACAACCTCGTTTTTTCGGACATCACCTTAGCTGGTGGCCATAGGTGAGGATGAGAACGTGGATCAACTTGTAAATTGAGAGCTGTGCTTGTTTGCTACACTCTTTCTTTACCTCAACAGACCGCTGGAGCGTCCTGATGTGATGCAAGGGTTTTTTTTTTTCATGGGGGATAACTTCTTCTTGTGTAGGATTTAATGGTGGTTGTGTCAAATGGGGCATTATTTTAGGTGTGTTCAGTATGTATTTTTCGTCTTTAAGGATTCTGCCCCTATCTTGTAGATGGGAAGAGAACTGATTGAGACTTTGAGACAATCAAGACAATTGAGGCCAGCTGTGTGCTAGGAATGAACTTTGTTTGGAGAGGAGTTCCAGCAAGGCAGTGTGAGAGGAGGAAAGTTTAGAGAGACTGACAGAAAAAGGACTAGCAGACTCCAGATCCACCATATAGACACCAGCTGTCTGCTAGCTTACTTAGCCACTGTTAGCAACTAGCTTCAGACACCTAGCTGCTTTAGAAGGACTCAGCTGTTAAAAGTTGCACGAGCAAAAATCTGTAGGGACAAAGTATTGTTAACAATACCAGTGAAACATCTTGACACATTAAAAGTTAGTGACGTCACCAGACCTGAAATAACCCTGTTTTGTATGCCATTTCTACCAGTTAAAAAAAATGTAAGCAACTGCACAGCTAGTGAGAGTTTAATAACAATATTTATCAGTTTTTTAGTGTTAATGGCCTACAAAAGACCATTATCATCTAATATCTGACAAATGAAAGAGCGAAAATAACTTCTCGTATTTTGTATTTTAGACTGTTTTAAAGTCCGATGAACAGCTCTTTAAAAACAGGCTGGTTTGTCTGAAAGTGGCCTACAAGCAGTTTTCTGGATTGCTGGAAAGAGTCACCATCACCATGGATATTTCAATAAATGATAGTGTAAGTCTAATCTTTTTAAAGATGAATATCCATTTCTGTACAATGACAAACTTTAAATTGACGTGGACATGCTTTTTGTTGCTGTTGCTCCAAACAGATGGTATTAGCAAATAAAGAAACATTTAATTTGATTTGAACTCACTATTTTGTTTTACAGGACTCTTCAATACCCAAGTGTGTGTTCCTAAATTACTCAACTACTGGTGAATCTCAATTACTTCTTGTATTATTTAATACCATGATGATACAGATAACTATTTGAGATTTGAGCGTACATTTTACAGTGTACACTTAAAGTTACCATTAAAAATGAAAGGAAATGTTGTTGAGTCAGATATCTGTGAAAACAACAAAGTAAACGATCTCTGACAACTACAAATGAATTATGATTTGTGTTTGACATTCCCAGAATTCAGCCCTGATGGCTGTGAGACCTTCTGGAAACCTGGTTGGAGTAACATCACCTGTTCCTGCAATCATCTTACAGTCTTTGGGGCACTCATGGTAGGACTGATTGCTTTATTCAGTGTTAATTGTTTTGTCTTGTGAATTTCTCTGCAATATCTGCAACTTTTATTAACCATCAGATGAGGCACTGTATTAAATATTTATGGTTTGTTTGTGGGTTGAGTCATTCAATACCTTGGAAACTCTGTCATCGGGACTGCACATTTTTATAATCAGCCTTAAAAGTTTTTTTTTTCACCTGCTACATTTTAATATACTAATACTAATCTTACGAATACTAATCTTGTGTTATGTTGTTTTGTTCATCCGCAGCATAAAGAGAAAAAGGTGGGTTTGGACTTGCAACTGATGCTTGAGGTGTCCCATTTCCAGAAGCAGCATGACCAATTTCATTATTCACACCATATTTGCATTAGTTATGTATGAAATGAATGAAGTGATTTAGATTCTTCAGCAACTCTGTGATGATAAAGAATTAAGTTTTGGAAAATGAGATGATAGATGCATTGATTGGCATTAAGCATTTATATTGATATTCAGTAGATATCTGTGAATGTTTGTTTATGAAATTAGATCATTTTAATGTGTTGTAGATGTGCAGCTAAAATAGCAAAATGTTGAACATAGAAAGTGATTAAATGTCTCCCTACAGAATTTGGTAGGCACAGAAAAAACTTTTTTTCCCCACAGACACCAACTTTCTACTCATCTGGGATTCTTCCATACATCAGTCTCATTGGCTGTATAATTCTTCTTGTCGCTCTGATCATCACTCTCCTGAAATTCTTCACAAACAGGTAGTATGTTTTTTCAAATAAATAATATTTGAATGAACACCTAAATTAAAGCAATGATATAGGCTGAAAAGCTGTTGTTATACACTACAGAATCAAATATTTAGTTGATTTAGCTGGAATGCTCGTACACTTAAAATAATTGTCTGAATCAGATTGTCACGAAGCGATGTGCAGGTAGAAGGAGGAGGACCCCAATTGCAGGACAGAAAACATGGTTGTTTACTCAATGTTTTGTAAATATGTTCTGTTGAGAGTTCTGCCTAGTTCTACTGAGAACCGAATTAAATTAAATCAATTTTACTGAAAAAATAACTTAATCCAATATGTTTTAGATATAATCTATTTATTCCAACCACTGCATTTTGTTCTCTAAAACAGCATACCACATATAGCTAAACTTGATAGACAATGTTTTTTTTTTGTTTTTTTTTTTATTAATTGATGTCCCTATTGTGATCTGTGTTTTTTTTTTTTTTTTTTTTGTGATGTTTGGCTTACAAATTAAAGTTAAATTTTAAAATGCCAGAAAACACTGCTATAATCTTACCAAATTATTATTGCCACACATAGCTTAATTTGGCAGGTAAATACAAAATATCTATCAACGAATACAAATGACCCCGACGGACCACAACTTGACAGGTAGCTCAAATGGACAAAATGGACTCTGATGACACTTTATAAATCAGTCAAATTAGAAAAAAAAAATCTTGTGGTTTTTTTTCAAGCTTTTTTGGAAATACTTTTTCTTAAATCAGGTTGACTTGCTGTATTATCTTTCCTCACATATCCTTTTTTAAAATTATTAATACAACCAAATGGTATTACTTTGGTATGACCATGGTAATTGCATCTTTAACCACACATTGTATCTTCTCTGTCTCACAGAAAAATGAGAGCAGATGACTCCAGGAGGGTTCATATCAGCTTTATAATTTCTCTGATCCTCCTCAACATTCACTTTGTCCTCAGTGAACAACTGGCAAAAGTCTCTTCTGTTCCATCTTGTTTCTACATCGCTCTTTCTCTTCACTATAATCTGTTAGCTGCTTGCATCTGGTTGGCTGTGGGCGGGTTTCATATCTATCACTTTTTTGTCAAAGCTTCCAAAATCAAGAGATACATGCTTAAAGTCAGTGTGGTCGGCTGGGGTAAGAAATCAACTGTTCAAAGCTAAGCATTGTTTGGTCAAAGAATAAACTTCTCACACGTGTCTTTTTTTTCAGGTGTTCCTGCTGTCATTGTGTTAGTGGTCTCACTCCTTCCCATAGAAGCATATGGTCATGTTTTTCTGAACTTGTCTGACTCTACCAACACAGAAATGTAAGATAAAAGCTGTCTCCTATATTCTAGTATGCTGAAAATTGAATATTTCAACAGAAATGAGACCAGGACATAAAACCACTTATCTGTCAAAGAAAAAAACAGCTGAATTTGGATTTTTATGTTTGTATTACAGCATGATAAAAAAAAGTAATCTCACCGTCTTTTCAGATGTTACATCGTCAATGACACGGTCAAGTGGGTGACCACAGTGGGAGTATTTGGCTTTTCACTTCTTTTCAACATGATCATGTTTTTACTGACGGGCAAATTTGTTCTGTCAGCAGACACAAGCAAAAAGGTAATGTCTTTCTCCGCTCTTAATATTTTTCAACTAACTTCAGACATAAGTATGATCACTGTCTTTTATTTTTAAGAAATAGTTGTCCTCGATTTAATTGTTTGTGTGGTGGTTTCTTATTTTAGTGTTGAATCACAATTTAACATACTAAAATATTGAATATGTCTTTTGTAATATGTTATATTTCTAAAAACTCACACCCTACATAAAAGAATGACAATTATTTTGTTTGGCTGGATGGAAATTATGCCAATACACATTCATATGTGGGTCACCCTGAAAAGCAAACCAATTGGTATATGGTTGGTACTAAGTAATTGTGGGCAGTTTCAATAAAACCCTTTAAGTAGTTCGGGGAATTTGGCGTTCACAAGAATTTGGCACGTAAACTTTTTGTGAACTTGAAGTTTGATCTATTGGACTGTTTTTTCCTCTGTGTGAAATCTGTCCAGCCTTGCAGCATTGGGATTGCTCATGTACAGGGAGTGTTTACTCCCTTATGTCAGATGTGACATAAGTAATACACTCCAAGAGTCAGTGTCGTCCGGAAAACAGAGCGTAAAAACAAACTTTTTCTGTCAGTTCCAGGGAAACCATGTCTTTCACCTGAATAAACTTTCTAAATACTGTCTTTAAATTCTCAATCTCAGGAATCTCTGTCAACATTGACTGTACAGCATGGTTAACCTCTTTTTTTCAGTTACTAAAATACATGGACTGGAAGGACACTTGTGTTTAAACTGCTGTGTCATTTTTTGCTGATTAGGTAGGATGTTTTCCGATTGCTGCAATCGTAGACCAAGGGCTGACTCACACCGGTTGCAGTGTGGCTGCGGTGCAAACTCCGCAGTTCTTCCGGAGTCATTCCGTAACATTAAAAACTCAACAGTGGCTCACACTGGATGCGGTGCGGCTGTGGTGCGGTGTCACGCCCTCTATGGAGCTATGGGGTGAAAAGAATCCTTTTCTGTGAAAGGAACTTTCTCTGCAACACCGCAGACCCCCGCTGCTTACAGTGGTGACATTGTAAAAATAACATTAGGAAAACAGAAAACCATCTTGCGCAAGTGAAGTACATCCCTTCATTTAAAAAAAAAAGAATAAAGTTGTGGAAAGGCCCACAAGACTGAGATGCTGGCTCAAAAGTATCTACATTCAGTAAACACCATGGATGATGAAAGACTGATCGTGAAAGTTCAAAACCACACTATTTTAAATGGTGCTATTCATTCGTATTGCAAAGACAGAATAAAAAAAGGACAAAGTCTTGGATACAATTTCAGATGTTATTTACATGAAAGATGAGTTTGTGTAAACAGGCAGGAAAGAATGAAGAAACGAAGATACTCTGTTTACTCTCACTTCCTGTATGTCATTAATTATTGCGCAAACTCACAATGTCCTGATGCGGCAAAATCAAATCAAATCTTTATTTATAAAGCACTTTTCCAACACAAATTCACACAAAGTGCTGAACAGAACAAATAAAAACTTAAACAACATTAAAATCCAAATCATAAAAAAAAAAAACAGTACGTAAAAAATCACACACACACAAAATACTGCACACAAGCATCGACATTCACACCGCTCCTCCAATCCCCCACCCCATCCCTCATATGCCCATCCTTCACCAACCCCTCTTTTACCTGAACTGCCAGCTGCTGTCTCTTTAACTGATATAAAATTAAGCATCTGGCCTGGTGCTGTGAGGAAATAATAACTGGGGATCGATCCACACCAGGAGTCGGCCTGCACATGATTGCAGTGGCCAAAACCACCGGGGTCCATCCAGCGACAAGAGACACAGGCACCCAAAGAAGCCACCTGGCTAAAGTGAGGGACCCGCACCACAAAGGCCAGTCATATCCCCACAGAGAAGACCCCACACAGTGAGCAGGTAGAGCTCATGGGGTGGAGGATCCCCATGAGGAAACACTGGAATAAGACACAACAAAACAACAGAATAAAAACTAAAACCAGTAAAGCAGGTTAAAAACTATTTAAGAAAGTAATCAGAAAAATAAAACTGTGCAAAAACAGGAAAGTAAAACTAAAACAGATTTCATTAAATACACAAAATCATCTTTCCGTTTTGTTCCGTCGTCTTCCGCTCTTCCGGAAAACAAAATAATATATCAGAATGCTTTTATTACCATGTCAATGAAGAATATTAGATACTAGGAACTTGCTATGATACAGGTGTGCAAAAATAAATAAATAAAAATATACTAATATAATAAAAAAATATATATATAATAAATAAATATAAATAATTATATATTAAATAAAATTTATATTATACATATAATAAATAAATATACCGCATTTTCATGACCATAAGGCGCATATAAAAGTCTCCGATTTTCTTCAAAATGAGCGGTGCACCCTATGCGTGTTGTGATTTTTAGAAAAAGACTTTGCCTAAAGAGATGTTTCCAGCAAATGTGAATATTAAGGCAAATGAAAAGGGCTGGATGGACAAGGGACTGATGAAAGAGTGGCTGAGGCAGGTGTACGTAAGGAGACTGGATGTTTTTTTCCACACATCACCATCACTTCTGAATTTTGACTCTGCGTGCTCATCTCACCGCCGGCGTGAAAAAACAAGTGAAGCAGATGAATACCACGCTTGCTGTGATTCTGGGAGGTCTGACAAAGGAAGTCCCACCGCTGGACATTGGCGTGAACCGACCATTCAAAATAAGGCTGTGAGCGGCGTGGGAGCGATGGATGACCAGAGGAGACAACAGTTTCAACAACAGTGTGGAAGGGCGATTAACGCCACAGTTTGCCAGTGGATTGTAGATGCTTGCACTAATGTGTCTGCTGCCACTGTTGTCCAAGCTTTCGCAAAAATAGGCATCATTTCAGAGCAGCCGCTCGATATAGGAAGGGACTCTGACAGCGAGGAAAGTGAACCTGCCATGTTGGATTTAGTGCACCTGTTAGATTCTAAAACCGAAGATGAGGACTTGGATGGAATTGATTAATGACTTTACGACGACTGTAACTGATATTTAAATAAAGCCAAACAAACTCAGTTTTGCTCCCAATCTATATTTAAATACGCACACTTGTCTGCTTGTGCATGTGTTGTTGTAAGGCGGACGTACGTAGCAGAGGTTATGTATAGAAAACCTTCGCCCTATCATCAGGTACGCCTTATGTGTGTGTTAAATACAGAGCACATGAAACTGGGACTGTGCCTTTTAATATGGTATGCCTTTTGGTCGAGAAAATATGGTACACTTAACAAAATCATCTTAAGCAAAATATAAAAATAAAATAAAAGCCAAGTTTAAAAGTTGGGTTTTTAGTTTGGCATAATTCCTGTTTCTAATATGAACTGGAATGTCTTGAGCAGAGGAAGGTATGGTTGAGGGTACAGTTCACAATGTAATTTGCAAACGTCATTGTCCATGGAGATTCCTGTCTAACCTTGTCTGTCAGCCTGTCCATCACCATTGCAAACTGCAAAAGACTCAGAGCAGATCCCTGGTGTAGTCCCACTCCCACACTGAACTCCTCTGTCTCACCTACAGCACGCCTCACCACTGTCCTACAGCCCTCATACATGTCCTGAACCACTCTAACATACTTCTGTCACACCAGACTTCCTCATACAATACCATGGTTCTTATCTGGGTACCCTGTCATACGCTTCTGTACATCTACGAAGACACAGTGCAGCTTCCTCTGACCTTCTCTGTACTTCTCAATCAGCATCCACAAGGCAAATACTGCATCTGTAGTGCTCTTCTTAGGCATAAAACCATACTGCTACTAACAAATTCTTACTTCAGACTTTAGCCTATCTTTGACAACTTTTTCCCACAATTTAAGACTCAGCGATTTGTTCCTCTGTAGTTACCACAACTCTACACATCTCCCTTGCTCTTAAAAATAGATACCAGCACACTTCTTCTCCATTCATCAGGCATCTTCTCACTTTCTAACATCCTGTTAAACAGCCCAGTCAGAAACTCTACTGCCACCTCACCAAAGCACTTCCATACTTCTACAGGAATATCATCAGGACCGAGAGCCTTTCCACTCTTCAGTGCCCTCCTCAGTGCCCTCTTTATTTCTTCCTCACTAAACCTAGCTACTTCCCGCTCCACTATGGTAACACCTTCTACTCTTTGTTCTTTCTTTGTCTTCATTCATCAACTCTTCAAAGTATTCTTTCCATCTTCCCATCACATTACTGGTATCTGTCAAAAGACAGATGGCATCTTGTCTTTAATCACCCTAACTTGCTGCATATCCTTCCCATCTTTTGTCTCTCTGTCTTGCCAACCTTGTCAGGCCAAAGACCATCTCTGCACACCTAACATCCCTCTTCATTCCCCTAGTCTCTCACCTGTAGCCCTGCCAAATCTCCCATGTTGCTCACCCCTATACACTTCTTAACACCGGCTATTGAGAGAGAACACGGCAGGCTAACGTGAGACTGCCCTTCCAAAAGGCCTGTCTCCCGAAAAAAACAAACGACCGCATCTCTGGCTGCCTGCTGTTACAGTGGGCAACACAGAAGTGACTGGTCTCCAAGTCCCGCAAACCCAGCCCCTCGCCAGGCTGTAGAGCCCCATGATCCCAGCTGCTCTGAAGGGACAAAGACGGGTGAGGACTGGCCGTCCTTCCCCAGTCCCACCTGTGTATGTATGTGCTGCAAATGAAGTGAGTGAGAGAGTGCTTGCAGGTGGCGGGCCCTGTTGCTGCCAAGCGGCATTGCCCCCCACTGCCCCACCCCCAGCCAGAGGACCTCTCTGTGTGTATTTTGATTGATGGAGAAATTTTACTGTAAATGAAAATTATTGGTAAATAAGTTGTTGTAGCTTACGTTCAGTTTGCTTGTTTGTCGGTTGTATTTTGTTGTCTTTCTTCTTCTTTCTTCTTTCATTCTCTATAGTAACAAAAACAAACCAATGTAAAATTGAAAGTGAGTGTAGTTAGGCGGGCATCAATAAGCTTTGCTTATGCCTGAACCTTTTTCAGTCTCACATGAAAGATATATACGTTTTTATCAGTGTGAAATGTAAATATTAAATGTGACTGAAATAAAATAAGTTGAACTGAACAGAACATCTCATGTCCGCGTAAGAGCATGATTTTACGACACTTTTTGCTACATTAGTAAAATGTCACTTTTCATAGACAATTTTTGAAGGTTGGTTATTTACAGTGCTTTTATATTTAAACAGGTATTAAAATGTACTTTTAAATGATAACAATGCTATTTGAGCAAAATTTGACCCGTTAGGCCTTCTATATATTTTCTGTTATGGCATGATCCACTTTTAAACTGGTACTGCTAATGTTGTATTAATCAATCTTATTTTGTTTATTATGTTTTTGAGCAGCGTGAATGTGAAAGAGTCAAACGAGATGTTTCCACTATGCTGTCCATCATTGTTTTGTTCAGCGTTACTTGGGGCCTGGTCTTCTTCTCATTTGGCTACTTCACCAGACCTCTACTCTTCACATTCTCCATTCTCAACTCAGCGCAAGGTCTGAAAAAAATTGTTTGCTTTTTTCTTTTTGCGGGATTTAAGTGAAGAATATAAAAGCCACATTTGTACAGAATTCAAAACTATTTCACAAATTCACTAATTAGGAGTAAAATTTAACGTGTTTTCGACAAAAAGTTGTTTTATAGACAAGCTTTACTTGCCAACAAAGTATTGTTTTATGTGGAATGAACATTTGATCCCATTTTCTTCACAATCTAACTGTTGATTTTTTTTTTAATTCTTTTGTTTCACACAGGTTTGTTCATCGTTTTGCAGTTTGTGCTGTCTTGGAAGAAAGATTTGTCTTCTGGACCCCTCATCCCCAATGGGCTTGTAGGGGGTGCAGGAGCCAATCCCGCTTGATTTCAGCCGAAAGGAAGGATAAGGCTTAAGCAGGTTATCAGTCTATTGCGGGGTCACACACACAGTCACACAGTTCTCAGGTGTCAGTTAACTGGAAACTGATGCATGTCAGTTAACCTAACATGCATATTTTTGGACAGTGGAACGAAAAGGGAGTACCCAGAGAAAACCCACGCATAAACGGGTAGAACATGAAAACTTCGCCAAGAAAGGCCAGTAACTCCTCGCCCGCACTCTGAGACTCAAACCCCCGACCTTCTCGCTCTGACGCCACTGTGCTAACCACTGCTCCCCCGTGTAGTCCAGAAAACAGATTCAACACTTAAGGACCATGACTCTGGGCAGATCTGATCTAAGTTATCATTTAACAAATACTGGTCTTTTCTTTCATTTTCTTCTTCATGACTAAAACAGTCTAGTTTTAGTTATGAGTGGGGTTTTTGTGTGTGTGTGTGTGTGTGTGTGTGTGTGTGTGTGTGTGTGTGTGTGTGTGTGTGTGTGTGTGTGTGTGTGTGTGTGTGTGTGTGTGTTATAGTACATTTGGTAAATCTTGTTGTGAGAACCAAAGGAAAAAAGTCAAAACAAGAATTGTGAAAATCTTGACCTTTGCAAAAGACATTTCTTCATCTAACATCAAATATGCTTGAGATATTATTCTTTACGGACACTCTGTTGCATGATTCAGTTTTTACATTTGTTTTTATTTTTTGCAATATTTTTCATTTTCTGATACTGAAATTTTCATTTTATCTGTATGCAAAACTGTTAGAATAATTAAACTGTATATAAGTTATCATGTATTACCTATTCTTTATGGTATATGAGTTGATATGTAATATTCTTTCTATTTCACTGGGGTGTTAACTTTTCCTGTCTCTAACTGCTTTATGTCAAAGGGAGAGTTTTGACCTGACAGTTCGACCTGAGAAAAATGGAATAAGACTTTGTTCTTTGACATTCGTTTTATGTTGACATTTGAGTGGTTCCTGTCTCTGCGCTTCTCTCCTAATTAAGAAATAACTTAACTACAGAGTCAGATGTAGACATAAGACTTCCATATATGGCAGTTCCTTTTTCATCTTCAAAGCAAACGATGTAACAGAGTAGGGATGACAATAAAAAGTGGAGTCAGACAGGAGCTCTCTCAGAGCAGTTAGGAAATTTGTAACTGAGTGAGCTTCCTGTCGGCTCTCCGTGCACGTGTGAGAAAATTAATAACGTCTCTGTCTTCTCTTCTTTTGTTAAAAATGTTATAGGTGGGTTTTGAACCTAACAAAAAGCAAATATATAAAGAATAAAACTTGCAACAAAACTTTGTGCGCTACATTTATTTTGTTTAATAAAGTTTTCTGTAGTCAAATGGAAAATAAAAAGTATATTTTTAAAACTGATCTCCACAAATATAAAAAAATTTGTTTTACGTTTAGGCTATCAGGCTTCAAGGAAGTAGACAATATGCTTCCAATGCTCAATGACAACAAGCCATCAGGAATGGATGCTAAAAGCGGCTGCAAATGTAATCTCTGTGCCAGTCTGTCACATATTTAACTTGAGTTTAACTGAAGGGATATTCCCTCAATTGTGAAAATCTGTGAAAATACTTCCTTTATTAAAGAATACAAATGTCAATTTCTGTACATCCAATAGCAGGCCCATTAGTATTCTTCCAATGCTTAGCAGGGTGCTGGAAAAAGCTGTTTTGTTTTTTTTGTTTTTTACAAATTGCAAATTATTTTAGTACAAATGAATTAAATTGTGTCTCTCAGCATGCATACAAAGAAAATCAATCAACTAGTACAGCATTTGCAGAAAATACAGATAATTGGCTTGCGATAACTAGATAAGAAATTTCTGGTTGGTGCAGTTTTCTTACATTTTAGTGCTGCTTTTGAATGGTGGATCACCAACTACTACTTGAAAAATTGTTTGCATATAGATTTGATAAAACATCTATAAAGTGGGTAAAGGGCTATTAGACTGCAATCTGTATTTTAAGATGGAAGTTATTCTGTACCTAAAAATCTGAAATGTGGTGTGCTTCAGGGCAGCTGTTTGGCACCGCTGCTTTTTTCCAATATTTATTAATGATATGCCTTATATTTTAAGAAGGTGCAAAACAACTATTTCTGCTGATGATTCAACAGTCTATTGTGGAGCTTCAAGCCTGTCGGAATTAGGAGAAACACTGCAGACTGATCTACAGATCTTACCAAATTGGATAAATGAGAACAGACTTGTGTTAAATGTGTCAAAGACTAAACGTATGCTCTTTAAGAATAGAGATCAACATAGTGAGTTCAAATTTAATGTAGTAATGAGAGATAAAGAGATAGAGCAGGTTAAGGAAATTAAAATATTAGGCATAACGTTTGATAAACATTTATCCTGGGAAAAATATATTGATACAATTATAAAAAAGATGGATAGAATAATGTCCTGTATTACAAGGTGTA
Organism: Neostethus bicornis; assembly: GCA_902685375.1. Taxonomy (NCBI): domain Eukaryota; kingdom Metazoa; phylum Chordata; class Actinopteri; order Atheriniformes; family Phallostethidae; genus Neostethus; species Neostethus bicornis. The sequence goes on from LR738543.1 coordinate 5,673,749, forward strand.
GTTGGTATACGACAGTGTCCTCTAGAGTCCTTGTAGTCCAGGCTTTAGTCTTGTCCCATCTGAACTACTGCTCTGTGGTGTGGTTAGGTACCACTAAGAAAAACCTGAGGAAACTGCTGTCGGCACAAAACAAAGCTGCGAGGCTAGCACAGAACTGTCCTCTGGTCTGAACTCTAAGTTCTCAAAAGCTATTAGATCATCTCTTTTGGCTCAAAGCTGAAGACTGACTCATATGTTATTTGCTTTGTTTTTTAAGAAATATCTGTAAACGTGAAAGTCCTGGTAATCTTATTTTTCCTGTTAATCTTATTTTTTCCCCACTGATGGGTTTTTTAGGAGTTTTTCCTCACCGTGAAGGAGAGTCTAAGGGCATAAATGTGCTTGTCTTGTTTAGTTAGCATTTGTTAGTTATTTTTTGCCATGACGTTGAGGGATGGAGGAAAGAGGAGTACCCAAGTGCAGGACTTCAAACATGGTTTATTAACTTATTGCAGGAAAGTCTGTAAAGTAAGAAAACATGATTAACTTAAGGTTTCAAAAGTCCAACTAAAATCCAAAATACAAAACATGGTCAGGTAACCAGGGTGACCTGGCTGGGAAAGGTAGTAGTAAGACCTGACAGGGAAGTCAGGGATGGTTCCCCTTAAATACAGGGTGCACAGGTGAGAGAAATTAGGAATCACCCCAGGTGATCCTAATCAGATAGTTGATTCATGGCTCCCTCTTGGCTGCAGAAGAGGGGGATCATGACATTTTTCTTGCTGTGTATTTGTGTTAATACATTGCTCTTTTTCTTGTGAAGCCCATTGAGACGGAAATTCTGTGATTTTGGGCTATACAAATAAAATTGAATTGAATTGAATTTGTTTAGTTGTGTTGAGTATGTCAAAGAACATCACAATTATTCAAACAGACAAGGCACCAATAGTCATACATATTTTTTTAAACATAAATTGTATTTAGGACATCAGGAGTCCTTTTGAGTGTGAGTGAAAGTGCATGCATGCTGCTAATGTGAACCATGTGGTTATTGGGCAAACAAATCCTCGCCAGCCCCAAACGACTCAAACGAGGGAGGCAGAGACGCATGCAATCCAGGCCGATACTCATCCAGATCCCGGGACCCCGAGGCTGAGCTTAGGGGGCCGCCCACCCAGCCAGGTGCATAAGAGACACCCCTGCCCTGGTCCCCCAATCACCAAGGGGCACGAGCATCCCCAATGCTAGGAACTCCCAGGCTACGGGGCAGACATGTCAACCATACCCCACAGCCACAGGTGAGCCCAGGGGGGTGTCGGAAGCCAAGGCCCAGACCGAGAGGGGAACTCTCACCCCAGGGGCTCACCTGGAGGCCTAGCAGGGCCAGGCCACCCTATATGCAATCATCACAGCTCATCACAGCCAGGTGTCCAACCTAGGAAGCCCAAAGGTCAACTCTGGACACCTAAAATCCCTCTTCACTACTTTAGTCCCTCACCTGTTGCCCTGCCAACCTTCCCATGTTGCTCACCCCATGCACCTCTGAACACCAACTAGTGACGAGGGGCCCCAGCGGGCTCAAGCAAGATCGCCCTCAGGCCCATCTCCCAAAAGAAACACACAACCGCATCTCTGGGTGTGTCTCAACCCCCAGCAGCGGGCAACACAGAAGTGACTGAGCTCCTAGTCCCCTTCTTCAGGCAGCAAAACCCCATGATCCCGGCCGCTTCGAGGGGACGCAGATGGGTGATGACCGGCTGTCCTCCCCAGTCCCACCTGTGTATTTATGTGCTGCAAATGAAGTGGGTGAGAGAGTGCTTGCAGATGGCAGACCCTGTCGCTGCCAAGCGGCATGAATCCTCAGCCCGAGGACCTCAATGTGTAGTTTAATTAGGAATGTGTGTGGTGCCATTGTGCTATGTTCAGTGCCTAAGGTCGGGTTTAAAATTGAGGGGGATCAGCAGTAAGTGAGTGCAGATGTCCCCACCTGGCACTCCCTCTCTGAAATACCCCTCTAGACCCTTTCTGAACATAAATCACTAAAATGCAGTTAAAAGTGGAGTGGAGGATGGGTGCAGACGGGGACTCACAGAAGGGTTCAACCTTCCCAGGCCTCGTCAGCGTGCACCACCCATCCAGACACCGCGCCCTAAGTGACAGTGAGTACGTGGTAGTTTGGAACCGGGAGAAGGTAGGCAGATGGGAACAACCAGAGGGAGGGATACTTCCCCTCGGCCTGCTACCTCTCTGTGCAGCAGATGGGACATGGATCCCCAGGTTGAGCACCAGGTGGTCCGACCGCGGTAACAACCCCAGTATAGCCTAGGGCCCATCAGACCCCAGCGCAAAAGCCTGGGGTCTGATGGGACCCCAGGCTTTTGGGGTCCCACCCCACTGATGGGACCCCAGGCTTGGGGTCCCATCAGTGGGGTGGGACCCCAGGCCTTTGCGCTGGGGTCCCATCAGTCCAGTGGTGATGGACAGGCTGACAGACAAGGTCAGACATCCCACTTAGTAAGGGATCGGTCACATCCCTTACTAAGTGATGTGACCGATCAGCTGGTACAAAAGGGTCACTAAGGTTGAGTTACGCTTGGAAGATGCATACGTGATCTCTAAGCTAATTTGGTCTGACAGAAAGTTTTGTACTGGTTAATGCTAAGAGTCGTTTTGGATTTTCAGTTCAGGAAGATAGTTTTCTTTGCGATACATAAGGTAGTGTTAACCTGTTGTGCCTAACCTATTGTGTGTCAGTTTCAATGTTAATTTCACCCAACTCACCTAAAAAACAGAGTTTGGGACATGCAGGGACTTTAAATTTAGTCGATTTTGATAAGTCCTCACGAACGTTCTGCCAAAAAGTTTGCAAAATGAGCACAGAGCCACAGGGCGTGCATATATAGCAACAACAACCTGGAGCTCAACGCTCAGAAGACAGTGTAGATGATGTAGGACTTTAGGAAAGTCACAGTCCCCATTACCCCCTTTGCACGCCCAGATGTTGGTGCAGTTTTACACAGCCATCACCGAGTCCATTCTCACCTCCTCCATCACCGTGGTACACTGTGGTACGCTAGAGCCACAGCCAGGGACAAACACAGACTGCAGCGCATTGTGCGATCCGCAGAGATGGTGATTGGCTGCAGCCTTCCATCTCCCGAAGACTTGTACATCTCCAGGACTCGGGGCGTGCAGGTCGGATAGCAGCTGACCCTTCCCACCAAGGACATGGAGTTTTTGAGCGACTCCCCTTGGGCAGGGGGCTCCGGTCCATTCGGACCAGAACATCTCGCCACAAAAACAGCTTCTTCCCTTCTGCCGTTGGACTAATGAATGCTTTATAACCTGAATCCCCAATCACTTAGTCACTTCCCTCTTGTCACTTTGTTGGGTAAATTCTTATATACTCAAGATGTTTGTGTATTTTTCAGACTTCTGTTTTAACCAGATGATGTTTTCTAGACTTCTGTTTTTATTAGAGGATGTCTGACCTTTGTTTCAACTACAGGATGTGCTTAAACTGGTTTAAACCTGTTTTTTAGCTGTGCTCGACAATTCACTCAACCGTGTCTGAAGACTCATCATTTCCTGTTTATTTCAGTAGTCTACCAATATGTTTCAATATGACAACGATGTAAATGGGCATGTTCTTAATGTTACGATAAATACGCCCTGAAGTGTGAAATAAACCAGAAGAAAGCAGAGAGCCGAGCATGTGTAACTTTCACATCCTTAAAACCTTTCTTCCCCACTGCAGTGGATAAAACTTATTAATAAGCCTCTATCTGTTCTTGCTTTGGTCAGACAAGGGGACTTTAACATCTGTATCTAGTATCTCTAGACCTAACACACTTTACTATCTTTATTATTTTCTATGTCATTGCACTACTATTCTTTTTCTTTCTGAGCACTCTTTGTTTTGTTAAAATTATTTTTATTTATTTTATTTTTTTATTATTTTTATTTTATATTTTTGCACACCTGTATCAAAGCAAGTTCCTAGTCTCTGATATTCTTCATTGACATGGCAATAAAAGCATTCTGATTCTGATTCTGATATAGCCATCCATATTTATTACCAGTCCACTCTGTGCATATCTAGACTGTATATATATATTTTTAACACAATAAGAGTTTTTTCAGGTAGGCATGAAAATTTCATTATAATTATACTTTTATAAAAATTCAGAAGAATTGCCTGATGTGTCGAATTTATGTATAAAATTATTCAGTCTGACGTCAACAAAAAAACATTTCTCCAACCTGAACACCTGTATGCAAATAAATCCGTAAACGACAGCATTCATCAGATAAAGATTCAAACAGTGGGATTCAGTATGTTTCAATGCCTTCATAATGTGACGTTGATGAAATTCAAAATGTCAGCCCTTGCGTCAATAGCTTTTTTAAAGAGTGCTTCATTTGAATGAGTTTTTGTACGATTCATTTTTCTCATGAACAATTATACACTGACAGTATTTTTTTTTACATTATCTCATCTGTTTTTCTGGTTTAAATGTCACAACCTTTTAGTTAATTTTTAGTTTTCATTTAGCATTTTAAAAAAAAATGAATCCTGATGGGAATCGCAGAAGGGACTAAGATTACACATATCATATTATCATACATCACACCAAGTTTTATAGACTGTAAAAACAGTCACATGACACAAAAATAGCAAAGAATAAAACGTATTAATACTTTGTTTGAAGTATAGAGTAGAAGAATAGAAGACGTTACGCTAGGCGGAACAGTAAGGATGGAGTAAAGATGGAGAGATGGACCTTTACAGGTTGGCAAGACAGAGAAACAAAGATGGGAAGGATGTGCTGCAAGTTAGGGTGATTAAAGACAGGAATGAATGTCTTTTAACAGATACCAGTAATGTGATGGGAAGATGGAAAGAGTACTTTGAAGAGTTGATGAATGAAGAAAATGGAAGCGAACAAAGAATAGAAGACGTTACCATAGTGGAGCGGAAAGTGGCTAGGATTAGTAAGGTAGAAATACAGAGGACACTGAAAAAGATGAAGAGTGGAAAGGCTCTGGGTCCTGATAACATCCCTTTAGAGGTACGGAAATGCTTAGGTGAGGTGGCAGTACAGTTTCTGACTAGGCTGTTAGAAACAGGATATTAGAAAGTGAGAAGATGCCTAATGAATGGAGGAGAAGTGTGCTGGTATCTATTTTTAAGAACAATGAAGATGTGCAAAGTTGTGGCAACTACAGAGGAATAAAACTGATCAGTCAAACGATGAAGTTATGGGAAAAAGTTGTCAAAGATAGGTTAAGGTCTGAAGTAAGAATTTGTTAGTGGCAGTATGGTTTTATGCCTAAAAAGAACACTACAGATGCAGTATTTGCCTTGTGGATGCTGATTGAGAAGTACAGAGAAAGCCAGAGGGAGCTGCCCTGTCTCTTTGTAGATCTAGAGAAAGCATATGACAGGGTACCTGGAGAAGAACTATGGTATTGTATGAGGAAGTCTGGTGTGACAGACTGTAAGACAGTGGTGAGGTGTGCTGTAAGTGAGACAGAGGAGTTCAGTGTGGGGGTGGGACTGCACCGGGGATCTGCTCTGAGTTCTTTGCTTTTTGCTATGGTGATGGACAGGCTGACAGACGAGTCAGACAGGAATCCCCATGGACAATGATGTTTGCAGATGACATTGTGATCTGTAGTGAGAGGAGGGATGAGGTGGAGAAAAAGCTGGAGAGGTGGAGGTTTGCTCTAGAAAAAAGAGGAATGAAGATTAGTCAGAGTAAGACAGAGTACATGTGTGTGAATGAGAGGGATCCAAATGGAAAAGTGAGGTTACAGGGAGAAGAGATAAAGAAGGAGGAAGATTCTAAGTATCTAGGATCAACAGTCCAGAGCAATGGACAGTGTGGAAAAGAGGTGAAGAAGCATGTTCAGGCAGGCTAGAAGGGGCGGAGGAAAGTGTCAGGTGTGATGTGCGACAGAAGAGTTTCAGCTAGAATGAAAGGGAAAGTGTACAAGACCGTGGTGAGACCGGCCATGCTGTTTGGCCAAGAGACAGTGGCACTGAGGAAAATACGGGAAACATAGATGGAGGTAGCAGAGATGAAGATGCTGGGGATCTCTCTGGGAGTGACCAGGATGAACAGGATTAGAAATGAGTACATCAGGGGAACAGCACATGTTAGAGGTTTTGGGGATAAAGTTCGAGAGGCAAGACTGAGATGGTTTGGACATGTGCTGAGGAGAGAGAAAGACTACATAGGAAGAAGGACGCTGGATTTGGAACCACCAGGAAAGAGGACCAGAGGAAGACCAAAGAGGAGGTTAGTGGACGCAGTGAAGGAAGACATGAAGATAGTTGGTGTGTCCAAAGAAACCATTATTAATCAACCCAAACAACACATTTACATTTTATTCTGATGAATGTTTCTTATTTTGTTTTTCTCACTGTTGCAAACAAAGACAGCCATTCAAAAACAACATTCTTTTATTCATTTTTTTTTTATAATTTTAAATATTGTTTCCTTGTTTTACTTCCTGTTCAAACATCAGCCAGGTTTATAATAGATCTGTGTTGGTTTGCTCACCTCAGCTCTGCAAACATTCCATGTAAAAGAGCAGAAAACTGCCAAGTTAAAGTCACAGGTAAGATATGATTTTCTTTGTCTTTGAACCTCATGAATAGATATTTTACAAAGTACAATGTGTATGTTTGATGACATTGTTGGTGTGTATTCTGCTGAGTGTAATTGCTCTTTTCAGTTTTTGTGTGTGTGTGTGTTTTAAGCACAAAAAAATCAGCAGTAAGAATTTGTTTTGTGCAATCTTTGCTTGATTTTGTCTGAATGTTTCTATTTACAATTTCAGGTTCTAGCAAGACTGAAATTTTGGATACTCCTTCAAGGACTACAGTGGGTCATTTGACCCAATACCCTGGAATGTAATGGCTGAGTAGTCCCTGTTGTTATTATGTGTTACTAGTGGCAGGCATCCACATCCTGGGAGTACAAAGCAAATTATGAAATGTTTCTGTGAAAATATAAAGAATTTAGTGTAAAAATTTTGTGGCTTTGGGTCTTCTAGGCATTTGACTCAAATGATCCGATAGCAGTCCTTTTAGTAATGTGCTTTAACAAATTAAAGGATTCTTTTAAAACACGTATTTTCTATATTATTGTGATTAAAAATGCCTTTTTGTGACCCAGCAGGATGAAGGTCTGGATTTTCAGGCTCGTGCTTCTGTCCTCTTTTCTCCATGGTGATGGTCTTACGTGTAATGAAGCTTTGAAAGTCCAAACCAGATGTTTTTCAAACAGCCCTGAACCGTGTATGATCGTTTTGAACAAAGTTCTAGGAAATGGATCTCGTGAAGAAATTGCCAAGTAAAAAATTTATTCTCTATCAGACAGTAGAACTATTGTGTACAACATGATGAACATGAAGATGATTTATCTTTTTGGTTCTTTTTAAAGAGGTCTTTGGTGTATGGAAATCTATTTGAAATTGGGATCTCCTTCCACATTATTTCAAGCTGGAACCTCCATGGCCAAGAAAGTCCAGCCGGATCCTTTCCCTGAACACTTTGACATTTATGCCAGTGAGAATAAGGTGAGAAATATTTGAACATGAATGAAAAAAAAAACAGAAGGAAATAAAATAAAAGAACAAAGGGGGAAAAAAGTACAAAAGAATGAGAAAGAATAATTGATTCTTTCTCATTCACAGAAGTGTTTTTAGATTGTTTCTTCAATTTTTTTTTTATATCTATTTTAAATTTTTTCTCCAAACAATACCAGAATGTTATTTTTACATCATCTATTTTTTACTGAATCCTTTTTTCTCCGTGAACTTATCAAATAACATTGTATCCCCAGCCTTCAATTCCTGGCTATGTTCAGTGTTGTTTTTCTGTGGTAGAATGTCATGTTAGGGATTGTTCTCCTTTCATGAGAATTTTTCTTCTGTTTTTTTGTTTTGTTTTGTTTGTTTGTTATTTTAAGATTTTAGAAAGTGATCTCCTAAGTTTATCCAACCTGAAGATATCAGCTCATTTGCAGAAACAGGCAGCTGGCTCCAGCATCGCATTTTCTACGTTTTTCCTAACCAGCAGGGTGAGAGATGGTTTGTTTTGGATTTTGTTTGCAACAAAATGATGGCACTGTGGGTAGCACAATGAGTAGCACAGTGCCCTTACAATAAGAAGGTTTTGGGTTTGAGTCCCGAGTGGGGATGAGACTTGGAACACTAGCCTTTCTGTGTGGAGTTTGCATGTTCTCCCTTCTGATTATCAACTGCATGATTCATACACTCCACTTCGTCACCATCTTGGGTTCAGGGTAGGTCCTTGATGTATTTAACCGTTTTTTTACTTTCCAGGATTTTTTCAAAGCCTCAGAAAGATTGTATGACGACAGGTTGATTGGACTAGATTTGACTATGGCGCAGTTTGTTGGATGGGTCAACATCACCATACATGGTTTTACACACAGTAATGTAAGCTGCTTTGATTACCTGTTATCTTCACTTCAATAATTTATTATGTTAATAAATTCCATTCAAATGAAAACTCAATTATTCAAAAATAGGAACAAAATTTAAATACAAGAGTAGATCAAAGTGTGAACATATGCCAGCTTGGTAGGAAATACATGCACAAAATGGTCCTTTTTTACAAATAAACTAATAATATTTGGTCACTGTAATAATCTTTTGTTTCTATTACAGGTTTATACAGATCCACAGTGTGTGTCTGTAAAGTATTCATCTCAAGGTGAGTTTAAAAATAACACATTATTACTTTACAAAATAAACTTGGTGTTTGATAATAATGTTTGCACATTAAAAGCAGGATTTTATATAAAATAAACTGTTGAAGTTTATAAACTGTAAGTAAATAAAGTAAATAGTCAGAAACTCTTAATGCTAAGTTGTTCCTAGCCACAAATTTTGTTCTCCACCTCGTCCACATTCTGATATCAGGAGGAAGCTTATTACTGTATTATGTGCAGCTCTTGTCTCACTGACGTCCACAGAGGGTGAGACAAACCTGGAAGTGAGAGGAAGGCATTTCCTAGTGTGAAATGTGGAAGTTACACCAAATAAATGTATTTTTGAGCTACATTTACATTACATCTAAAACCTAACAAAAGGTACCTCGTCTATCCATAAATGCCATGTGATGAGAACTATTACCTCAAAAACTGTCAAAAGTTTTCAAAAGCTTTAAACAGGTCTCAGGAGTGATGGCCTAGTGGTAGAATTCCCCCCTTTCGAACAGGAGAACATGGTTAGAATCCCACTGGGGCACAAGCTGCTCCTTGGGCTACTTGATGAAGACATAAAAAACAAAGAAGACAAAAGAAAAAGGTTCAAACAACCAGAATATTAGATTTATGTATTCATCAAATGACTGCTGCACATGCTCTTTAGATTTGTGTGTGCATGTGTGTTTGTGATTTTTGCAGCATTGAGCTCAGATGGTTGTGAGACTTTTTGGGAAACTGGTTGGAGTACCATCACCTGTTCCTGTGACCATCTCGGATTCTTCGGAGTACTTTTGGTAGGACAGACAGTTTCATTTGTTTCTATTTTCAAATATATTTCAGCAGAACACTTTTACCTCCATACAGAAGAAAGTATTCACTGGCTCATTTAAACACTTTTCTTTAAATACGAGATACCACTATTGCATACTAATAAATGTAAGTGGTTACATTCCGCTTTACAACCGTTTAAACTTGCAAAACATGTGAATTTGTACCATTTGGGGAATCCAATTTATTTTTTAATTTTTCTCAATCAAAACCACTTTATCAAGTAAATATGCTTTGTAAAGTTTAATGTGTTATTAACATGATTTTCAGTTAAGTTTGAAATATTGATTCTGAAACTTTTTCATCCATATGTTGGTTTTCTGTTTTAGACTTCCAGCAGTACTCATGGCAGTCATGATAGGAATTTAAAAATGTATTAATGTTTGTTAATTTAATTTCAAATTTCTTCTCTAAAGACAAAACTTTCTATACACCTGTCGTCAGTAGACCGAATCGACCTGAACCCTTTCTTTCTCAAAAACATTTAACAACATTTAAAATATAATTTTCTGTTACTTTGTTTTACTATTCAAGAAAGTAATACGGTGAGTTTAACAATATAATCCCATGTTATCAGAGATTTACCTCCTTCTAACTCTGTCTACCAACACCACATTTAGTTTGTTTGGGGTTTTTTTTTTAAACCAGTCTGCACAAACTACTTCACAAACTAACTACACAAACTTTTTGAAAACAAATCTGTTACTCAAAAGAAATTAACTTTTTTTTTTCTTTCACGTTGTTTTACTTCACAGACTGCTCAACAACACTTACAGGTGGGTTTGAATTACAGGTGTTATTCAGACCACATTTTATTCAGTCAAATTATTGCTTGATACCTTGAAAAGGCAGCAAGTATTGTTTTCTTATTTTCTTTATTATGGCCTCTTTTTAGACGATGTCCCAGTCAGAAGGCTTGTGTGCAGATTTTTAAAATTTTCACTTAACTTTTGTAAAATTTAAGTTTTAATGATTTTTCTTCCCCATTGACTAAAATAGTTTGGATTTTTTTTTCCCTCAAAATGGTATCCTCTTCAAAATTAAATAACTCAAGAAATATTTTGACTAGAAACAGCTTTAGCTTTAAAATGCTCGCAGAGGGTTTATCTCTCTTTTTGTCCAACAAAATTAAGATACTTATTAATACTTTTTGAGATGTGACTGTTTAAAAACTGAAAAAGCTACAAAAGCTACAAAAATAGAGCAAGAGTTTTCAGTGATTGAAAAGTCTAAAAAAAACGTACGTAGCTCAATCAACTTTTATCCTACGGCCACAAATTTGGCATCAAGAAAGTTGTCAATTTTATTCCCTAGAAATTAACTCTAGCGAGATGGTTGATTGAAGCCACCATGTTCCTGCAATGGCACTTTAACCGAGCCAAAGTCTGAATTTTTTTCTCATTCACTCCAAAGCAATTTTGAGAGAGACTTAAAATAAATCCTAGGTCATTTTTAAACTGCTATTAACTAATTTAACTAAACTATTCTTGTGTAGCTCAAACCCTTGTTATCTCAGCCAAAGAATTGTTTTTGTAGGTTTTGTAGGGGTTTTGTTGTTGTTGTTGTTGTTTTTAATTAATGACACTCTGGAATACACAGAAGTGCGCATGCGCCACCTAGCGGTATGTGTGTGTATGTGTGTGCGTGCGAGCGAGCGAGCGAGCCGACATTGCGCAGATGGCTGAAAAAAAAAGACTGTTTTACAGAATGATCTAAAAATAATAATAGATTTTATTTATATGGTGCTTTAAAATGCTGCATGTGTTTTTTTAGTGTTCAGTTGTTGTGCATTTGAACTGATCAGATTTACAGAGCAGAGCACCGTGGCAGTAGGCACGAAGAATGATGGGGGTTGTAGTCCATTTTTAGCATTTCAACATAATTAGGCAGCTGCTATCTAAAACAGCACGATGCTAGTTGCATTCATTTATCTGTGGGCATTATTTAATTGCACTAAATGCATGTTGACACCGCAGGTGTGTTGGCCCTCCTTTGCATTTTTGTGTTTTTCATGTAAAATAAAATTTTTTTAAGAAAGACAAAACTGATTGAATCTAATCAAGATTTTTTTTTTATAGGAATCACACCTCCAAATATGTAATTACAATTCAAACAAGACTTCAACAGAAAGAACTCTTGATGAAATCTCTGAGTAAATCATTTTCTTTTGATCTATAAATACCAACTTTTTGTGTTAAACATAAAAATAATTTATTTCTCTTTTTTGTCCATAAGACATTTAAAGTGTTTGGAAACCGGCTTGGAGAAAGTCACTTCTTCTGCACTTATTTGTGCTGACCAGCTCATTGCCAGGGTGTTCCCCTTTGATGACTTCGTTATCTACGCTAATGAGACTGAGGTGAGTTAAACTAATGTGAAACGACATAGTTTTTTGTTGAGACACTAATATTTTAAAACCAATATCACAAATGTCTCATGGAAATTAGACTGAGGTATAGGTTTAAATAGCGTAGCTTTATCCAAAAGTAATTGATTATTGGGTATTATTTTACTTTGATTAGCTGTAGGCATGTATATAAATGAGGAAAAAGAACATGCTTTAACTTGAATATGATTCATAAAAATAATCTCATTCGTCAATGTTTCTATACTTTACTTTAAAACCTGTTCATGTAACTATAATCAAACTTCCTAAGATATGGCACAATATGGTTTGTTTTATGAATTCTCTTTTGACAATCTTTTTCTAAAAAGGCCTTTGTGACGCCTTCTTGGGGTTGGGAAAAGGGTGGGGTTCTGCATTTTAACGTGTTCTTGGCCCGAGCCAAGCTACCGTAGAACATTAGACTGTTTCCAAAAAGTTAAATAGACAGTTTGTGATTTGCATGTGTGTAATTGAGAGCATAGTCCATAATGAAACATAAACATGCATGTCAGCAATCATTACTATTTTTGTGCATTAAACTTACAAAACAAAGGTACAACATCAAACTCTTGCTCAGCTATTAAATTAGAGTCAGACTCAAATGCATGGCTGTGTTTGACGTCAGGGCATTATTTTTGTTTGCTAATTGGCCATTGATTTGTTGTGAATTTTTTCATGTAGTAAACTTTGAGGTGACAGATTTTTATGGTTTCATTTGTTGTAGTGAGAGACACAACTTACACACCGTAACATTACAAATCAGATTTACAGAAAGAAGACCTGGGTTGTTATATCCTTCAAGGCTAAATATATTTAAAAAAGTAACTTAACATATTTAAAACTGAAAACTGCACGACTCTTGGTTATACAAAGAAACATGACTCAACCCAGATGACACAGACAGATGATAAACTAGCCCAGACTGGTTGAAACAAAGATCACAAGCAGCAATGTATAAAAGCTAAAGAACCATGGGTGAAGCACCCCCACCCCTTTCCTGACACAGGAAACTGCCAAATTCTAACTGAGACCAGGAACATGAAGGCGTCCTCTGTTAGACAAAAAACATGGCAAATTGTTCCAGGTGTTCATCCTACTATTGTCTGGAAATTTTCCTTCACACATTCCACCATGCAATCTATCCTGAAAGCTGGAGTTAATTAAATTGAGTGGAGGAACTAGGTGGTGCCACCCTGACTAGGCTTAACCTGGTTTTTGTCCACAATACGCCACACCCCTGGAAAAAAAACAAAAAAAACCAACAACAACTCGCAGAAACCCATGCCCATGTAGAAAGTCAGGAGCAACATGTGCAAAATTAATCAATAGCATTAGTTCAAGTTAGCATTTTATTAAAAGTATCATTTTAATTTAACTAAAATTAGTTAAAGTTGCTGTTTAGATTAGAATAGAATGCCTTTATTGTCACAATACAGGTATACAATCTGCATTATACACTTATAAAGTGAAATGGTACCTAATCGCTGTTCGGTACAGATATGCATCTGTGAGATAAGCTTATGATTTTACTCTTTACTCTTTATAATGCATGTTTTTCACATTTTGCTAAGGATACATGGGCATCAGCCATCTTACGTATGTCAGCCATTTTAGAAGTGAATTTTGCTCTCCGATCTCTGAAGGTAGAGACCAACTGGTTGCCAGAGCATTCTTGCCTTGTCAGCTAATCACAGATAGTTGCAGGACATGAAACCCACTGTTTTGTTGAAACCATTTTGCATACAAACAATGTTGGGAGGACTTTCTGCCCTTTTGTTTAACTCATTCTTCAGACTGATTAACTCATTCTTCAGACACTTGCGAGTGTCCTTATGTAACCTGTGACCTATTTACTCAAACAAAAGGATGCAGTCGGGGTGGGGTGACTTAAGAGAAGTTTGTAGGGGACAGCAGAGTTAAGTCTCTTTTCTCATCATCTCTCCCCGACAGCAGTGTGGAAAAAGCGCTTGTTTCCTTGTGTGAGCTTATTGTTGGTTATGATACTAAAGTACTGAATTGGATGAAGCCTTTTTTTTAGATCCAACAGCATCTAAACAGGAAAAAAAATCATAATAAAAAATATATTTAAAAAATATAAGTAAATATGGTGTACACTTCACAGTGCATGCGTGTGGGGCTGTCAGTGTCAGTGCATGTATGAGTTCAGAGGGATTATGGCCTTGGCACAAAAACTGTTCGTAAGCCGGTTTGTCCTCAGTCTGATGCACCTGTAGCGCCTTCCTGAGGTCAACATGTCAAAGAGTCTAAACTCAAGCCAGGGTGGGAGCTGTCTTCTGAATTTTTTTTATTACATTTTCTAAGATTATTTCGCCATAGTCATTGGATTTAGAGCTGTTATAGCCCAGTAAGGATTGCTGTAGGTTAGCCGCTGCTTACATCATCATCAAAATTTAACTATTTGTTCCAGATGGACTGAGTGGAATAGATAAAGTTTGTATATTCGATTAAATGTTGCAATGGCGATCACAACACCATTAGTTAGTTTAGTTACGTTTGGTTTACTTGGGAAGTCCTACAGCACATATGCAGTAGCCTAATTACATTTTGCTTTCAAACTTAAATGAAATACCCAAAGGGAGTTGGCTGAAGCAATAGCTTATAAATGCCTAACCTGATCAATATTACCATTTGCAATATCATAGCAGCCAATCAACTTAACATGCATGTTTTTGGAGGGTGGAAGGAAACCGCAGTAAGAGAAAGCCCCCACACACACACAAGGAGAATATGCAAACTCCACACAAAGAGCCCAATGTTGCAAGCCTCAACCTCACCCTGGGACTTGAACCACAACTATTTTGCTGTGTGGCCACTGTGCTAACCATTGCACCAGCCCCAGGCTTCCTCATTTTATCAGGAAGTTATTTTCAATAAACAATGTTGTAAAAAGATCCTAACTCTGGCCAAGTCTATAAAAAATATCTGAAAAAGATAAAACAATTAAATAAGGAGGGAAAATAATCAATTTCAAGTCACCAGATTTCAGTCTATGCTTGCAATGGTTACTGCAAAATCCGTGTAGTCCCTCATTCATCCAGGAGTGATCCATAGTAGAAAAAGTTTCAAAAAGTCTACTGGACAGTTTAATTCTTCAACGAGACGTTTCGACTTCCATCCGGAAATCATTTTCAATCTGAAGTGATTCTTTCAGATTGAAAATGATTTCCGGATGGAAGTCGAAACGTCTCGTTGAAGAATTAAACTGTCCAGAAGACTTTTTTGAAACTTTTTCTACTATGTTACTGCAAAATGTGAATACTTCGGCAGCATTTGTTGTGTCATTTTACAGTTTTTTGTAAATATACAAGATACCATTTCTTATCAACACATAATCTTCGAGAGCATTTGGGGACAAAAAAAATTCATACCAATTTTTTTGTTTAAATAATTAGATTTCTAAAATTTTTGTCTTTAAAAATTCATGGGATGCAGTCTAAAAATGTAGCTCCAAGAGTCTTTTTATGTTGTTTCACTTAGTATTGTTTTTCTCTTTTTTGCATTGATATAGATCTCAGATGACCCACACATACTCAACTTGAAAGTGACTGCCAGCCTGCCAAAGATGTGTTTGACTGGACAGACACCCAGAACCATTTTCTCAATGAGTGTCCTTCCCAGCACGGTTAGATAAACTTGCATTTGTTTGCAAGAGGAGAATGAATTATTATAATATATCACACACTAAGATGTCAAGAGCATTCACTTTTAATTCTAATCTTTTTTAAAAAAATCCTTTGTCTGCGGTCCATGGGCCCACCATACCTGGGGTAGTTACTGCAGCCCTATGTTCCTCAAAGGGCATTGAGGTCAGCTGATCAGCTTCGGCTGGCAGTACCTAAAGTCAGGCTTAAGACTAGAGGGGACAGAGCGTTCTCAGTGGTAGCACATAAACTGTGGAACAGTCTACAGCCTCTGAGTCTGTTACTCAGTTTAAGTCTCAGCTTAAGACTTACTTGTTTGCCCTGGCCCTTAATGTTTAGCTGATCAGGTTTATATCTTGCCCTATGCTCCTTATGAAATGCATTTTATTCTACCCTGTGTATAGTGACCCTGTGTATTTTGTATGAAGCACTTTAAACAATTGAAGGTTTTTAAATGTGCTATATAAATAAACTTGAAATGAGTATTGAACGGAAATTGCTGGACAGGCACAGGAAGACCTGATGTACCCAGATTGTGTTCCTTATCGAGGAAATGTACTCATTTTAGAAATTTGAGTAAACAACTAACTAACCCTAAAGCTCTTATGCTTAACTTTTTTAATTTGAATGAAATTAATTGTGATACTTTATAATATTTTTTTCAAAGTAATTGCACGCTACTTTTCTAAAATTCTTTTTTTCAAATTAATTGCAATACTCAAATTAAATTTGCTCCTTTTTCAAACAAAGTTTGTTTGAAACTTTGAAAAAGTTTCAAACAAAGTTTGTTTGAAAAAGGAGTGTACAACACTTTTTTAAACTGTTAAAGTTAATTAACTTCATTTTAATGCAGTTAAAATTAAGTTTAACCCAAACCCTGACCCTATTTCTACCCTAGCCCTAAACCAACATGATCTGTTCAATTTCTACAAAATGAATCCTGATGGTTGGACACTGGTCCGCCATGGAAGGCACAAAAGATTGAACCGGGTGCCACAAACAGGCGGAACTGGTGGTTGGGGGAGGGCCCTTGCACCGTCCGCCTCCTGAGGAGTCTCCCGTGTTTCCATCAGGATGAAGAACATCTATTGACTTCTTTCGATATTTAGCTGTAGAGTAAAATAAGATAATATTTAAATAATAATCTTTGACACATTGGTTGCTCATCCCGGGGAGGGATCTCTCTTTCATGTGGACAGGCCCCTAACCCAAAACCCTAACCCAACATAGACAGGTGGAGAATGTCTTACATTGGCCAAAAGCCTACCCATAGTGAATGACAGGCTGGGTGGGGTGAGACTAGTAGGATGGACCAACGGGGAAGGTCTCGATTCCCTCCACCTAACTGTAACCTAACTGTAACCTAAGCCCTGAGCCTATCTAAACCCTACTCTAATCCTAACCCTAAATTGGGTTAGGATTGGAAGTAGGATTTGCAAATTGAGTAAAAGTCCTTCTGCAATTTGCAAATTGTGCAGATTTCTAAAATGAGTATGATAGAAATGACTTCCGATCAGAAAATTGGTCAAATGAATTCAAACATATGAGAATATTTCAAGAACAGTTCTTGAATATTTCAAGAAAAGGCAAAAACAAGAGTCACATTGAAATAATTTTATTATTGAAATGTAAGAGGATGGATATAAGATACAGTACTTAACAACTATGTATATTAATTGTTACAGAATTATACACCAAAATATTATCTGCAAGGAAAAGAAAAATGAGATCATTAGTTCTGTTTGTGCACCAATCTGTTTTAAGAAATACTTATATTCTGTTCAGCAGGTTATTCTGAAAGACTCTGAGAAACTGTATGAAAACAGATTGATCGGCTTGAAGGTGCCCGGGAGAAACATTTCAGGACTGAACGAATCACAACGGATTAACATTACCATTTATAACTTCATAAACATTCAAGTAAGTCTACCATAACTACATCATTTAGTTCATTCATTCATTTATTACACTCAATACATAAAAATTAAAACAGTGGAGCATTTTATCTTTTGTGGGGGTTTACCTCCTTTACCCTATCATTACAGTAGTAGCAAGAGAAACAGTTTATTTTTCAATATTAAAGCACTTTTTACAAGAAACTTATCTGCATTTTTTTCCTTTTAACTTGCGGCATTCTACAATTGTTTTCTTTGGATTTAATAACAGCTGAAGAAGTTTGAGAAGAATGACGCCCCAATCTAAAGTCTGAAATTCTGTGTATATTTTGCTCTTTTTAAAACTAACATATTGTTGCAGGAATCTTTAACCCCACTGTGTGTGTTCCTCGACTTTTCATCACAAGGTCGGTATATACCACCACAGGAGTGACAAACATTTTTTGACAAAGAATCTCTAACAGCATGAAAGAAATTATATTTTTTGGGTGTCTGATTTTTTTCAGGTTTCAGCTCTGAAGGCATTGAGACCAAATACGAAGTTGGTTGGAGTAACATCACCTGTTTAAGTGACCATCTGACACATTTTGGAGTACTTTTGGTAGGACTGGTAGCTTTATTTTATATTTTTGATCAACCAGAGTTGTTAATAATTAGCACTTGTGTGCAAGCTTATGCATCAAGGATGAAGAGAAGGATCTGTGTATGATGTGTTGCTGGATAGGGTGATTGAAGATAGGAATTGAGGTGTTTTGGCAGGTTCTGGATGTGATGGGAAGATGGAAAGAGTACTTTGAAGAAGTGTTGAATGAGGGAAAGTATACAAAGACCAGATTGTGTTATCGTTGTGGATCAGAAAGTAGCAACGATTAGGAAAAAGTGAGGAGGGCAATGTGGACGGTAAAGAGTGGAAAGGCTTTTGGTCCTGATAATTCATCAGCAGAGTAATAGAAGTGTCTCGCTAAAAACTTTCTGAAAGAGTTGTTTAAAGAAATCTTAACTATTAAGGAAATGTTGGAGGAATGGAGACGTGTGATTGTTCCCAATTTTAAAAACAAGGGAGGTATGTTGAGTTGTGGTAACTACAATGAATAAAGCTGATGACGTATACAAAGAAATTACAGGAAAGACAAGTCAAACAAGACTCAAAAGTACAATATTTGCTTTGAGCATGTTAATTAAGTAGTAGAGTAAAGGTCTATGTGAACTGCGCCATGTTTTTGTGGGTCAGAAAAAGCAGAGAAGACGTGTAGTATTGGCTGACTGAAAGTATGTTAGATTGGGGGCAGGATAGGGTTAGGGTTAGGGTTAGGGTTAGGGTTAGGGTTAGGGTTAACCCTAACCCTAACCCTAGAGTCTTCATTAACCCATTAATGAAGACTCTAATGGTGTTATCAAACCGAAATCACATGTCTCTATCTGCGTCACAAAGTGAATTCCAAACAAATGTGTCTCATTGAGATGCTTCAACAGACATCTTGACAAAGGGTTAAAAAAAAAAAAGAAATCAAACGAGTTACTGTATAACTCGGGTTAAAAAAAAAAAAGAAATCAAACGAGTTACTGTATAAACATATGCTAACACTCAGAGAATATTGCAAATGAAATAGAAACAGTGTTACTGGATTGCCTGGTGTTGACAACGCCTGAATTTTAGTCACCTGAGGCTACAGTGGGGCCAGAAAATTGTACATGTAAAGGTCCGGAATCAAGTTGCAAACACTTGTGTAACTTGGATACTCATAAAAATAATTGAATTTACATTGAAATTGTATCACTTTGAGACCGAACACTGCTCTATTGTGAATGTACCATAGTACAGTAAGAGTTGTGCTATAGGTTTGACAGAGGAGTTCAGAGTGGAAGTGGAACTGCATCAAGGATCTGTTCTGAGTTCCTTTTTGTGTGCTATGGTGATAGATAGGCAGACAAATTAGGTTAGACAGGAACTACAATGCTTGCAGACGGTATTGTGTTATGTAGTGAGAGTAGAATGTCTCTTTTGTGACTCAATGAAAAAAACTTCAAACTATACTTTTTTTGCAGATTTCGTCTTCTCTGTCAACAGAGGACCAGGAAGCTCTGAAATACATCAGTCTCGTCGGCTGTAGTATTTCTCTAGTTTCCTCAATAATCACTATTGTAATCTTCACCACAAACAAGTAATGTATTTTCCCAGAAAAACCTCTCCTTTTTCTCGTTATGGTTTTCTCTTTATATTGTTTTTAATTTAGCCTTAATTTTCCAATTTTTTTGTTTGTTTGTTTGTTTTTGCTTTGTGATTTCGGACTACAAATCACAGCAACAGACAAAATCCTCATTATTTATCTGCATTCTTTTTTACGTTTTCTTGCACAAACAGCATGATCATTGAAACTCTATAAAAATGTATCCCAACATTGTTCATATCTTCTCTGTTTGACAGACAAATCAGAGAAGATGATTCTAAGAAGATTCACATCAGTCTTGTAATCGCCCTGATTCCTCTTAATGTTCACTTCCTGTTCACTGAAGCAGTGGCAAATATATTCACTGAGTTGGTAGCAACCGTGTTGTCCAATGGAATTTGTTACTATGTGGCTATTGCTCTTCATTACTTCCTGTTGGCCACATTCAGCTGGATGGCTTTGGTGGGATTCCACTTCTATCTTCTCCTAGTCAAAGTTTTCAACATCCACATCAGGAGATACATGCTGAAAATCAGTGTGGTGGGCTGGGGTAAGTGTTATCGTCTGTATATAGAATACAAATATCCAACAGACAAATATTTTGGAATTAATGTAAAAGCTGTGAACGATGGGACAGTTAGCAGATGAAGAGTAAGTACAGTGTAAATTCATAAACAGATTTTTTTCTAGACAATTGGGTTCTGACCACTAACTTCAGAATATGGCCCTATAGCCAACTCTGTATGATCCTATGATCATCTGGAAGCATTTGCAAAGTTAAATCAAGACCAGAGGTTGTTTTGCAATCCTGTAGACGTCTTGAGCCATGTTGTATTTATCATGCATCGCTCGCCTACCACCAGAGGAAGCCCGGAACCTTCCTTCATCTCCCTGACTCGGCACACCTGAGGTGGATTGGCCTCCTGCCTATTTAAAAGCAGTCTGCCTTACATTCAGGGTGTGGTCATCATCCCTTCAAGCCTGGTCTTTTTGGCTGCCTGACCATGAGATGCTTTGAACATTTACCACAAGACATTCCTCTGAACCATGTGGTTTTTCCTTTACAGCTTAAACTGGACTTCGTTACTAAATAAATTATGTTTGTCGTCTTGCACTTGGGTCCTCCTTCTGCACCCACATCATGACAATATTGACAGTGAATGTAATCAAAAACTGTATTTAAAGTTGAAAGAATGCGCAGAAAATAATTTATCTTCTTGTTTTTCGTCTGTTGAAATGTGCATACAAGTGAATGCCACTTGTGTTTACTGAACTAAATTAATCTGACTTGTAAAATCAGGTATTTACTTAACACTGGTGTTTCAGGTGTTCCTGCTGTCATTGTGTCTCTTGTGGTGGTCTTGAAAAAGGAGGCGTATGGACGTGTTTCTCTAGACATAAACAACTCCAACAGCACAAAAATGTGAGTTAACAAAAAATGGTCTCCATACCTTTCAATGCAGATGACCGACTAATAGCCTGTTTAAATGCATTTTAACATATTAAACTTAGCTTGCTAATCATCTGTGCTCTTTTTCTTCACAGCTGCTACATAACCGATGAGATGATGAAGTGGGTGACAACAGTTGGAGTGTTCTGCCTGATGTTTGTTTTCAACTTAATTATGTTTGTGGTGATGATCAAACTGATTTTGTCTAAAAAGCCTGGAAAAAAGGTAATAATTTAAAGTCTTCCTTTACCAATTTCTATTCTTGAGTGCTACTGTAACTTTTAGACAGATTCCTTTTTCAACACCCCTAAATCAAATTAGGTTAATTTGACAGCCATAACAAAATCAGCACATTTAAAGTTCTTCTTCTTCCGGCATTTCCCTTCAGGGGTCGCCACAGCAAGTCAATTTCTTCCATCTAACCCTATTTGCTGCATCTTCTTTGGTCACGCCAACTAATTCATGTCTTCCTTCGCTGTATCCATGAACCTCCTCTTTGGTCTTCCTCTAGTCCTCTTTCCTGGTGGTTCCAAACCCAGCATCTTTCTGCCAATGTACTCTCTCATTCTCCTCAGCACATGCCCAAACCATCTCAGTCTGACCTCTCTGAGTTTATCTCCAAAAACCTCTAACATGTGCTGTTAGCCTGATATACTCATTTCTAATCCTGTCCATCCTGGTCACCAGAGAGATTCTCAACATCTTCATCTCTGCTACCTCCATCTCTGTTTCATGTCTTTTCCTGTCTCTAGACCAAAAAGCATGGCCGGTCTCACCACCGTTTTGTACACTTTTCCTATCATTTTAGCTGAAACTCTTCTATCACACATTACACCTGATACTTTTCTCCACCCGTTCCAGCCTGCCTGCACACGCTTCGTCATCTCTTTTTCACACTCTCCATTGCTCTGGACTGTTGATCCTAAATACTTAAAATCTTCCACCTTCTTTACATGGTCTCCATGTAACCTCACTTTTCCATTTGGATCCCTCTCATTCACACACACGTACACTGCCTTACTCTGACTAATCTTCATTCCTCTTCTTTCTAGTGCAAACCTCCACCTCTCCAGATTTTCCTCCATCTCTTACCTCCTCTCACTACAGATCTGTCACTACAGAATTTAGTGTTACTTCTGGTAAAAAAAAAAAAAAAAAACTAATACGAAAAGATGAGAACAGAGTTTGCTTTCCTTTGTTTTTGATGCATTTTACTTTTTGACAAAGCATTTGAGAAGGTGAATCTATTAGGGTTATTTTATCTTCCAAGGATAGATTTCGACCTGGCAAAGAAATAAATTTATCATTGCATTTTGTGGCTTTAAACAGTTTATTAGAGTTTGCATTGACTGGCAATTTTCTGTGGATTTGCACTTTCAGGAAAGCAATCATAAGCAAACAAAACAAAACCTTTGCACCCTGCTGTTAATCATGGTTCTTCTCGGCATCACCTGGGGCCTGGTGTTCCTCTCTTTTGGCCACTTGACCGCTATCGGTCTCTATGTGTTCTCAATCACAAACTCACTGCAAGGTTTGAAAACCTTTTTTGACCTTTAAGTTTGCGCAGTTTTAGTCTCCCTTCCTTCACAATATTAGAAATTACATCCCTTTTTCTTGTCTTGTCTTTCCACAGGATTCTTCATCTTTGTGTACTTTGTTTTGGCCTGCAAAAAGACCAGAAAGTCACTTCCTCCAACGAACTCTTCCACACTTACCCCCATGTCATAAATTACAATAAAGTTTGCATATTTTTTATTAATCCACTGTAGTGATAATTTCTTTGTAGTACTGCTTCCTTTAACTGAGATTATCATGTTTGAAAAGTTTCTATCCATGCATCCATTTTCTAAACTGTTTATCCAACATTGAGTGGTGGGCAGCAATGTCATTTAGTGATTAGTAATTCAGCTTTGTGCTTAGAAGGTTGTTGGTCTTGACACTGGCTGGAACAAGGCTTGGAAAATGTGCCTTTTTGTGCTGAAAATCAGCATTTTAAAGGATAGGTGGAGTTTAAATGTAGTTCCTGAAACACGGGAAAAAAAGGAAAGTTACAGGTAGGGATGGCCAGCTCGAGCAGAATGAAAAAAAAGTCTGGCAAGTTTTGCTTCGAGCAGGGCAAGCAAACCTTCGATACCACGTGACCAGAGCTCGGCGGCTGCTCGTACCTGAGAACAGGTGGCGAGTAGCTCGCAGGTGTGATTCGAATTGGGCGCAGTTGTTCAATCAGTAGGAAGATATAAGAGAGATTCATTCATTCAGGAAATTGTGGGTTTTGAGAGGAGGAGATTTTGCGTCATCACGATGTGGAGATTTTCAGGGAGATTATTACATTAGCAATTACACACATTAAGGTCACATTCATCCATTCACAGTTTGTTTGATTTAGAACTCCACATCTTCTTCTTTTCCTTTCGGCATTTCCCTTCAGGGGTCGCCACAGCAAGTCAGTTTCTTCCATCTAACCCTATCTGCTGCATCCTCTTCGGTCACGCCAACTATCTTCATGTCTTCCTTCACTGTACTCTATCTTTGGTCTTCCTCCAGCCCTCTTTCCTGGTGGTTCCAAATCCAGCATCCTTCTGCCGATGTACTCTGTCTCTCTCCTCTGTACATGTCCAAATCATCTCAGCCTGGCCTCTCTGACTTTATCTCCAAAACCTCTAACATGTGCTGTTCCTCTGATATACTCATTTCTGATCCTGTCCATCCTGGTCACTCCCAGAGAGATCCTCAGCATCTTCATCTCTGCTACCTCCATCTCTGTTTCCTGTCTTTTCCTCAGTGGCACTGTCTCTAGTTCCCCTTTAGAACTCCACATATTCGAACATTAAACCAATACACGCACGCACACACACATTTAAATAGATAGTCAGATCAACATACCGTAATTTCACGACCATTGGGCGCACCGTGTGAAAAGGCGCAGTCTCAGTTATGTGCGCCATTGCTGTATTTAACACACACATAAGGCGCACCGTCCGAAAAGGCACAGTCTCAGTCACACACCGCCAACAGTATGGGGGGAGTGAAGGGGGGCGTGTGTGATCCTGTGGAACACGTTTTTATTTTTGCCGTACTAGAATAAAGTGTAATTGTACATCCACTGCAGTATAAGAATTCATTTTTTATTTAAATTCAAGTTGATTGATGCACTTTAAATATTTTCTGTTACACACTAAAAAACAATGTTAATAAAGCTGTTCTTTTTTTTTTTTCTTTAATGTTAATGAGGATACAATGTTATGCAGAAGTGTACTTAGAACCAGGGGTCCCCAACCTATTCTGCGCCACGGACCGGTTTAGTGTCTGATAATATTTTCACGGACCGGTCTACAGGTGATAAGACCAGCCGGAAAAACTGGCTTTTTCAATCAATAATAATACATTTAAATCCACGTTGTCTTCACGAGAAAATTTATTAGCAGCGTCTTTATAATGTGGAAAAAATTCTCTCTGCTCGAAGGCACTCTGGTTGCCATGGTAATGGTAAACATACAGTGGGGATCAAAACTTTGGGCACCCCAGGTAAAAATTTGTATTAATGTGCATAAAGAAGCCAAGGAAAGATGGATAAATCTCCAAAAGGCATCAAATTACAGATGAGACATTCTTATAATATGTCAAAAAAAGTTAGATTTTATTTCCATCATTTACACTTTCAAAATAACAGAAAACGAAAAAATGGCGTCTGCAAAAGTTTGGGCACCCTGCAGAGTTAATACCCTGTACTGCCCCCTTTGGAAAGCTGAGACCTGACAGTGTCATGGATTGTTCTCAATCATTGTCTGGAAAGACCAGGTGATGTCAATCTCAAAGGTTTTAAATGCCCAGACTCATCTGACCTTGCCCCAACAATCAGCACCATGGCTTCTTCTAAGCAGTTGTCTAGAACACTGAAACTGAGAATAGTTGATGCTCACAAAGCAGGAGAAGGCTATAAGAAGATAGCAAAGCGTTTTCAGATGCCAATATCCTCTGTTCGGAATGTAATTAAGAAATGGCAGTCATCAGGAACAGTGGAAGTTAAAGCAAGATCTGGAAGATCAAGAAAAATATCAGACAGAACAGCTTGCAGGATTGTGAGAAAAGCAAGTCAAAACCCACGTTTGACTGCACGATCCCTCCAGAAAGATCTGGCAGACACTGGAGTTGTGGTATCCTATTCCAATATAAAGAGATACTTGTACAAATATGGTCTTCATGGAAGAGTCATCAGAAGAAAACCTCTTCTACGTCCTCACCACAAAAATCAGCGTTTGAAGTTTGCAAATGAATATAGACAAGCCTGATGCTTTTTGGAAACAAGTCCTGTGGACCGATGAGGTTAAAATAGAACTCTTTTGGCCGGAATGAGCAAAGGTACGTTTGGAGAAGAAAAGGCACAGAATTTAATGAAAAGAACCTCTGTCCAACTGTTAAGCATGGGGGTGGATCAATCATGCTTTGGGGTTGTATTGCAGCCAGTGGCACAGGGAACATTTCACGAGTAGAAGGAAAAATGGATTCAATAAGATTTCAGCAAATTTTGGATGCTAACTTGATGCCATCTGTGAAAAAGCTGAAGTTAAAGAGAGGATGGCTTCTACAAATGGATAATGATCCTAAACACACCTCAAAATCCACGATGAATTACATCAAGAGGTGTAAACTGAAGGTTTTGCCATGGCCTTCACAATCTCCTGACCTCAACATAATTGAAAAGCTATGGATAGACCTTAAAAGAGCAGTGCGTGACAGACAGCCCAGAAATCTCAAAGAACTGGAAGACTTTTGTAAGGAAGAATGGGCGAAGATACCTCAAACAAGAATTGAAGGACTCTTGGTTGGCTACAAAAAGCATTTACAAGCTGTGATACTTGCCAGAGGGGGCAGTACAAGGTATTAACTCTGCAGGGTGCCCAAACTTTTGCAGACGCCATTTTTTTGTTTTCTGTTATTTTGAAAGTGTAAATGATGGAAATAAAATCTAACTTTTTTTGACATATTATAAGAATGTCTCATCTGTAAATTGATGCCTTTTGGAGATTTTTCCATCTTTCCTTGGCTTCTTTATGCACATTAATACAAATTTTTACCTGGGGTGACCAAACTTTTGATCCCCACTGTACCTTCAAAATAAAGACATTACAAAAACAAAGTGAATAAAAATACTAGTTAGGCCCCTCACACCAGGGGTGGTCCACCTGGTGGTTTGGGACCACTGCTTTAACAATTTCATAGATAAATGATACTAATTATGGTCATGGCGGAGAGTGGGGGTGGGGAGCGGTGGGGGGGCGAAATATTTTCTTCTTTCTAGGTGGGGCGCATCAGGATATAATTGAGAAGCACTGCGTTAGTCAAAGCATCTACAATCCATTGACTCGTTAATGCTGAAATTTCTCGCGGCAGCTCGATTCCCATGTTCCTCCGCGTAGCTGATTGCCTTCAGCTTAAACTGAGCGTCATAAGCGTGTCTCTTTGCCATTTTCAGGGTTAAAACAGCAATGTTGTGCAAACAGCACATACCTTTTTCTTACACAATCCACGCCCACACTTCACTCTTTAACGTTCTCCTGCCTTTTCTTTCAGGTCCGCCTCGTGGGCACTGCTTTTTCTTTTAGGTCCGCCTTTTCTCACACACAAGGCGCACCGCTCATTTTGAAGAAAATCTGAGACTTTTATATGCGCCTTATGGCCGTGAAAGTATTTCATCTACATAATTATTGAGTGTTTGTGATTGAGCGTTTGAAATAGTTTGTGTGTGAAGTGTGTCAGGTGAAAGGTGTGTAGTGCGGGTGAGTGGTAGAGGAAGGGACAAGGAGGGAGAACCAGTGCCCCCAAAAATAACAAGATCTTTGGCATGGGAACATTTTGACCGAATTGCTCCCAAAAAGGTCAAGTGTGTGATCTGTGCATAGGAGATGACTTATAATGACAACACGTCAGCAATGTCGCGGCATTTGCGCTCAAAGCACCCTGACGCACTGCCCTCTGCGACAGCTGATGTCACTGATTTCGCAGCGAGCCGTCCAGGTAAGTCCGAGAAGTCCTTAGCAAAAGATCAGTAAGAACTAAATAAAATGACAATGTTAACATGAATCTATTTACAATTAATTTCTTGTGATTTCAGGACGACAAGCTGAACTGGATGTGGCACTGGTTGACATGGTAGTCATAGACGTGCAACCTTTTTCTGTGGTGGAGGACACAGACTTCAGGGCATTTGTTCAGAAGTTGGACCCAATGTATGTTCTGCCATCAAGGCAGGCTTTAAAGGCATTGGTGGAAAAAAGGTATTACGAGGAAAAGGAAGAAGCCAAGAAAGCTTTGGAGACTGTAGAAGTTGTCAGTCTCACTGCAGATATGTGGTCCTAAATCACAACAGATGGGTATCTGGGTGTTACCTGCCATTACATTAAAAACAACATGGAACTCGCGAGTGTGCTGCTTGGGGTTGGACACTTCACGTCAGCACACACAGCTGCCAACTTGAGGGACACCCTACATGCTCAACTGACTGAATGGGGTTTGAGGCAGAAGGTCTACTGCCTCATCGCTGACAATGCTGCGAACATGAAGGCCATGCTGGAACAGACAACTGTGCTAACAGAAAAAAGAAGCAAAGCTAAAAAAAATTGTAAAATTTTTTCGAACCAGCGTCCAAGCAAAGCAAAGGCTCACTGAACTCCAATGTCAGCTTACCGATTCACCGATTCATAAACTGGTGCAGGAGATCGATACCAGATGGAATTCGACCTTTTTTATGCTGGAGCGGTTGCACGAACAACGTGAGCGAGTTGGAGCTGTAGTCGCATGTCTGTTAGCAAACATTACATCCCTCTCGGTCAGCGACTATGATACAATCAGCGCATGTCTTGAAGTTCTTGGACCAGTAAACCAGGCATCTAATGAACTCTCATCAGAGAAGACAGTCTCTGCGTCAAAAGTCATTCCACTGATTAGAATGATCCAACACAAACTGGCACAGAAATCTCAATCTTTAACTTCACCAATACCCGTTGAACTTAACCAACACTTACAGAATAACTTACACACTAGGTGCCAAGTAGAGAATATCCATGTCCTGGCAATGGCAACAATACTGGACCCGAGGTTCAAAACTCTTGCTTTCGGAAACTTGACATCAGCAAACGAGGCCATTGCCAGGGTCACTGTTGAATGTGCGGGCAGAATAAGAATGGAAATTAGAGATTCTTCTACATCCCAGGTAAGCTACGACAAACTTTATTTCATTTATATATTTTTTTCTTCTGGTGGTGTTAAAATCAATTCTGCTTTATTAGTCACAACAACCGGGTTGCTCTTCTACAGAGGACAATTTGTGGGATCTTCTGGACAGCCGGGTTGGTACGTCTGATCAGCAACATGACCTCATCTTATATGGCTTTACAAACTAAATTCATTTTTCTTTCTAGGTGAAACCCAGCGAATAAATTGCGCCTCGGCGAACGCGACGGTGAAGGTCCAGCAAAATCTGGCAGAGCCCTATCACTCCAGAGGTGAAGACCCGCTCCAGTGCTGGGCATCGAGGGAAGCTGTGTATCCCAATTTGTATAAACTGGCCAAGTACTATCTCCATATGCCAGCAACCTCGGTGCCCTGCAAGCGGGTCTTCTCCAAAGCTGGAGAGGTTGTAAACCAAAAGAGGAGCAGACTGAAGCCTTACATCGTGGAAAAAAATTCTATATTTAAATAAAAATCTATGGATAGAACATTTGTTTGAGGTGTCTTATTTCAGTTTTCTACTAATAATGAGATTGTTTTCGTTGTGTGGACACCACAAAGCTCTGCTCATACAGTATTTACCCCAACTGTTAAAGTGTCTGCTTCTGTAATCACTGATTAGTGAATGTTGGCCCACAGTTTTTTTTTCATACTTTACTAAGTTTTTCAGTCATCTGAGGGACTGGTTCCCAACCTTTTCTGCACCTCAGACTGGTTTAGTGTCTGACATTATTTCAACAGATCGGTCTAATGGTATAGCAGAAAAACTAAAGACCAGCCTGAAAAACTGTCTTTTTAAGCAATAACAAACTTAATTTCACTTTGTCTTCAAGAGAAAATGTATTAGCAGCGTCTTTATAATGTGGAAACATTCTCTCTGCTCTAACGCACTCTGGTTGTTATGGTAACGGTAACCATACCTTCAAAATAAAGAACATCACAAAAACAAAGTGAATAAAAATACTAGTTAGATTATTCAGTGAGACTAGATCAGAGTGGTGAGTTTATTTTGCTGGAACCAGACAGTCCCATCTTGACCTGAAGTGGGTTCTCATTTTCCTGGTGTTAGAGGTTTAAATTTAATGGAATGATGTATCATTGGTGAGTCATTTACGGACATAAGGAAGAAAATCCGATGACTTTTCAAATTAAAACATCTTTATCTCAAAGATGAAATATGGAATATAAACCAAATGGAAATAATGGAAGTTATTTCTTCTGTCTGTGCGGCCCGGTGGTTTGGGAACACTGAACAAAGGCTCAGTTCTCTTGAAAGATTCATATTGATGACAAGAGCGCGCGGTGTGGTCAGTCTGTGCTTTATCAAACAGTTAATCATAATTTAAATGAGCAGAGTGGATTATTTCTTTTTCTTTTATTTGTTTTGGGAGAGTAAAATTTAAAATAACATACAGTATCTACATAACTACTGTATGATACCAAGGAAAAAATATTAGCAAAGAATAGGAAGCAGAAAACTTCACTAAATCTCAATCTTTTTTCTAATGACTTCAGACTTGGAGCGTATAATTCATCTTTCTTTTTTTCTATTGGATTTTTGTTGACATCCCGCAGCCTGCAGATAGAGCTCTTTGTGAGCTTGAAAGATTCGAATCTTCGGGTCTATTTTAGGAAATTGGTTCGAATTTACTCGATGGTTCATGGGGCTTCGGATTTACCATCCCTAGTTGCAGGTATGCAGTTACTAGCCACCAGTTTGTCTTCAGAAGACTTTATCTTTTTAACTTTATGACCTGAATTTCCCCACGGGGATCAATAAAGTATCTACAGTATCTATATATAAACTATGTATTTGTCTAAAGTATAATGTATAAAGTATTTGCCTCATTCATATTTGTAAAAGCATGAGAAATTTCAAACCTCCCCGTTTTTCTTTTCTATATTGCATACCCTGCCATCAATAATTCCTGACCTTTCTTGTAATGTTTGTCTTCGAAATATGTTAAAAATAAGTGATAGTTCAATATATCATTTCATTTATTTTTTACCTACTATGGTCAAAAAGTAAATACTAGGAGATTGTTCTACAATTTGACGTACAAATAAAATGTGTTTGCAGGGTGTGAAAATAAACAGACTCGATGGTCATTGAAATTTAAGCACACCTCGATACCTTCTGCCCAAAATAATTTTGCATCCTTTTCTGATGAATGTTTGTCATGTTCACTTTTATTTAATTTGCCTGTCAAATTGAGATCCATGAAAACAGTGAAGAAACATTTATACAATCATGGGTTTAGTGGTTAACACAAAATCATGCAATAAAATGTTATGTTTGTGTGTATTTTGTTTAGGACTTGTAACCAGAGGAGCAAACAACAATTGCTCAAATTATTCTGGAAATAATCTGTCATTTAAAACCCTTTCTGTTTTGGGTTTCTGATCATTATAATTACAATAAAACACATGTGAAACCACTACTCTTTAATCTTTGTTTATGTTTGTTGTTTACAAAACCACATCCTGATGAAGTTTTCTGAAGATATGGAACATAATTGGCAAAGTGCTTCTTAACCACATTAACTTTGTCTGCTTGCAACAATCTAAAACCCAAACACAGGATATTGGTTTTTTTAGAACCAATCAATGACCTGGAAGTTCCATTGTTGCCAACTTGGTTAGAGAATACCAGCTGTGCCGACCAGCTATTTTAACTATTTTGCAGGAAGCTGTGAGTAAAAGTGATAAAAGTGATTGTGGTACAACAAATGGAGCCTTTGTTGTATTCTGGAGGGAATAAACCTCATTTATAACCCACTCATCACTAAGTCACTTCGCTCTCTGTATTATTTTCTATGCCATTGCCCTACTTTACCTTTCTGAGCACTCTTAGTTTTGTTAAAATTATTATTTATTTATTTTATGTTCATAACTGCACACTAGTACACAATGTCAGACTTGGAATGAGGGAGGACCCAATTGCAGAATGTAACTTACTTAATAACTTTATTTTCTAACATGAGATTCAACATCAACAGTCAACACAATCTGGCACAAGACAAGGGAAGATGCAGACTTTTATAACATGAGGAAGGGGAAAACACAGGAGGAAACAATCAGGGATTATTAGACAATCACACCTGGGGGAATCACACCAGGGCAGGAAGTAAAATTGCCTGAAACGAGAGGAGAGTAAGTGTTTCAAAATAAAACAGGAAGCAACACAAGACAACACAAGCGAAACATGGACCATAAAGTGCAAAAACAGAAGATTGTCGAGACATGACAGCCTCCCCCCTCCCCCCCAAGGACCGGAAACAGACGGTCCAGGCCCCCAGGACTTGTAGAAATCAGCTATTAGATTCCTGTTCAAAATGAACCTCTCAGGTACCCATTGCCGCTCCTCCAGACCGTACCCCTCCCAGTCCACTAAGAACTGTCGTCCACCCCCCCCATGCCAGACTGCCAGGATTTCTCTCACTGCGTAGACAGGCCCCCCGCCCATCATCCTCGCAGGGAGAGGGTCAGAGGAAGGAACCATGGAACTGACCCTCACCGGCTTGACTTTGCTGATGTGGAAAGTCAGGTGGATGCGCAAGAACCTGGGCAGGCGGAGCCAAACCCCAGCCGGACCAATTACTTTCGAGATGGGGTATGGACCCACAAACCGAGGAGCCAGTTTCTTGCAGGGCACCTGTAAATTTAGGTCCTTGGCAGAGAGCCACACCCTTTGTCCAGGACGATAAGCAGGAGCCGGTCGACTCTTGCGGTCTGCCGCCGGCTTCACCTTGCCCTGTTGTCGGATCAGTACCTGACGGGCAGCCGTCCAGATACAATAGCAGCGGCGTACCTGGACCCGGGCGGATGTCACTGATGCCTCTGGTTCCAGGTCCGTAAACAGTGGACTCTACAACAAAAAGTTACACAAAGTGCTGAACAGAACAGATAAAAACTCAAACAGCTTTAAAAATTCAGATCATGAACCCCCTGCCTCCTCACACACACACACCCTTCATAACCCCTCTCCCCCCGCCCAACTCTCCCCTTCTCACCTGAACCGCTAGTTACTGTCTCTTTAACTGAAATAAAAATAAACATCTGGCAAGATGCTGTTGTGAGGAAACAATAACTGGGGATCGATCCACACCAGGAGTCAGCCTGCCCATGACTGCAGCGGCCAAAACCACAGGGGTCACATACATACACTTTTTGTTGGCTGTTCTTTCTTTGTTTTTTGTTCAACTTACTACATGACGCCCAATGAGACAATTGTGTTGTGATATTGGGCTACACAAACAAAATTGAAAAAAATTGAACATTTAAGTACATTTTTTATATTGTCTCCTACACATGCTGATGAAGTGATGCACTTTTTTTCCTGCAAGTGGTTACCAAGTGGTTACCATTGTGGCCATTCCAGCCTGTCAATGCCTGGACCCGTCAGGCCTCAGAAGCTAAGCAGGCTGCCCAGTTCTTGGATGGGAGACCGCTGGAACCCCAGGTGCCACCGTGTGACGGCCATTGCGATTAAAACTGTCGCTGTGTCCCTGGGCAAGACACTTCACCCACGTCGCCTAGTCTGGATAGTGTTTGTGGGATTGGTAATGGCCAGAGGGGCAGTTGGCGCAAGATGGCAGCCTCGCTTCTATCAGTCTGCTTCAGGGTAGCTGTGGCCTCAACAGTAGCTTACCATTGCCTGGTATGGTGTTGATTGACTTAATCATTCTCTATGTTTTTGTCCAGAGTAAAAAAGCTCCATCTCGGTTTCATTCTGTCTTACGTTAGGCCGGGTCTTCTCATGTTTATTCTTCACCACTCATCTCATCACTACCTTGATGCATAGTCTGAATAGAATATGTTTTGGGGTTTATTTTAAAAGAATTTACTCAGAATGTGTTAGTTATAATTTAAGTTGTTTACTTTATGGTCCCACCTCATACAAAATAAACCTTTTCTTATTCAAGTCAATGCACATAAAACAACTACAAATTGGGTTTGGGAACATTTATTACACGATAGTTATAAAATTACACTGATTTTAAAGCTTCATCACAGGTCGGGAAATGCAAAAAGCTCATGTATCTCTTCCGTCCGCCCATCCTGAAAACTACATGCTCCCCCTCTAAAAGTTGACTGAACTGCCCTCTTCTGCTGAACTCACAGAGTGAGAGGCATAGCTACAAAAGAACAAAAGTGTTTTTATTCAAATAAAGAGCGTCGGAAATCAAACTGCTAAATCACCACATCAAAACAAGTCAACATCATTTGTTTACTGCCTCAGTTATCATCTAAAAAATAAAACTATTCCACAAGTGACCACAACTACCTCATTTGAACAATCACCCCCTTTTTCTCCACCTTCCAAAACCTCTCACACACAGAAACACACTCACCACCCCGGGGAGATGTGACCTGCTCACCTAATAATCAGCTAATTTAACATCTGTTACAACTACTTTTGTACTTTTACTCAAGTAGATTTTTTTAATTGGTACTTTCACTTTTACTTAAGTAATTTTTGCCTAAGTATCTGTACTTTTACTTAAGTACAAAAAGTGAGTACTTCATCCACCACTGGTTGGATGTGAGGACCAAATAACATACAAGTCTGTTTTAATATACAGAATTTTTTTTTTTTCAGTTCTGTGTTGGTCACTTCCTGTTATATTTAGTAGTTCCGTCTTACTCCTGTCTTGCTCCTGTTACATGATCAGATTTTGTGTGTCATTGTCTTAGTTATATGCCCAGTGTTGCCTATTACTCCTGTGCCAGATTGTCTCGTCTTCCACAGCGAATATTCCAGCAATTATTTTCAATGTTTGATTCAAGTTTTTTATCATCGTTTCAAGATTTTCTGCTGAATGTTTTATCTCTGCAATAATTGTGCTTAAATAACTGTTTCTGCTTATTTACTGACTTCTCCATTGTCCCTGCCTGATCTATATTTGACATGTAGTGTGAAGACTCTGTGAATTTTCTTTTTTACCAGGGGGAAATAGAACTTGAATGTAACTGTTACCGGTGGCCGAGTGGTAACAAACAGATTTCTTAGGTTTTGTTTCGGAAGGAAACCACACTCAGGGTAGAGTATAAACATGAATTTAATCCAAGACTGTTCTTCATAAGCTTCATACACACTCCATCTTAGTTCAACTACAAACTAACAGTGTTCAACGGCTAGCTATTTGTTGTCCTTCAAAATACACAACCGCTGTTAACTGTCAACTTTCAAATCCATAACACAACAATCGTTGCTGTCATGGTAACACCTCCCCGCTTAGCCAGAGGATCCACCTCCTGGCAATTGTTCACAGAGTCTCTCAGGAGGTTTCCTCTGGCGTTGAGAATGTCGAGGATTTCCTGGTCCGTACAGTGGAGGTGATGCAAAGTGCGCCCTTTGGGATGTCACCCCCCCTGGCGATTCCCGTTGTCCCCGGAGTCCTGTGTCCACTGGAGCCAACTCTGGAACGAGCGCTTCTTCACCAGGTTCTGGCATTTTAGGTGGCCTATTCTGGTGTTCTGCACATGGCTCACAATGCCTGCATGTAGCCTCAATATCCTCATCAATATTGGGCCAGTAAACAGCTGTTCGTGCAAGCTGTTTCATCTGTTCCATTCCGAAGTGTCCTAAGTGGAGAATCTTCAGAATCTGTAGGCGTAAACACAATGGAACCACGACGTGATTGCCGTGTACCAGGCATCCATAACATATGGATAGTGAGTTTTTGTTCTTTGTCTTGTTTGGCCATCCCTCTCTTGTATAGCGTATCGCCATTGATATAACAGGATCTCTTGGAGATTCTGAAACAAACGTTGTTGCAAGTTGTTGCAAAAGTTGATTGCACACACCATGTCAGTGTCTTTGCCTGTTTCCTCCCTGTCAAACTGAAAGTCGTCTTCAGTTGAAAGGCGGCTTAAAACATCTGCGTTTCCATGGTCTTTTGTCTTCCTATTATCAATCAATAAATTATCTGAAGACAGCATGTTCTTCAGTTCCTGAAACGCATTCTTCTCTTTTTCTCCCCATACCCATGGTACATTCTTCTGGGTGAGCCGATGTAGTGGATCTGCCTTTGTAGAAAGATTTGGCAGGAACTTAAAACTGTAAAAACTGTACTGATCCCAGAAAAGACTTTAGTTCTGAGATGTTTGATGGTGCAGGCATAGCTCTCACCGCATCCACTTTTGGACCCATTCTGATTCCTGTTTTTGATAAACAGTGGCCCAAATATTCCACACTGGGCTCTGCAAATCTGCACTTTGCCAGCC
Organism: Neostethus bicornis; assembly: GCA_902685375.1. Lineage (NCBI taxonomy): Eukaryota > Metazoa > Chordata > Actinopteri > Atheriniformes > Phallostethidae > Neostethus > Neostethus bicornis. The sequence goes on from LR738543.1 coordinate 5,709,321, forward strand.
GACATCGCAATCCGTGGTCATGTAAACGTTGCAAAAGTCGTTGGAGATTGCTAAGATGATCATCTGCACTCGTTCCACTGACGAGGATGTCATCTAGGTAGACTGCTACTCCTGGTAGGTTAGCCGTCAGCTGTTCCATGATCTCTTGAAAATATCCTGGAGCTGATTTTATTCCGAATGGTAGTCGCGTTTGTAAAAGCACTGCCCTGTGGGTACTGAGTGCAAGTCGTCGTTGACTCTCTGGTACCAATCTGATCTGGTTGTATGCATTTGATAAATCTTTCTTGGTAAAACAAGACCATGAGGTCTTCTGGTCGGGTTCACTGTAACTGAGTAATCTCCACATACACGTATAGCTGGTATCTTCTGACCAGGTTGCTGTGCTTTGCGCACTGGAACAACAGGAGTTCCGTAGTCGCAGAATTGTATTGGCTTCAAGATTCCTTTGGTGATGCCTTGATCGTAGGCTGCATTTAGATCTTCCTGGATGGCGAGGGGCACTGGTCTTGCTTTTCTGAAAACCGGTTTTGCATCGGATTTGAACTTGATCTCCAGCTCTACATCCTTTAAGCATCCTAATTCATCTTTCCAGAGGTCGGGGAATTTACTACATAACTCCTGACATTTCCGCTGAAGAGTTTTATCAGCCATCTCTGCATTGACGAATGCGCTTGACGGAGTTTGTTGTCTTGTGAATGGGAACCGTGTGTAGAATATCATCCAGTGAAATCCCAAGTTGCTTGATTGCAATCCGGCCCAGGAGATTTAGCTTGGGCACCGTAGTGACCGTGAACTCTAATAGATGGTTCTCTTTGAGGTCCATCCATACATGCCTTGGCCTGAAATGCTCCCTGGACTGGTAACAGGTGCTTGGAAGCAGACTCGAACTTGAGCTTTGACTGCTTCAGCAATGGTTTGCCAATCTTCCTCCAGTAATCCTCTGTAATGAAGTTACCGAGCGTTGCCGTGTCTAGCTCGAACTTCAGGTGTTTGCCATTCACTAGGATGGTCTTTTCCAGGGTCGCCATGTCGTGTGGTGCCTGGGTGTTGATAGTCTTCACCATTCGTAGGTGAGTTATCTTCTTAATCTGTCTTTTGTATGAGCTGTCAGTCTTGGAACGGCAAACTTTCTCGATGTGTCCTTTTTTATGGCAGAAGTTGCACATAGCTTCTGAAAAGTGACACTCGGGAGCCCTGTGGTTGCTATTTCCATATCTGTAGCAGCGTTCCTCTTTCTTTCTTTGAGGCTGTTGTTGTAGAACCCCCTTTTCCTCCTTTGAAGGGCCTGCCTGGTGGTTTACTCTATACAGCGGTTGAGGCAGGGTACCATGTACGGTTTCTTCTGCATCTTCGTTTGCCTGGGCGACTTTGATGGCTTTCATCGTCCTTCACCTTAAACAGTGCCTTCAGGACTGCTTCGTTATCCACCGAGCAGATGAACCTCGTACGTAAGGCTTTCATCTAGCGGATCCCTTATGGAAGTGAAATCACACGTCGCTGCGTCCTGTCTGATCCTTGTCGCTAGTTCCTGGATGGATTCACCCGGTCTGCGTTTTATGTCGTTCCAGAATTTAAAGCGCTCCCGAACAATAAATAGTTTAGGATCTAACTGAGCCTTCATGAAGTCCGTAATTTCCTCCATGGTCAGCTTGTGGATGTCTTTAGGTGGCGTTTGTTGTTTAGCCAAGTTGGCGAGGAGTTTATAGATAGAAGGTACTTGATTGGTCAAGAAAACCTGAGCTTCACACTCTGGATGTACTGTGTTTGCTGCTGTAAACGTAAATAAAGAAGTAGAACAAATCAGAGGATGAAACCCCGATGTGTCATACTTAACCCGGCTTCTGGTCTTTAGCAGACAACTAACAACTACTTCAATTAAATGTCTCAATTTCTGGCTTCTCTAAAGAGGAATGTTTTAAGCCTACTCTTAAAATTAGAAACTGTGTCTGCCTCTTGCACGGGACTTTAAACCTTATTTTCTAAAACTAGACCTAGGTGACTTATGGTACCACCACCTCTCTGTCATCTTCTTTCGGCATTTCCCTTCAGTGGTCGCCACAAGAAGTCAATTTCTTCCATCACCTCTACTTTTAGAAATCTGAGGAACCACCAGCGTTGCCAGGTGGGAGGTGCTGGATTATCGTACTAATGACGTAAAATTATCGTATTTTACAAAAAATTATCGTACACCCATTAAAACCACGCCCATTGACAAAACAACACCCTTTACATGCACTCGTAAGGCAGTGGGAGTGAAGGAAACACACGAGGCAAAATTCTTGGATTCTAAAATTTTAAGAACTGTAAAAATGAAAAAATAACCAGGGAAATAAGATTTTAAGAAACCCAGAAAGAAACCAGTAGGGGCGGGACTTAGGAGACGGTACATATACATTTATATTCTACATATCATGTTTTGTTAAACGTTAACCCCAACATCTGCATTATACAAAATCTAAGCGATGTGTAGTTTTAATCTCCTCAGTCAGTCTTTATAATCTAATCAATAACATTTTTAATGCTTTTAAGCACAAATACTTCATCCACCACTATTTATGGATTAATCAGTTCAATTAGCTTTGTTTCTAAAGATAAAACAGTGCGTCACAGATCAAAGTTATTTTTATAAAAATACCATCTACAACATTTTCAGCAAAGACGTTTACAATAACCGCAGACTGAAAATAATGAAGAGATTTTTTTTCTTTGCTGTTGTTTTTTTAAAACTGATAATTCAATCAAAGTTCAGTGTTGCAGCATCAGAAGAACGCTTTGATTTCCGTGCCCGCAACAAGTCTCAAACAAGCAAATTGACGTCCCTGCTCTTTATAATTTTGTGGGCGGTGCTACTCGCCCCAAAGTAATGATTGACTGGACCTATCAGCCAATCATTCATCTGTTCCTTTGTTTGATGCATTCAGGGTTCATTAAAAAAAATAAACTCCGACAAACAGTCGTGGCAGATGAAAATAACTAACACAATTACACAGACAAGAAACGTTCAAATTATCGTATTTTGAGCATTTTTTACAATTATTGATCGTACATCGTACGGAGGGCAAAAAAATCGTACAAATACGATAATTATCGTACACCTGGCAACGCTGGGAACCACTAACAACTCAAATTTTTGTGAGCAAAATGTTCTGTTTGGTTGTTAGGGTACTATAGGGTCAATAAAACAAGATAGGGCCATGTCATTGAGGGCCATGTAGGTTAATAAGAGGACTCAAAACTACAAATTAACCTCAATTCTAAATTCAGTTAGAAGCCAGTGAAGTAACGCTGGGAGTACCGTAATTTCACGACCATTAGGCGCACCGTACGAAAAGGCACAGTCTCAGTCACACACCGCCTTACAACAACACACACGCAAGCATGCAAATGTGCGCATTAAAAATAGATCGGGAGCAAAACTGAGTTTGGTTGTGCTTTATTTAAGTAGTAACGATACTAAACAAGCACATTACTAGTACGTACCAGCAGACACGTTAGTCCAAACATCTACAATCCATTGGCAAACTGTAGCGTAACTCGCCCGGCGCTGCCTTCCACCCTTCGTGAAACTGTGGTCTCCTTCGGTCATCCATCGCTCCCACACCGCTCACACTTCACTCTTTAACGTTCTCATGCCTTTTCTTTCAGGTCTGCCTCGCGGGCACAGTGTTTTTTTTTAGGTCCGCCTTTTCTCACGAGCACCGCGTTTTCTTTTACGTCCGCCTTTTCTCACACACAAGGCGCACCACACGAAAGGGCGCACCGCTCATTTTGAAGAAAATCTAAGACTTTTACATGCGCCTTATGGTCGTGAAATTACGGTAATTCTGTCTGGTAATTACTCTGGTAATATTAATTACACATGAGAAATTACTTTGTACTTTGTAATATTTTCTTGGAGCTTTTGAGATTCTTGGGTTTCTACAGCCAGAACCATTTTGTTTCATTTTCATAGTCTCATCCTCACAAAGTGTTTGTGATGATAAGACTTTGATGTATGAAAGTTGAGGTAATTTTGAAATCTGGACAGTTGTTCACAATTACACTTCTTTTTCTTTCGGCATTTCCCTTCAGGGGTTGCCACAGCAAGTCAGTTTCTTCCATTTAACCCTATCTGCTGCATCCTCTTCAGTCACACCAACTATCTTCATGACTTCCTTCACTTTATCCATGAACCTCCTCTTTGGTCTTCCTCTAGTCCTCTTTCCTGGTGGTTCCAAATCCAGCATCCTTCTTCCGATGTACTCTCTCTCTCCTCTGCACATGTCCAAACCATCTCAGTCTAGCCTCTCGGACTGTAGCCCCAAAACCTCTAACATGTGCTGTTCCTCTGATGTACTCATTTCTAATCCTATCCATCCTGGTCACTCCCAGAAAGATCCTCGGCATCTTCATCTCTGCAACCTCCATTTCTGTTTCCTGTCTTTTTCTCAGTGCTACTGTTTCTAGACCAAACAGTGTGGCCGGTCTCACCACGGTTTTGTGCACTTTCCCTTTCATTTTAGCTGAAACTCTTTTGTCGTACATCCCACCTGATACTTTTCTCAACCTGTTCCAGCCTGCCTGCAAACGCTTCTTCACCTCTTTTCCACACTCTCCATTGCTCTGGACTGTTGATTCTAAGTACTTAAAATCTTCCACCTTCTTTATCTCTTCTCCCTGTAACCTCACTTTTCCATTTGGATCCCTCTCATTCACACACGTACTCTGTCTTACTCTGACTAATCTTCATTCCTCTTCTTTCTAGTGCAAACCTCCACCTCTCCAGCTTTTCCTCCCCCTCTTCCCTCCTCTCACTACAGATCACAATGTCATCTGCAAACATCATTGTGCATGGAGATTCCTGTCTAACATTGTTTGTCAGCCTGTCCATCACCATAGCAAACAGCAAAGGTCTCAGAGCAGATCCTTGGTGCAGTCCCACCCCCGCATTGAACTCCTCTGTCACACCTACAGCACACCTCACCTCACCACTGTCTTACAGCCCTCATACATGTCCTGAACCGCTCTAACATACTTCTCTGTCACACCAGACTTCCTCATACAATACCATGGTTCTTCTCCAGGTACCATATCATACGCTTTCTCTAGATCTACAAAGGCACAGTGCAGCTCCCTCTGACCTTCCCTGTACTTCTCTATCAGTATCCTCAAGGCAAATACTGCATCTGTAGTGCTCTTTTAAAAGAGCATAAAACCATACTGATGCTCACTAATTCATACTTCAGACCTTAGCCTAGCTTCGACAACTTTATCGTCACAAATACACAATAACTACCAAGTATAAAATGACTTCAACTGGTGTCTCACTAGAAACCAAAGCCTGCATAATGATGCTACAACCCCAAAATCATCATACCAAATTTAGGTCTCAAAATTTCAATAAAATTTTCTAAAAAAGAAAAATCAATAAAACACTTCAATTACAGATACTGCAAATTACAATATTTCCACTAATTCCATTTTCTAACTGATTTCCAATTCTGACTTGCTGGTGATCTCTTAAATCTATACAAGTACATATACATATCTATTTTCGAATAATCTTAATCAACTTGGCTAACTTTATTTAACATAGTAAAAATGAGTAGAAAAATAACATTGTTTTTAAAGGATGGACTACAAATTTTCATCATTTTGCTTCCTTTTTTATGCACTGTACCAATTAATTAGGTTTTACTGCTTTTTAATTTGTACATATTCTTAATGAGGCTATGGTAAACGTGTCACACTTACGGTAAGCTTGAAAAACACAAAAAAGTACAAGAACATTGTGCCGTTGACTATTTGAATGAAAAAATAAACAACTCATTGCGTCATTTACTTAGAAATGGATTAGGAACACTCTCAAAGCAAATTACTGATGTAACTGATAATATATTTAGTTTCATTTTTACCATCACACTGTAAAAGGCTTTGAAACCTACTGAATCAACCTATTCAGGTCATTTTCTGATGAGTAGTTAAAGTTTGTATTTGCATGACGCTATTTAGGTTGGAGAACTGGTATGTACAAACCACACCAGCCCGAGACCTTTTTGACAGAATGTATATGTCCAGGTAATTTGTTTAAAGTGGGACTTTTATGCAAAATTAACTTTTATGGCTTCTATGTATTGGACGTTTCCATGACTACCCATTATCCAAACATCAAAACATACTCGAAGTGGTTTGTTATTACATTCAAGCATGTTTAAGCAGTTAAAGAGCTCTCCCACCCAGTATTCGAATGCAACTTTACACCAAGTTGCTGTTTGCCACGGATTTTGTTTATTATCACACATCTGAGCATTTCCTGTGGTTCCCCTCGGAGTTTAGTTTTGGGGCCCAAACACTTTAATATTTACAACAACGATTTACAGTATTCTTTCTTTTTAGAGAATACTGTAAAGTACAAGCGGCCGAAATGAGCTTCCTCCGCAGGGTGGCTGGGCTCTCACTCAGAGATCGGGTGAGGAACTCTGCCATCCGGGAGGAGCTCGGTGTCGAGCCGCTCCTCCTCCAGTTCGAGAGGGGCCAGATGGGGTGGTTCGGGCTTCTGGTCAGGATGCCCCCCGATCGCCTCGCGGGCGAGGTGTTTTGGGCACGTCCCACCGGGAGGAGACCAAGGGGCAGACCCCGGACCCGCTGGAGAGACTATGTCTCACAGCTGGCCGGGGAACCACTTGGGATCCTTCCAGGTGAGCTGGAGGATGCAGCAGGGGAGAGAGAGGCCTGGGCTGCCCGCTTGAGGCTGTTGCCCCCGCGACCCGACCACGGAACAAGCGGAAGATGACGGAACGGAACGGATTTACAGTATATAATAATTCTAAATATCTCAAATTTATAGTGTTTGCAGACAATACAAGTATATTCTGTTCTGATGATAACTTGAATGCTCTTCTCACAGGTATAAAGACATGAAAAAGGTGAAGCAATGATTTGAGTCAAATAAATTAACGCTTGTCAAAAACTAAACTAATGATTTTCGGTAAAATTTCCAAAGATCTGAATGTATCTTTACAAATCAGTCAAACTAACATTGAAATTATCAAAAAAAATCTTGGTGTGACTATTAATGAAATAACTAAACGGACTGACCATTTAAAATATGTTGAAAACAAAATAGCCTAAATCATTTCAATAATGCCAAAAGCAAAATATTTTTTGACAAAAAATCACTTCTTATCCTGTACGATTTACTCATTTTACCGTATCTAAGCTACTGTGCTTAAATATGGGGTGTCAATTACAAAAAAAATCAACTCTGCAAATTATTTAATTATAGAAAAAACAGTGAGAATTGTCAATAAATCTGGCTTTTTGGATCATACTAATGCTCTGTTCTTAAAAGACAAAATACTAAATCTAACAACTTGATAGAATATCAAACTATAAATAAATGAATTACTCTATTCATCCCTCACCAGGGAAATTTGTTTGCTGCACTCTTTACACCGCAGCAGGCTTCCCTTCAACGGCGCCAATGGTGGGAGAAGCGGGGGTTAGGTGTCTTCTCCAAGGACCCTAGACGTGCCCTCCGTGGGACGCGAACCCACAACCTTCCGGTCCGCGGGCGAACACTCTAACCACGCGGCCACCGTCTCCCCAAATTATCTTTCGAGATCATCAAGAAAATATCCCTCTCTGTATCCAAAAACTGTTAATCCAACACTACAGTGTTTATAATTTCAGAGACAGCAATACTAAATTCCATTGACCAGGTTTCAGAACAAAAATGAAACGTTTCTGTATTTCCATATTTGGAACGATCTGAGATTAAACCTAACACAATGTTCCAGCCTGATGATGGCTAAAAAGAAATATATAGAAATGGTCTGCACAAGATATGAAAACAATACATGTTAATCTTTTTCTCTTCTTTGTGTGTTTTGGTTTTTTGTTCTAATATTTTTTTCAATGGGTCAAATAGTTGCTTAATTGAGTTTTAATTTTTTTATTACCATTATTTATTTTATTTTTTATTACTTTTATTTGTCAATGAAACGGAGTGGGATCTAATAAAAAAATTCCGCCCACTTTTTATACATGTATATAAATTTTGTAAAGTGTGATATTTTGTTTAATTCTTACATTTTTCAATTCTTTTTTTTATATATATAACAATAACTATCATATTTATATAGTTAATTATATTATTTAGTTATTTATATAATTTATAAATAAATAATAAATAAGTTATTCTTGATAGCAATAAATAGGACGCTGAATTGGTCCGTCTGGTTAAAGAAAGAGGTGAACCAAAAAGCAAAGCTCTCAATTTACAAGTTGATCCATGTCCCTACCCTCACCTTTGGTCACCAGCTGTGGGTGGTGACTGAGAGCATCAGATCGCCAATACAAGCGGCCGAAATGAGCTTTCTCCGCAGGGTGGCTGGGCTCTCACTCAGAGATCGGGTGAGAAGGTCTGCCATCGGGGAGGAGCTTGGTGTCGAGCCGCTCCTCCTCCACGTCGTGAGAAGCCAGATGGGGTGGTTTGGACATCTGGTCAGGATGCTCCCTGAGTGCCTTGCTGTTGAGGTGTTTCGGGCATGTCCCACAGGGAGGAGACCAAAAGGCAGACACCAGACCTCCTGGAGAGACCATGTCTTACAGCTGGCTAGGGAACGACTTGGGACCCTTCTGGGTGAGCTGGAGGATGCAGCCGGGGTGAGAGAAGCCTGGGCTTTAAGTCTGAGGTTGTTGCCCCCTTGACCTGGCCCCGGATAAGCGGAAGACGAGGGAATGCAACTGTTTTTTGCTCAAAACAAATAAATATATATATTTTTTTAAGTTTTAATGTAGGTAATTAGCTTTCCATTGATGACTGCTCATTATAATTGATATACAGATATCCCCCATTGAGCTGTTGTCTCTAAGTGTGTTGCTTTTTGCGTAATATGTCTTAGGTTTTTGTTTTTGTTCTTGTGAAAGTGTGACGCAGACTGTTTTATGTTTGCTGTTTGTACTGTACATCTGAAACAGTTCTGTTTTGTTTTAAGCAAACTTCCTCTTCTTTTTTTAATTTTTTTTATACAAATTGTTAATCCTGTTCCACTTTTTTATGTTAGACAGTTTCCCCTTTTTGTTTTTTTCTTTAATATCCCTTTATTAAAATATCTAAAACTTACATAAACCTGATGAGACAAACTATGAACATTTTTGGGCTTCACATTGCAGATTCAGAAAGACGAAAAACAAGAAAAAGAGGAATGTATGAACACAAATACACAGCAAGAAAACTAACTAAAAAATGCTAGCTAGACAATATTAACACATTCCTGCACTTGGACAATCTTTCACGGTGAGGAAAAACTCCTAAAAACCATCAGTGGGAAAAAATGAGAAACCTCATGGGGATCTACACGAAAGAGAGATCCCTCCCCAGGACGAGCATCCAATCTGTCTAAGACTATTGTTTGAATATTAGCTTATTCTACTCTACAGCTAAATAGTATCTACAGAAATCAATAGATGTTCTTTATCCTGATGGAAACACGGGGGACTCCTCAGCACAGCGACGCACAGGACGGGGAGTACATGAGTGGAATTATTAGTGCTAATATTTCTGTCCAAAACTTTGCACCAGTTCATTATAGAATGTTTAGATTATAATTAGCCACATTGCAGTACACTGAACTACAATGTGCTAGTTTTACCAGAGAACGAAATCAACATTTTTTGCTAATCCGAACCTGGAAAAATTGAGAGTTCACAATTCTACAAACAAAATTTATTTTCAACACAAATATATTGTAAATTAATGAAAAAAAAAAAAAAGTAGTATGAACAGAATATATGGGCACAGCCGAGGCTTTGGAGGGATCCGGTTTGGTGATATCAGGATCGGATCTCTGCTTTTTGCAGATGATGTAGTCCTGTGGGCTTCATCGGACCATGATCTCCAGCTCTCACTGGATCGATTTGCTGCAGAGTGTGAAGCGGCCGGGATGGGAATTAACGCCTCCAAATCCAAGACCACAGTCCTCGCCCAGGAAAGGATGGAATGCCTCCTGCGGGTCAGGGACAGAGTCAAAGTGGAGGAGTTTAAGTATCTCGGGGTCTTGTTCGAGAGTGGGGGAAGGATGGAGCGGGAGATCGACAGACGGATCGGTGCAGCGTCAGCAATAACTAGGATGCTGCATCGGTCCATCATTGTAAAGAGAGAGCTGAGCCGAAAAACAAAGCTCTCGATTTACAAGTCTATCTACGTTCCAACCCTCACCTATGGTGACCAGCTGTGGGTGGTGACCGAAAGAATCAGATCGCGGATACAAGCGGCCGAAATGAGCTTTATTTCGCAGGGTGGCTAGGCTCTCGCTCTGACATCCGGGAGGAGCTCGGTGTCGAGCCGCTCCTTCTCCAAGTCGAGAGGAGCTAGATGGGGTGGTTCAGTGCCTCACGGGTGAGGTGTTTCGGGCCCGTCCCACCGGGAGGAGACCAAGGGGCTGACCCCGGACCCACTGGAGAGACTATGTCTCACAGCTGGCCAGGGAACGACTTGGGATCCTTCCAGGTGAGCTGGAGGATGCAGCCCGAGTGAGAGAGGCCTGGGCTAACCGTTTGAGGCTGTTGGCCCCGCATGACCCGACCCCAGAACAAGCGGAAGATGACGGAACGGAAAAAAAATAATAGACTATAATATTATTATTATAAGTATTATAAATACTTCAGTTTTTATAAGTATTGCTAACAACTTATTTTTTTTTTTAGATTAACAATATATTTTCTTTATTTTGGAAACTAATTGAAAACAAGCTGAATAGCTTATAATTTTATTTAGAATATTATGTGGAACATGTGAGTAATAACTTACTAATGCAGAATTTGTCTAATATTTTAAAGTCACCACATTTTTCTGTCCACCAGCATATTTGCCTTTTTTTTTCTCAATGGCTGAACCTGTTTTAAAATTTGTTTAAATTTTAAATTTCCAAATAGACCAGTGATTCGTGGACATGGCAGAGAGACATTAGACAGGTTTTGTCCGCTGTCTACTTCCTCTTTTCTAATTTTCAAACACTGTTTACATTTGTTTCTCTAACATACCTTCCAGTTTGGTTTCCACCCTGTATATAAGTCATCTCCCCACATTCAGGTTTTAATTTCTGCTGTGCTGGGTTTTGCAAATATTTTCCAGCAACATGTTGAGCTACGTTCCCAGGTAGGACATGATTCTCCTTATCTTTCATCTTTGGGGATTGTGGTTTTTCAGATCAGGATTAGAAGTTTGTGTTTTTGATTCAAAAGTTGAAATATATTATTGTCTTTTTGTTACTGTGATATTAATCTAGATCCCAGATGACTATTTTTTTTAATCAGTACTGAATCAGCTCACTGAATATAACCAAGTTCATTTTAGTAAGTTTTGTAATAATAATTGCTGTTTTCTGCAGCAAAAACTTTAATTGAGGCGCAAAAAGAAATGTGATGACAAAATAAGTTATTTCTTTGGTTCTGGAATAAGATTTTTTCGACAAGAACCAAAAGTCAGCAAGAAGATTTTTTTGTAGTGTTTGATGATTTTGGTTATTTAGTTTGTCTGAGTGTCTCAGCTTGGCTCTGTTAATCAATGGGTATCTACTTTGGTTCTACACACAAAGTTAAAGAAAATTTGGTGATCTAAGAAATACTTTCATTGGTTTTGATGACTATCTGTTTTACCTGCATGATCTGTAATAACCTTGGAGTTTTGGGATTTTTAAATATGATCCATTTACCCAGCAGGATGAAGTTCTGGACCTTATGGATGATGCTCCTGTCTCTTCTTCACTGTGGTCAGGGCCTTTCATGTGAAGAAGCTTTGAAAGACCCAGAAAAGTTCTATCAGAATGGTCCTGCAGACTGTCTGCGCGTCATAAACGAGGTTCTGAAGAATGGATCATGTGATGAAATATCCACGTACATATTTTATTCTCTATCAGTCTGTAGTGTGTTACAGAGTGAACATGAAAATAATTTATATTTCTTATTTTCTTCTAAAAGAAGCTTTAAGTGTGTGGAAAGTCAAATGCTGATTTGGCCACCAGATAAACTTCATCAAATAGCATCCTCCATGGTCAGTGTCTTCTGGCCCAACTCTGGCCTAGACATCATCCACATTTATGCCAGCGAGACCCAGGTAACAAATACCTCAATCAAAAAGAAAGATTGAAAGAAAAGAAAAAAGCAAAAAATGGGAGAACCAAAAACAAAAGAAAACAAAGAGAGCGGGGGGGGCGGGGGACTAAACAGAAATTAAAAAAGAGTTGATGGAAGATATAATAATAAATTACTCTATTCATCCCTCACCGGGAAAATTTGTTTGCTGCACTCCTTACACCGCAGCAGGCTGCCCTTCAACGGCGCCAATGGTGGGAGAAGCGGGGGTTAGGTGTCTTCTCCAAGGACCCTAGACGTGCTCTCCGTGGGACGCGAACCCGCGACCTTCCGGTCCGCGCGCGAACGCTCTAACCACGCGGCCACCGTCTCCCCTAGATCTAAATGTGCTCAGAAAAAAAAGATCAAATTACACAAAATAAACCATTCAGTGTTGTCCATTTCAATTTGTTTAGTTTTATTTTCTCTCTGAGTCACAACAGTTATTTACGTGGCTTTCTGAAATTATGAAAATGTTTTTTTTGCACAATTCATTTTTTTTCCTTTTCTAAAATCCCTAATGAGCTTAGGCCTGTGAAATCTTTGTTAGATCATAATTCTCCATTCTGTTTCGTCATCTTCCGCTCCTCCAGGGCCAGGTTACAGGGGCAACAGCCTCAGACGGGAAGCCCAGGCTTCTCTCTTCCCGGCTGCATCCTCCAGCTCACCCGAAAGGATCCTGAGTCGTTCCCCAGCCAGCTGTGAGACATAGTTTCTCCAGCTGGTCCGGGGTCTGCCTTTTGGTCTCCTCCCGCTGGGATGTGCCCGAAACACCTCACCAGCAAGGCGCTCGAGGGGCATCCTGACCAGATGCCCGAACCACCCCCTCTGGCTCCTCTCGACCTTGAGGAGGAGCGGCTCGACGCCGAGCTCCTCCCAGATGGCCGAGCTCCTCACCTGATCTCTGAGTGAGAGCCCAGCCACCCTGCATAGGAAGCTCATTTTGCCCGCCTGTATCCGCGATCTCATTCTTTTGATCACCACCCACAGCTGGTGACCATAGGTGAGGGTTGGAACGTAGATTGACTTGTAAATCGAGAGCTTTGCTTTTCGGCTCAGATCTTTCTTTACCACGACGGACCGATGCAGGGTCCTAGTTGTTGCTGACGCCGCATCGATCCACACGTCGATCTCCCGCTTCATCTTTCCCCTACTTGAAAACAAGATCCCGAGATACTTAAACTCCTCCACTTGGGTCCTTATAATTCTACTGAGTGTTTTTGTGTTTTAATTGTGTTGTTTTTTAGTAAAATAACGGGATCATATCGGCTCTTTTTCTGTCTTCATGATTTTTCTTCTTCTATATCTGGTCTGCATTCAGATCATAGGGACATCAAACATTCTGGGGAGTCTCCTGGATGTCCCCAACCTGACGATATCGGCTCATCTGCCAAAGGAATTTTTTAAAAATATTATTGTTGCGCTTTCTATTTTTTCTCTAAGCAGCAAGGTAAGAGACACCATTTTTATTATTAGATTGACAAAAACATGTCACTGCAAATCCAATACAGTATATTCAAAAAGTCTGATTATGTTTTAGTTGTTCAGTTGTTTGTTTGTTGTTGTTGTTGTTGTTGTTGTTTTATTTTAAAATAGGGACTCTTCTAGATTCTAATTTAGAAGTCAAAATTCTAATTTTGACTTTTGTTAAAGATAGTAAATCAAAGTGGATACCAAGAGGACATGAAGATATGAGGTTTCAGACAGGGGGTACCAGATTAAGATATGGTGTCCAGTGGATATTTTTAAAAACATTGTGTTTATCAGCTGGATTGAGTTAAAACCTCTAGTGAATAGAAATGAACAAAAGTAAATGCTGTAATGTGTTTTGCAGAATTGTTTGCAACTTTCAGAAAGTTTGTACAAGAACAGACTGATCGGTCTGAAGACGACTTCTAGAACTATTTCTGGACTACAGGAAAGAGTCAACATCACCATGTATGATTTTGTGCACACTGATGTAAGCTGGGTTTTAAAAAATAATCAATTCATTATGTTTAATTTAGTTTTTCCAGTTATGTAAGAATTTATTTCCTCAAATTCTTTTATACTATTACTAAAAGAATACAAAGAATGAAGAAGAAGAATAATATAATATAAATTTCATTTATAGCGCACTTTATATCTCCAGTGGAGATCTCAAAATGCTACAATGACCAAAACAAACAACAAACAGCAAAATTAAATAAAACCACAACACAAAAAACAACACTAAAAACTTTGCTGAAAAGCCTTTAGAAATAAAAATGTCTTCAGTCTCTTCTTGAAAACCTCAACGCTCTGTGGAGCCCTCAAGCTCTCGGGAAGAGTGTTCCAGAGCTGTGGAGCAGCTGCCTGGAAGGCCCTGTCCCCCATAGTGAAGAGTTTGGTCCTTGGTTGGTGCAGGCAGTAGGAGGAGGAGGAGGAGCGCAGGTCTCGGACAGTGGTGTGGTGGGTTAGGAGTTCTTGAATGTGGTATTATTACAAACTAAAAGTATTTAAAAAAAGAAAAAAGAAGAAGAATAACATCTAAATTATGTTTTGAAAGATTGGATGAAAGTTCTAAAACTTCTGATGCTGAGTCCCAGTCTGGACACCGAGTATTATTTATTGTCCAGACCAATGCCAACAAAAATAAGGAAGCTGCGGTTTCCTGCTGAAGCCCTCGACCAGTGCATTAGTTTTATTTTGGTTTTTGATAATGTGATTATTAATATTAAAATTGTTATTCTGAAAAAGCAGAAGTTGTTTATTTTTTGTTTGAAAATAAAAAAAAACACCAGATAAATATGGTTCAACATTTTTATGATGAAAAGGGACACCTGTTTTTTTCTTAAACAGAAATATTTGTTTAAAAAAACATGAGGCAAAGCAGAGCAAGCCGAACACTGTCACTTGTTTTGCGGCGGCAAAAATTGACATTACCTTAACTTCATTTTAGACAAAGTGTGAGAAAAGTAGTTGGTGGTGTAAAATTACACACATGTTAAACACCAGCTAAATTCGTAGGACATAAGAAAAAAAATTAGATATATAGTATTCGGTTGATTGCTGGGAAAACCACCAGCCCACTACAAAGACTGTTTTTTGTCCTTACATTTTATGATTTTGTGAATGTTGATTACAATATTCGCATGATGTAGAAATTGATGTACTCTTTGAGAATGGATTAAAATTGATTTGATAAGCAATAAAACCCTGGATAAAATTTATCACGCCATTCTTTAACAAAATCCAGATTAACCACAGCATTAGCTTAACGTGTAGCTCATAATTAAGTTGTTTTTATTTATAATGACTATTTTATTAATGTATATATTTTTTATGAGTTTTTGTACCTTTAATTCTACTTTAAAAGTTAGATTGTATCTTTTTCTACCCTTGTTCTAAGTACAAAACCTCTTAAAAGTCTGGAGCAGGGGTGTCACATTCCGGTCCACGAGGGCCAGTATACTGAAGGTTTTCCATGTGTTCCTGGTTCAATACAGCTGATGCACAGAATGTGAAATCAACAGCCAATCAAATTTGGCACATTGACTCAATAACCTGGATCAGGTGTGTAGATGCAAGAACACATGGAAAACCTTCAGGACATTGGCCCTCGAGGACCGCCCTCGAGCACCTGTGGTCTGGAGGACTGTGTTACTTTATTATATATCATTTCTTAAATACTTTTATGAAAAAATATGCATAACTCTTTCTATTTGTGATTCTGTGTTACAGCTTTCTTTGCAGCCGGAATGTGTGTTTCTAAATTATTCATCTCAAGGTCGGTGAGGTCCACTATGCATCATTAACAATTTACTTTTTTTGAAAATTACAAATAAGAATACCAGTTTTGTTATGATTCACACAACTTATTCAAACAGACTACAGTTCTGAAGGCTGCTTGACCATTTGGGAACCTGGTTGGAGCAACGTTACTTGTTCCTGTGACCATCTCACCATCTTCGCAGTGCTTTTGGTAGGCTAGTTTATTCCAATTACAAGTATTAATGCACGTTAATTTCCAACAGTGAAACTCAAAAACTCTCTTTGCTTCTTTCTGTGTGCAGGTGGATATTCAAAGCTCAGAGGTGAGCTTGTGATGGTTGTCTCCAGCAAAGTGTGTGTGGGGGGGAGGGGGGATTGTCATTGTCAAATGATTGTTTGAAAGAAAAAATAGAAAGAAGAGGATGTGTCTGAATGAGAGGGAACAAAATGGAAAAGTGAGGTTACAGAGAGAAGAGATAAAGAAGGTGGAAGATTTTAAGTACTTAGGATCAACAGTCCAGAGCAATGGAGAGTGTGGAAAAGAGGTGAAGAAGGGTGTGCAGGCAGGCTGGAATGGGCAATGCATGAAAATAGGGGCACGTTTCACTTACATTTTTATGTATCAACAAAACCAGGAAATAGGAGTTATACTGTAGACAGGATGCTGCTCAGTGTTTATTAGTGTTTATTACCACATTCTTTTACAGTACTGATCTTTGCAAACAAATTTACAAACCTGGGCATGTTACAGTGTAAATTTTGTTTGTCAAATTAGTAATACTAGTATACATAGTACTCTTTTGTATTCTTACATTTGTACATTTTCATAAAAAATGGCACTCATTGTGAGGTAGGGCCAGAGTGTGAGCCGACAGAGTGGACTAAGACACTTCCCAGCTAACAATTTACCGTGCCCAGAACATTCTGGGTAGGTTTTTCAAAGGTTGGCAGAACGTTCCTTGAAGGTTATTTTTGGTTCTCTAAAGGTTCTAACATTATTTTTTTGGTTTTCAGAACGTTCCCCTAGCATGTAATTGCACATCCACTTTCTTTTTTGTTCTCTTTAATGTTAATGAGGATACAATTATGTAGAGGTGTACTTATAACTATTTCATATACAAATGATACTAATTATAGTCACGCCGGAGAGTGGGGGAGGCGGGGTGCGAAATATTTTCTTCTTCCAAGGGGGGGCGCAAGAGGAAATAATTGAGAAGCACTGCCCTAACCTTAATTTTAACCATAAGATTTAGAATTTGGTTCTCTCAATGTTCAGGGAAGGTTGGGTTCCAACATAACCACCAATTAATGTTCAGAGAACATTAGTTTTGGTAGGTTGGTAGGTCACATCATAGAAACATACAGAACGTTCATTTTTCATATTAACCCACACTTTGATACTGTATGTGACCCTATAATAAGAAATCTTTTATTGTTAAAAATGAATTACCTTTTGGGAGGGTGATTGGGTGAGAAGGGTTCGGTTTTGAACAAGTTGCAGGAGGTAATGTCAGAGACAGACAAAGCAGCATGGTACTGGCATGGCACTAAACAAGTTCCAGAAGAATAAAAGAGAGTGCAAATTTCCCTGAAAGTTAGTGAGTTTTGACAAAATTTAAAAAAAGAAAAAAAAAACCTTAAAGAATTGTCAACACAGTGAATGCAAACATAACGTGAATACATATTTTATTTCTTTATAACCCTTCAAAATAATAAAAAATAGTGTTTTTTTTTTTTTCCCAGGAGGGAGTAACGACTCTATCTAAAAAGGACCAAGAGATAATATCATACATCAGTACGATCGGATGTAGTGTTTCTTTGCTCGCCATGGTCTTCACTGTTGGAATTTTCGCCACAAATCAGTAACACATGTTTAAGTGCATTTTCTCCTTTGTTAAAATCTGTTTTTCTTTCTCATTTTTGAAATCTCGTTATCTTTACTTTAACGAAGTACTTATTTTTTTGTTTACTTTTTACTTTTACGCACTACTTTTTTATGCAATTATCTGTACTTTTACTCTGTTATTTTTATAAAAAGTAGTCGCTACTTTCGCCATTTTGTCACCGTTAAAAATAAAGGAAAAAGTCAATAATAACCAATCCGGATCAATCGCACCATTTGATTTTAATGTGGTTGGATGAGGCGAGTTAACGTACCGGTAATCTCAATACAACTTCCTCTTGCTTCATCACTTCAACACGTGACACACAGCACGCGCGCATGCATGCACACATACCCACCGCCCTGCTGTGTTCCAGCTGTCACGCAGGGGGGTGACACCTATGTGGCACTCCCAACCTTAGCAACTTGTTAAAGACTATTCATTATTGCCTCAAAGAACTTTGTAAACTACCTGCCTTCAAGGCTTGAAAAAGCCTTTTTTTATATATATACTGTATACATAGTGTGTGTTTGTGTCTGCTGAAGTTGGTTAAATTAGGTGATGCAGAGTGAAGCTTGGTAGCTGAAGGACGTTACATAATGTCCTGCTTATGTTAATACATTTGAGTGTGTTCATTAATCGATTTCCAATAAAGATTAGATTAGATTTACTTGATTGATCCCACACTTGGAAAATTTGTGCGTTACAGCAGCAACAAGAAACAGTATATATACAAGAAGGAAAATAAAATAAATAATAATAATAAAATATTAAAATAAAGTTTCACACCACAACACTTTCATTTAGTTATCATATTTTCTGCTCCTTAAAGCATGTGATAATAGTTAAAAATATGTTCATACGCTTTTGTTAATAATACAAAGTATGTGTTTTTTTCTGAAAATTACTTTTACTTTTCTACTTTAAGTAGTTTTGACAATAGGTTACTTTTTTACTTTCACTTGAGTAAAAAACGTCAGTTGATACTTCTACTTTTACTAAAGTAGTTTTTTATCTCGGTATCTATACTTCTACTTGAGTAGAAAATGTTGGTACTTTTTACACCTCTGTTAAGTTGTGACTTTTATATTAGAATGAGTGTTTTTGTGATGTTGTTTGTTGCTTAGCATGTCTAAATTAGTTTAATAAATATCTCCTGTCCATTTTTCTTGTTTGCCTGTGGAACACATTTTTACAGGCTCCACATTACAATGCAACATGGGTTTCTAAATACTTATAATATTTTCTTTGTCTGACAGAAAAATCAGGGTAGATGACTCGAAGAAGGTCCACATCAGCCTTGTAGCTGCACTGATCCTCCTCAACGTTCACTTCTTGTCCACTGATGCGGTGGCAAAATTGTCCTCTGATGAACTTTGCTTGTATGTGGCTATTTCTCTTCACTACTTCGTATTGGCCACATTCAGCTGGATGGCTTTGGAAGGATTACATCTCTATCTCCTTTTGGTCAAAGTCTTCAACATCTACATCAGGAGATACATGCTTAAAATTAGCATTCTGGGGTGGGGTGAGTTGAGTTGTTTATCTTCTATCGACTGTATCCTTCATGTGTCACTACTGCAACCCTGTTTCCTCCATCTAATTCTGTCCACCGCACTATTGCATCTGCCAAAGCAGTATTATTTTCATCAACGATGACGACAACAAAATAATTTTGTTGACAAAGCATTTTTCATAATGATGGCGTAACAATAACAAAATAAATGCGACATTTTGGTGACGGAAATGTGACGAGACGTTTGCAAGTTTCTGTTGACGAGACGAAAATGTAACGAAATAGGCGTCAGACTTTCACATTATTGTCTGTTAAAAGAAAAAGCACAGCGGCTGCATTCTGTCTCTCACGGCGCCACGCCCCCCACAATGCTGCACGTTCACACCGTCTACACAACATACCTGCAGCCACGAAAAAGTCACACACCATGGCGGCAACAGCAACAAAGAGGCTTGGTGGTCAGAAACTTGAAGTTTTCCACATATTTTGCGCAAACAGCATGCCAACTTCAAGCTAATGCTAGCTTGTCGGCGCTGCTAACTGTGCTAAGAACTGATTTAAAGACACAATGCAATGTTTAATTTGTTTACAGGGTTATTAAGAGGTGTCATTTTTAAGTATGAATAAGTTACAACGTTCCTCACTCACTGAATAATTTCTATTTATTTTACGTTGTTTTACAATGTTTGCTGTTTTGCGCAAGTTAAAGCTCGGCAGAGTTTTTTTTTTTTTTTAACAAATAACCTCTATCATTCCCAGTAATAAAGCCACAATTGTTAAATCAAGTTTTTTGTTTGGTTGTTTGTTTGTTTTTTTTTTACACTAAAACTAGACTAAAAACGTTCTAAGTCTCCCTGACGAAAACTAGACAAAAACTCTTGGGTTTTTGTTGACTAAAACGTGACTAAAACTAAAATATAAAGAGACGACGAAAATGTGATTAAAACTTAAATGTCTATCTCCTGAGTTTTATTTGAATTCAAGTGGGTTTTTTATTTTTGCAAATGTTTCTGGAAGGGAGGCCGACTGCTTGCTTTTTTCTTTTCTTTTTTTTTTGGCCTGGAAAAGAACAAGTTAACACGAAAAAGCCTGAAAGTCAACTTTCCCTTTTGTGTTTCAGAAATTTTGATGTTTGAAAAGCTAGACAGCAACATATCATCAACACAGCAAAAACGAAGACTAAAACAAAAACTTAGGTAGCTGCCAAAAACAACAATGTGCCAAAGCACATCCATTCCTATCATTAACCTCCGTAGCTTGCTGCACGTCCTTCCCATCTATGTCTTCATGCTTTGCCAACCTGTATAGATCCATCTCGGCCCATTTGCTATCCAACCTAACATACAAGTCACAGTAGGCCATTTGTTTGGCCTTTGCCATCTCAGCTTTCCCTCTACGTTACCTTGCCTTGCACTCGTGTTTTAATGTCTCACTTCTTCCCAGCAAATCCTATTCTCTGAATAAAATGCTTCCTCATTACACCACCAAGCCCTTTATCTTGACGGTGGAACTACTATGATTCAGTTTTAATTCATTTCAACATGACGGTTTAAAATTGCCATAGGATTTGATTAGGTGGATTAAGTGGAAATCAATCCATCTAACTTTATATTCATCTATATGCCTCTTTAATCAGTTTGTGTGTGTGTGTGTGTGTGTGTGTGTGTGTTTCAGGTATTCCTGCTGTCATTGTGTCCGTGATTGTGATTCTTAAACGAGATGCTTATGGTGTTGTTTCATTGGACACCTCTGACCCCAACAGTACGCAAATGTAAGAATTAAAACTCTCCATACCTAAATTACAGACCTGTAATTAATAATATGCTGTTAACTATCCCATGTGTAATACATTTTGTTTATAGATTGACTATTCATAACATCATGTGTTTTAAGTGTGTGTTACGGTATTCTAACATGACAGGCTCTACCCTACTCCAGTTATCCACCCAAATTGAAATAGAGCGGGGTGCCCAACCGGTCGACCGCGGTCTACCGGTAGATGGCAAACTGGTTCCGAGTCGACCGCGAGACGTGTTGAAAAAAATTAAGAAAAATAATTTTATGACAATTTTTTTTAATGACAGAAAGTCAGTGTTGCCAACTTTGACGCTAAATTTAGCGACCATTCAGCCGCTCAAAAACGCCATTAGTGACAATCTTGCACCTTTTTTGTGTTATAGAGTGCTTTCACCCACGTGACTAAAACCCGGAAGTCGGCCAGGATCAGGATGAAACTATCAAAGCAGTATTTTTTTAAATACAATTCGAAATAATTTATTTTCAAACAATCCCGATTTGATGCCTGCAATTCACCCCAAGTTTCTACTCAGCTGCAGATCTGAAGGCTAATTATGGAGTGGATGCATACTTCCGGGTTGATGACGTCATGTGAGAATCCAATCAACTGTAGTTTTTCTAAATAAATCTTCTGATTGGCTGTAGATCTGGAGGAAGTACTCAGGACCAATATTAGTTTTAATACAGGCGGAAAAATCTGTAGCGGTTTACAATGTTGCCACGGAACTGGTAGATCTCAAGAGGTTTGCTTCTTGAAAAGTAGATCTTGGGACAAAAAAGGTTGAGCGCCCCTGAAATAGAGCCACCCTGTTTTTTTTTTTTTCAGATGCTATATTACTGATGCCACAGTGAAGTATGGGTCATCGCTAGGAGTTTTCAGCCTGATGTTTATTTTCAATCTCTCCATGTTTGTGATCACAATCAGATGGGTTTTCACCGGCCAAGCTTCCAAAAACGTAAACGTTCCTCACAACATTCTTGTTATGTTCTTAAAATTTATTTGCCACACAATTCTTTAATATTGCTACTTGCCATCTACAATTTGCAAAGATCTGTGACTTTCTAAAATTAAAACGAAATGTTCTTTACAGTACTTCTTGGTGATTTTCCATCAAGGATTTAGTTAGAATGCTTTCGGACTTGATTGTGTTTGTTTCATCTGTTGACTCAGTTTGAGAAAAAATATCGTGAGGATGCTATGAAAAACTTCTGCACCGTGCTGTCTATCACGACTTTACTCGGCATCACATGGGGACTGATCTTCTTCTCTTTTGGACATTTGAGTGCTGTTGGTGTCTACAGCTTCAGTATCATAAACTCACTCCAAGGTCTGAAACTGCTTTGCATCATCCGGCCTAATGATTCTTAGATCATTAGGCCGGACTGTCTCAGCCTTATTGTTATCATTTTGTGAAACATCAATTGGTTCATTAATTCAAAATTGTACTTTTTTTTTGTCTTTTACAGGCGTCTTCATCTTTGTGTACTTTGTGTTGTCATGGAAAAAGATCAGGAACGCCGATGTTCAGACGAACAGGACTACTACAGGGCAAACGAGCCGCTCATGATCACCCAATATTCTTAAAATATTTGTAGATTTTTTTTATTTGCAGGGGGAAAACTGTGTTGTGTTTGCAGCAGTGATGGATTTCTGGGAGTGTATTTCTGAAAAGAAATCAGACATCTGCGGCATAAATACTGGCTACCAATGGAAATTGAAAAAATAAAAAAAGAACTGCGGGGGGAAACGTTTTATGAGAGAATATCAATGAGTTTTCTGCAGTATAACTGTTGTAACACAGATAAGTTTAATTGTGGGTCAATCCTTGATCAGATTTGGCCAACCTGATAGTCTTGCTGCTGTTGGAGTTAGTGTTTGCATTTGTTGTCATTATTTCCCTTTAACTAAAAAAAAGTCCTATGCTATGCTCAAAGTTACTGTCTTAAAATCAAGGTTTTATTTCACATGTCGAAATACAGGACAACTTAACCATGCACAGAAAATAGGTGGCTCTCTCACCCAAGCTGCATCCTTCAGCTCACCCGGAAGGATCCCGGGTCGTTCCCAGGCCAAAGACATAGTCCCTCCCGTGGGTCTGGGGTCTGCCACTTGGTCTCCTCCAGGTGGGACGTGAAACACTTCACCAGCGAGGCGCTCGGGGGGACATCCTGACCAGATGCCC
This sequence comes from Neostethus bicornis, assembly GCA_902685375.1. Lineage (NCBI taxonomy): Eukaryota > Metazoa > Chordata > Actinopteri > Atheriniformes > Phallostethidae > Neostethus > Neostethus bicornis. The sequence continues at coordinate 5,732,546 of LR738543.1, forward strand.
GAACCACCCCATCTGGCTCCTCTCGACCTGGAGGAGGAGCGGCTCGACACCGAGCTCCTCCCGGATTGCTGAGCTCCTCACCCGATCTCTGAGTGAGAGCCCAGCCACCCTGCGGAGCAAGCTCATTTCGGCCGCTTGTATCGGCGATCTCATTCTTTCGGTTACCACCCACAGCTGGTGACCATGGGTGAGGGTAGGAACGTAGATCGACTTGTAAATCGAGAGCTTTACTTTTTGGCTCAGCTCTCTCTTTACCACGACAGACCGATGCAGCGTCCTAGTTATTGGTGCACTCTGGTTGCTATGGTAACGGTAAACATACCTTCAAAATAAAAAAAAACAAAGTGAATGAAAATTCCAGTTAGGCTCCTCACAGTAAAACTAAATCAATCGGAGTTTTGAATTTGTTTTGCTGGAACCAGACAGTCCCATCTTGACCTGAGACCTGAAGAGTGTTTCTAAGGTCCAGTCTGCTACGTAACTCTGTTACTCCTTAGTAAAGAAGCTTCCTATAGATCTTTGTTTTTTTACTCATTTTGCTAATTTAGAGGTTTAAATTTAATGGGATGGTGACTCATTAACAATTGTGAGTCATTGATGGATGTAAGGAAGAAAATCCGGTGACTTTTGAAAATAAAACATCGTTATGGCTCGAATAATAAACCAAATGGAACGAACGTAAGTTATTCTTTCTGTGCGGCCCGGTACCATATGACCCACGGCCCAGTACCGGTCCATGGCCCGGTGGTTGGGGACCACTGCTCAAGTGGAAACTAATCTATTTGGAATGTGAATTGACCCTTGTATGTGTAACTGATCAAGAATATTACATAAAGCCAAATGTGAAAAGTTAACTTCATTTATTTTTTATACAGTTACTTCTTAGTAAATCCTGGAAATGTTTCATTTAAACACATTTTTAATAACTCACTTATTAAATTATTTTATAAAACAAGAATTTGGAGTCTTAAAATAGAATAATATGATTCGATTTACGCGAAGCTGTATTTGCTTAACTAGATGACGTTGGAAAACAAATGTCTTTTTACTCATGCCCAAATGTGCTGACATCATCATCTTTCTGCAACATAGTAGATTTACAGCAAAATGGGAACTAATGATAAAAACTTTTGTTTTACATTTTTAAAGGAACAAATTTGGACTGCTGTGATTTTGTTACACCCACCACCGATCCACAACCTTTGCATTTATTGTGTTTACTTTCAGAATTACAGTGAAACTGTATCATATTACAAATTTGCATGTTTTCTGTGTGCATTACAGACAAAACTGTGGTTTAAGCCATTTGAAACTGTTTTGGATTTTTGAAAAAAAGAATACACAAAGAATTAAGTTTGGAATTTTAATAAGTGTAATATGAAACGTGTGAATATTTTTTTCTTTTTTAATGCATTCTTTTCATGTAACTAATTCACAAAAGAATAATGTGTTGCACAAATTCTCACCTCCTGAGAATGCTGATTCCACAACTAGAATGGAAGACAGTGAAGAAAGTGAGGAATAGTGAGGAAAAGTGAGGTTACAGGGAGAAGAGATAAAGAAGGTGGAAGATTGCAATTATCTATGATCAACAGTCCAGAGAAATGGAGAGTGTGGAAAAGAGGCAAAAAAGCGTCGGCAGGCAGGCTGGAATGGGTGGAGAAAAGTATCAGGTGTGAGATGTGATAGAAGAGTTTTAGCTAAAATGAAAGGGAAGGTGTACAAAACTGTGGTGAGACCGGCCATGCTGTTTGGTCTAGAGACAGTGTCACTGAGAAAAAGACAGGAAGCAGAGATAGAGGTAGCAGAGATGAAGAAGCTGAGGACATCTCTGGCAGAGACCAGGATGGACAGGGTCAGAGGAACAGCACATGTTAGAGGTTTTGGAGATAAAGTCAGAGAGGACAGACTGAGATGGTTTGGACATGTGCAGAGGAGAGAGATAGAGTACATCGGCAGAAGGATGCTGGATTTGGAACCACCAGGAAAGAGGCCTAGAGGAAGGCCAAAGAGGAGGTTCATTGATACATTGAAGGAAGACATGTAGATAGTTGGCGTGACCGAAGAGGAGATAGGGTTAGATTGAAGAAACTTCCTTTCTATGGCGACCCATGAAGGTAAATGCTGTAAGGAGAAGATTTTAACTGGTTTGAAGAGATTAAAAAATATACTGTATATATTTTGCTTCATTTTGAAAACGTCTGTTTCACTCCTCTGCCACCGCTAGAGGGCACTGCCGCTCACTTACATACATTATTGCACATTCATAATTTAACTGTACCATAATTAGATAATTATTATATTTAACTATCTATTAATTTGATTTCACATGTAAATTAAGACAACATCAAATAAAATTTTATAGCTTCAATAAAACTTCCTAAAACTTGAATCTTGTTTTTACTCCATGCTTATTGGCTGATTTTGACGTTTACCCCGCCTTCACCCAGTGATTCTCCTTTCTCATTGGTCAATTTGACGTCAATCAAATTGTATGACTGAAAATAGAAAAGCTTGTTTCTTGCAAACAGTCTGAAAGTAACGGCGAGCGAACTGATAACATCGTGAGTAAATTCACTCATTTTTTTTTCTTTTTTAACTCATGACAGGTGGTCTGTACAGACAGGTTGGCTTTGAGAACAGCTTGAATTTTGGATGGTAGCTTCAAACGCGGACAAAATGGCTCCTAAAGTCTTGTTTAGATGGAGAATCCAGGCTGTAGCTAGCTGCATGCTAACAGCAGCTAACACTATTTCTAACATTAGTCTTAATAACATTCTAAACATCTGATTATTTGCTAAAAAGGTCATAAAAATGTCTTATTTATAGACGTGTTTACCTGATGGTACGTGTTATGGCAAATAAACTGGATAAAAATGTGAAAAATGTAGAGGATTTCGTTTTAGTTTGTATTCATGTCTCATAATTATGACGTTCACTGTAACAATATGTCCTGCAAATAAAACTTTCTTGGGACCAATTAAATATCGATCTAATAAATATCGACCCATTAAGTATCAATCTATCAAATATATAGGCCTGCACAGTGGTCTCACACCTAGAAAGTCGGGGTTCAAGTTTTGGGTGGGGTGAGGTTTGGAACACTGGTCTTTCTGTGTTGAGTTTGCATGTTCTCCCTGTGTGTGTGTGTGGTTTTTTTTTTTCTCGGGTATTCTGGTTTCTTCCCACCCTCCAAAAACATGCATGTTAGGTCAATTGGCCACTAGGAAATTGCTCCTAGGATTGTGTGTGTGTCCCTGCAACAAACTGGCGACCTGTTGTGGGTGTACCCTGCCTCTAGTCTTGCATTAGCATGAATTGACTCAAGTACCCTCTGCCACCCCATTGGGGTAAAGCAGTTCAGAAGATGAATGAATGATATCTTTATCAATCAAGTATCTGTTTATCTAGGGCTGCAGTGGTTAGCACCATGTTCTCACAGCAAGTAGGACAGGGTTCAAGTTTGGGGTGGAAGTTTGGAACGCTGGTCTTTCTGTGTAAAGTTTGCGTGTTCTCCCCTCCTCTGGGTACACCGGCTTCATCCAACACTCCTAGGTTGATTGGCCGCAATGAAATTGCCCCTAGGAATGAGTAAGTGTGTTGATGATTTTGTGTGTGTGTCCCTGCAACAGACTGGCGACCTGCTGTGGGTGTACCCTGCCTCTAGCCTTGAATTAGCATGGATGGACTCTAGTACCCTCTGCCACCCCAATAAGCAGTTCAGATGATGAATGAATGATATCTTTATCAATCAAGTATCTGTTTATCTAGGGCTGCAGTGGTTAGCACCACGTTCTCGCAGCAAGTAGGTCAGGGTTCAAGTTTGGGGTGGAAGTTTGGAACGCTGGTCTTTCTGTGTAAAGTTTGCATGTTCTCCCCGTGTATGCGTGGATTTCCTCTGGGTACTCCAGTTTCATCCAATGCTCCAAGGTTGATTAGCTGCAATGAAATTGCCCCTAGGAATGAGTAAGTGGGATGATGATTTTGTGTGTGTGTGTGTGTGTTCCTGCAACAGACTGGCGACCTGTCTAGGGTGTATCCTTCCTCTCGCCTTGAATCAGACTATTTCAAAGTTTTCTATTTGTATTTTTATGTTGGTGCATTGGTATAAAAATGAAATTGGAAAGACCAAGCAGGAGCAGAGTGCTTGCAGTTTCTGTTGATGTTGGAAGGTGGGCGTGGCAGAGAACAAAACCGAGAGAAACTATGTCTCACATCCCGGAACGACTCGGGATCCTTCCGGGTGAGCTGGAGGATGCAGCTGGGGTGAGAGAAGCTTGGGTTTCCCGTCTGAGGCTGTTGCCCTGCAATCCGGACCCAGATCCGGATAAGCGGAAGACGACGGAACGGAAAAAATATACTGATTTTCCGCAGCATCTTCAAGAAAAAAAAACCCAAAATGGTGCAGCCTGTTTACGTTTTCAGGTTACAGATATCTGAAAATAAAAGAACCTTCTCGGTTTTGGGTCATAGTTTAGAAAATAGATTTTTGTTGGTTGTTCGGTGGGTTTTATGTTTATGATCTCAGCTGAGCGTCCTATTGGGCTGCTTGTACTAATAACAATCTTCCAGCCGGAGTGTCTGAGGTTAAATTGTTGGTTTGGCAGTTTGTGTGAGAGGGTAATGATTAGCTTATCTGCAGGAAGGAGGGGTCCGTGATGGATGACCGTCAGGTGGTGGCGCGGCACTGTCTGCATTTTCTGGATCACATGTAGCTACTCTGAAGATGGAATACCGCTCTAGATTTTATCATTTTTAACATGCAAAAAATAAACAGTTCGTCTGTGTAGTCATTAAATCCTCTTTTTGTTTTTGTTTCATTATTTAAGAGAAATTTTACAAATCAAGTTACAGAGAGAATCATCAAAGATTTTGATATCAAACAACCAAAGTGATATGATACTATGACGGGGTGGGCAAACTTTTTGGTTCGCGGTCCACCTTTAGTTCCAACATTTGACAAGCGGACCGGAACAGGAGCAGGTGGATGGTATGCTTTTGTAACCTCTAAATTTTAAACAAGAACGCTAAATTGGAGGAGACAGCAGGTCAGTGGTTAGAGCGTTCGCACGCGGACCGGAAGGTCGCAGATTTGCGTCCCACAGAGAGCGCGTCTAGGGTTCTTGGAGACGACACCTAACCCCTGCTTCTCCTGCCATTGGCGCCGTCGGAGGGCAGCCTGCTGCGGTGTAAGGAGTGCAGCACACAAATTTCCCCGGTGAGGGATGAATAGAGTCATTCATTTTTTTTTATTATTTTTTTTAATGTTACATGTATTGTGGCCATACCAGCCTGTCAATGCCTGATCCCATCAGACCTCAGAAACTAAGCATGCTGGGCCTGGGCTGTACATGGATGGGAGACCGCCGGAACTCCAGGTGCCACGGTGGGACTGCTGTTGAGATTAAATTGCTGTTGTGTCCCTGGGCAAGACACTTCACCCACGTTGCCTAGTCTGAATGGTGTGTGTGCGATTGGTTGGTGATGGTCAGAAGGGCCGATGGCACAAAATAGCAGCCTTTTTCAGTCAGTTTGCCCGGGGGCTTGAAATCTAAGCGCTTGATGTAACATTTTGCTTGTTTTAACATCTAACACGCTTGTTTACACGCGTGTATTGGGTCCAATGGCTTTCCATATCTGTGCACAGTTTATTTTGACAGCGTGCGCCACATGGAGACACACACATTTTAATAGGAGCAGTGTTGTTGTTTCTTTGGCGCCATCTAGTGAGAAAACATCAGAATTGCAGGGGAAATAAAACATAAACAAGTTTTGTTTTTTGTTTTTTTATGTTCAGCGGGCTGGATTAAAACCTTTAACGGGCCGCATGTCTGTATATAATAATATTTACTATGATAATTGTGTTTTTCTAGGACTTCCAGTCGGCCATTGAAATGAAGAAAAAGACCATCATTGGATAATTAACGCTTCTCTTTGGGATGTGCTACCGAAGCTCCTCAAATGAGATGTGATGATTGATGAAAGAGGCGACCTGACAGAGGAGTTCTAAATGTAAGCAGCTTCCGTCCAGTTTCTCCCTGTCGCTCTGCTGCTCAGACTTTCTGCCAGCTCTGCTGTGCAGCTGAAGTGGGGTAGTACTCCCCTCAAATCCCCATCTTCGCGCCCTTCCATCGGCGGTCGCCCGGCCGCGTGTTGGTGTACGATGGTGCGGCGGGACACTAGCAGTTGCCGTGGGAGATTGTGATGTCAGAGCCCGACAGCCCGGGCGAGAGCCGGAGTGGCGCACCCAGATTCTTCGTGGGCTGCGAGGAGGATGAGAGCGAGGTCTCGGCAGGCAGCATGAGGACAGACATGGAGATGTACGAGGACGATGAAGACGCAGACTTGGTGAGAGACTCTTATTTGGTTGTTTTTTTTAAAAAAAAAAATTCCCACAATACATTAAAATTTTATTCTTCCTTTTATGTTGACATAAGAAACATTCTTGGAGGAGTAACTTTCAGAGTTCCTTTGAACTTTAAAGAGCGCAGTGAGCGCGAGCAGATCGATTTGAAACATTGAATCGAGATGCTGTCTCATAACGGCTCCCATTTCTTTTGTAACGAAAGGATTTAACCAGAATTCTCTCTAAAATAAGCTAAACAATTGCGATGCAAACTAATTTATAACGACACTAAGTCCTAAAGAGTGTGTAAATAATCCAAGTAATTAAGCTAAACTAAATTCAGAGGTGGTATTTGTTCTAAAATTCTGACCTGATTAATTGTTATTGATACAGCACACCAGTATTTACTGTCTGGGTGGAAACCGGTTTCTGACGCCTAAAGCACTGAAAGCTTTCAGAAATTCAAATTAGTCTTCATTTTCCCCACAAATTAATAAAAAGTTTTTAAAACAGTCTTAGCTGTCCCAAATACTCACCTCTTTAACTCCTTTTGGCATTTCCTTTATAGGGGTCGCCATAGCAAGTCAGTTTCTTCCATCTAACCCTATCTGCTGCATCCTCTTTAGTCACACCAACTATCTTCATGTCTTCCTTCACTGTATCCATGAACCTCCTCTTTGGTCTTCCTCTAGTCCTCTTTCCTGGTGGTTCCAAATCCTGCATCCTTCTTCCGATGTACTCTCTCTCTCCTCTGTACATGTCCAAACCATCTCAGTATGGTCTCTCTGACTTTATCCCCAAAACCTCTAACATGTGCTGTTCCTCTAATCCTGTCCATCCTGGTCACTCCCAGAGAGATCCTCAGCATCTTCATCTCTGCTACCTCCATCTCTGTTTCCTGTCTTTTCCTCAGTGCCACTGTCTCTTGACCAAACAGCATGGCCGGTCTCACCACGGTTTTGTACACTTTCCCTTTCATTCTAGCTGAAACTCTTCTATCACACATCACACCTGATACTTTTCTCCACCCGTTCCATCCTGTCTGCACAAGCTTCTTCAACTCTTTTCCACACTCTCCATTGCTCTGGACTGTTGATTCTAAGTACTCAAATGTGTTAATTGAAACATTTTGAAAGTAAATTCAGGCTTCCAAGAATGTGAAGCATTGAAAAGTTATCAGGTTTTAAAGTTAAAAAGAAGGTGTGTGGTACAATGTATAATATTTCTGCTACAGTTGGAAATATTGTATTGAAGTAGAACAAAATACTACGTTGTAATGTGTGTATTGCTGTACTTGTGAGTGTATCTGTACATCCAGAGTACATTCAATAAAATAAAGAAGAAAAAAGACTGAATCGTTGGAGCCATATTTAAAACATTATAAAAAACATTTGCAAATGTCTTTTAAGTGTTAGTTAAATTTTTAAAACCTTCATTTAGACCAAAAGTTCATGTCTTTTAAGTAAAACACTAAACTTTTTTTTGTTTTTTACTAAACGTCAATAAACAAATGCACAAAAAAATTTAACTTAAGATCTGTACAGTTGATTGAAAAAAAAAAGCAGGCAAATCAAAAAGTTTTATATTACTATACCAACCAAAAATGGAAAATTAGGTTTGAAATAAGTCATTTTTGCTGTTTCTGTGTTTATAAAATTGGGTTTTTTCATACTCAAACGGTCCTGTTCTCTTCCTGTTTTTGTACCATTGAAGCCCCCCGAGCAACAGATTGTGGTGGGAATCTGTTGCATGATGAAGAAGTCAAAGTCAAAACCCATGACCCAGATCCTGGAGCGGCTGTGCAGGTTTGATTACATCACCGTAGTCATTTTCCCTGAAGACGTCATCCTCAACGAGCCCGTGGACAAATGGCCTCTGTGTGACTGCCTGATCTCCTTCCACTCAAAGGGTACACACACACACACACATTAACAAACAGAAAAACACACCTCTCTGTCTCTTTGGGAGAAATGTTTCTACAGAATGATGCCTCTAAGGCAGTAACCATTAGTTACTGTGTCAGCTTGAATTTTTGTCAGTTTTGCTGTAAAAGTATTTGAGCTGACCAGTTTTCTGCTCATTTACGACCTTCAAGCTTCGACTTGTCTCTTCTGCTTTTGTACATTCCAGGATTCCCGCTGGATAAGGCTGTAAGCTACGTCAAACTGAGAAACCCTCTGCTCCTCAATGACCTGAACATGCAGTACTACATCCAGGACAGGTTGGCCCACTCACTTCACTCCGTGATATTACAAGTTTTCTAGGGTATGAAATGTTAATCTCAGGTGCATGTCCACTGTGAGAGGACATACACATGTCCAGCTCTCACTGGACCGATTTGCTGCTGTGAAGCGGCCGGGATGGGAATTAGCGCCTCCAGATCCAAGACCATGGTCCTCGCCCGGAAAAGGGTGGAATGCCCCCTGCAGGTCAGGGACAGCGTCCTGCCCCGAGTGGAGGAGTTTAAGTATCTCTGGGTCTTGTTCACGAGTGGGGGAAAGATGGAGCGGGAGATCGACAGGCGGATTGGTGCGGCGTCAGCAATAACTAGGATGCTGCATCGGTCCGTCGTGGTAAAGAGAGAGCTGAGCCAAAAAGCAAAGCTCTTGATTTACAAGTCGATCTACGTTCCAACCCTCACCTATGGTCACCAGCTGTGAGTGGTGACCGAAAGAATGAGATCGCGGATACAAGCGGCCGAAATGAGCTTTCTCCGCAAGGTGGCTTGGCTCTCACTCAGAGATCGGGTGAGGAGCTCTGCCATCCAGGAGGAGCTCGGTGTCGGGCTGCTCCTCCTCCAGGTCGAGAGGAGCCAGATGTGGTGGTTCGGGCATCTGGTCAGGATGCCCCCATAGTCCCTGGCTGGTGAGGTGTTTCGGGCACGTCCCACCGGGAGGAGACCAAGAGGTAGACCCCGGACCGGCTAGAGGCACTATGTCTCACAGCTGGCCGGGGAACACCTCGGGATCCTTCCGGGTGAGCTGGAGGATGCAGCCGGGGTGAGAGAAGCCTGGGCTTCACGTCTGAGGCTGTTGCCCCTGCGACCCACAGCGTAAATCTTGTTTGAGGCTGCACAAACAGTGTGAAGCGCACACCCTTAGCAAAGCTAGCGCATGTTCTTTTATTTTCTCATTTTGGTCCTCTCTTTTGAGGAGACGGACTGCTGCAAAAAACATTTCCAGCATACGGTAGAATGTGAGTACGGGAAGGCGATGGCTCAGTGGTAGAGCGTTTCCCTTCAGACCGGAAGTTAACCAAAGTTAGCAGGTTCGATTCCCACTTAGTTCACGTCTAGGGTCCTTGGGGAAGACACCTAACCCCCTGTTTCTCCCTCCATTGGTGCCGTCATGGCAGCCTGCTGCGGTGTAATGCAGCACACAAATTTCCCCGGTGAGGAATCAATAAAGTATACATTAAAATCATGGCCAAAAACAACCTGGCACTTGAATAGTATCTGAAATCACAAATTTCTTAAACATGAATGAATAACAAAGAAAAATTCTTGAGGAATCTTTTGTTGTGGGAATCATGCTCAAACATGGTTGCAAGTTCAGCTCCCTCAAAATTGGGTTCAGGTCTGGCTACGGGGTAGTCCTCTCCAAAACTTTGAGATAACTCTTAACGAGCTACTCCTTGGTTTGTGTGGTTCAGGTCATTGTCATGTTGGATAATCCAGCCACCCCCTATTTTCAATGCTTTGAGTAAATGAGCCTGTTTCCCAAAATCTCAACATTACATGGACCCCAAATCATGGTTCTACCACCTCTGTGTCTCACTAAAGGGATCCTCAGAACGATTTTATTTTGGTCTCAGCTGACCACTTGGTTTTTGGCCATGACTCCTATGGATCATCCAAATGGTCTTTGGCAGACATAGACGGTCCTGGACATGTGCCGGTTGAATCGGTGGAAGTTTTAGCACCTTGCATGATTTTAAACCATGCCTTCTCAGTGTATGGCTAACACTAACCTGGGAAACGGTGGTCTTTTCAGGTTACTGACTAGCTCCACCCTTTCTTTCTTAGGATTATTGAGACCCCACAAAGTGAGACCTTGAATGAAGCCCCAGTCTGAGGAAGATTAGCAGTCATGTTTAGCTTCATCTTCTTTTTAATTCTTCTTGTCGACTCCCATGTGGGCTTCTTCAGCCTTGTGGAGGTCTACAACTTTGTCTGTGGTGTTTATGGGCAGCTCTTTGCTTTTGGGGATGAACAGATGTTTTTAAGAAGCTAACTATCAACAGAATTCTTGCGGAAATTCTGTTACAGTTTTTCCTCACTGTATTTGATCCAGAATTAATTTAGAAAAACAACAATCAGTCTGAGCCTAATTTGTTCGTTTTGTTGTATTCTTATTAACAGGAGAGAGGTGTACCGCATCCTGCAGGAGGAAGGGATTGACCTCCCACGTTACACTGTGCTCAATCGTGACCCAGATAAACCAGATGGTCAGTCTCATCATAAGCATCATCTTATATTAATAGACATTTTTATTACACTTCTCATTTAACCTATAAAAGTCAGCTCGTTAAATTTGATTTATAAATATTAAGGCAAATTTGGTGTGATTAAACTTTTTAAGAGAAAAACGAACGAATAACTCATTTGTAATCAGATGATCAGATTTATTTACAAGATGTTTAGAAATCTGCGTTAAAATATTACCATATTGCGTTGAAATAAATGATAAATACACAAATATTTGTCAGTTTTCTATTTTTTTCCCCTGAAATTTGAATACAAAAATGAACATTTTTACATTAATTAAAGGTCGCTACCGTCTCATGTTTGTTGCCGTTTATTTCAGACGGCTTCAGTTTATTTGTACTCGGATAAATTTAGTATCATCTACGCAACAGTACGGGGTGTCTCACACATGCGTTGCTATGATACGAAGGCGCTGTTTTGACAAAGTGACCCAGACCCCAGGCGGATTATTTATCACATGACCGTAGTGACGGTCTGGGAAATGCTTTCCGGCTCTCAGGGGGTAAACACTTAAGGGTCAGAAATTCTCTGTGTGGATTATCGGGCAGGGGATAAAAGGAAGCTGCTACATTTTTTTTTTTTAGATTGTAACCTGGTGGAAGGAGAGGACCACGTGGAGGTGAATGGAAAAATCTTCCAAAAACCTTTTGTTGAGAAGCCCGTGTGCGCTGAGGACCACAACGTGTACATCTACTATCCCACTTCTGCAGGCGGCGGCAGCCAACGACTCTTCAGAAAGGTCCCTTCTCTGTTTATTTTTCTGTCCGCCTCATTTATGACTGTTTTTACTCTGCATGCTCCAGTTGAAAACAAACGGCTGAACGCGTACTTTTTCTTTTTTCTGTAAAAGTCACTCATGTTACATTTAGAGAGCGGTACGGAAAATGCTCTCTAACCCAACCCTCACCTATGGTCACCAGCTGTGGGTGGTGACCGAAAGAATGAGATCGCGGGTACAAGCGGCCGAAATGAGCTTCCTCCGCAGGGTGGCTGGGCTCTCACTCAGAGATCTGTTGAGGAGCTCTGCCATCCGGGAGGAGCTCGGTGTCGAGCCGCTCCTCCTGCAAGTCGAGAGGAGCCAGATGGGGTGGTTCAGGCATCTGGTCAGGATGCCCCCCGAGCGCCTCGCAGGCGAGGTGTTTCGGGCACGTCCCACCGGGAGGAGACCAAGGGGCAGACCCCGGACCCACTGGAGAGACTATGTCTCACAGCTGGCCAGGGAACGACTTGGGATCCTTCCAGGGAAGCTAGAGGATGCAACCGGGGAGAGATAGGCCTGGGCTACCTGTTTGAGGCTGTTGCCCCCGCGACCCGACCCCGGAACAAGCGGAAGATGACGGAACGGAAAAGGCCTGGACTTACTCAATGCGATCTTTGATTCCATATGTTTGATAATAACTAATAAATTAGAAACTAGTGTCAATATTATGGTCTAGTTTATGAGAGAATTCCAAGGAGACCAGTTACTAACCAAAAGGCTGACCCGACTTTGTCTGATTTGTGTAGATCGGAAGCCGAAGCAGCGTCTACTCACCGGAGAGCAGCGTGAGGAAAACAGGCTCTTACATCTATGAAGAGTTCATGCCAACCGATGGCACCGATGTTAAGGTAGAGTATAAACTCAATGTTTATAAATGTGAAGCAGCATCAAGAAATAATTGGAGTTGTAAGAATTTGTCGTCCAACAATAAAATGATAAATCCGATTGTTGATATATTGAAGTGTGCAATACATTCGTAGCCCGACACCTGTGGAATATTAACAACAATGTTGCAGGAGTCATGGTAAATGGACTCTACCCATATAGCGCTTTTCCACCTCTATCAGCACTCAAAGTTCTTTACAGTGCAGCTCACATTCACCCATTCACACACACATTCATACCTCATGGTGGAAGCTACCATGCAAGGTGCAAACCACCATCAGGAGTAATTGGGGGTTCGGTGTCTTACTAAAGGACTCCTCGGCATAAACTCCTGGTGGGGGATCGAATCGGCAACCCTCCGGTTACAGGGCGGTCGCCCTACACTGAGCCGTTCTTCCCCCTTAAGTTGCATGCATGGAGCCATGCCATGCAACAGAGAGTTTATTCTGAACTCTAAACTTAAGCACTCTCCAAGGCCAGACCTGGCTACAACTGAAAATGGAGGGGTTTTTTTAATTCAGAAGAGCATGTATGGTCACCAGCTGTGGGTGGTGACCGAAAGAATGAGATCGCGGGTACAAGCGGCCGAAATGAGCTTCCTCCGCTCGTCTGGGGCTGGGTCGGGCGGGCAACAGCCTCAGACGGGAAGCCCAGGCCTCTCTCTCCCCGGCTGCATCTTCCAGCTCACTCGGAAGGATCCTGAGTCATTCCCCGGCCAGCTGTGAGACATTGTCTCTCCAGCGGGTCCGGGGTCTGCCTCTTTGTCTCCTCCCGGTGGGACGTGCCCGAAACACCTCACCAGCAAGGTGCTCGGAGGGCATCCTGACCAGATGCCCGAACCACCCCAACTGGCTCCTCTCAACCTGGAGGAGGATTGTCTCGACACCGAGCAGAGCTCCTGCCATCCGGGAGGTGAGGGTGCAGCCACCCTGCGGAGGATTCTCATCTTGGCCGCTTGTATCCGCGATCTCTTTCTTTTGGTCACCACCCACAGCAGGTGACCATAGGTGAGGGTTGGAACGTAGATCGACTTGTAAATCAAAACTTTGCTTTTCGGCTCAGCTCTTTCTTTACCACGACGGACCGATGCAGCTTCCTAGTTATTGCTGACGCTGCACCGATCCGCTTGTCGATCTCCAACTCCATCGTTCCTCCACTCCGAGATACTTAAACTCCTCCACTTGGGGCAGGACTCTGTCCCTGACCCGCAAGGGGCGGTTCACCCTTTTCCGGGCGAGGACATAAGGTTGTTAGTTCTTAAATTCAGAGGGGTAAGAAAAAATGTCAAGTGACCCCTGCATAATATTGTTGAAGTTTGCCTCTAATTCATTTCAATTATTAATCCATTAATCCGACTGTATATTGAACATGTCGATACAATCGGAACAGATCCCAGTGAAAAACTGTAAGACCTAGCAAGCCAAGATGTTGTCGGTAAAATCTTCTAACTCCAATCATCTTGAGGACAACAGACCTGTGTAAATTGTCTTCTGAAGTCTTTGAGGCAGAGAAAAGCTGTGGGAAGCTAACAGATAAGTTTGGGTGAAGCGGAGAGACAGCAAAGGGAGTTTGTTCCTGTCGAACTAGATTTTCTAAAGGCCTGGAAGCCAGGTGGATGAACTCATTGTAGGTGTGTGTGTGTGTGTGTGTGTGTGTGTGTGTGTGTGTGTGTGTGTGTGTGTGTGTGTGTGTTTGTGTGTGTGTGTGTGTGTGTGTGTGTGTGGTGTGGACAACAATGATGGGAGGAATTTCTAGTTATAAAAAAGCATAATTTTACTCTAGAGTCAAGACTTTCTGACACAGGTAGAAACTCCCGCTGCATCTACATAAAATCGTCTGATTACTTTTCATCAAGTTTGGTCAATCTGTTTTTTTACAATGGGAATAGATTTTTTTTTGTGTCATTCTGACCTCTCAAAACTCCCAGATGCTTAAAATGTAAATGATTTTTTTACAAAAAATGCAAGTATGAAATGTCACAAGAGAGTCAAATTTGTCTAAAACAGAAAAAAAAACTTTATATAATCAAACAAGTTGTTTCAACTAAATCAAATTACTGGTATTTATTTTGTTTCAAGTCACAATGACACTAAATAGTCTGGCCCGTGCAGCCAGACTGTCACGCTATTAAAACTACCCACTATGAAGTGATATTCACCAAACATCTGAACAAAAAAAGTAGGAAGAAGAAAATGAGCGAGTTCCTCAATAAATCAGGGGGAAAAAAAGGAAATAGTGTCCTGTTCACAAGAAAAAAGAGAACTGTTTAACTTCCAAACATATTTCATTTGTTCTGCTTATATTTTAATACAATTCAAAGTTACGATTAAGTTCCTCTGAATACTTCGTGGCTTTTTTTTTCTTGTCACACAAACAGCACCTGGTTACATCACTTCCTTCTACTCAATTCCTTTATCACTGATGACGTCAGTAGAAACAGATCAGATTTATTTCAAAAGATCAAACAGTAGCTGTATTGACGCATCTTAATTTTTTTTCAGATGTTGTCCATACATTATAAATAAATAAATAAAATAATAATAAATGAATTACTCTGTTCATCCCTCACCGGGGAAATTTGTGTGCTGCACTCCTTACACCGCAGCAGGCTGCCCTTCAACGGCGCCAATGGTGGGAGAAGCGGGGGTTAGGTGTCTTCTCCAAGGACCCTAGACGGTGGTCTCTGTGGGACGCGAACCCGCGACCTTCCGGTCCGCGGGCGAACGCTCTAACCACGCGGCCACCGTCTCCCCTTATGTGAGGTCATCTTCACTGCTCACAAGGTAGCTGTCGTTTGCAAACCCGAATAGGCGTGGGAAAAACTTTTTTATCTACACTGGCAATTGTGCCTTCTGTCTCCAACTCAGAATCTGAACCAGAGTTTGAAGCGAACACAAAACTAGAAGCGAGAGTTCTTCAAAAATATGTCTAGGAAATATAACATCAGCAATAACTAGGACGCTGCATCGGTCCGTCGTGGTAAAGAGAGAGCTTAGCCGAAAAGCAAAGCTCTCGATTTACAAGTCGATCTACATTCCAACCCTCACCATGGTCACCAGCTGTGGGTGGTGACCGAAAGACTGAGATCACGGGTACAAGCGGCCGAAATGAGCTTCCTCCGCAGGGTGGCTGGGCTCTCACTCAGAGATCGGGTAAGGAGCTCTGCCATCCGGGAGCAGCTCGGTGTCGAGCCACTCCTCCTCCAGGTTGAGAGGAGCCAGATGGGGTGGTTCGGGCATCTGGTCAGGATGGCCCCGAGCAGCTCGCAGGCGAGGTGTTTTGGGCACATCCCACCGGGAGGAGACAGAGACCCAGGAGCAAACCCCAGATCCACTGGAGAGACTATGTCTCACAGCTGGCCGGGGAACGACTTAGGATCCTTCCGGATGAGCTGGAGAATGCAGCCGGGGTTGCCCGTTTTAGGCTGTTGCCCCCGCAACCCGACCTTGGAACAAGCGGAAGATGACGGAACGGAATATAACACTCACTTTTCCGGTTGTGTGTATTTTTTTTTGGTTAATTAAATAAAGCAGACACATTTTCAACAAGTTATGATAGCAAATTCTATTTGTGTTAGCAGCAGCAGCACCAGACTGAGACACATGCAGACTGAGGTTGAGGTTGCTAGGTTACGAGCACTTCCTGGATGCATGGTCAGTGTAAGGTGGTATCAGCTAGTTTCTCTGCTGCCTCGACAAGACGACAACAAAAACGTGAGCATATATCAGAAAAGCCATTTCAACATGTTTATGAGAAACAAAAGGCTCCAAATATGTGGTTTAAAGTCCTGAAAAGCTGACGTTGCTTAAGATGAATCGTTTAAATGTGCTATAGCTGTGCTTCGATCAGATGTGTGATTGATTTGAGGTGGTTTTCTCACTCCAGGTTTACACGGTTGGACCTGACTATGCTCATGCCGAAGCTCGAAAGTCTCCTGCTTTGGACGGCAAGGTGGAAAGAGACAGCGAGGGGAAGGAGGTCCGTTACCCTGTCATGCTTTCAGCCATGGAGAAACTGGTCGCTCGCAAAGTCTGCCTGGCATTTAAGGTGAGGAAAGCACACTTTCTAATCCTGATGTGGAGTGACTGTCTCTTTCTTTTGGCCACAGCAAACCGTGTGTGGCTTCGACCTTCTGCGAGCCAATGGACACTCCTACGTCTGCGATGTCAACGGTTTCAGTTTCGTCAAGAACTCGATGAAATACTACGATGACTGTGCAAAGATTCTCGGGTACCATTTTTGTTCATTGCCAAACTGTAGAAACTATTTTTTTGTCTGCTTTGTTCTTATTTTTTTCTATATTGCTGTTCAGGAATCTTGTGATGCGTGAACTGGGTCCTCAGTTTCAGATCCCCTGGTCCATACCAACTGAGGCGGAAGACATCCCGATAGTTCCCACCACCTCAGGGACCATGTGAGTGTTTACACTTTTACAGATTAGTAATAAGTACACACAAATTCTTTTGGATACAACCTCTACTAGAGATGGTTAGAGTTTTAATGTCTTCTCTAAAAACATTTTCTGGTGAAAGAAAATCTTGTTGACATTGAAAAGTTTGCTACACTTGTGAAACATTGACAAAGTGTAACTGAGCAGTTAGTTCTGATTCTGAAATGGGTCTGTTGCTTCATAATCTGGAAATAACTAAACACTCTTCTGTAGTGAGAGGAGGGAAGAGGTGGAGGAAAAGCTGGAGAGGTGGAGGTTTGCACAAGAAAGAAGAGGAATGAAAATTAGTCAGAGTAAGACAGAGTACATGTGTGTGAATGAGAGGGATCCAAATGAAAAAGTGAGGTTACAGGGAGAAGAGATAAAGAAGGTGGAAGATTATAAGTATCTAGGATCAACAGAGAGTGTGGAAAAGAGGTGAAGAAGCATGTGCAGGCAGGCTGGAACGGGTGGAGGAAAGTATCAGGTGTGATGTGTGATAGAAGAGTTTCAGCTAAAATGAAAGGGAAAGTGTAGCGGGTAAGACCGGCCATGCTGTTTGGTCTAGAGACAGTGACACTGAAGAAAAGACAGGAAGCAGAGATGGAGGTAGCAGAGATGAAGATGCTGAGGATCTCTCTGGGAGTGACCAGGATGGACAGGATCAGAGGAACAGCACATGTTAGAGGTTTTGGAGATAAAGTCAGAGAGACCAGACTGAGATGGTTTGAACATGTACAGAGGAGAGAGAGAGTACATAGGAAGAAGGATACTGGATTTGGAACCATCAGGAAAGAGGACTATAGGAAGACCAAAGAGGAGGTTCATGGATACAGTGAAGGAAGACATAAAGAGAGTTGGTGTGACTGAAGAAGATGCAGGAGATAGGGTTAGATGGAAGAAACTGACTTGCTGTGGCGACTCCTGAAGGGAAATGCCGAAAGAAGAACTAAACACTAAAAATGATCAGGATGAATTTTTCAGTTCACATAACCCATCACTAATCTCTTCTAAATCTAATCAGGATGGAGCTGCGCTGCGTCATCGCTGTCATTCGCCATGGAGACAGGACACCCAAACAGAAGATGAAGATGGAAGTCCGAAATCCAATGTACGTCACCTCCAAACAACATCCCCTCTGCTTAAATAACTTCTTTTACTAATTTGTTTGTAACTAATCCATCCAGGTTCTTCGATCTGTTTGAAAAATATGGCGGATACAAATCTGGAAAAATCAAACTGAAACGACCGAAACAGCTGCAGGTATGGAACATCTCTTTGGGGTTTCAGCGTTCTGAGTATCTGTTCTGTTCTGTCAGCTTCCGCTTGTTCCGGGGTCAAGTCGGGGGGGCAACAGCCTCTAATGGGCAGCCTAGGCCTCTCTCACCCCGGCTGCATCCTCTAGCTCTGCCGGAAGGATCCCAAGTCTTTCCCCGGCCAGCTGTGAGACGTAGTCTCTCCCCAGCGGGTCCGGGGTCTGCCCCTTGGTCTCCTCCCGGTGGGATGTGCCCAAAACACCCCACCCGCGAGGTACTCGGGGGGCATCCTGACCAGATGCCCGAACCAACCCATCTGGCTCCTCTTGACCTGGAGGAGGAGCGGCTCGACACCGAGCCCCTCCCGGATGGCAGAGCTCTGAGTATGATATTTGTAACCCTGTTAAAATGTCTCGTTGCCATGACTCCCGACAGGAGGTGCTGGACATCACACGGCAGCTGTTGGCAGAACTGGGACAACGCAACGACTGTGAGATCGAAGAGAAAAAGTCCAAACTGGAGCAGCTAAAGACTGTTCTGGAAATGTAAGAGAAATGTAAACCAGGGTGCATTCTTATTGGCTTATTTCTGATTTTATTTTCATCTTGCTCTCTGATTGGTCATTACTAACCACCAGTGGCGGTCCGTGCATTTCCCACCTAGGCCTTCGGTGAAGTGCCACTTTGTCCAACTTGAATAAATACCCCTCAAATACCATCATTAATGAGAGCACGGCTGGAGAAATCATATACAGAAGCAGACGTAGGCACTACTGGGCGTTGCATCACCTTAATTGTGTACAACAGGGGTTCCCAACCTTTTCTGCGCCACAAACCGGTTTAGTGTCTGACAATATTTTCACGGACTGGTCTTAAGGTGATGAGACCAGCCTGAAAAAAATGGCTTTTTAATATCAATAATAATAAACTTAAATCCACTTTGTCTTCATGAGAAAATTTATTAGCAGCGTCTTTATAAAGTGGAAACATTCTCTCTGCTCGAACGTAATCTTGTTGCCATGGTAACGGTAAACATGTACCTTCAAAATAAAATACATCACAAAAACAAAGTGAATAAAAATAACAGTTCTGTGCGGCCCGGTACCACATGACCCGCGGCCCTGTACCAGTCCGCGGCCCAGTGGGTGGGGACCACTGGTGTACAACACAGGCTATTTTCAAGAGCATTTAAACATCAATAAACCCGTGTAAAAAAAAAAAATATAAAAATAAACAAAATGCTTGCACACACCAAAGTGTCCCCCAAAACACTTATTTCAACATAAATCCATTCTCCTTTCTTTCCTCAAGAAGGCGTGAATCCTTCAGTTTTACAGTTTGTTTGTGCGTTTAAGTTTGAACAATAAATCCTTTTCTATCGACATGTGGAAGCCAATGGAAAAGACTCTGGTATGTCTAAAAGTGCCGAGAGTCGAGAAGGTAGAGAAACAGTCATTTTTTGTGGTCTTGAAATCGATTCTTTCATTCTGAAACCCTTCTGCCATTGTTGGTGGAAAAAAAACGAGTAGATATTTTAGATTTTTCTGTTAAATGTTCTGGGTCTGGCTCTAGTGAAAGGTTTGTTGACATGCTGAGGGTTGCTTCCGCTTACGTCAAGTGAGTATCCAATCACAGGACGCGTAATGTCACGCGTACATGTCACGTTCAGCGCCTTCGCGAAGGCGTAAACGTAAACAACTCGTGACCTGATTGGCTGTCAGAAACTACAGGAGACCGTTCACTATGAAGTGCGCAGAGCCCACATTCCTTGATGTGAAGGCCTGGAGGCAGATTTCATACAGCCTAGCGACACCAGCTAGCTGAATTCTGATTGGATAAAAACTTTAACCTAACTTTACAACACTGGAAGCAGTATAACCAAATGGATATAATATGACATGAAGAAAACAAAATATGGAGAATAATTATATATTTATTTAGGAAAAATACATTTAAAATGAAATTGACTTTTATTATAATTATGATAATGATGTCTGGTTAAGTTAGGCAAGCAGAGAAGGCTCTGACCGACCGCCACTGCTAACCACAATGATATGGTATACACTAAATTAGGAGCGATATGGGTTCTCATAAACTAGCTCTTATTTTTTGCTCATGAAGGTATGGACACTTCTCAGGGATCAACAGAAAAGTCCAGCTGACCTACCTGCCCCATGGGCAGCCCAAAACTTCCAGTGAAGAGGAAGGTAAACGTTTGTTTTGTCTATTTCGTAGCAGATTAAATCATCCTCCCATGTTTATGCCTCTTGAAATATGTTTACTGTTGAACAGACACACGAAAAGAAGGTCCATCGCTGTTACTGGTTCTGAAGTGGGGAGGAGAACTGACTCCTGCAGGCAGAGTACAAGCAGAGGAGTTGGGCAGAGCTTTCCGCTGCATGTATCCTGGTGGGCAAGGTGAGAGGCACACACAATGCATCCAATAAAAATCAGAATAAATCATCAGAATGATTTAGCTTTTCAGCACAATGAAAAAGCCAGGTTGGTTAAAAAAATGAAAATAAATTAATGAAAATAAATTAAATTCTATAATCAACTCTTTTGGCGCAACCATATCGTGGTGGACGGGTTTGCGTGCCCCATTGATCCTACGAGCTGTTGTCCG
Source organism: Neostethus bicornis (assembly GCA_902685375.1). Classification (NCBI taxonomy): domain Eukaryota; kingdom Metazoa; phylum Chordata; class Actinopteri; order Atheriniformes; family Phallostethidae; genus Neostethus; species Neostethus bicornis. The sequence goes on from LR738543.1 coordinate 5,753,333, forward strand.
GGGTTTAATGTCCCTGGTACGGTCACCTAAAGCAAACAGGTCCTAGGTGAGGGGCCAGACAAAGCGCGGCTCAAACACTCGCTGTGGGTGGTGACCAATTCAATTCAATTCAATTTTATTTGTATAGCCCAAAATCACAGAATGTCCGTCTCAATGGGCTTCACAAGAAAAAGAGGAATGTATTAACACAAATACACAACAAGAAAAATAACTAACAAATGCTAACTAAACAAGACTAGCACATTAATGCACTTAGACTCTCCTTCTCGGTGAGGAAAAACTCCTAAAAAACCCATCAGTGGGGAAAAAATAAGAAACCTCATGGGGATCCACGTGAAAGAGAGATCCCTCCCCCGGGACGAGCAAACAATGTGTCACAGATTATTGTTTAAATATTAGCTTATTCTAATCTACAGTTAAATATCTAAAGAAGTCAATAAATGTTCTTCATCCTGATGGAAACACGGGGGGCTCCTCAGCCCGGAGATGTCCAGAACGGGGATGAGTAGATGTTCTTCATGCTGATGGAAACACGGGGGACTCCTCAGCCTGGAGATGTCAAGTACGGGGATGAGCAGATGTTCTTCATCCTGATGGAGACACGGGAGACTCCTCAGCCCAGCGATGCCCACGGCGGGGATGAGTAGATGGATTTCGTCCTGATGGAGTGGGGATGAAGAAGCGTGGAGGTCTCCTCGGTGTGGCCATGCCCAGGACAGGAACGCAGAGTCCTGGATGGGGCTCTCTCCCAGAGAGGAGGGAGAGAGGTGGACAACATGTGAATTGTATTGTACCAACTAGCAGTGTAATTCTAGATAAACAGACAATTTAGAACAATGAATGAGATAGCAAGCCAGGGGTTTAGGGTAGAGGGTTGGAGTAGGGGGTACGGGGAAAGAGCCAAGACAGTCTGGCAGAGAATAGTAGATAGAATTAGAGGACAGAACCCCAATGTACCATACTTTCCCCAGCTTTTACTATCTAGCAGCCAACTATTAATTATATCAGCTAATTGAATCTGTTTCTATCTGGCCTGTTGATAAGCTTGTTCAAACAGGAATGCTTTACCAAAAGAATGAGATTGCAGATACAAGCGACCGAAATGAGCTTCCTCCGCAAGGTGGCTGGGCTCTCACGCAGAGATCGAGTGGGGAGTTCTGCCATCCAGGAGGAGCTCGTTGTCGAGCCGCTCCTCCTCCTGATCAAGAGAACCCAGAAGGGGGGATTTGGGCTTCTGGTCAGGATGCCCCCTGAGCGCCTCGCTGGTGAGGTGTTTTGGGCACGTCCCACCGGGAGGAGATCAAGACGGAGACCCGGACCCGCTGGAGAGACTGTATCACAGCTGGCTGGGGAATGACTCTGGATCCTTCCGGGTGAGCTGGAGGATGCCCCTGCAACCTGGCCCCGGATAAGCGGAAGACGACGGAACAGAATTCTATAATCAGTTTATGTCAATTTAAAGAGGCTTTGAATCAGTTGCATCTACTGTTCATATCGGACTGAGAGGTACAAAGAGAGATTGGTTTTATAAACCATTTCATGCCAACAATCTTCGGATAGCTTATTTTGTAAAATCTCTTGAGGCACAGTATCAAACGTTTTAAAAGTTCTAAAGATGCACCAGCTATAGATTCATAATTATTCAGAGCCTTATATGGATTCAACCAGTAAGTTCATCCCATGTTGGATAAGTACAATAATTTGTATGAAGCTCCTTTTGATGCTGATAAAATTTATATTTTTATTTAAATATTTCAGAAATCTTTTATAGACTTAAGATTTTATAAACGTGTACAAACTAAAATATTTTTTTTTTTTTTGTGACTGAATAAATTAGTTCCACTTTCAGCCAGAGAACTCCAATGAGGCTGTCTGTATTAATGACAAAAATACATTTTAAAAAAAATCTGATTCATGAAGGTCTATCTGTATATAAACAGTTTTTTGTTTGCTCTCAGGTGACTATGCAGGATTTCCAGGCTGTGGGTTGCTACGGTTACACAGCACCTACAGACACGATCTGAAGATCTACGCATCGGACGAAGGCAGGGTGCAGATGACAGCTGCCGCTTTTGCAAAGGTACCCAGCGCTGCAATGAGGATTCACGTTTCTATTAAATTCATACACACTTTGTCTCTCTATTGGACAAAGGATTGGACGTGACACAGGCTTCCTCAAAGACATTGTTGACAATACTTGTTTTTTTTTTTTTTTTTTAATCATTCAAAAGGAATAGGACAACTTTAGACATCCAACTTTTTTTCAAATGTAAATAAAATTGAAAAATATTTTTTCCACATTATTATTTCGTCTGTTCAATTAAAAACAAGTTTAAATTTTTGGTGGTTTTATTAGGTGTGAATTTTGATTCCATTTAAAAACCTTTCTTGCAGTAGTTTTCTATTTTATTTTAAGTAATTAATGAGCTTTTTGTCATTTTTTCTAGTACTATTTGAAGGCCAAGTTGCTCTGGGACACTACTTATGTTCTCTACCACAGTGGTCCCAAACCTTTTCTGCGCCACGGACTGGTTTAGTGTCTGAAAATATTTCCACGGTCCGGTCTAAAGGTGTAGCAGAAAAACTAAACAAGACCAGCCTAAAAAACTGGCTTTTTTAATCAATAATAACAAACTTAAAACCACTTTGTCTTCATGAGAAAATTTATTAGCAGCGTCTTTATAAAGTGGAAACGTTCTCTCGAACGCACACTGGCTGCTATGGTAACGGTAAACATGCCTTCAAAATAAAAGACATCACAAAAACAAGGTGAATAAAAATACCAGTTAGGCTCCTCCCAGTAAGACTAGATCGATCAGAGTTCTGAGTTTGTTTTGCTGGAACCAGACAGTCCAATCTAGACCTGAAACCTGAAGAGTGTTTCTAAGGTCCAGTCTGCTTCGTAACTCTGTAACTCCCATTAGCAAAAATATTAAAATGTTAAAATATAACATCAGTATGGCTCAAATAATAAACCAAATGGAAATGATAAAAGCTATTTTTTCTTTTCTGTGCGGCCCGGTACGACATGATCCATGGACCAGTACCGGTCCGCGGGCCGGTGGTTGGAGACCAATGCTTAACAACACCCACAATTCTAACACAAACAGGAAGTGTTTTTGCGTATGTCCTTTGCTCACACTCCATCCCAAAAAGGGACTCCATTTTTGTTTAACGACATGACAATAAAAAAATATGTATTAGGTTTGCTAACTTGAAACATTTTACACTTTATTTGTAGCTCTTTAGTTAGTCCAACATCCCCGTTTGTGTTTGTGTGTGCAGGGTTTGCTGGCTCTGGAGGGTGAGCTGACACCCATCCTGGTCCAGATGGTGAAAAGCGCCAACATGAACGGTCTGCTGGACAACGACAACGACTCCCTGAGCGGATGTCAGCACCGCGTCAAAGCCCGGCTCCACGAGATCTTCCAGAGAAACAAAGAGTTCACAGAAGAGGATTATGACACGGTGACTTAACAGACTTTATTTATGAAACACTTTTCAAATAAAGTTGCTCAGATTGCTCAACAGATCAACCCTGTTTCACGTCTGCTTCAAATTGGCTCTTTATTTCCACCTTAATATTTTTTTTTTTCCACATATTTGTGTAGTCGCTCATTCGTCCAGTAAAGATCCATCGTCATTATTGTACCTTCGGTGCTTTTTATTAAAAAAAAAACCAAGTGCATAAAAACACAGCTAATGAATACATCTATCAGAACTGTAAAAAAAAAAAAAAAATCTGCACTGAAATAATCATATCTACTCATTAAGGGGTTTCAGTTACAAAAAAAACAAATATCCGAAGCAGAAAAAAAGGGGGTGGAAAATCATTTTGTTTTGTGTCTCTAACAGCTGGCTCCGACCTGCGCTGAGTCTATAGTGAATTCAATGAACCTTGTCAAAAATCCAGTGACAACATGTGACAAGGTCTACACTCTGATTCAAAGACTCACTGCACAGATCCGGACCAAGATGGAGGATCCTAATGCCAACGGTGAGAAAAAGCCATCTCTGTAGAAATGTATAAAGTGTCGCAACTGTGACCAAAATGCAAGCAAGCAGCATGATTAATGCTGTTTTTATAAATGAGAAGATTGCACTTTATCTTAAATAGGGCTGCAACTAACGATTATTTTGATGATCGATTAATCTGGCGATTATTGGCTTGATTAATCGATTAATCGGGTAAAATTGACAACTAAATAAATAATAGTTTTTTGGCATTTTATTGAATGTAGTTATGCAAAACACAACTCATAACCACTTAAACAACACGTTGGGCTCATTCTAATAAATAAAAATGTTAATCTCTCTGTGAAATAAAGAGGGAGAATATTACCATTTCTACAGCAAATATAAAATAATAAATCTACTTACTGTATACAGTAAAGGTAAATCACGAGCACCCATAAAATGTGTTTTATAGTACTGGCTAAAAAAACATAAATTGTAAACTGTTGACCATCCAGGATCACATTTAAAAAGAAATCGTTAACAGTTTTAGATTTGAAAATTTAACCTTGTTCAGAGGTATAGTACCAAACAAAAATGGCCGAGGTTAACATGAGTAAAAATACACAAAAAAAAAATCAAGTTGTGTAATATTAAGTGCAGTTGACAGCGAAAACTTTCTAAATGATTAATCGATGACTAAATTAGTCGACAACTATTTCAATAATCAATTATAATCGATTGATTCGATTAGTTGTTTCAGCCCTAATCTTAAACCTGAATTTGTCTTCTAAATATGTGGATTCAGATCAGGAATACTTCCTGGTAGTTTTCTACATGAATTTAAAATACAACCAGAAGCTAATGTTAGCTTCATGATTTCACATTTAACAAACATAATGATTAAAAACCCAGAGGCCAGCTCCCACCTCATCATCTCCGATCAGAATCGTTATTGTTTCTTTTAGTGGTAAAAAGTAAAACTAAAGAAGTTTCTAGAAGAACTAAAGTACACAAACAACAGGACTCTAGTTTGTTTGGGACTCAGAAGAGTATGACGACACATCATGATTAGGGATGAGTATCGATAAGGATTTATCGATACTTGTCCTCTTATCGATACCGCTTAACGAACCAAATCTTTAACGAATCTCTTATCAATAATTTTAGAAACAAATAAATAAGTATCATCAAGATAAAAACTTTAATTGGATGATGGTGGAACTCATAAACAGAACAGTATTTAAATAAATATACCTTACTTAAATAAAATAAACGAGATACTTCAAAATAAATCTGAACTGGACTGAAATAAAAACAAAAAAAATGTCAAAGTTAGAAAAAGAAATGAATAGTATTGGTTGTTAAGTTTAACAGCAGCAACAGTTTTTTTTTTTCAACAATAAAAAATGTGCATATGTAAAGTATTATTTAAAGCAGGACTTTCACTTCACTTTTATTGTTTTTTTTTATAATAAAACATGGAGCATGTGTGTTTCAAAGCGTGCTTGTGCCGTAATTTATTAGCATACCTGTTCCTCGCAGTCGGAGCTGCTTCAACGCCCTCATCAAAACACAGTGCATCTTTCAATCTGAATGCCGTGGATTTTGGTAAAGTGTTTGGACAAATAGCATGTGGTTCCACCTTTACATGAAAATACTTTGATGCACTTTAGACAACGTGTGTTGTAAAATAAAGCCAAACTCGAGATCGCTTTGCACGTTCTGCCATTACGACTCGCTCGGCTTGAAAATTTGCGTGTGTGTAGCAGCAGTGCACGTGTGCACCGCCCCTTCGCGAGTAAGGGGGCGGAACCGGAACCAATAGCGGATCCGTTTGGACTAGCGCTTATCGGCCCGGGTAAAATGTCGGCTGCAGAACCGGTTCCAAAAAGAAAACAGTTCTCGGAACCCATCCCTAATCATGATTGCAGTTTTTCGTAGGCATCACCTTTTGTACTTGCATGTTTTAAACATGCCATTTTCGGTCACCACCCACAACTGCCATTTGACAGAAACAGTAACATTTACTCTTACTGTAATAAACCCAAAGTGTTGTTTATGTGGTTATGAGTTGTGTTTTACACAATTACATTCTATAATATGCCGAAAAAGTAATATTTATTAAATTGTCATTTTTATCCGATTAATCGGGTAATTGATCCAATAATCGACAGATTAATCGATTACCAAAATAATCGTTAGTTGCAGCCCTACTTACAAGATATTTAAAGGTTGAGTTTGGTCTCCTTTGGCCTAAATATGTTGGTTTGTTTAGAGCTCCAGTTTCTTTGACATGCAGCATTTCGACAACACGTGTACTTGTGGAGTTATTTTTTACTTATACTCTTTTTTTTTTTTTTCTTTTTGTGGTGCTCAAAACAGAGTTTTCATTCCTCCCAGACCTGCAGCTCTACCACAGCGAAACCCTAGAGCTTATGTTACAGCGCTGGTCCAAATTAGAAAAAGATTTCCGCATGAAGAACGGTCGCTATGACATCAGTAAAATCCCTGACATTTATGACTGCGTCAAATACGATGTGATCCACAACGCCAGCCTGGGTCTGGAAGACACGCTGGAGCTGTTCAAACTGTCCCGAGCTCTGGCCGACATCGTCATCCCACAGGTGGGGCAAATCTGTCCCTGTGTGTGTAGAATCAGGTTTAACACTGGTCTGTTCTCGTGCAGGAATACGGCATCAGTAAAGAGGAGAAGCTGGAGATAGCATATGCCTACTGCCTCCCACTGGTCAGAAAAATCCAGCTGGACCTCCAGAGGACCCACGGGGACGAGTCCGTCAACAAACTTCATCCTCTGTGAGCCTGAAATGAAAACTTTCAGGAGCACATATACCGAATGTTGAATCAGGCTAGAGCGTGTGACCGCCTGATCATGTGAGCACGCTTGTGTTTTGGCAGGTATTCCCGTGGCGTGATGTCGCCCGGTCGTCATGTGAGGACACGCCTGTATTTCACCAGCGAGAGCCACGTTCACTCCCTGCTTAGCCTTTTCCGCTACGGCGGTCTGCTGGATGTATGTGAACGTTAAATCTGAGCCAGGTGATCACGTCCAAATCAGAAAGTAATGTTGTGTTTGCTTGCAACAGGAGGTGAACGACCATCAGTGGAAACGAGCCGTGGATTACCTCAGTGCCGTCTCCGAACTCAACTACATGACGCAGATTGTCATCATGCTGTACGAGGACAACAACGTGGTATGTTTGGGCGGGTTTCTGTTCCAATTGGGACAAGTTATGTATGAGCTGTTCCAGTTTTGACATCATCACTAGAAAAGAACTCATTTATCAAAGTTGCACACATTTTAGGTGCACACAGAATACACTAGAGAGTGTATCTATTTCTGCATCTATCCTTTTAGAGGTAAGCTCTTAAGCCCAAGCTCAACCCAAAATTCGAATCGGGTTGGGCCTAAAATGTCTATCATTACTTCGGGTTGGGTTTGGCTCGGGCTTCTCTCTCGCTGAAGTTTTTTCAAATAAATATATGTTTATAAAATGTAAACTAAAACGATGTGTGTGTACTAAACCAAGGAATACTTGGTATAAAATTAATCATTTGGATAAAACAGAGAAGTAATGTTTAACTACTAAACATCATCCGCAGAGCCAGAGCATGGTCCGCGCACGTGAACGCCTGCTATTAATTTGATAATCTTCTCCTGCGCACGTCTGTATTTATTTTGAACTGGTATCCCCGATATAAAGGAGCAAGAAGTTAAGGATGAACTAAAAGCAGGAGAACTGAAAAGATAAACACGCACCAGTAAGAGTGAGGTGTGGAAAAGCTTCAAATTTATTGTTTAAAATGCTACAGAAATTTGCGTTGGCTTCGCTGGATGTAGTCAATGTGGCGCTTTGCTTTCATATAAGACCACAAAAGACTGGCACCTCGACGCTGAGCGGGCATTTAAACAGTTGGACTGGCAAAAGTGATGATCGTCAAAGATCTATTTTATCATTTGTTTCAAAAACCGTCCCTCCTCTTCGCGCTAAGCAGGCCATAACAGACAAGTGTGTTAGGGGTCCGATAGTGGGATTTTTTTAATTAAAAAAGCGTGTTCCTGAAAATGTTCCTATTTATAAACAACCCTTCCCCTCCCGAGTCCTCACAAATAAAATATGACATTTCGGGCTTGTTTCGGGCTCGGGCCGCAAATCAAGGTAATTGGTCGTGCTCGGGCCGGGTCGGGTTTAGCTGGATTTTTTTTAGGCCCTATCTCACCTCTAGTACCAATGGGTGATCTTGATAATTGCTGCACCAGAAAATATGCATAATTACAATGAACATGGCCATGTAGATTCAGATCCATGCTCCGTAATATCCTTTTTACGATATAAATCTGAAATCAGTGAAGACTGAAGTGATCACCATGGAGATGGGGAATAAAAGTTTTATTATTCGGCAGCCGGAAGAATGGGATTAAAGCAGAGCTAAAGAGAAAAGCAACAGAGTTTAATAACAGTTTACTATTGATGTTGAAGCGATGGAAACGAGAACTCATCAAGAGTTAATTTATTTAAAACTTTATTTTACCCCAATTTTATGAAATGACTAAAATTGTTTCAGTTTTTAAAATTGCCACAAAAATGTTTTGCATTGATGCTGACTTTTCTCCTTCGTGAAGCCAGTGCCGCATCAAAAATAAATGGCTGCTAAAAAGTGACTTTACAGCTGAGGGAGAGACGCATGGCTTGTTTTTTACACACTGACCCTGTATTTTAAAAAAGCAAATGCACCCAAAAAGTGAATTCATTAAAATAAAATTTAAAGTCTCAATTACATTATCAGGAGATTTTTTCAAGAGCTGATGAAGAGATGTTTTACTTGGCAAAAAACGGTCACAATTCCTGGTATTGAACAAATAAAAAGCATTACATTGTATTCAAGAACATCCGATGCTCAGCATTAATTCTTTTCTCCAACATGTTTTCATCTCTTCATCAGCATTTGTTGGAGATAATTTTGTAAAAATATACTTTTAATTTATTTTAATCAAACAGTTTTTTTAAACTTGTATTGGCGTTGTTGAGAAAAAATGACCTGTATTTACTTGTTAATCACATTTCGGCAGTTTGACACTTTTTTTGGCAACAGCTCTCGCAGTCAGCATTTCCTCTGCATCAGCCAGTAACAGTTCTCATATTCAAGCATGTTCTGGTTAGATATGTTGCGGTAAGTCCCCGTCCATGGCAGAGAAATATCGAGTGTTTGTGCGGTTGCACAAGAAAAACAACTGAGTCAAGCATCTCTGTTAATTGATAAATTATAAAGTCAGCCAAACGAAAGGAGTTTCTGAGCATCTTTCCTCCAACACAGGCATAGTCCATTTGTCTTTTTTTTTTATGCGCTGGACAGATCATGTTTTTGTGCTGAGACTGCCTAAGTTGGTGGTGGTGGGTGGTGAGCGAAAGAATGAGATTGCGGGTACAAGCGGCCGAAATGAGCTTCCTCCGCAGGGTGGCTGGGCTCTCACTCAGAGATCGGGTGAGGAGCTCTGCCATCCGGGAGGAGCTCGGTGTCGAGCCGCTCCTCCTCCAGGTCGAGAGGAGCCAGATGGGGTGGTTCGGGCATCTGGTCAGGATGCCCCCCGAGCGCCTCGCGTGCAATGTGTTTCGGGCGCGTCCCACCGGGAGGAGACCCAGGGGCAGACCCATGTCTCACAGCTTGTCGGGAACGACTTGGGATTCTTCCAGGTGAGCTGGAGGATGCATCCTGGGTGAGAGAGGCCTGGGCTTCCCGTTTGAGGCTGTTGCGCCTGCGACCCGACCCCGGAACAAGCGGAAGATGACGGAACGGACTGCCTAAGTTCTGCGCAATTTAAGCTGCACTCACACAGCTTAAATTGTTGTGTACAGTGATTCCTCACTAAAACGCGGCATACTTATCGCGGTTTCGCTACTTCGCGGATTTGCATTGTGCATTGTGTTCTGCATTCTGATTGGCTAAAAAGTCACTCTGCTTCTTCTCTACCAGTGCGTCAATAACTTTGCAGTTTAATATGTACACATATGTGAAACAGCTTGCCAGATTTACATTACGTACGTACAAATTCCCTTGCATTTTCGAGTTTCAAAAGGCTTGAAAAGACAAAAACCCTGCAGAGCGGGGTCAGGATGCAAGCGGCTCAGTCTGAAGAGCAGTGAAATAGACCTGAGTCACTATTTGTCCAACTGTACTTTGTATTTTTTTCACAATCATTTTAATTTTCTCCCGTTTAATCCAGTTACTCAGGTCCCGGTGGGCGGTACTAATCTGCGCAATTTGAAGCTTTCTGTTTACATTGATGATTAAAAATATTTGACAGTACTGAAGTTATTGGTTGAAGAAAAATGTTTCTAAAGTACTTTTTTTTTTTTTTTTGTGAAACAAATGCTTAAGCCTGTAAAATAGTTTGTTCTTTCTTTTCAATGAATAATTGAGTATTTCCGTTCGTTCCGTCATCTTCCGCTTGTTCCGGGGTTGGGTCGCGGGGGAAACAGCCTCAAACGGGTAGCCCAGGCCTCTCTCACCCCGGCTGCATCCTCCAGCTCACCTGGAAGGATCCCAAGTCTTTCCCCGGCCAGCTGTGAGACATAGTCTCTCCAGCGGGTCCGAGGTCTGCCCCTTGGTCTCCGCCCGGTGGGACGTGTCCAAAACACCTTGCCTGCGAGGCGCTCGGAGGGCATCCTGACCAGATGCCCGAACCACCCCATCTGGCTCCTCTCGACCTGGAGGAGGAGCGGCTCTACACCGAGCTCCTCCCGGATGGCAGAGCTCCTCACCCAATCTCTGAGTGAGAGCCCAGAGAGTGCAATTGAGTATTTAATTGCATAATATTTGTAAAAAAAAAAATAAATAAAAAAAGGTTTTTACTTTGCGGATTTTGCCTATCGCAAAGATAGCTGAACGTAACCCCCGCAAAAAACAAGGGTTTATAGTATGTTTATAGCAACCTCCTGATCTGGCACAGCTATTTGTTTGCACATTATTCTGATAAATGAGAGAGGCGTTGGCTCAGTGGTCGAGTGTTTGTTCTTGGACCGGATGAAGCCAGTTCAAAATCAATTGACCTGCTGAGGTGTCCCTGGAGCAGACACTTAACCCCGTACTTGCTCCCACCATTGGTGCTGTCGTGGCTGCCTGCTGCGATGCAATGCAGCACAGTAATTTCCCCATTGTGGAACTAATAAAAAATCCGGTCGTTCCATTCCGTCATCTTCCGCTTGTTCCGGGGTCGGGTCGCAGGGGCAACAGCCTCAAACAGGCAGCCCAGGCCTCTCTCACCCCGGCTGCATCCTCCAGCTTACCTGGAACGATCCCAAGTCTTTCCCCGGCCAGTTGTGAGACATAGTTTCTCCAGCGGGTCCGGGGTCTGCCCCTTGGTCTCCTCCCGGTGGGATGTGCCTGAAACACCTCGCCCGCGAGGCGCTCGGAGTGCATTCTGACCAGATACCCCCCCATCTGGCTCCTCTTGACCTGGAGGAGGAGCGGCTCGACACCGAGCTCCTCCCGGATGGCAGAACTCCTCACCCGATCTCTGAGTGAGAGCCCAGCCACCCTGCGGAGGAAGCTCATTTCAGCCGCTTGTACCCGCGATCTCATTCTTTCGGTCACCACCCACAGCTGGTGACCATAGGTGAGGGTGGGAATGTAGATCCACTTGTAAATCGAGAGCTTTGCTTTTCGGCTCAGCTCTCTCTTTACCACGACGGACCGATGCAGCGTCCTAGTTATTGCTGACGCCGCACCGATCCGCCTGTCGATCTCCCGCTCCATCTTTCCCACACTCGTGAACAAGACCCCGAGATACTTAAGCTCCTCCACTTGGGGCAGGACCCTGTCCATGACCCGCAAGGGGGATTCCACCCTTTTCCGAGCGAGGACCATGGTCTCGGATTTGGAGGCGCTAATTCCCATCCCGGCCGCTTCACACTCGGCCGCCAATCGATCCAGCGACTCTAAAGGTGTTCTTCTGAATCCAGAGGAGCGTATTATTTTGATCGTACACCACCTCCACACCCAAGTTTGATCAATTAGGACCAACTTGCTATCAAAATCAAATTTATTTCAATATCTTCCTCTATTTAGGACATCTCCTCTGAGAAGCGCTTTCACGTGGAGCTCCACTTCAGCCCCGGTGTGAAAGGCGTTGAAGAGGATGAAAAGGTCCCGACTGGCTTCGGTTTTAGACCTGCATCTGCTGAGGTGGGCCGGCAAGTAAAAAACGCATTTTTCCTCTTTGCTTTCCATCCTTAACTCAACTGTCTTCATGCAGAATGGCCAGAAGCAGCCAGGACGTGGCAGCATGGAGGATCTGACCCAGGACGAAACGGACCGCTCCGTCCCGCTGTCAGAGCCAATCACAATCCAGAGGAAGTCCCCGCTGATTCGCAACCATAAGAGCGGATCAATGGAGGTAAGGATCTACTTTCATATCATACTTGCTGGAAATGTTCGCAGTTGCAATTTATCCTGTTTTTGAACATTTTATTTTGAAAATCAAAAGAATATCTGCCATATTTTTTCTTCAAATCAGCAGAAAATCGAGGTCACATAACCCGGTGTGTCTTTATCTGTGTGTGTTTCACCAGGTCCTGTCTGAAACATCCACCCCTAGAGCCGGCAGCTATAGACTTTTTTCACTCTGCAGCCGTCATTCCCCCGAGATGAAACAAAGTGGATTAGGTAGGTGGAAAGATCTTTGTTGTCATGACAACAGGCAGTGTTACAGGAATAGTGGGTTTTGTTAAAAATATATCAGATGGTATTGAGAGGAAAAATATTTTGGTATGAAAATTTAAAAATTTTACTGAGCATTGAGGCGTTTTGTTTGTTTGTTTGTTTGTTTTGTTGGAGTCAATTTTTGGCAATTCTTAGATGGATTGGTTTATTGGGTTTTTTCATAAAAGCTAAATCTGGAATTATTCTGACAATTTGAAGCATTTTAGCTTGAAAACTAAGGCCATCTCCACACATAGCCGGGTATTTTTGAAAGCGTATATCCACTGTCCTCAATTATAGAAAAACGCTCGCGTCCACACGTAACCATTTTCAAAATATCCGCGTCCACGCGGAGCAGTATAAATACGCTTCTGAGTGCGATTATGAGCATGCCAGACCAGTAGTCGGCAGTGTTTATCTGACCGTAAGCTCTGAGGTAGGAAAGCTTATGTGATTAATAATCATTGATTGCAGCCCATTTCTCCTCCTTTGCTCCTCAACAAGAAGCAAGAGCAGTTGAGAGTGGACAAAAAGACAAGAAAAGAGGGTCTGCAACAGAGTCAAAAGTAATGCCTGTTTCTGTGGATCCATGCTTCCCACTGTCTGATTTTGTAAACAAGGATGCACACGAATGACGTATTTGCATTACTTGTCGCAGGTAGTGACGCATAAAAACACAAGTTTTCCAAAATCTCCACTTTGGCCGCAGTTTTTAAAAAAGCCGGTTTTGAGTGAAAAAAAACCTTCGTTTTTTTTTGTGGACGGCAGGGCAAAATAGATAAAAATATGTTCCGTTCCGTCATCTTCTGCTTGTTCCTGGGTCGCGTCGCGGGGGCAACAGCCTCAAACAGGCGCCCAGGCCCTTCTCACCCAGGCTGCATCCTCCAGCTCACCCGGAAGGATCCCTAGTCGTTCCCCGGCCAGCTGTGAGACATAGTATCTCCAGCGGGTCTGGGGTCTGCCCCTTGGTCTCTTCCCGGCGGGATGTGCCCGAAACACCTCGCCCGCGAGGCGCTCGGAGGGCATCCTGACCAGATACCCGAACCATCCCATCTGGCTCCTCTCGACCCGGAGGAGGAGCGGCTCGACACCGAGCTCCTCCCGGATGGCAGAGCACCTCACCCGATCTCTGAGTGAGAGCCCAGCCACCCTGTGGAGGAAGCTCATTTCGGCCGCTTGTACCCGTGATCTCATTCTTTCGGTCACCACCCACAGCTGGTGACCATAGGTGAGGGTGGGAACGTAGATCGACTTGTAAATCGAGAGCTTTGCTTTTCGGCTCAGCTCTCTCTTTACCACAATTGACCGATGCAGCGTCCTAGTTATTGCTGACGCTGCACCAATCCGCCTGTCGATCTCCCGCTCCATCCTTCCCCCACTCGTGAACAAGACCCCGAGATACTTAAACTCCTCCACTTGGGGCCGGACCCAAGTCCTGGACCAGGACAAATCCAGGACCCTGACCCATGGGTGGCAGCCAACAACAGGGACCCTGGCGGTCAGATAAAAATATGTGTTTTCAAAAATACCAGGACACGTGTGGACGGGGCCTAGAGGTCTCTGAATTCGTTCCGCATCCGGTGGTGTTCTCCCCTTCTTTTCCACTTTCAGCATCAAACTTCATTGACTGATTGTGCAGCTGAAAGAAAAAAAACAAAGTCTGCTCAACTTTAGCGTGAACTTTTGTACACATACTATAATATTCTGAGCTGTTCTCAGTGAGCCTGGTGGAAACGCAGCTTTTCTGTCTGACTACCATCGTCTCAGAATCCTGTGTGTCTTATGTCTGTTGTGTTTCCCCATTTTTCATTATTTGTTGAGGTGTCAACCAGAGGAAAGAGGGTGTTTGAGAGCAGTAGAAGACGGGTGAAGGATAGTTTAGGATAGTTTAGTTTCAGGCTGCACAATATATTTATATACTACTTAATATGTATAGATTTGTTTTAAATTACCAAACATTAACGCAAAATGTTAATGTGAAGATCCTGGAATTTGTGTGTGTTGACAATCCGCCACTGCGTGCCACTGCCCAACACATGTCAGAGTAGCATCTCGTAGATTTTATGAAAAATGAACTTTCTTTGCTGATCAGCTACTGAATTTTAAACCATTTACATTACATACAGCCACAGACCGAGAGCTGGGACGACCTAATCAGGGAGGTTAGGGTTACCATGTAGTCCCTACTAACAGCTGTGGCTGTTACTGTCGGTTTAGCATTAGCAGTGCTTAGCTTCTTATATATTCATTTTTTCCGTATCCATAAATTTCTCTGATGCTCTGAACCACCAAATAGCAATTTAAGATATCATAATTTTACAAAAAAAAAAGAAATGAAGCTGGTCGGCGTCCAAAAAATATTTTCTGACTTTGTCTGTTTTGACGACCGGGAAGAAACAGACTAACAGTTGTAAAAGTCTATGGCCAAGTTTACTAGCAGCGGAACAATTTTCTGCGGTCATCTGGTCCTGCCGCCTGACTGTGCTACGTCAAGCTTCGTCAAATGGACACAGCCTGACAAATCAGTTGGCCACTCAGTGTAAGAGACCCAGGAAAACTGAAGGAAACTGTGTCTCTTTTTGATTACCGTACTTTCCGCACTATAAGGCGCACCTAAAAACCTTTATTTTTCTCTAAAGTCCACGATGCGCCTTTTAACCCGGAGCGCCTTATAGATGAATCAATATTGAGCTACAACAAGTGTCGCAACTGCGGTAAGCAGCCACTGACTCCATTTCCCCCATAGAAGAAGTAGTGTGTGGTGCACATTTCCATTTGTGTGTTTGTGTAAAGACCCGGAAATGGCTCCTACCAAGAGACACTGTTACACCGCAGAGTTTAAACTCAAGGTGATCGGTCACGCAGTAGAACACGGGAATAGAGCCGCAGTGAGAGAGTTTAACATCAATGAATCAATGGTGAGGAAGTGGAGGAACCAAGAGGATGCGCTGCGCCAAGTAAACAAGACTAAACAGAGTTTCCGCAGGAACAAAGCGAGATGGCCGCAGTTAGAGGACAAAGTTGAACTGCCTTTACTGTAGCGACTTATAATGCGGTGCGCCTTAAAGTGCGGAAAATACGGTAGTTAATCTTATATGTTTTTATGGATTTAATATTAATATATTTTTGCAGTTCTACATTAGTTTAAACTGTGATTCTAGAAGTAAAGGTTTGAATGAGTTGCATGATATCAGTCTGGACCTGCTTTGTCTGTTTCTTCTCTTTCTTTCTGTCTTCTTCTCTTTCTTGTGAGCTGTTTAAATAACAGCATGTGATGTAGCTCTGACTAACCCAGCCCCAAACTCCTGACCCCTCCTCACAGGCTCTCAGTGTGCCGGGCTCTTCAGCACCACCGTCCTTGGTTGCTCATCTAGCGCTCCTAACCTGCAGGACTACGCCCGCGCCAATCGCAAAAAATTCTCCTCCGGCAGTACGTCCTACAAAGACGGTACGTGTGTTAAAGACGGCGCCGCGGTAGTAGGTCAGCCACACATCTTCTGCTCACCCAGCTGCATGTCAAGCACAAAGGTTATCATAGAGAGGCTGAACACATCTGAATTCACTGGAATTATTTCATCTTTTCATCATCACGTAAACTACACTTATATTTTGTTTGGTGTTCTCCATGTTTTTTTTCTTTTTTTAAATTTTTTTAAACACCTAACCCCAGTTTTTCCATGTTTTTGTTCTTCCCTCTTCATGTCACTTCTGAGTATGCCATTTTTTTTTTGTTGTTTTTTCTGCTTTAGCGAACAGGCTTGTCTGTGCTGCTGGACAAGTGATA
Source organism: Neostethus bicornis (assembly GCA_902685375.1). NCBI lineage: Eukaryota > Metazoa > Chordata > Actinopteri > Atheriniformes > Phallostethidae > Neostethus > Neostethus bicornis. Next base: position 5,769,792 of record LR738543.1, read on the forward strand.
CGTACGTGTGAGGGCGTCATCTAATCAAAGGCACAAATTCAACCTGTACACACACATTAGCTACCGGATGTGTAACATGAACACATTAAAAACATGTAGTTTATATTTCTAAATAACTATTTCTGTAAGTTTTAAGATAATGTAAACGTAAGAATTTTTCATCTTTAAGACCTGCACTGATTTATCGCCCGTTGAAGGTTTGATTAAATGAGGTCGTTTACGATGGCAACGGAAACAGTCTTCGACCATAAGGCACGAACATAATCGCCGTCCACGCTGCTGCTTCTTTTTGTGTCTCTCCTCCATGTTCGCTGGCACGCTGATTCATAGCTGAAATCTGTACTGTCTCCTGCTGGATGTGTTTGGTAACTACCATTACGTGGAAGGAATGAATGAAAGCGGTAGAAAATTAACTTCATTTTTTATCTCGCAAGATGTATATTTGAAAAACCTTTTTTATAGTAACTTTAATGTCATCTGTTTTGCTTTTTTCCATCTGAACAGACATAAAGAGACTGATTTGTTTGACTTTTTTAAATGTTTATCGGAGATGGATAGATGGCTGAATGGGAGGAGAGTGTATCGCCCCACACAACGCCAGTCTGTGTGCAGCTTGTAAATTTATTTTGCCATCAATATAACTTGAAATAGGATTATCAATGGCACAACAGCTGGTAACAAAAGTGAGTACCCCCTTAGTGAAAGTTCCACGTGTGTCTATATTTTGTGTGGCCACCATTATTTTCCAGGGCTGCCCTTGACTCTCATGGGGATGGGGTTCACCAGAGCTTTTCTTAATCATGAGGGTGGATCAATCGAAAAATTAGACGCAATAACGTTCCAGGAAATTTTGGATGCTAACTCAACACCATCAGTGAAAAGGCTAACGTCAACGAGAGGAAAGCTTCTACAAACACACATTAAAATCCATAATGGATTACATTCTAATCCGTAAACTGAAGGTTTTACCAAAAGCATTGAAAATATCTGGACAGACCATAAAGCTACAAAAAACATTTACAGGCTGTAATTCCTTTAAAAAGGGGGCTGATTTGCATTCAGTTTTGAAAGTATATAATTAATAGAGTTTATTTATTTTATTTTTACATATTAAGACATATAGAATGTCTCATCTGTAATCTGGTATCCCTGTAGATGCATATTCGGGGCCGAGTCGCGTGGCCAACCTTCTCAGACGGGAAACCTAGACTTCTCTCACCCTAGGCTGCAACCTTCAGCTCACACGGGAGGATCCCGATGTGTTCCCTGTCCAGCTGTGAGACATAATTTTTCCAGCAGGTCCGGGGCCTGTCCCTGTGGCATGTGCCGGAAACACCTGGACAGGGGCAAGGGGGCATATTCAGTTCAATCAGCAAGGCGCTTGGGAGGCATCCTAATCAGATCCCCGAAGCACCCCATCTGGCTTCTCTCGACCTGAAGGAGGAGCTCCTTCCGGATGGCAGAGCTCCTCCCTCTATCTCTGAGTGAGAGCCCAGCCACCCTGCAGAGGAAGCTTATTCAGCCACTTGTATTTGTGATCTTGTTCTTTTGGCCACCACCCACAGCTGGTGACCATAGGTGAGGGTAGAAAGGTGATACTTACCCTCCGATACCATCAATTTTCCATTTCTCTTTTGCTTCTTAAAGCCCATTCATACTATTTTTCCCAGGGGTGCTCAAACTTTCACTTGCCACAGTAATCTTCAATCAGTGATCCGCCGGTTGGGTCTGGATGGCAGACTGAGTGCGGTGTATGAGAATAAAATAATTGCCAAAGTTAGTAATGAGAAATTAGGAGGCTGTGAGATGTGTGTTGTCAGGTCATCCAGTGGGTGTCAGTGTGGTGCCGTGAGGACTCACGTCCTCTTCATTCTTTCAGATGTCTCATAAAGACTCTGGTCTTTGTCCTCCATCTTGTCTGACTTCATCTGCAGCAAGTAAAAGGACGGTTTCAGTTTCAGCACAGTCAGTGTGTGCATCTTGAGTTTATATCAATAATCATGTGTGTGTTTGTGTCTGTTTTTGCCTCGTGCTCAGCTTCACTAGTTGACATTTTTTACTTGTCCATACTTTAGAATTCGCTCCACATTTTTTAGGTGCAGAGGATTAAAAAAGAATCTGAAACTCAGGCCTAGATGAGGGATTTTTATTTTGTTTTTATGTTTATTCTTTCAGTTTGTCTCATTCCATCTGAAGATTGGCACGTTTTGCCCACATCTTCCAGCATCGACCATTCGTATTTACAACCACCTCCGACGGAGAATCTGTAAACTATTTTTTCTATTTAAAAAAAAAAAAAAAAGAAACTGCGTCCACATTAGAAAAGAGCAGGGCGACGGTGCAGCATGAAAAGTTACTGTGGCTCATCGTAACACTAGTGAATTTTTATTTTATTTTTTTTTATTTCCTCAGAGTTGTTGCATATGCCGGCAGTAAAACGATTTTCTGTGTCGTTTGCAAAGCATCCGACTAATGGTACGTCTGCTTCTTTCAAGTATTTTTCCACTTCACCTCCCTTGTCTTGCATGTCTTCAAACTTTTTATTTTTGACCTTGAGTATTTTTTTTTTATTTTCACATGGCCCTTAAACATCTCAGGTTTTTGTTTCTTTTTTCTCCTTTAATTATATATTTTTTTCCCATTAGCTTTCTAACACTACCTGGCATTTCTTTCTAACCAGGGTTCCCACTGGGCTTTTTAGTATGTTAAGTATTAACAAATGCTGGGAGACGATCTAAAATACAGCCGTCAAACATCACTCTAGCACTTTGTCTCGTTACTAATCAGTTCTATGAGGACAGGAAACGTAAAGTGATTAAAATCTATAAACAAATAAATGCCATAAAAAGCAAAGAACCGAGAAGAAGAAAAGAAAAGCAAAGAACAGGAATGAAGCATAGCTGCAGTAAGACATATTACATGTGTAGGATTGTAATGAGGGCAGTTGCTGTAAAGAAAAGGGATGCAGGAGACAGGGTTAGATGGAGGAAACTCGCACAGAAAGGAGAAGAAGTTGTTTCTAAAGTTCCATGGACAGCTTTTGGAGGTTTTAAAAAACTTCTCAAAGTTCTTCTCTGAACGTTACCTCCGTTTTCTTTTGTGCTCTGTTCAGGTGAAAGTTTTGTCGTGTGTTGATCACACAGTTTTTTCTTTTGTTCAGTTCCAACGTCATGCATTATTTCATCCAGTTTTTTGGAAATGTTTACTTAACAATCACGTTGTCATGGAAACCATTTCTAATAATACTTCATCAACTAGTTTCCAGTCTAGTTAGATGTTTCGGGAACACATCGTGCTCTGTGCATGATCAAATATTGGATTTTTGATTTGATAATCTAACTTTATTTTACAGAAAGTTGAACAAAAAAACCCCACAATGAGTGGAAGAGTAGAGCGTAGCATTTCTTTTTTTTGATCAATTTTGTAGAATTTTTTTGTATTGAAGACTTTAAAAAATGAGACTGAACCAATGCGCTTTTAGTATTCCACGGTTCGAGGCAATAAACCACTTAAAATGTAACTTAGAAAGCAGTATTTACAAAATATGCGTGTGCCAACATTAGATTATGATGTGAGCTTTTGTGAAAATAGAATTTAAATTTAGTATACAAATTAAATATGTGTTACTGCAAAAAATGATGGTGGACAAATGAGAGAAAACCCAGGTTAGTTCAGAGGGCCAGGTGAATAAAAAAAAAAAATCTTGAGGTCAAAAAATTTTATTTTTCTGATTTTTTTTTTTTGTCTTTAAAAAAAAGCATTTGTCTTAAAATTTGGAGACTTGCAAGAGAAAAGAGAGGTCGAGATCTGCTTTTTTTTTTTTTTTTTTCCCCTTCGTGTCACGCTGCAGTGCTTGTATGATTGTGAACATCAATCTGAAATTTTAAATCTTAAAGACCGATCTTAATGAGCCACAGAAAACGCACAGATCAAACTCGACCCCTGCATGACGAGATTTCATCACACTAAGAGGTACAGAAGCATTTAAACAAATGGAAACATTTTGATTTAATGACATCTTCATTTGTAGTTTGATCTGTAAATTGTTTTCTTTTTTCATTATAAAATCGGAACATAATGAGGTTGATGATCTTCGGGTGGGAACCCTGCTTAACATCCCGCAGGCATCAGTGATTCAGTCTTTTTATTTTCAAATGAGAAGATAAGATCTGTGGAAATGCATGCGTTACGCAGTATTTACATCACACACACCTGTCGCCATGATCGTAGATGCTGTGAAAAAAATATCTCATTATTTAACGGCAACTCAATGTTTAACCCTTCTCCATTTTCGTCTGGTCTCAATGTTAAGCTTTTTGGCGGTCTCCAATAAAGTATGAACCAGGTCTAATTTGTGTAAGGGTTACAACATTGGCCATCCCATTTTGTGTGTTTGTTCCATAAGTAAAAACATTAATTAATGTTGTACTTAAACATGATTGCATAGTTGTGGGTGACAAATCCGTGTAGTCCTTCATTCATCCAGGAGTGATCCATAGTAGAAAAAGTTAAAAAAAAAAGTCTTCTGGACAGTTCAGTTCTTTAACGAGACGTTTCAACTTCCATCCGGAAATCATTTTCAATCTGAATGAAATGGACTGGAAACTGGATCTATTTATACTAAACTGAGTAAAAGGTAAAAAAAAATAGTAAGGAAGGGCTCGACCAATGAGCCTGTGTTACCTATGATGGCCGTGAATGGCCATCATAGTTCCTGAAATCAGGAACTATGGCCATCCAGATGCTAAAAGCCTAGTGAATAGGCTTTTAGCATTTTTATAATAGGGTTCGTTCACTGGTCTGTGGCTACAATAGGAGCTATTCACGGCCATCATAGGTAACACAGGCTCATTGGTCGAGCCCTGCCTTACTATTTTTTTTACCTTTTACTCAGTTTAGTATAAAAAAAACCTATTCACTAGGCTTTTAGCATTTTTATAATAGGGTTCGTTCACTGGTCTGTGGCTACAATAGGAGCCATTCACGGCCATCATAGGTAACACAGGCTCATTGGTTGAGCCCTGCCTTACTATTTTTTTTTACCTTTTACTCAGGTTAGTATAAATAGATCCAGTTTCCAGTCCATTTCATTCAGATTGAAAATGATTTCCGGATGGAAGTCGAAACGTCTCGATCAAGAATTGAACTGTCCAGAAGACTTTTTTGAAACTTTTTCTACTATAGTTGTGGGTGCATCGATCTGGCTGTGAGTTGGCAATAGTTGGTGCCATGGCTGAGTGATGCTGGTTCGTCTTGTTCAGTAGATAAGCAAGCATTTAATGGTCACGTTTGGAAGCTTTAGGGTTCATTTTGATTTTTATAATCTGCCTTTTCCTGGTCAGTCTGAACATTTTCTCATCAATCCAAACGTTTTAGTTCCTTGGGTCCATGTACAAAGTGTGCGTACACACAAAAACATGCTACACGCCTTTTTCTACCATATTACTGTATGGATCAAAATGAACGCAGAAATGTTTGTTCCTTCACGTCAAGTCCCAAACTGCCATGCGCACTTTTCTGTTGCTTTGGAGATGCTCAAAGAAGATACTGGATAATGTTTTCTTCCATGTGAACAGATTTTGATCAATGCGTACAACAGATATGTATACAATTGTTCTAACAATAAGGACTGTTCAAGTTTAAACTCGTGTCTGCTTTTGGAATAAGTTCATAACCAGCAGGGATTTGTTTGCTGAAGTACTCTCGATTGGTGTCGGCACTGTTGAAAATGGATACTTAAACATTTAGCTCCACCTTCCCGTGGTGAGGAGTAACTGGAGGAACTTCCACACTCACAGATATTGCTTTGAACATTTAGGTTTTTCTTTCGGGTGAATGAGTTCTCAGACCCTCCTCGTTTTCCCATGCGACGCGGCTCTCATTCTTCTCGTTAGATGAGTGTATATCCGTTTACCCAATCTTATTACCATCTAATCCCCATTTGCAAAAATATCTTTCCACCACCTCCACTTCAGAAAGATAATCTAATCCTGGGTCCTTGCACACAAATGGATTCATTGGTCTGGTTTTGGAGACGTGCCCCACCGGGTGTTTTGTTTTAGGTTGTTTTGAAACTTTTCATTCACATGTTTGGTTTTCCGACTTTTACGCTTAAAAAAAAATTTCAAACTGTTTGATTGTTTTACTGTCCTGTCCGTGCATGTTTCACCGCAGGAACTAAAGATGACTCGTCTACTATATCAGGGTCTCCATTGCGGTGGCGAGCCGCGAAAGGTACAACAGTCCCGGAGTTTGTCGTTTCCCTGTTTGGACTAGGGTTGTACAAATTAAAGATACCCAAATACTAACCCTTTCTAAAAACTGCATGTGTCTTCATGTCGGGAGGAATGTCTTTTAGGGTTTCTCTGCATGTGTCTTTGTTAAGCTTTACTCTTTTAGATTCTATTTGCAAAGGCAAACAAAACAAATCTCTACACATTTTTTTTGTATTTGACCAACTTTACAGTTAAAATACATCCGCAATTTAGAATCTACTTTGCATCAAAAGGAACAAAATCACAGCTGTGTTTAGTTATCATAAACAAATCGTACTGGCTCAACACAATTGCAATAATACGTGGCCAAACTTTGATTTAACGAAAAGTTGTTTTTCTCGTCAAACCAACTCAAAATTATTTGGTCGGACATTTATTTCTTAAAGGACCACATTCTGCTTTCAAAGTTTTATCTTTAATATATTTTTTCTTTTAGTTTATGGAGTTCAGCTAAGGTATTTAAATGCATTTATACACACAGCTAGAATTTTTTTATTTACAGTTTTCGCAATTATGTTGGATATGTATAGAAGTCATTAACAACTGTAGGATTTTTACAGAAGGTAACTCATCCCATGCAAACGCTGATGAATAGAAACGATTTACAATATGAGAGTTCATCTACTGTTCCATTCTTTGACTGTTCTTGGTTTAAAATCTAAACCTGTGAATACTATAATTGAACTGAAAATATGACATTAATCTCTGATGGTTATTTTCTTTTTCAAATATTTGAGTTTGTCCATCTCCTAAATCAGAGACCCCCGACCTTTCCTGCGCTACGGACCGGTTTAGTGCCCGATAATACGTATTTTTACAGACCGGTCTAAAGGTGTAGCAGAAAAACAAAATAAGACCAGCCTGAAAAAAATGGGGTTTTTTTAACTAAATAATAAACTTAAATCCTTTTTGTCCTCATGAGAAAATTTATTAGCTGCGTCTTATAACACGGAAACATTCTCTCTGCTCGAACGTAATCTGGTTGACTTGGCAACGGTACACATACCTTCAAAATAAAGGACATCACAAAAACAAAGTGAATAAAAATACCAGTTAGTCGCCTCACAGTAAGACTGGATCACTCGGAGTTCTTAGTTTGTTTTGCTGGAACCAAACAGTCCCATTTTGACCTGGAACCTGAAGAGTGTTTCTAAGGTCCAGTCTGCTTCGTAACTCAAGAATCAAGAAAATCTTTATAATAAAGGCTCAAATAATAAACCAAAAGGAAATAATGAAAGTTATTTCTTCATTCTATGCGGCCTGGTACCACATGACCCTCGCCCCGGTACTGGTCCGCGGCCCGGTGGTTGGGGACCACTGTCCTAAATTGATGTCCTAAATTAAAAGCCATGCTTTTCTTCCTCTTGTTTCCTAAAAGCAGCATGTTTATTCCAGAAATTTTTGCTGTTGGTTGTAAAACAGGTTCACAAAAAACCCTCAAAATACTTTGTCGTAAACCCTTTTAAACTTTTGTCTCAACCATGTGGTTTGTTGTCAATTCTAAAGTCATCGTACATTAAATTCCAAATTATTCTGCATATTAGATTTTTCTGGAGAGGTTTCTGCAGAACTGCAAACCTCTGGACGATCCTATATTTTGACATTTGCAGCAAGTCTGTTAGCTGCTTTGTAATGTCATTTTAATTTAATTTAGTTATCCCAAAAATCTGATTTCAGGAACCAGAAACTTTGAAATAATTAAATCTTGTGACGGTTAATTTACATTTGCATAATAATTTGGAATGCATTATATATGATGTATATCTCATACTTTGTATCTTACCAAGAAATTATTTTTACAACCTAAGTACATATAGTCATGAAAATGATAGTAATAAAAAAAAAAAAAAAGTGACATATTGAAGCATTTCAGATCAACAATAATGATGCTGTTCTTTGACGTGATTAAAGTCAGGTTCCCTCGTTAACACATTTCCATAATTTTTCAAAGCCATTTGATCTCGTTTTATTTACAAACCATAACCAAATTACTTCTGTATGGTTGGTTTGATTTTATTTTTGTTTATTCTTCATAAAAAATTTGTCAAAGTTGTAGCAAAAAATCTAACATAGGTTAGAAGAATCAGCAAAATAAAATAATTAGGTGTGTTTAAAATTCACCAGTTTAATAAATGTTTTAACAAAACTAAATGTTTCCCGTTTAAAGGTGAATTTCTTACAGACCAGTGTCTGGCATCAATTACGCCCAGTTTCAACATAAATTCAATGGTATTTACCCAAAATCAAGTTTTAAGAACATCTGTGACCAGATTTTGACACTAGCGTGACCCTTTTTGGTTTTACACACATACAATTCACCTCATGTCAACACGACACAACACACACTTTGTCAGGTGTATTAAAATTATCTCGTAATTGTATCGTAATCTGTTTAAGCAGCTCAAGCATTTGCGACCTGATTCCACCTCTACACGCGTACAATTTATTCCGATTCAATGCACGTGCATAAAATGCAGGAACTATTCACAAGCTGTTGTGATATAGACGTTTTCTAAACAAACTGTTCAGAATCCAATCAGTTATATATTAGGGTACCTAAGGAAGCTCATGAATTTGCTCAGTGAAGCGTATGGAATCTTTGCTTTTTGGCTCAGCTCTCTCTTTACAAAGCTCTCGATTTACAAGTCGATCTACGTTCCCACCCTCACATATGGTCACCAGCTGTGGGTGGTGACCGAAAGAATGAGATCGCGGGTACAAGCTGTCGAAATGAGCTTTCTCCGCTGGGTGGCTGGGCTCTCACTCAGAGATCGGGTGAGGAGCTCTGCCATCCGGGAGGAGGTCGGTGTCGAGCCGCTCCTCCTCCAAGTCGAGAGGAACCAGATGGGGTGGTTCAGGCATCTGGTTAGGATGCCCCCCAAGCGTCTCACGGGCGAGGTGTTTCGGGCACGTCCCACCGGGAGGAGACCAAGGGGCAGACCCCGGACCCTCTGGAGAGAGTATGTCTCACAGCTGCCCGGGGAACGACTTGGGATCCTTCCAGGTGAGCTGGAGGATGCAGCCGGGGAGAGAGAGGCCTGGGCTTACCCGTTTGAGGCTGTTGCCCCCGCGTCCCGACCCCGGAACAAGCGTAAGATGACGGAACGAAAGCGTATGCAATCGTGTGTTGTACGCGACTGCGATGTGAATGCACATTTAGTGATACATATGGAACCGTGCGATTTGTGCAATTTCCTACACCAAGTGCTGGTCTGGTAGAAATGTACCTGAAACATTATCAGCTTTATTTGCCCCTTAGTGTGTCAGAAACCTTAACAAATTGCTGGGTATCAGCATGGTGTGTGAAGTTGTAGTTTGACGACAACCCTATTAGCTGGTTCTGAGTGGGTGCAGATGACGTCAGATTCCAGGTTGCGTCTCCATCAGCTTATGTTCTGCTCTGCTTCCTGTGAGACACTTGCTCCATGCTGGACTCTCTGGTGTTTCCATTGACACCATGTTGGGAAACTGCATGGGAGCAACATGTTTTTTTGGGTTTTGTTTTTTTTTTTTTTTTTTTCCCATCTTTGTTCGAGCTTTTCGCTGACTCTCCTGAATGATTTGCTGCTTTTTCTGATGGTTTGCTGCTCTGCAGCTGGTTTCAAATTCCTGGCCTTCATGAACACACCACACTCCTCCCTTCTTTCTCTACATCGCTCTGACTTCCCTCCTCATCCATGCCGTTTCAGACCTTTCCTCTCCATCTCTCCCAGCTTTAAGCCAGTTGTTTCTTGTCTTCTGTATGCTCGCTCCTTCCTCCCTCCTTAGTCCACTGCTCTGTCCACTCGCTCTCCTTCTTCTTCCTCAGAGTCCTTGAAGGAACTCGATGTGTCCCAGGTGTTGAGGTGTTCCTCCACTGACCTCAGCCTGGGTCGCCAACTCTCTCTGGACCAGGCGCTGGCCCACCACCTCCACCAGTGCTCCTACCACCTCCGCCTCTTCCGAAACTGGCTCATCTCCGGCCAGGATCCCATAGAGTACCTCCACGGTCAGCTCCTGGCCCTGCCCCTCTTTTCCTCACCCATCCCTCCTCCCCTAGCCATGTGCTTTCTTTTTCCCGCCGCTCCCAGTTGGTTTGGACTGAGCTTGCTCTGCGGTAGTCTCTCATGCTTCTGATGTTTCTGCATGCTTGCTTGTTTCCGGTTATGCAGATTGCGAGCTGCAGTGCTGTGAGCTGTTTGAGCCATGTTTTTTTTCTCAATCACCCCTCAGCAGCAGCCATGCTTTCCTCATCCTTTCATCTGCTACATTATCCAACAAGCTCCCCAATAGGTTTCTGTTTTTCTTTTTTTTTCAAGGCAGCAATAACAGATTCCGTAACTTAAAAGCTTGTTTGGTTGTTAGAAATACCCACACCCCAAATAAACTAGCTATCAAAGGTGGTATGGAGGATTGTTATTTTCTTTTTGCAATATTACTTAAATGCGACTTCACTGATTGAACTCATGCTAATGAATAAGCACATGAAACTAAAACTAACTTTAGATAACCTGCGGACTCTGCGGGACATAAAAAAACTATGGCCAATTGTTTAATGGTGAGCAATAGCCATCAGTCCAATTTTCTGGGTTTACTGACAAGAAACTATTTCTCTTGATTGGAGACACGAAGCCAGAAAAGACCAACAGGTGTTCAAAATCACCCAATTTTTACAAAGACTTTCTGGGTTTTTAGTGTCAGATGTCACACACTGTCTAAAGTTTATTTTGTTTTTTACAGATTTAGAGTTTTAATTATTCATTCTGGTATATTTAACTTTTGATTACGCTAGCTTTTAGATTCCAGTCGGTGGCGTTTTCAGAAAATTTACAGTTCAACATTTAAATTGGTTTGTATTGGCAGTTAAAGATGTTAAGTCTTTATTGACCTTTTTTTTTAAAAAAATAAATAAAAAAAAGTATTAAATCAAAGTAGCTTTGGATAAACTGGAACAGAAAAACACAAATATTGTAGTTTAAAAACTGATTCAAGTGATTCCCGCCACTTGAACTGGCGGGAATATTACCTTTAGATCTTCAGTTGGTTACAGTTTACACTTCACCTTTCGGTGTTTTATCTTCAAAAGGATTCTTCAAAGCTTTAAAGTAGATGATTGATCTTTTAAATACAAACTTAAAACAACTCTCGCAAATAAAAAATATAAACCGTACAACCCGGTTTACTTATTTTTATCTGTATCTAGCGCATGCACGGCAGATTAGCTCGCTTTGTTCTTTTGTATGAGAGACATTTTGGTATGCAATACGAAATGAGGCCCTCACAATTTGACCAATTAAACGATAACGTTAAGTTTCAGATTTAGTTTATTCAGGGATTAAAATCACTTAGATACGAGGTAAACAGCTGAAGTGAAAAGATACAGTAGGTTTCTACCGTTTAAAATAAAATGAATAGTGTTTACCTGAGAATCTTTGTCCTTCACTCATCTGACAGAAATATGATGAATCATTGTTTCTTATCAGTTTTTCTAAGTCAAACTTTTATTTCTAATTTAAGACCATATCCTATTTTTGGAACAGCCACCAGTTATTTTTAACTCTCATCTGATTACAGTAATATCACTTTTTTATACTCATTACTAAAGCACCCAGTATTCGCACTACCGCCTGAATAAATATACTTTTGTTTTATCGTCGCAAATCTGCTCAAACTTCCTCTTAAACATGGCCGTTAGTGATTCATAGTGTCAGAAAGTGGTTTTACCCGCCAAAGTCGCTGTTTGAATGCCAGCTGTTCTCCTACCTGACCATAACCAGCATGAGATTTCTGCTTGTCTGTCTGACATACCCGCGCAATAGGAACGTTCTCTGGGCTTCAGGAAGCCTCTGCAACAAGCTGTAATTTGCTGCTTTGTGACAGACTAACATGGTTTCTGCGGTGCTTCTGGATGTGTGATGGGACTGACTGAAAAGGCAGATTTCTCCGCTTCTTTTTGTTGAAACCACGCTTGCTTTTGCAATCGGAGGGCGACTGGAGGTCGTGGTTCCTCAGCATGGGTTTGTGTGGAATTGAACCAGAGGTTGGTGGGAGCTCAGGGCTCCTCAGGGGAAACAGTAAAGCTGTGTTACGATGGAGTGTGTGTGTGTGTGTGTGTGTGTGTGTGTGGCATTGCTATGGAATACCGGCGCGCCTCTGGGGGCTGATGGGCCTGCGGGCGTCATGTGTTTCCCTCTGCTGCAGGCTTCGAAGGCTGCTCCATGGTGCCCTCTATCTACCCGCTGGAAACACTGCACAACTCGCTATCCCTCAAACAGGTCAGCGAGTTCCTCACCAAGATCGTTGAGAATGCAGGAGATTCACAAAACAGGACCTCCAAAGGTAAAAGGAGCTCTATCACATATCTGGATGTTTACAGATGTTTTCACCATTTCTCTCTCTTTGTTTCCGTCAGCTCTGTCGGCCATGTTCAGCACACACAACCAGCCCTCTGTAGATGCTTACATCCCTCAGAAAGTCATGTCCACCACCATCAGGTCTCGCTCTGACAGACCTCCCTGGTGTGAGTATTATTGTTGACCTCACAATATCTCCTTAAAAATATTCCAACAATTTAAATACTAAAAAGAAATTTTTCTACCGATAACTTTTTAAAGGGTGCAACATACAGTCTAACTCGGTGTGGGCAAACTTTTTGACTCGCGGGCCACATTGAGTTCTAACATTCGACAAAAGGGCCAGAACAGGAGCAGATGGATGGCATGCTTTGGTAACTGCTAGATTAGACTGATAGAGTGGCGCACTAAATTTTAGACAAACGCTAAATGTTACATCAAAAGCGTTAAATTTCAAATCTAGCGGCGCTAGGTTTAAAATCTAAGTGCTTGATGTAACAGTTTGCTTGTTTTAACATCTAACACACTTGTTTATGTGTGTGTATTGGCCCTGATGGCTTTCCATATCTGTGCACACTGTATATTTTGACAGTGTGCACACATTTTGATAGAAGCAGTGTTGTTGTCAATATGTCTAGAGTGCGCCATCTAGTGAGAAAACATCAGAATTGCAGGGGAAATAAACTAACAAGGTTTATTCATTTAAAATTTCCAAGTTCGGCGGGCCGTATTAAAACGTTTAACGGGCCGCATGTAGCCTGCGGCCCGTAGTTTGCCCGGGCCGGGTCAAACACCTGTAGAATATTGTAACAATGGCAGAGCAGGGCTCTAGTTTTGTTATCTTTGTTAACAATGGTGCAAAATTTCAAATTGTTACATATGCTTGGAATTGAATCTGTAGAAGGTTGTTTTAATGTTACCCAAGACGTTTGAAGAGATTTGATCATTTATTGAACTAAAAATAAAGTTTATGTGGTGCTAAATGGTGCAAACTGAAAAAGAATGGCAACAAAGATGAACACTGACACACTTGTTGCTGTGACAATACCTATAAACAATTTCGACCCACATTGCTTTCCAGTATGAGTTCAGAATCTGGGGTTTTTTTTTTAAACTGAGGAAAGCGCTGTTAGTGCTTATTGTCTTAATAATTATCATAGTAAACACCAGAAATGATCACGGTCATTTTTAATCCATATCACTTATCGCTAATGTCTGGATGCTTGTCCTGTGTGTGTCTACAGACAGCAGCGGTCCATCTAGCACCGTGTCCAGCGCCGGACCCTCTTCCCCCATCACCGCAGACACGTCTCCACGCTTCAGTTTCAGTGATAAGGTCTCTCTGACCCCTCAGAGCAGTGAAGAGGCCCACTCCTCTCAGACTGTTCCTGCTCAGCCTCAATCAGGTTCATCACAGGATTCAGATCCTGCAGGACCAAACCCCACCGAGGTCCCTCTGACCCCTAATAACTCTCCAGAAGAAGAAGCAGAGTTCAGCGCTGGTAACGGCAAGCAAGTAGACTGTCCTGAGCCCTCTCTAGGGGGCCAGGAGCTTGCTGCTTCCAGCATCCTGGTTTCTGATCCTGGTCTTAGACCTCCCTGCTCGGGTCTGGCGGAGCTGGCTCTGGGCCGATTAGAGGGCTTTTACCCCCCTGGGTCTTTACCAGTGCTGCTAGAGCTCAGAGAGAGCAGCAGTGAGGCAGGGTCCAGCTCACAGACCCCTCAGTCACCAGAAGGACCTGATGAGTTTTTCGACACGAAGGAGTCCTTGGATTTGTGGGGGGATAGTCCGGACAGTGCCCCGCCTCCCGGGACTCCCACGGAGATAGGACCCAAGCAGACAGAGGAGGCAAAGAATTCGTCGTCGTAGTGACGACTTCATTTTCCGGATCCTCTGGTCGGAAACCTGCATCTCATCATCCGCAGCGCCTCCCGGTGGACAAAGCGCATCTGCTCACATGACTTCACGTTTCTTCAAAGGCACAAGAGACACTGAAGAAAGTTTGAGTCTTAATCCTAGAAAAAAACCCGGAAGAGCTTAAACGAGTTAAAACGCTGCATCGAGTGGAGGAAATTTTCCGATATTCTGACTGAGATGCTGAGAAATTTCCGACAGTCTCCTGCTGATTCAGTTCTTACGCTGCATCACCGGCTCTGTGATCGTCACACAGAAAATAAGTCGGCAAATGACAGAGAGAATCCACTTAGTGGGTTTCACGCCGCTCTGGTGCAGATTCTGCATCAAATTCTGAAAAAATAAACTGCTGAGTCGTCAGTTTCAATCACATGGTTGAACCACATCGTTTCTGCTCGCTGCCAAAGTTTGTTTTAGTAAAATAAACAACTTAATCAACAGAAAAATGAAAGGAAATATTTATTTTGAGGTTGCGTCTTAAAAAAAAAAAAATGATAGAAGAAAAGTGTATTTTTATTACTCGCACTTCATACGACTGATGTGTAAATAGTTTTTTTATTATCGTTGAACAGTTACGAGGCGCTTTTTACAGACGTGCGTTTGTGTCTGCGATGAAATACAGAAATGTTCTGTTTTAATCGTCATGTTACGTGTCCGTGCCAGACGGTAAAAAAAAAAAAAAACTGTGAAAACCTCACATCGTTCTGTTTTTGTGTCGAAAGGATAAAAAAAAAAAAAAATGATTAAATTTAAATTAAAACCCCTTCTACCAGCATATCTCCTCAAAACATGCAAATAGTCAAATTATTCTGTTACTTTTTGCCAAATCCTGATTTTATTTGCATATTTGAAAATTTCACAGCAAAAAATTGGTTAAAAAAAAGGTCAAACTGTCACAAAAAAGCATTAAAAAGGTGGAGCCTCGCTTTATGAATGTGTGTTTAATCTGAAAAGATGAATTTGTTATTAAAGCACTTGTGAGGTCATTTAAGTGAAACGATCCTTTAAAACCTGAACAATCAAACTTTAATTTCATATTTTGGACCTGATGGTTTAGTAAATGTCCATCAGTAAACCTGTTTAATCTTCAACTGGTTTCTGGTTTTCTCGTTCGTTTCTGGAGTTTGCTTTTTTTTTTTTTCCCCATTGAAAGAAATAAACACATAAAAAATTAAAGTTGTTTGTATTCTTACAATGAAATGATGTAATGTATACTTTTTTGATCCTCATCAGGGAAATTTGTGTGCTGCATTACACCACAGCAGGCTGCCACGACGACGCCAATGGTGGTTAGTTGTTTTCTTCAAGGACCCTAGACGTGAACTCAGTGGGATTCGAACGTGCAAACTTCTGGCCCCAGGGCAAATACTCTACCACTGAGCCACCGCCTCCACCCTGGATGATGCATTTTTATGCCTCCGAGGCATAAAAATATCACAGAATGACAAGGTTTAAAGATTTTTTTTACTTATACTGGCTACTTGGTGATAAATCAGCTCCGCAATGTAACACTTTTACCCTCCTCATTTGCTCTGATTTCAACTGTCATCCATCCATTAAGGAGGAAGAACATTTTTTAGATAATTCGATCCAGATTGAGCATTAATGATTATAATCTTATTCCACCACTTCCTAAAGTTTTCCATCTGGATTTAAATCTAAAATGTTTAAAGAAGTTTGTGACAGGGTCCATTTTCTTGCTGGATGTAGAGTTGCTAGTTGTTTTCACTGTGTGCTGCTGCTACCACGTTCAAACCTTTATGTATTAAAAATTAATATGGTCTGAAAGAATCTTCTGTTAGGCAGTGCTGATTAAACCACGACAAGTCCAAAGTGTCAAAAATCACCCAAACTGACCTATTAGATGTTTTCTAAATGAAATAAGTTAGAGTTGATTCTAGTGTACTCAGAAAAAAGAGGTTTTGTGAGTACGAGATGTGCTCTGCATGATGAAAATTGGTTGCAGGGCAGGGTGCAGAATGTTCCCTTTAAGATATGCAGAAATACCAACCTATCTATGCCGTTGATAAGGAGTCTGAATGGAAAGGCTGAACGGTATAAAATGCAAGTACAAGAAATTTGCTTCAACTCTTCCAGGCAAGGAGTCCCCGGATACAATATGTCTGCAAGAAAATTTGCTTAAATACTTTCTCTTATTTTTGGTTTTGTATATTCCACCAATCAGATACTAACAAGTAGTAACATTCGCCAAAAAATGTGATCTTTAATCATCTTTAAAACAATAATGTTTATGTTTATTAGAAGTTACACCAACATGTGATTGTGTAGTTTATGCAAATGAAAGAGTTTGAAAGAGGGGTGAAAGAAGCCATCTTTGTGATGAAAGAAAATCCCTCACTGAATCGGAGTGGAGGCGTTAGATACGTTTTGCCCGGTATATATAGCAGCCTTTTGAAGCCATGGACTAAAGATGACACCTCGTGACTCAGTTTCACGCCTCTCGTTAGCAAGTAATTTCTTTTCACTAGGTTTTTAGCATTTTTATAATAGGTTTGTTTACTGGTCTGTGGCTACAATAGGAGCCATTCACGGCCATCATAGGTAACACAGGCTCATTAGTCGAGCCCTGCCTTACTATTTTTTTTTTTTTTTACCTTTTACTCAGGTTAGTATAAATAGATCCAGGTCCCAGTCCATTTAATTCAGATTGAAAATCCTTTCCGGATGGAAGTCGAAACGTCTCGATCAAGAATTGAACTGTCCAGAAGACTTTTTTGAAACTTTTTCTACTATGGGTCACTCCTGGATGAATGAGGGACTACACAGATTAGTTTATGCAAATGTTTTAAAAATCTGATGCTTATGGGCAGAGGTATGTAGAGTAGCCAAAAAAATATAATCAAGTAAAAGTATAGCTACTCTAAAATAATTTTACTCGAGTAAAAGTAATAAGTAGACCTAAAAAAATGTACTGACGAACATTTTCAATGCATAACAAGTATGCATTGAACAAACTACTCTAGTACTGAGTAACTTTAAAAGTTACATCTGACTAGACAAAAATATAAACAACACAATAAATGTGCAAAATTTGTATTTTCAAGATAAAGCCAAAGATAGGTTAAAAAAAACATTAGTGATGCTTGCATTGTTTTACTATTGTGATTATTAGCCCAACGGACCTGTATGCAGATCAGATGAAACTTGCAGTAACTTGTTTTCCAAAATAACTACAGGGTATGCCTGATAGGTCAGATCAAACCATGTGACCGTGCTCAGTACGTTTGATTGGAGGAACGTTGTCTACAGTCATCACAGCAAGAAGCACTCTTTAGAGAATACTTATTGTACTAAAAAATGTCTTAAAAACAAGAAAAGAAACGTGTCAACTTTTGTCCAATATAAGTAAGCGTAGCGGTAATTACTAATAAAGTTACAAAAGGACAAACTATTAAAAATACTCACAGAAGTACATTTTATTCAAAATGTTCTTCAAGTAAATGTAGCGCATTACTACCCACCTCAGCTTATGGGAGAGAAAAATACCAAAAGTTCTCACATGTCTGGAAATCAGAAAAGAGTTTTTCTATTTGTGAAAAACTCTGACATCTGAGAACTTTCTGAACTTTGTGAGCACCTGAGAAAATGAAGAAAGACCATGGAGAACACGAGTTTTTATAAAACTCATTACATAAATATATAAAAGATGGAAATAAGTTGAAATGGAATCAGATCATTGTAGTCACCTCTTTAAAAAAAGCTCTTCTTTTCATCATGACCCAGAGAGATGATGTCATTACTGTGTCCATCCAGCAGCTTTTCACTGTGGTGATTGTTCGCCTGTTTCCCAGTTTACTCACAAAGACCTGACAGTGTCCACAGATCCCTGCCGTCTCCTGTTTCCTCCGTTCGCATGACAAACAGCTCCTAACTTCCCTGCAGGGCCTCACAGATCCCAACATGCTGGCTTCCAGATCCTCAGACTGAATGAAAAAGCAGAACAAAGCCCCCACTGTGTCTGGACGTGTCTGGATCATTAAACCTTCAACCTATTACATCATCATCTCCCTCTGAGGACACAACGAGAGAAAACTGGTGTTTGTGGATTAGATTGGTTTGTTTTCTTTAATGAAGTAAACATTTGATAATGGACATAAAAACCTTAAAAAGATTCAACTGAATTTACCCCCCTGTAGTTTTAGTCTTTACTTTTCTAATCGTTATTTGTCGCTAAAAAACATTTTAACCTTTGGAACTTTTTATGTAGCAGAGGTGAGATCGGGCCTAAAAAATCCATTCCAACCCTCGGGAATTAAAATCCGGCCCGAGCCCGACCAATTAGTTTGATTTGCGGGCCTGAGCCCGAAACAAGCCCGAAATGTCATATTTTATTTGTGAGGTGTCGGGAGGGGCAGGGTTATTTATAAATAGGAACATTTTCAGGAACACGCTTTTTAATAAAAAAAAAATCACACTATAGGACCCCTAACACACTTGTCTGTGATGGCCTGCTTAGCGCGATGAGGACCAACGGTCTTTGACACAAATGATAAAATAGATCTTTAACAATCATCACTTTTGCCAGTCCAGCTGTTTAAATGTCTGCTCAGCGTCGAGGTGCCAGTCTTTTGGTGTCGTATGAAAGCAAAGCGCCACATTGACTACATCCAGCGAAGCCAACGCAAGTTTCTGGAGCATTTTGAACAATACATTTGAAGTTTTTCCACACCTCACTCTTACCGGTGCGTGTTTGTCTTTTCAGTTCTCCTGCCTTTAGTTTATCCTTAACTTCTCGCCCCTTCATATTGGGGATACCAGTTCAAAATAAATACAGACTTGCGCAGGGGAAGATTATCAAATTAAGGGGGGCGTTGACGTGCGCAGAGCGTGCGCTGGTTCTGCGGATCCCGTTTAGTAGTTAAACATTACTTCTCTGTTTTATCCAAATGATTAATTTTATAACAAGTATTCATTAGTTTAGTACACACACATCGTTTTAGTTTACATTTTATAAACATATATTTATTTTTTAAAAAAGTCAGCGAGCGAGAAACCCGAGCCCAACCCGACCCAAAGTAATGATAGACATTTTAGGCCCCAAATTTCAGGTCAGGTTCGGGCTTAAGACCTTACCTCTGTTATGTAGTTATCAAGGGCAGATCAAGAGAGAAGAGACCCTTTGGCCCACAAAAAATAATTGTGTTCTTACTACTTTAATTATTATAAACGTTGGGCAAAATAAGTCGGAAAGTGTCTCTTATTTTTCAAAATGTTTTGGGGTGCATGCCTTCAGATCCCCCTCACGCCACATCCCGGCCACCTTTAGAAAATCCTGGATCCGCCCCCGGTCATACAATAAATGCCCACTCAGTACATCTTGGATTGTCTGCTGGACTACCAGTGTATATCACCTCTGTGGACAAAGTGGTTCTGAATCCCTTTACATTGTTCCACCATCTTCAACTTCTCATCCTCTTTGTACCTCCAAGTTAGAGCTAGGACTGGTCACTGGAGGACCATTACTCCCCACCCTCCTGGCTGTCTTTCACTGAATGCCATAGTTTGTTTGCATTGCTTCTCTCCATCATTGGGGCAGTCTAGAAATCTTTTACCCCCCTGTGTCATGATAAAAAGAGTTCTATCACTTTCTAGAGGCCATAGACTCAGACCAAATTCCAGAAAAATCTTAAACCCCTTGTTTTCTCTATTTTTAGAGGAAAAACAACCCATTTAAAAACTCAGCCAAGAAAAAAACAGTTTGTCGTCACTTGTTGCTGAATATAATCTTTACACCCTTATCAAGCCAGACCAGACATGCATACACCCACACACACCCACCTCTTGGCAAAAGTATACCTTCTATGATCTGTCTGGTGAGCCCCTAGTTTCAAGCTAGAATGGGTAGCAGTGGTGATGACCATCATGCCAGCTGCCCCTTCTCTAACACCAAACAACCAAGGTAAGGTCCATTTGTGAAGAAATCTGATCATCTACACATCGGACATCATCTATAGTCAGGTCCAGTAACCAGAAAACATCATGGAATCAAGAGATCGCAGTGAGTTCAGACATATTTTCACTTGATTGGTTGAAAACCTCTTTTCACACAAATTATGGTCATGTGTTTATGAGCAGCATCGAGGTTCCTGCAGAAAATCCGAACTCATTGGGACCGAGGGGGTGATTTGGTTGAAGACATCATGGAAGATTGGATGTCTCTGACACCTCAGGAGCAGATCAGGGTGGTGCTTCAAGCCCTAGGACGAGAAGCAAGCTCATCTAGAGACATCGAGCAGACCCTAATGCTCCCGGGTACACCAGGTAAACAATGAGTGACATGCTGGAAGTAAACCCCTCACACCCGAAGGTCGTTTGAGAAAAATTCCACATAGAAATAATTGTAAATTAAAATGTGTGTAATACTGATTATAAGATGGCTGGTATAGTATACAGGAACATCTGGAAAAATGTGGATAGGATAATATGTTCAGTTTGAGTTTATTTATGTAGTCCCGTACCACTGACAAAAAAACACAAAAATCAGTCTAAACAAAACAAATAGTTAATTATTGAACTAAACTTTAAAAAAGAACTTGGACATGACTGTTCTCAGACCCTTCTTCTCAGTAAGAAAAGATTCTAAATAAACTTCATAGACATCCCCTCCCACGAAGGATAAGCAATGTACCCCCCCACCGTACCCAACTGGGGTGAAATGGTGGCTCAGGGTGGAGCGTTCGCCTGTGGACTGGAGGTTAACCGGAAGTTCACGGGATCAATTGCCACTGAGTTCGCACCGGGGTCCTTGGAGAAGACACCTATCCCCTCATTTCTCCCACCATTGGCGCCGTCGTGGCAGCCTGCTGTGGTGTGGTAGTGCAGCACACAAATTTCCTCAGTGAGGGATGAATGGAGTATGTGAAATTTTTTTTTTATTAATATTAGCTCATTTAAGACTATGTGTTTGAATAGTTCCTTAGATGGAAATTTGATGCAGGTGAAAAGAGTCAGAGAAAAGCTCCATCTATCTATCTGCAACAAGTCTCATTAACCTTTAAACCCAAAGAACCATTTCTTGGTTCATACAGACGCATTTCTTTAGGTTTGAAGGTTCTCCTTTGGGAGATTGATAAAATTTTTATCTATCTATCATTTACCCAGTTCCCATTAAAAAAAAAAAAAAAACCCTTCCAAAATGAAGATAACTCTACATGTTGTTCTCTGTACTGTTATCTACCATGCAGCTGCACACGCGTGTGATGGCTGCTCGAGCTTTAGGCCCAAATATTTAAACTCTTAAATAAATTTATCTGGGGCCTCACAGTAGTTAGCACAGTGGCCTCACAGTGAAAAGGTTGTGTGTGGGTTTGAGTCACGGATGGTATGAAGCTTGGAATACTGGCTTCTCTATGTGTAGCTTGCATGTTGTCACCCCACCCCTGTGTATGCGTGGGTTTTCTCCAGTTTATTCCCGCTATCCAAAAACACGCACGTTAGGTTGATTGACCACTATCTACCCCTAGAAATGAGTGTGTGTTGGACGGTTGTGTGTGTGTGAACCTGTGACAGGCTGGCAAGTTGTTCGGGGTGTACCCTGCCTCTCGCCTTAAGTTAGCCGGTATAGGCTCCAGCAACCCCTGCGACCTCATTACAGATCAGAGGTTCAGAAGATGATAAACGATCTAGTAAATATCCTATTTGTTCAGAATTTTGTGAAAAATTCAGTTTGCAAATTGTGCTTTAGAAATAATATATTTGGAATTTTCGACGAAGATAAAATAAAGAAAAAGCTACAAGAAAGAGCCACAGGGTGAGGTTGAAAGAGGCATTGGGAGGATTTCATATGTGGAACTTGGGGAGCTTGAGAGGGAGGGACTGATTCCCTTAGAGGGAGTAAGTGAAAGTAACAATACATTATTCATTTTGTGCCTTCTAGAGTTTCTATCTTTTGGTTACGAATAGTTTCTCATCTTTAGTCCCTTAAAGAAAAAAGGCCCCAATAATTTTGCAGGTGGCTAGGTAAAGTAGATTTACAAGGGAAGAAAGATGAGATCCAAATCTGTTCCAATAATTAAAACATCAGCCAAATCAGGTCAAATAAAATCAAACCATCAAATAAATTAGACCGATATCAGTAAATCTTGAAACATTTCATTCTGACTTGAGCAGCAGGAAATGTGGTTACAGACAGAGGTGGGTTGTAATGCATTACATTTACTCAGTTGCATTTACTTGAGTAACGTTTTTGATTAAAATGTACTATACTGTAAATAGTTTGTACTTTTACTGTTACTTGAGTAAATTTATTAGTAAATAATGCTATTCGTACTCTGTTACGTTGGGCAAAAGTTGACCCGTTACTTTTCTTGCTTTTAATACGTTTTTCAGTACAATAAGTTTTCTAAAAAGCACTTCCTGCTGTGGATGACTGTAGACAATGTTCCTCCAATCAGATGCTGTGAGCACTGTCACATGACTGAATCTGACCTATCAGACGTACTCATACCCGATCTTGCAAGAAAACAAAACTTGGCACAAAAATGTTATTTTGGAAAACAGGTCTTATAGCTTTATTTTGAAAATACAAATTTTGCACATTTTGTTGTGTTGTTTATATTCATATGACGACAAATAAATCAGATGTTACTTTTAAAGTCACTCAGTACTTGAGTAGTTTTTTCAACACATACTTTTTACTCTTACTTGAGTACATTTTTTTAGGTATACCTATTACTTTTACTTGAGTGAACTATTTTGGCTGCTCTACCCACCTCTGGTTACAGAAAACTGCACTTATCCAGTCTGCTGGAGGTAAAGGTTTATAAAACTTGTCAATGATCCGAGTTCATACTTGAAAAAAAATTTCCATTTGTATTTCAGAACGTGAGCAAAGAAGCAGCCAGACGCTGGAGACAGACGTGCAAGAAGGAACCGTGGAAAAACTAAGACAAGTAATGAATCGAATCCTAAGCAAACTTCTGAAAGAGACTGAAAAAGAAGGTTTCTTGTTAAAAGTAGGAGTTAAAAGAGAGAAAGAGAAGATATCGAGAGATGGGAAGCTGGTTAAAGCACAAACAGATGAGGCCAGGAACAGAAAGGTGACGACCAAGCAGAAGATTAAAGACTTAGCTAGAAAATTGCAACAGATAAGAGCTCAGATAAGAGAGATGGAAGTGATGAGCAGTGACGTTAAGTTGGAGAAAAAGGACTTTGTCACAATAATAAGAAGAAGCAGAAAACAAAAGGGAATCAGAAAGTTAAAGAGAAAGACAGAGAACGTTCTGGAACTGATAGGAGAAAGTAAAACTCAAAGTAAAGTGGAGAGATCCGATCTGAAACCTTTGAAGAGTGAAATTGAAAGCCAGGAAGATGTGATGGAGGAAGTCCACACGCAGACCTGCTGGATGCACTCAGAAGAAGAAAGAAAAAGAGAGAGATGGAAGAATTTCCAGAGTAAGAAAAAGCTTCAAGAGCTCAGTCAGCGGCTGGAGGAGACAACCAGAGAGAGGGACGAGTTAGAGATCATGAAGATAAAAGTGCTCCAACAGAAACAGGACATTCATAAAGAAATGGACACGGTAATGCATATGGTTTGGACTCTGAAGAAAATAAAAGTCGAAATGGACACCTTCGCAGCAAACACAAGGGACACAATGACACAAGTCATCCAAACCCTGAAGGAAATGAAGGAGAACAAGAAAAGAATCGATAACTTCAGAGTAAGATCCTTTTTTTTTTTTCTTAACTTTTCCTTTCATTCCGTTCCGTTCCTTCATCTTCCGCTTGTTCCGGGGTCGGGTCGCGGGAGCAACAGCCTCAAACAGGAAGCCCAGCCTTCTCTCACCCCAACTGCATCCTCCAGCTCACCTGGAAGGATCCCAATCGTTCCCCAGCCAACTGAGACATAGCCTCTCCAGCTGTTCCGGGATTTGCCCCTTGGTCTCCTACCGGTGGGACGTTCCCGAAACACCTTGCCTGCGAGGCGCTCGGGGGCATCCTGACCAGATGCCCGAACCACCCCACCTGGCTCGTCTCGGCCTGGAGTAGGAGCGGCTCGACACAGGGCTTCTCCCCGATGGCAGAGCTACTCACCTGATCTCTGAGTGAGAGCCCAGCCACCCTACGGAGGAAGCTCATTTCGGGCGCTTGTATCCATGATCTCATTCTATCGATCACCTCCCACAGCTGGTGACCATAGGTGAGGGTGGGAACGTAGATTGACTTGTAAATCAAGAGCTTTGCTTTTCGGCTCAGATCTCTCTTTACCACGACGGACCAATGTAACGTCCTGGTTATAATTCTGCTTTTAATTCTTTCTATAAACATCATCAAAATGGTTTATGTCCTACTATGAGATTTATAATTGTTCTGATTTTCTGTTTTGTGAAGGACAAGCTGACGCCATTGAAAGATTGGGTGAACAGATGGACGAAGACACTATCGGTCCCAGGTGATGTCAGGTTGGAGAAAAATCCCTCAGACTATCTAATGCATTCCCCATCACTAAGTACACCATCAACAATCAGACAGTCACCAACCCCACCTCCAGCCAGCACACTTACACCTATGACTCCATCATTAATCCCACCTCCAGCCAGCACACTTTTACTTACAACTTCATCAGTAAGAACACAGTCATTAATCACACCATCCCCAATCCCACCAGCACTAAGCACATCGTCAACACTCACCAGTCAGTCGTTTCAAGAAAATGAAGAGATTAAGTCAGAAGAGACGCAGCTCTCACCTGTTCTCAAAGAAAAAATAGTTCTGTTAGATGAGGCTGAACGCGGGTGCTTGAAGTACAATGTGCAAACACAAACTGTGCATTCACAGGAGAGTCTAGGAACCATCGATCTACATAGACTTCTTACAGAAATCTGCAGAACACAGGATGCATTACGTACAGTCAAACATGTATGTGGTGACCAAACAGAAACAAGCAGCGCAGACATGCAAAATAAAGATGGAGATGTTAATAACATTCTGGGAGAAATGAAAGAGTTGCAAGACCTCCTAAAAAATGTAAAAGCTGACATGGACCAAAATAGACTGAGTATCAAGGAAGAAAAAGAAGGTATCAAAGCCCAAATGAACAAAAAGAGACGAGAAATAGATCACAGGTTAGAGAAAACTTTAAGAGAAAGGGACGAGTTAGAAATGTTAAAAATTCGACTACAGAGACAGTCCGAGGAGAATCAGCTGAAGATGGAGAAGATGGAAAATTACAGAAGTTCCATGAGGGAAGTTGCTGCTAAGATTATAGCGAAAAATGAAGAGTTAGACGTTAATATGAAGCGCATTGAGGAAATACTGATGACCATTCAAAATCTCAAAGCCATGATTGAAGCGACCGAACAACACACGGAAAATGTTGCTCTTCAAAAATCGGAGGTGGCACAGGAACTCTGGACTGTTATCAGCAAGAAAGAAAAAAGCAAAATTGTTGGGAGTGAACAAACACAAACAAAGCCAGAAGCACTCATTTGGCTGTCCGCTGTGCAGCAACAGGAAGGACAAATTGAGGAACCATATGTAGGAACATCCCAGAATCAAACTGCAACAGAAAATATTGAGAAGCTACAGGAAGAGTTGCAGCTGATCAAGAGGGAACGAAGTGAACTGGAGGTGTTGAAGTCAGAGATGCAAATAAAGGTAGGGATAAATCAACAAGTTCTCAGAAAAATCACAAGAGAAAAGAAGGCTAAAGAGATGTTGTTGAACGAAATCAGAGAAAAAAGAATGTCTTTAAAGAAAGCGACCAAAAAGAGACAAAGAGCTTTGGATGAAAAACTGGAGGAAACTCTAAGGGAAGATCATGCTTTGAAGATGTTGAGGCTTAGGATGAAGCAACCTTCTGAACAGCTGGTTGTGGAAAATGTCACTCTGCATAAAAAGACAGACGTCATTATCGCAGAGAGCATACAACAGAGAATCCATTTGGAAATAACAGAAAGGCCGGGTGAAAGTAAGGAAAAGAAAACACTGGTAGCTGAGCGCTTCGTTGACATTCACAAGATCATAAAACAAGTGTATACTCATTTAGAAGTGATTAGGAAAGAAATGAAGATTCTGGAGGATGTAAATATCTATTTAGGGACACAAAGAAAAGAACTTAATTCATTGACAGTTGAGAACATGGCGCTTAAGGAGAACATCAGCAGAATAAAATCTCAAATTAAAATGACCACACAGGTGGAGGCAAAGGTTAATACAGATCTAGAAAAGCTGAAAAGTGAGAAAAATGACATGGAAGTGCTAATGACAGAGTTAGAGTTACAGAAACAAGAAAATCTTCTATTACACAGAAAACAAATTCGAAAAGAGCAAGACGCCCAAAGAGTGTGGAGAGCAGAAAAAGATGCTTTCAGAAGAGAAATTCAGAGAAAAAGGAGGGATTTGGATCAAAGACTGGAGAGGACTCTAAGAGAGAGGGATGAAGTAGAGATGCTAAAGATGAAGCTGAATGAAGCTGGAAAAAAGACCATAGAAGCAAAAAAACTTCCCGGGCAGACCGAAAAGAACCAGGTGCTGATTGAAACATATGTGGAACACTATGGAAAGATGAAGAGTTTTTGTGAGGACATAAAGACAGCAATGGGGATTATAAAAGAACAAATTCAGAATCATGTAGAAATTATCAATAATACAAGAAGAGATTCAGAAAAAATCAAAAAAGAAGTGAAAGAAATGATGACCACCGTGTTGACTGCTTTGAAAACCAAAAAAAAAGAGCAGAAAGCTGTAAATCAAGAGAAAGTGAAAAGAAACAAGAGATATTTTGAAAACGCAGAAAATCAAACAATGTCTGACAGAACAGAAGGCTTACTGACATTTAAGCATCCACAGACAACAAAACCAGAACAGAAACACACAGATAAACAAAAAAACATTTTAGACAATGAGAAAGCAGACTTGGAAAAAAGGATATCTGATTTGAAAAGTAAAACCAGCATGTTGGAAAAAGCAGGACTAAAACTCACAGAAAAAAGACGGAAGATGGATACCATGATGCCTGAACTACAAAAGAAGAGCGAAGAGGCAAACAGTCTCTTGGAACACATAAAAAGGGAAAAAACCGAACTCGATAATCTCAACCGTGACGTTCGTTCTCAAAGACAAAAACTTGTGGACGCAATGAACGCACTGGTCATGAAAGAGAAAGAAAGACAATCACTGGAAGAGACCAAAACCAGCAAAATACAAGAACTGGAAAACAAGCTCAAGAAGGTCGAGGCAGAAAGAGAAGAGTTAGAGACCTTAGTCAAAACGACCAAAGCAGTGATGAAAGAGGAGGCTGAGACTGACATGATTACTATCCAAAAAGAAAAAGAAGAGCTCTCTCAAATGAAGATGGACTTTGAAAAAGACAGACAGGCAATTCTTGCAGAGAAACAAAGACTGGATGAAGAATGCTCCCAATTGAAAACCAGAGAGCACCAACTCTTGGAAAACACAAAGTCATCAGAAACACTTAAAGTGGAACTTGAACAACTAAAAGAAAGATTGACACAAGAAATGGGAAAGAGAGTGCTCAAGTTACAACAAAATAGCCAAAATGTGCAAAAGCTTTACAGTGCAATGGAAGAAAAGCTTGCAGACCTTGACAAACAAAAGGTTCATATGGACGGCTACACTGAGACAATGGAAGGCCTAAAGCAGAACTTGAGACATCTTCTGTCTGGTGTCTTCACACATAAAGAAGCCTTGCATAACCAATGGAAGCAGATGATTGTCTTGCAACAACAACGTGAAGACAAGCATCAAGAAAAGATCAAACAAGACCAAGAAAAATTGGACAGAGACAAAACCATGATGAAGGAAGAAAAACTAGACTTGGAAAAAAGAATATTTGAATTTAAAAGTAAAACCAGCATGTTAGAAAAGGTAAGCCTAGAACTTCAAGACAAAAGACAGAAGATGGATACCATGATGCCTGAACTACAAAAGAAGAGCGAAGAGGCAAACAGTCTCTTGGAACACATAAAAAGGGAAAAAAACAAACTCGATAATCTTAACCGTCATGTTCGTTCTCAAAGACAAAAACTTGTGGACGCAATGAACGCACTGGTCATGAAAGAGAAAGAAAGACAATCACTGGAAGAAACCAAAACCAGCAAAATACAAGAACTGGAAAACAAGCTCAAGAAGGTCGAGGCAGAAAGAGAAGAGTTAGAGACCTTAGTGAAAACGACCAAAGCAGTGATGAAAGAGGAGGCTGAGACTGACATGATTACTATCCAAAAAGAAAAAGAAGAGCTCTCTCAAATGAAGATGGACATTGAAAAAGACAGACAGGCAATTCTTGTAGAGAAACAAAGACTGGATGAAGAATGCTCCCAATTGAGAACCAGAGAGCACCAACTCTTGGAAAACACAAAGTCATCAGAAACACTTAAAGTGGAACTTGAACAACTCAAAGAAAGATTGACACAAGAAATGGGAAAGAGAGTGCTCAAGTTACAACAAAATAGCCAAAATGTGCAAAAGCTTTACAGTGCAATGGAAGAAAACCTTGCAGACCTTGACAACCAAAAGGTTCACATGGACGGCTACACTGAGACAATGGAAGGCCTAAAGCAGAACTTGAGACATCTTCTGTCTGGTGTCTTCACACATAAAGAAGCCTTGCATAACCAATGGAAGCAGATGATTGTCTTGCAACAACAACGTGAAGACAAGAATCAAGAAAAGATCAAACAAGACCAAGAAAAATTGGACAGAGACAAAACCATGATGGATGAAGAAAAACTAGACTTGGAAAAAAGAATATTTGAATTTAAAAGTAAAACCAGCATGTTGGAAAAAGCAGGACTAAAACTCATAGAAAAAAGACAGCAGATGGATTCCATGATGCCTGAACTACAAAAGAAGAGCGAAGAGGCAAACAGTCTCTTGGAACACATAAAAAGGCAAAAAACTGAACTCGATAATCTCAACCGTCATGTTCGTTCTCAAAAACAAAACCTTGTGGACGCAATGAACGCACTGGTCATGAAAGAGAAAGAAAGACAATCACTGGAAGAGACCAAAACCAGCAAAATACAAGAACTGGAAAACAAGCTCAAGAACGTCGAGGCAGAAAGAGAAGAGTTAGAGACCTTAGTGAAAACGACCAAAGCAGTGATGAAAGAGGAGGCTGAGACTGACATGATTACTATCCAAAAAGAAAAAGAAGAGCTCTCTCAAATGAAGATGGACATTGAAAAAGACAGACTGGCAATTCTTGCAGAGAAACAAAGACTGGATGAAGAATGCTCCCAATTGAAAACCAGAGAGCACCAACTCTTGGAAAACACAAAGTCATCAGAAACACTTAAAGTGGAACTTGAACAACTAAAAGAAAGATTGACACAAGAAATGGGAAAGAGAGTGCTCAAGTTACAACTAAATAGCCAAAATGTGCAAAAGCTTTACAGTGCAATGGAAGAAAAGCTTGCAGACCTTGACAAACAAAAGGTTCACATGGACGGCTACACTGAGACAATGGAAGGCCTAAAGCAGAACTTGAGACATCTTCTGTCTGGTGTCCTCACACATAAAGAAGCCTTGCATAACCAATGGAAGCAAATGATTGTCTTGCAACAACAACGTGAAGACAAGCATCAAGAAAAGATCAAACAATACCAAGAAAAATTGGACAGAGACAAAACCATGATGGAGGAAGAAAAACTAGACTTGGAAAAAAGAATATTTGAATTTGAAAGTAAAACCAGCATGTTGGAAAAAGCAGGACTAAAACTCATAGAAAAAAGACAGCAAATGGATTCCATGATGCCTGAACTACAAAAGAAGAGCGAAGAGGCAAACAGTCTCTTGGAACACATAAAAAGGCAAAAAACCGAACTCGATAATCTCAACCATCATGTTCGTTCTCAAAAACAAAACCTTTTGGACGCAATGAACGCACTGGTCATGAAAGAGAAAGAAAGACAATCACTGGAAGAGACCAAAACCAGCAAAATACAAGAACTGGAAAACAAGCTCAAGAAGGTCGAGGCAGAAAGAGAAGAATTAGAGACCTTAGTGAAAACGACCAAAGCAGTGATGAAAGAGGAGGCTGAGACTGACATGATTACTATCCAAAAAGAAAAAGAAGAGCTCTCTCAAATGAAGATGGACATTGAAAAAGACAGACAGGCAATTCTTGTAGAGAAACAAAGACTGGATGAAGAATGCTCCCAATTGAAAACCAGAGGGCACCAACTCTTGGAAAATACAAAGTCATCAGAAACACTTAAAGTGGAACTTGAACAACTAAAAGAAAGATTGACACAAGAAATGGGAAAGAGAGTGCTCAAGTTACAACAAAATAGCCAAAATGTGCAAAAGCTTTACAGTGCAATGGAAGAAAAGCTTGCAGACCTTGACAAACAAAAGGTTCACATGGACGGCTACACTGAGACAATGGAAGGCCTAAAGCAGAACTTGAGACATCTTCTGTCTGGTGTCCTCACACATAAAGAAGCCTTGCATAACCAATGGAAGCAAATGATTGTCTTGCAACAACAACGTGAAGACAAGCATCAAGAAAAGATCAAACAATACCAAGAAAAATTGGACAGAGACAAAACCATGATGGAGGAAGAAAAACTAGACTTGGAAAAAAGAATATTTGAATTTGAAAGTAAAACCAGCATGTTGGAAAAAGCAGGACTAAAACTCATAGAAAAAAGACAGCAAATGGATTCCATGATGCCTGAACTACAAAAGAAGAGCGAAGAGGCAAACAGTCTCTTGGAACACATAAAAAGGCAAAAAACCGAACTCGATAATCTCAACCATCATGTTCGTTCTCAAAAACAAAACCTTTTGGACGCAATGAACGCACTGGTCATGAAAGAGAAAGAAAGACAATCACTGGAAGATACCAAAACCAGCAAAATACAAGAACTGGAAAACAAGCTCAAGAAGGTCGAGGCAGAAAGAGAAGAATTAGAGACCTTAGTGAAAACGACCAAAGCAGTGATGAAAGAGGAGGCTGAGACTGACATGATTACTATCCAAAAAGAAAAAGAAGAGCTCTCTCAAATGAAGATGGACATTGAAAAAGACAGACAGGCAATTCTTGTAGAGAAACAAAGACTGGATGAAGAATGCTCCCAATTGAAAACCAGAGGGCACCAACTCTTGGAAAATACAAAGTCATCAGAAACACTTAAAGTGGAACTTGAACAACTAAAAGAAAGATTGACACAAGAAATGGGAAAGAGAGTGCTCAAGTTACAACAAAATAGCCAAAATGTGCAAAAGCTTTACAGTGCAATGGAAGAAAAGCTTGCAGACCTTGACAAACAAAAGGTTCACATGGACGGCTACACTGAGACAATGGAAGGCCTAAAGCAGAACTTGAGACATCTTCTGTCTGGTGTCTTCACACATAAAGAAGCCTTGCATAACCAATGGAAGCAGATGATTGTCTTGCAACAACAACGTGAAGACAAGAATCAAGAAAAGATCAAACAAGACCAAGAAAAATTGGACAGAGACAAAACCATGATGGATGAAGAAAAACTAGACTTGGAAAAAAGAATATTTGAATTTAAAAGTAAAACCAGCATGTTGGAAAAAGCAGGACTAAAACTCATAGAAAAAAGACAGCAGATGGATTCCATGATGCCTGAACTACAAAAGAAGAGCGAAGAGGCAAACAGTCTCTTGGAACACATAAAAAGGCAAAAAACTGAACTCGATAATCTCAACCGTCATGTTCGTTCTCAAAAACAAAACCTTGTGGACGCAATGAACGCACTGGTCATGAAAGAGAAAGAAAGACAATCACTGGAAGATACCAAAACCAGCAAAATACAAGAACTGGAAAACAAGCTCAAGAAGGTCGAGGCAGAAAGAGAAGAGTTAGAGACCTTAGTGAAAACGACCAAAGCAGTGATGAAAGAGGAGGCTGAGACTGACATGATTACTATCCAAAAAGAAAAAGAAGAGCTCTCTCAAATGAAGATGGACATTGAAAAAGACAGACAGGCAATTCTTGCAGAGAAACAAAGACTGGATGAAGAATGCTCCCAATTGAAAACCAGAGAGCACCAACTCTTGGAAAACACAAAGTCATCAGAAACACTTAAAGTGGAACTTGAACAACTAAAAGAAAGATTGACACAAGAAATGGGAAAGAGAGTGCTCAAGTTACAACTAAATAGCCAAAATGTGCAAAAGCTTTACAGTGCAATGGAAGAAAAGCTTGCAGACCTTGACAAACAAAAGGTTCACATGGAGGGCTACACTGAGACAATGGAAGGCCTAAAGCAGAACTTGAGACATCTTCTGTCTGGTGTCTTCACACATAAAGAAGCCTTGCATAACCAATGGAAGCAAATGATTGTCTTGCAACAACAACGTGAAGACAAGCATCAAGAAAAGATCAAACAATACCAAGAAAAATTGGACAGAGACAAAACCATGATGGAGGAAGAAAAACTAGACTTGGAAAAAAGAATATTTGAATTTGAAAGTAAAACCAGCATGTTGGAAAAAACAGGACTAAAACTCATAGAAAAAAGACAGCAGATGGATTCCATGATGCCTGAACTACAAAAGAAGAGCGAAGAGGCAAACAGTCTCTTGGAACACATAAAAAGGCAAAAAACCGAACTCGATAATCTCAACCATCATGTTCGTTCTCAAAAACAAAACCTTTTGGACGCAATGAACGCACTGGTCATGAAAGAGAAAGAAAGACAATCACTGGAAGATACCAAAACCAGCAAAATACAAGAACTGGAAAACAAGCTCAAGAAGGTCGAGGCAGAAAGAGAAGAATTAGAGACCTTAGTGAAAACAACCAAAGCAGTGATGAAAGAGGAGGCTGAGACTGACATGATTACTATCCAAAAAGAAAAAGAAGAGCTCTCTCAAATGAAGATGGACATTGAAAAAGACAGACAGGCAATTCTTGCAGAGAAACAAAGACTGGATGAAGATTGCTCCCAATTGAAAACCAGAGGGCACCAACTCTTGGAAAACACAAAGTCATCAGAAACACTTAAAGTGGAACTTGAACAACTAAAAGAAAGATTGACACAAGAAATGGGAAAGAGAGTGCTCAAGTTACAACAAAATAGCCAAAATGTGCAAAAGCTTTACAGTGCAATGGAAGAAAAGCTTGCAGACCTTGACAAACAAAAGGTTCACATGGACGGCTACACTGAGACAATGGAAGGCCTAAAGCAGAACTTGAGACATCTTCTGTCTGGTGTCTTCACACATAAAGAAGCCTTGCATAACCAATGGAAGCAGATGATTGTCTTGCAACAACAACGTGAAGACAAGCATCAAGAAAAGATCAAACAATACCAAGAAAAATTGGACAGAGACAAAACCATGATGGAGGAAGAAAAACTAGACTTGGAAAAAAGAATATTTGAATTTGAAAGTAAAACCAGCATGTTGGAAAAAGCAGGACTAAAACTCATAGAAAAAAGACAGCAGGTGGATTCCATGATGCCTGAACTACAAAAGAAGAGCGAAGAGGCAAACAGTCTCTTGGAACACATAAAAAGGCAAAAAACCGAACTCGATAATCTCAACCGTCATGTTCGTTCTCAAAAACAAAACCTTTTGGACGCAATGAACGCACTGGTCATGAAAGAGAAAGAAAGACAATCACTGGAAGATACCAAAACCAGCAAAATACAAGAACTGGAAAACAAGCTCAAGAAGGTCGAGGCAGAAAGAGAAGAGTTAGAGACCTTAGTGAAAACGACCAAAGCAGTGATGAAAGAGGAGGCTGAGACTGACATGATTACTATCCAAAAAGAAAAAGAAGAGTTCTCTCAAATGAAGATGGACATTGAAAAAGACAGACAGGCAATTCTTGCAGAGAAACAAAGACTGGATGAAGAATGCTCCCAATTGAAAACCAGAGAGCACCAACTCTTGGAAAACACAAAGTCATCAGAAACACTTAAAGTGGAACTTGAACAACTCAAAGAAAGATTGACACAAGAAATGGGAAAGAGAGTGCTCAAGTTACAACTAAATAGCCAAAATGTGCAAAAGCTTTACAGTGCAATGGAAGAAAAGCTTGCAGACCTTGACAACCAAAAGGTTCACATGGACGGCTACACTGAGACAATGGAAGGCCTAAAGCAGAACTTGAGACATCTTCTGTCTGGTGTCTTCACACATAAAGAAGCCTTGCATAACCAATGGAAGCAGATGATTGTCTTGCAACAACAACGTGAAGACAAGCATCAAGAAAAGATCAAACAAGACCAAGAAAAATTGGACAGAGACAAAACCATGATGGAGGAAGAAAAACTAGACTTGGAAAAAAGAATATTTGAATTTAAAAGTAAAACCAGCATGTTAGAAAAGGTAAGCCTAGAACTTCAAGACAAAAGACAGAAGATGGATACCATGATGCCTGAACTACAAAAGAAGAGCGAAGAGGCAAACAGTCTCTTGGAACACATAAAAAGGCAAAAAACCGAACTCGATAATCTCAACCGTCATGTTCGTTCTCAAAAACAAAACGTTTTGGACGCAATGAATGCACTGGTCATGAAAGAGAAAGAAAGACAATCACTGGAAGATACCAAAACCAGCAAAATACAAGAACTGGAAAACAAGCCCAAGAAGGTCGAGGCAGAAAGAGAAGAGTTAGAGACCTTAGTGAAAACGACCAAAGCAGTGATGAAAGAGGAGGCTGAGACTGACATGATTACTATCCAAAAAGAAAAAGAAGAGCTCTCTCAAATGAAGATGGACATTGAAAAAGACAGACAGGCAATTCTTGCAGAGAAACAAAGACTGGATGAAGAATGCTCCCAATTGAAAACCAGAGAGCACCAACTCTTGGAAAACACAAAGTCATCAGAAACACTTAAAGTGGAACTTGAACAACTCAAAGAAAGATTGACACAAGAAATGGGAAAGAGAGTGCTCACGTTACAACAAAATAGCCAAAATGTGCAAAAGCTTTACAGTGCAATGGAAGAAAAGCTTGCAGACCTTGACAAACAAAAGGTTCACATGGACGGCTACACTGAGACAATGGAAGGCCTAAAGCAGAACTTGAGACATCTTCTGTCTGGTGTCTTCACACATAAAGAAGCCTTGCATAACCAATGGAAGCAGATGATTGTCTTGCAACAACAACGTGAAGACAAGCATCAAGAAAAGATCAAACAATACCAAGAAAAATTGGACAGAGACAAAACCATGATGGAGGAAGAAAAACTAGACTTGGAAAAAAGAATATTTGAATTTGAAAGTAAAACCAGCATGTTGGAAAAAGCAGGACTAAAACTCATAGAAAAAAGACAGCAGATGGATTCCATGATGCCTGAACTACAAAAGAAGAGCGAAGAGGCAAACAGTCTCTTGGAACACATAAAAAGGCAAAAAACCGAACTCGATAATCTCAACCGTCATGTTCGTTCTCAAAAACAAAACCTTTTGGACGCAATGAACGCACTGGTCATGAAAGAGAAAGAAAGACAATCACTGGAAGATACCAAAACCAGCAAAATACAAGAACTGGAAAACAAGCTCAAGAAGGTCGAGGCAGAAAGAGAAGAGTTAGAGACCTTAGTGAAAACGACCAAAGCAGTGATGAAAGAGGAGGCTGAGACTGACATGATTACTATCCAAAAAGAAAAAGAAGAGCTCTCTCAAATGAAGATGGACATTGAAAAAGACAGACAGGCAATTCTTGCAGAGAAACAAAGACTGGATGAAGAATGCTCCCAATTGAAAACCAGAGAGCACCAACTCTTGGAAAACACAAAGTCATCAGAAACACTTAAAGTGGAACTTGAACAACTCAAAGAAAGATTGACACAAGAAATGGGAAAGAGAGTGCTCAAGTTACAACAAAATAGCCAAAATGTGCAAAAGCTTTACAGTGCAATGGAAGAAAAGCTTGCAGACCTTGACAAACAAAAGGTTCACATGGACGGCTACACTGAGACAATGGAAGGCCTAAAGCAGAACTTGAGACATCTTCTGTCTGGTGTCTTCACACATAAAGAAGCCTTGCATAACCAATGGAAGCAGATGATTGTCTTGCAACAACAACGTGAAGACAAGCATCAAGAAAAGATCAAACAAGACCAAGAAAAATTGGACAGAGACAAAACCATGATGAAGGAAGAAAAACTAGACTTGGAAAAAAGAATATTTGAATTTAAAAGTAAAACC
The DNA here is from genome assembly GCA_902685375.1 of Neostethus bicornis. NCBI lineage: Eukaryota > Metazoa > Chordata > Actinopteri > Atheriniformes > Phallostethidae > Neostethus > Neostethus bicornis. The sequence goes on from LR738543.1 coordinate 5,806,436, forward strand.
AGCATGTTAGAAAAGGTAAGCCTAGAACTTCAAGACAAAAGACAGAAGATGGATACCATGATGCCTGAACTACAAAAGAAGAGCGAAGAGGCAAACAGTCTCTTGGAACACATAAAAAGGCAAAAAACCGAACTCGATATTCTCAACCGTCATGTTCGTTCTCAAAAACAAAACCTTTTGGACGCAATGAACGCACTGGTCATGAAAGAGAAAGAAAGACAATCACTGGAAGATACCAAAACCAGCAAAATACAAGAACTGGAAAACAAGCTCAAGAAGGTCGAGGCAGAAAGAGAAGAGTTAGAGACCTTAGTGAAAACGACCAAAGCAGTGATGAAAGAGGAGGCTGAGACTGACATGATTACTATCCAAAAAGAAAAAGAAGAGCTCTCTCAAATGAAGATGGACATTGAAAAAGACAGACAGGCAATTCTTGCAGAGAAACAAAGACTGGATGAAGAATGCTCCCAATTGAAAACCAGAGAGCACCAACTCTTGGAAAACACAAAGTCATCAGAAACACTTAAAGTGGAACTTGAACAACTCAAAGAAAGATTGACACAAGAAATGGGAAAGAGAGTGCTCAAGTTACAACAAAATAGCCAAAATGTGCAAAAGCTTTACAGTGCAATGGAAGAAAAGCTTGCAGACCTTGACAAACAAAAGGTTCACATGGACGGCTACACTGAGACAATGGAAGGCCTAAAGCAGAACTTGAGACATCTTCTGTCTGGTGTCTTCACACATAAAGAAGCCTTGCATAACCAATGGAAGCAGATGATTGTCTTGCAACAACAACGTGAAGACAAGCATCAAGAAAAGATCAAACAAGACCAAGAAAAATTGGACAGAGACAAAACCATGATGAAGGAAGAAAAACTAGACTTGGAAAAAAGAATATTTGAATTTAAAAGTAAAACCAGCATGTTAGAAAAGGTAAGCCTAGAACTTCAAGACAAAAGACAGAAGATGGATACCATGATGCCTGAACTACAAAAGAAGAGCGAAGAGGCAAACAGTCTCTTGGAACACATAAAAAGGCAAAAAACCGAACTCGATAATCTCAACCGTCATGTTCGTTCTCAAAAACAAAACCTTTTGGACGCAATGAACGCACTGGTCATGAAAGAGAAAGAAAGACAATCACTGGAAGATACCAAAACCAGCAAAATACAAGAACTGGAAAACAAGCTCAAGAAGGTCGAGGCAGAAAGAGAAGAGTTAGAGACCTTAGTGAAAACGACCAAAGCAGTGATGAAAGAAGAGGCTGAGACTGACATGATTACTATCCAAAAAGAAAAAGAAGAAATCTCTCAAATGAAGATGGACATTGAAAAAGACAGACAGGCAATTCTTGCAGAGAAACAAAGACTGGATGAAGAATGCTCCCAATTGAAAACCAGAGAGCACCAACTCTTGGAAAACACAAAGTCATCAGAAACACTTAAAGTGGAACTTGAACAACTCAAAGAAAGATTGACACAAGAAATGGGAAAGAGAGTGCTCAAGTTACAACTAAATAGCCAAAATGTGCAAAAGCTTTACAGTGCAATGGAAGAAAAGCTTGCAGACCTTGACAACCAAAAGGTTCACATGGACGGCTACACTGAGACAATGGAAGGCCTAAAGCAGAACTTGAGACATCTTCTGTCTGGTGTCTTCACACATAAAGAAGCCTTGCATAACCAATGGAAGCAGATGATTGTCTTGCAACAACAACGTGAAGACAAGCATCAAGAAAAGATCAAACAAGACCAAGAAAAATTGGACAGAGACAAAACCATGATGAAGGAAGAAAAACTAGACTTGGAAAAAAGAATATTTGAATTTAAAAGTAAAACCAGCATGTTAGAAAAGGTAAGCCTAGAACTTCAAGACAAAAGACAGAAGATGGATACCATGATGCCTGAACTACAAAAGAAGAGCGAAGAGGCAAACAGTCTCTTGGAACACATAAAAAGGCAAAAAACCGAACTCGATAATCTCAACCGTCATGTTCGTTCTCAAAAACAAAACCTTTTGGACGCAATGAACGCACTGGTCATGAAAGAGAAAGAAAGACAATCACTGGAAGATACCAAAACCAGCAAAATACAAGAACTGGAAAACAAGCTCAAGAAGGTCGAGGCAGAAAGAGAAGAGTTAGAGACCTTAGTGAAAACGACCAAAGCAGTGATGAAAGAAGAGGCTGAGACTGACATGATTACTATCCAAAAAGAAAAAGAAGAGTTCTCTCAAATGAAGATGGACATTGAAAAAGACAGACAGGCAATTCTTGCAGAGAAACAAAGACTGGATGAAGAATGCTCCCAATTGAAAACCAGAGAGCACCAACTCTTGGAAAACACAAAGTCATCAGAAACACTTAAAGTGGAACTTGAACAACTCAAAGAAAGATTGACACAAGAAATGGGAAAGAGAGTGCTCAAGTTACAACTAAATAGCCAAAATGTGCAAAAGCTTTACAGTGCAATGGAAGAAAAGCTTGCAGACCTTGACAACCAAAAGGTTCACATGGACGGCTACACTGAGACAATGGAAGGCCTAAAGCAGAACTTGAGACATCTTCTGTCTGGTGTCTTCACACATAAAGAAGCCTTGCATAACCAATGGAAGCAGATGATTGTCTTGCAACAACAACGTGAAGACAAGCATCAAGAAAAGATCAAACAAGACCAAGAAAAATTGGACAGAGACAAAACCATGATGGAGGAAGAAAAACTAGACTTGGAAAGAAGAATATTTGAATTTAAAAGTAAAACCAGCATGTTAGAAAAGGTAAGCCTAGAACTTCAAGACAAAAGACAGAAGATGGATACCATGATGCCTGAACTACAAAAGAAGAGCGAAGAGGCAAACAGTCTCTTGGAACACATAAAAAGGCAAAAAACCGAACTCGATAATCTCAACCGTCATGTTCGTTCTCAAAAACAAAACGTTTTGGACGCAATGAATGCACTGGTCATGAAAGAGAAAGAAAGACAATCACTGGAAGATACCAAAACCAGCAAAATACAAGAACTGGAAAACAAGCTCAAGAAGGTCGAGGCAGAAAGAGAAGAGTTAGAGACCTTAGTGAAAACGACCAAAGCAGTGATGAAAGAGGAGGCTGAGACTGACATGATTACTATCCAAAAAGAAAAAGAAGAGCTCTCTCAAATGAAGATGGACATTGAAAAAGACAGACAGGCAATTCTTGCAGAGAAACAAAGACTGGATGAAGAATGCTCCCAATTGAAAACCAGAGAGCACCAACTCTTGGAAAACACAAAGTCATCAGAAACACTTAAAGTGGAACTTGAACAACTCAAAGAAAGATTGACACAAGAAATGGGAAAGAGAGTGCTCAAGTTACAACAAAATAGCCAAAATGTGCAAAAGCTTTACAGTGCAATGGAAGAAAAGCTTGCAGACCTTGACAAACAAAAGGTTCACATGGACGGCTACACTGAGACAATGGAAGGCCTAAAGCAGAACTTGAGACATCTTCTGTCTGGTGTCTTCACACATAAAGAAGCCTTGCATAACCAATGGAAGCAGATGATTGTCTTGCAACAACAACGTGAAGACAAGCATCAAGAAAAGATCAAACAATACCAAGAAAAATTGGACAGAGACAAAACCATGATGGAGGAAGAAAAACTAGACTTGGAAAAAAGAATATTTGAATTTGAAAGTAAAACCAGCATGTTGGAAAAAGCAGGACTAAAACTCATAGAAAAAAGACAGCAGATGGATTCCATGATGCCTGAACTACAAAAGAAGAGCGAAGAGGCAAACAGTCTCTTGGAACACATAAAAAGGCAAAAAACCGAACTCGATAATCTCAACCGTCATGTTCGTTCTCAAAAACAAAACCTTTTGGACGCAATGAACGCACTGGTCATGAAAGAGAAAGAAAGACAATCACTGGAAGATACCAAAACCAGCAAAATACAAGAACTGGAAAACAAGCTCAAGAAGGTCGAGGCAGAAAGAGAAGAGTTAGAGACCTTAGTGAAAACGACCAAAGCAGTGATGAAAGAGGAGGCTGAGACTGACATGATTACTATCCAAAAAGAAAAAGAAGAGCTCTCTCAAATGAAGATGGACATTGAAAAAGACAGACAGGCAATTCTTGCAGAGAAACAAAGACTGGATGGAGAATGCTCCCAATTGAAAACCAGAGAGCACCAACTCTTGGAAAACACAAAGTCATCAGAAACACTTAAAGTGGAACTTGAACAACTCAAAGAAAGATTGACACAAGAAATGGGAAAGAGAGTGCTCAAGTTACAACAAAATAGCCAAAATGTGCAAAAGCTTTACAGTGCAATGGAAGAAAAGCTTGCAGACCTTGACAAACAAAAGGTTCACATGGACGGCTACACTGAGACAATGGAAGGCCTAAAGCAGAACTTGAGACATCTTCTGTCTGGTGTCTTCACACATAAAGAAGCCTTGCATAACCAATGGAAGCAGATGATTGTCTTGCAACAACAACGTGAAGACAAGCATCAAGAAAAGATCAAACAAGACAAAGAAAAATTGGACAGAGACAAAACCATGATGGAGGAAGAAAAACTAGACGTGGAAAAAAGAATATTTGAATTTAAAAGTAAAACCAGCATGTTAGAAAAGGTAAGCCTAGAACTTCAAGACAAAAGACAGAAGATGGATACCATGATGCCTGAACTACAAAAGAAGAGCGAAGAGGCAAACAGTCTCTTGGAACACATAAAAAGGCAAAAAACCGAACTCGATAATCTCAACCGTCATGTTCGTTCTCAAAAACAAAACCTTTTGGACGCAATGAACGCACTGGTCATGAAAGAGAAAGAAAGCCAATCACTGGAAGATACCAAAACCAGCAAAATACAAGAACTGGAAAACAAGCTCAAGAAGGTCGAGGCAGAAAGAGAAGAGTTAGAGACCTTAGTGAAAACGACCAAAGCAGTGATGAAAGAGGAGGCTGAGACTGACATGATTACTATCCAAAAAGAAAAAGAAGAGCTCTCTCAAATGAAGATGGACATTGAAAAAGACAGACAGGCAATTCTTGCAGAGAAACAAAGACTGGATGAAGAATGCTCCCAATTGAAAACCAGAGAGCACCAACTCTTGGAAAACACAAAGTCATCAGAAACACTTAAAGTGGAACTTGAACAACTCAAAGAAAGATTGACACAAGAAATGGGAAAGAGAGTGCTCAAGTTACAACTAAATAGCCAAAATGTGCAAAAGCTTTACAGTGCAATGGAAGAAAAGCTTGCAGACCTTGACAAACAAAAGGTTCACATGGACGGCTACACTGAGACAATGGAAGGCCTAAAGCAGAACTTGAGACATCTTCTGTCTGGTGTCTTCACACATAAAAAAGCCTTGCATAACCAATGGAAGCAGATGATTGTCTTGCAACAACAACGTGAAGACAAGCATCAAGAAAAGATCAAACAAGACAAAGAAAAATTGGACAGAGACAAAACCATGATGGAGGAAGAAAAACTAGACTTGGAAAAAAGAATATTTGAATTTAAAAGTAAAACCAGCATGTTAGAAAAGGTAAGCCTAGAACTTCAAGACAAAAGACAGAAGATGGATACCATGATGCCTGAACTACAAAAGAAGAGCGAAGAGGCAAACAGTCTCTTGGAACACATAAAAAGGCAAAAAACCGAACTCGATAATCTCAACCGTCATGTTCGTTCTCAAAAACAAAACCTTTTGGACGCAATGAACGCACTGGTCATGAAAGAGAAAGAAAGACAATCACTGGAAGATACCAAAACCAGCAAAATACAAGAACTGGAAAACAAGCTCAAGAAGGTCGAGGCAGAAAGAGAAGAGTTAGAGACCTTAGTGAAAACGACCAAAGCAGTGATGAAAGAAGAGGCTGAGACTGACATGATTACTATCCAAAAAGAAAAAGAAGAAATCTCTCAAATGAAGATGGACATTGAAAAAGACAGACAGGCAATTCTTGCAGAGAAACAAAGACTGGATGAAGAATGCTCCCAATTGAAAACCAGAGAGCACCAACTCTTGGAAAACACAAAGTCATCAGAAACACTTAAAGTGGAACTTGAACAACTCAAAGAAAGATTGACACAAGAAATGGGAAAGAGAGTGCTCAAGTTACAACTAAATAGCCAAAATGTGCAAAAGCTTTACAGTGCAATGGAAGAAAAGCTTGCAGACCTTGACAACCAAAAGGTTCACATGGACGGCTACACTGAGACAATGGAAGGCCTAAAGCAGAACTTGAGACATCTTCTGTCTGGTGTCTTCACACATAAAGAAGCCTTGCATAACCAATGGAAGCAGATGATTGTCTTGCAACAACAACGTGAAGACAAGCATCAAGAAAAGATCAAACAAGACCAAGAAAAATTGGACAGAGACAAAACCATGATGAAGGAAGAAAAACTAGACTTGGAAAAAAGAATATTTGAATTTAAAAGTAAAACCAGCATGTTAGAAAAGGTAAGCCTAGAACTTCAAGACAAAAGACAGAAGATGGATACCATGATGCCTGAACTACAAAAGAAGAGCGAAGAGGCAAACAGTCTCTTGGAACACATAAAAAGGCAAAAAACCGAACTCGATAATCTCAACCGTCATGTTCGTTCTCAAAAACAAAACCTTTTGGACGCAATGAACGCACTGGTCATGAAAGAGAAAGAAAGACAATCACTGGAAGATACCAAAACCAGCAAAATACAAGAACTGGAAAACAAGCTCAAGAAGGTCGAGGCAGAAAGAGAAGAGTTAGAGACCTTAGTGAAAACGACCAAAGCAGTGATGAAAGAAGAGGCTGAGACTGACATGATTACTATCCAAAAAGAAAAAGAAGAGTTCTCTCAAATGAAGATGGACATTGAAAAAGACAGACAGGCAATTCTTGCAGAGAAACAAAGACTGGATGAAGAATGCTCCCAATTGAAAACCAGAGAGCACCAACTCTTGGAAAACACAAAGTCATCAGAAACACTTAAAGTGGAACTTGAACAACTCAAAGAAAGATTGACACAAGAAATGGGAAAGAGAGTGCTCAAGTTACAACTAAATAGCCAAAATGTGCAAAAGCTTTACAGTGCAATGGAAGAAAAGCTTGCAGACCTTGACAACCAAAAGGTTCACATGGACGGCTACACTGAGACAATGGAAGGCCTAAAGCAGAACTTGAGACATCTTCTGTCTGGTGTCTTCACACATAAAGAAGCCTTGCATAACCAATGGAAGCAGATGATTGTCTTGCAACAACAACGTGAAGACAAGCATCAAGAAAAGATCAAACAAGACCAAGAAAAATTGGACAGAGACAAAACCATGATGGAGGAAGAAAAACTAGACTTGGAAAGAAGAATATTTGAATTTAAAAGTAAAACCAGCATGTTAGAAAAGGTAAGCCTAGAACTTCAAGACAAAAGACAGAAGATGGATACCATGATGCCTGAACTACAAAAGAAGAGCGAAGAGGCAAACAGTCTCTTGGAACACATAAAAAGGCAAAAAAACCGAACTCGATAATCTCAACCGTCATGTTCGTTCTCAAAAACAAAACGTTTTGGACGCAATGAATGCACTGGTCATGAAAGAGAAAGAAAGACAATCACTGGAAGATACCAAAACCAGCAAAATACAAGAACTGGAAAACAAGCTCAAGAAGGTCGAGGCAGAAAGAGAAGAGTTAGAGACCTTAGTGAAAACGACCAAAGCAGTGATGAAAGAGGAGGCTGAGACTGACATGATTACTATCCAAAAAGAAAAAGAAGAGCTCTCTCAAATGAAGATGGACATTGAAAAAGACAGACAGGCAATTCTTGCAGAGAAACAAAGACTGGATGAAGAATGCTCCCAATTGAAAACCAGAGAGCACCAACTCTTGGAAAACACAAAGTCATCAGAAACACTTAAAGTGGAACTTGAACAACTCAAAGAAAGATTGACACAAGAAATGGGAAAGAGAGTGCTCAAGTTACAACAAAATAGCCAAAATGTGCAAAAGCTTTACAGTGCAATGGAAGAAAAGCTTGCAGACCTTGACAAACAAAAGGTTCACATGGACGGCTACACTGAGACAATGGAAGGCCTAAAGCAGAACTTGAGACATCTTCTGTCTGGTGTCTTCACACATAAAGAAGCCTTGCATAACCAATGGAAGCAGATGATTGTCTTGCAACAACAACGTGAAGACAAGCATCAAGAAAAGATCAAACAATACCAAGAAAAATTGGACAGAGACAAAACCATGATGGAGGAAGAAAAACTAGACTTGGAAAAAAGAATATTTGAATTTGAAAGTAAAACCAGCATGTTGGAAAAAGCAGGACTAAAACTCATAGAAAAAAGACAGCAGATGGATTCCATGATGCCTGAACTACAAAAGAAGAGCGAAGAGGCAAACAGTCTCTTGGAACACATAAAAAGGCAAAAAACCGAACTCGATAATCTCAACCGTCATGTTCGTTCTCAAAAACAAAACCTTTTGGACGCAATGAACGCACTGGTCATGAAAGAGAAAGAAAGACAATCACTGGAAGATACCAAAACCAGCAAAATACAAGAACTGGAAAACAAGCTCAAGAAGGTCGAGGCAGAAAGAGAAGAGTTAGAGACCTTAGTGAAAACGACCAAAGCAGTGATGAAAGAGGAGGCTGAGACTGACATGATTACTATCCAAAAAGAAAAAGAAGAGCTCTCTCAAATGAAGATGGACATTGAAAAAGACAGACAGGCAATTCTTGCAGAGAAACAAAGACTGGATGGAGAATGCTCCCAATTGAAAACCAGAGAGCACCAACTCTTGGAAAACACAAAGTCATCAGAAACACTTAAAGTGGAACTTGAACAACTCAAAGAAAGATTGACACAAGAAATGGGAAAGAGAGTGCTCAAGTTACAACAAAATAGCCAAAATGTGCAAAAGCTTTACAGTGCAATGGAAGAAAAGCTTGCAGACCTTGACAAACAAAAGGTTCACATGGACGGCTACACTGAGACAATGGAAGGCCTAAAGCAGAACTTGAGACATCTTCTGTCTGGTGTCTTCACACATAAAGAAGCCTTGCATAACCAATGGAAGCAGATGATTGTCTTGCAACAACAACGTGAAGACAAGCATCAAGAAAAGATCAAACAAGACAAAGAAAAATTGGACAGAGACAAAACCATGATGGAGGAAGAAAAACTAGACGTGGAAAAAAGAATATTTGAATTTAAAAGTAAAACCAGCATGTTAGAAAAGGTAAGCCTAGAACTTCAAGACAAAAGACAGAAGATGGATACCATGATGCCTGAACTACAAAAGAAGAGCGAAGAGGCAAACAGTCTCTTGGAACACATAAAAAGGCAAAAAACCGAACTCGATAATCTCAACCGTCATGTTCGTTCTCAAAAACAAAACCTTTTGGACGCAATGAACGCACTGGTCATGAAAGAGAAAGAAAGCCAATCACTGGAAGATACCAAAACCAGCAAAATACAAGAACTGGAAAACAAGCTCAAGAAGGTCGAGGCAGAAAGAGAAGAGTTAGAGACCTTAGTGAAAACGACCAAAGCAGTGATGAAAGAGGAGGCTGAGACTGACATGATTACTATCCAAAAAGAAAAAGAAGAGCTCTCTCAAATGAAGATGGACATTGAAAAAGACAGACAGGCAATTCTTGCAGAGAAACAAAGACTGGATGAAGAATGCTCCCAATTGAAAACCAGAGAGCACCAACTCTTGGAAAACACAAAGTCATCAGAAACACTTAAAGTGGAACTTGAACAACTCAAAGAAAGATTGACACAAGAAATGGGAAAGAGAGTGCTCAAGTTACAACTAAATAGCCAAAATGTGCAAAAGCTTTACAGTGCAATGGAAGAAAAGCTTGCAGACCTTGACAAACAAAAGGTTCACATGGACGGCTACACTGAGACAATGGAAGGCCTAAAGCAGAACTTGAGACATCTTCTGTCTGGTGTCTTCACACATAAAAAAGCCTTGCATAACCAATGGAAGCAGATGATTGTCTTGCAACAACAACGTGAAGACAAGCATCAAGAAAAGATCAAACAAGACAAAGAAAAATTGGACAGAGACAAAACCATGATGGAGGAAGAAAAACTAGACTTGGAAAAAAGAATATTTGAATTTAAAAGTAAAACCAACATGTTGGAAAAAGCAGGACTAAAACTCATAGAAAAAAGACAGCAGATGGATTCCATGATGCCTGAACTACAAAAGAAGAGCGAAGAGGCAAACAGTCTCTTGGAACACATAAAAAGGCAAAAAACCGAACTCGATAATCTCAACCGTCATGTTCGTTCTCAAAAACAAAACCTTTTGGACGCAATGAACGCACTGGTCATGAAAGAGAAAGAAAGACAATCACTGGAAGATACCAAAACCAGCAAAATACAAGAACTGGAAAACAAGCTCAAGAAGGTCGAGGCAGAAAGAGAAGAGTTAGAGACCTTAGTGAAAACGACCAAAGCAGTGATGAAAGAGGAGGCTGAGACTGACATGATTACTATCCAAAAAGAAAAAGAAGAGCTCTCTCAAATGAAGATGGACATTGAAAAAGACAGACAGGCAATTCTTGCAGAGAAACAAAGACTGGATGAAGAATGCTCCCAATTGAAAACCAGAGAGCACCAACTCTTGGAAAACACAAAGTCATCAGAAACACTTAAAGTGGAACTTGAACAACTCAAAGAAAGATTGACACAAGAAATGGGAAAGAGAGTGCTCAAGTTACAACAAAATAGCCAAAATGTGCAAAAGCTTTACAGTGCAATGGAAGAAAAGCTTTCAGACCTTGACAAACAAAAGGTTCACATGGACGGCTACACTGAGACAATGGAAGGCCTAAAGCAGAACTTGAGACATCTTCTGTCTGGTGTCTTCACACATAAAGAAGCCTTGCATAACCAATGGAAGCAGATGATTGTCTTGCAACAACAACGTGAAGACAAGCATCAAGAAAAGATCAAACAATACCAAGAAAAATTGGACAGAGACAAAACCATGATGGAGGAAGAAAAACTAGACTTTGAAAAAAGAATATTTGAATTTAAAAGTAAAACCAGCATGTTAGAAAAGGTAAGCCTAGAACTTCAAGACAAAAGACAGAAGATGGATACCATGATGCCTGAACTACAAAAGAAGAGCGAAGAGGCAAACAGTCTCTTGGAACACATAAAAAGGCAAAAAACCGAACTCGATAATCTCAACCGTCATGTTCGTTCTCAAAAACAAAACCTTTTGGACGCAATGAACGCACTGGTCATGAAAGAGAAAGAAAGACAATCACTGGAAGATACCAAAACCAGCAAAATACAAGAACTGGAAAACAAGCTCAAGAAGGTCGAGGCAGAAAGAGAAGAGTTAGAGACCTTAGTGAAAACGACCAAAGCAGTGATGAAAGAGGAGGCTGAGACTGACATGATTACTATCCAAAAAGAAAAAGAAGAGCTCTCTCAAATGAAGATGGACATTGAAAAAGACAGACAGGCAATTCTTGCAGAGAAACAAAGACTGGATGAAGAATGCTCCCAATTAAAAACCAGAGAGCACCAACTCTTGGAAAACACAAAGTCATCAGAAACACTTAAAGTGGAACTTGAACAACTCAAAGAAAGATTGACACAAGAAATGGGAAAGAGAGTGCTCAAGTCACAACAAAATAGCCAAAATGTGCAAAAGCTTTACAGTGCAATGGAAGAAAAGCTTGCAGACCTTGACAAACAAAAGGTTCACATGGACGGCTACACTGAGACAATGGAAGGCCTAAAGCAGAACTTGAGACATCTTCTGTCTGGTGTCTTCACACATAAAGAAGCCTTGCATAACCAATGGAAGCAGATGATTGTCTTGCAACAACAACGTGAAGACAAGCATCAAGAAAAGATCAAACAAGACAAAGAAAAATTGGACAGAGACAAAACCATGATGGAGGAAGAAAAACTAGACTTGGAAAAAAGAATATTTGAATTTAAAAGTAAAACCAGCATGTTAGAAAAGGTAAGCCTAGAACTTCAAGACAAAAGACAAAAGATGGATACCATGATGCCTGAACTACAAAAGAAGAGCGAAGAGGCAAACAGTCTCTTGGAACACATAAAAAGGGAAAAAACCGAACTCGATAATCTCAACCGTCATGTTCGTTCTCAAAAACAAAACCTTTTGGACGCAATGAACGCACTGGTCATGAAAGAGAAAGAAAGACAATCACTGGAAGATACCAAAGCCAGCAAAATACAAGAACTGGAAAACAAGCTCAAGAAGGTCGAGGCAGAAAGAGAAGAGTTAGAGACCTTAGTGAAAACGACCAAAGCGGTGATGAAAGAGGAGGCTGAGACTGACATGATTACTATCCAAAAAGAAAAAGAAGAGCTCTCTCAAATGAAGATGGACATTGAAAAAGACAGACAGGCAATTCTTGCAGAGAAACAAAGACTGGATGAAGAATGCTCCCAATTGAAAACCAGAGAGCACCAACTCTTGGAAAACACAAAGTCATCAGAAACACTTAAAGTGGAACTTGAACAACTCAAAGAAAGATTGACACAAGAAATGGGAAAGAGAGTGCTCAAGTTACAACAAAATAGCCAAAATGTGCAAAAGCTTTACAGTGCAATGGAAGAAAAGCTTGCAGACCTTGACAAACAAAAGGTTCACATGGACGGCTACACTGAGACAATGAAAGGCCTAAAGCAGAACTTGAGACATCTTCTGTCTGGTGTCTTCACACATAAAGAAGCCTTGCATAACCATTGGAAGCAGATGATTGTCTTGCAACAACAACGTGAAGACAAGCATCAAGAAAAGATCAAACAAGACCAAGAAAAATTGGACAGAGACAAAACCATGATGGAGGAAGAAAAACTAGACTTGGAAAAAAGAATATTTGAATTTAAAAGTAAAACCAGCATGTTGGAAAAAGCAGGACTAAAACTCATAGAAAAAAGACAGAAGATGGATTCCATGATGCCTGAACTACAAAAGAAGAGCAAAGAGGCAAACAGTCTCTTGGAACACATAAAAAGGGAAAAAACCGAACTCGATAATCTCAACAGTCAAGTTCGTTCTCAAAGACAAAAACTTGTGGACGCAATGAACGCACTGGTCATGAAAGAGAAAGAAAGACAATCACTGGAAGATACCAAAACCAGCAAAATACAAGAACTGGAAAACAAGCTCAAGAAGGTCGAGGCAGAAAGAGAAGAGTTAGAGACCTTAGTGAAAACGACCAAAGCAGTGATGAAAGAGGAGGCTGAGACTGACATGATTACTATCCAAAAAGAAAAAGAAGAGCTCTCTCAAATGAAGATGGACATTGAAAAAGACAGACAGGCAATTCTTGCAGAGAAACAAAGACTGGATGAAGAATGCTCCCAATTGAAAACCAGAGAGCACCAACTCTTGGAAAACACAAAGTCATCAGAAACACTTAAAGTGGAACTTGAACAACTCAAAGAAAGATTGACACAAGAAATGGGAAAGAGAGTGCTCAAGTTACAACAAAATAGCCAAAATGTGCAAAAGCTTTACAGTGCAATGGAAGAAAAGCTTGCAGACCTTGACAAACAAAAGGTTCACATGGATGGCTACACTGAGACAATGGAAGGCCTAAAGCAGAACTTGAGACATCTTCTGTCTGGTGTCTTCACACATAAAGAAGCCTTGCATAACCAATGGAAGCAGATGATTGTCTTGCAACAACAATGTGAAGACAAGCATCAAGAAAAGATCAAACAAGACCAAGAAAAATTGGACAGAGACAAAACCATGATGGAGGAAGAAAAACTAGACTTGGAAAAAAGAATATTTGAATTTAAAAGTAAATCCAGCATGTTAGAAAAGGTAAGCCTAGAACTTCAAGACAAAAGACAGAAGATGGATACCATGATGCCTGAACTACAAAAGAAGATCAAAGAGGCAAACAGTCTCTTGGAACACATAAAAAGGGAAAAAACCGAACTCGATAATCTAAACCGTCATGTTCGTTCTCAAAGACAAAAACTTGTGGATGCAATGAACGCACTGGTCATGAAAGAGAAAGAAAGACAATCACTGGAAGAGACCAAAACCAGCAAAATACAAGAACTGGAAAACAAGCTCAAGAAGGTCGAGGCAGAAAGAGAAGAGTTAGAGACCTTAGTGAAAACGACCAAAGCAGTGATGAAAGAGGAGGCGGAGACTGACATGATTACTATCCAAAAAGAAAAAGAAGAGCTCTCTCAAATGAAGATGGACATTGAAAAAGACAGACAGGCAATTCTTGCAGAGAAACAAAGACTGGATGAAGAATGCTCCCAATTGAAAACCAGAGAGCACCAACTCTTGGAAAACACAAAGTCATCAGAAACACTTAAAGTGGAACTTGAACAACTCAAAGAAAGATTGACACAAGAAATGGGAAAGAGAGTGCTCAAGTTACAACAAAATAGCCAAAATGTGCAAAAGCTTTACAGTGCAATGGAAGAAAAGCTTGCAGACCTTGACAACCAAAAGGTTCACATGGACGGCTACACTGAGACAATGGAAGGCCTAAAGCAGAACTTGAGACATCTTCTGTCTGGTGTCTTCACACATAAAGAAGCCTTGCATAACCAATGGAAGCAGATAATTGTCTTGCAACAACAACGTGAAGACAAGCATCAAGAAAAGATCAAACAAGACCAAGAAAAATTGGACAGAGACAAAACCATGATGGAGGAAGAAAAACTAGACTTGGAAAAAAGAATATTTGAATTTAAAAGTAAAACCAGCATGTTGGAAAAAGCAGGACTAAAACTCATAGAAAAAAGACAGCAGATGGATTCCATGATGCCTGAACTACAAAAGAAGAGCGAAGAGGCAAACAGTCTCTTGGAACACATAAAAAGGCAAAAAAACCGAACTCGATAATCTCAACCGTCATGTTCGTTCTCAAAAACAAAACCTTTTGGACGCAATGAACGCACTGGTCATGAAAGAGAAAGAAAGACAATCACTGGAAGATACCGAAACCAGCAAAATACAAGAACTGGAAAAAAAGCTCAAGAAGGTCGAGGCAGAAAGAGAAGAGTTAGAGACCTTAGTGAAAACGACCAAAGTAGTGATGAAAGAGGAGGCTGAGACTGACATGATTACTATCCAAAAAGAAAAAGAAGAGCTCTCTCAAATGAAGATGGACATTGAAAAAGACAGACAGGCAATTCTTGCAGAGAAACAAAGACTGGATGAAGAATGCTCCCAATTGAAAACCAGAGAGCGCCAACTCTTGGAAAACACAAAGTCATCA
Organism: Neostethus bicornis; assembly: GCA_902685375.1. NCBI lineage: Eukaryota > Metazoa > Chordata > Actinopteri > Atheriniformes > Phallostethidae > Neostethus > Neostethus bicornis. The sequence goes on from LR738543.1 coordinate 5,821,690, forward strand.
GAAACACTTAAAGTGGAACTTGAACAACTCAAAGAAAGATTGACACAAGAAATGGGAAAGAGAGTGCTCAAGTTACAACAAAATAGCCAAAATGTGCAAAAGCTTTACAGTGCAATGGAAGAAAAGCTTTCAGACCTTGACAAACAAAAGGTTCACATGGACGGCTACACTGAGACAATGGAAGGCCTAAAGCAGAACTTGAGACATCTTCTGTCTGGTGTCTTCACACATAAAGAAGCCTTGCATAACCAATGGAAGCAGATGATTGTCTTGCAACAACAACGTGAAGACAAGCATCAAGAAAAGATCAAACAAGACAAAGAAAAATTGGACAGAGACAAAACCATGATGGAGGAAGAAAAACTAGACTTGGAAAAAAGAATATTTGAATTTAAAAGTAAAACCAGCATGTTGGAAAAAGCAGGACTAAAACTCATAGAAAAAAGACAGAAGATGGATACCATGATGCCTGAACTACAAAAGAAGATCAAAGAGGCAAACAGTCTCTTAGAACACACAAAAAGGGAAAAAACCAAACTCGATAATCTCAACCGTCATGTTCGTTCTCAAAGACAAAAACTTGTGGACGCAATGAACGCACTGGTCATGAAAGAGAAAGAAAGACAATCACTGGAAGAGACCAAGACCAGCAAAATACAAGAACTGGAAAACAAACTCAAGAAGGTCGAGGCAGAAAGAGAAGAGTTAGAGACCATAGTCAAAACGACCAAAGCAGTGATGAAAGAGGAGGCTGAGACTGACATGATTACTGTCCAAAAAGAAGAGCTCTCTCAAATGAAGATGGACATTGAAAAAGACAGACAGGCAATTCTTGCAGAGAAACAAAGACTGGATGAAGAATGCTCCCAATTGAAAACCAGAGAGCACCAACTCTTGGAAAACACAAAGTCATCAGAAACACTTAAAGTGGAACTTGAACAACTCAAAGAAAGATTGACACAAGAAATGGGAAAGAGAGTGCTCAAGTTACAACAAAATAGCCAAAATGTGCAAAAGCTTTACAGTGCAATGGAAGAAAAGCTTGCAGACCTTGACAAACAAAAGGTTCACATGGATGGCTACACTGAGACAATGGAAGGCCTAAAGCAGAACTTGAGACATCTTCTGTCTGGTGTCTTCACACATAAAGAAGCCTTGCATAACCAATGGAAGCAGATGATTGTCTTGCAACAACAATGTGAAGACAAGCATCAAGAAAAGATCAAACAAGACCAAGAAAAATTGGACAGAGACAAAACCATGATGGAGGAAGAAAAACTAGACTTGGAAAAAAGAATATTTGAATTTAAAAGTAAATCCAGCATGTTAGAAAAGGTAAGCCTAGAACTTCAAGACAAAAGACAGAAGATGGATACCATGATGCCTGAACTACAAAAGAAGATCAAAGAGGCAAACAGTCTCTTGGAACACATAAAAAGGGAAAAAACCGAACTCGATAATCTCAACCGTCATGTTCGTTCTCAAAGACAAAAACTTGTGGATGCAATGAACGCACTGGTCATGAAAGAGAAAGAAAGACAATCACTGGAAGAGACCAAAACCAGCAAAATACAAGAACTGGAAAACAAGCTCAAGAAGGTCGAGGCAGAAAGAGAAGAGTTAGAGACCTTAGTGAAAACGACCAAAGCAGTGATGAAAGAGGAGGCGGAGACTGACATGATTACTATCCAAAAAGAAAAAGAAGAGCTCTCTCAAATTAAGATGGACATTGAAAAAGACAGACAGGCAATTCTTGCAGAGAAACAAAGACTGGATGAAGAATGCTCCCAATTGAAAACCAGAGAGCACCAACTCTTGGAAAACACAAAGTCATCAGAAACACTTAAAGTGGAACTTGAACAACTCAAAGAAAGATTGACACAAGAAATGGGAAAGAGAGTGCTCAAGTTACAACAAAATAGCCAAAATGTGCAAAAGCTTTACAGTGCAATGGAAGAAAAGCTTGCAGACCTTGACAACCAAAAGGTTCACATGGACGGCTACACTGAGACAATGGAAGGCCTAAAGCAGAACTTGAGACATCTTCTGTCTGGTGTCTTCACACATAAAGAAGCCTTGCATAACCAATGGAAGCAGATAATTGTCTTGCAACAACAACGTGAAGACAAGCATCAAGAAAAGATCAAACAAGACCAAGAAAAATTGGACAGAGACAAAACCATGATGGAGGAAGAAAAACTAGACTTGGAAAAAAGAATATTTGAATTTAAAAGTAAAACCAGCATGTTGGAAAAAGCAGGACTAAAACTCATAGAAAAAAGACAGAAGATGGATTCCATGATGCCTGAACTACAAAAGAAGAGCGAAGAGGCAAACAGTCTCTTGGAACACATAAAAAGGGAAAAAACCGAACTCGATAATCTCAACAGTCAAGTTCGTTCTCAAAGACAAAAACTTGTGGACGCAATGAACGCACTGGTCATGAAAGAGAAAGAAAGACAATCACTGGAAGATACCAAAACCAGCAAAATACAAGAACTGGAAAACAAGCTCAAGAAGGTCGAGGCAGAAAGAGAAGAGTTAGAGACCTTAGTGAAAACGACCAAAGCAGTGATGAAAGAGGAGGCTGAGACTGACATGATTACTATCCAAAAAGAAAAAGAAGAGCTCTCTCAAATGAAGATGGACATTGAAAAAGACAGACAGGCAATTCTTGCAGAGAAACAAAGACTGGATGAAGAATGCTCCCAATTGAAAACCAGAGAGCACCAACTCTTGGAAAACACAAAGTCATCAGAAACACTTAAAGTGGAACTTGAACAACTCAAAGAAAGATTGACACAAGAAATGGGAAAGAGAGTGCTCAAGTTACAACAAAATAGCCAAAATGTGCAAAAGCTTTACAGTGCAATGGAAGAAAAGCTTGCAGACCTTGACAAACAAAAGGTACACATGGATGGCTACACTGAGACAATGGAAGGCCTAAAGCAGAACTTGAGACATCTTCTGTCTGGTGTCTTCACACATAAAGAAGCCTTGCATAACCAATGGAAGCAGACGATTGTCTTGCAACAACAATGTGAAGACAAGCATCAAGAAAAGATCAAACAAGACCAAGAAAAATTGGACAGAGACAAAACCATGATGGAGGAAGAAAAACTAGACTTGGAAAAAAGAATATTTGAATTTAAAAGTAAATCCAGCATGTTAGAAAAGGTAAGCCTAGAACTTCAAGACAAAAGACAGAAGATGGATACCATGATGCCTGAACTACAAAAGAAGATCAAAGAGGCAAACAGTCTCTTGGAACACATAAAAAGGGAAAAAACCGAACTCGATAATCTCAACCGTCATGTTCGTTCTCAAAGACAAAAACTTGTGGATGCAATGAACGCACTGGTCATGAAAGAGAAAGAAAGACAATCACTGGAAGAGACCAAAACCAGCAAAATACAAGAACTGGAAAACAAGCTCAAGAAGGTCGAGGCAGAAAGAGAAGAGTTAGAGACCTTAGTGAAAACGACCAAAGCAGTGATGAAAGAGGAGGCGGAGACTGACATGATTACTATCCAAAAAGAAAAAGAAGAGCTCTCTCAAATGAAGATGGACATTGAAAAAGACAGACAGGCAATTCTTGCAGAGAAACAAAGACTGGATGAAGAATGCTCCCAATTGAAAACCAGAGAGCACCAACTCTTGGAAAACACAAAGTCATCAGAAACACTTAAAGTGGAACTTGAACAACTCAAAGAAAGATTGACACAAGAAATGGGAAAGAGAGTGCTCAAGTTACAACAAAATAGCCAAAATGTGCAAAAGCTTTACAGTGCAATGGAAGAAAAGTTTGCAGACCTTGACAAACAAAAGGTTCACATGGACGGCTACACTGAGACAATGGAAGGCCTAAAGCAGAACTTGAGACATCTTCTGTCTGGTGTCTTCACACATAAAGAAGCCTTGCATAACCAATGGAAGCAGATGATTGTCTTGCAACAACAACGTGAAGACAAGCATCAAGAAAAGATCAAACAAGACCAAGAAAAATTGGACAGAGACAAAACCATGATGGAGGAAGAAAAACTAGACTTGGAAAAAAGAATATTTGAATTTAAAAGTAAAACCAGCATGTTGGAAAAAGCAGGACTAAAACTCATAGAAAAAAGACAGAAGATGGATACCATGATGCCTGAACTACAAAAGAAGAGCAAAGAGGCAAACAGTCTCTTGGAACACATAAAAAGGCAAAAAACCGAACTCGATAATCTCAACCGTCATGTTCGTTCTCAAAAACAAAACCTTGTGGACGCAATGAACGCACTGGTCATGAAAGTGAAAGAAAGACAATCACTGGAAGATACCAAAACCAGCAAAATACAAGAACTGGAAAACAAGCTCAAGAAGGTCGAGGCAGAAAGAGAAGAGTTAGAGACCTTAGTGAAAACGACCAAAGCAGTGATGAAAGAGGAGGCGGAGACTGACATGATTACTATCCAAAAAGAAAAAGAAGAGCTCTCTCAAATGAAGATGGACATTGAAAAAGACAGACAGGCAATTCTTGCAGAGAAACAAAGACTGGATGAAGAATGCTCCCAATTGAAAACCAGAGAGCACCAACTCTTGGAAAACACAAAGTCATCAGAAACACTTAAAGTGGAACTTGAACAACTCAAAGAAAGATTGACTCAAGAAATGGGAAAGAGAGTGCTCAAGTTACAACAAAATAGCCAAAATGTGCAAAAGCTTTACAGTGCAATGGAAGAAAAGTTTGCAGACCTTGACAAACAAAAGGTTCACATGGACGGCTACACTGAGACAATGGAAGGCCTAAAGCAGAACTTGAGACATCTTCTGTCTGGTGTCTTCACACATAAAGAAGCCTTGCATAACCAATGGAAGCAGATGATTGTCTTGCAACAACAACGTGAAGACAAGCATCAAGAAAAGATCAAACAAGACCAAGAAAAATTGGACAGAGACAAAACCATGATGGAGGAAGAAAAACTAGACTTGGAAAAAAGAATATTTGAATTTAAAAGTAAAACCAGCATGTTGGAAAAAGCAGGACTAAAACTCATAGAAAAAAGACAGAAGATGGATACCATGATGCCTGAACTACAAAAGAAGAGCAAAGAGGCAATCAGTCTCTTGGAACACATAAAAAGGCAAAAAACCGAACTCGATAATCTCAACCGTCATGTTCGTTCTCAAAAACAAAACCTTGTGGACGCAATGAACGCACTGGTCATGAAAGTGAAAGAAAGACAATCACTGGAAGATACCAAAACCAGCAAAATACAAGAACTGGAAAACAAGCTCAAGAAGGTCGAGGCAGAAAGAGAAGAGTTAGAGACCTTAGTCAAAACGACCAAAGCAGTGATGAAAGAGGAGGCTGAGACTGACATGATTACTATCCAAAAAGAAAAAGAAGAGCTCTCTCAAATGAAGATGGACATTGAAAAAGACAGACAGGCAATTCTTGCAGAGAAACAAAGACTGGATGAAGAATGCTTCCAATTGAAAACCAGAGAGCACCAACTCTTGGAAAACACAAAGTCATCAGAAACACTTAAAGTGGAACTTGAACAACTCAAAGAAAGATTGACACAAGAAATGGGAAAGAGCGTGCTCAAGTTACAACAAAATAGCCAAAATGTCCAAAAGCTTTACAGTGCAATGGAAGAAAAGCTTGCAGACCTTGACAAACAAAAGGTTCACATGGACGGCTACACTGAGACAATGAAAGGCCTAAAGCAGAACTTGAGACATCTTCTGTCTGGTGTCTTCACACATAAAGAAGCCTTGCATAACCAATGGAAGCAGATGATTGTCTTGCAACAACAATGTGAAGACAAGCATCAAGAAAAGATCAAACAAGACCAAGAAAAATTGGACAGAGACAAAACCATGATGGAGGAAGAAAAACTAGACTTGGAAAAAAGAATATTTGAATTTGAAAGTAAATCCAGCATGTTAGAAAAGGTAAGCCTAGAACTTCAAGACAAAAGACAGAAGATGGATACCATGATGCCTGAACTACAAAAGAAGATCAAAGAGGCAAACAGTCTCTTGGAACACATAAAAAGGGAAAAAACCGAACTCGATAATCTCAACCGTCATGTTCGTTCTCAAAGACAAAAACTTGTGGACGCAATGAACGCACTGGTCATGAAAGAGAAAGAAAGACAATCACTGGAAGAGACCAAAACCAGCAAAATACAAGAACTGGAAAACAAGCTCAAGAAGGTCGAGGCAGAAAGAGAAGAGTTAGAGACCTTAGTCAAAACGACCAAAGCAGTGATGAAAGAGGAGGCGGAGACTGACATGATTACTATCAAAAAAGAAAAAGAAGAGCTCTCTCAAATGAAGATGGACATTGAAAAAGACAGACAGGCAATTCTTGCAGAGAAACAAAGACTGGATGAAGAATGCTCCCAATTGAAAACCAGAGAGCACCAACTCTTGGAAAACACAAAGTCATCAGAAACACTTAAAGTGGAACTTGAACAACTCAAAGAAAGATTGACACAAGAAATGGGAAAGAGAGTGCTCAAGTTACAACTAAATAGCCAAAATGTGCAAAAGCTTTACAGTGCAATGGAAGAAAAGTTTGCAGACCTTGACAAACAAAAGGTTCACATGGACGGCTACACTGAGACAATGGAAGGCCTAAAGCAGAACTTGAGACATCTTCTGTCTGGTGTCTTCACACATAAAGAAGCCTTGCATAACCAATGGAAGCAGATGATTGTCTTGCAACAACAACGTGAAGACAAGCATCAAGAAAAGATCAAACAAGACCAAGAAAAATTGGACAGAGACAAAACCATGATGGAGGAAGAAAAACTAGACTTGGAAAAAAGAATATTTGAATTTAAAAGTAAAACCAGCATGTTGGAAAAAGCAGGACTAAAACTCATAGAAAAAAGACAGAAGATAGATACCATGATGCCTGAACTACAAAAGAAGATCAAAGAGGCAAACAGTCTCTTGGAACACATAAAAAGGGAAAAAACCGAACTCGATAATCTCAACCGTCATGTTCGTTCTCAAAGACAAAAACTTGTGGATGCAATGAACGCACTGGTCATGAAAGAGAAAGAAAGACAATCACTGGAAGAGACCAAAACCAGCAAAATACAAGAACTGGAAAACAAGCTCAAGAAGGTCGAGGCAGAAAGAGAAGAGTTAGAGACCTTAGTGAAAACGACCAAAGCAGTGATGAAAGAGGAGGCGGAGACTGACATGATTACTATCCAAAAAGAAAAAGAAGAGCTCTCTCAAATGAAGATGGACATTGAAAAAGACAGACAGGCAATTCTTGCAGAGAAACAAAGACTGGATGAAGAATGCTCCCAATTGAAAACCAGAGAGCACCAACTCTTGGAAAACACAAAGTCATCAGAAACACTTAAAGTGGAACTTGAACAACTCAAAGAAAGATTGACACAAGAAATGGGAAAGAGAGTGCTCAAGTTACAACAAAATAGCCAAAATGTGCAAAAGCTTTACAGTGCAATGGAAGAAAAGTTTGCAGACCTTGACAAACAAAAGGTTCACATGGACGGCTACACTGAGACAATGGAAGGCCTAAAGCAGAACTTGAGACATCTTCTGTCTGGTGTCTTCACACATAAAGAAGCCTTGCATAACCAATGGAAGCAGATGATTGTCTTGCAACAACAACGTGAAGACAAGCATCAAGAAAAGATCAAACAAGACCAAGAAAAATTGGACAGAGACAAAACCATGATGGAGGAAGAAAAACTAGACTTGGAAAAAAGAATATTTGAATTTGAAAGTAAATCCAGCATGTTAGAAAAGGTAAATCTTGAACTTCAAGACAAAAGACAGAAGATGGATACCATGATGCCTGAACTACAAAAGAAGAGCGAAGAGGCAAACAGTCTCTTGGAACACATAAAAAGGCAAAAAACCGAACTCGATAATCTCAACCGTCATGTTCGTTCTCAAAGACAAAAACTTGTGGACGCAATGAACGCACTGGTCATGAAAGAGAAAGAAAGACAATCACTGGAAGAGACCAAAACCAGCAAAATACAAGAACTGGAAAACAAGCTCAAGAAGGTCGAGGCAGAAAGAGAAGAGTTAGAGACCTTAGTGAAAACGACCAAAGCAGTGATGAAAGAGGAGGCTGAGACTGACATGATTACTATCCAAAAAGAAGAGCTCTCTCAAATGAAGATGGACATTGAAAAAGACAGACAGGCAATTCTTGCAGAGAAACAAAGACTGGATGAAGAATGCTCCCAATTGAAAACCAGAGAGCACCAACTCTTGGAAAACACAAAGTCATCAGAAACACTTAAAGTGGAACTTGAACAACTCAAAGAAAGATTGACACAAGAAATGGGAAAGAGAGTGCTCAAGTTACAACAAAATAGCCAAAATGTCCAAAAGCTTTACAGTGCAATGGAAGAAAAGCTTGCAGACCTTGACAAACAAAAGTTTCACATGGACGGCTACACTGAGACAATGGAAGGCCTAAAGCAGAACTTGAGACATCTTCTGTCTGGTGTCTTCACACATAAAGAAGCCTTGCATAACCAATGGAAGCAGATGATTGTCTTGCAACAACAACGTGAAGACAAGCATCAAGAAAAGATCAAACAAGACCAAGAAAATTTGGACAGAGACAAAACCATGATGGAGGAAGAAAAACTAGACTTGGAAAAAAGAATATTTGAATTTAAAAGTAAATCCAGCATGTTAGAAAAGGTAAGCCTAGAACTTCAAGACAAAAGACAGAAGATGGATACCATAATGCCTGAACTACAAAAGAAGAGCGAAGAGGCAAACAGTCTCTTGGAACACATAAAAAGGGAAAAAAACGAACTCGATAATCTCAACTGTCATGTTCGTTCTCAAAGACAAAAACTTGTGGACGCAATGAACGCACTGGTCATGAAAGAGAAAGAAAGACAATCACTGGAAGAGACCAAAACCAGCAAAATACAAGAACTGGAAAACAAGCTCAAGAAGGTCGAGGCAGAAAGAGAAGAGTTAGAGACCTTAGTCAAAACGACCAAAGCAGTGATGAAAGAGGAGGCTGAGACTGACATGATTACTATCCAAAAAGAGAAAGAAGAGCTCTCTCAAATGAAGATGGACATTGAAAAAGACAGACAGGCCATTCTTGCAGAGAAAGAAAGACATGATGAAGAATGCTTCCAATTGAAAGCCAAAGAAATCCAATTGTTGAAGACCATTCCCATTGAGTTGATGCATCAAAATGTTTTAACCCTCCCAAAACAAAGCAGTAACAAAAGTGTTCAAACTGACTTTTTTCATGCTGGTGACTTTAAAAAAGATCATTTAAAGCAGGATATTTGTTTAAATGTTGAAATAGACACCTCAAGGTTAGATTCCGATTTACAAACACGGGATAGTTTAAAACTCACACAAGTCACAAATCTAACAGCAGGTGACTTTTTGGAAGATTTCACACTGAATGTTAACAAGCAGACTGATGTAAAAAGTGATACAATGAGTAACAAATCTGATCCGAACTGTCAAGTTTCTTGGGATAGCAAAAAATTCTACTTTCGTAAGATTTGGAAGAATACAAGGATGGATAGAAAAGAAATTAGTGAAATGAAAGACAGGGGCCAGGAGATAATGAACAAAATAGAGAAAAGACTTAAATTTGCCAATCAGTGTGTTAAGCAAACAATGTTCCAAACGGAAAACTCATTGGTAGAGAAAGAAAGTCAAGAAATGGTCAAAGACAGAGATGTTTTCAATGAAAAATACACAGAGCTTTACCAACTGAAGGTCCACATAGTCAGTGAGTTAAACAAACTTCAAAACATAGAAAAGACTTTCAAAAAAGTATCAACTGCTGAGAAAGCCAATCAAACATTGCAGGATTATTCAAACCTGAGTGGTGGGTTCAGAGGAGAAATAAGAGAAGAGGAAACTGAAGAATTAGAAACGTCAAACAGACTTTTGAGCCAGCTTCAGCATTACTGCTGTCGGTGTTGTTGCCTTTGTTGTTCCTGTCAAGAGCAAACATGATCTGCAGAAATATAATGTCAAATAACTAGGTTGGGAGTGGCTTAGGTCTGGAAGGTTTTCTGTTTGTTCAAAAGAACCAAGCAGCTTAGCACATCAAATTGTTACTTATTTCCCTCGGGATCAATAAAGCATTTTTCTATCTATCTACTACATTACATTACCTTACGTTTGCACTTTTAAAATTATGCATTTTCAGGAAGCAGGATTAGGGAGCAGACATTCCAATACAACTTTGTCAAGGTGGAGTAGAAGTTTATTAAGTAGGATCAGGAACCACAACTTGAGTTTATTTGTCTGACATAATTTCTTATAGCCTATTGTTAGTGTGTGTGTTTGTAGTGCAGTAAATAAGGACAAAACTTTCAGAAAACAAAAACTATCAGTAATCAAATTTATTGGACTGTTTGAAACATTATTGTGCACTTTTGTTTAGAAATGTTTTTTTTTCTTAAATTTAAGCTTTTTAGATAATTGCATTTAAGTAGACATACAAGTGAAATTTGTTCTCAAAATGGCAAAAATAAAGTGTTTGAAAAAGCTAAAACACGTCAGATTCTAATTATTTAAAGTTAGAGTTAAGCGGGTGTATGGTAGGATGGATGCACAGATAGATCAATGATGATGAATGGATGAAAGGATAGGTAGTAGATGGGTGAATGAAATGTTTGAATGGATTGTTGGAAACATAAATGAAAGAAGACAGATTTAAAGATAGATGGATGACTGAATGAAATGAGAGATATTACTGGCCTGTTGAACAACTGAGAAATATTGATCAATAAATAGTTAAGTGGATGAATGATGAATGAATGCAGTATATTCAGCATATACTGTAGCTATTTTAGACATTGCTATCTACCTATGATTTACATTTTTAAGAAAGAGCTGAAAAGAAGAACTTTCAGCCCTGAAAGTACAGTGACTACAAATTGGAACATAATCTGACTCATGTTCATTGTTTCATAAAGATTGTTTGGTTTCACAATTTGAAACAACTTGACACAGACATACTATTTATTTAAAAATTTGAGTTTGAGAACTTTCATTGTTTGGGTTTTCTGCACATTTGAAGCAAATTTCAGAATGACAGCTTAAAATCTGTCAAAAGATGGTCAAAATTGAGAGCAAAAAAATTACCAAAATTACAAGATATTTTCCAGGCTCAATGCCTCCTGTAAATTTTCAAACATGGGCGGGCTTCGCTTTTTGTTCCCCTTCACATGCTGACCCTCCCATGTCTGATATTTGCAAGAGGCAGGAAAAGCCTTCCCCAAATCCACCGTTGAGACAGGCAACAGAAGAGGAACACACCGCTCTCTGGAAGACTGAATGCTTCCACTTGAAAAAGGTTCCCAGAGGCCGACGTAGCCTGACAAGGTGAGACCCAGCCAGGAAAGCAGCCTACCATGGAGCAGGCGTAGTGGGACCAGGATACTGTGGAGGAGTTGTCGAAGAAACTGAAATGTGCTAAATTAACATGGTGTTAATTTAGTTGGCTGCACACGGCCATCCAATCATAGCTATGCACCTCAGCATCACAGTCCAAGATGGTGACCTCAACAGATGAAAATAAAGAACCTCAGAGTCCTCATTTATAGACAAATGGAGTGGCTCAGTGACATGAATAATTGTGAATAGTTCTTTCCCATTAATAGCATTCACCTTAATGGGTCTGTCCAACTGCACAGTTGTAATTCCAGTCTCCCAGTCCGTTAACCCCCTTCAATGCGTACCAAAAACGTTTCGCATGTGCGCACCAAATATAGGCCAAAAATGCCAATTTTTGTAATCTTTAATATGACTTTGTTTTGGCTTCAAATCCCATTGGAAACATAAAAATTTATTAAAACACATTTTTAACATATAATGCATTTTATTTTACTGAAAAATGCCCAAATATTGCAAAAATATTGATGAAAAATGTAGAAAAGATGTAAAGAATACTGTGGAAGTCCACAGAAATACTGTCAAGAGTTTATCAAAGTCCATCAGAGAGTCTAGCACATTACATTGGACATGGCCTCCTGGAGCCAGTGCATGACAAGTTTCCTACACGACTTCAATGTCTTCCGACAAGCTGAAGGATCTGAAACAGGTAAGAATAAGTAAGTTATATAAACATTGTAATAAAAATATTGATTGAGTTTATCAGTGCCCAAAATTATGTAATTTAATTATATTATTAATATATATATATATATAAAAATATATCATATTATCTATGTTTATATTATATACTATATCTTAAAAAATTTTGCATCACATGACCTTTCACATTTCCGGTCACCTGACCCCCCAAGTGTACCAAAACATTTCCAAATTATTCTCTAAATGATTTGTGGCTACTGATTGTGATATTATGTGCTGAGCTAACAGTAAAAACTGAATAATCTGACGTACTATGTACGTCCAACCGCACAATCAGCGCCAAATTTTCGGACATACAGTACGTTTAACATCATGGTCGGAACGCATCGAAGGAATTAAGCTTTCATCGGATCCAGAGTCAATGAAGGCCATAAGTTCCCTAGTGAAGCCATAGTGAGTACTGTATGTTTTGGAACACAAGTCAACATTTTTACAAATTGGCTGGGGGTATGACTTATACTCCGGAGCGACTTAGTTGTGGAAATATCAGCACATTACCATTATTTCTCATGTTATTTTCACACTAAACTGCACAAATGCACATTATCAGACAAAACAAAAGAAGGGGGGGCCTCACAATTACGTATATGCTCCTTCTTCCACATCAAAGAGTCTGATAATATTTCTTCTGGATCAAAATTTCAGGTCGGTCAGCTCACTTAAAGGTTACTTAAAGGTTCCGGTGACATACGTATAAACCACTCAGTAATTGCGTGGGTCAGCTCCACAGCTACTTCCTTCAGTTGTCCCAAAGACGTCACTGATTCAGCCACTTTTTCTATCAATCTTTTCTTCCCTTTAAAGACCCTTTCAAATGCTGTTATTGCCCTATTTCTGGATGGATTTAATGGATTTTATGGTTCTCAGTAAATTGCTCTACGTTATATAAGCTTAAGGTCAGGCTTGTCCAGGTAGGTTGCTAGCTTTTGACCAAGGACTGAAGGAAGAATGGAGCTAGTGATTGCAGTTTAATTCATAACATTGACGACTTGACTTTCCTACATATATATTAAAATGTGCTATAGGTTAAAAAAATGTTTTTATCTATTGCAATCCAGCACAAACAAATCTTCTTCTTCTTTCGGCTTTTCCCTTTAGGGGTCGCCACAGCAAGTCAGTTTCTTCCATCTAATCCTATCTGCCATATCCTCTTTGGTCACACCAACTATCTTCATGTCTTCCTTCACTGTATCCATGAACCTCCTCTTTGGCCTTCCTCTAGTCCTCTTTCCTGGTGGTTCCAAATCCAGCATCCTTCTTCCTATGTACTCTCTCTCTCTCTCCTCTGTACGTGCCTAAACCATCTAAGTCTTGCCTCTATAACTTTATCCCCAAAACCTCTAACATGTGCTGTTCCCCTGATGTACTCATTTCTAATCCTGTTCATCCTGGTCACTCCCAGAGAGATCCTCAGCATCTTCATCTCTGCTACCTCCATCTCTGTTTCCTGTCTTTTCTTCAGTGCTACTGTTTCTAGACCAATCAGCATGGCCGGTCTCACCACAGTTTTGTACACTTTCCCTTTCATTCTAGCTGAAACTCTTCTGTCGCACACCACACCTGATACTTTCCTCCACCCGTTCCAGCCTGCCTGAACACGCTTCTTCACCTCTTTTCCACACTCTCCATTGCTCTGAACTGTTGATCCTAGATACTTAAAATCTTCCACCTTCTTTACTTTACCTTATTCACCACAAATGGTGAGGGGTTTTTTTTTTTGTTTTTTTGTCCATTTGAAGGGCTCAGTGAACTCTAGATAACTTAAAATAATAATTCAAGTAATAATTAATTCATTCATAACTCAAAAACCATCCCTTTGAAGGTACAATTGTAGCTGGATGATATTTATTTATTTAGACATTTAGACATTTGTGAACACAAGAACAACAAAAAATAACTACAAATAAAATACACAAAGTCTGAAAAGGAATAGGCAGAAACAAGGGCTTATAGCGCCCATCCCCTTCACCCTAAACATAAAGCCCTGCTACATTTACAGAATAATTCAACAGTTTATTTCTGTCAGGATTCCTCATCTGCTGCCAGAGGGAGCCCTGAAAGGTCCTAATCACCCTGATTGGGTGACACCTGTGATGATTACTGATTCCCAACATCTGTGCACCCTGCCATCTATTTAAGGGAATCACCCTGGACTTTCCTTTAGGGTCTTACCATCCCTTCCAGCCAGGTCACCCTGGTTGCCTGACCATGTTTGAATTCTGTTATTATTTGGACTTTTGAAATCTTGAGTTATTCCTGTGCTTCTTGCTTTACAGACTTTCCTGAATTAAGTTGATAAACCTTGTTTGAAGTCCTGCAATTGGGTCCTCCTCTTTCCACCATCCACAAAACCCTGACTATTTCACTGTATGATTTCACAATTATATGTTGTAAAAATAAAATTTTTAATTTTTTTTTTATTTATTCATTTTTAAATGCAAAATCAAATTTCTATTTTTTTTTTTTTTTTTTTTTTTTTTTTTTTGCAGCTGTTTATTAGAAATCAAATTAAAAGCTCAGGACAGATTTTAATCTCAATCCCATTTTAACTTTAGGACTAGCATCCAATCTGATGAAAAAAGAAATACTTCTCTGGCAGTTCTTGTGTCATACCACTTATTCCACATCTAGAACTGGTCTTATTTTTAATCTTAAAATAAAACAAGAAATGTTTAAATTTGTGTGTTCCACTGGTATCATTTCTTGAAAAACTATCAAAACATAACCAACCACACAAGTAATGAATGTAATTAATTTTTATAGTCAATATTTCTGGAGCATGATTTATCTCCCAGTGGTGGATGCAGTAAATACTTATTGTACTTAAGTAAAAATAAAATAATTTGAAGATGACGTCGTAAGTTAAAGTACCAATATAAAAGCTACTTGAGTAAAAGTGCTTAAGTAATCGGTGTTAAATTGACTTTTTTTCCCCAAAATTTTATTTATCAATTTCCCAAACAGCAATAATCATTTACATTGATATGAAATTGGTAGGTGTTAATCCTGCATACATAAATGACAAGGTAGAGAAAAAAAAACAGAACATAAAACCCTCCCTTCCACCTCAGGCTCTTTAAAAAAAACAAAAAAAAAAAACAAACAAAAGGGGTCTGAATGGTGTAGACCATAAGAAAAAAAGAATTAAAAAAAAAAAAAAAAAAAAGAAATAGAAGATTAGTAAACTGTGGTCTTCATGTCAATTATATTCAGAAAATTCAAACGTCAAAGGTAAATGATTTCACATATTCAACCAATGGATTCCAAGTTTCACAAAATTTCTGTCGTTTTAATTTGACCTTGTATTGGAGTTTCTCCAGTGGTAAGAAAGAAAGCACCTCCTTCAGCCACTGCGATACTGAAGTGGCCTTGTTCGATGTTCATTGAAAGAGGATCAGCCTGCGTGCAATCAAAGTGGCAAAAGCAATTGCGTTTTCTTGAAATTTGTTCATTTTATGTTGAAGTGATGGTATTCCAAAAATATCAATCCGGAAGTCAGGTGTCAGGTCTTTTCTGTGGATGTGGGATAGAACCTGAAATATATTTATTTATATAATATAAATCATGTGACCCTCGGTTGAGTTAAAAAAAAAAATATGAGTATTCAAACCGAATTTAAGGGTTTTTTTGTTTGTTCTTTTGGGCTACAAACAAACAAGATAATAATTGCTGCTTATTACTCACAACAACAAAAAGTTATTTACTAAATTGGATAAAGGTAAATGTTGTACTCACTTGATTCTTTTTTTTTTTTATTTAGCTTCATTGTGAAATATTCAAACATCAATAATCACTCAAAAAATTGTTGCACTAAACAGGCACATCTCTCTTTGAGGTTGAGGAAAATAATTTGTTGTTGTTTGTTATTTGTTCAAAATTGCTCTTTTAAATTGAATAAATGTTTAAATATTATGAATTCTGACACAATTTGGAAAACTTAATTTTGTGGAAATTAAATTTTGCATTAAAGTAAGGTTTGTTGTAAATATAATAGAAAACTCATAATATCCCAATTTTGAGATTTGATTTAAGTAAAAGTACAGTTAATTAGGCAAAAACGTTACTAAAGTTAAAGTACCAATAAAAAATCTACTTAAGTAAAAATACAAAAGTAATTGGTGTAAATTTTACTTTTTAAGTAAAAATTAAACATATTCGACAATAATTTAAACGTTATTTTTTGTGCTGTAGGGTCACTGATATATACTCTGTTTAATGATGGCTCAACTTTTTATTTAAAAGTAAACAGAACGAACAACAATCTTCTGATTCTTTTTTAATTCGTGCTAAATTTGATGTTAGTTTTTTGGCGGTGAATGACTGCAAAAAATGTTTACTCTCGATTCTGATTGGTCCTCGATCCATTACTTCTTCTTCCTCTTTGACACTGCAGGCGATCAACCGCTCCCTCCACAGGTTGATTTTGGTTATGCGGCTTCAAGATGCGCTAAAAAAAAAATTTGTATACTTTTCAAATTCCTGACCGCAAATTAACAAAAAATGCAAAACACATTTTTTAAAAGTAGCGGAGTAAAAGTACAGACATATGCTCTGAAATGTAGTGAAGTGGAAGTAAAAAGTACTGGTCTCAAATTTTACTTAAATAAAGTACAGATACACATTTTTTCTTAAGTACAGTAACGAAGTAAATGTACTTCGTTACGTTCCACCAATTCTGGTAAGGTTACATGTTGGTAATTTGGGTATCCTATTTTTCTTTGATTTCTCCAGTGAAAGGGGTCATCCATGTGCGAATTGAGCTTGGCAAGTGGTATTTTCCATAATTCTCACAGAACATGAAAGAAATATCAAAAGCAGCATTAACATAAAAGCCTTTTTGAATGAAGCACGCAGACTTTTCTTCAGTAAATGATGTTTTTATTTGTCTTCACCACACTTTTACCCTTTCAACAATAAATCTGTTTCTATTTTTACTTAGTAAGCATTTCAAGAGAGATAAAGAGAATATTGCACTTAAAACAAAAGATGAAAGAACAATGAAGCAGAAAGGAGGGCAACTAACGCTGAGGCGTAGCCAACTCACATGCACCTCCTTTTAGTCAGAACACTTTTCAAATACAGATTTTAAATAGCATCTCAAAGTTAAGAAAGATTTTTCTTCATCTGTTACAATAAGGGAAACTTGGAAAAAAAAGAAGAAAAGAAAGCACATGCACAAACAAGCAGGGCTGGCTGAAAACAACCAGTCGGGGACGGTTTGTTCTACGGCAGTCTGAACGCCATTTTTATCATATTTTATCATTTTTTTGCACTGTATGAAAATGCAGCAGATAGGTAGGTGTGTTTGTGTTGAGCTTGATCTTGAAACATGTTGAATAAGGAATGAACTACAGTAAAGGTGTGCTGACAAGAGAAAGCAGAGCTCCACATGTCTGGCAGTCTGAACATCTGTAAGTAAATAGTGATTGTTTGTGGTTTTCATTATACTTTTCTCTTATAAAGTGTTAAATAGCAAAACAGGTTGCATCGTCATCGACCAACTGGGCAGTAGAGTGGATTTATATGAAATAATTCAGTTTATTTGAGAAATTGATTAGTCCAAAAGAACCAGCGGCACTGTGTGTAGATGCATGCTAGTCATCAGTAATCTGCTATGTGATGTGTTTCAGGCTTCAGAAAGGTTGTTGCTGAATGTGTGATCAGTGTGTACCATATGACGCATGGTAACCAAGGCAACTAGAGGGTTTAAAGCCCTCTACAGAGAAGGTAAAGGTAAAATCTGCATCTTCACATTCAAATGTTTAAGAACTGCTGAGGTGGTTGAGTAGTCTGATTGTATGGAAGCCTTTCAGTACATGCGTCTATCCTACATGCATCGTTTAATCACAAAAGCAACAACTTGGGCTTTAGTAGATGATAAAATAGAAACCCTGCAGAGACTTGTTGGTCCTTTAGATTTGTAAATTGTTTAAGGCCCTGTCAACACGTAGTCGGGTATTTTTGAAAACGCATTTATTTTTATCCGTTTTGATCTGCCATCCACACAAAAATGGAATTTTTTTTTCACCCAAAACTGGCGTTTTTGAAAACTCCAGCCAAAGTGGAGATTTTGAAAAACTCCGTTTTTGAGTTTGCGTGTGGACGTGCGAAAACGGAGATTTGCGTTTTTATGCGTCACTACCTGTGACAAGTAATGCACATAAGTCATTCGTGTGCGTCCTTGTTTATAAAAGCAGACAGTGGGCAGCATCGATCATCGAAAACAGGCATTACTTTTTATCCTGTTGCAGACCCTCTTTTCTTGCCTTTTTGTCCACTCTCAACTGCTCTTGCTTCTTGTTGAGGAGCAAAGGAGGAGAAGTGCGTTGCAATCCGCAATTATTAATCACAGAAGCCTCCCTCCTTCTTTTTGCGGATATGACAAGAGAGGTGCTCTGATTGGATAGCTCAGAACTTACATTTACATCAATACTGCCAACTACTGGTCTGGCATGCTTATAACTGCACTCAGAAGCGTATTTATACGGCTCCGTGTGGACGCGGATATTTTTAAAACGGTTACGTGTGGACGCGAGCGTTTTCCTAAAACAGAGGACAGTAGATATGCGTTTTCAAAAATACCCGGCTACATGTGAACATGGTCTAAGTTTTGTTCCCATTAAGATATGGAGTCAAAACTGAACTTGAGCTCATGATTGAGTTAAATCATCTCCTATTTAAAGCGACAAACTACTTAAAACAAACACTGAGTTAAGTAGTAATAGAATAGATATTAAATAAAAATGAAAAAAAAAAAACAGTTTAAACAAATTAATCCTTCGCACACCGGTTCGTCTTTGTGCTTCTTTGTGTGGCAGCTAAAATTTCTATTTGGTGTGTTAAAAGTGCCTTTCTTTTTCTTTTTTTTTTTTTGCTATGTACACCTGTGACCTTTATGTGACGCTGACATTCTCACTGGCAGGATTAATAAAAATAAAAAAGATGTTGAGCTTATTTGAACCTCTGCGGCAAAGCCGTGATGCTCTGCACACCTTTCTGCTTCAGAAAGGCACACGTGGTTGGAACAATCTCACCTCTACCTTCATCCACACCAGCCCACATTACAAACACCATATTTTCTCACACCACGTTTCTGCTTTAGCAGGTTGCTGTCTTCCGAAAGAAGTTGTTTTTGCTTTCTTCTTATCAGCACATAAACAGGTGGTTATTTTCTTAAATAACCTTGACGATATGTTAACTGCAAAAACATTAAATCACGTCCAAGACTACCGAAACGATTAAAGAGAACCTATTTGTCATATTCACTGTAAGAAACGACAGCCACTGAGAGATTTTCACTGGAACAGTTGATTTTGAGACTTGTAGGAATACCTGAATCCACTACAATACAGATTTGTGAATATGTTTTTTTTCTAACTCTATGCTACTGGAAACATAGTCAAAAGACGTAAGAAGACTGCTGGGAACTACTTTTCCTAAGGTTTTGTTTCACTAAATAAGTGGGAGGCACAAAATTAAACACAAAAATTTGTTATGACGACGTTTGGTAATCGAGGAGAAACGGTATTGTGATACGAATTCTGGAAGTCATCGGCTTTAAAAAGTGCAAACTTGTGCTTCTATTTCGGCCAATTAGAAGACAAGAAAGCATCATGTGGCATGTTTTGTTGTATTTACCGTTCAGTTCTTTAAAAAACAAAGATAGGAATGAAATCTGTACTGGGTTATTGGTTAGGATGCGGAGGAAGTTAAAAAGCCCTACGGTATTTCTAATAGAAATAGTGATAGCAGAAATGTAGAAACGTGTGTTACTTAGATTCATCTCTGATTCCACACACCCCAATTCCCCGGAGGAAAGATTAATTTGCATATGGGTTTAAAGAAGGGAGATAAAAACGGGGGGGAAGGAAAGAAGATATTTTAAAATTCTATCTTGCAGGCTGAGAAGGATTCGTCCTGCATGACGACGGTACTGCTAGAGGCCAGGACCATGATGTTGAGCTCCTGCTGCCTCTCATGTGTCTGCTGGTACCAGTCACGGGTGACTTCAGTGTCATGGGTGGGGATCAGCGTCACCTACGAGACAATAAAACAGAAAATGCCATGAGGTGAAAAGTAGGATGGAAAGTCAGGCATGTTTACATGGTGACGGGGTTGTGGCTAAATGTCAGACAGTCATGAAACACAGAGAGAAGAGAAAGTAGGACTCAAATGCAGCTGGACAAAGGGAGGCATCAAAATAGAATTGAAAAAAATATATGCTTATGTTGTTATTTTGTTGCTGGATCAGCAAGAACTTGAAAGTAAGATTAATTACCGTATTTTCACGACCATAAGGCATATATAAAAGTCTTTGATTTTCTTCAAAATGAGCGGCCCGATGTGTGTTGTGAAAAACCAAATGAAGCAGATGAGAGCGGCAGGGGAGCGATGGATGACCAGAGGAAACCACAGCTTCACAAAGGGTGGAGGGCAGCGCCGGGCGAGTTACACCACAGTTTGCCAATGGATTGTAGATGCTTGGGCTAACGTGTCCGCTGGCACTGTTGTCCGAGCTTCCGCAAAAGCAGGCATCATTTCCGAGTAGCCGCATGGTACAGAAAGTGACTCTGACAGCGAGGAAAGTGAACCTGCTATGTTGGTTTTAGCGCAGCTGTTCGATTCTGAAACAGAGGATGAGGACTTGGATGGATTTGATAAATAACTTTATGACGACTGTAACTAATATTTAAATAAAGCACAACCAAACTCAGTTTTACTCCCGATATATTTTTAAATACGCACACTTGTCTGCTTGTGTTATTGTAAAGCGGACATACATAGTAGAGGATATGTATATTAAACCCACGCCTTATCAGGTGCGCCTTGTGTGTGTTAAATACAGAGCACACAAAAGTGGGACTGCACCTTTTAATGCGGTGTGCCTTTTGGTCGTGAAAATACAGTATATAAATCCTCTCTGCAAGTAGACTTGCTGAAAGAAATAATCAAGGAGATGGAATAAGAACTAGCACAAGACCGGTGGCAAACCCTAACCGCCTTGACAGACTTCTTTGCTGCCGTAAAAACTATCTGAATCACAAACTTGTGTCAGTTATATTTTGGTCATTGATAATTATAAATTATTTTCAAATTATCTGTCTTTTCTGATGGCTGCACTCATCAACGGCGTAAAAGCCTTCAGAATTCGTTCTGACAGCTCTCTCTAACTCAAAGTGAACAGCAATGAAACATTTGCTTCAAAAAATCTGAGGTTAGCCAAACAAGCAAGCGCAGTTTTAGTGGTGTGCTACATGACTGGAAATATCCCATCTCTCTAATCTATTAACATCAAAACATTTGAACTCAAAATTTCTTTACATTAATAATAAAATTTAAAGTTAATAATGTCACATGCTAAATGCTAGTAGATAGCGATATAATGCGCTAGGTCACATGTAGCCATTGCAAGTCCGTGTTGAATGAGGACAAAACAAAACTGCATTTGAATGACCATTAGAAGAAGGGAGGCTTTTTTTTGCTTCAACAATTGTGTTTCACCTTAAACTAGCTTTTTTAACTTCTACAGGGTATGCACTGAACAGATCATCTAAAACAGTTTCTGTCTCTTCATGCCAAACTCAAATATTACGATTGAAAGCACTGCTAATTGTTTAATCACTTTTCCTTGTATTTCTGCCCTTACAGAAAGAAATCCCTTTGTGTCCCAGCATTCATATGTGTGATAGAAAAATTAGGCTTTGTGTCAAAAGATCCAATTTAATTTTCAACATTTAAAAATAAAAACTCACTTGTAGATTTGATCCCCATTGAGCTTTTCCATCTAGCAGCGCATCCAGGACTCCTCGGCTTGGTTCCCCGCTTCCGGTGTCATTCCCACTGACCACGTAATATGCAGAACGGATGCGTTTGAAAAACTCTTGATCCACATTTTTGGCACTGCAGTGATTGGGAATATAGGCCAAATCCACATAAATGGGAAGGCCAGGGACAGCTGCAGACCCAGACTTCTGAGAACCTGAATAAACAAAACAAAAAGGTCACCATCACTTTAGAAGAAAAAGCTGAGGTGTCCCTTTTCCTCGTATCTACTTACCTGAGGTGCTTTTCACTCCATTAGTTAGCCCTTTGCCTGGGTTATAACTTGATCTGGAAAGGTCATCGTCTTTGGAGCCTTGTCCATCTGAGAGGCGAGACATGCGTGAGCTTTTGTCGGCATCTTTTTTCTTCTGTGAGGCACTGCGAGGAGATGGGGTCTGTTTGATTGGCATTGGAGACCTCTTACGCCTTGCTGGGGATGATGATTTAGTTTTTCCTGAAGCCTTCTTTAAGGTTTTGACTTTAGGCTCCTTCTTCAGAGAGTCATTATCCAAAGATTCAGGGTCCACCATGCAGACATCTGGGTGGGGAGGATCGGGGTATGGATCCATGAGGGGAGCAGGTGAAGGGTCTTGGCCTCTCCTGGAAGCAGAGAGATAGCCGCCTCCTCTTGTGGCAGATTTATCCATAGGCATGTAATCACCATCCTCATCGGAGTCCATGTTCCCATCGCCTGTCACTGATGGAAATTCCTCTGTGCCTGGAGGTGCTTCAGAGTCTGACTGAGAGGCTAGGGATTCACTTACGGAGGTCGGTGGGGTATCTTCTGTTGCTAGACCCATTTCAGCCGACATCCCACAAGCCTGGTTCAGGGAGCTATTGTCCCTGCTCTGAGTCTGATGAGGCTGTTTATGGGCCCTCCTCTTGACAGACAAGTCATGCTCGTCACCCTCCTGTGACTGATCACTCCTCCGCCCTTCCTCATCTTCGTCCTCGTCACTGGAGAACTGCCGTACACAGGGGTTGATGAAAGATGGTGAAAGGTCATGCTTGCGCTGCCTGTGCTCAGAGGATGAATACCCGGGTGAAGTACGACTCGTGTAAGAGGACGTTGCTCCAACAGGAACATCCTGATCGCTGTCATCATCATCGTCATCGTCCTGACCACCTCTACTGCACTCTTCTGCATAGAATGGAGAGCGGAATGGCTGGTCGGTGGAAGAGAGGGAAAGAGGCCGAGCGGGATGCTCTGGTTCCATCTCACATTCCTCTTCAAACTCCTCATCATGTCGATAATGGGGAGGAGAGTCCCCAGGAACCATGCCCATCTGAGGCTTTGGCATTTCCCACTCGTAGGAACTTCTGCCATAACCTGTTGCTCTTTCTTTGGACTCTTCCTTAACCAAGCCTGAAACTGCACTTGCTACGGGAGGAGCTGTTGCACCCGCGCTTACTTCCGTAGGACCATTTGTTGCGTCCGGTTTGCTTGTCTGCTGAGCTGAAGCCATGTAAGAGCCCAGAACATTTGGAGGTGCACCAGTCTTTTCGCTAGCAGCTGGAGAAACAGGCTTTTCTGAAAACGGAAGGCCACCAGTCAGAATATTGGAAGGAGACTTCTGAATTGTTTGACGCATGTACGCCTCTTCATCCTCTTCTTCACTACTGTCTGTCTCCTCAAAGTAATGCTTGCCCTCAACGTCTGGCCGAGGTGAAGAGGTGACACCAAACAGAGCAGCACTGGCTGCCTCCTTTTCCATTGCAAAGTCTGGAAGTTGAGAGAATGGTCCTCCTGAAGCTCCAAACCCAGCACCTGTCTCCAGCTTTTTTCCTTCAGACCACCCTGGCTTATAGAAGCAGTCAGGCTGTGGAGTTTTAGTTGCAACTGCACCTAAAGAAGTGGACTGCTGCTCCTTCTTCTGTTCAGCAGTGACAGTTGTTGAGGGAGAGGAAAATGGTTTGGTTTCTTCAAAAGGGCTGAGTGGTGAGAAACGAGCTAAACTCAAAGAGGGCTCTGCTGTTGTTGTTGCAGGGCTTTGTTTCTCTGAAACTTCCAGATAGTCGTCTTTAGCACCAGTGAGCCTGGAGAATGGAGAGTCCATTACAGGGGATGGTTCCTCCTTAAAGGATGAA
Source organism: Neostethus bicornis (assembly GCA_902685375.1). Classification (NCBI taxonomy): domain Eukaryota; kingdom Metazoa; phylum Chordata; class Actinopteri; order Atheriniformes; family Phallostethidae; genus Neostethus; species Neostethus bicornis. Next base: position 5,845,744 of record LR738543.1, read on the forward strand.
TACTCAAAGAGTGGCTCCGCAGAGGCAGGTGTCTCCAGCTCCTCTCCAAACTGACGGCTGGTGGAGAGGGAGCCCGAAGTAGAGGAAGAGTAACTATAGGCGGAAGAAGAGGAGTATCCAGGGCCAGCTGTTGTTGTATATTGAAACTGTGTGTCCAGTGAACTTTTACGTAAAAGATCTGGTGTTTTCTGTTTGTCAAATTCACTATCACCTCTATCACTTTGGTAATAACTCTCTTCTTTGGATGTCATGCCAAAATGGTCTTTTTCTTCATCCCTGGATGAAAAAAACGTGTCTTTTTCTTGTTTTTCATATGAATGTTCAAATCCTGCTGAGTAACCAGAGAAACCTGAAGCTGAAAAGTCCGCTGGTTTTCCGCTAACCGATGTGGAACTAATCTGAGCTCCATCTTTTTGCTTTTCGACTTGACTCAACCCAGCTTCTTTTATGTCTGGTTTTCCTTGACTGTTATAACCATATCCAGCCATGGAAACCATAAACTCTGGCCTATTAGTGCCAAACATTTCACTAATTGGACTCTTCGCTAGTTTTTCAGAGTTCTCGTTAGCTCCTTTTTCCATATCAGAGTCAACGTCGCTCTCCTCCTCTTCTTCATCATCATCATCATCATCAATGACTTCATCATCATCATAATCTTCCTCATCTTTTGCTGTTAGTTTTCGCATATCAATCTCCAGACACGCTCCTTTCTCAATGAAGCCTGAAGCAGCAGGTTCAGCAACCGTTACCGTGGAAGAGACGTGTTTGATTTGGTCAAATTGGCTTTTCAAAGGAACATCTTTCTCTGATGACAAAGAGGTAGTTGAAGCCTCAGGTCTGTCAGCCACTGAAGGGAATCGACTACCCTGACTGAAATCATAAGTTGACCTTTCTTTGACATCCTTCTCTGAAGTAACTGGAGTAGGACTACTTTTAGAATCAAGCCATGAAGGAGTTGAAGATTCTTGTGTAGAAGTAAATTCCTCCTTCTGAGTGGTGTTGTCCATGGCTGTGGGTGAAGTTGTAGACTTTAGTTTTTGCGAGTCTGCTTCTCCCTTTGCTCCATCCTTCTCAGCTTTGTCCTCAGATTCCTGGCGATATAAATCAGAGTCTTCAGAACTTGTTTTGCTGTCATAAATGTCACCATAGGAAAAGGTTTTGCCATGCACATAGGGTGTATCTTGTCTAATGTAGGGCACCTTTTCTTTGCTCTCCTTCTCTGGGAAATCATAGAGACTAAAATGAACGCTCTTCTCCGGTTCTTGATTGGTAATGTCCTTGCTATCTTTAAAATCAATTTGATCTTTCGGGGAGGTCTCTGCTTTAATTCCACATGGAAAATCATCATCTTTATTTTCTGAAAACATTGCCTGATGCTTCGGTTTCTCCTCTGAGCCGAAGGACACTTGTGTTTTAGTCAAACTTTTGACCTCAGAGTCTACTTTTGAGGACTTTGACTCAAATGAAAAATCATCATCCAAAAAGCAACCTTCCTTAGCCTCCATGAGTTTGGCCTTTACAGTGGGCTGTAAATCTTTTTTGACACAGTATTCATCCCCATTGTCTTCATCTGATTCTTCTGATGCTTCAAAGGCAGTCTTATCCCCTGATATACCAATGATAGAGGTGTTGTCAGAGATTGTAACAGACTTTTCTGTTCTATAAAGATCGGATTTAATGCTCGACATCAGTTCATCTTTGTCTTCAGTCTTGAATGTTTTCTCCTCTGTTGGCGAGTAGCCACTGCTTGTTGGCACTGACTGCGTAGGTGAGGCCAGCCTCATGGTGCTGTCATCAGGACTTAGACATCTTTCCTCACTTTCCTGCCTTGAGTGAGACTCCAAACCTGAGGAAAAAGATAGAGGCGGTGATACAGGCTTAATTTCAGAAGTCTTAAGTCCATCTATTTTGAAGGGTGGGGATTTTTCTTTCTCAGTTTGAATGGAATGGAGGGAAGATGGAGATTTTTGTTTCTCCTGATGCATCTTTGAAGCTGCATGTTCATAACCTTCTTGAAGTTTTCCCAGAGGAATGTCAACATTTGGAGTCTGGTCTTCATCCTCTTCATCTTCTTCATCATCTTCTTCATGGAGCGATTTGATCTTAGTTTCCCCCTCAATTTCTGGAATGTTAGGTTGATACTCATCAGAAGAAGGAGACTTAAAGCATTTGTCATCCTCTAGAGAGGAAGTGGGAGAGATAGTTCCTGCCGAGTGGAGATAGTCCTTCCCATGTGCAGCTTCTGCCCGTGAAGGGACCGTGTTGATGGTGTCCAGCAGGAGTGAGTTTCTCCCGACATCTTCAGTCTGCGGTGCCGTCACCGAGGTGATGGACTGGTCTTCAGCTACAGATGTTGCAAAAGATGATAACTTGTCATAATCTGTGATGGATGTAGCAGAAGAGATGTGCTCTTCTTCAGCAAGAGGAGCAGCAATGATGGCGGGGTATGGTGCCAGCTCTGGCTCATGGGCTCCCACAAAAACTTTGGGTTTTACATCTACAGCATCAGTCAGTGTGGAACTCTTCATCTCTTTGATGCCATGCATGGAGTCAAATGAGCCAGGAACATCAGGAACAGATATGTCATAAGAGCCTACATCATAGCGCAGCTGGGGGATCCTATCCTCTGTATCCTCATGGATTTCCTCATCAGAAATGGTCTGCTCAGTCTCTGAGTATGCAGGGATGGTCTCATCTTGGATGAAAGAGAACTGCTCAGAGGCAGACGCAGTCACCGGAGCTACAGCTGTTGAGGGTTTTTGCACTACTGGTTTGGTGTCCCACTCCCTTTCAGTCTTTTCCTTTTTAGCCTCCTCTGTTTTATATTTAAGAACCTCATCATCTTCTGTTCCTTCAACTTCTGCTTTTTCTATTACATCTCCTTCTTCCTCTGAACTCTCACTCTTCTTTGATCTATCCATGATGCTCTCCTTTACAAAGTATTTGTCAAACTTCTCCATTTTCTCCTCTTCATACTTCTTATCAAAGCCCAAATTTGTATCTTTAAATTGATCAACTGCGGGCCCCTGAGGTGAGTGTTTGTCCTTGTTATCTTTGTCCATTGTGACAGGGGATTTTTGCACAGCGCCTACAGCTGAGGTCTTCTCTTCTGGTAAAGAAGGAGCAGAACCTTTTGTGTCTGAATGAACTGATAGAACTGGTTGAACATTAATCTGAACAGTCTCCGACTTCTGTTTGGACATTTCTTCTTGTTTTAGAGCCTCAAAGTCCTCAGTGAGGTCTTCTGGTGAAGAAACAATGGATCTATCAGCAAGAGCTGCTGCTGCTACCTCATCAGGGATGTTTTTTGGAACAGGTTTCTTCTCATTAGCTTCTTCTTTCTTTGCTTTACTTTTCTCTGTCTTGGGTTTGGCCTGAGCTTTGGCCTTGTGAAGAGTCTTTCTCACCTCAGGAGTAAGAGGCTTCAAATCAGGTTTGGTCATTTTTCTCAGCTCAGGTTTACTTGGATCTTTCTTTTTGTCCTCCTTAGTTTTACTATTTTTTTTCTCCTTCTTCTCTTCTTTTCTTATGTTCTCATCCTTTTTTACTTTCTCTTTTTTTACTTCTTTCTTCTCTTTGTCCTTCTTTTCATCCATTTTGGTTGTTTTCTCTTGCTTGGAAGTTTTCTCCTTGGATATTTTCTTCTTCTCTGTCTTTACCACACCTGGAGCCACTTCACTGTTTTTCTGCTGTTTGGTGGCTTTCGAACTTTCACTTTTTGGCTTCTTCTCTTCTTTTTTTTCAGTTTTGTTTTCCTTAGTTGTGTCGCTCTTTGAATGGTCCTCCATTCCACCGGCTTCCTTCTTGCTAGCTTTAGCATGGGGTTTAGGAGAGGACTTTAGACTCTCTTTGCTATCGGTCCTGGATCGTATTTTGGTTTGTTTGATAATGGGTGGTGGAGCACCAGAGGAGATGTCCTTTTGAGTGGCCACTGGGTAACGCAAAAAGTCCAGGTGTTTCAGTTTCTCAAGGCCCTCAAAGATTTTGTTCTGCGGGGCATTTCCGGGGAACAAAACTCGAACAATTTTTTCAGTTGGACGATGCGGAATCCATACAATCAGAGCGGTGACTGAAGTCAGATACGGGACAGATATCTCTCCTTCTTTGCCATTCGGCATAGTAATTCCTGTTTTAGCTTTGCTGTTCCCTGCCCATTTCTGCATCAGAAATTGCATCTCTTTACTCTCTTTGACAGGATTTAGGACATACATGTCTAACTTCCCAACACCGAGTTTGTGGAACAACGTAATTGGCTCGATTGTGTTGGTGACAACTCTGTGAAGAGGTTCTGGTGTGATCCCGAGCTTGGTGAGGTACTGCAGTGTGAGCGAAGCTTCTTCAATGCTTCGCTTGACCTTCAACGCAGACTCTGGCATCCTCAACTTTTCGGGAACGTTGAAAAATACAATCCCAAGCTCAGGCGAGATGAGATTTTTCATCCATTCTCCAGTGCTGCTGGAACCGTTGCCTTGGTTCTTCTCTTCTTCCTTCTCTGCAATCTTTCTCTGGAACAAACCGTTGATGCCAGGAAGGTTGTCTGCCCCAATGTGTGTTAGCAGAACAGAATCAATCCGGTCCAGATGTCGAACTAGTTTCCAGAAACAAGACTTCCTCTCGGAGCCTCCATCCACCAGGATATTGAACCCATTGACAGCAAAGAGAGCAGAGTCCCCCCTGCCTCCGGGAAAGATGTAGCAACAGGGTTTAGATAGTTTCAGGAAGCCTCCAGAGGTCGGTGGCTCCAGGAGCTCAAAGGGCGATGGCACATCCACCGTCTCTGAGACGTACTCCGTAAACTCTGTCACTCCATCCATGTCGGAAAGGTAAGGGTCGGGATTTAATTGGTATTCAAGAAGGTTTTGAAGTGGCTGCTGCTCCTGGCTTTGGCCCAGGGAGCTCCAGCCCCCTTCTCCTTGGCAGGAAACAGTGAGCCTGGGAGGCTGATCTGAGGAGATTCTAGACAGGGCTTCAATCACCTGGAAAACAGAAAAACGAGAGATGTATAATTTTTTTTTTTTACTTATTCCACACCAACCAATCAGTTGTAAGCATGTAAGGCGATGGGGGGGTTCAACTTACTTGAGGGCTGGAGATGATGTTGGAGAAATGCTGCCAGGTGAAGGCTTCACCTTGTAGAAGGATGTCACCTTCCTGGTCGCAGTTCTGGCCGCTCAATATCAGCAACTTATTTGCAGTTGAGTCAGAAATCAGAGCAGAAATCTGAAAAGGAAGAAAAATCCCCACTGTGATGATTCCAAAATCCCAACTCCTAAAAACATTTTTTTCTAAGTCCTACTTAATAAAATAAAGAAATTAAGCAGTAATGCTATAAATTCTTTGTTTGCAAGTAGTAAAAGTTTGCAATTAGGTTTATAAGTCATACATTTTTTTATAATTAAACATGATTTAAAACTGTTTAAGAACACAATCAACTTTAATTAAGAGGGGGTATTGTGCCTTTGTGGGGAACAAATTCTTATTCTACAAAAACTAGCAAAAGAGTTGGCCAAGAACAGCTTGGCATTTCAACAGAAGAGGATGCGAGAGCTCAAAAATCATGCATACATGCATGAATGAAATTGAAAATTACCTAATGTATGTTTTTGACTTGAAGAGAACATTCAAACATGGTAGAAACCACCAAAACTTTGATAATGCATAATGTCCCATCTGTAATATAATTTGTCCTTCTAAGTTAATTATTTTCCAAACAGTAAAGAAAATGTAAATTGATTCAATTTGACCTGTTCATTAGGTTAACAATGAACATGCTAAAGCTTTTTCGTAATATAAAAAGAATTAAACGCAAGCAGACAAAGTTATTCCTAAAGACAAAGAAATAGAGTCTCAAAAAAACATTTGGAAGACTGGGAAAATTTGCTGAGATAGGTGAGAGTGACCAATGAAAAGCAGTTTCAGTGAAACTTATCAACATACAGACTGTTTTTCAGTTCATCTTAATCCTAAACATTTTAACATTTAGCCTTGCAGAATAGGATTTACCTCTGCGGAAACAGCGCTGTGCGATGGATTCACTAACACTACTGTCTGAAGGAAGTCACTCTGGTACTGAAGGATCCGCTGACCTGCAGCAAACACAAAAAAAAGAAGCCAAATGAGATCAAATTGAGAGATGATACAATGGTCATGGCATGACAGGAACTGATGCCTTAACGTATAGAAACAGTTTTAGCAAAGAACTGGTGTTTGATCATTTTTCAAAACCCAAATTTACCTTAAGTTTATTTTAGAAAAAAAAGGTGTAAAACTGTAGCAGAATGGGCATTCTGGACATTAACCCCGAAATAAACCGTGGGGTTTTTAGTTTAGATGAGTGCGTCTGAGAGGAATGTGTGACTGATCAGGTTAAACTCTTTTTAAAAATCCTCCCACCTCTCAGTCTGTTTGCTATGAGCAGTATCAAATTGATTTGCAGATTCATGGACTTGTTTAGCTCATGACTGCCAAGAATTTTTTTTTTTGAGGGTTTAAAAACCCTAAACTATTCCCATTGAGGCGCTGCCCTGGGCGGCTGCCGGCTGAAGTGCTCCATGTTACTTTCGCGTTTAATCACCAACTTTAGCTGAGTTTCTGTCCCTTCTTCTGGCCATGTTTTGTCTCTTTCTGAAGATTTCATTTTGAGCCCACTTTGGACGTCATTTTGGACTTAGTTTTTGTCGGACAGCTGATTTTTCAGAAATCGACCAGCTAGCTCTCAACGGCTAGCTGGTTATGGAGTCATTCTGCCATTGACATGCATGTTGACATGCGCGACCAGCTGCTGGCTCTCGGAGACACATCCATGATTGGCTGGAGGAGTTGGTTCGGTAACGAGGGAGCTGAAAAGAAGGAGTCAATCTGGAGGAGGTGCGAAGAAGGAGAGTGTCTTGAGGAGGTGCTTCGGACCCAGTGTTTTTGCGGTTTCCATGGAACCGTCCGTGTGCTCGCTAGAGGAAATGAAGGCGTACACTCGGAACCAGTGAAATAGAGAGAGGCCAGTTTGGTGTTCTTCACTGCGGCTAGACTTTGTGACTCATTCTGGACTCCAGCTTTTGCCAGGTTGGTCATAGTGCGACCGGACTGGGGCGCCGGTGGATAGGAGCAGGAGGCATCAAGGTGTTAAACACCTGGTGTTTGGACTGCAGCACTCAAATTTCATTTTGGGGATTAATAAAGTATATTCTATTAAATTCAACTATCACCTTGTTTTTCTTCCTCAGAGGTGGAATCAAGAGAAATCAATTGTATGCGTTGATTTACTATCCTTAATAGTGGTGTTTTTATGCAGGGCCTTAAAGTTCGACAACTCACACACCATCCAAGGGAAGAATTTAAGGCTTAGCGCTTTAATACACAACTTTCTAAACACACATGTACAGAAGAGAACTGTAGATTAAAAGAAAATCTGAGAAATAAGAGCTCAATTAATTCACAAACTAGTTACATTTTTTAAAGAATGAGCAAGAAAAAATAAGTTCTGTGTGCAGAAAGACTGATGTGGCCGAATGGAAAGATAAAGTTTATCAAATATTACAAAAAGATATTTGTTTTCACTGACGGCCAGACACACATCCAGCCTTTTCACCATGGCAACCCTTTACGTATGTGCATCTTCAGCCATGCCCATTTCCTTCTGCCCTCCCCTACCACCTCATCAGCTTAAGTCAACAAAGGCAAGTTTAATCAGGCTCCTCATTTTCACAATCATAACACCAACGAGACGAATAAGAAAAATCTGAAGCTACAAGTCTGATTGGCTGTTGCCATGGTGACTCTCCACCGGCTGCTGCCAGCAGAGTTACACTGACCCAGTCCTGGCTGAGGAAGACGCATTGCAGCATTTCTGTGAACGGGAGGGGCGAACATGAGCACATGCACGCAGCATCAAATGCAACCAGCAGCCGTTTGGGAAGCATGCAAGAACTTGATCTATTTTTAGGAGGAAGCATGCTCATCCTCCATATTGTGAAGGTGAGGGTGCTGACAGAGAGGAGGAAGGGCAGCGAGCGGTGACGTGACTTCACAGAATCATCAGCTACTGTAATCAATCAAATCTACAGAGATGAAGTCTGAGAAGCTGGAGATGCTTTGATAAAAAACTGCTAACGAGCTCTCAGCAACTTGACTATAAAAAAATAAAACAAATCAGAGTTTTTACAGGATTTTTCTGTATTTTCTCAGCTGCTCAAAGATGGGTATTGTGCTTTTGGGTCGAGATAGTTCTTGTCATAGTATTTCCAGATAAACATGGTGCCTTTTGTTGGCTCAGAAATAAAATATTAACTGGAAAAAGCTTATAGTACATTTACTCAGTTTCACTTCTATTTTTGACATTGTGAATTACAACCTCCTCTCGCTTCCTGCCTAGTCTTCTTGGGCACATCTCAGGAGGGAAAACAGTACTTTTGAGGAGGGATGAAGCGGCATCAAATAATATATGTGCTGAAAAACAATTCCTGTTTATGTTGGAATGCGGGCGTGGCACAGAACCACATGAGGGAAGAGCAACCTGGAGCATGACTAACATCCAGACACTATCAGACAGCAAACTAATTTCTCAAACATGCATGAATAAAGTAGAAAACCACTTTATGATGTGAGAGTAACGTTTAAATATGCAGGAAACCTTAAACCACACAATCACCTTTACAGTAGCCTTTCTTATCAAAGTGTTTTAGAGACTGATGATTTACTGAGATTTTCCCTCACAAGCATCCGTAGCGTGTCTAGAGAAGGTCTTAAGGAGAAAAGCGACTATTGTTGAGGTCAGAGGTTGGAAGAAAATGATCAGAATAGTTGGTGTTGATAAAAAATGACAGGAAGTCCAATCAGCAGGTTACAAATGGAATCTGGAGGATAGCATCATTGAATGGACCCCATAGATGATTTTCATAGAACTTTGAAACATTAGAAGATCTCATCAGGTGCCCCTTCTGTCACTAAGAACAAGAAAGTTTTTAAGTAGTTCTTAGAAAGTTGTTACTTCTTATTTTCAGTTAAATACAGAGAGGACAGTTTGGTATTCTTCAGTGCGGCCTGGCTTTGTGGACCCATTCCAGACTCCAGTATTTGGGTTCCAGGTTGGACACAATGCAACCGGACTGGGACATCAGTGGATAGGGGCGAGAGGGCATCGAGGTGTTTGCACTGAAGCACTCACATTTCCCTTCGGTGATAAATAGAGTAAGTTCTGTTATATTCTGGGTGGCACAGTGGGGAGTACAGTTGCCTTATAGCAAGAAGGTCCCGGGTGGAATCGAGGTTTGGATCACTGGCTTTTTTGTGTGGAGTTTAATATTCTCCTTGTGTATGCGTGGTTTGTTTCCCGGTACTCCGGTTTCCTCCCTCCCTCCGAAAACATGCACGTTTAGTTCATTGACCATGACATGATTGCCCCTAGGAATGTGTGTGTATGGTTGTATGTGTGTGGGCCCGCAACAGACTGGCGAACTGTTCAGGGTGTACTCTGCCTGTGGGCTCCGGGACCCCCGTGAACCCTGTAAGGGATAAATGTTTGAAAAAGTGACTGACTATTGTATTCTAAAGGAAGGCCACAATTCACACCTCCCATGACGGAGGAACTGCGCTGATCTTGTGAGTCTTACATTTTAGAAATAAAAATAAACTCCGAGCAGGTTCCTTTTTTAACTGAAGTAGAAACAACATTAGTGCTTGATTTCTATTTGTGTGACTGTGTTAAACAAGCAGGTGGGATTTATGTAACAGTTTAATATTTTTAGTATGTGTGAGTGTGCTGAGCCATCAGTCTAGATAAAGGTTTTTTATTTAAATGTTTTTACTGACTCAGTTTCAGCATATTTTAAAGGTAAAAGTAGAATTTTTTTTTTTTTTTGTGACTTCCATCTTTTTTTAATGGTCTCCTTTGCTATAAAACTTGATGATATAAAAAGATACAATTTAAATAAACTGTTTTGACTAATAATTTATTTCAAACACACAAGATTTTCATCAACATCTCTTTTTTTTATCACGTTAATCTTAGCTGCCTTAGTCTCACCTACAGTCTTCCCGAGCAGATAAAAATCACCTATTCCGACACCTACAGTATTCCTATCGTGTTTGAACATTGTTCCTACATCAAAAACATATTTAAAGAGCATTTTTATTTGCTCTTTCAATCATGAACGTTTGAGTCATTTGCAAGCTCTCCTGTTTCCATACAAGTTCATCACCATGCCTTTTGTTCTTAACCACGCCCACATTCCAAGGTAAGCAGGAAGTGTTTAATATGCATTAATTGGAAAGCTAGAATAGGGAGGGAATTTACAAAAGAAAAAACTGAAATAAAATAAATGTATCAGTAAACTTTTTTGGGCCAACACTGCATTTCTGATCGACCAAGTTATACCTTTTTTATTTTATCTTGAAAATAAGAATTATTACCAGACAAAAACACCCCAAATATAGATGAATTTAGATGAAGTGGTATAGAATATGAATGAAGTGTTTTTTACATGGAAAAAAAATAAACGGTGTATAATAAGATTTAAAATTGAGTAAAATATGTGTTTTGTAAATTTGATAAAACAATTTATAAAATATATCTTAATAAATATGCTCATCAAACCACAACCTTTTTTTACAGGTCTAAAAGAAAATCTAAACATTTGATATTAATCATGATTGTGAGAAAGCATCTGTTCAGCCTGCAGGGCAGTCTGTGTGTGTGTGTGTGTGTGTGTGTGTGTGTGTGTGTGTGTGTGTGTGTGTGTGTGTGTGTGTGTGTGTGTGTGTGTTTCATGTAACACAGTTCATTATTTTATTAATAAATGATCAACCATCTGGTACAGGGTTCTACTAATCTGAAGAAACTTCTAGAGGTTTTGCTCAATGAATGTTATTACAATAGATTTTTCTACCTCATTAGTTGAAACTGTTTCTTTGTTATTTTGAGTTATCATTGATGACCAGTCTTCTGTTTCTGACTTTAAAAAAATCTAATTAAAAAGGATGGCCATATTCAAAAGGATGGCTGGATGGATGGATACATGTGGACACATACGTAGATACATGGATGCAGATGCATACTGTATCTGGTAATACGTGAAAAAAAAAAAACTCATTGCATCACTTTGGGCCAGTCACCGAAAGAGAAAAATATGTGGTTACCACATAAATAAAAAGTTTATTAACGATAACATTTTGCCAGATATCGTCCAATCAAATTAGGTTTTATACTTGGAATGGAAAAGTGAGGTTACAAGGAGAAGAGATAAAGAAGGTGGAAGATTTTAAATACTTAGGATCAACAGTCCAGAGCAATGGAGAGTGTGGAAAAGAGGTGAAGAAGTGTGTGCAGGCAGGCTGGAACGGGTGGAGAAAAGTATCAGGTGTGATGTTGAGATAAGAGTACCAGCTAAAATGAAAGGAAAAGAGTAAAAAACCGTGGTGAGACCAGCCATACTGATTGGTCTACAAACAGTGGCACTGAGGAAAAGACAGGAAACAGAGATGGAGGTAGCAGAGATGAGGATGCTGAGGATCTCTCTGGGAGTGACCAGGATGGACAGGATCAGAAGAACAGCACATGTTAGAGGTTTTGGAGATAAAGTCAGAGAGGTCAGACTGAGATGGTTTGGACATGTGCAGGAGAGAGAGAGCGAGTACATCGGCAGAAGGATGCTGGATTTGGAAACACCAGGAAAGAGGCCTAGAGGAAGACCAAAAAGGAGGTTCATGGATACAGTGAAGGAAGACATGAAGATAGTTGGTGTGACCGAAGAAGATGCAGCAGATAGGGTTAGATGGAAGAAACTGATTTGCTATGGCGACCAATGAAGGGAAACGCCAAAAGAAAAAGAAGAGGAAGCTTGACAGGAATTACTGTTAGTTGTATATTGTATAATAAAATTTACCGATTATATAATTTAATTCCAGTCACATATTCCTTAGAGTGTCACTGAATCCAGGCGAGTCACAGAAACACCTCTAGTTTGATAAACTCCATTCAGCATGGAAACCATCAGATCTTCATGTGGAAACAGGCTCTCCAATGTGTATGATACGAATAGAGAAAGCAACTGCTGACATTACCCATAATTCTACAGGCTGACAACCTGCCACTTCAACCAGCTGATCTAAATGTCTGTCTGAGGAGCTCTAAACCACCTCGCTCTCCTCTTTCATACTTCAAGTTCTCATCGTGTCTGAGGCCTCGCTCCTGAAAGCCACTTGTGTAGCCCACACATCATTTAGACTGTTATCATGGAAACCAGAGCAAATTAAGCCTGAGCCTCTGAGGCTGGTGCTCTTTTCCAGTTGGATGGTCAGAATGAAGTGGAAAAAAGGATGAATGTGGTGGTAAAAAATGTGACCTTTTGTCAGCCTGGTTTCCTTTAGTAGTGAGAGGTGAACTTAAGACCTGGTAGCTTAATAAGAGTCACGTCAGACCCTTTCTACTCCCTAATTCTTTGTGTTGATGATTCCAGTTTCTACAAGTATAATAAAGCTCTACTGGAGTGAAATCCAAGGCCCATGTATAAAGTTGAGAAAGCGTTTTTGCTCAGCTTATGGACCTTGCCTGTGCTGCACAACCTCAGGATTTATTAAGATATCGCAATTTAAGCTTGAAAGATCGTACCTGTAATTCGTCTCAGGTCCAAGCCAATTTGGTCTCCATCTTGCCCCAACCACATCTACATATTCGTCCAACTATCTTCTTCTTCTTTCAGGGGTCGCCACAGCAAGTCAGTTTCTTCCATCTAAACCTATCTCCTGCATCCTCTTCGGTCACACCAACTATCTACATGTCTTCCTTCATTGCGTCCATGAACCTCCTCTTTGGGCTTCCTCTAGTCCTCTTTCCTGGTGGTTCCAAATCCAGCATCCTTCATCCGATGTACTCTCTCTCTCTCTCCTCTGCACATGTCCAAACCATCTCAGTCTTGCCTCTCGAACTTTATCCCCAAAACCTCTCTAACATGTGCTGTTCCCCTGATGTATTCGTCCAACTATGTATCACGAAAATGACGTGATGCACATGCAGTGACATTCAAATGTGCCGTTTGCTAGCAAGGCACCCACCACAGTATGACCCTAACCACATGCAGTGGCACCAGGATTGAATGGTTACACTGTGTATACAGGTCACTTGTTTGGGTGGAGACGGTGGCCGCGTGGTTAGCGCGTTCGCCCGCGGACCGGAAGGTCGCGGGTTTGCGTCCCACGGAGAGCACGTCTAGAGTCCTTGGAGAAGACACCTAACCCCCGCTTCTCCCACCATTGGCGCCGTTGAAGGGCAGCCTGCTGCGGTGTAAGGAGTGCAGCAAACAAATTTCCCGGTGAGGGATGAATAGAGTAATTCAAAATAATCAAAATAAAAAAAATATATATCTTTCTAACGCTGAGCCTAACAACAGCAAGCTCCCAGAAAACAGCTCTTAGAATCTAAAGAAATATATCAGCCATTTGTCATCATGAACCAGAAATTCTGATTGGTCATTAAATGCTCTTTTGTGTTTTACCAAACTATTTGCTACAAACTTTATTAACAACAAAAGTCTGCTAGAACTAGTTCTGTGGATTGAGCAGTTCCTCTTGTGGGCCTCTTTAGACACTCATGTTCAAAATTAGTTCAAATTTAATGAATGACGATCCACATATATTTTAAACAAATACAATTTGCAGATGGCAGCTACACAACAATCCACACGGTCCACAATTTGGGTGAAGTTGGCATTCACATGAATTTTAGCATAAGCAAACTATATAAATGAGCCCATTGGTGACTGGGACGACTATTAGTAGACAGTGAATTGTTGGCTATGTTGGAACGATTCTCGCTGGAAGTAGCATCAAAAGATGGTGCACTCTTGTCATGAAGGGACATGCATGGTAAACAATAATCCCCAAGTAAGCTGTGCTGGTTAAACCATGCCATGTTGGTGCTAAGATATGCCAGAAGGGGCAAGATTGGCCAGGTTACTGTTTGCTTTTTATCATCTTCAACCAGTCTGAACAGTCTCCTTCTGACATCAAAATTGGATTTTTTCTTGAACCAAAGTCAATCAGATGCCCAAATGTCACTTCATTTAGTAATCTACATGACTAAACACTGGCCGCTTTACTGCTGGTTCTTTAAACCAGCCCGAGGCATCTGTTTCTGTCTAACCTCACTCCGTTGGGATTCATATACTGGGCTACATTAATATTTGGTAGGTTCTTCCCAAAGTCATGAAACTGTGAAAAATGGCCATCAGCTTTGCAACAAAACATCGTCAAAGGGTAAAATTAACCTGTCTCATGAACGTCTAAACCCAGGACAAGTTCCCTATTAGTGAGTGAAAAATCCAACACTTGGTTGGTCGGAAAAATCACATCTTTCTGGTCAAGATCAAACGAGGCAAGTGTAATGTCCCAAAACAGTCTGTATAGTCCAGAAAGTAGAGCATAAAGTCAAACTTTTTCAAATTCCGTTGGCAGCAAGGCAACTACTTGTTTCCTCTGAAAAAAAATTTTGACTTTAAAAACTCAATTTTGGGAATTTTTACGATCACAGCCCATATAGCCTTGTCAACCACCATGCTTAGCTTTTGAACAACAAACAGAACCTCATGTATGTTTGCATTTGACGTCGTAACGTCCATACTGATTGGCCAGCTGTTGTTCTGAGGTCTTACAAATGCTTGCTGACGTGTCGATTCTATACCCAGTAGTTGGAGTGGAATAAAATTGAGCAGAGGCATTAGGTGGGCACCAGCTTAGCTAGCCTTTAACATGATGCGAACTCCATCTTCATTTTCCGATCTAAGAGGAAGAAGAAAGAAAGAATCCTCCCCCGGGACATTCCAACAGGAATGAGTTGTCTTATACTGTGTGGGAGCTCACAACATCACAAGTTAAATGTAAACCCACAGCACAGTTAGCCAGTGAATAGCCGCCCTTATTGCGTGAGGGGAAATCTCTGAGGGCACTGCAGGCGACGGCACGTTTTCTGCCAACTCACCGTCGAGTGCAGGCCAAAGCTTCTCGTGCCAACACACCAAAAAGATGTTTATTTGTGGAAGTGGAGCATGTCCTACATATGTCACTTTGCATGACTCAGCAAGCTTGATTCTCCTGGTGGGGGGTAAAAATATCCTGAAAATGGCTGCTGGTGATTGTTCAGGATGGAAACTCGGAACTGCTGACTCACTGCCTTCTGTGGGCGTATAAAACCAGGCAAATATCCCAAAGAATGTCTTTTCATTATTAATTTGGTGGAATTAATTTCTAAAGGCCTATTTTATTAATACAATATCTGCTATAATAGTCATTTTGTCCCAATAGGTTCTTGAGGAAACATATTTTCTTGCTATTTGCGAATGTAAGACTTGGTGCTTAGTTCTTTTTGAAGGGTAAGATAAACGGTAGCTTCCTATTACAACAAAGCAATAATACGTTGCCATTATTTCTGATGAGAGCACCTAGGAGGGTTATTAGTCACTGCAGGACATTTATAATATGAATATAACGAGTTCATAATTATGAATACATTAAAACTGACAGCTGTGTGTTGGTGGATGATCTGACGAGGTTCATTCTGCGCAGATTATTTTTATGAAAATGCACTGAGTATATACATTTATTAACTCAATATTTTAACAAAAACCTGTTAGACTTTGATTAACCATCCTTACTTGATGATTCATGATACTTGAGCTTGGCGGGCCAAAATGTCATGATTGCATAAATGAATGCAAATTATTTAATTTTTTATGTGCAAATTTTTCTAAACGGGTCCATTTCAGTAAAACAAATTTATGTTCACATTAATAACCTTGAGAAAAGCAGTTGGTGTTATTGAGACTCAGCTATTTTCTTAATGTATTTAAATGTTCTATGTTGCCATGACGAGTATGATTTGTTTACTTGTTGACTAGAATAAATTAGTGGTTAGCTTGTATGAACAGTACGTTCCAATTTTGGGTTGGTTTTGTCTTTTCTACACTCATGAAAAAGGAGTTATTTTTTTAGTTATTGCAAAAAATCAAACAAAATCTATACAAACAACAAAAAACTTTAAAACATTTAATATCGACCGCCCAATTTATTTATGCCTTGATCAACGGAAACAAAATCAAACGTATTTATCCTTTGAGAATCCTCCCAAATCAACCAATTTGTCTTTGGAATGGGGAAAAAATTGTCGAATAATTTTATTTTTTAATTTTTACTAACTCTATTCATCCCTCACTGGCAAAATTTGTGTGCTGCACGATGGCACCAATGGTGGGAGAAATAGAAGGGGCGAAGGGTAGGACCCGAGATGTGCACTCAGTGGGATGCGAATCCACGAAATTTTGGTTGACTTCCAATCCGCGGGCGAACGCTCTAACCCCTGAGCTGCCATCTCCACCCAAACAAATAGAAATAAATACATAAAAAATACTCAATAGCTTTAAAGCTAGGGTATTCATTTTGCTTTCTCTAGCTCATGATGCTAAGGAGATATAAACATCCCATTTTTATCCCATTGCTATAAAAGTATTCCTACAAGTCCTCTTTATCCATAAAAACTGAAAGATATGCATTCATATCACTGAATTTAAAATAGAAAAGTAATTCAGTGGATTAATTTCTCTGTAAATATTCATAAAAGATCTGACAAACATGTAAATTTGATCTATAATGGTTTTGTTGTGAGGAAGCCGTGTGTCAGCCAACCGTAACCGTCCACCAATTGGTAGCAAATTACCAATAAAAACAGATTTATGTTCCACAGTAAAAACATACTGAATATTCTTGGATCATAATGTTTTTCCTTCCTTTCTTAGTGTGTTTGGCTTTACTTCCAGCAGCTGCCAGATGTTCAATCATCGCAAATGGGGTCTGACTATTTCAAACTAAGGAGGCAGTGTTGCTCAAAAACAGCCTCAAGCAAAACCAACGAAGAAGAATAAAAATACTCTTGTATTACCTTTTCACAATGACTATGTTTGTTATAGCTTACATTTATGGCAAAATGGAGAGTGAACTTTGCGCAACGCTCTAGTGGATGTGTAGCTAGCAACTACAGTGAACCCTTATTTATTGCGCTAGATAGGTTCCAAAACTGGCCGCAATAGCTGAAAATCTACAAAGAAGAGACACCATGTTTACAGTATAAAGGAGGTGTTGGATCGGAGAAGCGGTCAAAACACCAATCTTAGGCTAGATTACAAAACTCGGAAGTTGATTGGTCATCTATCAGCATTGGCATCAATCATTGCCCATCTTACATGCTAGTTAAAAATTCAGATACAAAATGTACATGTTTTACACTATTTTACACTAGTTTGTTGAAGGATAGGTTTATTCCAGATGTAATTTTTTGCAATAAATAAATATTATTGGACGCAGTACAAAAGGTTTATGGAAAAGATGCACATCCATTAAATTTTGACAATTTTTAAATATATGGAAAATTCACGATTTATTTCTCTTGTAACATACATATGTAGTGAAAAAAAATCCGCAGTCGTGAATCCTTGATGGTCAAAACGCAAAGTAGCGGGGATTCACTGTATGTGAATGTAGAGTAGTGTTTCCTACTAACCCCCTAGTGGTCAGTGGTAGTTCTGTATAATGACCGCTTTTTTCCCTTTTTTTATATTTAATTTTTTTCCCCCTCCCAACAACAAAAACTATTATGAAACTGAAAATTTTAGTGATCCAGGTGATCCAATTCAATAAAATTAAACAGATAAAGATCATGGGTTGCATGGTGGCAAAGTGGTTAGCACTCTGGCCTCACAGCAAGAAGGTTGGGAGTTCGGGACCTGGTTGAGGCTAGGCATGAGTCACTGGCCCCGACCTTCTTGCTGTGGGGCCACCGTGCTAACCACTGCACGGTCGTGCAGCCTGCCCGAAAGTCCATCCCATGAAAACTGGTCATAAACAAAAAATTGTGCCAAAGAAAATCTGCAAAAGAATTGAGAATATTTTCTCAACATTGTCCTAATAGTTCTTATAAAAAAGCTCCACAGTTCCATTAGCTCATCAAAAATTTACTCAGATCAAGTCATTGTAAATAAAAACCTTTATGATCACTGCTGTAGAATTAAAACCAAAATATGAGCTCATTTTTCTCATCCAAGGACCAAGTAAAAACTTTGCAGCTACTTGTACATGGAATACTTAAAATAATGGCTGATGTGACAAAATTTAATACGATCATCACCAAATTTACCAAAACCAACTTTTAAAACAACATAGATAGGTAAACTCAGATTATTAAATAGTAGTTCAATTAATAAAGAAATCCCTTTAGTTTTGTTATTATTTAAATCGTATTTTAACATGTTCTCTGCTCAAGTGTATAAACTCCTGCGCCCTCTCAGTCTTCGTTAAGTTGTAATGTGATTGATTACCATCTCAAATCCCTGCATCATCTGTCCACTTTCTGTCTACTAGACCTTAAAGGAGAGATAAAGTGAAATGAGAACATGGAGCCGTAACCACAAGGAGTGAATCATGGCTGAGAGCTGTAGAGACACCGTCAGAAGAAGATAGTCCGGTGTACATTTCCTCAGAGAGACATAACCGAGACATGCAGGTGAATTGTACTTGATGTCTTTCTGAAGGTACATTAACACTGATACAGTTATCATGTGAGTCTTAGGGGAAATTATCCAGGAGATGAAGAAAGTTTTTGTGGTATAAGCCACTAAAAGCTATTAAAACAATAAGTCAAGAAGTTAAATTCTATAGAATTTAATATTATTTTCTAAACATAAAAAGCAGTAATAGCCATGTTTGGTTCATGATTTTTTGTTGGTAAAAATCCCATTTGCGAAAAAAAAGTATGTTTATTTTAAATTGAGCCAAATTTTAAAAAGTAAAGAACAAGGATGTCGATTCATCCTGAAACTTTTCTTGTGTTGTTACTTAGACTAGATAATTGAATTGTCCCAAATAAACTCCTTTTAAGTTGAAATTGCATTTATCCAATTGGGTTGTATTGAATTTTGGGAAGGATGGCTTATTGGGCATAGTAACCATTCTGTAACTGGAGGGTTGCCAGTTTGACCACCCGCCTAGACTTCATGGCGAGGTGTCTCTGGGCAAGACACCTTGCCATTATGGCTTTCATTTTAGCTGAAACTCTTCTATCACACATCACATCTGATACTTTCCTCCACCCACTCCAGCCTGCCTTCACATGCTTCTTCACCTCTTTTCCACACTCTCCATTGCTCTGGACTGTTGATCCTAAGTACTTAAAATCTTCCACCTTTTTTATCTCTTCTCCCTGTAACCTCACTTTTCCATTTGGATCCCTCTCATTCACACACATGTTCTCTGTTTTACTCTGACTAATCTTCATTCCTCTTCTTTCTAGTGCAAACCTCCACCTCTCCGGTTTTTCCTCCACCTCCTCTCTCCTCATGTAAAGTTACCTTATGTAAGTTACCTCAGGTGGTTTTTGTTTTTAATCATGGAATTAGATTGTTTTTTTGCATTAATTTTCACATCCTAAAGGTGTCAGAAGGGAAATGTCAAACTCCTTTAAACCACACCTGGTCCTGGAAATCTATCTGGAAGACTCATTGAATAAATTCATACCTCTTATCACCTAAATGTAAGATGTCAGTTTTTAAAATGTCACGGCAGGTGGCTTTAAGATAAGTGTCATTCTTCATTTTCCACTTGTCAGAAAAAAATGAATTCGGGAGCTTGTTAGCAGCAACGAAAACCAATTTACACTCCAAACAGAATCATCTCACTCTCAAACTCAGCGAACAGTCTGTTGTTTAACAGCAACATGTGCTTAAAATAACATTTAACCTCTAAAACGCCATCAGCGTCATACATACATTATAAAAATAATGTCAGATTGTGGCTGGAATTAAGTGTCAGATTCGCATCTTTATGATACTGACATGAGGTCATGAGGTATGACATGAGTGAGGTTACAGGGAGAAGAGATAAAGAAGATGGAAGAATTTAAGTATTTAGGATCAACAGTCCAGAGCAATGGAGAGTGTGGAAAAGAGGTGAAGAAGCATGTGCAGGCAGGCTGAAACGGGTGGAGAAAAGTATCAGGTGTGATGTGTGACAGAAGAGTTTCAGCTAAAATTAAGGAAAAGTGTTCAAAACTGTGGTGAGACCGGCCATGCTGATTGGTCTAGAGACAGTAACACAGAGGAAAAGACAGGAAACAGAAATGGAGGTGGCAGAGATGAAGATGCTGAGGATCTCTCTGGGACTGACCAGGATGGACAGGATTAGAAATGAGTACATCAGTGAAACAGCACATGTTAGAGGTTTAGGGGATAAAGTCAGAGAGGCCAGACGGAGATGGTTTGGACATGTGCAGAGGAGAGAGAGAGTACATCGGAAGAAGGATGCTGGATTTGGAACCACCAGGAAAGAGGACTCGAGGAAGGCCAAAGAGGAGGTTCATGGATACAGTGAAGGAAGACATGAAGATAGTTGGTGTGACCGAAGAGGATGCAACAGATAGGGTTAGATGGAAGAAACTGACTTGCTGTGGCGACCCCTGAAGGGAAATGCCGAAAGAAGAAGAAGAAGATCAGACTGACATGACAAGGTAACAGTTTTTTTGTGTTTCTTGTGAGTTCTTGTTTTAAAGAGTTTATAACGAACATTTTCCTTTCAGACAATATTCTCTACTGTTGGTGTTACATCAGAAGGATTAAAGCCTTGATTTAAAACAATCACATATAAAGAAAAAGCTCATGAGGCAGCATGAAGCTTAGTTCTTCTCCAACAATCCAAAGCTGGATCAGTTTAAAGCCGTTATAAATGATAAAGTATGTTTACACAATTTTCCCAGGGTGAAAGCTGAACTGTTTGCTAGAGATAGACACAATGGCTATTGTGTTGGGGTATTGTCGATCTGTGGGCGATCAACAGATGTATTGGTGAATTGTCCGCCTCGTTAGGATGCAGCATTGTTCCAAAAGATAGAGCTGAGCCAAAAAGCAAAGCTCTCGATTTATTATTCAGTCTGTGCTGCCGCTTGTTGTTTTGGTCAACATCTACAGCTGGTGACCAAAAAAAACAAGATTCCGATTACAAAAGTCCAAAATGAGGGAGGTCTGGTATTACTTGTTAAGGTTCTTGCCTCCTATGCCAGGGGTGTCAAACTCCAGTCCTCGAAGGCCGGTGTCCTGAAGGTTTTCCATGTGTTCCTGGTTCAATACAGCTGATCCACATGAAGTGAAATCAACAACCAATTAGGGCTGCAACTAACGATTATTTTGGTAATCGATTAATCTGTCGATTATTGGGTCGATTATTTGATTAATTGGATAAAATGACAATTTTATCCGATTAATCGAATTGGATTTTTCAAATTTTGCGGAAAATGATCCAAACTTTGGCTGTTTATATATGTGTTATTCTTTCCGCCATCTTGTCGAATCTACCTGATCACGTGAGGCGGGGTGAAATGAAGGCCAATGATTGGCTGCTATCTTCTTCTCCTCCTATTTTGGTAGCTCGCATTGTCAATTTACTCTCTACTGCCCCACTTGGAGACCAATTTAAGTGCAGTTGACAGTAAAAAAATTTTTTAGATGATTAATCGATGACCAAATTAGTAGACAACTATTTTGATAATCGATTATAATCGATTAAATCGATTAACTATTTTCAGCCCTACAGCCAATCAAATTTGGCACATTGATTCAATAAACTGGATCAAGTGTGTAGATGCAAGAACACATGGAAAACCTTCAGGACACTGGCCCCTCAGGAATTGAATTTGACACCCCTGCAGAGATGGTTATTAAATATATATACATATTTGTTTTCTTAGTGAAGCTACAATGTCTGGTCTTATCAGCACTCTTATATTATAAAATCTTTTTCACTATTACAGAAAAATCTCGTCAATGACTCAGAGATGAGCGTCTTATTCTTGCTTCATAAACGTCCAGACCAAATAAACCTAGTAATACCTTTGAAGAATGGTTTCTTTTTCTGTGTGGTTTATTGGGCCTAAAAAAACGGGTATTTGTCTGTTTCTGTTTTTACATGTACTTGACTAAGTCCTCTTCAAGAAGAGCAAATATAAAAAGCAAGAGAGTAAGAAGTGATAAAACAAGTTAAATGAAATCGGCACTTCGTATTTTAGACCTCTTTTGGACCAGTTTAGTCCACTTATAGAAGCCCCACAGTTGTATACAATATCTAGATAATAGGTCTAGAACTTCTTAGACGTAATGGAAGTGGCTAACCCCGAATGCCTTCATACTTTCTTTGCGGGCTACTAATATTTTGGTCATTAATGTTCAGAATATATTTCCAAATATTCTTTCAGTTTTGTTTCATGACTTTTTTGTTGGCTGCACTGCTTGTAAACGTGTTTTTACTTTATAACATTTAATCAATCACATTTCAATCTGCTCTTGTTGTCAGGTCGGATAAAGACGGAAAAACTTCCACAATGACCTTTAAAGTCCATTCTGCATGTTCTTTCTCAGAAAGTGAACAGATATTACATTTTTGGTTTCACCAATCAGATTTACAGCTTGTCTTCCAAGGTCTTTTCGACCTTCTGACTATTTTCAGACCTGCGGATTGGTCAGTCACAAAGTATAGCCACTATGCTAGCAAGCAGCATCAGTGGGTGGCTACGTAAATGAAAAAATTGTTTTGTTACTACAAAACCTTTCTTTTTTTTTGTTTAACAAACAACTAAAGAAGGAGAACAAAGCACCACGTATTGGTGTCTGATTTAATTTTAAAACAAACTTTGAAAAATAAATCTAAAAAAATAAAGAAATTCAAGTACCAGTAGTGTGGCAAGGAATCAAAGAATCAAGAACTGTTTAAATCCATTGTTAATGAAAATTCACACACTAGGAACTTGTTTTGACATAGTGTGCAACATCAAACATAAAACCCATCAAATAGAATAAAAATAAAGATTACTATCTATCACTATTACTGTCTATTACTATTACTGTCTATTACTATACGTATATTACTATTACTATCTATAACTATCGGTCAAATATTACTACTACAACATCATTGGTAGAAGATCAATTTTGCATCCATCTTGGCTGCATGTTCTCTGGGCGCTCTTCTGGGAGCATTTATCAGTTTGATACAAACTACCAATCATCTGGGGGGGGTTGAAAATTTTACGACAAAGAAAATGATTTTTTTGATGAAAAAAAAATGATGAAAAAAAAAATTCAAGCGCTGTTAAATCATGATGTTCTGAGTGTCTGATTATAATTTTTAACGATTGAGGCGAGCTGATTGATCGTGTTAAACGAAAAAAAGATTGCAAACTTCAGCTGTTTATCTCACTGTTGGAGTAAATGTAGTCAGCTAAAGCCACACCTTTTTAAAACTAGCACAGAGATGGTCTCCACCGCTGGGCATCCAGTTCATCCACACCCCAACCATTACTGCTGAGCTCAGCATTCTCATCTCACCCACCCTGAGGCGATATGGGAGTTCATAGAGCAGTCTAAGGTGGTTACTCAGACTTTATAGATGGCTACGGTCTGTGGAAGAATTTACAGAATGAAAAGTAGAACCTGATCTAATTCACTGGGATGTATGTGTTATAAAAAAAAACCCACGACCTTCACAAAATCTGAGAAGCTTTTATCCAGAATCAGTGACGACCTGAGCTGCTCCGCTCGGTCCAACCACTCAGCATGAGAGAGGAAATTCTCTAGTCTGAAAGAAATCCAACACCACCTCAAGGACGTCTCAGACAGAAAGCATCTGCTAGCAAACGTCAATGCTACAAAAAAAAGGACTGGTGTGCATTTTACACGTTAATAGAAATATTACAAAAAAAAAATATACAGACATTTTTATTAATATTATTGTAGTAATAATAGGAATTTGATAAATTAGCTTTAAATTATTCTTATTGTGCTCAATTGTGCAAAAACTTACTAAAAATGCACGTCAAATTGGGCTTTTTGTGATTTATAGACAACAAGATATTTTGTCTCATATTTATTAAAAAAATTATTTATAATCAGTTTTTGATTTTCTTAAATTCAAGAAATATATATTCAAGTGTTAAATAAGACAATATTAAACATGCTTAACCCGTAAAAAATCAGTGTGTGTCATTTAACAATTCTAAAATTTCTCATGTTTCATTTTTAAATGGTCTCCATCAGACAAACGTCTCGGTTACCGACGCTCAGATTAAACCTTTTCATGTCCAAAACATTTTAAAAGTTTTTCCTCTTTTTATTTTCTGGATTGACACAGCCGTCCAGTTACCCACATGCACTTTCCTATTTTTAGAGGTTTTTTTTTTTCGTCTAGTCAGTTGCATAACTTGTGTTTTATGAACAGATTCAGTCTAATCCGCGTCAGTTTGCAGCATGAATGGATGAGCTGCAGGGCCTCATCCATGCTTCAGCTGCTGCTTTTAGACCAGGAGATATTTCTTTTTACCACCTTTAAATCAGGTCACCTCCATTTACTCAGCTGTATTAAGAACAGACAAACTGAGAAATAAGCATCTGTGTGTTGGAGGTGCGATGAGACTGAGAGCATGAAGGCCTCGGGATGCTCGGACGAAAAAAAAAAAAACAGGTAGCAACATCTCACAAAATGCATATTACGAAAAACCACAAACCAAATGTTAAAATTGAACCACGAAAGGATCAATGCATTTTTTTGGTGTTTCTTTTTGGCACATAATTTGCAGTGATGATGAGCTGTAATGCAATTTGGAATCAGGGGGTAACTGTTATAATTTTGCATCATTGAATCAGAAAAAAAATTCCATAAGCGTTCATTTCAACCTGAAATATCATCTCAAACAGTCAGAATGTGACCAGAGCTCATATTTAACAGATCAACATGTGAAGAAACAGGTCCATCTGCTGTTAGATGGAGATTTAGAAATGATGACATGCTTCATTTTTAAATCTTTAACTGAAATGAAGCTTTAAAAATGCACATCATGCATCCAAACAAGTCCAAATCAGATCATTTTAATAGAAAACAGGTTATTCTGCTCATGCAAAAAAAAAAAAAACAGATTGTGTGATGCAAACTGGGATCAGGATGGATTCCGATGACCTCTGGTATGATTTTACTCACATTCACGTCCTGTGAAAAAACCAGAGCCTCACTCAGGAGTCCTGTCAGACTAATCTCTCTGTGGATGCAGATTCCTGCGGTGTCAGATCAGACCACCAGTTCCACGATCTCTGCTAGCGCCGTTTAAAAAACCAGGGATGAGAGCGTCCTTCCACAGTGCGTGGATGGATGGAGCAGAGGGAGGGAGGCAGGCAGCCAGAGTGAGGGAGGGGCAGTGCTGCAGAACGAACACCTACACTGTGATGCATTCAGGAACACATTGGACATCACAGCTTCAGAAGGCGCAAATTTTTATTTTTTATTTTTTTTCTAATTTGATTAATAAATGCACAACGAAGTACAGTAACAAAGTAAATGTACTTCGTTACTGTAGTTAAGTAGTAAAGTAAAGTAGTACTAGTTAAGTAGTTAAATAGATAAGTAAAAAAAATGTATCTGTACTTTACTTAAGTGAAATTTGAGACCTGCACTTTTACTTTTACTTCACTACATTTTCGAGCAAATATCTGTACTTTTACTCCGCTACTTTTTAAAAGTGTGTTTTGTATTTTTCGTTAAATTTCCGGTTAGGAATTTGAAAAATTTACAGTTTTTTTAGCGCATCTTTAAGCCGCATTGCCCAAATCAACCTGTAGAGAGTGCAGTTGATCGCCTTCTTCTCCAAAAGGGAGAAGAAGTAATAAATCGAGGACCAATCAGAATCAAGAGTAAACATTTTGGTCATTCACCGCCAAAAAACTAACATGAAATACAGCACAGATTGAAAAAGAGTCAGAAGATCGTTGTTCATTGTGTTTACTTTTAAATAAAAAGTTGAGCCATCAGTACACGGAGCAGGGGCAGAGCTAAGAATTTTCTACAGGGCGACGGGGGAGGCGTGAGGTCATTGACAAAGCCAGTATAGAAGGACTTGGGGCCTCCCAGTATGTCTCATAGCTGGCTGGGGAACAACTCGAGATCCTTCCGGGTGAGCTGGAGGATCCAGCTGGGGTGAGAGAAGCCTGGGCTTCCTGGCTGAGGCTGTTGCCCCCATGACCTGGCCCCGGATTTGCAGAGGACAACGGAATGGAACAATGAGTAGACCTGTGTGAAAAGGTTTTTATTAAATATCACAGGATCATCTGCATATACAGTATGTGTTGATTCGCCAGTCAGTTTTCCAGATTCTTGTAGTTTGCTGCTGATAAGACAAAATTAAAAATCGAGATAAAAACTTACATCTTTAAAACATTAAAATTCTGTTTCTTTTTTTTTTAAGAAAAGACTTTAAGAAAAGACTTTCTTAATTTAACCTATTTAAATTATTAAAACTGATCCCTAAATGGACTCTACTTACTGTATATAGCGCTTTTCTACCAGCATCGGTACTCAGAGTGCTTTACAGTGTAGCTCACATTAACCCATTCACACACACATTCATACCTGATGTGGATGCTGCCATGCAAGGTGCAAACCACCATCAGGAGCAATTGGGGGTTCAGTGTCTTGCTCAAGGACACCTCGGCATGAACTCATGGCGGGGGATCGAACCAGCTACCCTCCGATTATAGGTCCTTGAGCCATCCTACCCCACAACTGATCCCTGACCTAGTAGCTGGAAAAAAATTAATTTAGCAGAGGTACCAGATGGTATACTAAACTATAATTTGCTATAATGTACCAAAAGATTCTATGTCTTGAATGACCGGCCTTTCTGAGTTTGCATGTTCTCCATATGCACTCAGGGTTTTTTCTTTTCTGGGTGATCCGGTTTCCTCCCATCCTTCAAAAACATACATGCTAGGTTGAAATTACCTCTAGGATTAAGTGTGTGTGAATGGTTGTGTGTCTTTATGTGCTGCCTCGTAACAGACTGGCAACCAGTTTAGGGTGTAACTCGATAGGCAATGCTGTACAATATTGTCATTTGCTATGTAGTCATTGACCAGATGATGATAAATTCTACTACTTTGTACATCATAGTATGCCATACTGTACTATAGATACCTGCTACTTATGAAAGTTGATTTACTTTGTATTTAGGTTAAATACAAATGTATAATTTACCTTTAAAGAGAAATTAATACTGTTTCTTAAGCTTGTGATAACCTCATATTTTAATTTATGACAGCAAATTAGATGAGGAAAGATAGTACTGACATATGTATGTGTTGGTGTGGATAGGCCAGGAATGGGTAAACTACGGCCCGCGGGCCACATGCGGCCCGTTAGACGTTTTAATCCGGCCAACCGAACATAAAAAAATTAAATGAATAAAACTTGTTTATGTTTTATTTCCCTGTAGTTCTAATGTTTCCTCACAAGATGCCGCCAAAAATACAACAACGCTGCTCCCATTTAAATGTATGTGTCTCTGTGATGCGCATGCTGTCAAAATAAACAGTGTGCATAAATATGGAAAGCCATCGGCGCCAGTACACGCACATAAACAAGCGTGTTAGATGTTGAAACAAGCAAAATGTTACAACAAGCGCTTAGATTTCAAACATTGTACCACTAAATGCACGTTTTTAAGCGCTATCGCACTAGATTTCAGGCCTAGCGCACCATTCTATTGGCCTAATCTAGCGGTTACCAAAGTATGCCATCCACCTCCTCCTGTTCCGGCCCCCTGGTCAAACGTTGGAGCTCAATGTGGCCCGCGAGTCAAAATTTTGCCCACCCCTGGGATAGGGGTATTTGTACCTAGTTTTTACAAAACTAGGTACAAATAGAAGAGGAGGAAAAGGAAGTGAAACTTTTGGTGATGATTTAAGTGCATCATTGTTAGAAATGAATTTTTATCAAGTTATTTTCAAGTTGCATCGCAATTATTCAAAAACAAATATGGCTAAAGAAAAGAGTTTGATTGGACATATTTGTGGCCAGCTATGAACTGGACTCGGTCATATCACTCATAAGAAAATCCAATAGACGTCACATCTTATCTGGAAAAGAGATTTTTCAAATAACTGTAACTCAAGCTGCCGCTCTTGCCTTGAGCTAAAATTGGAACTATTAGAAACTCTGAGCTTTGTCAGCTTAACCCTGAACCATTTACCAGGAGTCATTCCATTTAGCAGTCACACACAGTCTGCTGCTGAATCAGAGAGCAGCAAGTCACCGCTTAGATGTCTACGCATTCAAAAATAGTCTAGACAGTTCTAATGCTTTAATTCCTTAAATAACATCAATGAGACGTATCTGCTGCAACGTGAAAATTGTTCCCAAAGATAGTTGAAAGAATAAGTGTGTAAAAGATGAGAAATCCAAAAAAAAAAATTTGCCCTGAACGATGAAAAAGATTAGATCTGCAAGCTTTTCAAAATGAAGAGAATACATTGGTGTAACGTAACGACATAAATGTACTTCATTACTGTACTTATGTAAAAAAAATTGTGTGTCGTACTTTACTTAAGTAAAATTTGAGACCTGTACTTTTTACTTTTACTTCATACATTGTAGAGCAAATTTCTGTACTTTTACTCCGCTACTTTTTAAAAGTGTGTCTTGCATTTACTGTTACATTTTCGGTCAGAAATTTTAAAAAAATGTACAGAGTTTTTGAGCGCATCCAGAAGCCGCATTGCCAAATTCAACCTGTAGACGAAGCAGTTGATCGCCAGCAGTCTCCAAGAGGGAGAAGAAGTAATGAATCGAGGACCAATCAGAATCGAGAGTAAACATTTTCTGTAATCATTCATTGCCAAAAAACTAAGATCAAATATAGCGCAAATTAAAAAAGTCATAAGATTGTTGTTCATTGTGTTTACTTTTAAATAAAAAGTTGAGCCATCATTACACAGAGTATTTATCTGTGACCCTACAGCACAAAAAATAACATTTGAATTATGGTCAAATACTTTTACTTTTTACATAAAAGTAAAATTAACACCAATTACTTTTGTACTTTTACTTAAGTAGATTTTTTTTAGTGGTACTTTTACTTTCACGTAAGTAATTTTTTCGCCTAATTATCTGTACATTTACTTAGGTACAAGAAGTGGGTACTTCATTCACCACTGAGAAAATTTCATTTACTTCATAAAGATTTCAATACAAAAGTTTGAGACCGGATATCGTGATTAACTATGTTTTAATGGTTTGTTTACATCAGTTCTCAAGTTGTAGGCAATTCATAAATTTGCCAAAGCAATATTACACAAAAAGACATATAATTATGTTCAATTGATTAGAATAAAATGTAGCTGCTACCTATAAATCCCTCTCACACCCTGCATGAATCTCTGAACCATCTGAAGAGCAGCTTCAGCAACAGACTCCTGCAACCATGCCGCTCAAAGGAACGGTGCAGAAAATCATTTCTGCCATCCTCTATCAAACTATTTAACCTTTCACTTTCACTCACAACAGTTAAAAAAAAATATATGTTGTTGTATGACATTGTCTGATTGTAGCACTGCAACACGCAAATTTACCTTCAGGGATAAAGAAAGTACTGTATTTTCAATTCAATTAAAAACATGACTAGTTTTATAAGGAGATAGGGACTCAAATTCTTCTCAGGATTAAATTATTCCACTGCTCTGTCTGGATGAAGCCCATCTACTACACACTACAAATATGAACCATACTGTATATGGTAGATGCAGATCATATAATCTAATTCCCAGTACTGCCTGTCCATCCTGAGGGAGGATTTCAGAATCAAAATCAGAATATACTTTAAATATACTTTAATGATCCCACACATGGGAAATTTTTTATTTCAGAATTTGGAAATTTCCGTATCACCATCAGGTTTCTTCTCTTCTTTCCTTCAATCAAATTTTTAGGAGCTATTCCTTTACGTGAAGAAAGCACCAAGAAAAGAGATGTTCCGGCTATGTTTTGGATTTGTTGTTACTTTGTTAAACTTGACTGCCTGGAAAAACCCCTTGTGGATTTTTGGATGGGACAAAATTGAACTTTGATATTTTACCCTTTAAGTAATGAAACTCTTCATAATGGAAGGAGAAGATTGAAATGTTAATGTGACTTAATAGTTAATTAAATCCTTTTTAGAGTATTGTCATGTCAGACAGGGTTTAAGAGCTGTGATACAGCAATGATATATTTTTTGTATTCTCTTCTGCAATGTGTAACATTGATGCAAACCCGCAGCTTTTGGAGCAATCGTGCATACATAAGATTTGAGTAATGTTGCAAAAATGATTAGTAAAGAGCTTCTACTGTATATATCAGAGTAAAACAGAGTACATGTGTGTGAATGAGAGGGACCCAAATGGAAAAGTGAGGTTACAGGGAGAAGAGATAAAGAAGGTGGAAGATTTTAAGTATCTAGGATCAACAGTCCAGAGCAATGGAGAGTGTGGAAAAGAGGTGAAGAAGCTTGTGCAGGCAAGCTGGAAAGGGTGAAGAAAAGTATCCGGTGTGATTTGTGATAGAAGAGTTTCAGCTAAAATGAAAGGGAAAGTGTACAAAACCGTGGTGAGAGCAGCCATGCTGTTTGGTCCAGAGACAGTGCCACTGAGGAAAAGACAGAAAGCAGAGATGTTTGTAGCAGAGATGAAGATGCTGAGGATCTCTCTGGGAGTGACCAGGATTGTATGATGATGCCAAATCAACTTTTTCGAGGTTTCTACCATAATGTTATTCCCACGATCAAACAATACCTACTGTAAAGTGGTAATGTGATGAAAATCTAAAACAAATTATTTGGCCTTTAAACAAAGAGTCATTCGTACCAGTTTCCCCATTTAAAATCAAACAAATGAGATATGTTGCAACCTCTGATATTACAACCGGAAGCTCTGAGTCTCTCTCTAAGAGGGTGTTGCCTCTGGTAACTGTTTGTCTGGGATTAAGTGCTCTGCAGCCACTTTCCTGATGCAGCATCTTCTCAGATGACCGGCAGTCTCCTCTTAAATATCAGACAGCTGCAGGCTGCAACACTCAGATGCATGGTCTGCCACACCCTTCTCTTCATTTCTCTCCTCTGAATGTCTCCACCACACCTCCTCTCATCCATCCTCTCTCTCGCCTCCTTACATCATCGTGATAAATCTCTCACACGTGGTCGATGCAGATGGTCGCCTTGTGAGGTCACATGGTTTGGATGGATTAATGCATTTCTGGGAAGTTTTTTTTTTTTAAGTATTTCTGATCCTCTGGGGTTAGTTTGAACCAGACTTGTTAGTAGTATATGTGTGTGATACGAATCATCCGGTTTGACCAGATTTAACAGGAAAAAAGTCTTAAAATGTGAAAAACACTCTTTATATGTAGGAAATTACACATTATCTTCGCTTTGCCCTTAGTGCCACCGTGTGGCTCATATGGTTTTTATTAAAATTTTATTTAAAAAGTAACCAATGGAGTGCTGCTAAGGAACCACAACGCTCACAATGTTGCTCATTAACCTGCTAAACAGTTTGCTCATTCTTATGAATTTAAAAGCTCTGTTGACATTAGCGGACATATTGATATCGTTATGTTTATTAATGTATGCATCTATTTTAATAAATAATTATTTAATGATATGTGCGGTGACATGGTGAACATCTTTTATCAGTCTGTTGTGGCAACTGCAGTTTTCTTCGCGGCCGTCTGCTGGGGAGGCAGCTTGACCGCAAGGGACAGCAATAGGCTGGACAGACTGATAAGGAAATGTTTTGGAGGGGTGGGTGAGGGCTTTAATGCAGGGTATCCTGAATAACCCTCGTCACCCTCTTCATGATATTATCACGACCCAGAAGACAACCCAAAGTAACAGGTTCCTCTCACTGCGCTGCAGGACTGATCGCTTTAGAAGGTCATTCATCCCTTCAGCCCTCAGGCAATTTAATAGATCAGATGTTTCTGGAAGGAACTGAGTTAAATTTTATTATTGTATGCATATTGTTTTTATTTTATGTTGTATGCACAGTTTGTGTGATTTCTGTTGCTGCTGGACACCAGAATTTCTCCTGCGGGAGATTAATAAAGTTTTTATCTATAAATCTAATCTCATAAAGCTATTTGTATTAAAATGAATAACTAAATTTAATATGACATTGTTTGGCAGGATCTACTATTGGACAAAACTGTATTTGAATAATTTTTTTTTATTAATGTGCCAATGATGTTTAAGTTCCTTCATTTTATTGTTTTTATTAAACCCTAAAAACTGTGATTTTATGCTAAGTTAGACACCAGGGTGTAAAAGTAATTTTGATCAGAAAATCTCAGTTATTACTTTGTAATACCTTGTAAGTCCGTATTCAAGATACAGAGATAGAGCAAATAAATAAAATCAAATTTTTTTGGAATAATAATCCAAAACAAATTAAGTTGTAAAAGTCACATACAATTTGTAAAAACAAAACTATGTAAATCATTAGTGATTATTTAAAAAGTAAAAGAATTTTTGAATGAAAAGTTCAGTCAGTCAGTCATCTTCTTATCTGTCTATCCCTTTTGGGGGTGCCGGAGCCCACCCCAGCCAATTTAAGGCAAAGCGCAGAGTACACCCCGAACAGGTCACCAGTCTGTCGCGGGGCCACACACGTACAACCATCCACACACACTCATTTTGGCAATTTCGCAATAGCCAATCAACCTAGCATGCATGTCTTTGGAGGGTGCGAGGAAACCAGAGTACCCAGAGGAAACCCACACAAACACGGGGAGAACATGCAAACTCCACACAGAAAGGACAGTGTTCCAAGCCTCGTCCCCATCCGGGACTCGAACCCACGACCTTCTTGCTGTGAGGCCACTGTGCTACCCACTGTGCCACCGTGCTGCCTGAATGAAAAGGCATTATACTGTATATTATTATATATATATTAATTTTACCGTATATGACTTACTGTGTGGAGGTGTGGGGAAACACGTACAAAACAAATATCATTCCAATTTCTCATGTCCAAAAACGAGCGATCAGAATTGTCCATATAGCCCCGTACATGGCACATACAAACCAACTCTTCATCCAGAGAAACACATTGAAATTCAAAGACTTAGTAGATTATAAAACCGCACAATTCACTTGCCACTTTATCATTCTCTTTGCAAACTTTTTTGATGTTACATGGAGAGTAATTTTTATTTTATAGTATACTTTTTTATTACATTTTTATTACATTGAGACAGATTTTAAGTTTGATTTTTGCACACTATGCCGAAGAAAGTCCCTACTCTGGGAATTTTTATTGACAGTGATACTAAATACGGAATCTTGATTCCATAATGAAGTAATATGAGCCAATTGTCTTCTGTTTATTATAAGTTTATTACAAAAGAATACATGTGCAAGTGAAGCATGGAGAGAGGTCTCGAGAGCCTCTTGATGAGATAAGATTGCTATTTATAATAAGATACAAACAACTTCATGATATCTGATATCCGTCGACCCCTCTGCAAGCGTCCCGGTCTAACAATTAGTTTCTGTATTCTCACAGACAAAATCATAAGGAGTTGTTGTTGGGGAAACTTGGCAGGAACTACCAGTAACCTTGACTGATAACACTTCTTACTAATCATAGAAGGTGCTGGTGAGAAAATAGGAAGCAAGCGCATACGCAGAGACAGGAAGAACTCGTTGATGAAAATTTAATGCGAAGATTGTACCTACAATATGTTCTAATTGTTTAAGTTTAATAGCGTAATAAAAAATATAAATGTACGAGAAATACAAAATATAAATATTGAAAAGAAGCATAAAACCTTATTCATTTTAATTCAAGAGACACCACAACATATTTAATGAGATCATGCATTTTGAATGAGTAGTTTTTAGAAAATAAAAGTACATCCCTGGGCGACCAAGCACATTAACCCCCAAAAAAAAGTGCTTTTTGTAAATGCCACATGTTCTAATGTATTTTAAAAACAATAATAATATATATTTTATTGATCCCTCACTGGGAAAATTTATTTCCTGTATTACACCGCAGCAGGCTGCCAAGACGGCGCCAATGGTGGGAGAAACGGGGGTTAGGTGTCTTCTCCAAGGACCCTAGACGTGAACTTAGTGGAATGCGAACCTGCGCACTTCCGGTCAACTTCTAGTCTGAGGGCAAACGCTCCACCACTTAGCCACCTTATGTACCCTCCGTGTCGCCTACCGTATTTTACGGTATTTTGTCCACAACTTTGATAAATGAGGGCCAATCGGAGCATTAATGGAAGCATTAATAAGGAAGTTGGAGAACCTGTGGTGTCTTCTGAACCAGACACAGGCTAACAGGTTAGAAAACAAGAATTTCACGACCCCAAGGAATTGAATAACCCGCCTCCACCCGCCCTTCTTCATAAACTGTATTAACAATGAGGAATTGAGGTCTATGTCAAAACTAGGTTGAAACAGTCGAATATGTAAGCTTTTAAAATTTTTGCTATCATATCATTAATATTTATTATGTGACTTTATTGTATGAATTAAAAAAAACAGGCTAGTGGGCGGAGTTAATGTAGATTCTTATAGCTGAATTCAAAAGACTGTAGTTTGCTTGATATTAGTAGTAGAAAAATATGACAACTTGGATGTACAGTAATTTCTCGAGTTATTCTATAGTTGGTATCAAGAAACTGTGGGCCATGTCATTAAAATCCCTTGTTTGGGGGACATCATGTTAACAATACTTTGTGACTTCGACTTTTGTGATGTTCACTCATAGTCAGTCAGTTACCCCCCCGCAATCCCTTCCGGCGTTGCGCGGGGCGCCGAAGAAGGCGAAGGGCAGGGTACACCCCGAACAGGTCGCCAGTCTGTCGCGGCCTGTAGTCTGCACTGATTAACTAAAATCCCATCAGTAAGTTTCACAAGTAAAATTTGGATCCATGAGTAGAAAAGTCATAAAGTAAGTTTGATTTAATCGGCAATAATATAGTAGTTTATTATATTATAGTAGTTTTTTAATATTTTCTGGCTGTATTCAACATGCTGAGTTTGATTTTTCTCATGTTCTTCTTCTTCTTTCAGCATATCCCTTGAGGGGGCGCCACAGCAA
Source organism: Neostethus bicornis (assembly GCA_902685375.1). Taxonomy (NCBI): domain Eukaryota; kingdom Metazoa; phylum Chordata; class Actinopteri; order Atheriniformes; family Phallostethidae; genus Neostethus; species Neostethus bicornis. Next base: position 5,880,723 of record LR738543.1, read on the forward strand.
GTCGGTATCTTGACTCTATCTGCTGCATCTTCTTCGGTCACGGCAACTATCTTCATGTCTTCCTTCACTGTATCCATGAACCTCCTCTTTGGTCTTCCTCTAGTCCTCTTTCCTGGTGGTTCCAAATCCAGCATACTTCTGCCGATGTACTCTCTCTCTCTCCTCTGCACATGTCCAAACCATCTCCGTCTGGCCTCTCTGACTTTAACTCCAAAACCTCTAACATGTGCTGTTCCTCTGATCCTGTCCATCCTGGTCACTCCCAGAGAGATCCTCAGCATCTTCATCTCTGCTACCTCCATCTCTGTTTCCTGTCTTTTCCTCAGTGCCACTGTCTCTACACCAAACAGCATGACCGGTCTCACCACGGTTTTGTACACTTTATCTTTCATTTTAGTTGAAACTCTTCTATCACACATCACACCTGATACTTTTCTCCACCCGTTCCAGCCTGCCTGCAAACGCTTCTTCACCTCTTTTCCACACTCTCCATTGCTTTGGACTGTTGATCCTAAGTACTTAAAATCTTCCACCGTCTTTATCTCTTCTCCCTGTAACCTCACTTTTCTCATGTTAGCGTCAAATAAATGATCACTGCAAAGTGCTTATCTCTGTAAAATGCAATCGGTCATCTGAGCAGTTTTATAAAAATATGAATAATTAATCATCGACGAAAGGACATTTTGTCATAAATTGATAGTGAAATGAAGATAATTTACCACTCAAATTTACATACACAGGTATGATAGATTGTCCTGTCCATGCTGCAGAGATGTATGAGATCATTTTAAATAGCAATAAAAAATGAGGACGGAACCCCCAAAGAGGGGAAACAGTGCATCAATGTCATCTTTACATTCAAAGGGAGATTTTTTTGAGCTCCTCATCAGGAGGTAAAATGTTCCACTGCCAGCATCGTGACTCTGCAGGCAGTGACACGATGACGTATCAATCAGTTTCCTTCCTAATACCGTGTCCTGCAGGTGGTACTTCTCATGTCCCATTTCAGTGATTTAAAGCACAGCCGAATCTTTCATCGGGGAAAATCAATGAAGAAATAGATTGCCGTGAACCAAGCAGGTGTAACAGGAAAAAGCTCGTAACCGCTCTTTCTGTTGGATCAGCAGCACAACCGAAATCCCCAACAGGGACTAAAACTAATATAACTGACAAATAAACAGAAAAAAAAATGGACGAGAATGGTGGGTGTGGCTAAGCTAAACATGCTGAGTCTGCATTACTGCCACCCATGATGCTTCTGCAGACATTTACTCTGCCTGCTCTGTTCCTTTTTAGTGTTTCACGCTTTTCGCTTGTGTGTGCGTGACCAGAATATGAAAACAGATAAAAAGGCGTGTGTGTCCAATGCATGAGTGTAAACTCAGCTCCCAGGACGGCCTCGTGTTTGTAGCAGCCATCACTCATTTCTGCCACCTTCAGTTGTGTTTGTTACGCTCAGTGAACACCCATAAAGCCTGTGAACGAGTTATACGTAATCTGTAATACACCACGCACAAACGTCCTTAATTACACAATCCCATGTGACTGACAACGACTGGAAAAAAAAAAGACAAATTTTATAGCGGTGTACATCTACGACACCAAATTATACAATTTAAAAAAAGAAAAATGAGTTTTTATGAAAGGGTGTCTTCTTCTTCATCTTCTTCTCCAGAGCACTGAGGAGTGTGAAAAAGGGGTGAAGAAGCGTGTGCAAGCAGGCTGGAACAGGTGGAGAAAAGTATCAGGTGTGATGTGTGATAGAAGAGTTTCAGCTAATATGAAAGGAAACGTGTACAAAACCGTGGTGCCGCCATGCTGTTTGGTCTACGTAGAGACAGTAACACTGAGAAAAAGACACAAAACAGAGATGGAGGTAGCAGAGATGAAGATGCTGAGGATCTCTCTGGGAGTGACCAGGATGGACAGGATCAGAGGAATATGTTAGAGATTTTGGAGATAAAGTCAGAGAGGCCAGACTGAGATGGTTTGGACATGTGCAGAGGAGAGAGATAGAGTACATCGGAAGAAGGATGCTCGGAATTCAAGCTTTCTGTCAGGCTATGGAGGCAGAAGGAGGATGAAGACCCAAACACAGGACAACAAAGAGGATGTATTGAGTAAAGGAGTCCAGTTTAAGTTGAAAAGAAAAGGCCCATGGCTCAGTGGATTGTCTTGTGGATAATGTTCAAATGTATCTCGTGGTCAAGTAGCCAGGAAGTCCTGGCTGGATGGGAGGATCACCCGACCCTGAAGGGAAGGCAGACTGCTCAACCACCATCAGGTGTCTCGAATCAAGCAGATGAGGAAAGGTCCTCATCTGCTTGAGGACCTTTCGCCCACCTCCCTCGCCCACCTCCCTCGCCCTGGAGGTGGGCGAGGGAACCGTGACACTGTCATGTCTTATTGTTCATGTCTTTGTTAAAATGTTGCCAAACAGAAAGTTTCATTTTCAAAAAGCCATTATAAAATTTTGCCTTCTAGTAACAAAAACAAATCAGGACATTTATTTTTGATTAACTCATGTGAAGCAAGTCAAGGATTTTCATACAAAGGATAATAAAACTTTATGAAATATAATAATAAAATCTTTCCTCCACAACCCCTATTTCACAGAGCTCTGAGTCTTTCTGCCTCTGAGTCTCGTTTGAAGTGCTCTACTTCAACACTGAGGACATAAAATCTTCCAGGTTCTTTCTCTCCGTGAACCTATTATTCATTTTGGGCACACATGTACCGTATTTTCCGCACTATAAGGCGCACCTAAAAACCTTAAATTTTCTCTAAAGTCCACAATGCGCCTTTTAACCCGGAGCGCCTTATATATGGATTAATATTGACCTACAACAGGTGTCGCAACTGCGGTAAGCAGCCGCCGACTCCATTTCCCCCTCAGAAGAAGTAGTGCGCGGTGCATGCTGGGATATATGAAACATTTGTGTGTTCGTGTAAAGACCCTGAAATGGCTCCTACCAAGAGACACTGTTACACCGCAGAGTTTAAACTCAAGGTGATCGGTCACGCAGTAGAACACGGGAATAGAGCCGCAGCGAGAGAGTTTAACTTCAATGAATCAATGGTGAGGAAATGGAGGAAGCAAGAGGATGCGCTGCGCCATTTAAGTAAGACTAAACAGAGTTTCCGCGGGAACAAAGTGAGATGGCCACAGTTAGAGGACAAAGTTGAACAGCCTTTACTGTAGCGCCTTATAATGCGGTGCGTTTTATACGGTATATGGAAAAAGTTTTAAAAAATATTATTTATTGAAGGTGCGCCTTATAGTGCGGAAAATACGGTACTTTGTTTTGTTACAATCAGCCTTCATTCCTCTTGTTTTCAGGGAAAAATGTGTATGTTAAAAATTCTTGATGCAAACTTCAGCAACATCTTGAAAAAGTCGTAACTTTTCAGAAAAAAAGTCCAAAACTAATTCAGGTCATTTTGGAGGATTATCTAGATTTTTCGGTTTGGTATTCAAAACCAATCTGATATGAGAATACTTTTAATAAATACATGTTTAATTTTCCTTGTTGTTCTTACCCTCACCTATGGTCACCAGCTGTGGGTGGTGACCGAAAGAATGAGATCGCGGGTACAAGCGGCCGAAATGAGCTTACTCTGCCATCCGGGAGGAGCTCGGTGTCGAGCCGCTCCTCCTCCAGGTTGAGAGGAGCCAGATGGGGTGGTTCGGGCATCTGGTCAGGTTGCCCCCAGAGCGCCTCACGGGCGAGGTGTTTCGGGCACGCCCCACCGGGAGAAGACCAAGGGGCAGACCCCGGACCCGCTGGAGAGACTATGTCCCACAGCTGGCCGGGGAACGACTTGGGATCCTTTCGGGTGAGCTGGAGGATGCAGCCGGGGAGGGAGAGGTCTGGGCTGCCCGTTTGAGGCTGTTGCCCCCGCGACCCGACCCCGGAACAAGCGGAAGATGACGGAACGGAACATATTTAATTTTTTTGAGCTTCTAAAAGACATGTATGTAAAACAATTCAACAAGTGTACTCATGTTCCTTTTCTCCTTCAGTTGACCGTCCTACCCCATGCACCTGAACATTAAAACATCACATAAACAGTGTGTGTTTATATTTGTGTGGCCAGACTTAATCTGGAACATGCGCCATACCTTAATGGTCACTATTGACTACATTCCCCCTGAGAGACATTCCCCCTCCAGAGTCCTGTCTGGAGCCAGTTCATGTTTTGTTTACCAGCTATCAATCTGCAGCAGGTCCACTGAGTCTTTATTAATTGCAGTATGTGGGCTGGAGCTACATTTATCTTCCTCCTTCTGTCTCTCCTCTTCCTCTTTTTCCCACTATCTCTCAGGATGAAATGTGAGCTTTCATGTTGCCAGACTGTCTGTGGGACTTATATGTGAGCCATGAGCTGCCCTGGTGCTGAGAACTGATCGACCAGCAGTAATGGATGCTCTGATCATGTTTCTGATTCACTGGGATGTGAGTGAGTCATTGAATGCAGCACTTTCATCAAAAATGACCAAAAAGTTTCCTAAAAAAAATTGAGGTTTCCAGTAACTTCTTATTTTCTTCTCCTTTTGGCATTTCTCGTCAGGGGTCGCCACAGCAAGTCAGTTTCTTCCATCTAATCCTACCTTCGGTCACGCCAACTATCTTCATGTCTTCCTTCACTGTATCCATGAACCTCCTCTTTGGTCTTCCTCTAGTCCTCTTTCCTGGTGGTTCCAAACCCAGCATCCTTCTGTCGATGTACTCGGTCTCTCTTCTCTGCACACGTCCAAACCATCTCAGTCTGGCCTCTCTGACTTTATCTCCAAAACCTCTAACATGTGCTGTTCCTCTGATCCTGTCCATCCTTGTCACTCCCAGAGAGTTCCTCAGCATCTTCATCTCTGCTACCTCCATCTCTGCTTCCTGTCTTTTCCTCAGTGCCACTATCTCTACACCAAACAGCATGGCGAGTATCACCACGGTTTTGTACACTTTTCCTTTCATTTTAGCTGAAACTCTTCTATCACACATCACTCCTGATACTTTTATCCACCTGTTCCAGCCTGCCTGTACAAGCTTATTCACCTCTTTTCCAGTAACTTCTTATAGTTTGAAAAAAATAGTCACTTTTGTAAAAATAGCAAAATTTCTAAAACAAAAATATACAGACAGGATCAGATGAAAAAAATCACAAGCAGATTTATTAGGTTGCTAAAAAGTCCAAATAAAGAAGACAAAAACAGATTAATTTGGCAGGTTCTGATGTAGGAGCTGGAGCCAAAATCTGGATAACAGGTCAAGCATCGTAAACAAACGATCTGGCCAAGAGTGTGCGAAAAACTGATCCATTTATGCTCCAGCAGATGAGTAGATGAGTTTCAGGTGTGACTTGTTGCAGCTCCCTGTTGGGGACACACACACATAGAAACAAGGACAAGAGGGAGTGGGGGAAACAGGACACAGAGGGGGAATATACTACTCTCCTGACAATACATAAATGTGTATGTACTGTACATGTAAAAGCTTCTGCCCTAAATGAGCTTATAGAGCTTGAAGTGGATGGGGTGGACCTGGAAGAGGTGCATGGTGGAACAAAGCTGAAACAGTCGCTGGGTGCAACAGAGCTGGAACAGTCTTTGGGTGGAACAAAGCTGAAACAGTCACTTGGTGGAAAAGAACTGGAGCAGTTGCTTGTTGGAACAGAGCTGGAACAGTCGCTTGGTGGAACAGAGCTGGAATGGTCGCTTGGTGGAACAAAGCTGAAACAGTCGCTTGATGGAACAGAGCTGGAACAGTCGCTTGGTGGAACAGAGCTGGAATGGTCGCTTGGTGGAACAAAGCTGAAACAGTCGCTTGATGGAACAGAGCTGGAACAGTCGCTTGGTGGAACAGAGCTGGAATGGTCGCTTGGTGGAACAAAGCTGAAACAGTCGCTTGATGGAACAGAGCTGGAACAGTCGCTTGGTGGAACAGAGCTGGAATGGTCGCTTAGTGGAACAAAGCTGAAACAGTCGCTTGATGGAACAGAGCTCGAACAGTCGCTGGGTGCAACAAAGCTGAAACAGTCGCTGGGAGAAACAGAGCTGAAGCAGTCGCTTGGTGGAATATAGCTGGAAGAGTCGCTCTGTGGAACAGAGCTGGAACAGTCGCTGGGTGGAGCGGAGCTGGAAAAGTCACTGGGTGGAACACAGCTGGAATAGTCGCTTGGTGGAACAGAGCTGGAAGAGTTGCTGGGTGGAACAGAGCTGGAACAGTCGCTTGGTGGAACAAAGCTGGAAAAATCGCTGGGCGCACGCCACACACAACTGTGATGCCTCAAGTGATTATTTTTGATTTTATTTATTTATTTATTTATTTCGGTCACAGTGTAATTTCACCTTAATGAAAGAAAGAAAAATAATTATATTCCAGCAAAGGACCGAAAAGGTATCAGCTGAAGCAGACGCTTATTTCGCCGACCCCTTTTTTTTTTTTTTAAATAATCATAAAAGCAAAAAAACATATAAGTAAATACTTAGAAATCCATCATAATACATAAAATGAAAATTAGAACATCAAATGAAAAAGTAATACAAGTACAAAAGTAATACAATTGTTACTATAATTGTTTACATTGTGTATAAGCTTGAATTTAACCATCAAGACTTGCATATTTTTTTAAGTAATAATAACTTAAAAAGATTTAAACATAATTTAAGTTCATTATCACAATTATTGCAAAGATCCACACCTTTAATAGAAATACAGAATTTTTTAACATTTGTTCTAAATTTATTTTTAATGAACACAATTATTGATCAGACACTTAGATATTTTGTCAAACTAAACTGTCAATTCAATCAATCATCATTTTGATATTTCTTTTCTATTACCTGTTACCTTCCCTTTGTGGCATTCTAGAAAATATGTTTTTCATTTACGTAATACTGCCATAATAAGCCACTATAAAACAGAAGAATTACCAACTACTGTATTTTTAAACGTTCATTTTTGCTCACATCTGAGAATTTCAAGGGAAATTTTGATTCAAGTGATTATTTGAATGTGAAGAAAAACATCGGAATTATTCTTCTAAAGACAGATTTATTTCTTTTCATAATTGGTATTTAATGACTTTCTTACTTTCTACAAATTGCTTTCCAAAGAAATTCCGATTTGATAAAAATATGAAAAGAAATTACAGACAACGTTCCGTTTAAGCACTCTTGAGGAAAGTTCACGTGTAAGTAAGTAGAAGGTATAAAGAAAAATTTACTTATTGTACACACATAAAAAAAATAAAACTGAACAGTTGTTTGATTTTGTTTTCATGACATTTGACTGCAGAAAATGCAAAGTCGTCTCCTGATCATTTTTAGGATTTGTTGCAAACTATTTTTTAAATTTTAATATACTCTATTCATTCCTCACCGGGAAATCTGTGTGCTGCACCACACCACAGCAGGCTGCCACCTATGATGGCGCCAATAATGGGAGAAACGGGGGGTTAGGTGTCTTCTTCAAAGACCCTAGATGTGAACTCAGTGGGATGCAAACCCACGAATAATTCGGTTAGCTTCTGGTCTGCTGGTGAACGCTCTAACCACTGAGCCACTGCCTCCCCTCTTTTATTTGCTGCAACTTTTCTTTCTTAATCACATTAAAATGTTCAACTTTGACAATGTTATGTAAATTTATGTGGCTGATAGTCTCAATTTTTTAACTCAAGCCTAAAAGCAATCCTTTTAAAACAAGCATAGAACTTGGACTTTTTGAGCGACTCCCCTCGGGCAGGAGGCTCCGGTCCATTCGGACCAGAACGTCCCGCCACAAAAACAGCTTCTTCCCTTCTGCCGTTGGACTTATGAACTCTTTATAACCTGGATCCCCACATCTCTTAGTCACCTCCCTCTTGTCACTTCACTATCTTTATTATTTTCTATTATTTTCTATGACATTGCACTACTTTTCTTTTTCTTCTGAGCACTCTTAGTTTTGTAAAAATTATTATTATTTTTATTTATTTTATTTTTATTATTTTTATTTTATATGTTTGCACACCAGTACCAGAACAAGTTCCTAGTCTCTGATGTTTTTCACTGACATGGCAATAAAAGCATTCTGATTCTGATTCTGATTCTGAACTGACTTCTTTTATTTAAATGATTTACTATATTTTATTCTCTGCACTTTTTTATTAGTAAATAATGTATTATATTGTATTTTAAATCTATTTTATCTTGTTCAAGCATTTCAAATGATCTTGTGCCTAAAAAAAATCATAAATAAAATTATTATTGCCATGTTCCACAACAAGCAAGTGTATACATGTTACTCTGGTTGCCAATAAACGAGTTAAAATTGTCGGATATATATCTTAATTGCTCTTTTTGCTTACACCATTTTTAAATAAAGAGCAGCTAATCTGCTAATCTAACGTCCTGCTTCTATTTTTGTTTGTCTTGCAGATTTTTTCTTTTGTTCTCACTGTCTGAGCTTATCAGCCGTGATGGCTGTGCACTAACACACCCGCTCCGTGTTAATATTCAAGGCACAGACGTAGAGGAGCTGTAGCATGGCGGGCACACCAGCGAGTCAGGCCAAAAACACAGCAGGTGCTTCTGGGAAATTTCACTAAGAGGTAAATAAAAACAAAGAAGGGGGGTACACCCTTCAGGTCATTAGGAGAAAACAGCAGATGACAGCTTAAAAGGAACAGACTCCTGGTTGAAAGCAGCTTTTTTTTTTTTACCAACCAGTCCTGTCCTTGGATTAGATCAATTTTTCCAATGTGACCTTTACAGCATGAAGCATTTCTGAAGCCATGTTTCATCCATCAGCAGCTGAGACACACTTTGATCTCTTCAAACCAGCTAAAATACACACAATTTTCTTCAAATGCACCATCAAATCATAAAATAGAGACAATAAATGTTCATCTTTCAGTAAACGGACAGAACCTTTGCAGCAATATTGCTTTTCCTGGATGCAAAAAAATTGATTAAAGTTTTACATATTGTCACTGATCCTGCAAAAGTCGATATGAGCTCCTTAAAAGCAGTACAAGAATATGATCCCTGTATGTGCAAATGCTATTAAAAAAAAAAAATGGCAGTTTTTGGGATGATGATCAGAGCTGTCATCAGAATAAACACACAATTCAATGACATTCGACCATGTAGACCAGGGATGGGCAAACTACGGCCCGCGGGCCACATACAGCCCATTAAACGGTTTAATCCGGCCCGCCAAACTTGAAATAAATAAACCTAATATTTTTTTCCACTGCAGTTCTGATGTTTCGTCACTAGATGGCGCACTCTAGATTTATTGGCTTTGTTGAGAAAACAACAACACTGCTCCCGTTAAAATGTGTGTGTCTTCGTGATGCGCACGCTGTCAAAATAAACAGTTTGCACAGATATGGAAAGCCATCGGGCCCAAAGCACGAACGTAAACAATCGTGTTAGATGTTAAAACAAACAAAATGTTACATCAAGCGCTTAGATTTCAAACCTAGCGCCGCTAAATGTACGTTTTTAAGCGCTATCGCACTAGAATTCAGACCTAGCGTCGCTAGATTTGAAAGTTAATGCTCTTAATGTAACATCTAGCCAGTGGTGGATGAAGTACTCACTTTTTGTACTTAAGTAAAAGTACAGATAATTAGGCAAAAAAATACTTAAGTAAAAGTACCAATAAAAAAAATCTACTTAAGTCAAAGTACAAAAGTAATTGGTGGAAATTTTACTTTTTAAGTAAAAAGGGAAAGTATTCGATCATAATTCAAATCTGATTTTTTTGTGCTGTAGGGTCACAAATAAATACTCTGCAGGGTCGTGACGCCCCCCCCCCCCCTCCCGCCTCTTTGGCCCGCAAAAAAAAAAGAAGAACGGAAAGGGGACAAGTTAAGCTATCCCCTTGCAGGGCCAGCAAATGGTTCACCAAAAAGCAGGAAAATGACACTTATTTTTTAGAATGTTCTGGGGGGAGGGGCGGCTCCCAGTCACCCTCTATTGGCTTTGTCATAGATCTCACGCCCCTGCGCCCACCTCCCACCCCATTTTTCAGAAAATCCTAGAACCGCCCCTGCTCTTGGCGCTGAATGAATGCGGAAAATGTTTACTCTCGACTCTGATTGAGCCTCGATTCATGACTTCTTCTCCCGATCAACTGCTCCTTTTGATTTTGGCGATGCGGCTTCAAGAAAAAACTGTATATTTTTCAAATTCCTGAACGAAAATTTAACGAAAAATGTAAAACACACTTTTAAAAAGTAGCGAAGTAAAAGTACATATATTTGCACTAAAAATGTGTTGAAGTAAAAGTAAAAGTACAGGTCTCAAATTTTACTTAAGTAAAGTACAGATACACAATTTTTTTACTTAAGTACAGTATCGAAGTACATTTACTTCGTTACGTTCCACCACTGCCGCTAGCGCAGCATTCTATCGGTCTAATCTAGCGGGTACCAAAGCATACCATCCATCTGCTCCTGTTCCGACCCCTTTGTCAAATGTTAGAACTCAATGTGACCCGCGAACCAAAAAATTTGCCCACCCCTGATGTGGACCATTTAATTTCATCTACTAAATATTATCCATAAAAGCTTTTTCTGTCTTTTTCTGAACTTGTCGACTTTTCTTCTCTTTTTTTTTTGTCCATCAATAATGCAGTGTGAACCGTCTCTTTTTAATCTGGAAGCAGATCAAATCAGGTAAGGAGAGGAAATTAATTCAGGGAAGAGATTTAAGGATTGTCCGCCATTTACCCCAAGGAGCCTCGGCTTCAGTCAGGGGTATTGAAGATTTTGCGTTCACAAAAGTGCTACTCAAGCAAGGATGAATGCACCCCAAGACGCCCCAAGTGCATGATTTATCCAATAAATATCTAAAAACTCCATCTACATTAAATAAATAAAAGACAGAAAACACACCATGAAAACACAAAAAGGGTAATTAGACACACACCCACATGATGATGTCTCATTCCTGCAAGAGGTTTAGTACCTTCACTAATCAATAACAAACCAATCAATGGCATTGACAAGACTATACAAATTTCAGCTGATTCTTCCTGCCGGGATAATCACCACCTTCCAAACAATCAATAGTTCAATATTCAGTGTCATGATCCCCTCTCCTGCCACCAGAGGGAGCCCTGGATGTTTCTCATCACCCTGATTAGGGACACCTGAGATTGATTCCTGATGCCACACATCTGTGGACCCTGCCATCTATTTAAGGGCAATCACCCCAGAGTTCCCCGTTGGGTCATACCAGCCAAGTCTCCTGACCAAGAACACATTCTGACAATAACCTCTTGCAATGCTACTGAAACTTTTTGGGAGGGGGGGTTTCACAGCAATACCGGACTACCATACTTAAATAAACCATGTTTTCTGTCCTGCAATTGGGTTCTTCTCGTTCCATCTGCACACCGCTTCTTGACAATCAGAGAGAGAAGATGAAACAATAAGTGCTCTATAACAGTTTTATTACAGTAAAATATTTGTATTCAGCCTGTCAGCAGTAATTATTTTTCTCCTTTTAGATTAGATTAGAATTACTTTATTGATCCCACACTTGGGAAATTTGTGCATTACAGCAGCAACAAGAAAGAAATAGACAATATATATACAAGAAGGAAAAATAAAAAATACAACCATTTATCCTTTTTTTCCCTCTTGTGTTTATTACATTTTGGACAGGGTTTGTCCAAAACCCTGGTATCAGGGTTTCCCGATACAGGATGAGAAGTTTGGCTTTGAGACAGTTTAATCGGGTCTACATCATAAATCAAATTAAACATCTTGTCTTGTACCACTAATTTCAGCCGAAAACTTTTTTTAATGTCTTTTTTTTGCAAATTACCTCACAGTGGCAAACCCTGAATGCCTTCAAAGCCTTCTTTTCAGGCATGAAGTATACTTGAATCACAAACTTTTGCTGATTCATTAAAATTGATCAAATATTTCTAATTGTGTGTTTCTTTTTATTTATGGCCTTTCTAATAGCTGTCCTGGTGTCATGTGTGCTTTCAACCGAATGTATTTGAATAATCACATTTCAGACAGCATTTGTTGCCAGGTAGGCTAAAATCAGTGGTGGCTGCGTGAAAGGCTTTACATTATGTTTTGTTTGCTCTCTTTATACAAAGTCCTGGACCTCATGGAAGGCCTTTTATGTTACCGTTTTCAGACTTGCTGATTGGACTGTCACAAAGCACGGCAACTAAGCTAGCAAACAAAGTAAATGGTGAGCTACGTTATTAGAAATATTTGTTGTTGCTGTAAAACTTTTTGATTATTGACATACCACAACTTAAGAAGGAGAACAAATAGATTTGGTGGATGATTTAGTTTCAAGGAGATCTTTAAGACAAACTTTTCAGATGAAGTTGAACAAAGTAAAGAATTCCGAGTAGACAGGCACTAGACATCTGTCTAAATTTACAGAAACATGACAGGAGATTCTAAAATTTAAGTATTTGTGGAGAGACAGAGAAAAATGGATTTTATCTGGAAATAATTCAGATTTTAGTGTAAAATAAGCCAATTTTTATGATGTTGAAATTTATTGGGTATTTTTAATTTTATGGATCGTTTTACGTGTTGCACGGCCGGTGATTTTTAACCATTGGTTTACTGAGTAAAAGAATCTATGATAGAGTCAAATTTTTACAAAAATATTTGTTGTTAATCAAACAGTAAAATTTTTGTATGTTTTTAATTTTATGCAATCGAACAGTGATGAACTTAAATTTGCATGTTTGAAATGTTATTTTCAACTACAAGTATAATGGACCCTGGAAGACGGGCCAATGGCACTATAATAACCAAATTTGGTTATTTGGTATGAGACGGTGGCTCAGTGGTAGAGCGTTCGCCCACGGACCAGAAGTCAACTGGAAGATTCCCACTGAGTTCATGTCTAGGGTCTTTGGAGAAGACACTTAACCCACTGTTTCTCCTACCATTGGTGCCATTGTGGCAGCCTGCTGCGGTGTAGTAGTGCAGCACACAAATTTCCCCGGTAAGGGATGAATAGAGTGAGTAAAAATAAAGTGGAAGAGTCACAGTGTCCTTAGTGATTTAATGTACGTGGTAACGTTCTCTAAATGATCCAGAGAGAATGGGAAACAAACATGTGTCCATGGAAACCAAACCGAAGCTCTTCATTAACAAAAATACATTTTTTTCTAAGGATGGACTAGAGATAGTCAGATCGGACTTTCTCACAGGACTGAACAGAATTTTTTTTGTCCTATCCTGTAGATTTGCAGCCACCTGGAAATTCATAATATAAGGGATCAGACAGTTGTGATCCAGAGGTGCAGTGGGTCTCCCCAACAGGTGACCCTACCCTCGGTTGGCCAGGGTGGAAGTCACCGGACGACTTCTACCCGGTCAGTCGGGTAGAAGTCGGCCGACCGGAAAGGACCGGCAAGGACTCGGTCGGCCAGTCCTTGCCTTACGTTTTGTTGAAATTTCTGTGTGGAGTTTGCATGTTCTCCCCGTGTTTGCGTGGGTTTCCTCCGGGTGATCCGGTTTCCTCCCACCCTCTAAAGACATGCATGCTAGGTTGATTGGCCGGTGCTAAATTGCCCCTAGGAATGAGTGTGTATGTGGATAGTTGTATGTGTGTGGGCCTGCGACAGACTGGCGACCTGTTCGGGGTGTACTCTGCCCTTCGCCTTAAATTGGCCGGGATGGGCTCCGGCAATCCCCACAACCCCAAAAGGGATAGACGGATAAGAAAATGACCGATAAAACTCAAATAAATATTGTTTTGGGAAAAGATGCGTGCGGTGGTTTTATTGCTCCCATTGGTCGTTTAGCCACCCACACCCTACCACATGTGGTAAAATCCCAAAACTCACCAGTAAAAAACAACCAGACACCGAGGAAGCTGCTGAACCAGAATTACATCAGAAAGTGACATTTCTGTGCTAATTGCTGTTTTCCATCAGATAATTACCAGCGAGAACAGATTAATTGTGGATTATTTATCGTGGAAAACTACAGCTCACCCGAGACATCGAGTCAAAACAAGCAGTTTAATGAGAGGGACGGAGAGAAGCAGATAAAAACAGAACATTTCAGCTTGATTGCACATCTTTCTAGGGAAACATTTTGATGTGGGTGTGTGAAACTGTGAAAAATTCTCCCTGAGTGGATTACAGCAGGAACTGATGATGCAACAAAAAATTACGCAAAGCAAAATCCACAGGATATGATAAAAAAAAAAAATGATGTTTTTAGTGTTAAATAGTACTTGGCTTTGGATTAATTTTGAATAAAGTTTTACGTGTGAACCTTACAGTCAATAGTTCGGATTCTCAACTTTAAAAAATATAAAAGAAATGTGTCCAAATTTTGACTTGTTTAAGAAAATATAAAGAGAAGCATTTAAATTTTCAATTATTTTTTTTAAAACAAATTTTAATAACATAAATGTATTAAATTTGAAGGCGTTGCAATTATTTATGAAGCCCATTTTGAGCATAATTAAAAATGTTAGCGTGGGCGTAGGATGGAGCGGGAGATCGACAGGCGGATCAGTGCGGCGTCAGCAATAACTAGGACGCTGCATCGGTCCGTCGTGGTAAAGAGAGTGTGGTGTGAGGCCTTTTAGGCCTGCTTGTTTGTTTTTTTTCTCCCCCAAAACTCACAGGTGCTGGATGGCTTCTAACGGGAGGATTGGCTGATTGCTCCCAGCTGCACAGACTTACCGGTGGCTATAAAAGACCTGGTGTCACCCACAGTCTCTGTCAGGTCTTCAACGATTCTAGTGGTAAACTGACCACCTCTAAGCTGAGTCAAATTTTGATATCAGACTAATTTTCTTATTCTCCTCACAGGAACCTTCAGCCCTTCCTCTTGGCCATCCAGCACTGCCTGAAGCCGTTATCTCTCTGCTGTGGATTCCTTTGTTCAACACTTAATAAACTGTTAAACCTGCATTTGGATCCTCCTCATTCCCTCTCCTACACAACAGAGAGAGCTGAGTCGAAAAGCAAAGCTCTCGATTTACTAGTCGATTTGCGTTTCTACCCTCACCTATGGGGACCAGCTGTGGGTGGTGACCAAAAGAATGAGATCGCGGATACAAGCGGCCGAAATGAGCTTCCTCCGTAGGGTGGCCGGGCTCTCACTCAGAGATCGCGTAAGGAGCTCTGCCATCCGGGAGGAGCTCGGTGTTGAGCCGCTCCTCCTCCAGGTCGAGAGAAGCCAGATGGGGTGGTCCCGAGCGCCTCGCTGGTGAGGTGTTTTGGGCACATCCACCGGGAGGAGACCGAGAGGCAGACCCCGGACCTGCTGGAGAGACTATGTCTCACAGCTGGCCGGGGACCAACTTGGGATCCTTCCAGGTGAGCTGGAGGACACAGCCAGGGTGAGAGAAGCCTGGGCTTCCCGTCTGAGGCTGTTGCCCCCGCAACCGGCCCCAGATGAGCAGAAGACGACAGAACGAAACAGAAAAATGTATTAAATTAGAAGGTGTTGCAATCATTTATGAAGCACATTTTGTGCATAAGAGAGCTCAAAGGGCATGACACAAAAATATTAAAATTATAGTAGAAAATATTAGAAAAATACAGTCCATGCTGATCAAAAAAAAACAATCACAGAAATAAAGTTTCTATGGTAATAATAGGGAGGAGGCGTTAACTCAGTCGTAAAATGTCCGGGAGAAGCCGGTTCGATTTCCACAAAAACCATGCCTATGTGTCCCTGGAGAAAGATACCTAACCACCAGCTACTCACACCATTCGCGCCATTATGGCTTCCTGCAGTGGTGCAAAATAGGCAGATATTAATCCGCAAAAGGGATGAATCTAGTGCTGGGGTGGGCAAACCTTTTTATTCACGGGTCGTATTGAGTTCTAATATTTGACAAGGAGCCGGAACAGGAGCAGATGGATGGAATGGTTTGGTACCCTCTAGATTAGACCGATAGAATGTCGCGCTAGATTTTAAACAAGCGCATTAAATGTTACATCAAGAGTGTTAAATTTCAAATCTAGCGGCGCTAGGTCTGAAATCTAGCGCGATTGTGCTTAAAACGTATATTTAGCAGCGCTAGGTTTGAAATCTAAGCGCTTGATGTAACATTTTGCTTGTTTTAACATCTAACATGCTTGTTTACATGTGTGTATTGGCCCCGATGGCTTTCCATATCGGTGCAAACTGTTTATTTTGACAACGTGCACATCACAGAGACACACACATTTTAATGGGAGCAGTGTTGTTGTTTTCTCAACAAAGCCAATATATCTAGAGTGCTCCATCTAGTGAGGAAACATTAGAACTGCAAGGAAATAAAAAAAAAAAATTCAAGTTCGACGGGCCAGAATAAAACCTTTAACAGGCCGCATGTGGCCCACGGACCGTAGTTTGCCCATGGCTGGATTAACTCAAAGTGAACTTTAACAGTGGCTTTATCATCATCCGCATAAATTTATTAATAGTTCCAGGCGGCTTCTGGAAGAATGATAAACTCAGACTGACCTTTGACTTGTGAGGAAAATTGAGCGGTGTGTCTGGTTTCAAACAGCTGAAGCTCTTTATTCAGATCCAAAACAGAAAGATCAATGTTCCAGGAAAGAAGACCTGTATTTATTTTTAACAGAAGAGACAAAATAAGAAATAGATGAATAGTGAATTAAAATCCCATTTTTATAAATTTGGTGAAAACAAATGTATCATTTCTCTATCAGGTTAGTTTATACCAGCATGAGCAAAGCTCATACTGACTTATTCCCTAATAATCCCTAATTTCCAGGGACACTTACACATCATGAGCATTACGGACCCTTTACAATGCTCAATTTTTATGTGGAAATTTATGACCATTTATGGATTAAACAAAGTATTTTGTAACAACAAGGATCTAAATTATGCTGTCGTTAGTTATTGTTATAGTTTTTAAGACACACACAGACAAAAAGGAACATTATTAAGTTCCGTATTTTTACAGAATTAACATCAAATCTCAGAATAAAAAGATATCTTGCAATTCACAATAGACAAAATTATAAATATCTGCACATTAAGGTGTTTATAAATGTGTTTTAAAGCATTTATCACTGATAAATTATCCTCAGTGGTGCAACATTAACATATGGATTTTTTTTCATGGAATGACACATTGGATGCGCCTCCCGAGGGAGGGATCCCTCTTTCATTTGGATCCCCATGAGGTTTCTTATTTTTTCCCCACTGATGGGTTTTTTGGGAAATTTTCCTCACTGTGAAGGAGAGGAAAAACAGCTACTAAACAGCCACATATGCTTGTTTTGATTTAATAAAAACAACTAAACTTTATTCACGCTTCCTTCAAATAAAAACTTGAGTTAAAACACCACAAACTTATATAAAATATTTTCGAGTGATGAGATCTTCTTACCGTGAGTGATCTGTTTCTTAGCCGCTTCCAGGTGATACTCAGTTGAAATCTCTCCGATCACAATCAACATCCCATAGTTTCTGTGATGAGATGTTGCTCCAATGTGCCGAACACGCTCCTCTGGTTCTACCAGTGCCGCTGTGGCTGCCCCGTTGCTGCAGATCTCCATAGTAACAGTCCCACTTGTGGATGCTGAGCCCTTTTCCATCTCCATGACAACTGCATCCAGAGCGAGCACCATGACAAGGCAGAGCGAGGTGGGAGAGGCGATGGGCGGGTCGGGATGGAATGGTGATTTTTTATTGGTTTTCAGGTGATGTGACTATTTGATGAAGCGGAATATGATTGGATAAAAGCATCATAGGGACATAAAATATTATGCTGGTCATATATTAACAGTATGATGGTCACCACACCTTTCTATTTCTGTCCATTTTTAAACCAAAAAAGTCAAGAAAATCCTTAAAGATAATTCAGTTTGATTGCATAAAACATTTTATTTTATTTTTAAAAAATACAACTTTATCTCTTGCTATTCAAAAACACAGAAATGTGTTTTTCTCAGACAAAAGATTTGATTTAAACACTGGTGCAATGAGTACCAGGCAGGCAATGTGCTCCGGCTACAAAACTGATTTCCTTTGTTCCCTCCGGCTCCGAACGGAGCTTCATCTGTGCAGAAACAATGACAAAAGGCTCCCAGTCAGTCACCATGGAAAACTGTTATTTTAGACTTCACAAGGGATTTAAATAAGCTCAGTCTGGGACACAAAAGCTGCAAATTTCTATTCTAGTGATGACAAATGTGGTCGTGTGAGTCTGAGCGAAAGCGTGGAGATTACTAACAAAACCAAATAACACAAAAGATTAAGTACCCATCTCCTCTTGTCTTAGGTCACGGGTGGTCAAACTTTTTGGTTTGCGGGCCACATTGAGTTCTAACATTTGACCAGGAGGCTGGAACAGGAGCAGATTGATGGCATGCGTTGGTAACCGCTAGATTAGACCGATAGAATGACGCAACAGATTAGAAATAAACGTGCTAATTGTTACATCAAGAGCGTTAAATTTCAAATCTGGCGGTGCTAGGTCTGAAATCTAGTGAGATAGCGGTTAAATACACGCATTTGCAGCGCTAGGTTTGAAATCTAAGCGCTTGATGTAACATTTTGCTTGTTTTAACATCTAACATGCTTGTTTACGTGCGTGTATCGGGTCCGATGGCTTTCCATATCTGTGCGCACTGTTTATTTTGACAGCATGCGCATCACGGAGACACACATTTTAATAAGAGCAGTGTTGTTGTTTTCTCAACAAAGTTAATATATCTAGAGTGCACCATCTAGTGACGAAACATCAGAACTGCAGGGGAAATAAAACTAACATGGTTGATTTGTTTAGTTTTTTCAAATTCGGCGGGCTGGATTAAAATGTTAATGGGTCGCATGAGGCCCGCGGACCGTAGTTTGCCCATGCTTCGCTTAGATCAATATTCTTTGGGAAGATCCATCCTTGCGCAAATATTAAATTTATCTTGGTTTCTTATCAAGTTTTTATACTTGAGATTTTTTTTAAAAAAAGAAAGCAAAAAAAAAAGAAAACCTTCAAGATATATTGCAATTATGAGTTCAAGAAAATTTAGAGCATAAAACAAAATGTCAAATCTTCATATGTTGTACGTTGTTGTACAATGTGTTTTCTGATTAAATTGTAGCTTCCAACAGTATCCCAAGCCTCATTCCCACCCAGGACTCAAACCCATGACCTTCTTGCGGTGAGGCCACTGCGCTACTGTGCTACCCGGATCAAGTACAAGTAGTTGTGATTTTGATTAAATTCTGATTGGTCCTCGATTCCTTACTACTTTTCCCTCTTTGAAACCGCAGGTGATCAACTGCTCCCTCTACAGGTTGATTTTGGCAATGCGGCTTCAAGATGCGCTAAAAAAACCCAACATACTTTTCAAATTCCTGACAGAAAATGTAACGAAAAATGCAAAACACACTTTTAAAAAGTAGTGAAGTAAAAGTACAGATATTTGCTCTAAAATATAGTGAAGTAAAAGTAAAAAGTAAAGGTCTCAAATTTTACTTAAGTAAAGTACAGATACACAATTTTTTTTACTTAAGTACAGTAACGAAGTACATTTACTTTGTTACGTTCCACCACTGCAATTAAATAAGTATAATTATCACCCCACAAAAGCACAATACTTCTTCTTTAACCCTTTCCTGCACAGTGACTACTACAGTTGAAAATGAAGATGAATATCTCTTTTTCATGTCTAATGAGTCAGTCACCTTCTTATCTGTCTATCCCTTACACGGTTACAGGGGTTGCCGGAGCCCATTCCAGTTGATTCAAGGCGGGGGCGGGGTACACCCCGAACAGGTCACCTAGCCACCCACATCCAAACATACACACACAAAGTCACTCCTATGGGCAATTTGGCAACAGCCGATCAACCTAGCATGCATGTTTTTGGAGGATGGTGGGAAACCGGAGTACCCAGAGAAAATGACGCATACATGGGGAGAACATGCAAACTCCACAAATAAAGACCAGTGTTTCAAGCCTCGTCCCCACAACCTTCTTGCAGTGAGGCCACTGTACTACTAACTGCGCCACCTTGCCGCCCACGTCTGATAAATGAGAGAAAAAGAGAAAAAATTTGATAGTAGCCTATCATAATTTATCATTCACATATTAAAAATTTTAAGTTTTTTTAAAAAAATCCAAATAAGGTGTCATTTTGTTTGTATTTCAAGCAAATCGAGGAGCCATCACTTCAAACTGAACTTCAATGTATGATTTTTTCAGAACACACACATAAATAAACAACTGCAGCCCATTTTTTTTCTTAACAATAAAACCTCGAACAGAAATCTGGTTCAGATTTTATGACTCTGTATTGTAATGAAGCATTCAGTCGTGTAGAGGGTGGGCAGTAACATCTCCTTCTCTGATGCCAGGTCAGTGTGGGGTTTAATGTTGCATCACTGTAATAAATCTCTCCTCTCAGGAAGATGTGTGTGTCCAGGAATGAGTCAGCAGTCAGATGGTAGACACACCAGAGTCTCTGCTGGCCTCGGCTGGGAGGACAAGGAACAACAGTTTGGAAAACTACATTTTAAAAAAAGTCCTAAAATTAATAGTTCATTAATATGAACTATTACCAAATAATAGTTCAGTAACTATTATTGAAAATATTTCAGTTCACGGTTTTTTTAACATGCTTTATTTTGGAGGACGGGTTTACTCTCAGGTCTGAGTAGCTCGCCTTTAATTTTAACACACATTCACTGAGTTTTCTTCACTTTTCTCTTTAACCAACACGTCCCTGTCCTTCCTCTTCTGTTTGTAGCCCATCATGACTTTCAGTTGTCAGACAAATTATATTTCATTTCCCTTGAGGGATTCATAAAGTTCTGTTCCGTCGTTTTCCACTTATCTGGGGCCGGGTCGCCGGGGGCAACAACCTCAGACGGGAAGCCCCAGCTGCATCCTCCCGTTCACCCGGAATGATCCTGAGTCGTTCCCCAGCCAGCTGTGAGACATAGTCTCTCCAGCGGGTCTGGGGTCTGCCTCTTGGTCTCCTTCCAGTGGGATATGCCCGAAACACCTCACCAGCGAGGTGCTCGGGAGGCATCCTGACCAAATGCCCGAACCACCCTGTCTGGCTTCTCTCGACCTGGAGGATTTATAAAGTATTAAATTATTTTTGCTTTAAAAACAAATTTCGCACACCTTTTGGATGCAAAACAAGACACGATTGTCATTGTTTTTTTTAAAATATATTGTCATGTCTCCAAATCCGAGACTATGGTCCTCGCCCGGAAAAGAGTGGAATGCCCCCTACGGGTCATGGACAGGGTCCTGCCCCAAGTGGAGGAGTTTAAGTATCTCGGGGTCTTGTTCACGAGTGGGGGTAGGATGGAACGGGAGATCGACAGGCGGATCGGTGCGGCGTCAGCAATAACTAGGACGCTGCATCGGTCCGTCGTGGTAAAGAGAGAGCTGAGCCGAAAAGCAAAGCTCTCGATTTACAAGTCGATCTACGTTCCAACCCTCACCTATGGTCACCAGCTGTGGGTGGGGACCGAAAGAATGAGATCGCAGATACAAGCGGCCGAAATGAGCTTCCCCCGCAGGGTGGCTGGAATCTCACTCAGAGATCGGGTGAAGAGCTCTGCAATCCGGGAGGAGCTCGGTGTTGAGCCGCTCCTCCTCCAGGTTGAGAGGAACCAAATGGGGTGGTTCGGGCATCTGGTCAAGATATCCCCGAGCGCCTCGCAGGCGAGGTGTTTCAGGCATGTCCCACTGGATTGAGACCAAGGGGCAGACCCTGGACCCGCTGGAGAGACTATGTCCCACAGCTGGCCGGGGAGCGAGTTGGGATCCTTCCAGGTGAGCTGGAGGATGCAGCTGGGGTGAGAGAACCTTGGGCATCCCGTTTGAGGTCGTTGCCCCCGTGACCCAGCCCCGGAACAAGCGGAAGATGACGGAACGGAATATTTTCATGTGTTTTGGCTTCTTATCGTGAAAAATTACAAAAACTATCTCTTAAAAATGACTACTCGTCCAATTTTCATTTTTAAACTTTTTCTCTCATTTTCAGAACTTTTTGAAGATAATTTCACTCTAAATTCATGATTTAATCTCAGAATAAATGAGTGAATTACTTTTTTTAAATGTTAAATATGGACAACTACATCTATAGATATGGGATGGGGGCGTAACGAGGTTTAAAATACAGAGACTAATAATAATTTTTAATGATAAAACCTACAAAATCTGAGTTTAATTGAGTCAATTTACTTTGTATGTAAATATTCAGTTTGAACTCTTGGAGGTAAAAAAAAAAAAAATTATTCTGTGCTACTTTATTTGTTTGTTTTTAACTAAAATTTTAAATTGTACTTATTTTATTTATTTTTTTCATTCCTTTCTGAATCAATGATGGAGAGCTTGGTGCCTCTGGAGGAAGTGAATGATCCCTACATTAAAAATGCCTTAGCATCATACACACACACACACACACACACACACACACACATACACACACACCAGCCAAACAGAGGTACGCCAGCACTGAGCGATGTTGAACGCGTTTTTATTGCAACCAGCGGGACAGTGAAAAAAAAAGAAAAAAATAAAGAGCAGACATTTGAACCTGAAGGTGAGTCTCTTTTCTTTCTCTCTCTCTCTTTTTTTTTTGCTGCTGGATTGGGAACAATGGTGATCAGAGAGGGCGTAGTGTTCCCAGCAGAGGTGGATCACATTAGACATTTTTTGGGGCTGGTTGCGCATTTCTGCTTCAAACATGGCGCTGAACTTCGCGGTGCCGGTCCACGCGGTGGAGGGCACGCGTGTCCAAATGTGGGTGTGTAGAAAAGAGAGAAGGGATAATCTTCACATCTGGTTTTGTTCTATTGAGATGCTGCTCCAGCTGTGCTGATGGAGCTTTGTATCGTTGTCTTTATAGAAGCAGCAATATGACCAGGCTAGTCTAACCACCGTAACACCTTCAGAATCACAAAAAAAACAAAAACGAATAAAGGACAGTAAACAAAGCAAAATGTGGAAGTCAGAGTAAAATGAAGAAAAGTAATGGTGTTCATTTTCTTATTTATTTTGTAGCAACTTAAACTGACCTTTACCAATGCCCAGATTAACCCAGTCCCCAGAAAAAAAAAAACGTAAAATAGCCACGTTAGTCTGGGCAAATCATGGTCCGTGGGCCACACGCGGCCGGTCCAGGCTCTTCTTTGGGTCCACCAAACGTGAAGAAAAGGTGCTTTTATGTTTCCACTGCAATTCATATTAAAAACATTGACTGTTGTTGAGATGCGTTCATGTTGTGCCGGTGTCGATCTGAGCTACACATTGACTTCTGCAATCTTTGTTGATATAATTTTTATTTCATATATTTTATTAATCCCTAACCGGGAATTTGTGTGCCGCACTACACCACAGCAGGCTGCCACCAATGACGGCGCCAATGATGGGAGTAACAGGGGGTTAGGTGTCTTCTCCGATGCAAACCCGTGAACTTCCGGTCCGCGAACGATCTAACCACCGAGCCAACTCGACATACTGGTGTTTTCCTGGTATTTTATTACATCTATTTTACCTGTCTGTGTAGTCCCTCGTTCATCCAGGAGTGATCCATAGTAGAAAAAGTTTAAAAAAAAGTCTTCTGGACAGTTCAGTTCTTGATCGAGACGTTTCGACTTCCATCCGGAAATCATTTTCAATCTGAATGAAATGGACAGAAAACTGGATCTATTTATACTAACCTGAGTAAAAGGTAAAAAAATAGTAAGAAGGGCTCGACCAATGAGCCTGTGTTACCTATGATGGCCGTGAATGGCTCCTGTAGCTAAAATAGGAGCCTGTGTTACCTATGATGGCCGTGAATGGCTCCTGTGGCTACAATAGGAGCCTGTGTTACCTATGATGGCCGTGAATGGCTCCTGTAGCTAAAATAGGAGCCATTCACGGCCATCATAGGTAACACAGGCTCATTGGTCGAGCCCTGCCTTACTATTTTTTTTACCTTTTACTCAGGCTAGTATAAATTAGATCCAGTTTCCAGTCCATTTCATTCAGATTGAAAATGATTTCCGGTTGGAAGTCGAAACGTCTCGGTCAAGAACTGAACTGTCAAGAAGACTTTTTTGAAACTTTTTCTACTATCTATAGTATTTTACCTGTCGACTTATACTAACTTAGCAAATAATACCATAACGAGTACATAGTGTTGTGTTTTAGTAATTTGATACCGTAGGAACATCGTTTGATAAATTAATTAGCCTGTTGAGTTTTGCTACTTATGCTATGGGTCAGGATTGGATCAATATGTTGTGGTTATTTTCAATATACTCTTTATTTAATCTTATCTAACATACTGTAGTTATTTCTACGTGGTAGCACTTTCCAACAAGTTAGCATGAATCGATAGGCGGAGCTACATTCAGCTTATCTTGTCGAAAGTCTGCCCCTTGGTCTCCTCCCGGTGGGATGTGCCCAAAACACCTCACCCACAAGGCATTCGGGGGGGCATCCTGACCAGATGCCCGAACCACCCCATCTGGCTCCTCTCGGCCTGGAGGAGGAGCTTTTCGACACCAAGCTCCTCCCGGATGGCAGAGCTCCTCACCCGATCTCTGAGTGAGAGCCCAGACACCCTGCGGAGGAAGCTCATTTCGGCCACTTGTATCCACGATTTCATTCTTTCGGTCACCACCCACAGCTGGTGACCATAGATGAGGGTTGGAACGTAGATCGACTTGTAAATCTTTGCTTTTCGGCTCAGCTCTCTCTTTACCACGACGGACCGATGCAGCATCCTGGTTATTGCTGATGTCGCACCGATCCGCCTGTCGATCTCCAGCTCCATCCTTCCCCCACTTGTCAACGGACTCGTGTTTGTCTCTCTTTGTGCGCATATTTTTTTCTGGTTGAATTTATTTGCCCATTATACCCTATATTTTACTCTCTTCTGGATTTATTTGACCTTTCATGAGTATTTCAAACTTTCTGGTTGTGTTCGGTCTAGGTTTTTCGTTATTTTAAACCTCAATTGTGAATCCGTCTTTTTCATCCTCTTTCAGTCAAATGATATCTGCTTTGTATGTGTTTTAACCCCCCATCGACACGGGTTTAGACGGCACTGTTAAAGAAATCTGTTGTCTCCATGGAAACTGGGGCTTGTCAGACAATGATGACAAAGTCTGGGTACTTTGAAAAAAAAAAAAAAAATCCATTTATTAATCTTAAAAACGAAGCGCGTAACACATTAAGAGCTCATTTTAAAAAATGCAAGTGATATAAAAAAAAAATCAGTTTTAATATGCAACGCCTACTCTAAAGACGGATCGTTATGTGATATTAACAAAGATATTTTTTTCCTGCAGGGTTTTTTTTTCCGCCACATGATTAGAGGGCAGTCTGTAACATAAAAATGTGAATGATGGATTGAGCAATTAGACCTGCAGAGACTGAACGTGTGCACGGTCCCCCACAGCAAGAAGCGAATCCAAGTTTTCTCAAGATCCATTTTTTAGATCAAAGACAAAGATAATGAATAAAAAAACTAAAAAGAAAAGAGAAATGTGGAGGTCATAATATGAGCTTCCAAGCTCAGCTACTCTGAATTTAACGTGAAAAAGTTAACCTATATGTCTTTTTTTTCGATTTCCGGAATATTCCTGCAGGATTTATGAAGGTCTCACTGATCTGCTGTGGAACAAAATGACCTGGATTTACATTTTTTACATGTTTTATCAGGCAGCACGGTGGCGCAGTGGGTAGCACAGTGGCCTCACAGCAAGAAGGCCGTGGGGATGAGGCTTGGAATGCTGTCCTATTCTGTGTGGAGTTTGCATGTTCTCCCTGTGTTTGCATCGGTTTCCTCCCACCCTCCAAAAACATGCATTCTAGGTTGATTGGCCAGAGCCAAATTGCCCCCAGGAATGAGTGTGTGTGTGTGTGTGGATAGTTGTATGTGTGTGGCCCTGCGACAGACTGGCGACCTGTTCGGGGTGTACCCTGCCCTTCGCCTTAAATCAACCAGGATGGGCTCCGGCACCCCCGCAATCCCAAAAGGGACAGATGGATAAGAAGATAACTGACTGACTGATATGTTTTATCGGGCAGCAGTGGGTAGCACAGTGGCCTCACAGCAAGAAGGTTGTGGGTTTGAGTACCGGGTGGGGACGAGGCTTGGAATGCTGTCCTTTCTGTGTGGAGTTTGCATGTTCTCCCCGTGTTTGCGGTTTCCTCCAAAGACAATGCATGCTAGGTTGATTGTGTGGTGCCAAATTGCCCCCAGGAATGAGTGTGTGAATGGTTGTATGTGTGTGGCCCTGCAACAGGCTGGTGACTTGTTCAGGGTGTACCCTGCCCTTCACCTTAAATCAGCTGGGATGGGCTCCGGAACCCCGTAAGGGAAAGACGGATAAGAAGATGACTGACTGACATGTTTTATCACAATAAAGTGAAACAAATTTTAATGGAAAACCTGAAAACATCTTCATGCTAAAACTGGGCAAAGAGACAGATGGCATAATGGAGGACAAAAAACAAACAATTAAAATTTTAGACTTCATTTTTAGCAAAGTCTATCTTGATAATAAATATTTAAAATTGCAACCCGTTGGACAATTTCACGTAGCCAACTAACCTAACATGGATATTTGTGGAAAGTGAGAGCAGTACCCAGAGAATATGCAAACTCCACACAGAAAGGCCAGAGTTTCAAGCCTCGTACCACTCGGGACTCAAACCCCTGACCTTGTTGCTGTAATGTGAGGCCACCATGCTAACCAGTGGTCTGAAACTCCACATTTGGTTGGTGCAGTGGTTAGCACAGTGCCCTCACAGCAAAATGGTCAGGGTTCAAATCCCGGTGTGGACGAGGCTTGAAACACTAGACTTTCTGTGTGGAGTTTGCATGTTCTCCCAATGTATGTGTAGGTGTTCTGTAGGTACTCCAGTTTCCTCCCACCCTCCCAAAACCTGCATGTTAGGTTGGTTGCCGGCTGTGAAATTGTGAAAATGAGCGTATGTTTGGATGGTTGTGTGTGTGTGGCCCCGCGACAGACTGGTGACCTGTTCAGGGTGTACCCTGCCTCTTGACTTGAATAAGCTGGCAGGATAATGCCGTGACAAGGTCATGGCACTCCTCGTGATCTTGTAATGGAATAGGTGGTTTAGAAGTTGAATGAATGAATAAATTAGTGTTTAAAACAGAAAAAAATATTTGATGAAAGTCTTACCACAATTTTCGCACTGTAAGGTGCACCTGAAAGCATTTAATTATCTCAAAGCTGATGGTGCGCCTTATAATCCGGTGCGCCTTTTATATGGATTAATACTGGTTCATCAGAACAACCGACGCGTTAATTGAAAAGTCACCGGATTTTCTTCCTTACTTCTGCCAATGAATCACCTTGGACGCATCATCCAATTAATGTAAATCCCAAAATGAGTAAAAAGTAACAGTAAAAAACAAAGATCTATTGGAGGCTTCTTTGTTAAGGGAGTTACAGAGTTACAAAGCAGACTGGACCTTAGAAACACTCTTCAGGTTTCAGGTCAAGATGGGACTGTCTGGTTCCAGCAAAACAAAATCAGAACTACGATTGATCTAGTCTTACTGCAAGGAGCCTAGCTGGTATTTTTATTCACTTTGTTTTTATGATGTCTTATATTTTGAGGGTATGTTTACCGTTACCATGGCAACCAGAGTACGTTAGAGCAGAGAGAATGTTTCCACGTTATAAAGACGCTGCTAATAGATTTTCTTGTGAAGACAAAGTGGATTTAAGTTTATCATTATTGTTGTTATTGTTGTTATTCAATATGTTGTTATTATTATTGTTATTATTATCAGGCAGTTTATGCTGATTAACTGAGAGTCGACATAAACTTTCCTAAGGATGAAATTTTGTTACTAGACTACTATACTCCTATTACAAGCAAAATCTTACAATTGTTATCTATTATGCTAGTACCACCTGCCATCAACTGACATATTTGTGCTCAAAAATTCTCATAACGTAAACATTTTAACACCCCAATTATATCAATATGACTAACTTTATCAACTGAGTCTTCTTCTCGTTTCGGCATTTCCCTTCAGGGGTCGCCACAGCAAGTCAGTTTCTTCCATCTAACCCTATCTGCTGCATCCTCTTCGGTCACGCCAACTATCTTCATGTCTTCCTTCACTGTATCCATGAACCTCCTCTTTGGTCTTCCTCTAGCCCTCTTTCCTGGTGGTTCCAAATCCAGCATCCTTCTGCCGATGTACTCGGTCTCTCTCCTCTGTACATGTCCAAACCATCTCAGTCTGGCCTCCCGGACTTTATCTCCAAAACCTCTAACATGTGCTGTTCCTCTGATATACTCATTTCTGATTCTGTCCATCCTGGTCACTCCCAGAGAGATCCTCAGCATCTTCATCTCTGCTACCTCCATCTCTGCTTCCTGTCTTTTCCTCAGTGGCACTGTCTCTAGACCAAACAGCATGGCGGGTCTCACCACTTTATCAACTGAGTGAATTGTATTTAACAAGAAAGGATTTTGGGGGATGCACAATGATGTGTTAGCACAGCGGTCTCACAGCAAGAAGGTTATGGGTTCAATCCCCAGGTGGAGTGAGACTAAAATCACTGATCTTTCTGTGTGGAGTTTGCATGTTCTCCTTGTGTAGGAGTGCTATAGTTTCCACCCAGTCCAAAAAAAAAAAAAAAAAGAATGAGAATTTCCCCTTTGTAGCAAATGGTTGTCTGTTTCTAAATGTGACCCTGCCTGGTGACCTGTTGGAGGTGTACCCTCCTTCTTGCCTGTGATTGGCTGGAATAAGCTCCCACACTTTAAAATCCTTATTAGGCACAAGCAATACAGAAGATGAAAGAATGACTTAACAAAACTATCCTCCTGTGTTTTATGTTATAAAAAATGATAATCTACCATAGTGTATAATTTTTATAAATCGTTTCTGTTATCTTCTTCATCTTCTTTGTGCATTTCCCTTCAGGGGTCCCAAAGCAGGTCAGTTTCTTCCATCTAACCCTATCTGCTGCATCCTCTTCGGTCACACCAACTATCTACGTGTCTTCCTTCACTGTATCCATGAACCTCCTCTTTGGTCTTCCTCTAGGACTCTTTCCTGGTGGTTCCAAATCCAGCATCCTTCTTCCGTACTCTATGTCTCTGCTCTGCACATGTCCAAACCATCTCAGTCTGGCCTCTCTGACTTTATCTCCAAAACCTCTAACATGTGCTGTTCCTCTGATCCTGTCCATCCTTGTCGCTCCCAGAGAGATCCTCAGCATCTTCATCTCTGCTACCTCCATCTCTGTTTCCTATCTTTTTCTGGTGCTACTGTCTCTAGACCAAACAGCATAACCGGTCTCACCACGGTTTTGTACACATTCTCTTTAACTTTAGCTGAAACTCTTCTATTACACATCACACCTGATACTTTTCTCCACCTGTTCCAGCCTACCTGCAAACGCTTCTTCACCTCTTTTCCACACTCTCCATTGCTCTGGATTGTTGATCCTAAGTACTTAAAATCTTCCACCTTTTTTATCTCTTCTCCCTGTAACCTCACTTTTCCATTTGGATCCCTCTCATTCACACACATGTACTCTGTTTTACTCTGACTAATCTTCGTTGTTCTTCTTTCAAGTGCAAACCTCCACCTCTCCATCTTTTCCTCCACCTCTTCCCTCCTCTTACAACAGATCACAATGTCATCTGCTATTATCATCAATTAATTGACATACAATTAATGTCATCAACTGTTTCTCTTATAATATGAATAATACTGTATAATTTCATCTTTATAAAATTTTCAAAACAGTACATAGACACCCCTTCCGTTCTGTCGTCTTCCGCTTGTTCCGGGGTCGCGTCGTGGGGGCAACAGCCTCAAACGGGTAGCCCAGGCCTCTCTCTCCCCGGCTGCATCCTCTAGCTCACCTGGAAGGATCCCAAGTCGTTCCCCGGCCAGCTGTGAGACATAGTCTCTCCAGCGGGTCCGGGGTCCCCTTGGTCTCCTCCTGGTGGGACGTGCCCGAAACACCTCACCTGCGAGGTGCTCGGGGGGGCAGCCTGACCAGATGCCCGAACCACCCCATCTGGCTCCTCTCGACCTGGAGGAGCGGCTCGACACCGAGCTTCTCCCGGATGGCAGAACTTCTCACCCGATCTCTGAGTGAGAGCCCAGACACCCTGCGGAGGAAGCTCATTTCGGCCGCTTGTACCCGCAATCTCATTCTTTCGGTCACCACCCACAGCTGGTGACCATAGGTGAGGGTTGGAACGTAGATCGACTTGTAAATCGAGAGCTTTGCTTTGCTAGACACCCCTTTGAGTGAAAAAAATCCCAAATAAGTCTCTTAATTTATACTTTTGGTGTTAATCTGTCATTAATACACAGAATTTCTTTGTGGGGAGGGTTTATGAACATGACAGAGCTTCAAAACAAAAGTCAAACTTTGAACGTTTCAAAGCCTCCAAAACACCGTTTAATTTAAAAAAATTCTTCCATTTAAAAATATCTACTGTGGAATAAAATTTCATAAAAAAATTTAACGTTCAAACCGGTTTTTTATTTTTTTTAAAAACTTCTCTCAGTCTCTTTAACTGAAAACATACATGGGGCATGACTGTGACGTCACTGTCCTAACTGACCAATCAAATGTCGTTTTGGAAGTTTTTACCGCGCAAAGAGGAGGAGGAAGAAGGAGGCGTGTTGTTAGCATTTCAATGAAACAAAACGGACTAAAATGGCTAAAGTAAAGGTAATTATCTTGTTCTGATAACTTTTTCACGTCTTGTTGTTTCTACGCCTCTCATTTTACGTCAAACCGGTATCAAAGTTGTGTTTTTTTATGGGCGGAGCTTCTGTAGTTAGCATGCTACACTAACGGCTACCCTCAGTTAAACACCGCTGGAATTCAAGCTCCTGCTTTTTGTGTTTCTCTGATCATCGCTAGCTGACAACATCTCCCTGTCTGCTGTGTGTGGTTCCTGATGGATTCCAGTGGAAGTGAGCTGGACTCCAGCCTACCTCAACAGGATAATCCTTGTCTGATCGTGGAGGATTCTCAACCAGACAGCGTGGCTCTAGAGGACGATCCAGAGACTAGCTACAGAGCTCTGCTGGCTCGACGCCTCTCCACTCTGCAACCAACTGCAACAAGTCCTGTGCTGGTGAGCTGCAATAAGTTTATTACCTTAATTATTTATCATCACAAAAATATAAAGATCAGAGAAGATCTGCTGCTGAAATCAAAAGTTTGATCAGTTTAACAACTTCTTTTTTCAACATTTACATCCAGATGTTCATCAGTTTAAATCAGCATTTAAAAATAAGTAAAAACATCATTTGCAAATTGTGTGAATCATTTTTATATGACTTTAAAATTATTTAAGCTGTTTATAATTTGCATCCAAATTATGTCCAGTCTGTTTCTGACCATGCATTTGAATAATATCTGGTTCCGTTTGGTCATCTTCTGCTCATTCGGGGCTGGGTCATGGGGGCAACAGCCTCAGACGAGAATCCGCCGAAGCTTCTCTCACCCCGGCTGCATCCTAAAGCTCACCCAGAACGATCCCGAGTTGTTCCCCAGCCAGCTGTGAGACATAGTCTCTCCAGCAGGTCTGGGGTCTGCCTCGCGGTCACACTGACGTGCCCGAAACACCTCACCAGCGAGGTGCTCGGAGGGCATCCTGACCAGATGCCCGAACCACCCCATATGGCTCCTCTCGACTTGGAGTAAGAGCAGCTTGACATCGAGCTCCTCCCGGATGGCAGAGGTCCTCACCCGATCTCTGAGTGAGAGCCCAGCCACCCTGCAGAGGAAGCTCATTTCGGCCGCTTGTATCAGTGATCTTGAAGAACATCTATGGACTTCTTTAGATATTTAGCTGTAGATTAGAATAAGCTAATATTTAAACAATAATCTTTGACACATTGTTTGCTCGTCCCGGGGGAGGGATCTCTCTTTCACGTGGATCCCCATGAGGTTTCTTATTTTTTCCCCACTGATGGGTTTTTTAGGAGTTTTTCCTCACCGAGAAGGAGAGTCTAAGTGCATTAATGTGCTAGTCTTGTTTAGTTAGCATTTGTTAGTTATTTTTCTTGTTGTGTATTTGTGTTAATACATTCCTCTTTTTCTTGTGAAGCCCATTGAGACGGAAATTCTGTGATTTTGGGCTATACAAATAAAATTGAATTGAATTGAATTTCGGTCACCATCCACAGCTGGTGACCATAAATGAGGGTGGGAATGTAGATATCTGGTATTTAGGAGAAATTTTTAAAAAATCAATTGACTTAGTCTAATAATAGACCTGAACTAGCTGCAAAATTAAGAGTTTTCAGACTCATTAATTGTAAAAGTTGGGGTTTGGTTGGATTTAGAGGTTCAGGATGAGGATTCGGGGTTAAGGCTTAAATAAGTACGGTGGTTAAGGTTTGAGTAATCCCAGAGTTAACTGTGAATTAATAGTGCTTCTCCAGAAGATCATGTTTCGTTTTATCTTCTGAACAGCTTACCCTTTATAGAGTCGCTGGGAGTACCGGGCCAATTGTGTCTGATTTCAGGCGACAGATAGGGTACACCCCAAACAGGTCACCAGTCTGCTGCAGGGCCACATACATGTTCAATTTGCAAATTGCGTGTAAAATGGAATCCGTACAACCACATTAACCTGCTACATGAATGAAGAGAAAAATGCTGTTGTTTTCAAATATTATGATATGTTTTATAATGAGTTATTGATCAACTTTACTGGAATATTATTGGTTGAAATATTCCAAACATACAGCTACGTATATGTGTGTTACTGTTGTTATAACTACTATTCCATTGCCACCATGGGGTGGTATGGTGGTTAGCACAGTGGCATTACAGCAAGAAGGTCAGGGGTTCAGGTAGGTACAGGGTTTGGGACCCACTTTCTGTGTGGAGTTTGCATGTTCTCCCTATGTATGCATGGGTTTCCTCCCTTCCAATTTCCTCACACCCTCCAAAAACATTGATTGGCCGGTCCCAAATTGCCTCTAGGAATGATTATGTGTGTGGATGGTTGTGTGTGTGTGGCCCGCAACAGACTGGCGACCTGTTCAGGGTGTACCCTGCCCCTCGAATCATATAATACAAACATAATTTTTACTCAAATATCTTTCAAATGTGATGTAAAAATATGCTGTTTTTCTATTTGTCACTGGTTTGTTTGTTTGATGTTGTTGTTTATCTTTCGTTTCATTTCCAACAGGAGCTGATCTCATCTCCGCAGGGTGGCCGCTACTCTCAGAGCAACAGCCAATCAGACAGCAACAACCAAGCTGAACTTGGTCAGCGCTTCTCCTACATGATCCAGTCTTTTCAGAGTTTAGAAACTAAAACTTTTTTTGTTTTATTTCTTGCAGGAGCAGCAGACCCCTCCTCACCTCCTCAGCAAGAGAGTCAAGTTCTGAACGTGACTCCACCTGCAAACAGGAAGAAGTAAGCGTGAAACACGCAGATACAGACTGTGATTTTGCTGAGTCAGGTGGTGATGCATCGTTTTTTTTTGTCAGGTGTTCTCTAGAGGACGGGGACATGGACGCTGGAGCTGATTCCACTACAAACTGTAACCAGACTGAGGGTACGACCTTCACTTTACCAGGTTCTACTTTAAATAATAAAAATTCTATCAAATGAAATCAAATCTGTTTCTGTGTCTCAGAAGAATCGTCTCAGTTTGGTTTTCTTGATCTGGTCCCACAGTCGGACAGCGTCCACCAGACATCTTTTGGTGAGTCTTTATATGTTTATCATGTATTTATTCATTTTTATCGTTAAGTTAGAGGCTTAATGATAACCCTGTCCCTCCCAAACGGAGATGCATGGAGCCCCTAGAGGTCCACAACAGTTTTGCAGGGGTCTGCAACTTTCCGTTCCGTCATCTTTGCTCATGCGCTAATCTGGGGTCAGGTCGCGGGGGCAACAGCCTCAGACAGGGACCCCTGGCTACTCTCACCCCGGCTGCATCCTCTAGTCGATCCCTAGTCGTTCCCTGGCCAGCTGTGAGAAATAGTCTCTCCAGCGGGTCTGGGGTCTGCCTCTTGGTCTACTCCTGGTGGGACGTGCCCGAAACACTTCACCAGCGAGGCGCTCGGTCGGCATCCTGACCAGATGCCCACCACCCCATCTGGCTCCTCTCGACCTGGAGGAGGAGCGGCTCGACACCGAGCTACTCCAGGATGGCAGAGCTCCTCACCCGATCTCTGAGTGAGAGCCCAGCCACCCTGCAGAGGAAGCTCATTTCGGCCGCTTGTATCCGTGATCTCATTCTTTCGGTCACCACCCACAGCTGGTGACCATAGGTGAGGGTAGGAACGTAGATCGACTTGTAAATCAAGAGCTTTGCTTTTCGGCTCAGCTCTCTCTTTACCACGACGGACCGATGCAGCATCCTAGTTATTGCTGACGCCGCACCGATCCGCCTGTCGATCTCCCGCTCCATCTTTCCCCCACTCGTGAACAAGACCCCGAGATACTTAAACTCCTCCACTTAGGGCAGGACCCTGTCCCTGACCGCAGGGGGCATTCCACCCTTTTCCGGGCGAGGACCATGGTCTCTGATTTAGAGGTGCTAATTCCCATCCCGGCCGCTTCACACTCGGCAGCAAATCGATCCAGTGAGAGCTGGAGATCACGGTCCGATGAAGCCAACAGGACCACATCATCCGCAAAAAATCAGAGATCTGATCCTGAGGTCACCAAACTGGATTCCTTCAACGCCCCGATGAACGGAATCGGTGACAAAGGGCAGCCTTGGCGGAGTCCAACTCTCACTGGAAATGGAATCAACATACTGCCAGCTATACGGACCAAGCTCCGGCTCTGGTCGTACAGAGACCGGACAGCCCGTACTAAGGGCTCCGAGACCCCGTACTCCCGTTTGCACGCCCCATAGGAGTCCCCTAGGGACACGATCGAACGCCTTCTCCAGATCCACAAAACACATGGAGAGTGGTTGGGCATAAAATTATGCAACTTTTTTGTTTTAATTTAATTTAAAATGTGAGGTAAACAAAATACTCTCATCAGCATGAATAAGACATTTAATTTAATAAATAAACTAACCAAAAATAGATTTATATGCATTTATATCAGAATAAATAATTTAAATCAGTGGCAGACCATGCATTTCAAATTTCGGCCTTCAGTAGTGCTCCATCTGCATCAATCAGCCACTCAGTACCTACTTCATGGGTATAAATTTGCTGAATTAATACAGAAAGAAATAGCTTGGGCGTTCTTAAATGAACCCAGGGGGTATTTAGTATGAACAATGTCAGGACACCATGTGTGAACCACTTTTCTGTTTTTGTCACTCCAGCAGAGCAGAACACCACCTTCAGGTCCTCCCAGAATCAGGACTACAAAGCAGCGAGGTGCGTCTCTGTGTCACATTTTTCAAAAACAGGTTCTTTTTAGTGCTGTATTAATCTGACTTTGATCCAGCAGGTCTGAGGTCAGCTCCAGCAGCTCCTCCGAGTCTCTGTGTCCGTCCGGCCGGCAGATAACCGTCCAGGTTCTGCTGCACTCTCAGAACGTCCAGGCTTCTGAGGAGAACCAGGAAGTCCTGTCGTCGCAGGAGGATCTGTTTGACAATGATAAAACAGGTACATAAATTCAGCACGGATGGTGCTTTCACGGACAGGCTCTGCCTGGGAATTTGAATTACCACATTGGAGTTGTGACTTGTTGCTAGAGATGGACGATATGTTGTGTTTTATGTTATTTGTAATGTTTTCAGGGATATATTTATAGAAAAAAAGTTTAGGGTGAAAGGACTGGTTTCACGACTCTGACACGCTAGGTCTGCTGGGGGTAAATACACACAAACTTTAAACCATCTGATTGGCCTGAATTGGTGTGAAATAAACCTTTGTGAAACTGGCCCCTCTTAATAAAAATATATATAAACAAAAATAAATAAAAAAATATGTAAATCGTTTGTGCTGTCAAAATTTTGTTTGTGCTATTTTAGTTGTTTTATTTGAAGAAATACGATTTGGACGATATTCAGACCTTAATTTATATCCGGGCGTCGCCATCTTTGATGACATCATCATCCAAATATATATATACGTATATTTTTAAGAGGGGCCAGCTTCACGGAGGTGTGAAATAAAGGTGGTTATATTTTGTATGCTTGGACATAAAAATTGAGGTACACTTGTTACTAGGGCTGCATCTAACGATTATTTTGATGATCGATTAATCTGGCGATTATTGGCTCGATTAATTGATTAATCGGATAGAATTGACAACTTAATAAATAATAGTTTTTTGGCATTTTATTGAATGTAGTTATGCAAAACACGACTCATAACCACTTAAACAACACGTTGGGCTCATTCTAATAAGTAAAAATATTAATCTTTCTGTGAAATAAAGAGGGAGAATATTACCATTTCTACAGCAAATATAAAATAATAAATCTACTTACTGTATACAGTAAAGGTAAATCACGAGCACCCATAAAATGTGTTTTATAGTACTGGCTAAAAAAACATAAAATGGAAACTGTTGACCATCCAGGATCAAATTATTCTAAAATAAAGCCATGGATAACAAGTGGATTACAAAATGCATGTAAGAAGAAAAATATGTTATATAAAAAGTTTATTCAACACAAAACCAAGGAATCTGAAATAAAATATAAAAATTATAAAAACAAATTGACTAGTATTTTGCGGAAAACCAAAAAAGAATACTTTCATAAATTATTTGAAGAACAAAAAGAAAATATTATGGGAACATGGAATGTCATTAATAAAATAATCAAAATAAAAGATAAAAAATATAAAATACCAAAACAATTCATGAACAAAAGCTCAAAGCTGGAAAATATAAAAGAAATTATAGAAGGATTTAATCATTATTTTGTTAATGTAGGAAATACCTTGGCTGAAAGTATTGAGAAGCATAACATAAGTCCAAGTGATGCTGTAAACAGAAATCCTTTTACATTTTATTTAAACCCAACAAATGAAAATGAAATAATTAAAATAGTAAAGCAATTTAAATCAAAAACATCTAAAGATACACTTGACATTGATATGAATTTAATAAAGAATACAATAGAACATATTGCACAGCCTCTAACATATATTTGCAATAAGTCTTTTCAAATCGGTAAATTTCCTGAAAAAATTAAAATAACTAGAGTTATTCCAGTCTATAAAAATGGCAATAAACAATTATTTTCAAATTATCGGCCTATATCCATACTTCCACAGTTTTCAAAAATAATAGAAAAAGTATTATTAGATATTAGTAATAGTATTAGTATCACAAAGTATTAGTGGATCTTTGGATGAATTGTGATGATGAACTTAAATTGTGTTTAAATCTTTTATGTTTAAAAAAGAAATTTAAGTTATTATTACTTAAAAAATATGCAAGTCTTGATGGTTAAATTCAAGCTTATATAAAAAGTAAACAATTATGATGTGTTATGATTATGTTATGTGTTACGATTATGTGTTATGATTATGTTATGTGTTATGATGTGTTATGATTATGTTATGATGTATTATGATATTATTATGTTATGTGTTATAACAATTATGATGACTTAGTATTTACTTATGTCTTTTTGCTTTTATGATGACATTAAAAAAAAAAAAAAAAAGGGTCGGCGTAATAAGCGTTTGCTTCAGCCGATACCTTTTAGGTCCTTTGCTGGAATATGGTTGTTTTCTTTATTTCATTGATATGAGGTTGCACTGTGACCGAAATAAATAAATAAATAAAAAAATTTAAAAACAAGAAATCGTTAACAGTTTTAGATTTGCACATTTAACCTTGTTCAGAGGTATAGTACCGAACAAAAATGGCCTAGGTTAACATGAGTAAAAATACACAAAAAACAATCAAGTTGTATAATATTAGGTGCAGTTGACAGTAAAAACTTTCTAAATGATTAATCGATGACTAAATTAGTCGACAACTATTTCAATAATCGATTATAATCGATTAATTCGATTAGTTGTTTCAGCCCTATTTGTTACTCATGTCAAGTTTTGAAGTTATAGCCTGTGCTTTCTCTGAAACAGCCATGGGCTGAGCAACAGTCAGGCTTTTACATACACTTCTTGGTTTGTGACAAAGCTCCGAAGATCAGTCAGATTTCCTAATTATTTTGTGATAGATGCTCCTAAACACAAATTGGGATTGTTTATGTGCATAAAGTACGATGAGAAAAGAGTTTGAGACGGGACATTGGACACTTTTACACACTCACTGCTGTGACCGTGCTCATACACTGTTTGAATCCACATTGCTTTGCGGCATAACAGGAAGTACTACTGGTGCTAATGGTTATTTTTGTACTAAATATTAATAATTCTCAGGATTATTGTTTTAGTCCATCTTTATTTAGTTCTACATCTTTATTAATTGTAATCGCCTTTCTTTATGTTCCTCTTAGGAGCTGCAGTGGACAGCACCGTGTCCGAGCCAGAGCAGCGCCACCACCCCACCCCGACACCGAGCCACAGCCTGCATCTCCTCCACCTATCAGGACACGGAACTCTAGTGCCGGAAAGTCTGTCTCAGTAAGTTAAATCCTGATTGCCGTATTTGTCCTTTTAAAGTAAACCAATCCAGATTTTAACACCTATTTATCTGTTATGTTCTTGATTCTCCAGGAGCTCCTCTGATTACATCGCCCCCTCTCAAGACAACTTCCCCCACACCCCGATAATCATCCCCAGCTCTCCAACCGAAGTGGACAATGAACACGGTAAGTGTTCGACTAACGTGAGAATAAATAACAAGTAAACAGAAAGAATCAAGTGTGTATTTTATGATCTGGAGAGTCGATGCAGAGTGTGAACCTCAGTTACCCTCAGGAGTCCTTCACCCTCCAACTTTTATCAATTTTTAGGGAGGATTTTGCTACGAAAAATCCTCTTCCGACGTAGCAAAAAAATAACGACTCCAGACTTCAAAAGATCTTTCTTCTCCTGCTTTAGTCGGCGTTTCAAGGTCGTCTTAAAAGTTTCCCACTTCTCATGTTTTTTACACCATATCTGTCTTTGGTTATTGTTCATAATCTCGTTGAACCCAGTTTTACTCGTGAGAACTGAAGGGAGTGCATTCCTTAGTGTTCACTCCCTTCCTCTCGCTTTGCACCTGCAAGATAAAGAGAAAAATGTATCTGTTTGATTAATAAAAAGTTCAGTTTGATGAATTTTTATGTTTAGATGCTGACGAACCGATGGACACGTCGTTGCCCCTGGATACCCGAGAAGAAGACAAAGAACAGCCGATGGAAACTGAGACCATCACTAAGCCACGCTCATCTCAGAAACAACCTGGTTTCACACAAGAGCGGCCTCTCTCCGTTCCCTCCCAACCAGAGTTTTCTCATGTATGTGTCTCGTTGTTCTGACCCAACTCGGTCGTTAGAGTTAGTTTGTAGAAGGTTAATCAAATACTGTGATTTCTTTGTGAACTTTTGGTTTAAATGTAGATCATGTGTATCTTTTAATGTTAAATTGGTTTCACCCTCGCTTTCTAAAAAAACCTGCGGGGTTCAGTTTAAAACTTGACTTCGATCTGAACAAAAAACACTCATATTTACAGACGATAATTGGTTTAGTTTCATCTTCTGAACCGGTTGTACCTAATGGGGTTCATGGTTCGCTGAGCCTATCCTGGCTGATTTTAGTTGAGAGGCAGGGTACACTCAGAACAGGTTGCCAGTCTCCTACAGGGCCATGAGAGCACAACCATCCCCAGGCAAAATTATTCCTAGGGGAGTTTCATAGCAGTCGATCAACATTCAAACACACACGTTTTTGGAGGGTGAGAAGAAACCCATGCATACACAGAAAGAACATACAAACTCGAACCCCAAACTTCTTGCTGTGGTAGCACTGCGCTAACCCCCACCCCATGGTGCAAAAATATGTTCGTTCCGTTCCGTTGTCTTCCGCTCATCCGGGGCCGTGTCGCAGGGCCAACAGCCTCAGACGAGAAGCCT
The DNA here is from genome assembly GCA_902685375.1 of Neostethus bicornis. NCBI lineage: Eukaryota > Metazoa > Chordata > Actinopteri > Atheriniformes > Phallostethidae > Neostethus > Neostethus bicornis. The sequence continues at coordinate 5,920,660 of LR738543.1, forward strand.
AGGCTTCTCTCACCCTAGCTGCATCCTCCAGCTCACCCGGTAGGATCCCGAGTCGTTCCCCAGCCAGCTGTGAGACATAGTCTCTCCAGCGAGTCCGGGGTCTGCCTCCTGGTCTCCTCCTGGTGGGACATACCCGAAACACCTCACCAGCGAGGGTCTCGGGGGGCATCCTGACCAGATGTCCGAACCACCCCATCTGGCTCCTCTCGATCTGGAAGAGGAGCGGCTCGACACCGAGCTCCTCCTGGATGGCAGAGCTCCTCACCCGATTTCTGAGTGAGAGCCCAGCCACCCTGCGGAGGAAGCTCATTTCATCCGCTTGTATCCGTGATCTCATTTTTTTTCGGTCAAAAATATATATTAAAAATAAAATGTGACATTTTGAGATTTTAAAAATCAGTGAACAAGATTAAATGAAAGAAATTTGATTTTTAAAAAATTTATGGGGCAAATCACAGAAATGACAAAGACTCCGACACAGATCCTTGTGGGACACCATATGTAAAAAATGAGGCAGGCTATAGAGGGTTGATCATTCAGGTAGTTTTGATCAAAACAAATCCAAAAACGATTTAAATAATTATCTAAATGTTTAATATTTTGAATTTTGACCACTATTTTATTTTTAGTGAAAAAAAAAAAGACCTTAATTTCTTTATTAATCTTCATCGACACTTGTCCCTCTCGTGGTTGCGGGTGTCCCAGAATTGAGATGGGTAAAAAAACTAATCTTTATTTTCTCTTTCAGGATGTATTCGCCACAACTCCGAGCCTGGAAACCCCTCAACCATCCGCTCCATCGCATCGAGGAACACAGTCTCAGCACGTGGAGTCGGTTCAGTCCATGCTGGCTCTGCAGCTCTCTGAAAACACCTGCTCATATCAGCAAAGCCGAGAGCAGGTGGAGGAGGACAGCCAAGCCACGCAGATAGACGAAGCGCAGGAACTTCCTGGTGTAGACACCAGTGACTCAGTCAGTTACCATCGGGACTCTGAAAGCACTGCCATCCCGAAAAAACCCCAACCCAACTCTGCCGACTCCCAGAATCAGTGCGGTGGAAGACTCACACAGAACAATGAGGTGCAGAAATCTGAGGAAACCTCTGTGAATGTAAAAGATGTGAGCGAGAACTCAGCGAATATCGTGTCCTGCTCTGATGTGACCAGAAACGTCTGCGTGGAGGAAACCCCACCCCACAAAACCCCTCAGACTTCTGTTCCCAATCAGGACTTGATCACAGACACCAGGAACAGTCAGCCTGGAGGATCTCCATCACATCGTGTTGGAAACAGCCAGACAGACAAATGCAGAATAGATGACGAAGAGGTAGTGACGGAGAACACTGGACATGTTACCAGCATGGCTCTGGTTCTCTCCCAGAGCCAACTGGGGACGCCTCAGCCCATGGAGATCGAAGACCAGAGCAGGGACAGCATCATCGTCGTAGCGGACAGCTTGAAGGAATCACAGGTTGCCGAGAAGAACGTGACTCCCAACTCCCAGCCACGTGAAGGAGAAGCGTTGGTGTCCACTAACGGACACGAAGCTCAAGAAAAAGAAGTGCACGTGGAACCCCTGAGGTCCTCCCAGACTGAGAAGGGGATCCATGAAGCAGACCGCCACAAAGATAAGAGCCTAAGCGACAGCTCAAGTGGTAAGCACGGCTCACACACTCACAAAGATGTCTCGTTATACTCGCTTAGAAAAGGTTTGAATTCTATTTAAACATAGAACTTAACATTAAGTTTTTATGGAAGCAATTTGTAACGTTCGAAACCGACTAGTGAACGGGACCCTCATTTCTCTGATTTGGCAAGGCGATGAGCAGTAGTCAGGCTTTCACACTTCCTGGTCTGTAATGAAGCTGTTCCGTCCCGTCATCTTCTGCTTATCTGGGGCCGGGTCACAGGGCCAACAGCCTCAGACGGGAAGCCCAGGCTTCTCTCCTCCAACTCACCCGAAAGAATACCGAGTCGTTTCCCAGCCATGTGGGAAACATAGTCTCTCCAGCGAGTCCGTGGTCTGCTTCTTGGTCTCCTCCCGGTGGGACGTTCCCTAAACACTTCACCAGCGAGGTGCTCAGTAAGCGTCCTGACCAGATGCCCGAACCACCTCATCTGAATCCTCTCGACCTGGAGGAGGAGCGGTTCGACACCGAGCTCCTCTCGGATGGCAGAGCTCCTCACCCGATCTCTGAGTGAGAGCCCAGCCACCCTGCAGTGGAAGCTCATTTCGGCCGCTTGTATCTGTGATCTCGTTCTTTCGGTCACCACCCACAGCTGGTGACCATAGGTGAGGTAGGAACGTGGATTGAGTTGTAAATCGAAAGCAAAAAAATAAAATGAGCAGTAAAATCATTTCTTTTCATTCACAAAAAAATTATTTCCAGTTTTAATCATTTATTTTTTTCCCAATTTGGTCAAAAAGCAATTAACAAATGTTAAATTAAAGGCTCAGAACATGTTTTAAATGAACTATTTCAGCTTTAACTCACAGTTAAACTGATCAAAGGTCAAGTTTTCTCGACTGAAAACCTTACTTGAACGGATAGAAATGACGATATTTGACCTAAAATACATTAACAAGCTGTTTTTTTAAAATATTAAAGCTAAATTTGACAGAATAAAACCTAGAATTGCTCAATATTTGCCATATTTGGAGGTTGTGTCTGTCGAGGCTGCAGAATTAATACATTCAGCAGGAATTTCTTCTCTTTTTTTCTGATTTCTATATTTTTTTTCCTCCTGTGACAGAAATTTCCTTCCATTTCACTCTACCTAAAGAAAGCGAGCTGATTGGTCCCGTCGACGGAGCCACGCCCCCTCTGATCAGCCAGCTGAAGCAGACCCTCAGACACAGCACTCCCATTGGTGGGTTGATGCACCCCACTTATATGAACGGTACGATGGTGGGTGGTCTGTGTCTTACCGTCTTGTTTTATCAGCAGAAATCGGCTCCTTCGCTGCAAAGCCAGATGTGGTGACAGATGCAGATGTGGTGATGGCTACCAGTGAGATTGTATCAGGGGATTGTGGGGACGACTCGTCTGAAAGGGGGGACGGAAAGCTGAGTCTGAGAATGAAGCTGGTGACGCCGGTAGAGGACGGCAGCTCGGATCGCTTCAGCCTACAGAGTGAGAGCTGTCGAGATGGTTTCCATGGAGACTGCTCAAGCTTTTTAATCACCTTTTCACTATGGCCCCCCTTTTTTTTTTCAGAGCCAACGCTGTCAGAGGAGGATGCCTCTGTTACCAAGGTTACCACTGTTTCCATGGCTGCAACCAGGTAACCAGGCAGTGTGACCCCAGCACCTCCTAATAATCCACATCCTTCATACATGAGCTGCTTTATTTGCATACTAACGCAAAACTGGGGTGTGAGGTGCACACACACACACAGTCACTACATACATGACAATACACACACACACTCAGCCATTACACATGCACATAAACAGATTCAAAGACACATTGACGCATGCAAACACACATGCATGTACACACACACAGAAACATGCATAGGTACACTTATACATAGACACGCATGTACACACACACACAGATGCACTCATGCATCCACACACTCCCTCTGCAGATGAGGCCTTCTTTAAATGATGGTTGCTTTTGTACTGAAGGAATCTCATTCACTCACCTGGTCAGTATGCACAAGTAACGCCTGGCGGCACCGGCTCATTTTAATACTATTTTATTTGCATCTTGATTTTATATGCGTGGTTAATGGCTGGGCAGTAGATTAGCACAGAGACCTCCAAGTAAGAAGGTGGGGGGGTCAAGCTCTAGGTGGGCGAGGCTTGTAAATGCTAGTCTATCTGTGTGGAGTTTGCATGTTCTGCTCGTACATTTTCTTCCTCCTATCCAAACCCAAAACATCCATGTTCGTTGGATTGGTCATTGTGAGATTGGGAAATGAGTGTGTGAATGATTGTCTATCTCTTTCTATGTGGCCCCAAATCAGACTGGTGGCCTGTTCAGGGTGTACCCTGCCTCGCCACACCCTTAACTCCGACTGGGATGAGCAGCTCAGAAGATAATGAAGATGTTTGGTTGAGGCAGGATGGAGATTAAGTTGCTAGAGATTTGTGGGAGGTGGACTCTAATGAAGCTTAAGATGCGTTAACGAAGTTACAGAGTTTTTTTTTATTACAAGCCGAATTTGAGAGGTGTAAGCACCTCAAGGTGTAACAGTAAGTTACAGTAAGCTTCTGCTCTTTAGATTGAGTTCTGTGTTGAACTCCTGGTGCAGAAATCTCAGTGGATGTTTTGTTCCTGACATTCGGATGTTCTACTTTACAGCAGCCCGTCCGTGTTCACGCGGGTCAGACAGGTACACCGACAACAGGAGATGGAGGACGACTGCCAGCTGGGGAACAACATCACACCTGTCAGGTGAGCACACACAGATCCGACACATTCTCATCCAAAACTTCTATTCTAGTACTTTGTATTTTCAATTAAAAACAAACATTAAAAAACACACTTTATGGAGATCATAACATTGATTAGGTGGAGGACGGTAAGGACGTCCAGCAGCTTGCATCTACCTATCAGGGAAAGACGATCAAAAATAGATTTTTTTAACACGTTGTTTAAAAAATTTCTAGATTCCTAAAATCCGAATTTTGTGATCAGTTTGTCAGGCAAAAAACTCCAGAATTCCAGAACTCCAGATTATTTAGCAGATTTATATTTCCTGGGAAAAAAAAGGAATCTCTTCTGCAGGAAATAGATGGATGAAAACATTTAATCTTTCACAGAAACAAAAGTTTTCAAAGAGATTTGTGTCTGATTCAGAGCCCACATCCTGCCGTCCAGATCAAGACATGATGAGAAAGTATTCCATCAAATATGCAGCTGCTAAAATGTGTGTGAATGAGAGGGATCCAAATGGAAAAGTGAGGTTACAGGGAGAAGAGATAAAGAAGGTGGAAGATTTTAAGTACTTAGGATCAACAGTCCAGAGCAATGGAGAGTGTGGAAAAGAGGTGAAGAAGCGTGTGCAGGCAGGCTGGAACGGGTGGAGAAAAGTATCAGGTGTGATGTGTGATAGAAGAATTTCATCTAAAATGAAAGGAAAAGTGTACAAAACCGTGGTGAGACCGGCCATGTTGTTTGGTCTAGAGACAGAAGCACTGAGAGGAGGACGGAAGAGGAGGTGGCGGAGATGAAGATGCTGAGGATCTCTCTGGGAGTGACCAGGATGGACAGGATTAGAAATGAGTATATCAGGGGAGCGGGTTTTGGGGATGGAGTCTGGGAGGCCAGGCTGGGATGGTTTGGACATGTGCAGAGGGGAGAGGGATGCTGGATTGAATGCAGCTGCTAAAATGACATTACAAAGCAGCACACAGGACTGCTTTGTGTGCTTAACACACAAGACTTGTAGCCAGAGGTGTCAAAAGTACCAACATTTCCTACTCAAGTAGAAGTATAAATACCGAGTTAAAAAACTACTTTAGTAAAAGTAGAAGTATCAACTCAAGTTTTCTACTTAAGTAAAAGTAAAAAGTAACCTATTTTAAAACTACTTGAAGTAAAAAAGTAAAAGTAATTTTCAGAAAAAAAGGAATATTGTTAACAAAAGCGTATGAACATATTTTTTTACTATTATCACATACTTTAAGGAGCAGAAAATATGATAACTAAATGAATGTGTTGTGGTGTGAAACTTTATGAATCAGAAACATTTATTTCTTAATAATCTTTATTGGAAATCGATTAATGAACACAGTCAAATGTATTATCATAAGCAGGGCATTATGTAACGTCCCTTCAGCTAACAAGCTTCACTCTGCATCACCTAATTTAACCAACTTCAAGACACAAACACACTCAATGTTAAAAAAAAATAAATAAATGAAAAAAAAATGACCAAAAGGCTTTTTTAAGCCTTGAAGGCAGCTAGTTTTCAAAGTTCTTTGAGGCAATACTGAATAGTCTTTAACAAGTTGGTAAGTATGGGAGTGCCACATACAGCCTGGGCAGCATTGCCAGGTGGGAGGTGCTGGATTATCGTACTAATGACGTAAAATTATTGTATTTTACAAAAAATATCGTACACCCAGTAAAACCACGCCCATTGACAAAATAACACCCTTTACATGCACTCGTAAGGCAGTGGGAGTGAAGGAAACACACAGGAGGCAAAATCCTTGGATTCTTTTTCTAAAATTTTAAGAACTGTAAAAATGAAAAAATAACCATGGAAATAAGATTTTAAAAAACCCAAAAAGAAACCAGTAGGGGCGGGACTTAGGAGACGGTATATATAAATTTATATATATACATATCTACATATATATGTGTACATATAAGGTTTTTTTAATGTTAACCCAAACATCTACATTATATAAAATCTAAGTGATGTGTAGTTTTAATCTCCTCAGTCAGTCTTTATAAACTAATCAATAACATTTTGGATGCTTTTAAGCACAAATACTTCATCCACTACTATTTATGGATTAATCAGTTAAATTAGCTTTGTTTCTAAAGATAAAATAGTGCGTCACAGATCAAAGTTATTTTTATAAAAATACCATCTGCAACATTTTCAGCAAAGACGTTTACAATAACCGCAGACTGAAAATAATAATAAAACATTTCTTTGCTGTTGTTTTTTTTTTAAAACTGATAATTCAAAGTTCAGTGTTGCAGCATCAGAAACACTTTGATTTCCGAGCCCGCAACAAGTCTTAAACACGCAAACTAACATTCCTGCTCTTTAAAAGTCGGTGGGCGGGGCTACTCGGCCCAAAGTAATGATTGACTGGACCTTTCAGCCAATCATTCATCTGTTCCTTTGTTTGATGCATTCAGGGTTCATAAAAAAAAAAAAAAACTCCGACAAACAGTCGCGGCTTTTTAACGGTGACAAAATGGAGAAAGTAGCGACTACTTTTTATACTTTGTAAAATTAACGAAGCAAAAGTACAGATAATTGCATAAAAAAGTAGTGAGTAAAAGTAAAAAGTAGACAAAAAAATAATTACTTCGTTAAAGTAAAGATAACGAGATTTTCTACTTGAGTAAGGTAACGAAGTAGTCTTACTTCGCTACTTGACACCTCTGCTTGTAACTCTGCAGAAAGAGGAAAAAAAAACACTTTAAAAGTTTAATTTCACAAAAAAACAGCAACATATACAAGAGTGTGATTCATCATGGGTTTAAATCCTTCTAGAAGTGAGTGTTCACATGGTCAGATATCTATCTCAACATGTCCCCAAGAGCGTAGATCAAATCAAAGGAATAATAATGAGTCTGTTTGCTTCATTTTAAGCAGAAAACTCTGACCCTCTTTCTGAGGCTTCTCAGTCCTTATTCCAGGTATAAACTGGGCAGGAACAACATGTACCTCACGGTCTCTGAAGAGTTGTCCTACTTTACAAAAGCAACTCGTGACCCTCTTTTTTTTTCCCCAAACAAAATATTTACAGCAATAGATTTCACAGCTTTGTGTTTGTTTTATTGATCAGTGGACGTTTCAATCTCTGCTCCCTGTTGGGATGCGTTTCAGGAGACAGAAATAGGTCTGTTTTTGTGTGTGTGTCTGTGTTACTGAGACCTACCTCGGGGTTTGAATTGGTGTGTGTCCTCAGGGGATGTAAAGATGGTGAAGTGTACTTTTGTCCTGCGGTCTCGACAAAGCGAGGGCATTTTTTAGGCGTTTTTTTTCTGGTTTTAAATTTTGACAGTTTAGGACACTGCATCAGTCCGTCGTGGTAAAGAGAGAGCTGAGCCGAAAAGCAAAGTTCTCGATTTACAAGTCGATCTACGTTCCAACCCTCACCCATGGTCACCAGCTGTGGGTGGTGACCGAAAGAATGAGATCGCGGGTACAAGCGGCCGAAGTGAGCTTCCTCCGCAGGATGGCTGGGCTCTCACTCAGAGATTGGGTCAGGAGTTCTGCCATCCGGGAGGAGCTCAGGGTCAAGCCACTCCTCCTCCAAGTTGAGAGATGCCAGATGGGCTGGTTTGGGCATCTAGTCAGGATGCCTCCCAAGCGCCTCGCTGGTGAGGTGTTTCGGGCACGTCCCACCGGGAGGACACCAAAAGGCAGACCCCGGACCCACTAGAGAGACTATGTCTCACAGTTGGCCGGGGAACAACTCAGAATCCTTCCGGGTGAGCTTGAGGATGCAGCTGGGGTGAGAGAGGCCTGGGCTTCTTTTCTGAGGCTGTTGCCCCTGCGACCCGGCCCCGTATAAGCGGAAGACGACGGGTGGGTTTTGTGGGGAGCCACTGATCTACAGGGAATTCTCGATGACCCGTTGCAATTGTTTCTTCTCATGCATGGTGCAGCTGACATACCACACTGTGCATCCATTGGTCAGGACACTCTATGTCATGGAGCTGTAGAAGTTTTTCAGAAGAAGTGGAGACTGTTTCTCCTCTAGATTCTCAGGATAGACCCTGCCAGGCTTTCTAAATGATGTAGCTGGTGTCAACGGTCCAGCTATGGTCCTCTGTGGCGTGAAGTTTTTGACCCATTCTACTTGCTTTTTATGAACAAGAGACAATGATTTTGTTTTCTGTTGCAACATTCCTCTTTGTGATATGTTCTTTTCGTTCCACTCCAGGGGCGAACTTTTTGCCTCACCACAAAGGTGCTCTCAGACTTCGTCGCTCGGCTGTAACAGCCTCCCAAACAGCCAATCAGAGGAGCTAGCATCCCGCCAAGAACCTTCCGCTCTTGCCGAGGCATCTGAAGACAAACCTGACGGTCCAGAAATGTCTCCTTCCGACAGAACGAATGTGAGGCAGAAGGTTTTCCAACGCAAAAACTACAGCACCCGATGCATCCAAACCCCGAAGAAGGTTGAATTAAGACCAACATGCTATAAGTCCCTAAATGTGAAGCGTTCAGCTTAGTTCCTCACATCATTGTCTGTGTTTTTTCCTCAGTTTTGGCAGCAGAATGTTTCCCAGCAGACCAGCTTCGATGCGCCAGGTCTACGCTCGTCTCCTGGCAGGGTAAACACAGTATATTCTCCTCCACAGCTCCACCCCTAGCAGCCTTGATGGTAACCATCTGTGTTTGTCTTTAAAGGGTGAAGCGCCGTCCCATCGCAGACACGTACGCACCATCCAGGAGGTTCGGACCACTATCACACGGGTCATCACAGACGTTTATTACGAGGACGGCAAAGAAGTGAACCGCAAAGTCACACGGGTAACGACTCACAGGGGGGATCAAGGTTCATGTAGAGGAGGGACTTTTCACACCCTCGACGTTTTACTGACTCAACACCGAGCTCCTCCCGGATGGCAGAGCTCCTCACTTGATTTCTGAGTGAGAGCCCAGCCACCCTGCAGAGGAAGCTCATTTAGGCCTTATGGTCTCATGAGTGATAAAAAAAAATCAGGGCAGGTATTTATTTCTTTTTCTCAAGAGAGAAAATGCTTTAAAACAAAATAAATCTGTGTTTTCGATAACATTTCTATCAAAAGATACAATGTAGTTTAACAATTTCCTTTTGATCTTTTTGTCACACACGCGGGAACATTCCGTTCCGATGCAGCCGACGCCGTCATCATTTTAACTCCATAGTTTTTTCTATGAAAGTTTGAACTTTTAAAGTGTTTAAATGGGATGAAAAATAGTGATAACATTTGTGATAAGTGTGTAATGAGAAGGGATGGCTCTAGCGCTCTAGATCAGGGGTGGGGAAACTTTTTGTTTTGCGGGCCACATTGAGTTCTAACATTTGACCAGGGGGCCGGAACAGAAGCAGATGGATAGCATGCTTTGGTAACTGCTAGATTAGACCGATAGAAGGGCGTACGACATTTTAAACAAGTGCTAAATGTTACATCAAGAGCGTTGAATTTCAAATCTAGTGGCGCTAGGTCTGAAATCTAGTGCGATAGCACTTAAAAACATGCATTTAGCGGCGCTAGGTTTTGAAATCTGAGTGCTTGATGTAATATTTTGTTTGTTTTAACATCTAGCACACTTGTTTACGTGGGTGTATTGGGCCCCATGGCTTTCCATATCATAGAGTGCGCCATCTAGAGAGGAAACATCAGAATTTCAGGCGAAATAAAGCATTAACAAGGGTTCAATTTTTACGTTTAATTTAATTTTTTTTACGTTCGGTGGGCCTGATTGAAACGTTTAACGGGGTGCATGTGGCCCGCAGGCCGTACTTTGCCCATGCCTGTTCTAGATGCACACGTTTTCTGAACGCGTTAAGAAGCCCTTGTTTTAACATATACTTGTTCAAGTGTGTTTATTGGCCCTCATGGCTTTCCGTAGCGCAGCAGAATGACTGTTCGTAAGACCATCCCCTCACATGGTGTATGTTTACACCTTCCAAGGGATGAAATAGAGCTCCAAATTCAGAACAAAGAGAAACAAAAGAACTTTGTTTCAATTTTTTATTTGGATACTTCCAAATAGGGAGTGTGGTCCGCGGCTATCCGTCCGGGTGAGGCTCATTAGGGGTCTTTTGTATCATGGATACAAGTGGTCAAATTGAGCTTCCTCCATAGAACGGCTGAGTTTGCAGCTCTGCCATCCCAGAGGAGCTCGGAGTTGAACGGTTGCTCCTCTGGGTTGAGAAAAGCCAGATGGGGTGGTTCGGGCTTTCTGTTAGGATGTCACCCAGATACTTTGCTGATGAGATGTTGTTTGTTGTTTTTTTCCACCATTAAAACTGTGAGTTACTCACAGGAAACGGCTGAGAGGACTATTTCATATCTCTTGTGACACGTTGCCATGGTAACTGTCTTTGGTCACAGAACTTTAAATACAGTAGCTTGTGTTTTAACGTCTACTGTCTTGTCGGAAACAAACTGTAAAATAACTAATGTTATTATTTGTTGAGTCTTTGTTGCCAGTACTGACTAACGTTTGAAGCTAATGGAATCATTTAGATCAATAAATGTTCTTATAGGTGTCCCATATGACTTTTTAACGGGCACTCAGCAGCCAATCAGAACCAAGTAGTGTGCATAAACTATGAAAACACTCCATGTTATCAAAAGATTCATAAAATAAAATATTTGGTTTCACTTTTTCTTTAAAAGATTTGTGACTTAATGGGGTTTTTAGAATCATGACGTTTTTTTTTTTTTTTTTATTTTTACTCACTCTATTCATACCTCATTTAAACATTGATTTAAGCTCATTTGCAGTTAAAATTAAAACTGTAATTAAAAAAATAATGGTTATCCAAATGGGAACCACATTAAAGTCCCAGTAAAGGCAGAATACTGTTATTACAAAATAAATTTAAGGACGACACAAGTTTTTTATAAAATCTTTAAATAGAAAACATTCAAAAGCTTTTCAAAATACCACCACTAGGAGGCGGTATTTACTTTTATTTACTTACAGCTTCATAAAAACAACAAATATTTTGATTTATATTTTACAGTATAAGTATTTTTAAAATATTCTAAAATATTTCAACCCTGTTTGTCTCCATGGAGCATCATATAAACAGCCTGATACAGTGATTGGCTGGCACCACCTTCCATTGACCACGCCCCCAAAACGTTCTGATTCCTAGCAACCGTGCCATGTTTTTACCACGCGACTGGTCCCTTAAGATCCGAACTATCAAAACAGAGGTAGTAATATAGAATAATATTATGAAATACTTAGAAAAGACGATAAAAAGTGGAAAACAGCACGATACAAATCTTTTAAACATTGTTTTTTATTTTTTATAAACTTTATTGATCCCTCACCGGGAAATTTGTGTGCTGCACTCCTACACCGCAGCAGGCTGCCACCTATGATGGTGGGAGAAATGGGGGGTTAGGTGTCTTCTTCAAGGACCCTAGACGTGCACTCAGTCGGAAGCGAACTCGCTAACTTCTGATTAACTTCCAATCCGCCGGCGAACGCTCTAACCACTGAGCCACCGTCTCCCACCTGAAGGCCGTTGCTTATACTGTAACTACCATACCTAAAACACAAGATGAGCTCTTTTGTTCCTCTGTTTACACCAGGAGAGCGAGGAGCCCGTGGTAGAGTGTCAGGTCCTCGACAACGACGTTTCCCCGTGCCGTACGGGCAGCAGCTCTGTGACCTCAGGTGACCTGGCAGATATCAGCTCTTTGTCATCCAAAGCTTCAAGCATGCACCACAGCTCCGGAGGAACCAGCAGCAGCACCGGTAACACCAAACCGGACTTCCTCATACCTCCCAGGCGAGGCGCCATGTCCAAGAGGTAACCCCCGTTCCTCGTGGAGTCCCTCCCTCTCTCGCTCCTCTCTCCTGCTCGGTCCATCTTCTGCACCGATCCTCCTTCACTTTTTTCTTGACTTTCTAATTTCCTACTTTCTCTGTGACTCACACTGACCCCCCCCGTCTGGTCCAGGTTCTCACAAACATCCATCTGGGGTCACTAATTTTTAAAGACCATCCCCCCCAGATCGTCTGTCTGTGGAATCTAACCGGCTCCGTTCATCCCCTCTGTGTGTCCGCAGTGCTAGGAGGGGAGGTGGGCATCTACAGAGGGGTCACAGGGCTAAAAGGGCAGGGCTCACAACGGGCAGAGGCGGCAGTACCTCTGGGTCCCGGGTGTTCGTCCCGTTGACCCCCAGAGGGAGAGGTAGAAGGGGCCGGCCCCCGTCCCGTTCCTCCCTGTCCAGGTGAGTCCTCACTGAGGGGGTCCCTGATCACTTTAACACTTTTCAATCTTTTTTATTAACTCCTTCTTTGATCGTCTCGAACCCGCACCTAACGATCTAAAATCTCAAGACAATAAAAATAAGAATTTCCAGATTTAACACTGAATAAAAAACTTTTCGAACAATTCAAACCTCCACTTTAGTGACCCCCCGATGGTTAGAAGTCATCCTAATCTTGATCATGTGGGTGTTTTCTTTTAAGGGGAGGTGGTGCCGTCTCACAGCAGGCTTTCGGTGACCACGCTCCTGCCCAGTTCTCCTCAGAAGACGAACCATTCACCTCCGCGCTGCCTCCAGTCCTCCCAATCAGCCCAGCCGAACCCGGGCTTGTGAGCCAATCGGACTCACTCAAGTCTTCTCCAGGCGAGGGCTGCTCATCCAAAAGCAGCTTCGTTGGCCTGCGGGTGGTCGCCAAGTGGTCCTCAAACGCGTACTTCTACTCGGGTCGAATCATCAAAGACGCCGGCGAGGGAAGGTTCAGGCTCCGCTTCGACGACGGCTACGAGTGTGAGGTGGCGGGGAAGGACATCCTGCTGTGTGACCCCATCCCTGTGGAGACGGAGGTCACAGCCCTGGTGGAGGGCAAATACTTCAGCACAGGTGGGAGGAGCTTATTTCTGTGAAGCTACGATATGTTTACAATCATAGTAACGCCAGTTTGATCTTTTGATTTTAACAAACGTTTGTTTTTGAGAATTATTTTGTCCATTTACTTTGAACTAAATAAATGTTTTTTCTATACGTTTTTCAACCGTCAACCCCTTGTTTATCCGTCCTTTAAGCAGTGGTGTTAGCTCCGCCCATTAAGTTTCCACTTCCTGTTGCAGGTGTCATAAAGGGCCATAAGAACGAAGGCCAGGAATTATTCTACAGCGTTGAAAAAGACGGTCAGAGACAGTGGTACAACCGGACCGGGATCATTCTGTCTTTAGACCAAGGGAATAAATTGAGGGAGCAGCACAGTCTGGGTCCCTACGAGCCCACCACCCCCCTGACCAAAGCCTCCGACATCAGTCTGGGTGAGACTCACAGAATATCCCCCTCACTGTACCGCCATCATGTCCACATGCTTTCTAACAACATGGTGTGTGTGTGTGTGTGTGTGTGTAGATAACTTGGTAGAGGGGAAGAGGAAACGTAGAGGAGGCTCCAGCAATGAGACCACGCCGAAAAGCACCTCCGCCACCAAGAGGAAGCTGATGAACAGTGACGAGAAACGCGTGCCTTCCAAAAGAGGGCGGAGAGGGGGCGGAGCCAGAGCGGGTATGGTGACCCGCCCACTGGGACCGTAAAACCAATGAACCAGGCTGGGAGGGTACCATGGAAACAGGAGTTTTTAAGAACACTTTTAAATGAAACTGATTTTTTTTATATTTTAAACCTATGTTTAAATCTGTTTTTAAAAATACTTTTAAGTGATTTTAATGCTTTTAATCAGTTTCTATATTTTAATGAATCACGTTGGTAATGAGATATGTGATGTGTAATCGAGACGTTTTTGACCTTCATGTGACCCACGTATCCATCATCATCATCATCTGCTGGGTGCTGCTGAACTGGTAAAATGTTTGTCGTGTTTTTGATCCACCGGTGGAGGGACACAGGTGCCAGTGACAGGTTCATGAAATCAGTTTGTAATCTTTAATCCACATTTTAAAATGGATTTAAGAGATTTGGAACAGATTAGGGTTTAGATGATGTCTTCAAATAAACATTTAAAAAGAAAACAAATTCACTTTTATTTTTGTTGCTTTTGCATTTTTAAACATCATCATTTTTTTAAGTATATTTTCTAGACTCTTCGGCCATTTTACGAAACTTATTTCAGTTGCGTCGGTTTAATTTTCCTTCAAGTTCTTTTCATTTTGGAAGATATTAATAAACACAGTACATCTTTATTTTTCATTTGTTCAGATCTGGTCGTTAATATTCAGTTGATATTCAATAAAAAATTGTCTTTTTAAATTCTAAACTTTATAAATAATATTCTAGTTAAAAACCTGCCGGTATCCCATATCATAAAACTCCCACCACAAGCTGGAACAAGATTTTTATTATCATTTCATCCAGGAACAAGATTCACACATTAGACTTTCTGAAAACCTTTTTTATTGCTCCAGACTCCAGCCTATGATTCTCAGCAAACTTAATCTATACTGGTTTCATCCCCACACCCTCTTTCAATCTCCTCTTACGTCACAAATACATCAAACCATTATTCGAGATCCGTTTCTTCGACTTTCAAGTCTTAAATTTTTATCCGTTTTTTTTAAACTCCTTTTATGTTCAGTTTGACACGTTTTACATCAAATGTCATCGTTTCTTCATATGAATGCTTTCATCACATCAGATGTTTTATAAGCAGGAGAAAAATCGGTTTTTATTTTAATTCTGGTGGTGGATTTGTTTCAGACTCTGTGTGTTTTCTGTCTTGTTTTTTTAATTTAATTCACTATTTTTGGGTTTTTTGATTGAAGATCTTCTCATAAGCAAGATATTTAAAGGTATCTTTACATTTTTAAAATGCTGCTTATTATTTATTCATCTGCAAATTCAAAATTTAGTCTTTGCTATTTGAAATCTCCAAAATATAATTAACTTTTTTTTTTTTTTTGTTGCATAATCTCATATTTTTGCGAATGAAAGAGTAACTTTGAATCTTTCGTTCAAATATAAAGTAAATTCTAGGATTTTTTTTTTTTTTTTTCCAAAATACCTTCTCTTTAACATACTGTATCTTAGAAGACGTCTATATAATTTCTAATTAAGACAAAAAAATTCTGTTTGATTAGAATTTATTCTAATCTGAATTCACCAGTGAGATTATTAATAATTAGCAGCATTGCATTTTATTTTTTTTGTCATTAACATTTTTAAATTGATATCCATATTTAATCTTGAACTAAATCCCGTTCTCAGCTCAGCGGACCGATTTCTGCAACACATCCGGCAGCGGCACAGACCAGCCGGGTCCTTCATCTGACGTGGAGAACACCCAAGGACCGCTGCCCCAGAATGCATCTCTTTTTATGGGCTTCGCCTTCATGCTGACGGCCTCGTCTGAGACCGACCGTCTGACCAACAAACACTTTACTGACGATGAGATTGAAGGTGTGTATCGTAGGAACATCTGGTCTGATCACTCCACAAATAATAACCTAATCTCTTCACATCTGTTCTAGAAGAAGATTATGTTGAAACGGGCCCGTTCCACAAAGCCTACACCGAGTCCCAGCTGCAGGCCGGCGGGGGATTCATTCTTGCTGATTTTAATGAAGAGCAGGTACGCAGCAGAAAAATCCAAACATTTCTATTCTGAGTTCATTTTAGAGTCAAAGTCTCTGTTTAAAGATTTTATTTAGTTCCACATCCCACTTCATCCCACCGTAGCCGGCAGAGCAGGTTTATTCGGATTGCACGTACGTTGTCAGATAAGTTACCGTATTTTCTGCGCTATAAGTCGCACCGCATTGTAAGGCGCTACAGTAAAGGCTGGGGTTATGTTATGCATCCACTAGATGGTGCTGCGCTAAAGGTAATGTATTTCGGGAATGTCCCGAAATACTCCCGAAATGAATAAACAGCTGTTTTATTATTTTACTTGCTGCTCTCTGTTCAACAACCCACTGTTCAACTTTGTTCTCTAACTGTGGCCATCTCGCTTTGTTCCCGCGGAAACTCTTGTTTAGTCTTGTTTACTTGGCGCAGCGCATCCTCTTGCTTCCTCCACTTCCTCACCATTGATTCATTGATGTTAAACTCTCTCGCTGCGGCTCTATTCCCGTGTTCTACTGCGTGACCGATCGCCTTGAGTTTAAACTATGTGGTGTAACAGTGTCTCTTGGTAGGAGCCATTTCCAGGTCTTTACACAAACACACAAATGGAAATGAGACGTCCTTTCATATATCCCAGCATGCACCGCGCACTACTTCTTCAACGGGGGAAATGGAGTCGGCGGCTGCTTACCACAGTTGCGACACCTGTTGTAGCCCAAATTTGAGGTTTTTAGGTGCGCCTTATAGTGCGGAAAATACGGTAATCAAATTTATTCCAGAGTGAGATAGAATTTGACCAAAGAATACTTTGTCATAGATCAGGGGTCGGCAAACTACGGGCTGTCAGGCTGTAAAAATTTAATTTCCATTTGGGATTAATGACGTCAATCGAAATGAAAATTATTTAAAAACAAAAGATCCCTCTTTTCTTCCTGTTGTTGTCAGTTCCATGCCTGCCTCTTTCTTTTCTATACTTGTCTGAAGAACAGACTACTAGAGGACCAATCAGTGGTCCCTAAAATGTGGTGTTGGGCTCATGGGTTAACATATTAGTCCATCACATGTTAGCTAAAGCTGAACACACAATCTGTTCCTCAGATGCAGGTGTTCACCAGCTGTGTGTTAGGTTTCTAAATAGTTTTGCTAACTTTTTAAATTGTTTAGCTTGCTTTTGTTACTTAGCTTTTAACTTTGTTTTACTTTTTTCTCTTTTTGTTCTTTTGTTTGTTTTTGTACTTTTTTTTTTTTGATCTTCAAAGTGAAGCCCGTTGAGACCATCGTTTTGTGATATCGGGCTGTAAAATATAACTGAGCTCTTTCTTCCTCCTCCATGATCAGTGTAAGGCCGCGTACCAGAGCCTGCTGATCGCAGACCAACACTGCCGTACCAGGAAGTACCTGCTCTGTTTGGCCAGCGGCGTGCCTTGCGTGTCGCACATCTGGGTGCGAGACTGCTGCAAGGAGAACAAGCTGTTGAACTACAGAAACTACTTGCTGCCCGCAGGCATGGGACCAGACGGTGCCATCGTGGAATGGTAGGCAACGCCTAAATCTGTCGGGGGCCAAAGAGAGTGGACACACGCAGTTGTTTCCAGTGTATTTACTTTTCCGGTCTATAAAAGTCAAACATAGTAAACCAGTCAAAAAAAGTCAAACAAAATCACAAGAACTTAAAGAAACCCTTCTTAACAGAAAAAAATACGTATAGAAACACTTGTGTTCTAGGACAGCGCGGTCACTTGTAAAACCTAAAACTTTTTTTTTTTTTTACTGTAAATCTATCACTAAAGCCAAAAAAATGGTGTTAACACACGTCGAGCTTTGCCCCATTCTTCTTAATATTATAAGTGTTGTGCTGAAAGTTTCTCAAAGGATTGTTTTTTTTATTGTGGGATGACAGATTTTTACCATTTTTGACAACATATTGTACTCTAAAACATTTATTGACCATTTCTTTTACTCTCGCAGAAAATTAGATGAACAATCTACAGCACAGAATTTTTTTTTTTTCTTTTTGAGGGATGAATACAGTACATTAGAAAAAAGCCCCCCGGCCCCTTTTTTTTTTTTGTAACCAACATTAGTTTTCATGCAAATTTTCCGAGATAAGTTTTTATGTACTCACTCAGAGATCGGGTGAGGAGCTCTGCCATCTGGGAGGAGCTCGGTGTAGAGCCGTTCCTCCGCCAGGTCGAGAGGAGCCAGATGGGGTGGTTCGGGCATCTGGTCAGGATGCCCCCCGAGCGCCTCGCGGGCGAGGTGTTTCGGGCACATCCCACCGGGAGGAAACCAAGGGGCAGACCCCGAACCCGCTGGAGAGACTATGTCTCACAGCTGGCCGGGGAACGATTTGAGGTCCTTCCGGGTGAGCTGGAGAATGCAGCCGGGGTGAGAGAGGCCTGGGCTGCCCATTTGAGGCTGTTGCCCCCGCGACCCGACCCCGGAACAAATGGAAGATGACAGAAGTTTTTATGTAACCCTTCTCAGGGCGTTGCGGGCGAAAACCAGCGCACTAGGTATCGGACAAAATAGCCAAAAGCGTCCGTTGAAATTCATTTTGGAATGCGAGAGGATTCGAGAACTGGAAACTGGAAGTTGTTCACTTCCGTTTTTTTTTTTTTTTCGGTTACTTTAAAGCCTGTGTAGCCGTTAAGAGTAAAAAAATGTGTGCCCGTTCAAGGATTAAACTTTAAAACTAAAATTTGTTTTCTACCTAGTTAAGACATTTTTTCCTCATGTGATGGTTTAGCAAAACACAACGAGTATCTGCTTCTGTTCTTTAATCAAATTATTTGCTCAATTTTATCAAGAAAATCCACATATTGTCTCCCATCAGAAAAAACGCATTCAAATAACTTAATTTTAGTGAAAAAATTACATAAAATCCATTTTCCTTTTATTTGTACGACAGAAATATCGTGACTTTTTTTTATATAAATGAAGAATTTTTTTCAGTGACCATAAAATTTCTGGGTTATTTTTTTAGAATTTTGTCATGGTTGTTTTAAAGTTTTACTGTCTTTTTTATGTCTTATTGGCTTAATTTTAAAATACTTTTTTGCTGCGTTCAATTTGATCAAAATTCTCCCAACTTTCAGATCTTAAACTCGGAATGAGCAGTAGGGGGCGCACAAAACCGAATGTTCAGCCTTGCTGTGACAAATGTAGTAGAAAAAAACTTTAAAGGGTTAATAAATATCTTTTTCTTCATGCAGGCATCCTCGTGCCAGTCCCTTCTCAAACATCCGCATCCTTCTGGTTTTTGAGGAGCCAGTGGAGCTGTGGGCACAGCTGGCCACCATGGGTGGAGCTTCCTGTGTCCGACACTTCTATCCTGAGAAGGACGGCTCTGGTACACACACACACACAGACACATAAATCCTCCTGAAAACAAGCTGCGTATTTCTTATCAAAGTATGTTTCCCTTCTTCTTGCAGACATTCCCGGCGGGAAGTACGACGTGGCACTAACAGACTCAGCGTGTCCTGATGAGGTTGAGAAGACGCTGACGTCTGAGAAGGTGCCGCTCGTCTCTCCTGAGTGGCTGATCAACAGTCTGATCTGTGGAGAGCGTCTGGAATTCAACAGCAGGCTTCAGTTCTTAAATAAACGTACTGTTTGAACCAGCTGGATGTTTCTTGCATGCTGTAGCTGTAAATATGGCTGTTTTGCAGCATTAAAATGTGACTTGGTTCATTTTCATGTATTTTGCTTTATTAATACTTTAAAAAACATGTTTTATTTACAATGTATTTACAGAAATAGATCCAACGCAGACTTCTGATCTTCTCAGACACTGAAAAAGAAAACATGGTATTAAAAAGGAGGCCTTGTGTTTACATGTGAAAATACAGTCATTCTCATTTGTAGATAAACATGAAACATTTTGTTACTTCAGAAATGTAATCTTTGAAGAAAAAAAGCTCATAAACACATTTATTCAGTTTTAATCTCAATTTTATAAACACTGATTTTCCCCCCTCCTCTCACTACCCGCTTAGTCCCGCCCTCTGGTCATATGCATGACACAGTGTAAATCTCATTTGAGGTCGCAAATACAGTGTAAAGTTAAAGTGTTCGCTGCTGCTGCAAAACCATTTCCAGCTCATGATAATATAAGCGTGGTGGAGAACAAAATCCATGGCTAAAAACAACTGAACGCAAATAGTTTCTAAACACTTGACGGGGGGAATTCACAATTTTCTGAAATAACCAAACATCTTCAAGAATGCTTCGTTCAACAATGGTAGAAACCTCCAGGTTTATTTTGAATAAGTCAGTGATGTGTGGTTCCGTCCTACCTGCCGAGGGTCCCTCCAGCCTGCGTGTAATATTTGTTATAATCCAGTCGCAGCAGCAGCTGAGCCAGGTCCGAGTTGATCTGATGGTTCCTCACGCTGGACAGGATTTTAAACAAGAGGGAGGACTGGCGCCTGAATCCCTGCAGAGGAACACGTTGTCAGAAAGCCCCGCCTCACACATAAATGTGACGAGTCTCACCTTCCCCAACATGTCCAACTGAGCGCTTCCTCTGTCGTCCAGAGAGGCCACGCTCTGACTGACCAACGAGCAGAAGTTCAGACACAACTCCAGGATCTCGTTCAGGCAGTGAAACACCTGATGGCAGAAAAAAAAAAAGTTATTTTTTAACCACAAAAGGTTTGGTCTAGAGCAGGCATGGGCAAACTACCGCCTGCAGGCCATATGCGGCCGTTAAATGTTTTAATAGGGTCTGACAAACTTGAAAATTAAATAAACAAACCTTGGTAATGTTTAATTTGTCCTGCAATTTTGATGTTTCCTCACTAGATGGCACACTTGGATATATAGGCTTTGTTGAGAAAACAACAACACTGCTCCCATTAAAATGTGTGTGTTTTCATGATGCGCACGCTGTCAAAATAAACAGTGTGCACAGATATGGAAAGCCATCAGGGCCAATACACACACGTAAACAAGCGTGTTAAATGTTAAAACAAGCAAAATGTTACATCAAGCGCTTAGATTTCAAACTTAGCGTTGTTAAATGTACGTTTTTAAACGCTGTCGTACTAGATTTTAGACCCTAGTGCTGCTAAGTCTTAAATCTAGACCTAGCGTCGCTAGATTTGAAATTTAACGCTCTTGATGTAACATTTTAGCGCGCTTGTTTAAAATCTAGCAGGCCATTCTATTGGTCTATAAGCTAACGGTTACCAAAGCATGCCATCCATCTGCTCCTGTTCCGGCCCCTTGGTCAAATGGCTGAACTCAATGTGGCCCGCGAACCAAAAAGTTTGCCCACCCCTGGGCTGGAGTTTCTCAAAGTAACGGGTTGAACGTCATTCATCTGGATTTGAGTTCAAAGACATTTCGCATTAAAGCTTATTTATCTCTCACTAGTGAGAGTATTTGGGTTTTAAAATCAAGAAAGACAGAAAAAACTGCTTTCTAATAATCAAAGAGGCAGATTGAAACAAATCTCTGTGACTTTATTAGTTTGATTAGAACAATTAAGTCAAACCATGTTTAAGACTCTTGTTTCAGTCCTTGTTTCTGCCAGCTGGAATTATTCTAAACA
Source organism: Neostethus bicornis (assembly GCA_902685375.1). NCBI lineage: Eukaryota > Metazoa > Chordata > Actinopteri > Atheriniformes > Phallostethidae > Neostethus > Neostethus bicornis. Next base: position 5,942,155 of record LR738543.1, read on the forward strand.
GATTGTTGCTCTGCATGAATTCTCTAATCACATTTATTTCAGTCTGAAATGTTCAACAAGTTTTTGTTTCTGTAGATTTTTTTTTTTTTACCGGTTTCAGCAGGATAAAGGACTGTGCGAGCAGGTTGCTGAGGAAATGATCGTGAGCCAATCGGATGCTCTCAAAGTCTCTGGTGGAGTTGATTGTCTGCAGCAACTGAGAGAACTGAGACTCAAGGACGTCCACCTGAAAACACACAGGAATTCAAACATCAAACACTGGCTCTTACTGACTTGGATGGAATTGAACATGTGTGTAGACTTTAGTGTTGCTCTAAGCCACTGCTTAAAAAATAACTGGAGGGGGTGCATGTTTTTTTTTTTTTTTGCCGTACAAGAATAAAGTGTAATTGCACATCCACTACAGTAGTTGGCAGTAGTGCTCTCATTGTCAGAGTGTTGGCAGGGAGTTTTACTTCTATGGTGTAGGGTTTTATGTACCGAGCAGCCGTTAGGCATTGCAGTAAGCAAACGAGTGGGGAGGCACAAATTGATTTTCAATCTTGTTAGGGTGGTGTCCTGAGAAGATCCGCGATCATCGAGATCTGCGACTTAGCGCCCCTGCGCATGCCCAGAACTCTCCTGCTCCCTTCCAGACGATCTAACCATCGAGATCTGCAACCTGCCATATTTCTATTGGAATTATCGTTTGGGTTAGTTTTCGGAACTCCGATCTATCGAGATCCGCGACCGGTCGCAGATCTCGACGGCGCCGCAGATCTCGATAGAACAGTGGCACAGCAAAAAAAAAAATTGAGAAGTACTGTTCTAAGCCAAGTTCGGAGGAGACGGCAGCTCAGTGGTTAGAGCATTCGCGCGCGGACCGGAAGTTCGCGGGTTTGCGTCCCACAGAGAGCACGTCTAGTGTCCTTGGAGAAGACACTTAACCCCCGCTTCTCCCACCATTGGCGCCGTTGAAGGGCAGCCTGCTGCGATGTAAGGAGTGCAGCACACAAATTTCCCCGGTGAGGGATGAACAGAGTAATTCATTTATTTATTTTTATTTAAGTTAGCAGCTGCTGTAAACAAACCACTAGATGTGGGGAAAAGACGACACCTTGTGGACAGAAGCTGAAGTGAACTGAGGACAGTGAAATGAAGCATTTGAAGCAGTGATGAAACAATTAAAAAGCAGTGTGAGTCAGTCTGTCTCAGTGTGAGTGTGGTTTTGGACCTGAAGGTAGTACTGCAGGTTGTCTATCAGGAAGGCCATGTGGTTTCGGAGTCTCCACTTAACGGCGTCCATCTGGTTGGACTTAAGATGTTTTCTCTGCATCTGCAGAGCCCAGCAGTGCTGCAGCTGGGACTGAACGCGCCGTACGCTCAGTAGGTACCGGAACACAACGTTATACCTGCCCAGGGACAAACAAAACGGTATGGTTATAATAATCTAAAATGAACACAAAGACCACGTGGAGGAGAATGAACAGATACACACTTCTCCAGGACGGCGGGGGTGAAGAGGATGTGTAGAGGCCACTGCACTTTGTAGGTGAGACCCATGGCCGCCCAGCCGGTGGGGGGAACCTCTCTAGGAGAAGTGTCCTGAGGTGGAGTGGCTCCATCCCTACCGCCTGATGCTTCTAATAAGACCAACAGAAAGAAATCTACAATCAATTTAAAATAAAACTTAGCTTAAACTCTTACATCAAACATGTCAAACTCTGGGGGCTGAATAATTTTGGACGCCCAATTTGTAAAGTTTTTTATTCTTTAAAAAAGTTTGAAATATCAAAAAAAATTGTTTCACTTCCTGATTGTGTCCCACTTGTTGATTCGTCACAAAAAATTACAGCTTGATATCTTTACGTTTGAAGCTTAAAATGTGGCAAAAAGTTGATAAATTCAAGCAGGCCGAATACGGTAGAGGCGGCAGCTCAGTGCTTAGAGCGTCCGCACGCGGACCAGAAGTTTGCGTCCCACAGACAGCTCGTCTAGGGTCCTTGGAGAAGACACCTAACCCCCGCTTCTCCCACCATTGGCGCCGTCGAAGGGCAGCCTGCTGCAGTGTAAGGAGTACAGCACACAAATTTCCCCGGTGAGGGATGAATAGAGTAATTCTTTTTTGTTTTACTTTTTCAAGAAACTCTAGCGAGTGATTTATTCCTCATCCCGCCACTAGAGTGTGCTAGTATTCATAACAAATTTTAAAAATTTTACTCATCTAAACAATCCGTCCTGACCTTTGCTGTCTTTGCCCTGGTAGTCCACGGTGAGGTGTAGCAGCGGCAGCAGGTTGTCGTCATCCAGCAGGACTTTGTGAGCGGCCTGCTGGAAGGCCACGTTAACATCTGAAAGAAAAAGTTGTTGAAGATTCGCCTTCACACCGAAGCTCGAAATAACTTGCGTCCCAGAAGATGAGGACGGAGTTACTCACCATGTTCTGTAACCGCAGTCGGAGGCATCTTCAGCATGTGCTGAGCCAAGTCAATAAAGACCTGGTAGAGTTCTCCACGACCCAACAAGTAAAAGTCTTTAATAATCTGGACAGAAAAACAAATCATCTCGTTTGTTTTTATGACGATTTATTAAAACGAGATGTTTGAGAAGGAAAATAAACCTTGAGCTGTTCGAGCAGATCCGCTTCCTCGACCATCAAAGTCCAGAGATGCTGCAGGTCAGGACAACATTAAAATAAAACTCTGCAAAATATTAGGAAGGTACTTCCGTCTCACCTCTGCCACCGAACTACGGATGCGATCGATTAAATTTTCAAAGTCCACCAAGCTGAAAAGTGGCTGCTGTTTGAGTCGGTGAAGCTCGGCAGCGAACAGGTCCTCCTGGTGTTTCAAGATGGAACCTACAGCAGAATACGGTAAGGACACGTAGGGGTGGCACATATATATCGGAGGATAGTGGAGATCAACAGCACCTGCTCTGGATGGACTGTGGTTGTGGTTTTCAAACATCTGCACGGACTCTCCTACAAAGAGGATTTTCTCCGCCACACGGATGGGGATGTAGGATGGAAGCATCTCTGTTCGCAGTGAGAACTGCTGCAGAGACGGAGCCAGCATGTTTTCCTCCTCGATCAACCTCTGTTTGACGGAACCAGAAGTAAACAAGTCGGATTAAAACCGACCCGTTAAGAGAGATCCAGGATTCAGGTCTTCCTCACCAGGTCCTGCAGTTCTCTGAGCTGTTTCCCACTCAGACCTCCTAATCCCAGATCTTCTTCCTCTTCTTCCTGATTAGCGGCAGCACCTCCGGCGCTGGGACCCTGCTTCACGAAGAATTCCTCGTTCTGGTCCAGGAGCAACCCGTGGAGCATCCAGGCTGCAAGCTGCTTGTACATGACGCCGTGGCATGCCGCCAGGATCCTGCAGAAGAGAAACCAAGAGCAGTGGTACATAGAGACTAAGTTTAATTTCATCTTCTGAGACGCTTATCCCTAACAGGATCCAGGGGGTGCCGGAGTCTAACCCACCTGATTTTAAAGTGAGAGGCAGGGTACACCTCAGATCAATGAGCACAAAATAACATCTCTGAGAACTGGACCAAAGACGTCTGTTTAAAGGAGACACACATCTACAAAAAGACTGACTTACTTTTCTAAGGCCATGCGAACAGGAGGAAGTCCTCCACAGCTGTGTTTGTACACCGTCTCCAGGATCTGGCAGCCATGGATCTAAAACAGCCCGAGCAAAAAGAATCAGACACCTTAATAATCAGGAAGTGAATTTATCCTAAAGATCGAAGGTTGATTGAGGACGGAAATGCAGTTCAAATAAGGTCAGGTCAAAATGAGATGATCCAAACTAAACTAATGAGTTTTATTCAATAAAGTTTAAAAAGAATTAAAAAGACAGCACTCTGAAATAAGTTCTATCTAACTTTTTAACACTAGGACCGCCGCAGCGGTCAATATGACTCCACGTTACTTTAATATGCTAATTAGAATTAAAAAACAACAGAGGAGACTGACCTATGATGACCTTTAACATAATTTTTTTTTCTATTTTATCATGTATTTATTTGTGTTCTAAAAATGAACATTTCAAAATCTATAAGCATTTCATCTCCTCTAACCTGCTGCGCCCCGCAGCAGCTGAAAATGACGCGCACATTCCCATAGCTTCAACTTTTTGCAGAAGTTGTTGCTATGGCAACAAACGCATTTCCACATAGTAAGTCAGTGTGTCACGTTCTTAACCGTCTGTCCCTTTCGGGCTTGGGGGGGGTGTCGGAGCCTATCCCGGCTGATTCAAGGCGAGGGGCAGGGTACATCCTGAACAGGTCGCCAGTCTGTCGCAGGCCACAAACATACAACCATACACACACACACACATTTTGGCACTGGCCAATCAACCTATCATGCATGTTTTTGGAGGGTAGGAGGAAACCGGAGTACATGGAGGAAACCCACGCCAACACGGGGAGAACATGCAAACTTCACACAGAAAGGTCTGTGTTCCAAGCCTCGTCCCCACACGGGACTTGAACCCACGACAGTATTGCTGTGAGGGCACTGTTCTACCCACTGCGCCACCGTGCCGTCATTGCCACACATAAGTGTGTGTGTTTATATTTGTGGAGAGAGACAAGAAGGACTCTGACGCCATTACAGAAACATTTTAGAAAAGTTGAGTGAGATAATAAGCATCATATTGACTGTCAGGGCGCTTGCAGGTAGGTTTAGAAACCGGCGGACCTAGTTTTAAAGACACGTCAACACTTCCGTTCCATCATCTTCCGCTCATCCAGGGCCGGGTCGCGAGGGCAACAGTCTCAGACGGGAAGCCTAGGCTTCTCTCACCCCGGCTGCATCCTCCAGCTCACTCGGAAGGATCCCAAGTCGTTCCCCGGCCAGCTGTGAGACATAGTCTCTTCAGCAGGTCCGGGGTCTGCCCCTCGGTCTCCTGGTGGGACGTGCCCGAAACACCACACCGCCGAGGCGCTCAGGGGGCATCTTGACCAGATGCCCGAACCACCCCATCTGGCTCCTCTCGACCTCAAAGAGGAGCGGCTTGACACTGAGCTCCTCCCGGATAGCAGAGCTTCTCATCCGATCTCTGAGTGAGTGCCCAGCCACCATGCGGAGGAAGCTCATTTTGGCCGCTTGTATCCGCTGGTGACCATAGGTGAGGGTTGGAACGTAGATCGACTTGCAAATCGAGAGCTTTGCTTTTCGGCTCAGCTCTCTCTTTACCACGATGGACCGATGCTGTGTCCTAGTTATTGCTGACGCCGCACCGATCCGCCTGTCGATCTCCCACTCCACTTCCATTTTTTTTATATTTCCATCAAACATTAATGATCATTTTAATCAAATTGTGAATTTTTTCTAGATTAAGAGGAGGTTTTTAGATGAAGTCCGTTAAGGAATTTAAATGGTCATGTTTTGGATCGCTCTTACCTTCTGGGATTTTATCGTCTCTACGACCACCATGACCGAGGGGAACAGAAGCTGAAACTAACCAATAAAATCAAAGCGTTAATTAAACTGAACTCTGACTTTTAGAGGTATTAAATAACTCACCTGATCTAGCTTGTAATTAACATGGGATATGGTCAGATGTGGATCTCCAAGAAACTGAAACACAAAGACGTTAATAATTGAATTAAAAAATAATATTTCTCATGTGTAAAGACTTATTTCCTTCTAGTTGCATTATTTTTATACCTCTTGTTCCAGATCCAGCAGAGCTTGTCTGTACGGCTGCAACATCGAGTCCAACCCAGTGCAGAACGCCCGCAAGTAGATCCCATGAAGTCCCGTCTGGTTGGGCTGGTTGGTGTGATGTTCCTACAGTCAGAGTTATCATCAAATTATTCCTCAACCCTAGATACGTCCACCTTTTTACATAAGTTTTTAAACAAGAAGAGCTCTCTACATTCCCACCCTCACCAATGGTCACCAGCTGTGGGTGGTGACCGAAAGAACGAGATCACAGATACAAGCAGCAGAAGTGAGCTTCCTCTGCAGGATGGCTGGGCTCTCACTCAGAGATAAGAATGAGGAGCTCAGCCATGTGGGAGGAGCTCGGAGAAGACTCGTTACTATTTAGGGTCGAGAGAAGTCAGATGGGGTGGTTCGGGCATCTGGTTAAGGATGCCTCCCGAGGTGTTTTGTGCACGTTCCACCAGGAGGAGGCCTAGAGGTAGTCCCCGGACCTGCTCGAAAGACTATGTCTCATAGCTGGATGAGGAACGCCTCAGGATCCTCCCTTGGTGAGCTGGAGGATGCAACCAGGAGAGAGAAGCCTGGGTTTCACGTCTGAGAAAAATGGGGCACCTTCATAGTGTGACCCAGCCCGGATAAACAGAAGACAACGGAACGGAATGTAGTGCACACACGCTTGGAGTTGACTGAGGGAGTTCTGATGAACTTACTTGTTGATGAACATGACCGGTGTGCTGCTCTATAAACTCTACAAAGTGTTTGTAGTCAGATCCCAGTTTGCAGAGGCGGTTGAGGACACCGGTTTCACTGGGATGGATGAAAGGCAGATTCTGGGATACCTAGTGGGTGAAATTAAATCCATTACATTTAAATACCAACCAGTTGATTTTCTATTAATAAAGATCAGAAAAAAACCCAGAAGGAATCTGTAGAGTTTGTCAACTTGATAGTCTTTGATTTTGTGTAAAAGTTAGATATAATTGATGTTTTATTTGATTTTTAGTATCACTTTCAGTCTGGAGTGTGTTAGGGCAGGGTACAACATGTACAAGGGCTTTAAGACAGTGATCAGGTTGAAATCTTCACAGGAAACAAATCGAGTTCTCTTAAAAAAAAAAAAAAATACAACCTAGTTGAAATAATAAAGAATCTAATCTAAAAATCACAAAACTATAAAACCCTGATCATCCACCTTAATCTGATCATGATGGAAATTATTATTCAGAAACAGTTAGTTATTAATTTTACTAAAATGTTGGGGTTGATTTGATTTTCTGGAATTTTGCAAGTCTTTTTTTTATTTATTTTTTTATTTTCTATGTTACATTAAAATGATCTTATGTGAACAATTTTGAGAAAAAATATTGTTTTTACTGTCCTAATTTTTTAAGATAAAAAAACAACATTTAGTCCAAATTACAACTGATTTTAAGCCATTTTTTCTTCATTTACATCCTTTAATTTAATGACTTTAATCATAAAAACACTCTCAGATGTCAGTTTTAAACATTTCTCACTTTTTCAGCAAACGACATAAATATAAAAACTCAGAAATAACAAAAATAATTGAGATTTCGGTCCGAATCTAATTATTTATGTAATTATTATCTTAATTTAAAGCATGTAGAAGACGAGAAAAAAGCCCGCTTTTAGCTTGTGTTTCAAACCAAGCGGTTTTACCTGCAGTCCTGTCCGTTTATTCCATGTAAATATTGTCCCTGGATATCCACTCAGCGCTAATAAAAGCTCGTGAATCATTTTAATTTAATTTATTATATTTTTGTAACATAAATAATAACAAATAGAGGTTTTTCATCCATGTAAAAACAAACAGCTGTCGCAGGCTTATTACGTCAACACGCAAAGCATTGTGGGAAAATCTATCTTTGAGGTAATAAATAGTTAATTGATTTTATTTTTAAAGTATTTAAACTAGAAAACAAACTTGTGTGGATTGAATTTATTATTAAACATCATATTGTATTTTTTTCCGGAGTTTTTAGTTTGTTTTTGTTTGTTTTTTTTAAAAAGTTGGTTAGCATGTTAGCATAGCAACCTGTAGTTTTTACAAGCATTCTGGGAGATGTAGTTCTATTCAATTAATCAGTAGCAACGGTCGCCTCCCTTGCGTATCAACCGGTCATGCAGCTAGCTGGCAGCTCGTCGTAAGAAAAATCCAGGTATTTATTCGTTTAATTAACGACTATTTAAGAAGTTTTAAGAGTATAACATATTATTACTAGTTTTAGATGATCAGAAATGATGTTGTAGGTGTTTGAGGATTGCTTGTGTTGCTAATGTTTCTCCAGCTTGTAGCAGACTAACTTTTAAAGTAGGAAGAGATCAGTTTGTATGTTTACATTCAATCTGGTAAAAATCAAAGTTTAAACGGTTCTTCAGTGTATTTGTGAAGCATTGAGTTATTGGTTTGTTTTTGTTTGTTTCCATGCAGGGATGGCTGAGAAGAGCAATGAGGACACAGTCTCAGAGTTTCTAAACCAGAACCCACAGCTGTTGGAATGGGTTGAAACCCAAAGAGGTTACAGTGAGACCACCAATCAATGGCTCTCCAGGAGAGAGTTCATCCTCAGGAACTTGGAAGATTTCCCTACGGTGAAGCCAGGGGTTGAGTCCAGCAGTTTGAACAAGTTGATCTCTCTGTCCATGGTCTGGGCCAACCACGTGTACCTTGGATGCAGGTAGGAGGCAATCTGTGCATCAGAAACCCCTATAAATCACACCCAAACACCAAGAAAACCTCCAAATCACACCAAAAAAAGACAGTATGCTTAGCATGTGTGATTAGTTCCTCGAAGCAATAGTTCGAAAATTTGAACAGTTCAGTTTGACTCCCTCGGAGTTCATGCCAAGGTCTCCTTGAGCAAGACATCGAACCCCCAATTGCTCCTAATGGTGGTTTGCACCTTGCATGGCAGCTTCCACCGCTATCCGGACATAATGGCACACGGACAAAATGTCAGAGTTATCTAATAACTTTAGGGTCAGGGTCTAATAATGAAAAGGTTAGGTTAGGTCTCTGGAACCCAAATCTCTGGGAGCCAATAACTCAATGGTAGAACGTTCTCCGGAAGTTCGTGGGATCAAATCCCACTGAGCTCATGTCTTGGTGCCCTTGGGGAAGACACCTAACCCCCCATTTCTCCCACCATTGGCGCCTTCCTGGCAGCCTGCTGCGGTGTAATGCGGCACACATTTTTTTCGTCAAGGGATGAATAAAGTATGTTTCTTTCTTTCCAGAAGGTCTGAAAATTCAAAATAGCTGTGAAATGCAACCTGTGGTATTTTGTCCTCTTTTATGAAAGCATGCGGCCGGTGTCCTGTGATTCTCCTGTGATCTTGCATCTATACACCTGATCCAGATTATTGAATCAATAAGCCAAATTTAATTGGTTGTTAATTTCACTTGATGTGCATCAGGTGTATAGAATCAGGAACACATGGAAAACCTTTAGGACACCAGCCATCGAGGATCGGTTCGGACGCCCTGATCTAAATGCATGGATCATTTAGACATGATGGAGGAGAATTGACACAATTTAATGTAAATATGAAAGGAGCATTTTAAATATTAATATTACAATCAATTAATCCGGCTGTAAGCTAGGTGTGTGTGCTGGGTTTTCTTGAGTAACCGGGTTGCCATGGCCACCATTCCCCAGTTAATGCAGTGGGAAGGGGATGATGCAGTGTAACATGTCTGTCTGCAAAAATAACTTTTTGGATTTTTTTTTTTTTAATCATCAGTTATTGTTAAGGAAGATTATTAAATAAAATTTAAATTTATTTGAAAGTGTTGTTTCAAATTTCTGTTTACAAATATTGTATATTTTACAAATCCTATGCTGGGGAGATTTGCGTGTCCGTTTGCACTTGACGCGAGTTCAAAGAAAAGCTCCAAACAGCTGCTAGGTGGTGCTGAGTTGGTTGGGATGGAGCTGGAGCAGCTACTTGGTGGAACAGCAGCCTGGTAGAACAGCCACTTGGTGGAACACATGGCAGTTGGCTCTGTGTGAAGCGGAATGTGGGTTACTATCAGCGTTGCCAGGTGTACGATAATTATCGTATTTGTACGATTTTTTTGCCCTCCGTACGATGTACGATCAATAATTGTAAAAAATGCTCAAAATACGATAATTTGAACGTTTCTTGTCTGTGTAATTGTGTGAGTTGTTTTCATCTGCCGCGACTGTTTGTCGGAGTTTTTTTTTTTTAAATAAACCCTGAATGCATCAAACAAAGGAACTGATGAATGATTGGCTGATAGGTCCAGTCAATCATTCTGGCTAGCGATTGCTTACGTTGGGGCGAGTAGCCCCGCCCACAAAGTTATAAAGAGCAGGAACGTCAATTTGCGTGTTTGAGACTTGTTGCGGACTCGGAAATCAAAGCGTTCTTCTGATGTTGAAACACTGAACTTTTGATTGAATTAACAGTTTTAAAAAACAACAGCAAAGAAAAAAAATCTCTTTATTATTTTCTGTCTGCAGTCAATGTAAACATCTTTGCTGAAAACGTTGTAGATAGTATTTTTATAAAATATAATTTCGATGTGTGACGCACTATTTTATCTTAAAAAAAGCTAATTTAACTGATTAATCCATAAATAGTAGTGGATGAAGTATTTGTGCTTAAAAACATCCAAAATGTTATTGATTAGTTTATAAAGACTGACTGAGGAGATTAAAACTACACATCGCTTAGATCTTGTAGATGTTTGGGTTAACATTAAAAAAAACCTGATATGTACATATATATATAAATTTATATATATCGTCTCCTAAGTCCCGCCCCTACTGATTTCTTTCTTAAAATCTTATTTTCCTGTTTTTTTTTTTGTTTTGTTTTTTGTTTTTTGTTTTTTTTTTAATTTTAGAAAAAGAATCCAAGGATTTTGCCTCCTGTGTGTTTCCTTCACTCCCACTGCCTTACGAGTGCATGTAAAGGGTGTCATTTTGTTAATGGGCGTGGTTTTAATGGGTGTACGATAATTATTTGTAAAATACGATAATTTTACGTCATTGGTACGATAATCCAGCACCTCCCCCCTGGCAACGCTGGTTACTATGGCAACAATGTTTGAAAGCTCCTTTAAATCATAATAAGATCTTAAACCTGCTGCTAAGAGCTACACATCTTGATAACAACTCACATCTTTCATGGGCTATTTTTCAATTATTAGTTTTTGAAAGTAATTGTTTTTTTTTTCAAAGGCAGATTAGAGATAAAAGTCTTTCAGGCTTGAGAACATGTTTTAACTTTATTCTTTTTTTAACTTTAAGGTTAAGGGGGGAAATTACATTTAAAAAAAAACATGTCTGCAAGTTTAGCATCATGCTAACATTTAGCCTCAGTGCTCTAGCTTAGCATTAACAAATAATTTATGGATATAAACATAGAAGTAACTCTCTAAAACTAACATAATGTGTATTTAACATCAAAATGATTATTTTCATAACAATAAAATTAATCAGCAACCATTAGCAGGTACTCAAAAATCTAAAACTTTCTTTTCCTGGACAGCTAGGCGCTTAGCTGTCCAGCTAAGAGACAAATTAATGTAAAATATAAACAGCGGGATGTAAAAACTCATTTTCTGAACCGTTTATTCCTAATGGGGTCGCGGGTGGTAGAAATCTATCCTAGCTGACTTTAGGCGAGAGGTAGGGTACACACTGAACAGGTCACCAGTCCGAAATGGGGCCACACTCACAGACGATAACTGAAGAGTAGTAAATTTGCCATACCATCGTTTTTTTGTACAAACACTAGCTTTATTAACCTCAGGCTCTCTCATGCATGTCAATCTACAACGTTAGGCTAACGTAGCCGTTTAGAAACATGGCGGTGCATTAGCTCTGTTAGCGTGGTAAAAGGATTTCATATTGATTTTCTCAACAAAAAAAAAAATTTGAACCGTAAATTTGAATGAATTGTTTAATCAATATATCAAACAATCAAGTTATTAGTTTATCAAGACTAATAACTTTATCAAAACTAATAACTTGATGCCAATTTTTGCCTAATTTGACGTAATTTTAACACATTTTGTTTCAAATAGTGTGTGAAGTCGCTTTGTTTAAACAATATTAAAGTGAAACTTTAGTTTGACTAAATTGATTTAACGCAGAAACATATCTTATACATTTGTAAAGAGTTCAGGAGTTGTTGTTCTTGTTTTGCACAGAAACTAAATCAACCAAAAGCTTTCAAATAAAACTTGACTTTTCCTCCACAGCTATTCGCAGGATGTCATGGAGAAGATTGAGAAAATGAGCGAGGGCATCGTCATTAGGGGTACTCCTGCTTTCAAAACCACTGTAACTGAAGCGGCCAAAGGGAAACGGCCCACAGCAACCGGTAAACACAAGTTTTTGTTTGTTGATCACCTGTCATGTCAGGTTATTTTCAGCTGAATCTCAGGTTTAATGAATGAAGGAGGATTGTATTTAGAACCCAAATTTAGAGGTCTAAGAGATTCAGCACTGAAAACAGTGGGAGAGTCGTGGGCGGGATTATGGGTCAGCTCATAGCTAATTGATTGGTTCTCCGTAAGAGAACCAATCACTGTGCACCCCACAGGCGTGGTTTTCTTTGCAAAACAAATGAATGGAGAAAGAATCAGAGCTGACGGCACGTTTATTTCAGAAATACCGGACACCACATACTCACACATGTGAGCGCACACCGAGGTGCACACTCAAAGGAGCAAATGGTCAAATAAAACAATATTAAAATGCATATAAACTGAACACAAGACATACACACTCGATAGTTTTGCATATTTGAAAAAAACAAAACCCTTTTTATCTATTTATTTTTGGTGATCAGGGCAGAGAGTGCAGCGCACCTGCGCCCCACGTCACAAACCGCCACTAGACCAGATGAGAAAACACTAACGCCTCGACTACAAGGACGCTAGGGGACGGTGTCATACAACTACAGCTTCTAATAAAGGCCATATTTCTACCCATCTCTACAATATGTTTTTCCCAGAATAAATGTCCATCAAACATCATTCCTAATATTTTAACTTCCTTAACCTGCTCTATCTCTTTATCTCTCATTACTACATTAAATTTGAACTCACCATGTTGATGTCTATTCTTAAAGAGCATACGTTTAGTCTTTGACACATTTAACACAAGTCTGTTCTCATTTATCCAATTTTGGAAGATCTGTAGATCATTTTGTAGCGTTTCTCTTAATTCTGACAGGCTTGAAGCTCCACAATAGACTGTTGAATCATCAGCATAAAAAGTTGTTTTGCACCTTTTTTTAAATGTAAGGCATTTCATTGAAAAAAGCGGTGGCCCCAAACCGCTGCCCTGAGGCACACCACATTGCCATTTTTAAGTACAGAATTACTTCCATTATAAAATACAGATTGCAGTCTACCATTTAACTAGCGCTTTACCCATTTTATAGATCTTTCATCAAATCTATATGCAAACAAGTAGCAAATGGGGGTCCACCAATTCAAAAGACGCACTAAAATCTAAGAAAACTGCACCAACCAGAAATTTCTTATCTAGTTAACAAAGGCCAATTATCTCTAATGCTGTAGTAATTGAATGATTTTCTTTGTATGCATGCTGAGAGACACAATTTAATTTATTTGTACTAAAAAACATTGCTATCTGCATAAAAATGGCCTTTTCCAGCACCTTGCTTGAGACAGAGGAGTTCAGTGTGGGGGTGGGACTGCACCGGGGATCTGCTCTGAGTCCTTTCTTTTTTTCCCGCAGAGAGTTTGGGTGACTGGTCTGTCAAAAAGGCTAAGAGCAGCTGTAATACCGAGCCAGACAGTCGGGCCGCTGGGAAGTCAGGCACACTGCCTGTGAGCCAGAAATTCGGACCTCCTTCGGATGCTCCAACAGTGCACCAGCCCTTTTTCAACCGGCTCTACAAGGCGGTGGCATGGAAGTTGGTGTCAGCGGGGGGTTTTGGCCCTAATCTGGATCACTTTGAAATTCTGCGTTGCTGCGTGGAGTCCTGCAAGGACACCCTGACCGTCGTCTTCGTTCCGTTGAAGGACATTGAGGGCCTCCCTGCAGCCCGCACTCAGAAAGAAGGCCACGTGTGTGAAATTCGCTGTCAGACTGTCTACATGGGCACCGGGTATGGGCGGGACGAGCCCGCAGCCAGAGCAATGGCGTCCAAAGAGGCTCTTAAAGTCTTCCAGGGCCGAAAGGTGACGGTGAAGATCTGCAGACGGAGATACAAAGGGAAGGATGTGGATGACCTGATGCTGCTGGATGAACAACCCCGTACGCAAAGCTTCCCACCCGCCCTCAGCTACCCCTTTCAGGACGAGCAGACCGAGTAGGGAGGATACAGAAGTCTAAAACCAGACTGTTAGCGGTAACTGTTTTGTTTTCATATGTAATTTTCAATCAGGTTACTACACAAGATCAGTTTCTGCCAGTTTACCAAAAAAACCAAATCAAAGCCAATCTGCAAAAACACGTTTCAACACTGAATTTTCCGACTGTTTACTGCACGTGCCATCAGTTAGAAATCTAACCGCTCTAGTTCCAGAGTAAAATCAAAAGCCACCTTGATTTTATCGGTGAGCTGTTTAGATTATTAGTTGAGATCAAGGAAAGAATCAATGTTTTTCACAATATGAATATCATCATTTGATTTTTTTTTTTTTTTGTTTGTTTTCATGCTGATGAATCTCGTTCAGACATAAAACCACTTACTTTCAAAACAAATCGAGCAGACTCAATTATAACCCGGCAACATATTTTATTTTAATTTCCATGTAATCCTTCTAATTCAGGATGTGATTTCACTCATTCCCCATGACGCTGCACTTTAGGAGGATTTGGCTCAGGTTTGTGGGCACCCGGAGTGACCAAAACGAACGCAAGAAGGATTCCTCTGTGACCGAGAAAAAAGATTTTTATTGTAGTGAAATGAAGCTCTTTTTTTTTTTATTTTAATTTTGCCGGCGCTTTTATTTTGTTATCTTTGTAAAATTTGATAAAAAAAAAAACAGCAGATGTTTTGTGTTCAGGCCCATCTTTGAACATGCAGTGTGTCGTATTTGGAATAAAAGTACTGCTGTGTCCTAACATTTGTTTTTTTCCAGTTTGAAATAACTGCGTTTTGATTGTGTACACTGTTTCATGTCGTTGGATGTTTACACTGTATTCCTGTTTCTAAATATTTTTAAAATGAAAATTAACCAAAAAAAAACGTCTTGTGTCTTTTTTTTTTTTTTTGCTGTTTCAAACCCCAGATAATTTATAAACATAGCCAATACTTTCTTTAAGTTATCAAATGACTTGGAATTTCTTGGTGTTTGATTATTCTTTGGATCAAAGAATTCAAGCTGGGAAATGGTTAGTACGGTGGCCTCACAGTGAGAAGGTCAGGGGTTTGAAAGACTATTTTTTTGTTTTTAACTCACTCTATTCATCCCTCACCGGAGAAATTTGTGTGCTGCACTCCTACACCGCAGCATGCTGCCACGACGGCGCCAATAGTGGGAGAAACCGGGGATTCGGTGTCTTCTCCAAGGACCCAAGACGTCCACTCAGTGGGATGTGAACCCGCTAATTTCCAGTTGACTTCCGGTCCGCGGGCTCTAACCACTGAGCCACCGTCTCCCCCTCTTTTCTATGTAGAGTTTGCATGTTTTCCCCATGTAAGCGTGGGTTTTCTGCAGGTACTCCATTTTCCTCCCACCCCAAAATACATGTAAGTCTATTGGCCGCTATGAAATTTCCCCTAGGAATGACTGTGTGTGGATGACTGTTTGTGTGTTGCCCCTCAGCAGACTGGTGACCTATTCGGGTTGTGTCCTTCCGCTTGCCTTAAATCAGCCGGGATAGGCTCCAGCACCCCCTGCTACCACGTTAGAGATTGACGGTTTAGAAAAAAAAACAATGAAATGACCTTGGCTGACCCTCGCTTCTTATGGTCCCCAGATATGGATACCGAGTGACTAAAATAATCCTGAAAACAAGCGGCCAAGATGACCTTCCTCTGGGGTAGCTGGTTTTGCTTACTTCCACAATCCGAGAAGGACTTAAGAGTAGAGCCATTACTCCTGTGATTCGAAACAAACCAGATTGGGTGGTTCGGCATCTGGTCAGCAAGTCTCCCAAATACCTCAATGATGAGGCGCTCCGGCCACATCTTTCTTGTACTAATGTGTCTAAAATACTGACAACCTTGACCGAAGTAATAGAGTGTTTTTCTGCTGCTACAATGTTCTTCTGAAAAATAGAAGTTATTTTGTATGTACTATTAACATGCTATTGAGGCTGGAATGCCATCTGCTTTTGGGAGAACCATTTATCTACAAGTAGAGAGACTACTCATTATTTGACTCCTCAGGGTCACAGAGAAGGGAGATCGTTTTTATTGAGGACTCTTGGTTAGAATTCAGACCCACGAGATTAGAGGTCAGAGACAGAGTTAGGACTTGACAGGAGCAGTATGTCTCGGAGCTGACCAGGGAATTGTGAGGGCCCTGGGCCCTTTCCTGCTGCTGTCTGTCTCTTTCTCTCCCTCTCCTGTGTGCAGGAGACTGGGGAGTCCGTTGCCACAAAGTTCCTGGGAGAGTCTGTTGCCACAAAGTTCCTGGGAGAGTCCGTCACCACAAAGTGGATTGATTGAGAGCAGCTGCATCTCTCTTCCTGCTGGCTGCTGCCTGGGACAGATATGCTCCAAGCTCTGCTCCTTTTTATTGTTCGTTATATTAAGATTGTTGTTAATAAAAGGCGTTAAACCGTCCGCCTGTCTTCCTCGTCTTCTGTTTTGTCAGGGTCTTGAGCCAAACCCCTGACAGAATGGTTTGGGATCCTTTTGGATGTGGCCAGGGTGAAAGAAATCTGGATTTCTCTGGCTGGTGGGGTACTCTCTCTATGAGTAAAATGTGTACATTCCATGTTCATTTTTCACAGCCTAAAGTACTGTGTGTATTTTGTGTTAAACTTGGGATTCCATTGGTCATTGATGGTAAATGAGTTTATATTAAAGTTAAAAGACCAAACAAACTGTCAGTCACACTTCTAGATCATTTTCTGACATTGAACAGCCTTTATCTGTCATGATTCCCTCACCTGCCACCAGAGGGAGACTAGGACCTTCCTCCCTCTCCTGGACTTCAGCCTGATCCCAAACACCTGAGTGATTAGTCTGAGGCTAATCAGCTGTGTGTCATCAGCATGCTTCCTATTTAAAGGCAGTCCAACAGGATTTCCTTGTCAGGTCATCACCATCCTTCCCAGCCAGGTCCTTCTGGCTGCCTGATCAAGTTTATCACAGAACTCAATTATATTTCTGAACTTAAAGGCATACATTGGTGATATATTTTATGCTTTTGCTTTACAGCCTTGCCTGATGTCAAGTAAATCTTGTTGTTGTCCTGCATTTGGGTCCTAGTACTACTCCTTCCACCTGCACCTCGTCATGACATCCTCTTTGTATTGTTACTATATGATTTGTCAGATACTTGTCTGAGGAAAATGGTGAACTTCAGCAAGAGTTAAGCTCCAAATATTCACTTAAAAATTGATCATAAATTAATAAGCTGCAATTAGCTGGTTTTGATAGTTTTTTTTAATTCTCACAGTCTTCACTTATTTTCAATTGCAGAGTTTATTTGACCTCCAAACCGTCCGTCCCAAATGGGGTCATGTGGGGTGCTAGAGCCTATCCCGTCTTATCTAAGGCTAGAGGCAGGGTTAACCCTGAACAGGTTGCCAGTCTGTCACAGGGCCATACACACACACATTCATTCCAGGGGCAATTTCATAGTGGTCAATTAACATGTATGTTTTTGAAGAGTAGGAGGAAACAGGAGTACCCAGAGAAAACCCACACATATACACGTGGAGAACATGCAAACTCCACACAGAAAGACCAGTGTTCCAAACCTCGTCCCCACGTGGGACTCGGATCCCCGACCTTATTGTTGTGAGGCTACTGTGCTACCCACAGCACCAACCCAAATGTGGAGTTTCTGGACAGACATGACAGGTATTTTTCAGTAAAATAAAAAAGGAGAGTAAATTTGTGCTAAAATCAAACTCTAATATTAAACCATAAACTTGATTTCTATGAGATCTGTGTTCAGAATCAGTGTTTTAAGTTTTGAAGGTGTAAAGCAAAGCAGCCACCACTAGAAGGCAGCAGTGGTCAGAAAAACACTTTCTATAATGTTTTACCAATAATAACATTTAACAGATAATTACATGGTAATAACTACATATTTACAAAGAGACATTTATTCAACATTTATACTTCCTGAGGTTCAGACCAAAAAGAAAATTAATTACGAGAATTGAATACAATCAGAATAAACAGAAGTCAGATCATTTCATGTTAACCAAAGTCAATGGTTTTAAAAGCATGTTTGATGTTTAACTTTACAAGTAGATGTTCTACAGCCCAGTAAGACCACATTAGGTACACCTCCTAACAATCAGCTATCTACGCATGAACAGTTTAATTTTAAACACTATTTTCTGGTGTAGTTTTGTTTTTGAATTAACATTTTTTATGTCATCATGACCTTCGAAACATGTCAAATTTCAGATAAGAACAGGGAGTTAAAACACTTCCAGGCAAGATAGGAAACCTCCTCTCAGGAAGGTGGAGAAAAAACAGAAAATCATGCCTTTATTCTCCCTGATTCACGGTTTAACAGCAGAATAAATAATCTGACACAAGTTTTAACAGGTTTAAATATTTGCAAGCATTTTAAAACAGCTATGAAGTGGCTGAAAATAAACACACGAAGACACGTTACAAAAGTCAAAGCTTTAGTAATGATTGATTTCAATCTGAATAAGACACTAGAAACTGAAATGAAATCACATTCATAATTATTAACTTATTCTTTTACATATTCTATTCATCCCTCACCGGGAAAATTTGTGTGCTGCATTACTACACCCCAGCAGGCTGCCGTGATGGTGCCAATGGTGGGAGAAACAGGGGGTTTGGTGTCTTCTCCAAGGACCATAGACGTGAATGCTTCCGGTTGACTTCCGGTTCGAGGGCAAACACGCTACCACTGAGCCACCGTCTCCCACCGTCTGTCCCAATTTAGATTTAAAACCTGCTCTACCCTCGCTGTGTGAAGGGGAGATTCAGGAGGTCTTTCCTTCCTTCTGGGGTGGGTCTCCACAATGAGCAATTTTAACCATGTGCTCTTTTTACTATTTCTCACCAGAACTGTGCGGCAGCTCACTTTGAATGCATGTTTTTGTCCTTACTCTGTTTAGCCTTTTGTTTTGTTTGTACATACTTGTTGTGACCTTTTTTTTCTTCCTGTGCCCATACTGCAATTTCCCCATTGTGGGAAAATAAAGGTTTTTGTGACTCTTAACTTTCACATCACAATGTTTCAACTGTAAAAAACAGATTCTTCGTCTTTCAGCATTTCCCTTCAGGGGTCGCCCCAGCAAGCCAGTTTCTTCCATCAAACCCTATCTGCTGCATCTTCATACCCACTTTCTTTTCTTTAGTTCAACTCTTTTTTTTTTTTCCTATACTGTACAAATCCACGAGCCATCTCAACACATTGACAAACTGTCCTGGACAAAAGTACTTCTGATATGACTCCATACAATGAGAGAATGTTCATATAAACCCTTTAATGACATTGAAAAGAATAACTACCCTACAAAATTAATACTGACTAGATTTATTCCCTCTGAGTAAAAAAAAAAACTTTTTCACAATCCTTACTTGAAGGATTTTTCTGTCATTTCTACCAACAGAAAAAAAGGAGGAAAGAGGTGGAGGAAAAGCTGGAGAGGTGGAGGTTTGCACAAGAAAGAAGAGGAATGAAGATTAGTCAAAGTAAAACAGAGTACATGCGTGTGAATGAGAGGTATCCAAATGGAAAAGTGAGATTACAGGAAGAAGAGATAAAGAAGGTGGAAGATTTTAATTATCTAGGATCAAGAGTCCAGAGCAATGGAGAGTGTGGAATAGAGGTGAAGAAGCGTGTGCAGGCAGGCCGGAACGGGTGGGGAAAAGTATCAGGTGTGATGTGTGATAGAAGAGTTTCAGCTAAAATGAAAGGGAAAGTGTACAAAACCGTGGTGAGACCGGTCATGCTGTTTGGTCTAGAAACAGTGGCACTGAGAAAAAGACGGGAAACAGAGATGAAGGTAGCAGAGATGAAGATGCTGAGGATCTCTCTGGGAGTGACCAGGATGGACAGGATCAGAGGAACAGCACATGTTAGAGGTTTTGGAGACAAAGTCAGAGAGGCCAGACTGAGATGGTTTGGACATGTGCAGAAGAGAGAGAGAGAGTACATTGGAAGAAGGATGCCGGGTTTGGAACCCCCAGGAAAGAGGCCTAGAGGAAGACCAAAGAGGAGGTCCATGGATACAGTGAAGGAAGACATGAAGATAGTTGGTGTGACCAAAGAGGATGCAGCAGATAGGGTTAGATGGAAGAAACTAACTTGCTGTGGCGCCCTTTGAAGGGAAATGCCGAAAGAAAAAGAAGAATCTTTTTACATTTTTATGTGACTTTTTTGGGATTTATTGCAGTCTTTGGTTTTGTAAAGCACTTTGAAAAGCCTTGAGCGCTTCATAAAAATATAAACCATTTTTTGTTTCATGAAGCAAAACTACATGCTGAGTACACACATTTAAATTTTTTGTCCCCATTCTAAAGAGTCCCTAACTCTTCATTTAATGTTCATTAGAAACTTTTTTATATTTCATAACTGACCTCTTATCTTTTATGGAATGCGTAAAAAATACATTTCTGGAATATTTTCAGAATATTTTCACAGACTAAAGAACAACTGGACAGTTTTTTAATTAAAAAAATGTGTTCCGTCAGATTAAATCAATGCTGAAAGTGTGATGCAGACATGTTTGTGTCGCTGGATGATGTCTCTATGCAGCCCACAGACATAAAAACAGAAACAACGACAAGTTTAGCAGCGTTACGAGATGTGATGTTTGTAGTGACGCACGATAAGTTAAAAGTCTGAGAAGGTAAATAGATTGAACTCATTTTAAAAACACCCTCTGGACCTCCTTTTGCCGCAGGTGTATTGAACAGTTTACATCCGACATCATTCCCTGAGCGAGGCCTCTGTTTCAGAGCGGATCATTCCTCACACACTGTGTCTCCATCAATCACACACTCAATCATCCTCCACCTCTTTCCCTCTGTCAGCCTCTTCCTGCTTCTGTCAACATCTCCATCTGTCATCCCCTCGAATTATCGCACACAAACAATCGTCCATCCTGACAGCCAATCACAGCAGGTTGGAGCATCTCTGTGTGTGGGTGGATGGGTGGGGAGATGAGGGCACCTCATACGCAATCTCTGCAGGAATCAGAGGTAATTCCCACAGGAATCAATAACAAATCTTCCAAGCCTAGAAAAAGAATTGCTGTTCAGGAAATAAGATAAAACCTCTGAGCACAATAAAAGTTTCTGATTGCTTGTTTACATGCAATTCAACTTTGCTGATGAATAGATGGAGTTTTTCTTTAACATACATCTGCATTAAGTCAAATTTATCATGCATATCAATTATAGAATACCATATTAACTCATAAAAATGGAAAAAAGATTTTGGAAATGAATATTTTATAGTAAAAAAAGAAATGAGTTTTAATATAAGGGAATTTTCTGCAGTTATTTTAATTAATAAAAACTATTCAAATTTCACATTGCAGACATTCTCCTGTGAGTCTGCTCAGTCATTTATGTTGGAGAGATTGGATTTTTTTTTTTTCTTTTAGTCACATTCACACCTTCTGCAGTTTGTGGCGAGATTTTATTTTATCTACACCAGAGTCCTGCTGTTCTTTCCTGCAGCCTAGATTTTAAGACAAGCTTTGGATCCTTTGTTATCTTGCAGAAAATGTCATGATCCTCGCCCCCTTTCTCCTTCCTCATTGTCCTGCCTTTTGCCCTGATTCTTCCCATCTGTGGGGCTCATGTCTTGTCTTCTCCCATGTCGTCTAAGCCCATGAGTCCTTCACTACTCCTTCCCAGGATTTCTAAAAGTACAGTTGGAGGTAGAGCCTTTAGCTACCATGCTCCAGTTTTGTGGAATAAGCTCCCAGCTCAAGTGAGAGAGGCAGACAGTGTTCCTACATTTAAAGGGAGGCTTAAAGCATTCCTGTTTGAACAAGCTTATCAACAGGCCAGATAAAAACAGAGACATTTAGCTGATATAATTACTTGTTGGCTGCTAGATAGTAGAAGCTGGGGAAAGTATGGTACATTGGGGTTCTGTCCTCTAATTCTATCTACTATTCTCTGCCAGACTGCCTTGGCCCTTTCCCACTTGCCCCCTACTCTAACCAGGGTCTGTATCTCTCTTTCCCCTTACTATCTACCCTAACCAGGGTCTGTATCCCTCTTTCCACTTACTCCCTACCCTAACCAGGGTCTGTATTCACTTCCCCCCTCCTTAACCCTTGGCTTTCTATCTCATTCATTGTTCTCTATTGTCTGTTTATTTAGAATTACACTGCTAGTTGGTACAATACAATTCACATGTTGTCCACTTCTCTCCCTCTTCTCTGGGAGAGAGCCCCTTTCAGGACTCTGCATTCCTGTCCTGGGCTTGGCCACACCGAGGAGACCTCCGCGCTTCATCATCCCCGCTCCATCAGGATGAAATCCATCAACTCATCCCCGTACTGGACATCGCTGGGCTGAGGAGTCCCCGTGTTTCCATCAGGATGAAGAACATCTATTGACTTCTTTAGATATTTAGCTGTAGAGTAGAATAAGCTAATATTTAAACAATAATCTTTGACACATTGGTTGCTCGTCCCAGGGGAGGGATCTCTCTTTCATGTGGATCCCCACAAGGTTTCTTATTTTTTTCCCTACTGATGGGTTTTTTAGGAGTTTTTCCTCACCGTGAAGGAGAGTCTAAGGGCATAAATGTGCTAGTCTTGTTTAGTTAGCATTTGTTAGTTATTTTTCTTGCTGTGTATCTGTAATAATACATTCCTCTTTTTCTTGTGAAGCCCATTGAGACGGAAATTCTGTGATTTTGTGATTTTTACAAATAAAATTGAATTGAACTACTGGGTCAGGTCATCTGTTACAATGATAGCAGAGATGAAGATGTTGCGCATCCCTCTGGGATTGAAAAGAATGGACAGGATTAGAAATGAGTTAATCAGGAGAACTGCACATGTTTGAGGTTTTGGTGATAAAGTCAGAGAGACCAGACTGAGATGGTTTGGACATGTGCAGAGGAGAGAGAGTACATCGGAAGAAGGATGCTGGGTTTGGAACCACCAGGAAAGAGGCTTAGAGGAAGACCAAAGAGTAGGTTCATGGATACAGTGAAGGAAGACATGAAGATAGTTGGTGTGACCGAAGACGATGCAGCAGATAGGGTTAGATGGAAGAAACTGACTTGCTGTGGCGACCCTGAAGAGAAATGGCGAAAGAAGAAGATCTGTTACGATGTTGTAATCCTGGTTCTATTAAAAACTAGGCTGGATTATTGAATTTTTTCATCCAACAAAATTTATAATCTAAAAAAAAAAAATTCCTTTTGAAACTTTCTTTAAGATTGGTAAAAATATATTGGATCAAATTTATCCATTTTACACAATTTTCTTCGTATAGAGGAAAAGCATGACTTTGCTGTCACATCTGGTGGTTTTATAATGAACATCATCATCATAGAAATGATGAGCTGATGCCGTATAAATTTAATTTAACTTTACAATCCAGACAATCATTTAGACACATATAAAAGTATCCGATGTGCTTCATTTACAGACCAAAAATAAGTCAGTGAACATAAAATACAATGAATGTATTTCAGGCAAAGTTCCAAATGGCTATTAATCCTAATTTGTTAATTTGTAAGCTGTCATTAATCTAATTAGTAATTGGACTCACTTGTCGGCCCTAATTAGAAAAGATCACCTAATTAATGCAGATTTTCCTTCATTAGGATGTGTTAATTACTCCACAGCTCTCTTTATAAGTTCACTACTTTCTCCAACTTTCTTTCTTTCTTTTTTTTTTTTTTTAAAGAACTTATTCTGCTAAATCTTATTGTTTTCATATTAAAAACACACCTTTTGTGGTTTTTCTATGTAAGTCATGTATGTTTGAGTAATTATTGAACTCTGGGGTCCAGTTTTTAGATATCATTAGAGTGCTAGTTTATTCTTGGCCATAGATTTTGTTGTCTGCCACGCCCACATTTTAAGATGAGTAGAAAGTGTTTCGGTGTATGTGCTCTGCTTATGTTTGATCCCACCAGGTAGTGCTGTTTTTATAAAAATGCCCCAGTCAGTCATCTTCTATCCATTATGGGGTTAATGAATCATGTATGATGAAGTTTGAACGTTCGGAGCCGAAGCCCATTCCGGCTGATTCAAGACGAGAGGCAGGGTACAACCTGAACAAGTCGCCAGTCTGTCGTGGGCCATACACACACACGCACATTCCTAAGGGCAATTTGGCACCGGCCAATCAACCTAACATGCATGTTTCTGGAGGGTGGGAGGAAACCGGAGTACCTGGAGAAAACTTTTCTTGTTTAATTGTTGAATCCTGCTGTTTGTATTTGAAACTAAGCACTTTATGACAGCTAAGAGGATTCAGTAAGAATTGAGCTTTTTTACAATCTGCTAATTAGTAGCAACCATTACCCTAATGCTAAGCTAGCACGATGTAGCATGCTGCTGAATTTAGGACATTTCAGCCACGGACATTTGGGCCAAAAAACTGCTTCTTCCACCTGAGCCAGTGTATCTGGAGGCAGATCCAGGGTCTAGGGCTGAAGAACTTGTATGAGTCAGATTATGAGTTCCGCCTGTTCTGCGGGCAGCTGGATGCCCTCGCCTTCTTGCCCCCGGAGGATGTCAAGTCAGGGATGGCACATCTACGCTACACCATGCCCGATGATGCAGCAGTACTTGTTGAGTACTTTGACTCAACCTATGTTTTAGGCCAGCTCCGCCATCGTCGCGACGTCCCCTCCAACACCAGACCTGAAGTCATCAGGCCAGTCCGCTTACGCCTCACGCCACCCATGTTCCAACCGGAGAAATGGAATATGCATCAAGCCACCCTCAACAACCAGCCCAGAACCAACAACATCTGTGAGGGCTGGAATAACAAATTCTTCAGTCTGGTGGGCCACACCAACCCCACTGTCTGGAAGCTGATTGTGTGCTTGCAGGCTGAGGCTGCCACCGTCGATGGTATTCTGCTCCAGGAGGAGCGTGGGATCCGTCCTTCCAAGCGTGGAAAGATGGTGTACCAGGAGCTTCAGGTTTGTCTCCACAACCTGGTGCTTGACTTGAACACAGGCAAGAAGACCATTCCTGCCTTCCTTCGTGGCATCAGTCACAACCTTCGTGGAGGACAACCCAACTTGTAAAAAATTGTGATATTTTATGTAAAAGATTGTGATATTTTAAAAAATTGTGTTATCTTTACTTTAACAAAGTAATTATTTTTTTGTCTACGTTTTACTCACTACTTTTTTATGCAATTATCTGTACTTTTACTTTGTTAATTTTATAAAAAGTAGTCGCTACTTTCGCCATTTTGTTGACGTTAAAAATAAAGAAAAAGTCATCAAAAACCAATCCGGATCAATCGCGCCATTTAATTTGAATGTGGTTGGATGAGGAGAACTGACGCAATCTCAATACGACTTCCTCTTGCTTCATCACTTCAACACGTGACACACAGAACGCGCGCATGCATGCACACATACCCCACCTGAACCCCCCTGCTGTGTTCCAGGTGTCACACAGGCTGTATGTGGCACTCCCAACCTTAGCAACTTGTGAAAGACTATTCAGTATTGATTCAAAGAACTTTGAAAACTAGCTGCCTTCAAGGCTTAAAAAAGCCTTTTGGTTATTTTATTTATTTATTTTTACATTGAGTGTGTTTGTGTCTGCTGAAGTTAGTTAACTTAGGTGATGCAGAGTGAAGCTTGATAGCTGAAGGGACGTTACATAATGCCCTGCTTATGATAATACATTTGTTTGTGTTCATTAATCGATTTCCAATAAAGATTATTAAGAAATAAATGTTTCTGATTCATAAAGTTTCACACCACAACACTTTCATTTAGTTATCATATTTTCTGCTTCTTAAAGCATGTGATAATAGTTAAAAATACTTTGTATGTTTATACGCTTTTTTTAATAATATTTCTTTTTTTCTGAAAATTACTTTTACTTTTCTACTTTAAGCAGTTTTGACAATAGGTTACTTTTTTACTTTTACTTGAGTAAAAAACTTCAGTTGTTACTTTTGCTTTTACTAAAGTAGTTTTTTAACTCGGTATTTATACTTCTACTTGAGTAGAAAATGTTGGTACTTTGGACACCTCTGGATCAAACATGGTACGGTTGTTAGTTTCAGCTTGATTGAGGGTTACAGGAAGTGTCCTGAGGGCCACATGTGCTCCGAATGTCACTCTTTAGCATCTCAAATTATGACATGGTTCAGACACACTGAACTAGAATTTCATTAGGCAAATTTGTGACAGAAAGTTCAAACTTCATCATACATGATTCATTTTACTTTCAATAACTTCCTGCTGGACTTTAGGACTCATGTTCTTCATTGTCTTGACTTAAAAATGTATCAAACGTCTGAAAAAAAAACTAATAAGGACAAATGTGTTAGATTTTGTGCACTCAGTCCTCTTCATATCTGTTTGCTTTAAACAGCTGGGTCTCGAGTCGGGGTTATTTTCAGCCAGAGGAACAAATTTGGCAGAACTTCACTGTGTGATGTAACTTGTCATACTTCTTCACTGCTCAGAAAGCTGTGGGATTATGAGCTGTCATCTTAGAGTGAGTCCCTTCGTCTCAACTGGTCCATGGTCTAATTGTTGAACTTTTTAGAGGGTTTTTTTTGGTAGTATTATTTCTATCGATGTGCACATCTTAAGATCTTAACCTAAAGAGCATCACCTCATAAGACAGATGTACATCTTCGTCACCTAAAGGGTCGCCCATGTCTCTTAAACTGAATATTTTTGTGGGATTTAGCTTGGTAACGATGGAAACGATAGAAATGTGTCAACACAGAGCTCAAGGATAACTGTTCAATCTTCTTATCAGAATAAAAAGAGGAATTATTTCTTATTTAGGCTCAAACCTCACACATACTGTAGATTATTGTATTTTGTAAAAGAACATAATCTTTTTTTTTTTTACCAGATGAGCAGCAATCCAGTAAAATCAAATAATTCCCAGTGGAATTAACGTCACAAAAAAGCCTCACTAAAAAAAAAGTCATTGAAAAAATCTGAGAAACTGTCCTATTTACAATTTAACATGGTTTTTTTTTGGCGTCTATGTACGTGTAATTATTACCTAAAAAGGACGCTTTGAATTATTGTTTTTCAAACTAAAAGCAAATTTTAATCTTGCACATCAAGTTTGTGTTGAATAATCATTCATTCATTCATTCATCTTCGCCGGAGACTATCCCAAGGGTTTTAAGGCGAGAGGCAGAGTACACCCCAAACAGGTTGCCAGTCTGTCGCGGGGCCACACGCACACAACCTTCCACACACAAAAGGCTGGACAGACTGATAAGGAATGTGTATCTGTAGTGGGGAGAAATGTGTACTCTGTGGGAGCTGTTTTGGAGGGGAGGATGAGGGCTTTAAAGCAGGGTATCCTGAATGACCCCCGTCACCCTCTACACGATATTATCACGACCCAGAAGACGACCCGAAGTAACAGGTTCCTCTCACATCGCTGCAGGACTGAGCGCTTTAGGAGGGTGTTCAGCCCTCAGGCAATTTCATTGATCAGATGATTCTGGAAGAAACTACGTCCTATTTTATTATATATTTGTGGTGTTTTTATTTTATTTTGTATGCACAGCTTGTGTGATTTCTGTTGCTGCTGGACAGCAGAATTTCTTACGCAGAAAATTAATAAAGTTTTTGTCTATCTATCTATCTATCTATCTATCTATCTACACGCACTCATTCCTAGGAGAGGAAAGAAACCGGAATATCCAGAGAAATCCCACACAAACACTGGGAGAACATGCAAACTCCACACAGAAACACCAGTGTTTAATGCCTCGTCCCCACCTGGGATTTGAACCCTGACCTTCTTGCTGTGAGGTAATTTCTTCATTTAAAAACTCCTTCACAAATGTCTAAAATTAGAATAACTTTGTCAAGATGACCACTGTACAAACCACTGCACCACTTTACCACCTGAATAACCTTCATCCAAATTTTTAAAAAGGGGGTGTTTTACAGGCAACAGATTATTTACTGACAATTAACATTAAAGATAAAAGCAAAAAAGAGTCAATTTGAAAATAAATCAGGAATAAAGGGATAGTAACTAAATGCATTTTGGTCTTTTTTGATACTTATTTATTTTTTATGTATTTGGTTGTTTATCCTATGAGATTGACTTCATCTAAAAAAAAAAGAATACATGAACCTGAAAACGCGCATTTTAGAAAGTTCATCAAACAGAAATCAGTTAAAGCTCAACTATGTTTTTTTGCATGTTTATTTGACTGTTCAAGTTCATCTTGAGTGAAGTGAATATAAAAGTAGTAAAAAATTAAAAAAAAAAGCTTTTTTAACATGACACATTTTGACATGTGTAAACAAGTGTAAATGATTAAATCAGTGATGGATGAGTTCTGTTTGCTGCTTTGCTTTCTGTGGTACTGTTCATGCAAGAAGAACAACACCACCAAAAATGAACAGTCTGTATCCAAATGTACGTAAATACCAAATATTTAAGGCCTATTGTTTAAGTGTTTTGGAAGATTTTTTTTGGCCATACGACTTAAATTTGCTCTCTGAACTTTTGCCTGTTTGGACTCGTTCTTAAAATAGATGAGCTGAAAATATAAAAACATGTATTAATAAAGTGAAGACCTGGCGGAACATTTAAAACTTCATTATTGTTACCAGCAAAAAACATTGGCTGGTGACAAGATGGTACATGTACCGGTTAGGAAAACAAACCCGGCAAAATCCGTTCCGTTCGTTCTGTTCCGAGAGGAGACCGAGAGGCAGACCCTGCACCCGCTGGAGAGACAATGTCTCATAGCTGGCCGGGGAACGACTCAGGATCTTTCCGGGCGAGCTGGAGGATGCAGCCGAGGTGAGAGAAGCCTGGGCTTCCTGCCCTAGGCTGTTGCCCCTGCGACCAGGCCCCGGATGAGTGGAAGATGACTGAACGGAACCCAGCGAAATCCAGAAAAAAAAAAAGTTTTCGGCCTTATGCATGGCTCCATATTGGATTTTTATAGCCAAAAATGTATAGTCATTGGTTCAGTGTGTGTTGTTAACGGTGCCAACCAGAAGCAAGTTTTTCATAAGTACATACCAAGACACTCGACTGCAGCCAATTTGTCTGATTCACAGTTTGGTTTTGTAATGTGGTCGGCTAATAATAATGATAATAATGCATTGTACCAGCACTTATATAGCGCTTTTCAGAACACTCAAAGACGATTCACATATGCATTAGTCATCCACTCCGTACCAGGTGATGGTAAGCTACTGCTGTAACCACAACTGTCCTAGGGCAAACTGACAGACACGAGGCTAACAATTTTGTGCCTCTGACCATTACCAACCAAACACATACTCACAATCCAGACTAGGCAATGTGGGTGAAGTGTCCTGCCCAGGGACACAACAACAATTTTTCCTTGACGGCCACTGTGGCACCTGGGGTTCCAGTGGTCTCCCAAACAAGTACTGCCCAGCTCCAGCCTGCTTAGCTTCTGAGGTCTGATGGGATCAGGCATTGACAGGTCGGCATGGCCACTAAGCAAAATCAAACATCACCACGTCGGGTTGAATAGCCTACATTTTTTTTTTTAATCGGTGCGTCTGATAGGGTAGTTATTAATTTGAATAACTCATACTACAAAAAAATAACAAAAATAAAAGCACAACAATGGCAAACACGTCGGGGTAATATTAGGGTAAATACTAGGGTAAAAGAGATAATGATTTTTCAAAAGAAGTCTATGTTGACTGATGTGTTTTGGAGCCAGAAAATACTTCCTGTAAGGCATACGGGTGGTAGTGACTTGTTATGTCCAATGCCATATACGGACATTGGGTGGTATTCAAAGCAACATCTAGACTTGAAGATTTGAAGAAACCTTCTGTTCATCTGTTGTCTTCTGCCTGTCTGGTACTCATCCGGAAAGAATCCAAGGAACCCTTGTCCAACTGTAAGACGTACTCACACCCTTCACAATAATACACGGGAGTAGATGACCAAATGACCTTGCCACGACCATTCCTTTTAGTCCACATCTCTAAATATACTTTCATGATTTCCTATAATAGCAGAAAACTGGGAAACCAGCCAATATCACTTCCTTAGCTCTTCCTCCAAACATGTACTACTATGTCGTAGGGTTCTTAAAATGAAGCTAAAATCCAGATGACGATTCTATGAGTAGAGTTTGGCTGAAACAGGTTGAGAAGAAATGATGACACACCAAGCAGCTGTAGTTGCTATCAGTCCTTGAAACCAGGTCCAGCTTGGCAAGCATGAGGATAGAATAGCTCTTGATAATCTGAATTGGCTCATGAGCCTGTCATCATGGCGAACCATTAAATCACAGTAAAAGCATGTCAGCTGCAGGAAATTATAGTCTGTGGCGTTCCAAAGAGCACAATCAGACTAATTATAGATATTGAGGACAAAATCAGATAAGCCAGTAATACCATGCTAAACACGGGAAAATTAGTTATTGAACAGGTAGTACCACGGCTCTTTTAATGAATGTGGTTCTGTGACACCTTTACAAGAGGAGTGAGTTTTCTTTCTTCTTTGGTGACTCCATAGCTCTTCCAAATAATGCCAAAACCTCCAGTAAGTTCTAGGTAGAGAAAAAAGTCTTTGGTCTGCGGCCATGTCCAGGCGTAGCCGGGTATTTTTGAAAACGCATATTCGCTGCGTTAAAGGGAAGATTTTGGAAAACTCCGGTTTTGCGTTTGTGTGTGGACATGGATCACCGGCGTTTTGCATTTTTAAACGTCCCTTTCTTGCTTTTTTTTTCACACTCCACTGCTCTTGCTTCTTGTTGAGGAGCAAAGGAGGCGAAATAAGTTACAGTCGGTTATTATCCGTCACAAATGCCTTCCTTGCTCAGAACTTACGTTTAGATAAATACCGCCCACTACTGGTCTGGCATGCGTATATGTATGATAACATTTAGTAATCGTATTCAACAGATATGAAAGTGGTTTTGAATCTCGTTAAAATCTTCTTTCTGTTAGATTCTGGGCTCATCTACCTAAACAGGTTCATCTCGGTTCATCTCTGATGGTGATGAGTCGGCCTACAGGATGGAGGTAGACCAGTTGGTTTCCTGGTGCAGCAACAACAACCTGGAGCTCAACGCTCAGTAGACAGTCGAGATGATCGTAGACTTCAGGAAAGTCAAAGTTCCTTTGCACTGATAGACTCCCCCATCACCACTGTAAAGTCTTTCAGCTTCTTCAGCACTACCATCACACAGGACCTAAAGTGGGAGCCATCCATCAGCTCCCTGATCAAAAAGGCCCAGCAGAGGATGTACTTTCTGCAGCAGTTGAAGAAAGCCAAGCTGCCCGCCCAGATGTTCGTGCAGTTTTACACAGCCATCCTCGAGTCCATCCTCACCTCCTCCATCACCGTGTGGTACGCTGGAGCCACAGCCAGGGACAAACACAGACTGCAGCGCATTGGGCGCTCTAGGGAAAAGGTGTTTGGCTGCAGCCTTCCATATCTCCATGACCTGTACGTCTACAGGACTCAAGGGCGTGCAGGTCAGATAGCAGCTGACCCTTCTTACCCTGGACATGGAGTTTTTGAGCCACCAACAGTTTGAATAGTTTCACCGGTTCATCTTCTTTGGGAACTTTTTTGCTGAATAATCATTGTTTGTTATTAAATTACACAAAGTTGTTTGTCTTCCTTTAGTAGCGACAGAATTACATACTAGCCAATTTTTTGCCTCTCGACCTGATCGGACCAATCAGCTCCCAGTTTGTTAACCGCTATGTATTAAGACTACATGAAGCTCTTCTCTTTATTGAACTTTCCATCTCTTTTCTTTTGATTTCCACTAAATCTTTTGTGCTGTGCCTACGCTGAGACTCTCATCTCAGCTCTTGTAATATTTACAACTCTTTCTTTGTTAAAAAAAGACTTCATACCTTAAAATTGCTTCTGAGTCTTTGGGAATCGTGATGGATTTTTATGTTTTTCATTTGGAAGTCAGCTGCTTTATGGACAGTGTCCAGCAAGAGAAAATAGACCTGTGGTTTGTATCTGTGACCACTGAAGAAAGGTCACCGGGTCACTGCTGGGGGTAACTGTGACTCATCTCAAACAAGATGAGAATATCTATGACAAATTTCTTGGCAAACCACCAATGAAAGTTCAGACCGTTTGTCTCATGACATCACCAGAAATATTAGTTTGGTTGAAAGAGTTCAGTGAATGTTGACTTTTTTTTTTTATTAAAAGCAAGTAAATACGCAGTCGGAGGTGGTTGGAGGGCAAAATGGTATGAGTGCGTTTGTTAGCCATCATAAAAGAGAGAAGTTTGAGGGGGTGGGCGCTGGGGGGTTCAATGCGTAATATATGTTTTTAAATTAAACCTCTTGTGTTGCCATAAAAAAGCAGCTAACAATTACTTTTGATTAGAGTAAAGCGTTTAAAAGGCGTTTTCATTCTGCGTGAACTCAAGGACCAGTGGATTAGCCGATGTCCAATTTCGCAATGAACAACTGGGACATTTAGATAGAAGTAAGAGCACAATCAGCTTTTATTTCAGCTGGTAAAAGCACACAATTAAATCTGAGCAGCAAATCTGTGCAATAATTAGTCTGTTTTCATTAAAGTAATTTTCTACATCATAAAATCAAGTATACGTAATGCTGCATGATGTGGTAAATAATTTCATATGTGGGGTCTCCATACTTCTGTGTAATGGCTTTGTCCAGAATAAACTCATTCCACTTGTGTGTCAACTATTAATGATGGAAAACGCTGGGTGCGGGGGGTTTGGAAATATGTGGACTATCATGTGGACATGTTAGTGTCATCCACCAGAATAGTAGAGACACCATACACGAATAAAATAATGACTGCTTATTGAAATGATGGGTTCCTGAGTTATTGCTGCAAAACATTCCAACTGCTCTAGGTGGTACCAAGGCCCCAAGGGAGGTAGACTAGCACCTAAAATTGTTCCCAATAACTTGCTGGAGATCCTTAGGGTTTACCAAGAATCTGATGCTCAGAACATCAGAGACATCTCACAGTGAAACCAGAATTTTCTTTATCCGCAGTCAGAAGCTGGTGGACTCTTAGCAAGAGACTATCTTGGCAAGAGATCCAGGGGCGGTATGCTTTTGACCGAACACTCAGAAAGTTAACACTCTTAGAACTTGGCGTCTCCTACCCCAAAATAAGCATGCTAAGTTCACCAGATTGGTTAGTTATTATTTTCCAGTCATAAATAGGGAGAGGTGATAACTCAGTGATGGAACGTTCGCCCTTGGACTGGAAGTTGGCAGGATCAAATCCCACTGAGCTCATGTCTAAGAGTCCTTGGGGAAGACACCTAATCCCCCGTTTCTTCCACCATTGGTGCCGTCCTGACAGCCTGCTGCGGTGTAATCCAGCACACAAATTTCTCTGTTAAGGGATGAATAAAGTATATTTCATAAATGCATTTGTTGTTTTTTTAGCAAATCATTTTCTCGTTGCTACAGAGGCCAATCAAAGAAAACCGCACACAAAATAAATTTATTGTTGGAATTGGGATTACCTTTCTGTGCTAAAAGTTTTATATTTCTTGCATCTAAAATTGGCATGGGTCCTGAACAGGGTTGATTGTCTTTTCTTTGTTTGAGGCTATGAGGCTTTTTTTCTGATGCTAAAAGTTATCCTCATATTCAAAGCTCATTTCAAATCAGTCTTCAAACTGATTTGAAACCCTAATTTTTTTGTATCCAAACCTGAGTTGTTGTGATTTTGTCTCTTTTCCGCTTCCGTTCGTATCTGTAAAACTTTTGCCATCTGCTGTGTTTGGCATCTTTTCTTAAGCCACTCTTTCATCAGGTACTTACTTTCTTTTTGGCTTAAAGTAATGATTTAAACTGCCCTGCCAACCGTCTTTAAATTCCAAAGTCTGCTGGTATCCGCACACTGACTGATTAACCCATCGTGTTTATTTGCTGTGATGCTTGTAGAATTTCCAACAGGATGTTTTGGTCCATAGTAAACTTGTTAACAACGACCGGGTGGCTAAGCAGACTATCGATCGCAGTGATGTTTCCCCGCCGTCTGGACAGCAGCAAAGAGAGCCTTTTCTTCTGCAAGGAGGAGAATTTAAAAAAAAAAAACCTTGTTATGAACTTGTCGCACCACCAGGATTTGTGGGTTTTGGTGTGTGAATAGAAACAATCCATGATACTAATCATAAATTCCAGTTGCCTATTGGGTCAATTTAGCACATACTGATCCTTCCAGGGTTCTACATAACTGTACAAATAGGGATAGCACCAGCTCATAGAAGTACCATTTTCCACCATCTTCAACAGGGTCCAGCTTTACATTTCTCCATTTCTTTAGTTTCAATTGTCTTTTTTTTTTGTCCTAACGGGTGTTTCTTCTATTGCTAATGTTGTTTAATGTTGTGAAAATGCCGGAGTTTGGTTCTTCAATGTTGTAGCTAAAATCTATGCTCTGCAATCATAGATCTCAGTCGTTTAGAACATGATTCTCAATGATTCAGCTTCTGATTTCATTTTTATTAAACATCTTCCGATTTTTGCCAAGTGCTTCATCCAGTGACACATCTTTGGGTATCATGATCCCCTCACCTGCCACCAGAAGGAGCCCTGGACCTTCCTCCCTCTCCTGGATTCCAGCCTGATCCCAAACACCTGGGTGATTAGCCTGATACTAATCAGCTGTGCATCGTCAACCTGGTGCCTATTTAATGGCAGTCTCTCCTGACTTCCGTGTTGGCTCATTACCATCCCTTCCAAACAGATCTTCCTGGCAACCTGACCATGACCTTACTGGAAGTTTCAAAGTTTATCCAGTTATTCAAGTTTCTTTCCATACATGAGCCAAATTCATTGGCTTAGTCTAAACCAACAAAAAATTTGTTTTGTGCATCCTTTTTTTTGTTTGATGACAGTTAGTCGTTAAAGTCAAAGGTCAATTCCACTTCAAAACATTACAGTTTAATTGTTACTTCCATGTGAACAAGCAGCTGTGGTGGGCGAGCTGCCAGCTACAAAAATGGCAATAAAACAAAACGATTGCAAACAATCTGAAATTTAATTTGCCGGACTTTGCCAGAGAACATGACCTCTTTGACAACGGCACATTTTGTGGGAAGAGGCATAAAACAAGCCCCGACAAGTAGTGAAGAAAACTTGCAAGAACGTATTACTTGGGTTAATAAAAAGCAAATATGAAGAGACAAAAAAATAATGTGTATTTTCAGGGATCTATTTTTGTGAACCTCAGATTGATTCTGCTAATGGTTTGCGTTTGCTTGAAATGAACCATTTAGGTCCTGATGAATTCCATGTGGATGACGTAGGTTTTATTTTGGAGTAGTCACTCTTTTTATTCTATCTTGGGCTCCACTGACTTGGTCCATTCACAACAGAATCTATTTTAACATCAGCTGAATAGTCCCAAATGTAACCCTTTCCTCCCCATTTTCTACTTCTAGCATGGATAGGGTCTGGCGACTGTTTATGATTGCTATTTTAAACTCCACGTTTACCAGAGTAGCTCATGCAAATGGCTACTAATTTTAAAATGAATGGAGCAAAATTAAGTTCTGAATATTTGGCCATTAGAAAATGAAGATGATAAATTTGGTACTTACGCATGTATCCTTTTTTTCAAGAGAGTTAAAGAATGGGGGTTGTGTTATTAAGGGTTTTTTATTATTTAATAGCATATATTGATAAAAAATAGTACGTTTGGATCAGAAATGTGATTCGTCACCTAAAAAAGCTTATAAATGCATTTCTTCAGTTTCACATCCGTTTGTTACTTCTGACTTTCCCCACATTTCCCACCCCGGTTAGTCTCTTCCCATACATGCATGCACAACATGATATAAATCTTGTTTGAGGCTGCAAATAGGGTGTGAGGCACAACAAGCTTGGAAACATTTTTTTGACATTCTTAATTTCGGGTTTTCATATAAAAATAGCACTCTGGGATAAAAGGAGAGACCAAGCTTTAAAGAGAATGAGTGCACTAAAACTGTGCTTGAGTTAGAATGTGGGTGGGGCACAGAACAAAGGGCGTGGCCAAGAACAAACCTGTGTTCCAACACTAGAATAGAATAGAAGACCCTTTGTTTATCTCCGAAGGGAAATTTGAGTGCATCAGTGCAAACACCTCGATGCCCCTTAGCCTTATCCACCGGTGTCCCAGTCTGTCCCCCACCCGATTGGGCCATTTTGTTAAAAAAAAGAACCTAATGGTTGTTCTACAGATTTAAAGCTCTATTTATGTTTCATAAAAGTATGTTATTATCCACATCATGTGGGTTTGAATATAATAATGTGATTTTCTGTGAGAACGTAACCCTGTTTCCATCGTGTTTGAGGTTGATTCAGTCTGACACGGTCACACACATCATGTTGAACTTTCTGTGGAGAGTAAAACTATTCAAATGGCCCTGAAGTTGTGAAAAAATAACTGAATGTTGTTTCTGAAAAAAAGACAGAGTCCTAATTAAAAATTTTCTTCATTAATGGCTGTTTGTAAAGATTTTTCATCAAGGTTTTTTCTTTTAAATTTAACGTCCTTCGACATAAAAAAACCAATAATCGTCTCAACTTTCAAATAAATTAAAATGCTCATTCAGTTAAAGATCTTTTAGTTCATACGACAAACTTTATTACCATTGTAACAATCAGAGGTGTCAAGTAACGAAGTAAGACTACTTCGTTACCTTACTCAAGTAGAAAATCTCGTTATCTTTACTTTAACGAAGTAATTATTTTTTTGTCTACTTTTTACTTTTACTCACTACTTTTTTATGCAATTATCTGTACTTTTACTTCGTTAATTTTATCAAAAGTAGTCGCTACTTTCTCCATTTTGTCACCGTTATAAAGCCGCGACTGTTTGTCGGATTTTTTTTTTTTTTATGAACCCTGAATGCATCAAACAAAGGAACAGATGAATGATTGGCTGAAAGGTCCAGTCAATCATTACTTTGGGGCGAGTAGCCCCGCCTACAAACTTTTAAAGAGCAAGGACGTCAATTTCCGTGTTTGAGACTCGGGCTCGGAAATCAAAGTGTTTCTGATGCTGCAACACTGAACTTTGATTGAATTATCAGTTTTTAAAAAAAAAAAAAAACAACAACAGCAAAGAAATGTTTTATTATTATTTTCAGTCTGCGGTTATTGTAAACGTCTTTGCTGAAAATGTTGTAGATGGTATTTTTATAAAAATAACTTTGATCTGTGACGCACTATTTTATCTTTAGAAACAAAGCTGATTGAACTGATTAATCCATAAATAGTAGTGGATGAAGTATTTGTGCTTAAAAGCATCCAAAATGTTATTGATTAGTTTATAAAGACTGACTGAGGAGATTAAAACTACACATCGCTTAGATTTTGTATCATGAAGATGTTTGGGTTAATATTAAAAAACCTTATATGTACACATATATATGTAGATATGTATAAATATAAATTTATATATACCGTCTCCTAAGTCCCGCCCCTACTGTTTTTTTAAAATCTTGTTTCCCTGGTTATTTTTTCGTTTTTACAGTTCTTAAAATTTTAGAAAAAGAATCCAAGGATTTTGCCTCCTGTGTGTTTCCTTCACTCCCACTGCCTTACGAGTGCATGTAAAGGGTGTTATTTTGTCAATGGGCGTGGTTTTACTGGGTGTACGACATTTTTTGTAAAATACGATAATTTTACGTCATTAGTACGATAATCCAGCACCTCCCACCTGGCAACGCTGGTTCCATGCGCTGGTTCCATTATTAAGAAATAAATAATTCTGATTCATAAAGTTTCACCAAAACACTTTCATTTAGTTATCATATTTTCTGCTCCTTAAAGCATGTGATAATAGTTAAAAAATATGTTCATACGCTTTTGTTAACAATATTCCTTTTTTTCTGAAAATTACTTTTACTTTTTTTACTTGAAGTAGTTTTAAAATAGGTTACTTTTTATTTTTACTTAAGTAGAAAACTTGAGTTGATACTTCTACTTTTACTAAAGTAGTTTTTTAACTCGGTATTTATACTTCTACTTGAGTAGGAAATGTTGGTACTTTTGACACCTCTGCCATTGTAGTGACACTAAACGAAATGTTTGTGACGGATGACTTTGCCGTGAGGACCACATGAGGGTTTTTGAGTTTGTGCATTTCTGGGTCTCAAATCTTTCCAAGTGAATTAGAAAATTTCTTTAATTTTTTACTTTTTCCAAATAAATTGTGCTTTTACTAAATTTATATGAGAGTTTTTAAATGTCTGGATTTCATGAAGCAGTATTATTAAACATGGCTGAATTGGATGTGAATAATAATCCTGGTCTGGATTAGTTTTCGGTGACCAGACAGAAAATTTAAATGCTGTCATACCAAATTATCATCGAGCCAAACAAGAACAAGGACTGGATGACATTGTACATGTTCAGAAATGTCTGTGAATACCTCATAATGGCTTGATGCACTTAAAAGATGACTGTTGAGGAAAGGGATGGGCTCTTAAAACCGTAATTTGCTGTTTTTGAATTGAATTGAATATACTATATTTATCTCTGAAGGGAAATTTTTGAGCCGATACCAAACACCTTGAGAAATTAGCTCTGTAAAAGCAACAAGTTTAACAAACAATTTTTAATTGTAGAAGTTTTTAAGAAATTTCTAAACACTTGTATGTATTATAATAATTCATAAACCAGCCCCTCATTTGATTTGGGCTTATTTACTGTTTTAATGAGCAGCCTGAAGCAGGCGAAGTGGAAATAAAGCAAACAGCGAGTGTTCTGGCACAGTGACAGTGTGACTGAGATGTGACATTCAGCTGCTTCCTCTGCAGCAAAATTTAATTTTAAATCTGCTCATTGTGGTCCGAAGCCCCTCGGGAAGACGTGACGTCACTGCCCCCTGAAAGTCACTGATCAAATATTGACCTCTTTGAACGCTCGCTTATCAAATATCAAACATATGTGCATAATTCATAACACGGCTGTCTTTCTCGTGCCAGGTGTTTGTAAAGGAATCTACGGCGCTGCTTTACAAAAACAAGATGATCCACAATTTATTATCATGAGTCAGACACAAAAAACAAGAATCTGAAACAAAATATTTCAAGCATATCATACAGACTGGATTCGTAGATGAAGAATAAATATATATCCCATAAAATTGCTTTACAGTTTGTTTGTGATCCTTGGTTTCTTTTTGTGGGTCATCACAACAGAAAGTGCATCTGAATATTTACACATGATTATTATAATATTCTTCTCTTTCTTTCATAGAATTACGTCCTCTGCGATCATCAGCTACTTTATGATTCAAATATAGATTTTTTTTTCATCAAATGGCTGCAGTTCTTTATTAAATATGAGGTTGATCATTCCAGCTGCTGGCCAGCTGTGCCATAAAAAATATGAAAGTAAATACAAAGGAATCAAGCTGGAATTTTTCCATTTTTCCTCCTTTCAAGGCTACATTCAGATCAGGAGAAGGCTCATAAGCACTTCAGTAAGAAGAAGTTGCAGAAAGCTCCTCTTGGACAGTCACACATCTTCCCGATGCGTGCGCCTTTCCTCACTGCGCACTGCTCCCCAACATCACACTGAAGAAAAGGACCATCATATGAAGAGTCAATAAAATAACACAAATCATCACAGATACACAAAACTTTCTCTCTCACCGTCGGTACTTGGCCAAATTTCTTTTCCCAAGAGGGGAGTCGTTTTGCCTGCAGCTTTTCAAGAACTTCTTGGAGAGCTCCAAGCTGACAGGAACAGGATAAAAAGCAAGAAAATAGGTTTATAAATGTAGGAAAATATGCAATTTTATTTTTGTATTTATATGCAATGCAAAACAAGAAAAATAGAGGTTAAATATGTGGACATTTTAAGTTAAGTTGATGAAAAAAGTCACAATTACACACAAAATTGGAAAATTTGGAACAGAAAAATACCTTGCACCAATATTTTGGTGGTATGAGCAAATATTCAAACTGTTTTCAAAAAGGTATTTATTATAATTTAAAGCAATTTAAAAATGATTAAAAATGAAGGATTTAAAAAAAAAATCACAATGCCTACAGAAACCCAAACTCTAAAGATCCAAAAAATAGAGATCCAAGTGTATCTGTTAAAGAAATTTAAAGTGTGAGTCTTCAGTACTCACCAGCTGCTTTTCACTGGTCAGATTTGGTCCTTTAGGGTAGAAGTCCCGCAGGGCTCTTGGGCTCAGCTGCTCCTCAGACTCTCCATCCAGCTCCTGTGCACTGATGGAGCAGCTGGAGAGCAGCAGCAGTGCACACAGGAGAACGCCACTGATCAGCCTGGAGCTCTGCATGGTCCTGGTGCTGGGTAGCATCTGCACCTTCTCTGGTTTCAAATAGCTCATCCCTCGTTCCAAACACCTTTTTATGCAGAAACCATCATCTGCTTGCTCCACCTTATTCTTTGATTTTTTTTTTCTTCCCTCTCTCCCCCTTTTTTTGTCATGCGGAACAGCCACCATGGTGAGTCATCCCATAAAAGTTGCTGGGCAAAATCTGCCTGAAAAAAGTCAACAATAACAACATTCTGCATGGAGTCTGTTGGGTTACTTCTTTTAGACACAAATTTTTATTATTTTTGTTTTTGGTTTGACAAAAGTTGAGAAAATCCCAGATTAAAATGTCTTTAATATGGAAACTCTTTATATATTCTTTTTTTGCCATTTTATTTAAATTTTCCTCCCTGATTGGATTTTTTCTATTAAATAGATGTTTAAAAATAATTATGTACCCAATGAGTTCAAAATAATTTTGCAGACAACATTTTTCTGTAGAGGTTTCTGCAAAACTGGGACCCTCTGGAGCAGGGGTGCCCAACCTTTTTCGTGCCAAGATCTACTTTACAAATATCAAACCTCCTGTGATGTACCAGTCCCATGTTACCATCGCAAACCCCAACAGATCGTTTCCAGCCTGCGGTAACTACCCCTACAACATGATTTGTTACATACGCACACACTCACAGCGTTTTGTGAGGGGAAGGGGCCACGGCACCGCGGGCTGCTTATTGATTACAGGCTTATCAATATGATTTCACGTCACAGACTCCAAAAATTTCTGGTAACAGCAGAAAAGCCGCTAGATTGACACTTTTTTGGAAATAAAAAAAAAAAAAAATAGAGTCCCTAAATTTTAGCAATTCTAGCAGCTGACTTCAGAGCAGATGTCGTTGTCAGGCTGATGATAGGCTAGCGCCAACTTTTTTTTTCTTTCTTTTCTTTTGTTTTCTTACTTGTTTTTTCAATGACATACGATCTACCCGTAATGCATTTGCGATCGACCAGTCGATTGCGATCGACCAGTCTACTATCGCAGATTGCGATTGACGTTATGGGCACCCCTGCTCTGAAGGATCCTCCAGACTTTCTATTTGCTGCTTTGAAATTTCATTTTAGCAGCTGCTCTCTTCACCTGGTGTATTTTTCTGGCAGAATTCTTCTTTATTGTGCCGCTATCTGCACAGAACAATGTGGGCCCTGAATCAGAAACAAATCTTATTGGAGACTTCTGTTTCTCCTAAACCAGAAAAGGCCAGTATCAATGCGTTTAAGTCATGGTGCTCTTTCAATATTCATAAAGATTTGCTGAGCTTGTCATGATGGTCGATGGAGGTGGTAAGTAGGACCCAGATGCATTGACAGTTTTAACCAGTTTATTGAAAGACGTGCTGAAGATGGCAGAGCTTGGCAGGATGAGTAACCAGAAGGTTGGAGCTCGGTTGGACGATGAGGGACCAGATGTAGGGGGACCAGACGTAGGAGCTTGGCAGGAAGGCAGAGTGCACCAGGAGCCAGGGGTATGAGCTCAGCAGGAAGGATACAGCACCGCAGTGCACCCGGGAGTGCAGCATAGGAGTGATCCAGCCAGGAAGTGAGGGAGGCCAGGGCTTAAATACTACAAAAGGAAATAAGACACACCTGGGAATTAGGCAAGGTGTGCAGGTCTGGGCCGAGGGCAAAATAAAAAAAAAAAGTAAGAACAGACATATTAAAAAATCATTTTGAGCTAGAATATTTTTTAACATTCAATTGTTCACTGCCTAAACCAAAAAAAAATAGGCCCCAAAAAAGTTGAAACACAGATACTTTGTTATGTTTTCAATATCCTACAAAGTCTACACTTAATCAATTTTCTATTTGTAATTTTCAATACACCTATTTGTAAGCATGAGACCAAGTAGCAAAACTTGTGAAGGTATTCTCATTTACCACTTTTAAGGTTTGATCTTGAAGATGATCAAGATGATTTATCAGTGAAAACAACGTTCGTGATGCCTATACTACTCTTCCACAATTTCGGCTTGTTGAATTCTGGCACTGCCATCTTGGAATACAGCGACAAATTAGCCCCAAAAAAACCCACTGATGGATCATTTCAGTATAATCGGGGATTCAGCTGACCTATAACCTTTGAGCACATAGATGTTGCATAACCTTGATCAGTGACTTTCTAGGAACTAAACAGAGCAAGCCTCCATCCCGTCCGTGTATGCTAATTAGGAATCAGGTATCACACATTATACTCTTTTCCACCCGTTCCAGCCTGTCTGCACACGCTTCTTCACCTCTTTTCCACACTCTCCATTGCTCTGGACTGTTGATCCTTGATACTTAAAATCTTCCACCTTCTTTATCTCTTCTCCCTGTAATCTCACTTTTCCATTTGGATCCCTCTCATTCACACACATGTACTCTGTCTTACTCTGACTAATCTTCATTCCTCTTCTTTCAAACCTCCACCTCTCCAGCTTTTCCTCCACCTCTTCCCTCCTCTCACTACAGATCACAATGTCATCTGCAAACATCATTGTCCATGGGGATTCCTGTCTGACCTCGTCTGTCAGCCTGTACATCTCCATAGCAAACAGCAAAAGGACTCAGAGCAGATCCTTGGTGCAGTCCCACCCCCACACTGAACTCTTCTGTCACACCTACAGCACACTTCACCACTGTCTTACAGCCCTCATACATGTCCTGGATCCCTCTCATTCACACACATGTACTCTGTCTTACTCTGACTAATCTTCATTCCTCTTCTTTCTAGTGCAAACCTCCACCTCTCCAGTTTTTCCTCCACCTCTTCCCTCCTCTCACTACAGATCACAATGTCATCTGCAAACATTATTGTCTATGAAGATTCCTGTCTAACTAAATGCATTCCTTTTTTAAGCGCAAGAATAATGATCCAGCCTCTCCATTGCTCATCAGCAGAAACTCCCAGGTACATTTTGGGTTGGAAAAAGTAATCTTTTTGTTGTTGTTGTTGTTCAAACATACTTTGTACCATCAATAATATTTTTGTGTTTTGTTTTTTGTTTACTTGCAAACCAAGGATTCTTACTTTTAAAGTAGTTTCAGCTTGAAAAAAACTTTCGATGTGGTACATATGACTTCTCCAAAATGTGACTCAAAGGAATAAATAGGTCTTTTTCAAACTTAAATTTGTTCCAAATTTGTGGAACGATACGCTTTGCAAAATGTTTGCTAATTTTTTGAGATATTCATTTCTTTTATTAATGTCAATGCATTTGTTTGTTTTTGTGCAATGAATTAAAGGATAACACAATGAGCCAAAATGAAAAGAGCAATTACTTTTAATTTATTACCAGACGGAAATGGAAAAGATAAACTAGAATTGAGATGTAGGAAAAAGTGAATAAAATGCAAAATTTGCATGTAATTAGTGGAATAAAGTGCTAAATTTAAATAAGAAGTGATTGGGCAAACAAAATGCTTCATTAATGCGTTGAATTTGTGCAAACGTGGGCTGTGCCTCCTCTTCTGCAAACATCTGATTTCATATGTTCCCATGCAAATGGAGAAGTGTTGATAAATACCAGCGCCTCATTGTGCTCGCCATCTTGTGCTTGACTTATCCAAGCTTACCGTGGTAATCGCTGGAATCAGAGCTGAGGGAGATGGGAAAGCAGGAAGCTTTGATTGTGCTTGAAGCCGCATGACTCATGTCGCTTTCCACCTCGCTTTTAATGACTGAGACGCCAATTTGGCCTTACTTTCAAAACAACGCAGCCAGTTCATTCACAGCCACGTCTTCATTAGTTCTGCTGCTACAAAACCTTCACAAACTCCTTGTTCTCATTTACTTCTCTGCTGGTCTGATGCCCAATCAGTCGTTTCACAGGAACAAAGTTGAGCAAAACAGAGTTTGTTGAGAGTTTTATGATGAAATGTCTTCCATAATCAAACAGAAGGCCATGCTGACAACAAAAGAATGAATAATGATGATCCTTTGGGAAAAAATAAAATTGTAAATGTTAAAATCAACCTTTAAAAAAGTGCCTTGGACAATAAATTTTATTCTGTATTGCTTTTAAGGAGCCAGACTTGCTTTAAAGTGTTTCGATCAATAGTTCCACAACCTTCCTGAAAATTTTCTAGGGCCACTGTAAGCTATTAGGGTGCCTGCAGCAAATATTACAACCACCTCTTCCACCCTACACACACACGGACACACACGGACACACACACACACACACACACACACACACCCTTTTGATTGTGTTCTTTCAACATAAAATGCTATCTTTCACTTTAATTTGTCCATATATAGAAATATATGTACAGTGGCCTCCTCAAAGGTTACTTGGGGTGGGCTGTTATATTTCTCCATCCATACACCCCCTAAACCCAAAGTAGAGAAGGGCACAAAATGGTCAGAGAGAAAGCAACAAGCATGGCTGTTTAGAAGACCTGAGATTAAAAAAAAAAGGCTGAAAATATAGAAGAAAAACAGACGTAGAAAATGAAGAGAGAATGTGAAGGGTGAATTGGAAATAAATATAATCTTATTGATCTATGA
Organism: Neostethus bicornis; assembly: GCA_902685375.1. Taxonomy (NCBI): domain Eukaryota; kingdom Metazoa; phylum Chordata; class Actinopteri; order Atheriniformes; family Phallostethidae; genus Neostethus; species Neostethus bicornis. Next base: position 5,986,955 of record LR738543.1, read on the forward strand.
TGAGCTGTACAGGGATCATGTCGTTGGGGTTTTTTTTTTTTATCCTTCTAAAACTAGCTGAGGAGGGGGAGATGAGCGATGGTAACTCTACAACCCTGAGTTACACAGGTGATTCAGAAAGTGGATGTATCTATACAGGTTCTATCGCAGCTACTTGGGGTTGTCTTTTTCTATTCAATTCAATTTTATTTCAAAACTAGGTTGAGGCAACTAGCTTCACAAAGTTTATTTAAATAAAACAAAAAAACAACACAAAAATGAGTAAATGGTGTATTGTGACCCCTCCCCATTTTGGGGGCGGAGCATAAAAAAAAGTAACTGCTATTCCCATGTTCACCACTAGATGACAGTAATGTTCATCCAGTGCTCCAAATAATCCTCTGTTTCACTGAAAGGGTTAAAAAAAATTACAATCTGGACAAGTTTCTGATTAGATTTTTCAGGTAAGGTATTTTTCAAATAATGCATTTAGTTATTTGTCACTTCTGAATCATAGTTTTTAGATCATTGATGAGTTTCTTGATTGGGTTTTTCTGATTATTTTTGTTTATTCAATCTGCATAATCACTCTTTGTCTAATCAATTAATTGATTTGACAGGTATCTTAATGAGTTCTCAGCCTCCAGTATCTCCAATAGCAATTAGTTTAAGAATCATCCAATCAAGCTGTTTTTCTTTGTCAGTGTTAGGTCCACGCTTGTCCCTGGTTGAATAAAAAGTGATTGTCTGCCTTGTGAAGTCCAACAGGTCAAAGATCTTTACCCTCCAATCTCTTCACCTTTTCTCTTGTACCTGGTTGCTCCATCGTTTTGACCGCTTATCTTCAAAATGTCAAGTTTGCTTGAGCTAAAATTGGCCTCCTTTAAGCTCGATTGGTCTCTTTTAGTCCCCTTGATAAAAAATTTTTTCAGTAATAAGTGTCGTTTTGTTTTTTATATTTCCAGGATATTATTTTTGATTTGCTTTTCTATTTTTATTTCTTTGTATTAAAAAAAAAGTTCTTCAATCTACAGTATTTGGCGGCATCTCAATATGATTATTTTTAGTAAAATAGAAGTTTTTATTGACACAAAATACAAAGATTGAAACATCAATATGGCTTCCCAAAGTGAGTTTTTGATGGTGACCAGGTGGAGGACCAACCATCTGTTACAGTGTAGAACACGATGAGTCATCACTAATTACTGCATCTCCAATCTCAGCAGTCATTCTGTGAGAAATAAGACCATGATTAATGAGTATCATTACTGTGCCGATGTCAGGAATATGAGATATAATATCACATCTCTAAAACATGGAGTTTCATTTCGCTAGTAGGTGTCACTTCTAATTACATGGTCGAGTGAGTCATCAGTGTAACTGTCATGGTAGGACGGTCCAACATCTTCTTAACCTGAATATTATCTGTTGACTGCAAGTTGAAGATGATATGTTCACTGGTGATGAAAGCAGGAGGAGAGGATGTTGCACAGGGGTCTACATGGGGTCAGACAGCCACAGGAGGATGATTGGCTCTGTTGTCATAGTTACAGGTTCAACTTTTAGAATGCTAATTAATGTATAATAATATTGTTATTCAGAGGTATTGCAAATTGAACTGTTTTTAATGTAAAGGTTAAAAAAAAAAGGTATTTAAAAAATTAATTTGAAAAACTATAACACAAATCTGCCTTCCTTGAAGTTATTGTTCGAAATGTATTTCATGGTCAGGCAGCCAGGAAGACCTGGCTGGAATATAAGGTATGACCCAACACCTGAAGGGAACACAGGCTGCCTATTTAAAGGCATCTGCAAAAAGTCCTTCAGGTGTCTATAATCAGGCAAATGAAGAAGGCCCCGGGTTCCCTCTGGTGGTGGGCGAGAGAATAAAATGCATTGCAGAGAGCAACCTGGCAATTGAGTAGTTCTGAGTTTGTTCTAAATTCATATTCCTTAACTTCCTCCCAAAGTCTCTGAGAAATGACTGTGAAAGATTAGATTACTTAAAAATGCACGAATGAAATAGAAAACCACCTCAGGTTTTGACACAGAGTTGCAGAAAGTTAGATCCAGAAGAAATCTTTTACTTATTTGGAGACATAGCCTACACCTTCCAGCAAGCACTTGTTCCTCCTCTTCGACAGGTAAATTGAGAAACTTCCCTTTTTACTCAGCTCTTTCTTCTCCATGATGAACTACTACAGAGTCTCGATCATTGCAGATGCCACACTAAACTTCATGCCCATTCCTTCCTCAAGTCTTCCCCACAAACAAGCCTCCGACGTGTTTGAAATTTTCAATTTCAGCAATTGCTCCTTGCTTTTTCAGGTAGAACAGAATTGAAAACACTGTGAGAAGATCATAGCCTCATTGAGCCAACAGAATTACATCATCTGCAAAAGTGAGAAACCCAATCCCGCGGCCACCAAACCAGATCTCCTGAGCACCTTAAAATGTTTGGAATTCCCTTCAATTTGTCTGACAAACTTTTTTTTGTGTTTTGTACGCAATAGTTCATCAAATCTGCTCAGTCATATATTAATTTATTGTAATTAATAAAAACTGACATACTAAATTTTTATATTTTAAAATGTTGCTCGTAAGACACCATCCATTTATTTCTTCCATCACTAAGAAGAAGTTTACGAATCCCAAAAGTGCAATCAATTAGTTGCTCGCCTACATGCACACGATGTCAATACTCAGTCAATAAACACTGATGTGAAATCAGTGGGTGGTTAACTCAATAAAAAGACCAAAGTCATTTAAAAAGACAAAAAGTCAAAGCTTCTATCCTTTGACACACGAAGCTTAGACTTAGTACCTTAATGATCTGGTTCCACGAAATCTTCTCAACTGATATTTGATATCTAAGTTCATAAAACTGGCGGTCATCCCAAAATAGGTAATAATTTTTACACGAGTAACATATTCTTGTAATCATTCTCCACTTTTCTCCTCAAGCCACTTCCAAGAAGCTCCTGTTTTAATTTCGACACACGGACAGCCTCTGATTGCACCCTTCTTTATTTGACTCGTCAATTTTTTATGATTTCTATTTTCATTCGTAGCCTGTAATATCACATTCGTTATTTGACATCATTTGTGACTTTAACTCGTTAAAGTGGCAGAGGAACTTCAGCAAACCTCGTCTTAAGATGGGATAATTAACGACATGCCTCTACTGTAATTCCCTTTCTTTCAAAGTCTACCAGGTACATTGAGGATACGAGTCGTTTGAAGCACGGGCCGCAGGTGTTAACCCGTCTGTCTCGTTACATAACATTTCAAATGTTTTAACGGGATGAAAAACCTTTGATCGTCCTCCATTAGAATTAATATTTAAACTTTTGTGAGCTTGAAACGAATTGTACACAGCCTCATATTAAAGGAGCGAAGCGATAATAATGTTGTATGAATAATAAAGTCTTCATAAGAAAAAGTAACAAACTCCATTGCATTTTTTTTTAGCCGTGGGGGCAAAGTGGAGCTCATAAGATCAGTAAATAATACAGAGCGGGACAATTTGGCTGTGTCAGCCCAAGAATCTTCACATTTGTTTGTGTGCGTCACAGTGAGGTAATTAAGGGTTGTGGGGTTTGGGAACCTCTGCTTCTGTCTGCCTACACAGCTTAGATTATGTCCTTAAATAATGCACACTGTTCCTTCTATAATTGCAGTGGAGAGAAAGAGTCCTGACGTTTTTTTCCGGTAATGAAAGGAATTTTCTTCATCTCTACTGCTGCTTCACATCTGCATCTTTTCTCTGATCAAAAGCGATACGTGAGTGTACTCGGGATGGAGTAAACAATGAACAGACCTTCACAAATTCACAGCAAGAACACTGTAACTTGTTTACATAACAGTTCATTAGCATTTTATTCCCTTTACTGGTGTTTTTTTTTTTTTTTCGTTTTAGGGGATTTTACATCCGAAATGATGTAAATTAATGAGTGGGTTTAATGGTTTTATTCTATATGATGGTGTTTTTTCCACTAATTAAATGTTTCAATAGAAAATTACGCCTGCTAATGGAAATGTTTCAACTGTGCGCTTCAAAACAACCGAAGTGTTTCAGACATTTTTTTCCCTCCTTTAATCAAACCAACCGGTGTTGGATTAAATGTCACTGAAAAATGTAATTAGTCACCCTTCCATTAAGGTAGAACTTGTGAGAAACGGCAATGTGTAGAATGTGTGGACCCTTCTATCTCCTCTCCTGCTCTGTCGGTCACATTGGCACCTCAAAATAAAATTTGGGACCATCTTCACGTCAACAGTGTGAGATTCAGAAAGTAACCCCGATTTTTCCTGAGTGTCGGAACTAAGAGTTTTAGGATTGACTTTTATATTTTAATAATGGCTCCATTTTGTTCTGTCGTCTTCTGCTTATCCAGGGCTGGGTTGAGGGGGCAACACCCTCAGACGGGAAGCCCAGGCTTCTTTCGCCCCAGCTGCATCCTCCAGCTCACCCTTAAGGATCCAGAGTCATTCCCCAGCCAGCTGTGAGTCATAGTCTCTCCTGCTGGTCTGGGGTCTGCCTCTTGGGCTCCTCCCGGTGGGACGTGCCCAAAACACCTCACCAGCAAAGCTGGTGGTGGTTTTTACCCATAGGGCCTGGCCGGGCTTAGCCCAAACAGGGGACTTGGTCCGCCTTTCCAGTGGACTCACCACCTGCAGAAGGGGCCATAGGGATCGGGTGAGGGTATGAGATTGGTGGTAGTCAATGATGGGGACCCTGAAGGTCAGATCCTTGGCTGCATAAGCTAGCTCTAGGGACGTGGAATTTTGATAATGATATCTAAGGGAGTTTAAAATGAACTGGGATGCATTGGAAAGCTACTTTAGCATTGCAACCTCCTCTCAATTACTACCAGTTGGTGTGAGGAACTTCTTTTCACCAGCCAAAGTCATACTCAAAAGGCTCAGCGCCACTCCGAGCAGCTGTGTTGTACGAAGCGTGTGGGAAGACACGGCGACAATCCAAGCATCAGTCGTTGCATAACATAACAACATGACGCACATAAAGCAGAGGAACAGGTGTTCTTTGATGCTGAGTTTTCTGTGCACACGTTATGATCAGATTGTATGCAAGACGGGACAAGTGGTCTTAATATTTTGGGTTTTGCGCTTTTGTAATTGTGATCAAACAAATATATTAATTTTATTGATCTAGATCAATATCCCAAATGATTTGTCTTAACAGGCTTTCACACTAGAAGCCCCAAGATTTTCTCAACCTCCTGTCTACCCCAGAAAGAGTGATCTGACACCTCTATCTGACCTGCACACTGAGGAGCAGAGTCGTTTTTGCAATTCAATTAGAGTCTCCTAGTCCTAGTCTCCGAGTGTTAAGTCCCTTCCAAACGACTCTTAAGTGTCTTGTTTTGATAACTCAAGCAGAAGGCCGGGTGTCTCGAGACACCTCCACAGAGCTTTCAGGTAGTAGTAGTCATTTGACCCCCTCGTGAGTGTTCTAGCGTTAAAGGGACATCACTGGCCTTTTTTGTTGCGAAAACAAAAGACACCTCATGGGAATATACATGAGCTGGTCCCAGGATAGTCAAGTAATGTACTTCGGACTGGTAATTAAAAGAGAAAATGCTACAATAACTGTACGATCAATTTTTAATGACTGTAACAAATAGGATTTCACTCTGATCGAAATGGGTGATAGCTGGTGCAAACGGCAAGAGTCCTTCTCATTTTTAAAAATGAATGGAGTTTTAAAAAGGAAACTGACAAGAAAAATATCTTTTTGATTTTACGATCACTGTAGCACTCATTTGAATTCAACAAGTCTTGATGTAGCAAGGTGGGAACCATGAAAAACTCTTTCTCTGCTTGTCCAGAGTTTGAAGGCAAAATAAGATTTGACCTTCATACACAAAGTTAAGGTATGTTTTAAAGCAATTAATTTATGTAGCTCATTGACTGGACTTCAAAAATAAAAGAATAGGACTTCCCTTCCATTCTGTCCTAAGCCCTGATTTGGCACACCTGATCTCAATTCCCAGGTGTGCCTTGTTTTCCTTTTGAACAATTTAAACCCTGTTGTCCCTCATCTCCCTGCTGGAGCATTCATCTGCATTTCCTGCATTACCCCCTCTGCTGCTTCCAATGGTGGACATTGTCCTCAGGCATGTAGTGCTGCCTCTGTCCAGCCCTTATGATTTCCCGCCTTTGCTCTGGTTTTTCCCGTCGTCCTGCCAAGCTTCAACCTGATTTCCGCCATCGTCCTGCGGAGCTCCAACATCTTGGTTTTTCCCATCATCTGGCCGAGCTCCATCCTTTGGGTTTTCCCCATCGTTCTGGTGAGCTCCAACCTTCTGGTTTCCCCCATCGTTCTGCCGAGCTCCAACCTTCTGGTTTCCACCATCGTTCTGGTGAGCCCCAACCTTCTTGTTTCCACCATCGTTCTGGTGATCCCCAACCTTCTGGTTTTCCCCATCGTTCTGGTGAGCTCCAACCTTTTGGTTTTCCCATCGTCCTGCTAAGCTCCAATCTTTTGGTTTTCCCATCGTCCCGCCGAGCTCCAACCTTCTGGTTTTCCTCCATTGTTCTGCCGAGCTCCAACCTTCTGGTTTCCCCATCGTTCTGATGAGCCCCATCGTTCTGGTTTCCCCCATCGTCCCACCGAGCTCCAACCTTCTGGTTTTCCTCCATTTTTCTGCCGAGCTCCAACCTTCTGTTTTCCCCATCGTTCTGGTGAGCCCCATCGTTCTGGTTTCCCCCATCGTCCCACCGAGCTCCAACCTTCTGGTTTTCCCCATCGTTCTGGTGAACTCCAACCTTCTGGTTTTCCAACCATTCGTCTCGCCAAGCTCCTATGCCTGTTTCCTCTTCTGGTCATTCAGGTTCCACGGTTATGTTGGGTTCTACACTTTCTCCAATAAACTGGTAACTGACATGGCATTTGGGTCCTGCCCAAAATTTTTGTTGTTTTAATCGATAAATGAAGTCCTTACTTGGTGTTCGGAATGTGGAAGAAAAAAAGCATAAATTATTGAAGCGTAAACTATTTCTATCTCTTCAGAGTTCTAAAGTGGCCATAAAAAAGACAACAGATAAAACAACTAACTCAACAGGCTGCAGAATGTGTCTGATTTTACATTAAAATAAAGGCAAAAACTGAATGATTTTGTTATGTAAAATATTTTATTACGAGATAAAAACAAAAATTTATACATTTTTTATAAGCACCTATAAAAACTTTCAAGGTTTCTTCACATGAAGATTAAACAAAATATAAAACAATATAAAAATTAAAAAACAATTATTATAAATGAAGTGCAGGGTGGGAAGAGGTGACGGGGCTCTATATTCCCAAACTCATTGTTTACGTTTATTGTTCTTTTCTCCCTTATATTTGTGTTGTAGTGCAATGTATGTATAGATATATGAATATGATATATATGTATACTGTATACCTATGGGAAAAGATGCTTTAAGTTTTTAAAAATAGCCAAGCTTTTAATTCTAATCAGAAACTGACTTCTGATATTTTTTTCTTTTGTCATAAAGTTCCAACACCTCAATTAATTATGTTTCCACTTTTTAAAAAAACTAAATTTAGAAAATTGAAAACCAGCCTACCGTGAGAAATTTTTGCTTTTGATCTAAATTCTCCAACTCTGTGTTAATTTCATGGTTTGTAAGATGAATTAAGAATTTCTTTCCAGCCAAACAGCAGTTAACGTCAGACAAAAATAAGTAGATAACTTTACCTGCAGACAGTGGACACTGAGATTAGAATGAGGGTAAAATTGTCAAGGTTGGTGGTGATGTGTGAAGTAGGACCCAAATGAAATGCCAGTTTAATCAATTCATTAGACGAAGTGAACAACCCAGCTGGACATCGAGGGGACCAGAGAGATGGAGCTTGACTGGGTGACAAAAGAGACCAGGTGTAGAAGCTTGGGAGGATGATGGGGAACCAGAAGGAAACATTTCAGCAGGAAGGCAGGGTGAACGAGGAGCCAGGGGTAAGAGCTCAGCCGGATGAGGATCAGAGCTATGCAGCCCAACAGGAAGGCAGGGTGCAACAGGAGCCAGGGGTAAGAGCTCAGCAGGATGAGGATCAGAGCATTGGAGCTCAACAGGAAGGGCAGCGTGCACCAGGAGCCAAGGGGTAAGAGCTCAGCAGGATGAGGATCAGAGCTATGTAGCTCAACAGGAAGGGCAGCATGCACCAGGAGCCAAGGGGTAAGAGCTCAGCCGGAAGAGGATCAGAGCTATGCAACTCAACAGGACAAAAATAACCCAAATGTTTGGTTTGTCAAGTGTTCTTACATATATACTTCTTGATAGTTCATGAGATTTTTATTGATGATTTAGTGCAGGGGTGGGCAAACTTTTTGGTTCGCGGGCCACGTTGAGTTCTAACATTTGACTAAGGAGCAGATGGAGGGCATGCTTCAGTAACGGCTAGATTAGACCGATAGAAATGTGCGCTAGATTTTAAACAAGCACGCTAAATGCTACATCAAGAGCGTTACATTTTAAATCTAGCGCACTAGGTTTGAAATCTAAGCGCTTGCTGTAACATTTTGCTTGTTTTAACATCTAACACGGTTGTTTACATGCGTGTCATGGGCCCATTGGCTTTTCATTTCATACAGTGCGTCATCTATTGAAGAAACATCAGAATTGCAGGGTAAATAAAACACTAATAAGGTTTATATATTTAAATTTTTCAAGGTTGACGGGCCAAATTGAAACATTTAACGGGCCGCGTGTGGCCCGCGGGCCGTAGTTTCCCCATGCCTGATTTAGTGTGTTCTTTAAGCACAATAAGAGAGAAGCAGCATCTGTGATGCCTGACCTATCTTTTTGCCTGTAAAATGATTTTAAAACCACAGAACAGTTATCAAGGGGGCGGCACGGTGTCGCAGTGGTCAGCAAAGTGGCCTCACAGCAAGAAGGTTGGGGATGTACCTTGCCTTTCACCTTAAATCAGTCAAGATAGACTCCGGCACCCCCTGCAACCCAATTAGTGATGGACGGTGTAGAAGATAAATGAATGAGTAATTGGGGGTGTGTTTGATGCTGATTGAGCACTACTAAAGGTGAAAGTGTGAATCTAAATTAATTAAGAACACATCTAAATTTAAGTAAGAACACATTACACACATTTGAGGGGTTCCCCACCTTTTTGCTAGTTATTTGTCTCTGAAAGCTTTGTGACATTTTTGAATGAGTCAAAGTGGTTTTATTTAACCCCGTTGGGATTGACGGACGTACAAGCGGCAGCCTAGCAGCTCATAAAGAAGGCTTTAAATATTTTGTCTTCCAAGTGTCCAAAATGTCAGAAGAACCATGAAAAATATGACAGCTTCGGTTCTGATGTACTGATCCTTAAGTAAGTTTCAGGACTTCTTGGGACAGCATATTATTATCATTTTAGAAACACAGTGCAGCAGAACGGAAGGACTCATGGAAATCTTCGGCTATATTTAAACTAATCCTATTAATATAGATGATAATCTAAACACAGACACTGTCACTGTGGCCATGGACCCCCGGCCATTCTAACTCTAGAATGGAGTAAACTCCTGCTGTGGCTGAAAATATCCGCTGGACAAGTTTTAGACAGTAAAGTGATATCACGCCATAGACCAGGGGCGGGCTAACTTTTTGGTTCGCGGGCCACATTGAGTTCTAACATTTGACCAGAGGGCCGGAACAGGAACAGATGGATGGCATGCTTTGATAACCGCTAGATTAGACTGATAGAATGACGCGCTAGATTTTAAACAAGAACGCTAAATATTACATCAAGAGCGTTAAAATTCCAATCTAACGGCGCTAGGTCTGAAATCTAAGCGCTTGATGAAACATTTTGCTTATTTTTAACATCTAACATGCTTGTTTACGTGAGTGTATTGGGCCCGACGGCATTCCATAAGTGTGCACACTGTTAATTTTGACAGCGTGCATATCACGGATACACACACATTTTAATGGAAGCAGTGTTGTTGTATCTTTGGCATCATCTAGTGACAAAACATCAGAATTACAGGAGAAATAACACATTAAAAGGTTTGTATAATTTTTTTTTTTTTTTCGGTGGGCCGGATTATACCTTTTAACAGGCCGAATGTGGCCCGCGGGCCGTACCTTACCCATGCCTTCCAAAGACACATTTAATATATTTTCTTTTTTTTCTTAATTTTTACTCACTCTATTCACCCCTCATCAGGTAAATTTGTGTGCTGCGCTCCTACACCACGGCAGACTGCACACGATGGCACCAATGGTTGGGCAAACAGGGGGTTAGGTGTCTTCTCTAAGGCCCCCCTAGACACGCACTCAGTGGGATGCGAACTTGCAAACTTCCGGTTGACTTCTGGGCCGCGGGCGAATGCTCTAACCACTGAGCCACCGTCCACCCCCACATATTCCTATTCAAACATAAACACCAACATGTATTTAAGTATACAGATATACGTAGATATAGGGCGGCCATGGGTTTGCACAATGGCCTCCTAGCAAGAAGGTCGAGGGTTTGAGTCCTAAGGGTTTATTTGTCCATGGACATATTCATAGATGCAAAACTTATGTTTGATACAAATGTACATATTTATTTAATTTTCTAGAACATGACATTATTTTAGACACATGTGTCTAAAATAACCATCTTTATATTGACTGACACACAAAAGCATAAACACAACAAAAGCCCATCGATATCTACTTTTCAAACTGCTTGTTCCCAAACACGGTGGTGCTCCAGTTACGTATAGCAACAGATGATTGAAAAGCAATCAAATACAATTGAGGAACTTTTACCAGCTTCTTTGTCGAAAAAAGGGTATTTTCACTATAGTGCCTTCAGGAACTTTTTTCTTGCTCAAAGAAAACTAATTTAGACAACCTGGACAGAGAGTGTGTTGAACAAAAAAAAAAGAGAGGGTAAAAACCTGAGCTCAAACACCACCTAGTATGTACATGCTCGACATTCATTTATTTGACAATTATTCCCTTCATAAAACCTTTCTAATTTGTTTTTGTATTTTATTACATGCTTGAGTAATTTGTGAGTGCTCCCTTCCAGTATCCGGATACTGCTAGGTTCAAATAAATAAATAAAAAATAAATGAATTACTCCATTCATCTCTCACCATGGAAATTTGTGTGCTGTACTCCTTACACCGCAGCAGGCTGCCCTTCGACGGTGCCAATGGTGGGAGAAGCGGGGGTTAGGTGTCTTCTCCAAGGACCCCAGACGGTGGTCTCAATGGGAATCAAACCCACGACCTTCCGGTCTGCGAGCGAGCGCTCTAGCACTGATCCATCGTCTCCCACCATGCCAGATTGTTCTTGGCCATGCCTTTTTTCTTCCACAAACCCATACTCCAACATGAGCAGTATGTGCTCTGCTCATACTCAGTGGTGGAACGTAACGAAGTAAATGAAGTAAATGTACTTCGTTACTGTACTTAAATAAAAGAATTGTGTATCTATACTTTACTTAAGTACAATTTGAGACTTGTACTTTTACTTTTACTTCACTACATTGTAGAGCAAATATATGTACTTTTACTCCGCTACTTCTTAAAAAGTGTATTTTGTATTTTTCGTTACATTTTCGGTCAGGAATTTAAAAATATATAGTTATTTTTAAGCGCAATTTAATGCCGCATCACCAAAATCCACCTGTAGAGGGAGCAGTTGATCGCCTGCGATCTCCAAGAGGGAAAAGAAGTAATGAATCGAGGACCAATCAGAATCGAAAGTCAACATTATCCGCAGTCATTCACCGCCAAAAAATTAACATCAAATACAGCGCAAATTAAAAAAGAGTCAGAAGATTGTTGTTCGTTGTGTTTACTTTTAAACAAAAAGTTGAGCCATCATTACAGAGAGTGTTTATCTGTGACTCTACAGCAAAAAAAAATGACATTTGAATTATGATCGAATACTTTTACTTTCAACTTAAAAAGTAAAATTTACATCAATTACTTTTGTACTTTTACTTAAGTAGATTTTTTTTATTGGTACTTTTACTTATACTTAAGTATTTTTTTTTTTGCCTAATTATCTGTACTTTTACTTAACTACAAAAAGTGAGTACTTCATCCACCACTGCTCATACTTGATCCCAACAGCGAGTGCCTTTGTAATATGAGCAAGGCCATGAAAGCGTGACTAAGGAACATCACCTGGATTGAACAACAAATGCTTCTAAAGAACCGGTAACCTTACCCACAAATCTGACTCACATCACTTTAGTTTTTGCTTCTTTTTGACTTCTCATTTTTTCACTTTATTAAAAATGTTTAGTTGGCGTCAAAAAGAAAGACCAGCTACAAAAATATGAACCAGTAGTTTGTTCCAAAGTGCCAAAGCACAGTCGGCACTGGATGAATAAATACGTTTTTGTTTCTCTCAGAAAAATATGTACATGGCAGGTGTTGAAGTCTACATCTGATCCCCACATCTGGAGAGTGGCTTCCTCCAGAGAGGGCCGGTAACAGATAAAACGAAGACTCTGCGGGCACTCACCAGGGAAGGTAGTTCATTCGTTTTTGAAGGTGACTCCCACCAACAGGGAAGTGTGGTAGAGGAATGATCTGTGGAGGTAGTCTGAAGAGATTTTACTTTTTGCACTTGAAGACAGTAGGAAAAATGTCTCAAGATGAAGGGAGCAAAAGCTGTTGCTAGGTGGCGCTGGTTTAGGAGAGCTAGTCTGTGGGCGAACTACTTCGTACATCAGCACACCATGTGGTCTAATCCAACAGCTCAAACCTCTGACTTTCTTCAGTCAGTCAGTCACCTTCTTAACCGTCTATCCCTTACGGCAGGGGCGCCCAACCTTTTTTGTCCCAAGATCTACTTTTCAATTAGCAGCGGTTGAATGGTCGCTAAATTTAGCGTCAAAGTCGCTAAATTGGCAACACTGACTTTCTGTTTCAACACTTCGCAAAGTGGCGGGACCAGTCCGCGATCTACCGGTAGACCGCGGTCGACCGGTTGGCACTCCCCCCTTACGGGGTTGCAGGGAGTGCCGGAGTCCATCCCGGTTGATTCGAGGCAAAGGACAAGGTACATCCCGAACAGGTCACTACTCTGTCGGGGCGCCACACACATACAACCATACACACTCATTCATTCCTAGGGGCAAAAATGTAGTGGTCGATCAACATGACATGCATTTTTTGGAGGGTGGGAGGAAACTGGACTACCTGGAGAAAACACACACATACAAAGGGAAAACATGCAAACTCCACACAGAAAGGTGTCTTGGGGTCTTGTTCACAATGGGGGAAAGAGAGAGTGGGAGATCGACAGACGAATCGGTGCGGCATCCGCAATCATCAGGATGATACATCGGTCAGCACTAGTGAAGAAAGAGCTGAGCCGAAAAGCAAAACTCTTGTTTTACCAGTCGATCTACGTTCCTATCTTCACCTATGGTCACCAGCTGTGGGTCGTGACTGAAAAAAGGCGATCACGGATACAAGCGGCCGAAATGAGCTTCCTCCACAGGGTGGCTGGACTCTCACTCAGAGATGTGAGGAGATGTGAGAAGTGTGGACTTCTGCCATCCAGGAGGAGCTCGGAGTAGAGTTGCTGCTCCTCCAGGTTGAGAGAAGCCAGATGGGGTGGTTAAGGCATCTGGTTAAGATTCCTCCCAGTCCCGAGCGCCTCACTGGTGAGGTGTTTCGGGCATGTCCCACTGGGAGGAGACCAAGAGGAAGGCTGTGAACCCGCTGGATATGACTTCGGGATCCTCCTGGGTGAGCTTGAGGAAGTAACCAGGGGTGAGAAAAGCCTGGGCTTTCTGTCCGAGGCTGTTTGCCCTTGTGACCCGGCCCTGGATAATCAGAAGACGACGGAATGGAACGGAAACATATTTTTTTCCCTATGAAGTAGACCAGTTTTAAATCCACCGGGCTGGCTAGTGCGGTACCGAAGGAAACAAAATGGTGCCCTACACTAAACCATGAGGAGACAGTACAATCATTCAACATCAGCTCAGGAAACACTAAAACATTTTGGAAGACAGCTCATAAAAGTAAAATAAGCTTCTGTCTAAAAAAATCCAATCGGAGTGTGTAAATAATTAATTGTGCAGAGCAGATGTTATTAGTTGTTGTAATGGCAGCATCAGTCACAGAGGGTCTCTGGATTTGCGTATTTCGGTTTGACTAATGTCTCCGTTAGGGAAATGACTTCAGGGCCCTAAAGGTCAGCAGTCACTCACTTTAATCTCTTTGATAAACAATCCGTCAGGTCGTCTCCAGGGGCAACATGGGAACTTCATGTTAAGACGATGCTTCGGAAAACTTTACAGAAAACCTTCATCAGATGCTGATGGAGAACAAAACTGGTCTTTATGTGGAAAAAAGAACGAAATACAACTCTGACGTTCAAAAATGTCAACAGAAAGCTTTAATAATGTTTCTTTAGGAGAAAAAAAACAACTCGTCATTTTCTTTTCTTCCATTGTGTAGCCAGTGTCGCCACGGCAACCACTGCTACTGTACTTCTTTATTAAACACCTCTTCTTTAGGATTTATTTTCAGGTAGAATGTGGTCACGATCAAGATCACTAGTTTTTATTTTGCCAAAAATTTGGTTCATATGATTATTTTATGTTCGTAGATACAGAATTTTAACAAATAACCAGTATTTTATTCAATATTTTATGCATTTTTTTTACATTTTTTTTTTTTAATTGTGAACCATCTTCTGACCAATTTCTGAGCATGTATTTAACACAAAAAAATAAGCAGAAAATATTCTGAGCTCAACAAAAGATTACAACCTGTTCTTTGGATGATTTTGTGTTTTTTATTTATATATTTTTAGGTGACAAAACTCTTCAAATTGGTTTCCATTCGAAGCTCAGACAGCTCGTTAGAATGTGTAAGAATGTGTGTATGTGTGTGTTGGAACAGAGTGAATGTGGAAGAGACGTGTATAAATCGGAAAAAGCCAGAAAAAAAAATCAAGCATTAAATCAGTCAACAATTTTTTATATATCATTTTGTAGCACGATGCTATAAGTTCCGTTCCGTCGTCTTCCGCTCATCCGGGGCCGGTTCGCAGAGGCATCTCTGAGTGAGAGCCCAGCCCCCCTTTTGGAGGAAGCTCATTTCGGCTGCTTGTATCCGTGATCTCATTCTTTCGGTCACCACCCACAGCTGGTGACCATAGGTGAGGGTTGGAACATAGATCGACTTGTAAATCGAGAGCTTTGCTTTTCGGCTCAGCTCTCTTTACCACGACGGACCGATGCAGCGTCCTAGTTATTGCTGACGCCACACCGATCCGCCTGTCGATCTCCCGCTCCATCCTTCCCCCACTCGTGAACAAGACCCAGAGATACTTAAACTGCTCCACTTGGGGCAGGACCCTGTCCCTGACCCGCAGGGGGTATTCCACCCTTTTCCGGGCGAGGACCATGGTCTCGGATTTGGAGGCGCTAATTCCCATCCCGGCCGCTTCACACTCGGCAGCAAATCGATCCAGTGAGAGCTGGAGATCACGAGCCGATGAAGCCAACAGGACCACATCATCCGTAAAAAGCAGATATCCAATCCTGAGGTCACCAAACTGGATCCCTCCAACGCCTCGGCTGTGCCCAGATATTCTGTCCATAAAGGTGATGAACAGAATCGGTGACAAAGGGCAGCCTTGGTGGAATCCAACTCTCACTGGAAATGGAATCGACATACTGCCGGCTATAAAAGATTTCCGATAAAATAAATTCAAATACAAACGTTGAATTGTGTCGTATCGTGTCGTATCGTCAGAATGTATCGTCTCAAGAGACGATACATTCTGCACCTGGATACTTGTCTGTGCAGTGTCGGCTGTTGCTGAATAAGACGATGTGGGAGCTGCAGCTCTTACCACACTTGCTGCAAATGTGATAGGAGGTATGAGTGATGGGGGGAGCAGTGGTAGATAGACTTTATTTTTTCTGTTTCCGTATCTTCGTGGCCTCAGATACAAAACACAAAATAAGATAAAATCAAAGTACACAATTTAACAATTAAAAATTAAACAAACTGAACCAATACTTTGTATAACAAAGCAATGGATGATAATACTTTGTATAACAAAGTATTGTTATGAAATTTATATGATTGTTCCCGGTCTAAAAGCCTCAGTTTGAAGGAAATACGTATGACCGATTTGAACAAATAGAAAGGACGTCAATCAAAAGTAATAAAATAATTGCTGCCTTTTCATATTTGTTTTGAATTATCGGCCTTGATCGTCTGAATAAGAAAATTCATTTTGTTATTAATGTCATGATCCCCTCACCTGCCACCAGAGGGAGCCTTGGACCTTCCTATCCTGGATTTCAACCTGATCCCAAACACCTGGGTGATTAGCCTGATACTAATCAGCTGTGCATTGTCAGCCTGGTGCCTATTTAAAGGCAGTTTTTCCTGACTTCCTTGGGTCACTACCATACCTTCCAGCCAGGTCTTCTTGACCAAGACAATATTCTTGAACTTTGATCCAAAGACTTTTGTTGTGTTAATCCTTTGCCTTACAGCTTTACTGGACCTTTTGGTTAATAAATCCTGTTTTGTTGTCCTGCATTTTTGGGTCCTCCTCCTTCCACATCCCTACAATTAAAAGATATTTGCATCTTATTTTCAGGCTTTTCCTATAATTTTTTAAACCTTCAACAACTTATTGCCTTAAAGACCAAAAACACTAGTGAAAAAATATTCAAGTAAAACCATGGTCATTGTTTGACTTGATAGAAATATTTTTCTGTACATGGAAAAGAGGGAGGAGGCAATAGCTCAGTGGTAGAATGTCCAACCTTAGACCTGGAGAAGTTGGTTTGATTCCTACTGGAACCATACCCGAGTGTACTTGAGGAAGAAACTTAACCCTCCGTTTCTCCCACCATTGGCGCGGTCATATCTTTCCCCATTTGAGGGATGAATTTACATTAAAAATAAAAAATATGCAAAAAAAAAAAGTATAAATCAAGTTAGCAACTAATTCCTGTGGTGTGTAAAAGTTGTTTTCTTCTGAGACTCAGCAGAACAGTGTGAACATAAAACCCTCTTGTTTTCTTAAACCAAACTTCAGACCTGCTGCTTTCACACATCAAAGAGTTAAAAATAAAAGGATGCTGAAAACTGTGATGCAGAGCGAGTCAGCATCGCTACATACTGATGTGTCAAAAGCTCCAATTAGTGAATCACCTGCCGACAGGATGCAGGATGTTTCTGGAAACCTGCTGGTTTTTACTGTCCTGTTCTCACCTGGTGCAGTATGGAACAGTCACAAACCAAAGACATGATGAGAGAAACAACCTGCAGCCATCTCCATCACTATCTGTATAGAAGCAGCTCCATCTTCTGGTCTTATCGGGCTTTGATGATGAAATCATGCAGTGGATACAACAAGCTCAGCAGGAAGGTGTTTAACATCATAAAAAAAAACTCTCCAAAGGAAAAAAATAAAACATTGAATTGAAAATAATTTATTCATTCCGGTAGAGAAATGATAGTTTAGGAACAACCCAACTCTAGATGGACATGTACAGGTGGTAACACACAACAACCAAGAATGACCGATGGCATGATGCAACATTACAATGCAACATATTTCTGTTTCAAATATGTAATTTGTTTCTGCTGTCACTTGCAGAAATGTCGTGAAAATGTCGTGAAAATGGTCGTATTTTCACAACAATAAGGCGCACATAAAATTCTTAGATTTTCTTCAAAATGAGCGGCGCGCCTTATCGTGCAGTGCGCCCTGTGTGTTGTGAAAAAACAAGTGAACCAGATGAACACTATGCTTGCTGTGATTCTGGGAGGTCT
The DNA here is from genome assembly GCA_902685375.1 of Neostethus bicornis. Taxonomy (NCBI): domain Eukaryota; kingdom Metazoa; phylum Chordata; class Actinopteri; order Atheriniformes; family Phallostethidae; genus Neostethus; species Neostethus bicornis. Next base: position 6,004,744 of record LR738543.1, read on the forward strand.
GACAAACGAACTCCAACCGCTGGACATTGACGTGAACCGGCCATTCGAAGTACGGCTGCGAGCGGCGTGGGAGCAATGGATGACCAGAGGAGACCACAGCTTCACGAAGGGTGGAAGGCAGCGCCGGGCGAGTTACGCCACCGATTCTTGGGCTAACGTGTCTGCTGGCACTGTTGTCCGAGCAAATGCAGGCATAATTTCCGAGGAGCTGCATGGAACAGAAAGTGACTCTGACAGCGAGGAAAGTGAACCTACTACTGTATGTTGGATTTAGTGCAGCTGTTAGATTCTGAAACAGAGGATGAGGACTTGGATTGATTTGATAAATGACTTTATGACGACTTTAACTAATATTTAAGTAAAGACAACCAAACTCAGTTTTACTCCCGATGTATTTTTAAAAACACACACTTGTCTGCTTGTGTGTGTGTTGTTATAAGGCAGAAGTAGTAGAGGATATGTATATAAAACCCTGTACATCGCCCTATCATCAAATGCGCCTTATGTGTGTGTTAAATACAGAGCACACAAAACTGGGACTGCGCCTTTTAGTACGGTGCGCCTTTCGGTCGTGAAAATACAGTATTTTATCTTTTTTATAAAGTCATTATTGACGTTCTATTAAATATTATTTGATTGAAAGTTTTTTTTTTTACAAGTTTGATAAAACAATCTATGATCCATAAGTGGAGCTGAAATGAAGACTTGTTAGACCAGTAACTTTTCCCATTTTGGTGAGTGTGTGTGACTTGTCGCCTGTAATTTCTGTTCTTGGCTGACAGGCCAGGCAGAGGGTGGGTGGTCCTGCAGCTGTAGCCCGTCTTCTTCTGAGTTTGACATGTTGTGTGTCCAGAAATGTCATTTATTATACTTTTGATTGAAGCAGTGCTTATTGGACTTCCTGTTTTTTTCCATCACCTCCATCAGTTCATTTATTTTTCTCTCATGTCAGCAAGACCACCAACTCCACATCAACTCTCACTTTTTTTATCTCTTTTTTAAGACCTTTACATTTGAAAAAAAGAGACCCCGTGTAATTATACAAAATTTCATTTCGTTTTCATTCTACGGCTCAGTTTGACCACCAGAAAGACAACGTCGTCATATCCATATAGCTGAGGGTTTTTAAGGATTCTAATCACATATTTTGGAAATAATTGTCCCCATTACCAAGTATATCAGACGTGCCCAACCTTTTTTGTCCCAAGATCTACTTTTCAAGTATCAAACCTCCTGAGATCTACCAGTCCGATGGTATGATCACAAACCCCAGAAATCATTTCCAGCCTGAAGAAAAAACAACCCACACAACACGTTTTGTTGTTGTTACACAACCATTAAACATCACATCACAAACCCACCCTCTCTAAAACACACAGAGAAATTCCTATTTTTCAAACACACAGACAAGTGTATGAGGGCCCTGAGCCCTTTCCTGCTGCTGTCTGTCTGTCTGTCTGTCTGTCTCTCTCTCTCTCTTTCTCCTGTGTGCAGGAAACTGTTGCTCCATTGCCAAATAGTTCTGGAGAGTCCGTGGCCACATAGTGGATTGATTGAGAGCAGCTACGTCTCTCTTTCTGCTGCCTGCTGCCTGGATCGCCCATGCTCCAGTCGCTGCTCTGTTTCATCAGGGTTTGATGTATTATTATTGTTAATAAAAGGCGTTAATACGTTCACCTGCCTTCCTCGTCTCCTGTTTTGTTGGGGTCTTGAGCCAAACCCCTGACACGTTCCTCTCTCTCTAACACACAAACAAGTTTCTCTCTCTCAAACACACACACACATACAGACAAGTTCCTCTATCTCTCAAACACACACACAAAAACAAATTTCTCTTTCTCTCCTAAACACAAACTCTCAAACAAATTCCTTTTTTTTTCCCCACGCACCTGGCGGTATACTTGGAATCAGTCCCACAGGATACCAGTCGACCAAGATCAACTGGTTGGGTACCCCTAAAGTAGATCAACAGTTTCTAAATGGCTTCCCCCTTGCGACACAAACAACACAAAAAATTTTTTTTGTCACCGATGCTGAATTGCTGTTACAACACGTTTACATACCTTCTTTGAAATACAAAGCATATGTGAAAGTAATGTCATAGTTGTTTTTAGATTAAGTAAACTTTAATGGTTTTTACCCAACCTTATCCAGACTTCTTTTCTGTTACAAGACAAAAAACTGAACCCAATGTGAATTTTTCCCATTAATGATCCACACTCTTTACCAACATTTCTATTCTCACGCTGCTTATTAACTAGGTAGAAGTGTGAACAGTACAGTAGAGGTCACCAATCTTTAGATAACCAGGATGTAGGATTTGTTTGAACATTTTTGGTCCCTTAAAAATTAATATTGACTGCTGCACTAAGACGAGAAACCATTTATCTTGGAATATTCTACAAGATTTCAGGATTTTATTAACAACTCCTCGGCTTTGCCTTCCGGTTTTTAATATCTCTATTAAATTATCAGCAATATGAGCAGAACTTCAGGCCATTATTAGGAATGTTCATCCATCAACGAAATAAACCCAAACAGACGGTGTTCAGAGAGACAAGACAATGAATACGACTTTTAGATGCCTTTAGTCAGAGCAAATGAAATCTCAGCTGAATAGATTTTCATTTCTGCCACTTTGCTAACTAAAGACTGAAACCAGAGAAATAGAGACATGCAAAACCTAATTTTGTTCTTGCCGTGAGACACGAGTGATGGATCTGTTTCATAAACGGTCACAAATCCCAAACAAAACTGCTAGTGGTTTCTCACAATTTCTCACATCCGGCGGCATGTTTTGCATCTCCATCGATCAGTGTTAGATCCACTTAAATTACAGATAACAAGAGTCAGAGAATGATGAGTACCAAATCCAAGATCATGGTTGGACTTGTAGTGAAAAGGGTAAAAGAAAGAACTCTGTAGGACAAAACTGTCATGAGCCTCCTCATTTTGGAATACTTCCTCCCTCCTACCTGGTCCTCCCCTATAATGTTGTACACCTGTTTCCAATCCTCAGGTGTGTTGTTTTATTTCCCGCTGGATTATTTGAGCCCTAGTGTCCTTCATTTCCTTGCCGGATCACTTCATTGCTGCAGCGCCTGCTGCACCAACCGGCAGTGTTGCTGTAATGCAGTTATGATGGTACATCTTGGTGTCCTGGCACTTCGCCCTGCTCTTGGTGCACCCTGCCTTCCTGCTGAGTTCATACTTCTGGTCTTTCATCCTGCTGAGCTCATCGCCCTGGCTCCTGTTGCACCCTGCCATCCTGCGAAGCTCACACCTCTGGTCCTTCGTCCTGCTGAGCTCATACCTCCGGTCCTCGTCCTGCTGAGCTCATACCTCCGGTACTCATCCTGCTGAGCTCATACCTCCTGTTCTTTGTCCTGCTGAGCTCATACCTCTGGTCCTTTGTCCTGCTGAGCTCATACCTCTGGTCCTTCATCCAGCTGAGCTCATAGCTGCGGTCCCCGTCCTGCTGAGCTCATACCTCCGGTCCTCATCCTGCTGAGCTCATACCTCCGGTCATCGTCCTGCTGAGCTTATAGTGCATATGCATATGCATTATTTCAGAAAACACATTTCAGAATAGCTGCTGGGATTCAAATTCTCATTAGAAATCCAATATGTAAAACTTGTCTGTCAGTCAGAAATCAGTTTTGGTTGGCAGAGCTTACCTCGGTTGTTTACGGGTCAGACTTCGGACAAGGCACCAGTCTGTTGTAGGCCCACATTCTTTTTCAATCTCCAAATATACACCTGATGATACAATTATTTCGTAAGATCGGGCTGTACAAATATAATTGACTTGAATTTAGACACCAACAACCACTCACACACTAACTCATTCCTAGGGGGAATTTCTCAATGGCCAATAAACCCAACATGCATCTTTCCGACGAGTAAAAATGGCGTGTTTTGTATTTATTGCTAGTAATTTCCCATAATTAGGTTGTAGACTTATTGGATTTGAGCCCACAGCTCATTTTGTGAGCTGCCAACTCTGAAAAGAAGGAGGCAGTCTGGTGAAAAGTAGCAGGAATTTCAGTACTATTTGTCGTGTCTTCACATAGACATAGCCCAAGGTAGCTCCCATCATCAGGTATGAATGTATGGGTGAATGTGAGCTTCAATGTCAAGTGCTTTGAGTACCAACACAGTGTGATAATTCCCTCGCCCACCATCAGAGGGAGCCCGGGACCTACCTTTATCTCCCTGATTTGGGACACCTGTTGGTGATTGACCAGCTGCCTATTTAAAAGCAGTCTGCCTTGCCTTCAGGTTTGGGCGCTCATCCCAAACCTTCATCCCAAAGATGAAGGTCTTTCTGGCTGCCTGACCAAGACATGCATGTGAGCATTTACCATTGAAACATTTCTGTTTGATCCATGTGTTTTCTCCTTTACAGCTTTACTGGATTTCTTACTAAATAAATGTTTGTTGTCCTGCACTTGTGTCCTTCTCCTGCACCCTCACTGTGACACAGGTAGAAAAGTGTTGTGTAAGTAGAGTCCATTTACCACTTAATGAATATTTATTGGCATAATATGATTAACATCACTCTGCACTGTTCAGAAGAGAAGATTTTGAAAGCCCAGATAGCTCACCACTGATAACTCTCCATTTAATGGGTAAAGTCATAGAACTTGATTTACTCAAAAGTAAAATGGTTCTGTACAAATGATTAAATTGTAATAATCACTCAAAATACGGTGTTTAATCAAAAGACTGATGAAATCCAGAGACTGCTCTGGATAAACCCATTTAAAATGTAACATATCATGATAACTGTTGTGATGTGATGTTGAAGGAGGAGGACCCAAATGCATGAAAAAAAAAAACAGAATTTATTAACAGAAGTCAGGTAAGTATCCAAAGCAAAGGTTAACCAAGATTAACTCAGGATAAAAAGTTCAGATAATATAACAGAATTCCAGGATGTAACTCATCATCAGAGAAGATGGTGAAGATGACAATGACCTGACATGGAAGTCCGGGGTGATTGCCCTTAAATAGGCAGCAGGGTCCACAAGTGTGTGCCATCAGAAATCAATCTCAAGTGTCCCTAATCAGGGGGACAAGGAAGGTCCAGGGCTCTTTCTGGCTGCAGGCAAGGGGATCACTACAGATAACCATCCTCCAACAGGTTTAAACCAATTCAAAACACTTTAGATGGACAAACAAAAAAAAACAAAAAAAAAACCAACACACTGATTTCTCATGCAAAGTTCTGGTTACATCATTTTTGTGTGTTTTAATTGTTACTTTTATGCTTCTGACCCCATAATTTCAAGCCACAGTGGTACTAACTATTTTTGGTTTATGTTTTTTTTTTTTTTCGGTATGAACTAACCATAACTGGATGTGAGTAGAAACCTGTTTCCCGTCTATGCTTTCTAAGCAAACAGTAACTGTGATTGATGAGTGTTGATACCAAAACAATGTGAACTGTTAGTAGGTCACCATTTTTCACGAATGACGAGAGAAGACACAGGATACAAGATTAACATATGAGTTCCTGTAAATAGCCAGAGTTGATTCTGTGAAATATAAAATGCATTTTTGTAAACAAAAACATCTAGATTAGATAGTCTGGTATTAACGATATGTACAGTAGAAATGGATCCCTCACAGACTCACTACATACCGTCCTGTTTCTGAAGAAATAGTTTCAGAAAAGCAGAATGTTTCAGTTGCGAAAATAAAGTTTCTGTCTTGACATGGATGCAGGTGGAAGGAGGAGGACACAATCGTAGACAAGAAACATAATTTCATGAATACAGGAGTCCAGTATTGCTGTAAATAAAACACATGGATCAGTGGAAATGTCATGAAGTTATTGTTCAAAATGTATTTCACGGTCAGGCAGCCAGGAAGATCTGGCTGGGATGGAAGGTATGACCCAACACCTGAAGGGAAGACAGGCTGCCTATTTAAAGGCAGCTGCACAAAGACCTTCAGGTGTCTAAAATCAGGCAATTGAGCGAAAGCCTCGGGTTTCCTCTGGTGGTGGGCGAGGGAACCATGACAGTTTCAAGTTCCTCCATCTGTCCACTTGGTATACATGCTTTTGGGGTCCAACTTCATCTTTGTATGCAAACCGTTCTCTATGCAAAGAAGAATTTTCTCAGATCTACGAAGAAAATCTGAAAAATGAGGAAGCTAATTTGGTCAATTCTCATTTTGGGGTGACAATCGGAATTCAAATGAGAAATTTTGGTTGTCTCTCTAAGATGAATTTGTCATTGGTTATCATTTTTTACTAAAATAATTAAAAATATTTACTTTACATTAACTGTATTTTTTCAGAAGTGTGGAAAACAGGTGAAGAAGTGTGTGCAGGCAAGAAGGAGAGGTAAAGAAACACAATAAAAGTGTAACAACCAAAAAGCTCAGTTTTCCAGGAAGAAGATATAAAAAGAAGCTCTTCTGTCTTTATTGTTGTGAGGACAAACAGATGAAATGAAAACACTGATCTGTGGGTTGCGGGTTTGTGCTGACAAACAGAATCTGCTCTGCGAGGCACAGATTATGATCTCCAGGTCATCGGTTTCCTCCCAGCCTCCAAAGACGTGCATGTCAGGTTGATTGGCTGCTATGAAATTGCCCCTAGGAGTGAGTGAGTGTGTGGATGGTTGTCCGTGTGTGTAGTCTAGCAGCAGACTGGCGACCTGTTTGGGGAGTACCTTGCCTCTTGCCTGAAAACAGCCGGGATAGGCTCCAGCACCCCTGCAACTTCGTTTGGGAGAAGCAGTTCAGAAGACAAAACGGTTTAATATTTATGAGCAACTGTGTGCAATTTTTATCAATAAAAAGACTTCAAGAAAGAAAACTAAAAATCTTCACATGAAGGCTGACTCGAGAGTTTGGAAATAATCTGTTAATGTTTTCAGGCTTAAAAGTGGTTTCAGTTCTCTTTTTTTCATTCTGAATGAAATTTTGATGCCTGGAAAGAAATATGGGCTTTGGAAACATTTAAAAACCTTTAAAAGCTTTCTATATGAATGGATTTCATTCCGTCATCATCTGCTTATGCGGGGCTGGGTAGTGGGGGCAACAGCCCAAGACAGGAAGTCCAGTTTTCTCTCACCCCAGCTGCATCCTCCAGCTCACCCGTAAGGATCCCCAGTGATTCCCCAACCAGCTGTGAGACATATTCTCTCAAGCGGGTCTGTGGTCTTCCTCTTGCTGTCTTCCCAGTGGTACGTGCCCGAAACACCTTACCACTGAGGCGCTTGGGGGGCATCCTGACCAGATGCCCGAACCACCCCATCTGGCTTCTCTCGACCTGGAGGAGGAGCGGCCCTACACTGAGCTCCTCCTGGATGGCAGAGCTCCTCAGCTGATTTTCCGAGAGAGAGCACAGCCACCATGCCGGGGAAGCTCATTTCGGCCGCTTGTATCTGTGATCTCATTCTTTCGGTCACCACCCACAGCTGGTGACCAAAGGTGAGGGTGGGGAACGTAGATCGACTTGTTTGGGCAAAAAAATAAATCTGCCAGTAATTTATTTTGTCCATGTGCAACCATTTTTTTTTTTTTTGTGAATGAGATTGGATTTGGATCTAATTATTGTGTCTGAATTTAAAATCCTGCAGCTCTGACATGCACAGAACTGTTTTAACAACTCAGTTCTATTTCCTTCTTTCATGAATGCTGTGTCCACAAAACCAAAATTATGCAACAACTTTTGCATAATAAGTCACATGTGCAAAATATACTTCCTTCATTGTGCAGAAGCAACACGAGAATGTGGGAAAAATGAAAATCTGTGGTTAAAAGTGCAAATCAACCTTTTATGACTGGGTTTTACTAAACCATTCTCCCGCAGAGAAGTTAGATAATTCCTTCTTTCACCAGCCCCAATCAGCAGTGTATAAAACTGAGAGGGTTTTTGTTTCTGCTGATCAAACACATTGATCTTTATCAATGTTAGCACCTCATAAAAAAAGCATGTCTTCCTATTCAGCTGACCTAGAACAAGTGAGTGTTTCTAAAGGCAGGGTCGACGAGATAATGCATCAGGTTGGAGTTCAGAAAAGTTATGTTTTCTGGCCTCTGTTGTTTCTTTATCCTACTGTGCTTTACGGACAGGATCAGACGAACAGCACGTTAGAGGTTTTGGAGATAAAGTCAGAGAGTCCAGACTGAGATGGTTTGGACATGTGCAGAGGAGAGAGAGAGAGTACATCAGAAGAAGGATGCTGGGTTTGGAACCACCAGGAAAGAGGCCTAGAGGAAGACCAAAGAGGAGATTCATGGATACAGTGAAGGAAGACATGAAGACATTTGGTGTGACCGAAGAGGATGCAGGAGATAGGGTTAGATGGATGAAACTGACTTGCTGTGGCGACCCCTGAAAGGAAATGCCGAAAGAAGAAGATCCTACTGTGCTTTACTGTGTGTTTGTGATGTTGCTTAGTCTAAAGATGCTTAATTTGACCAGAGATTCTTCTTATTCTTCTTTCAGCATTTCCCTTCAGGGGTCGCCACAGCAAGTTAGTTTCTTCCATCTAACCCTATCTGCTGTATCCTCTTTGGTCACACCAACTATCTTCATGTCTTCCTTCACTGTATCCATGAACCTCCTCTTTGGTCTTCCTCTAGTCCTCTTTCCTGATGGTTCCAAATCCAGCATCCTTCTTCCTATGTACTCTCTCTCCTCTCTACATGCCCAAACCATCTCAGTCTTGCCTCTCTAACTTTATCCCCAAAACCTCTAACATGTGCTGTTCCTCTGATGTACTCATTTCTAATCCTGTCCATCCTGGTCACTCCCAGAGAGATCCTCAGCATCTTCATCTCTGCTACCTCCATCTCTGTTTCCTGTCTTTTCTTCAGTGTCACTGTCTCTAGACCAATCAGCATGGCCGGTCTCACCACGGTTTTGTACACTTTTCCTTTCATTTTAGCTGAAACTCTTCTGTCGCACATCACATCTGATACATTTCTCCACCCATTCCAGCCTGCCTGCACACGCTTCTTCACCTCTTTTCCACACTCTCCATTGCTCTGGACTGTTGATCCTAGATACTTAAAATCTTCCACCTTCTTTATCTCTTCTCCCTGTAACCTCACTTTTCCATTTGGATCCCTCTCATTCACACACATGTACTCTGTCTTACTCTGACTAATCTTCATTCCTCTTCTTTCTAGTGTAAACCTCCACCTCTTCCCTCCTCTCACTACAGATCACAATGTCATCTGCAAACATCATTGTCCATGGGGATTCCTGTCTGACCTCGTCTGTCAGCCTGTACATCTCCATAGCAAACAGCAAAAGGACTCAGAGCAGATCCTTGGTGCAGTCCCACCCCCACACTGAACTCTTCTGTCACACCTACAGCACACTTCACCACTGTCTTACAGCCCTCATACATGTCCTGGACCACTCTAACATACGTCTCTGTCACACCAGACTTCCTCATACAATACCATAGTTCTTCTGTAGGTACCCTGTACCTACAGGGTAGCTTTCTCTAGATCTACAAAGGCACAGTGCAGCTCCCTCTGACCTTCTCTGTACTTCTCTATCAGCATCCTCAAGGCAAATACTGCATCTGTAGTGCTCTTTTTAGGCATAAAACCATACTGCTGCTCACAAATTCTTACTTCAGACCTGACCCTACCTTCGACAACTTTTTCCCATAATTTCATCATTTGACTGATCAGTTTTATAGCTGGTCACCTCAGAGTTTGACTGTTTTTCTGTCCGTATTTGGTCCTGTATATACCCTGTACATACCTTGCCACTTGCCTGCCACTAACCTGGATGGTCCCTTCAAATTTACGTTGGACTGAGCAATTAAAATAATCTACAAATCGATCAAGAAGCACATCTAAAATACCTGAAATACATAAGTAAAAATAATTGGAGGTACAAGTAACTTTAATTTCTTGCTAAATGTCAAACGGAGCAGAACTTGATTGCCACATTGAGAGTAGACGTGTATGACTCAAAAGTGAATTTGGAGGAAATCCCTGAATTTCTAAAGCAACATGTAAAGTTACTCTTGCAGAAGTTACAAAATTGGTTCGTTAAAAAAAAAAAAAAGAATGTATTTGCTGAGAAAACAAGTTTCCATCAGTGATCAGTTACTAGTTTCTGATCAATTAATGAGAAGCACAAGATATGTTAATTTTATTTTTAAAAATTATGGACTGTGTCTCTGTCTCATAGCTGGCTGGGGAACAACTCGGGATCCTTCTGGGTGAGCTGGAGGATGCAGCTGGGGTGAGAGAAGCCTGGGCTTCTTGTCTGATGCTGTTGCCCTATGACTTGGCCCCGGATAAGCGGAAGACGACGGAATGGAAATTACAGAATCCGGTAAGCCTCATCTGACCAATCAGTTGAGACTGCATTTAAAAAAAAAAAAAATTACAGTCAGGGGAAAAAAAAGTTTTGTTATATTTGTTACTGTCAGGAGAGTAGTCTGTTCCCTCTCTGTGTCCTGTTTCCCCCCTCCTTCTTGTCTGTGTGTGTGCTACAAGTCACACCTGAAACTCATCTACTCATCTGCTGGAGCATAAATGGATAATTTTTTGACACACTCTTCGCCAGATCGTTGTTTACCATGCTTGACCTGTTATCCAGTTTTTGGCTCCAGCTCCTACATCAGAACCTGCCTAGTTTATCTGTTTTGTCTTCTTTATTTGGACTTTTTATCAATCTAATAAATCTGCTTGTGATTTTTTTCATCTGAGCCTGTCTGTTGTGTCAAGGGTATATTTTTGGCCTCAGCTCCACACCATGACAGTTACGTTGGATCGATCCCCGTTTATTATTTCCTCGCAGCATCAGGCCAGATGCTTATTTTTGTTTCAGTTAAAGAGACAGTAGCTAGCGGTGAAATGGGGTTGGGGAAGAATGGACGTATAAAAAAAAAAGGAGAAGAAAAACACACACATTCACATCTTTATTGAACATGAATCACTTCTTCAGAAGAAAACACAACTGTGGACAACATGCACATTCTCAGACAACAGCTGCTACACAATGAAGACCAGTGACACACAAACAGACAGACTGGGAGAGAACAATTGGTCGTATCGGAACCAGTACTAGAGGATCATGGCTTTGTAGTCCTGATGGGCTCAGAGGCACTTCAACAGGTAGGAGTTACAATTGGCTCCTCGGCTGCAGTCGCACAGTTTCCCAATGCGAGGTCCGTATTTCATAGCACATCGGTCCCCCATCCCGCACTGACGAAAAAAAAAAATGGCAAACATCGTTTATTCCTTCATCTGAAAGCAGATCGATCTCATTTAATCAGGAAGAAATGATGAATGTTGTTTCTAATTAATCAAGAAAGATAGTTTATCACCTCAAAATGATGTTAGATTAACTTAAACTGATCATTTGGTTGTTTTATTCTTTTAATTTAATGAGATGAATGTTTAATGGAAAAAAGACCAGAAGAAATTTGCTAATTACATGAGTATTTTAACGAGATCACATTCGTTAGATCCAACTGGACCAAAAGGTCTGCTTTATTTCATCCATAAGATAAGAAGAGGATTAAAAGAGTTTTGTCTCCTCTCATTTTCGGCTTTCAGCTAATTGAAATGAACCACTAATCTTTATTAGTCTCTAATTACACCCAGAGAAAAACTCTTGTTGACATTTTGTTGTTATCTTTTAATTAGTGGCAGGTAGAATTAACCAAAGGCTTTAATTAAAATCACTTAAAGAATGGTTTGATGACTCAGCGCCGTCTTGTGAAGGAGTTAAAAAAGCTCTTAAACGTGGCTTTAAATTAATAATGATGAGCATAAAAAAAAAGAAGTCACCAGTGCGATGCTCCCTCTTTTCTCAGGGGATGAAACGTGGTGATGAATTTGGCTCAGCAGAGTCTCCACGACCTCCATCTGCACGGCAGAAAAAAGGCAAAAAGTTAACAGTAGATAGGTCAATCAGTCATTTTCTCATCCATCTATCCCTTTTGAGGTTACGGGGGGTACCGGAGCCCATCCCAGCCAATTTAAGGCGAAGGGCAGAGTGCACCCCGAACAGGTCGCCAGTCTGTCGCGTGGTCACAAAGACGATGGTTTTATAACCATCCACACACACACACACACTCATTCCTTGGGGAAATTTGGCACCGGCCAATCAACCTAACATGCATGTCTTTGGAGGGTGGGAGGAAACCGGAGTACCCAGAGGAAATCCCACGCAAACACGGGGAGACCATGCAAACTCCACACAGAAAGGACCGTGTTCCAAACCTCGTCCCCACCCAGGACTTGAACCCATGACCTTCTTGCTGTGAGGCCACTGTGCTACCCACTGTGCCACCGTGCTGCCCACAATAGATAGGTTTGAAACAAAAAAAAAAGGAGTTTCTAATGAAACTCCTTTTTTTTGTTTAAAACAAAAGAACCATTGGTCACGTAATTTAACCAATTTAACCAATTTTTTTTTTTTTTTTTATAGTTCCAACTCCTTGGTGCGTGGACGATCCAACGTAAATATGATGTAAATACAACGTAGATACAACGTAAAGCGCATCAAGTTAGGAAAGCTAGCACATATTCTTTTATATTCTTATTTTGGTACATTTACGAAAAATTTGAAGAGAGGGAGAGCACTAACTGAGGGGAGGGACTAAGTTTGAGCAGGGAACTATGATAACAGAAACTTTTAAGCTGCTTAATTTAGAATATGGGTGTGGTGGGGAACAAAATTTGCAGCCAAAAACTGTCTGACAGTTCATTTGTATCCATATACAGGGACAGGAAGCGCTCACAAACGTGCAAATTGAAATTTACTTGAGGTATTTATTTTACTTCAGATATGACATTCAATCATAATAAAAACCTTAAAAAATGTAATTTTTGTACAAGACCCTCCCTTTAATAAAGTTAAACAATTTTTTTTAGATTTTTGTGAATATGATCAAATTAATTTATTTAAACTTTAGTCCATATTTTCTCTGACTTTTTACTGTCTGCTCAAAGTATTAGTAATTAAACAATTTGGCGCATTTTTTAAACAATGGAAATAATAAAATTATATTTAAAAAAAAACAGTGCTCTTTAAAAAGGCCTAGGTAAAAAAGAAAAATCATGTTAAAAATTTCTAATTGTCTTCTAATAACTTAAAAAAGGTAAAATATCAGAAAAATTTTGGTACTCATAAAAAAAAAAAAAAAATCCCCCAATACTTTAAATTTAATGGTACTTTTAATTTCTAAGGTGCCTTTGTTATAATTTGAAATGTTTAACGTAAAACATAAAAACCAGGGATGAAAATTCCGGTTTATCTCTATTCATTACATATTTAGTGAAAAAACTGATGAGATCTCAAAAAATAATTACAAATCTAGATTAAACTTATTGTTATTACAGCAAAAAAAGGGCTGTAAATGTCATTCTTGTAGTTGAGGACCAAGATAGCACAAATATTGTTTTCTTTTTTTTTTAAGTCAAAATTTGGGTCCATTTCACTGTCACATTCCATGGATCATATTTAGGGGTTCCAAAAAAAGTCTAGCATTCAAAATTTTGTTTATTTTTTTCACTTTCAGAGATAAACTTTTTTTTATGCATGGTGATTCTGGACACTCATATCACAAAAACTATCATCAAACGTCCAAAGTTTCAAATCTTTATTTTGAAAAAATTATTGAAAGTTGTGAAGTTTTAAAATAAAATATTGACCATAGATAATAACTGTTATTCAAACGAGTGATTAGAATATCTTAATCTAAATTATTGATCGATACAAGAACAAAAGCTTATTGACAAGATTAGCAAGCGGTTGGTTTCTTTCTTTGGACATAGATTTTCATTTCTCCTCGCCCCCCCACCTCGAATGCCCCCCACCCCCCTCACTTATATGTTCTGGTTTTTGCTTTGGTATTATGATCTTTGTTCAAATAAAATTTTGAAACAACTAATAGTAATAACTGTGTATTTATTCATTATCATATTTTATAGAAATTCATAACAACCCTCCCTTGCATGTCCTAAATTGTAATTTTAATAATAGTTATTTTTATCCCTACTTTTCTGACCCCTCTGGTTCCTCCATCCCTCTCTCCATCATAGATTCTCCTCATACTTACCAGATCTTCATCACCGGCCGGTTTAAGTTTCTCCTCTTCAAAGTCTTGAAGAGAGACTTCCTGTGATCGCTGACCCTGACACGGGATGGACAGCAGTCCCGCGAGCAGCAGCATGCACAGCAGTCCTGAACTCTCCATGGTACTGATGCTCATGAGGGTGGGGGTCCTGGTGGGTGTTGATCAGTTGGTTGCAGAGATCCACTGGAGTTTGTTCCTCCAGCTGTTAGACTTTCTGCATTTTTATACAAACTCAGAAAAGCCCCTCCCTGTAGGCCGCCGGCATGCATAGAACAAAACCCCCAGTGTGGTGAGGGAGAGGGATGCGTTCACCCCACCCGGAGTAATTCTCTTACAAATGACCTCATTTATTAATTAGACATGCTCTAAGATCATTTTCAATGCTCGTCTTGTCATTTTGCACTCATAAAATAGAATTAAAGCAATCCAATTAGATCCAGTGTTTTTCCTAGTTGGTTTAATTATGATTAGGGATCATAAATGAGCGTTACATATGCGTGTGTTTATTATTTTATGACATTGTGATCTGCAGTGAGAGGAGGGAAGAGATGGAGGAAAAGCTGGAGAGGTGGAGGTTTGCACTAGAAAGAAGAGGAATGAAGATTTGTCAGAGTAAAACGGGGGATCAAAATGGAAAAGTGAGGTTACAGGGAGAAGAGATAAAGAAGGTAGAAGATTTTAAGTACTTAGGATCAACAGTCAAGAGCAATGGAAAGTGTGGAAAAGAGGTGAAGAAGCGTGTGCAGGCAGGCTGGAACGGGTGGAAAAGAGTATTATGTGTGATACCTGATCCCTAATTGGCATACACGGACAGGATGGAGGCTTGCTCTGTTTAGTTCCTAGAAAGTCACTGATCAAGGTAATGCAACATCTATGTGCTCAAAGGTTATAGGTCAGCTGAATCCCCGATTATACTGAAATGATCCATCAGTGGGTTTTTTTGGGGCTAATTTGTCGCTGTATTCCAAGATGGCAGTGCCAGAATTCAACAAGCCGAAATTGTGGAAGAGTAGTATAGGCAACACGAACGTTGTTTTCACTGATAAATCATCTTGATCATCTTCAAGATCAAACCTTAAAAGTGGTGAATGAGAATACCTTCACAAGTTTTGCTACTTGGTCTCATGCTTACAAATAGGTGTATTGAAAATTACAAATAGAAAATTGATTAAGTGTAGACTTTGTAGGATATTGAAAACATAACAAAGTATCTGTGTATGATTAGGAATCATAAATGAGCGTTACATATGCGTGTGTTTATTATTTCATGACATTGAGATCTGTAGTGAAAGGACGGAAGAAGGTGGAGGAAAAGCTGGAGAGGTGGAGGTTTGCACTAGAAAGAAGAGGAATGAAGATTTGTCAGAGTAAAACGAGGGATCCAAATGGAAAAGTGAGGTTACAGGGAGAAGAGATAAAGAAGGTGGAAGATTTTAAGTACTTAGAATCAACAGGCTAGAGCAATGGAGTGTGTGGAAAAGAGGTGAAGAAGCGTGTGTAGTCAAGCTGGAACGGGTGGAGAAAAGTATCAGGTGTGATGTGTGATAGAAGAGTTTCAGCTAAAATGAAAACTGAACAAAACCGTGGTGAGACCGGCCATGCTGATTGGTCTAGAGACAGTGTCACTGAGGAAAAGACAGGAAACAGAGATGGAGGTAGCAGAGTTGAAGATGCCGAGGATCTCTCTGGGAGTGTCCAGGATGGACAGGATCAGAGGAACAGCACATGTTAGAGGTTTTGGAGATAAAGTCAGAGAGGCCATTTTTGATTGTTGGTCAAATTTTTAGTCTAAAACCCATCAAAGCAGATCAGTTCAGATTGAATCCAATCCAAGCTTCAAAGGAGAAGGTAACCAGTTGATTTGCACCAGACACCTGATGGTTACTGGACATGAAACCAGCCACAACAAATATTATGTACTGTAACAAAAGAAATTTCCCTTAGGGGATTCATAAAGTATTTCTGATTCTGATTTATTTTTAATGGCCCAAAACACTTGTAAGTATCTCGGGGTCTTGTTCACGAGTAGGGGGAATGATGGAGCGGGAGATCAACAGACAGATTGGTGCAGCGTCAGCAACAACTAGGACGCTTCATCAATCCGTCGTGGTAAAGAGAGAGCTGAGCCGAAAAGTAAAGCTCTCGATTTACAAGTCGATCTACGTTCCGACCCTCACTTATGGTCAACCACGGTGGGTGGTCTTTCAAGCATCCTTTAGCAATGACTTTTGTCCATGTTTTACAACCTGAGTGCATGTCTTGGGGCCTTGGAGAAGACACCAAACCCCCTGTTTCTCCCACCATTGGTGCCGTCATGGCAGCTTGCTGCGGTGTAGGAGCAGCACACAAATTTCCCCGGTGAGGGATGAATAGAGTGAGAATTTTTTTTTTTTTTTAATTTATATCTCCAGCTGATTAAAGATACGGATAAAGTTTTTGGACTGGAGTTGTAACCCTAGTAACCCTAATCCTCTCACAAACTGACTAAATGAACTGATTCATAAGCTTTGAGGCTTTATCTCTATGACTAAATGAACCAAAAGAGGTACGTAAAATTAACTTTTCCAACGCTGTTATCTTCCATGTTTGAAAATTTACAGTAACCATGTGAGAACCGCACATGTCCGTATCAGTAGCCTGCCATTCTGAGGGTATGTATATCACTACTTGTAGCCTCGTCCTTGGAACAAAACAGTGTGTTCTTTAAGTAAACAAAAAGAATGCAGAACAAACACATGGCGGTCAGGATGGCGCATTTCAGGGTCAGAAAGTTCCTCGTCAGACACAGTCACATTAGATTACAGTGTGTTCCACAATTACAGCGAGCAAGCTCTGACGTTATTTTGTTTTAGTTAAACAGAATGTCTGATCACTGTTTTCCAAAATGTAATGAGACAATGTTACAATAAGCTGCTGGGGCCACACGCAGACAACCATCCACGCACACACTCATTCCGAGGTGTGATTTTGAAGCGGCCAATCAACCTAACACGTATGTTTTTGGAGGGTGGGAGGAAACCGGAGCGCAAAGAAAATTTTCATTGGGTGTCAGGGTATCTGTAAAGACCAAGAATATTCTTTGGGGTGGATGGGTCACCAGAAAAAAAAAAGTCGACTAAGAAAAAACAAAAAAATAAGAGTTACTTTGAGTAAAAATCAGGCAGGTGTATGAATCAAAATTTTTGATCTGTTTTGTTGTCTTCCATTTATCTGGGGCTGGTTTGTGGGGGTAATAGCCTCAGTTTGAAACTCAGGCTTCCCTCCCCCTGGCTAGACCCTCCAGCTCACCCGGGAGAATCCCGAGGCGTTTTGAGACATAGTCTCTCTGGCTGGTCCATGGTCTACCTTTAGGTTTCACTCCATTGGGACGTGCCAGAAACGTCAAGGGAAGACAGTGGCTCAATGGTTAGAGCGTTTGCCCACAAACCGAAAGTTATCCGGAAGTGCGTGGGTTTGTATCCCACTGTGTGCACGTTTTGGGTACCTTGGAGAAGACACCTAATCCCCAGTTTCTCCCACCATTGGTGCTGTCATAGGTGGCAGCCTACTGCGGTGAAATGCAGCACATAAATTTCCTGGTCAGGGATTAATAAAGTACCTATATTAAAATGAAAAAATAAACAAACAAAAAAAAAAACACCTCACCAGCGAGGCGCTTGGGAGGTATCCTTACCAGATTCCCCAACAACTCCATCTGGCTGCTCTTGACCTAAAGAAGCAACAACTCTACTCGGAGCTCTTCCTGAACAGCAGGGCTCGGAGTGGAGCACTGCTATATTCCATAGGTATATTTCGTTTGCCACATTTTTGCCATGTAAATAATTATAAGCAAATAAAAGCTTTTTATTTGTAGAGATGTTTTCCTCTGTGTAGATGGATTCCTCTATGTACCGTAATTTCACGATCATTAGGCGCACCGTACGAAAAGGCGCAGCCTCAGTTTTGTGCGCGTTGCTGTATTTAACACACACATAAGGCGCACCGTACGAAAAGGCGCAGTCTCAGTCACACACCGCTTTACAACAACACACACGCAAGCATGCAAATGTGTGTATTAAAAAATAGATTGGGAGCAAAACTGAGTTTGGTTGTGCTTTATTTAAGTAGTAACGATACTAAACAAGCACATTACCGGTAATAGTCTTTATTCAAATCCGTCATCCTCTGTTTTGAAATCGAACAGCTGCGCAAAATCCAACAGAGCAGGTCCACTTCGCTCCTCGCTGTTAAAGTCACTGTCTGTACTGTGCGGCTTCTCAGAAAGGATACCAGCTTTTGCGAAAGCTCGAATAACAGTACCGGCAGACACGTTAGTCCAAGCATCTACAATCCATTGGCAAACTGTAGCGTAACTCGCCCGGCGCTGCCTTCCACCCTTCGTGAAATTGTGGTCTCCTTCGGTCATCCATCGCTCCCACGCCGCTCACACTTCACTCTTTAACGTTCTCATGCCTTTTCTTTCAGGCACGCGGGCACCGCGTTTTCTTTTAGGCCCGCCTTTTCTCACGAGCACCGCGTTTACTTTTAGGTCCGCCTTTTCTCACACACATGGCGCACCGCACGAAAAGGCGCACCGCTCATTTTGAAGAAAATCTATGACTTTTATATGCGCCTTATAGCCGTGAAATTACGGTAGATAGATTCTTCTATCCTCGATGTAGATCCTCTCTACCCACTCCTGGACGAACAGCGGAGCTCCTTCTCCAAGAGGCTTAGACAGCTCCGCTCTAGAACATCTCGTTACCAAAGGTCTCTCTTTCCGTGCGTGATCGGGCTCTACAATGACTCACTTAGCAGATTGGAAATTGTTGCTGTGACACACAAATTTCCCATGTGTGGGATCATTAAAGTACATTCTGATTCTGATTTTCTTTCGGGTCCGCGGACCAGAGGTTAGTAACCAGTGTTTTTCCTTTAGCGAACAGCAGGGGTCACTGCAGCTGCTGTTTCCTCAAAGACATATTTCAGAGGAGAGAACACACCCTGTGACGTGACTGAGGTTTGAAGAAAACTCTCCTCTCGCACTGGAAGAGGAACGTTCGGGCCGAAAGGTCCTTCAGTCAAGTCTTATACTATCTTCCCGAACAAAGTGGAGAAAGTTTTTTTGTCTTCCTGCTGATTTCTGAGGTCCTTTTAGGATGTCAACTTCAGATGAGACGGACGCTCTGCGCCCCAGATATGGATGTAAGTCCACTTTTTAACACCCCTCTTAGAAGAACATGATCCCTGCTTTGGATTTCTGATTTTATCTGATTTAATTCTTCAAATAAAACTCGTAAAAAGTTTCTTTTGTAGAGTCTGTTTTGATTCTCTGACAGCTTCTTTCTAGGTTCTCTAGAACTTCCGCGTTTTATTTCTAAAACATGTCGAAGCAGGACGGCCTGGTTCGAATTTACACACTCTAAAAAGTTTTATCTGAAACTTTTTAACAAGATTTAGACAAGTTCAACCATTGAGCAACATATCCTGTGCTAAAAAAATACATTTAAAAATGAATGAATTGATAAAAAAAATCTTTGATCTCTGATTGGTCAATTTTAAATGTCAATTTCAACACGTGAAAATATTCAGTATTTTCATTTAAAACTCTGATTTCATCATAAATGTAAAAGTTTGAGTTCAAAAACTTCAAATTGATGTTTTACCTGCTGTGAAAGTTTCCTCTGATCTCAGAAATCAGAGGTGGGGTGGGGTCATGGGGCCCCTTAAGGACCCCATCCCCCCCTACTTTGTAATTTAGGGTGTGGAAAAATGTTTCTTTGGGGAATACAAAACTTTTCATTCATCATCTGAGACGTCCATCCCTAGTGAGGTTGCACGGAGCCTATCCTGGTTGATTCAAGGGAAGAGGCAGGGTACACCCCAAACAGGTCACCAGTCTGTCACCGAGCCACACATATACAACCATCTAAACACACACTCATTCCTAGGGGGCGAGTTTATTGTGACCAATCAAACTAACATGTTGTTTTTGGAGGATGAGAGGAAACCCACACTTACACAAGTAGAACATGCAAACTCCACACAGAAAGGACAGTGTTTCAAGCCTCGCCTCCAACCAGAACCTCCCTGCTTTGAGGCCACAGAATACTAATCTTCTCAGTGGAATCTCCTAGGACTCGCCCCCTATTGTAACATCCAGTGTGTTTATGTCTTCAGAGTCTGCCATAGTTACCCCACCACACACCGCCCCGTCCTGCACTCCTCCAGAGCATGTTTTAACTGGCTGGATGATGACTGAGGTTTATTTTGCAAGACTTGGGTGTTTGTGGATGTTTCCTGAGGTCGTGTCTGTGGGTTGGAAACGTTTTCCTGCCTTTACTTTTGGAACACCACATCATTACAAATAAAATCGTGACACAAATCCAACACGTAAAGTGACAAAGTTTTCAATTTTCTTTCTCTTCAGCTGTCCTGGATGGCGTGGAGCGGCTTACAGCGGAGGAGATGGATGAGCGAAGGCAGCAGAATATGGCCTATGAGTATCTGTGTCACCTGGAGGAAGCCAAAAGGTAAGCGTGGGTTCACATTCAGGTCATCAACACGTATGCAGATCTGTGTAAAGGACGTGCTGTCATCAGATTTTAGTGGTAGATTTTCAGACTGGTGTCTGCAATAATTAGGACGCCACGCTGAAATGAGCTTTTTTTGGGGTATGCAGGCTCTTGCTCAGAGATTGTGAGATGCTTTCCCTTGTGGGAGGAGCATGTAGCAGAGGTATCGCTACTTCAGGTCAAGAGGAGGTGTTTTAGGCCACCTTGTTAAACCTCCGTGAAGGTGGCCCCTCTTAAAATATATATAAACAAAAAATATGTCAATCGTTTGTTCTGCGTTTGTGCTATTTTACTTTTTTATTTTAAGAATTACGATTTGAATGATGACGTCATCCACCCCCACATTTTGCCTAAAAAATGCGAGAAAAGTCATATAAATGGTGTAAATTCTTTGTGCTATATTTGTGCTGTAAAAATTTCCGTCTGTGCTATTTTAGTTTTTTTTTTTTAAAAAGAAATACGATTTGGACAATGACGTTATAAAAGATGGCGTCAGCAAAGTAATAATAAATGAAGTACTAGATAACATAAACATCCAAATCGTATTACTAAAAAAAAAAAAAAAAAAAAAACTAGAATAGCACAAACAAAAGTGACCAATGAGCTTGTGTTACCTATGATGGCCGTGAATGGCTCCTATTGTAGCCACAGACCAGTAAACGAACCCTATTATAAAAACCCTAAAAGCCTAGTGAATAGAAATTCCTGCTAACGGCCATCATAGGTAACACAGGCTCATTGGTCGAACCCTGCCTTACTATTTTTTTTTTTTTTTACCTTTTACTCAGGTTAGTATAAATAGATCCAGTTTCCAGTCCATTTCATTTAGATTGAAAATTATTTCCGGATGGAAGTCGAAACGTCTCGATCAAGAATTAAACTGTCCAGAAGACGTTTTTGAAACTTTTTCTACTATGTACGTTAGCTGCTTCATTCTTTCTAACAGTACTTTCCTGACTAGTTGCACTTGTTTCCAGTACATCCGAGAGATATTTCCACCAAAATTTTCCACCGTGCCTGGAAGTTTTATGGAAGTGGCTTAAGGCAAACATGTCTATTTTTAGTGGAGGTAATGGAAATCTGTGCATTCCCTGTGGTTTTCACTCACAGCAGGATTCGGTTATTGCTGCAGCGGGATTTCTGGCCACATGAAAATGTTTCACTCAACTTGTAAGGGTACCATGTGCTGATTCTAAACCAGGGGTAGGCAAACTTTTTGACTCGTGGGACACATTGAGTTCTAACATCTGACAAGCGGGCCGGGTCCGGGTTCTTACTACTTTAATTATTATAAACTTTGGGCAAAATCTGCACCAAAATGCAGAAAAATTACTTATTTTTCAAAATGTTCCGGGGTGTAATGCCCCCAAATCCCCTAAACTGGTGGGTTTTGTCGTTTTGTTTATGACCTCACGCCCCACTCCCCCTTTAGAAAATTCTGGATTCGCCCCTGGGAACAGGATCAGATGGATGGCATGCTTTGGTAACCTCCAGATTAGACGAATAGAATGTTGCGCTAGATTTTAAACAAGCGGTAATGTTTAGACGTAGCGGCGGTAGGTCGGAAATCTAGTGCCATAGTGCTTAAAAACGTGCATCTAGTGGCGCTAGGTTTGAAATTTAACCGCTCGATGTAACATTTTGTTTGTTTTAACATCTAACACACTTGTTTACGTGCATGTATTGGCCCCGATGGCTTTCCATATCTGTGCACACCGTTTATTTTGACAGCGTGCACATCGCGGAGACACACACATTTTAATGGGAGCAGTGTTGTTGTTTTCTCAACACAGCCAATATATCAAAAGTGTGCCATCTAGTGAGGAAACATCAGAATTGCATAAAAAATAAAACTAACAAGATTTATTTATTATTTCTTTCTAGTTCGGCGGGCCGGATTAAAACCTTTAAAGGGCCAAATGTGGCCCGTGGGCCGTAGTTTGCCCATGCCTGTTCTAAACTAAAGGAGTCTTAATCCTTCCCACCTGAAAGGAAGACACTCCAAGCAGGACGATCCATTTCAGTCACTATAGTGGAAACATGTGCCGTCTGATTTTAGTTATTCCTTCCATGGTTTCTGCTCCTCTGCTGACGTTCTTCATCTTGGTGTGTTTAATTTTTCCATGATGACACTGCTGCTTTTATGTGCACGTGGGCTTTGCGGGAGCATTCCCAGGCTGGACCGCTGCACATGGGTACAGTAACGGTTTGTGTAGACCCAACATGTGATTCAGTCTGCTCAAAAGTTTTCCTTCTGCATGGTGTTCCCTGCCAACTTATCTGCACCACCTGATTATTTTTTTTCCAAAACAGCAGCTTGACTCTCATGCACATTAAAAATGGAGCCAATGGAAAAACATCGTCCATCAGAATTCTAATAATAAAATATTTTAATTCAGAATTGGAGTGATTTATGAAGACCTTTCAGAGTCGAACTTAGAAGATCATGTGGTTTTTAGAAGATTGATCTGATCTTTTACTTTCATTTTTCTGCTGCAGAGAGAGTGAAAAAAAGTGTGACTTAGTGTCACAAGTGAAGCAGTTTGTATTTTCTTGTGGTTTTTATTTAGAAATCATTTCGGCCATCTTGTCAATAGGCATGGTGTAGGCTGGACGTGCAGGAACGATCACTCGGTAGAAGAAGATGAACAAACCGGAATAAAATTCCTAGGAAAGAATTAAAGTTAATAGAACCCAACATGGTGGCACAGTGGCATTACAGCAAGAAGGTCATGGGTTCATGTCCCGAATGGGGTACTCCGGTTTCCTCCTACCTTCCAAAAACATGTATGCTAGGTTAATTAGCTGGTGTTCTGATGGGATCTAAAAATATTACAAATTAAACAAATAAAAAACACTTGTTTGTTTTAAAATGAAGATCAAGTGCGAAAAAACGCTAATTCTAATAGAAGTTAGCGCCACGCCAGGTCGCAGATCTCAATTTTTAGATCACCTGGATAGGAAGGGGCGGGGCATGATGCGTTCTGGCGCGTAGAGACGCGCAGAGACGCAAAGTTGCAGATCTCAATGGTTGCAGATTTTTGTCGGAATTTGATGGTGCCAAAATGACCCTAGTGTGTTGGGTTCCGGCACCCGCTGTAACCTTGTAACGGATAGACGGTTAAGAGGGTGACAGAACCCAAAAGAGTTCTGCTTCAGTAATCTCTTTAATCAAGAAGATGATTGGTTCCCTCTACCTGTTAAATTAGTCTTAAAGTCGATTCAATATCTCCAACAATTTTTGCACCGTTGCAATTTTAAAATTATTCTCAATACAAAATTATATATTTATGTAATTATTGTACTGTATTCATCCCTCATGGGGAAAATACTTTTGCTGCATTGCCATGCAGCATGCAGCTAGATGGTGCCAATGGTGGGAGTAACTGGGGGTTAGGTGTCTTTGCCAGGGCCACTTAGGCACAGGGCCAGTGGGAATCGAACCAGCTTGTCCCGGTTCAGCTTATATCTCAGCTTTTTTCAACCAGTGTTCCACAGCACCCTAATGTAGCTCCATGAAGCTGGCCCTTCCTAAAAAAAATATGAATAAAAATACACAAAAAATATGTCAATGGTTTGTGCTGTTTTGTGCTGTAAAAATTTTGTTTGTGCCATTTTAATTTTTTAGATATTTATGGTTCTTTTATAGGTCAACATGACGTCATCGAGCCCCTCATTTTGCTTAAAAATGCGAGAAAACTTTCAAAAATGGTGTCAATCGTTTGTGCTGTAAAAAATTTGTTTGTGCTGTTTTAGTTTTTATTTATTTTAAGAAATATGATTTGGACGATGACGTTATCAAAGATGGCGACGCCCGGAAATAAATAAAGGACTAGATGACGTCATAGTCCAAATCGTATTTCTTAAAATAAATAAAAACTAAAACAGCACAAACAAACATCTTTACAGCACAAACGATTGACACCACTTTTAGGAGTTTTTTTTTCGCATTTTTAAGTAAAATGAGGGGCTGGATGACGTCATATTGACCTAAAAAAGAATTGTGAACATCTAAAAAAATGAAAATAGCACAAACAAAAATTTGTACCGTCAAAGATCGTCAGGTGTGCAGTAGGATATAATCCTATTTCACCTTCATACGGTGATCGGGAACTATGGGTAGCTCCCGATCTCATTGTGTTTGTGTAAAAAACAAACAATAGATGAAAGCGTATTTTTTTCCGTTTATCAAAATAAAATCTTGTGTTTTTATTTAGAGACAGGCGGGGCTTATCTTCAAAAGGTTGTTTACTGTAACCATAGCAACCCACCCTTTTTCTTGCTTTTATGTTGCATGCTATTTTTGTAACATTTCCATGGTTTTTTTTGTAGAAAAATTGTTTACAGAAGATCTGATTGATAAAGAAACTAGTTTCTCACTCCTTTGAAGTTCTTTTTTGAATGCATGAAGCTCATTTGCTACAAATTTAAACTATTTTATCGTAGATGATTTAATCTGCAATTAATTTTGACTGGGCTTCCATATATATATATATATTTTAGTTTTTCCTCTCTGTGAGGGAGCGTCTAAGGACAGCGATGCCCCAGATCTGATTAGTTCTGATTGTGTTACGCATGACGGTATGATTACCTGAAACACTTTCAGATGACTGTTGATACCGAGCTTTAGAAAAAGAAACCATTGAATTCAAACTCTTACTCATGAGTAGAACTCATAAAGATAAAGCGAAAAAAAAAAAGCAGCTTTAATCTCCTTCCTTATCTGTGTGGCCGATAAACACAAGTCCTAAGAACTGTGAATTTTCAGTCTAGATGATGCCGAATAACTTCTTCATTTGAAATAAATGAGCGTTTTACTTTCTGTGGAAACAAAGCAGGTCGTGTGTTTGCAGGTTCAAAAAGAGGAAGGCTCATGCAAGACAGGAAGTGACTCAGTCCCTGTTGATGGTTCTGTGTCCTATCGTTGCTGTGGAAACCACTGGTTGGCATGGTGACAAGTTCCGGTGCGAGCCGAGAGTGTTTAGCGGCTGCTTGGTTGTAAAACGATGAACTTGTTTCATCATCGCCCAACTGTGGAGGAAACAACTGGAGCACATCTGGAGCTCGCCGCCAACTCGCTCCTGGACAGCTTCTTAGGAAGTGGAAACTAAAAATAACAAAACTTCTTTGTTCTTCTGACAATCTGGATTGGATTGGTGACAGCTTCCTGTCTGAAGTATGAATGTTAAGAAGATAGACGCCACGCAAAAAAAAAATCTCGCTTAACTTAAAATATTCACGTTACATTTTTGGAAGAAGTAATTTAGAAGGGACGAGAATCGCCGAGAAGGAGTTGCTTTTTGCAGCAACATATTGCTTAACGCAACCTTTCTTTTTTGCACCACCCATTTTTTTAAACACCCACGTCTGTTTCAGGACTTAAAACGATGAAGGAAAGAGCTCATCATGACTGATCTGATTGGACAACAGTTTAGCAAACGCAAAACTCAAAGGAATTTGTTCAGATTTTCTGATTTTTTTCGTCTTTTTGCTCGACTGACTGAAAGAAAACTTGACGTGACTGGTTTTCGCATACATTGTTTATATGTATATAAAACTGTTAGATTATAGTTTTAATGATTGACCCGATCTCTAGAACTTGTATGCCGGCATTAAAAATTAGACAAACTTTACAACCGAGATGCTTACCGTATTTTTCGGACTATAAGTCGCAGTTTTTTCATAGTTTGGTCGGGGGTGCGACTTATAATCCGGAACGACTTATATGAGGATTTATTAACACATTTTTACCATTATTTTACACGTCATTTTCAAACGTTACCAGAAAGAGGCGCTCTAGTTTCAACTTTGCCGGTAACATAAAAACAACTAAAGAAGAAGAACAAAAATGGGATCGAAAAGAAAATCGTTTTCTGCCGATTATAAGCTGAAAATAGTATGCCGCCATGAGAGACAAAATTTTTCCACTGTGCTAGTTCACACACAATTGGCAAAAATTTTTTTACATTTTCGTCTCGTCAACAGAAACTTGCAAGCGTTAAGTCACATTTTAGTCACCAAACAGTTGCATTTATTTTGTTATGTCATCGTTATGACAAAAAGCCTCATCAACAAAATAATTTTTTGTTGTTATCGTTGATGAAAACAACACTGGTGAAGAATACATAGAACTTTTATCATATAGAATTTTCTATGTTTAAATGGAATTAGACAACTCCTCCGCTTCAAGCTGTTGGTTTTTTTCCACTAATGCCTGACCTGACCAGCCTGGTCCTTTTTTTTCCACTCGGGGCCACGTGGGAGTTTTCTGTCTTCTGTTACATAACAAACGCAAAAGAAATACTCTTCTTTTTTCAATTTTCGATTTAAACTCATTCTAAAAAAAAAAAAAAGCATGATGATTCTAAGCTTTAAAAGTCTTGTCTGGATCTACAGTATTTCTCTATCAGAAATGTTGATACTAACTCTTCGTGCACCTTCCCACATGTCATAGGTTAAAAAAACTTTTTTTTTTTTACTGTGTCCGCGGGACACCTATTAAACTCCGAGGTGTTGCAGGCTTGGAAAAGTGAAGGTTACACCTTATCTTGACAAGATAATCACTTTTCTACCAGCTGATCGTCCCGTATTTGCCTGCTGTTATACTTTCGTAGCACACGTCTCCCTGACCTCTCAAGTCACATACAGCTGGTGCGCGTTCCGTGTTCTCCGACCAGGTGGAATTTCAGGTGAACTCAGTTTCCCGTGTAGAACGGTTGTGAGGCGTGGTGAGGAAGTGCGCGGAGTGTGTGTGATATGATGGGAATGCGACAGGTGCACAGCATGGGTGTGGGGACGCCTGAGGGAAGCACTCTGAATGTGTTGCGTGAATATGGCTGGAGGTGTGATTGGCTTCCACATGCAAACTTTCTGCTGTCACTCCTTTATTTGTGGATTTATGTGCCTCATTGGAAGGTGCCTCATTTGAATGCTCGTTGACCTCTTCGTCTCCTCTTAAAGCCGACAGTAAATATTTACTTTTGCTAATGAGCTGAGAACAGATGAACATTAGACATTTAAAAAGAACAAAAGCCTAAAAACAACCTCTTTGTTGCGTTTTTTTAAAGCTCAGCTTTTCATTTTGCATCTGAAACTCTTCTCCGATTCATTCTTTCTTTCTTTCACTATTTACTCCTAAACTTGTCAGCAATGCGGTCGGACATGTTTTCAGTATGATACTCGTGTTAAATAAATTTCCCCGTGTCTTCTGCACATGCAGCAGAAACATAGCAACCAGTTTCACTGTGGAATCTCAGATGATGTCAGGTGGTGTGCTGTCTTCTTTCACTCAGCAGATGTTTGTGGGTGGCCTCGTTCAGGTGAAAGGTTATTTTAGGTTACTGCAGACTGGGTCTAAATGAGGAGCTTTGTTTTGCATTTAAAAGACAAGCCATCTTTTCTTCTTTCATTTCCTGCTGCAATGCAAAGGGGAGAGACTGCTCACACCCTCTCGTTTATGTTAGCCACAAGTAATGACAACTGCAGGAGGATAGCAAAGCAACTAGAAGTTAAAAGTTCCTAAGTGTTGCGATATGTTGCTAAAGCAAATAACACACATTGTCTAAAATGTAACAAAACAAGTTGACTTCAAGCGTTCGAACACCTGCACTGTATCACAAACTTTACTAAAAACAAATGGTTGAGGTCTACCTGGAATAAAACGTAGCGTATGTGGGCGGTAACGACGGCAACCTGCTTGAAAAAATCATATTCTATCAGAAAGTTGTGTTTGACCGTCAAATAATCACACACAGACAAATTACTCCCCCTCAAACACACAGACAAATTTCTCTCTCTCAAACACACACACGCACACACAAACACACAGACAAATTCCTCTCTCTCAAACTCACACACACACACAGACAAATTCCTCTCTCTCAAACACACTCACAGAGACAAATTTCTCTCTCTCTCTAAAAAACACCTCCCTCTCAAACACACACATAGACAAATCCTTCCCTCTCAAACACACACAGACAAATTTCTCTCTTTCAAAGACACACAGACAAATTCCTGTTACTGTATCTCTTTCTGTATTGTCCATCTGTATTTCCTGCCATGCTGTTTGGTTTAGAAACAGTAGCACTGAGGAAAAGACAGCAGGCAGAGATGGAGGTAGCAGAGATGAAGATGCTGAGGATCTCTCTGGGAGTGACCAGGATGGACAGAATCAGAGGAACAGCACATGTTAGAGGTTTTGGAGATAAAGTCAGAGAAACCAGACTGAGATGGTTTGGACATGTGAAGAGAAGAGAGAGAGAGAGAACATCGGAAGAAGGATGCTCAACCACTGAGCTCAGCAACCACTGAGCTGAGTTTGGAACCACCAGAAAACCACCAGGCCTAGAGGAAGACCAAAGAGGAGGTTCATGGATACAGTGAAGGAAGACATGAAGATAGTTTGTGTGACCGAAGAGTATACAGCAGATAGGGTTAGATGGAAGAAACTGACTTGCTGTCAGTCCCTTCAGGCGACCCCTGAAGGGAAATGCCGAAAGAAGAAGAAGAACCCACAATCTGAAGCATTTCCGACTGCATTCATCGTTGTTTCTGTTTTTCTTACGTAATCCTTTCATAGTACCACTATTTCTTTTCGCATGCTTGTTTGGCAGCATTTATGTGCACCGTGGAAGAAATATGTTCCTGTGTTCAGTTGAAAAAGCAAACAACTTTCAGCTTCAATGTGAAAGTAGCTGTCACTGTGGAATGGTCACTATGTCTCCTGAGACGAGGTGGTTGACTTATGAAAACAACCCAGTTGTGAGTTTTAGTGCTTCGTCATTGAACGACCAACGTTGTTTCTCATGTTTGTGCACAATCTCATTTTGAAAGTGTAACTTAAATTTCCAAATTTATTCAAGAATAAAGAAAACCTTTATTAGGCCCTGAACGGGGGAATTGCAATTGATTGGATTAACCGTGAAGCAACAGGGATCGTTGTTTTTATCAGGTAATGAAATTAGAAAAACACAAACCCGTTTTGCATTGATAGAAAATCTGTTCAACAATTCAATTTTATTTGTATAGCCCAAAATCACAGAATTTCTGTCTCAATGGGCTTCACATTGCAGATTCAGAAAGACGAAAAACAAGAAAAAGAGGAACGTATAAACACAGCAAGAAAACTAACTAACAAATGCTAGCTAAACAACATTAGCACATTCCTGCCCTTAGACTCTCCTTCATGGTGGGGAAAAACTCCAAAAAAAAACCATTAGTGGGGAAAAAAAAAAAAAAAAAAACCTCATGGGGATCCAAATGAAGGAGAGATCCCTCCCCCGAGACGAGCATCCAATGTGTCTAAGACTATTGTTTAAATATTAGCTTATTCTACTCTACAGTTAAATATCTAAAGAAGTCAATAGATGTTCTTCATCCTGATGGAAACACGGGGACTCCTCAGCCCGGCCATGCCCAGGATGGGGATGAGTAGATGGATTTCATCCTGATGGTTTGGGGATGATGAAGCGCGGGGTCTCCTTCATCTGGCCATGCCCAGGATAGGAACGCAGAGTATTCATCAGGAATCTGAAACAGAGCTCTCTCCCAAAGAGGAGGGAGAGAGAGGTGGACAACATGTGAATTGCATTGTACCAACTAGCAGTGTAAATCTAAATGAACAGACAATAGAGAACAATTAATGAGATAGAAAACCAGGGGTTAGGGAACAGGTAAGGGGGACAAGATACAGACCCTGGTTAGGGTAGGGGTACAGCCTCTAAAACTAAATGAAAAGCTATTAGAGAACAATGAATGAGATAGAAAGCCAGGAGATGTGGATATAGATGTGGAAGGGCGATGTGGATACATCAAGCGGCCAAGGCAGTCTGGCAGAGAATAGTGGATAGAATTAGAGGACAGAACTCCAACGTGCCATACTTTCCCCAGCTTCTACTATCTAGCAGCCTACTAGTTAATTAAATATGTTTTTAGATGTTCTTAAATTTGATTCAGTGGTTGAAGATTGTAAAACATCTCGTTTGATTGGTAAAGCACCAGCGAATCAGAACAATAGTACAAACCGGTTTTATTAATAGTGAAAACCAAACCAACATTGATTACATTTCTTCAGAGTGACGTAATAAAATTATCTTCTATTGTTCTTGATCTTGGAATGTGAAAGACATCGTGTTCACTGTTTCGTTTTTTTATTTATTCTCTAACAAACTCTTTAAAACTGGTGCTTTTATTTATTTATTTTTTTTACTCACTCTATTCATCCCTCACCGCGGAAATTTGTGTGCTGCACTCCTACACCGCAGCAGGCTGCCACGACGGCGCCAATGGTAGGAGAAACAGGGGGTTAGGTGTCTTCTCCAAGGATCCTAGACCAGTGGTCCCGACCTTTCCTGCACCACGGACCGGTTTAGTGTCTGATGATATTTTCACGAACTGGTCTAAAGGTGTAGCAGAAAAACAAAATAAGACCTGCCTGAAAAATTGGGGTTTTTAAATAAATAGTAAACTTAAATCCACTTTGTCCTCAAGAGAAAATTTATTAGCAGCGTCTTTTTAATGTGGAAACATTCTCTCTGCTTGAACGCACTCTGGTTGCTATGGTAACGGTAAACATACCTTCAAAATAAAGTGAAAACAAAGTGAATAAAAATACCAGTTAGTCTCCTCACAGTAAGACCAGATCAATTGGAGTTCTGATTTTGTTTTGCTGGAACCAGACAGTCCCATCTTGACCTAAAACCTGAAGAGTGTTTCTAAGGTTTAGTCTGCTTCGTGACTCTGTAACTCCCCTAGGCAAAGAAACTTCTTATAGATCTTTGTTTTTGTTTTTTACTCATTTTACTAGTCTATGGGTTTAAATTTAATGGAATGATGCATCAAAGGTGAGTCATTGATGGATGTAAGGAATAAAATCTGGTGACTTTTCAAATTATAACATCGTAATGGCTCGAGTAATAAATCAAATTGAAATAATGGAAGTTATATCTTCTTTCTGTGCGGCCTGGTGCTACATGACCCACGGCCCGGTAGTTGGGGACCACTGCCTTAGACGTACACTCAGTGGGATGCTAACCCGCGAACTTCCGGTTGACTCCTAGTCTGCGGGCGACCGCTCGCAGACATTTGCATCTTAGCAATGCAAATAATTTTTAGACTCAACAAGAACCTCTAACATGTGCTGTTCCTCTGATCCTGTCCATCCTGGTCACTTCCAGAGATATCCTCAGCATCTTCATCTCTGCTACCTCCATCTCTGCTTCCTGTCTTTTCCTCAGTGCTACTGTCTCTAGACCAAACATCATGGCGGGTCTCACCACGGTTTTGTACACTTTTTCTTTCATTTTAGCTGAAACTCTTCTATCACACATCACACCTGATACTTTTCTCCACTCGTTCTAGCCTGCCTGCACACGCTTCTTCACCTCTTTTTCACACTCTCCTTTGCTCTCATTCACACACTCTGTCTTACTCTGACTAATCTTCATTCCTCTTCTTTCTAGTACAAACCTCCACCTCTCCAGTTTTTCCTCCACCTTCTCCCTCCTCTCATTATAGATCACAATGTCATCTGCAAACATCATTGTCCATAATCTGGGATAATTAGAACATATTTGCTGCCTCTGGTGTGTAGGTTGTCAGGGCAACAAATAATTCCCGTCTCAGATGATTTTATCTTTAAATGTTAATATTTTGGAGACGTCATGTTAAGAATAGTGTCGATCTGAAAGAAGGAAAGTTGATATTTTCATAAAATATCTTTTTCTGTTTTGAATATCAGATTTTCAATAAAAATAAGTGTAACATTGAAAACAGAATTTTGTTTTTTTTTTCCTTGTGTCTCTATATTAAGTAAAAGATTTGTTTCTTTTTGTGATTCCGATGTTGATAACGATCTTTGACTAAGATAAGACAAAAAAAATAAACCTCTTTGTGGAAATGGTTCGTCTATCGTTGACTCAACAGCTTGCTTATTTTAGATTTAAAAGATTGTAAAACAGTCATTTAGTTTATTTAATTCATTTAAACGGAATACAGAAACAAATACATGACTGTGTTTGATTTCTCTTGAATCACTTGTTCTCTCCCACCCACATGGGGCGCCAGAGCCTATCCTGGCTGATTTCAAGCCAGAGGCAGGGTACACTCCGAACAGGTCACCAATCTGTTGCAGGGCCACACACATACTGTAGACAACCGTCCACACATACATTCATTCCTAGGGGCAACTTTGTAATAGCCAATCAACTGAACATGCATGTTTTTGCAAAGTGGGAGGAAAGTGTAGTACCTGAAGTAAACCTACAAATACGCGGGGAGAACATGCAGACTTCGCACAGAAAGGCCAATGATTTAGGCCCCTCCCAAACCCAGGACTCAAACCCTGACCTTTTGGCTGTAAGGCCACCATTTTGCCTGTGTTTGATTTCATCCTGATAATTTCTATCTTTGTCTCTTGAACGGTTCCCAAAATAATTCACAAAAAGAAGTCCATTTTATTACTTTGTAGAAAGTAAAAGAAACATAATCTGAGATTACGTGACTCATCCCGTCTAATCTCTGTCAACCTTTCTCTGTAATAAAACAACAGGCCTCTTAAAGATGAAAGAAGAATGTCTTATCTTTTTAATTTCACTTATAAACCACAATAAAACACTCTGACAGGCTCATAAAATTTCAGCTTTGAAAGACTAACATGAAGTTTTTTTTTTAGGACATTAAAGCTCAGACTCTTCTTCTCCTTTCGGCATTTCTCTTTAGGGGTCGCCACAGCAAGTCAGTTTCTTCCATCTAAACTATCTGCTGCATCTTCTTCAGTCACATCAAGTATCTTCATGTCTTCCTTCACTGTATCCATGAACCTCCTCCTCTGAATAAGCCCAGATTATTCTCTGCCGATGACATTGATATCTGTAGTGAGAGGAGGGAAGAGGTGGAGGAAAAGCTGGAGAGGTGGATGTTTGCACTAGAAAGAAGAGGAATGAAGATTAGTCAGAGTAAAACAGAGTACATGTGTGTGAATGAGAGGGATCCAAATGGAAAAGTGAGGTTACAGAGAGAAGAGATAAAGAAGGTGGAAGATTTTAAGTATCTAGGATCAACAGTCCAGAGCAATAGAGAGCGTGGAAAAGAGGTGAAGAAACGTGTGCAGGCAGGCTGGAACGGGTGGAGAAAAGTATCAGGTGTGATGTGTGATAGAAGAGTTTCAGCTAAAATGAAAGAAAAAGTGTACAAAACCGTGGTGAGACCGGCCATGCTGTTTGGTCTAGAGACAGTGGTACTGAAGAAAAGACAGGAAACAAAGATGGAAGTAGCAGAGATGAAGATGCTGAGGATCTCTCTGGGAGTGACCAGGATGGACAGGATCAGGGGAACAGCACATGTTAGAGGTTTTGGAGATAAAGTCAGAGAGGCCAGACTGAGATGGTTTGGACATGTGCAGAGGAGAGAGAGAGTACATCGGAAGAAGGATGCAGGATTTGGAACCACTAGGAAAGAGGACTAGAGGAAGACCAAAGAGGAGGTTCATGGATACATTGAAGGAAGACATGAAGATAGTTGGCGTGACCGAAGACGATGCAGCAGATAGGGTTAGATGGAAGAAACTGTCTTGCTGTGGCGCCCCCTGAAGGGAAATGCTGAAAGAAGAAGATTCTCTGTAAACCAATCATTTAACATTTCTCTAAATCCGGGTTGAGTGCTACGTCTTTATCGTGTCATTAACCATGTCGTGATAATCTGAAAAGTCTTCCTGTTTTACTTTCTTCTCATGAGGGTTTGGCTTGTTTAAATGTCTGACTGTGGAGGAGTGCGATCACAGGAAGATAATTTGTTTTATCACGAGTGGAGGTGTCGTATCACGTTGTAGATTAACTTTTTTTTTTCTTGATTCCTGCTGGTCGTCAAAACATGGAGAGATCTCCTACAAGGCGATTTGGAGAGTAACGGTCCCGGCTGGAAGCTTGTGAAACACTTTAAAAAACTTGAATTTCAGTCTCATGTTGTGTTATTGTAGTTAAAAAAGTTCCATGTCAAGGTTCCCACTTCCCTCACAGAGCAATTCCTTTTGAAGTGCCGGATATTTGCCTGTAATTTCCTGTTTTCAGCAGCTTTACCAAAGACTCGTGTGTGTGTGTGTGTGTGTGTGTGTGTGTGTGTGTGTGTGTGTGTGTGTGTGTGTGTGTGTGTGTGTGTGTGTGACTGCTGGAGTCACTTTATGCTCAACCAGGTATTGTGTGTGTGTGTATTGTTGGAGAGGCAGGGGAAAAGGTGGATTTTCCGGCGATAGCTCAGTGGTAAAAATGTTCACCCTTGGACCAGGAGTTCGCCGTTTCGAATCCCACTGAGCTCATGTCTAGGTGTCCTTGGGGAAGACACCTAACCCCCTATTTCTTCCACCATTGGTGCCGTCCTGGCAGTCTGCTGCGGTGTAATACAGCATACAAATTTTCCCGTAGGGGGATGAATAAAGTATATCTTCTTCTTTTTGTGTCACCCGAACAGGTGACTAGCAACCTGTTCAGGGTGTACTCTGCCTCTCGCCTTAAATCAGCTGGGTTATGGCCTTGCACACCCCGCATTACTGTTAGGCATATCAGTTCAGAATACGAAACAAAAACAATATTTGATGAGAAGGTTTTTAATTTATTTTAGGAGTACAGAAACATCTAAAACAGGGGTGCCCAACCAGTCGACCGCGGTCTACCGGTCGATCGTGGTCCAACGGCCGATCGCGGGTTGGTTCCAAGTCGACCGCCAGATGTGTTGGAAAAAAAATGAAATAAAGTCAGTGATGTTAACTCAGCGACTTTGACGCCATATTTAACGAGTGTTCAGACCCTCTAGTTGCTAGAATTCTTTCTGATTTTGTTTTTTCCCCTCCAAAAAGCGCCAATCTCACGGCTTTTTCTAGTGTTATTGACGATTTTTGGAGTCTGTAAAGTGAAATTGCGTTAAGTCTGTAAGCAAGAAAAAGTCCGTGGTGGCGTTGTGGCTCCTCCTTCTAGTAAAGCGCTGTGCGCGCGGAAAAAGTATGTGTTAGAGAGAGAAAAGAGCGCGCGCAAGAGAAAATTTGTCACTGTAAAGGCTCTCGTGTGTTTTTAGAGTGTGATGTCTAATGTTTGTGTAACAACAACAAACGTGTTGTGAGGGTAGTTTTACTGCAAGCTGGAAACCATACGTGTGTGTGATGGCTACACTGGCCTGGTAGATCTCAGAAGGTGTGATATTTGAAAGGTCGATCTCGGGACAAAACAGGTTGGGCACCCCAATCTAAAACATACTGTATTTTTTTCTATTTGTGGGCTCAGTGGGGGACCTTAATTTCTCCGTGCACGCTTATCAGAGGACCACACTCCCTCCACCCACAATTCTGCTAACATTTTATCCAGAGCGGGCAAAGTTTTAAGATAAATAAAACTACACCGCAGGAGGCTGCCCACGACGGCGCCAATGAGTGCAGCACACAATTTTTTCTGTTGAGGGGGGAATAGAGTGAGTAAAAAAAAAAAAAAGTATAGTGACAGCTTCCTCAACGTTGGTTTGATGTTTTATGGTCCAGCTGGAGTAAAACTAGAGCAGGAAAACTCATCTTCCAGCCGGGGGGTTTAAATCCGAACCAACCTGGTGTGGTGTTTTGGTTCCCTGGGAACAATCTGGAAAATCTAGCTAGAGTCTTTGAAAGAAACACAGAGGGATTCGTTCTCCATGGAGGGCCACACCCTCTGCTCAGCTCCTCACCTGTCGTAGCCTGAATGCCTTTGAAACGTGAGACCACATGTTGCATTTCCAGTTTGGATTTCTGGGCCTTGAATCGTACCCAAAACAAATGAAAGCTGGTAAAGCAGTTTAATCCAAACATTTCCCCAGGAAACCTTCCCGATTCCTCTCAGGTGGGATCAGACCAGAAAGCAGAGACCAGAAGGGTTTTTTTTTTTCTTTCTTTGAGGCAGAGTGAGAGTCCAGCTGTCGGTGGAAAACTCTGAGTGAGCGAAGATTCGACCAGGTCATTTGATGCAGATTCCAGTGTTGCAACAAAGCATGTAATGGACAACTTGGCACGGAGTCATTTTTTCCTTTCAGTCACTTCAGTCCCAGTTTTTCCTCCATTAAACCAGCAGAATATTCTGTCTCATGATTGGATTTCCTCTGGATTAAGTCATTTTTGACAGGCATTGTTCTTTTGCGGGGTAAAAATTCTAAAGTAAATCTAGATAAACATGGTACTTTATGATCTAGACACTGTGAATTCCTCCCTCCTCTTGCTTATCCGCTTAGTCCAGCCAACCAGGCGCTTGGACGACACTGCATAAATTTTCTTTGAGGCTCCAAAATACAGATTAAAAGCAGATATCTTCTTTTTCATTTTTGTTTGGGTGCATTTAAATTAAAAATAGTACTCGCTGTTTTACAGTCACTTAACTCACTAAATCAGCCACTGTTAGGGCCCTGCTCCCCCCACAACACAGTTAGGAATATCGGTTCAGAATACAAAAAAAAAACAATTTTTGATGAGGAGGTTTTGAATTTAATATAAGAGTACAGAAACATCTAAAACAGGGTTGCCCAACCGCGATCTAGCGGCCAACCGGTCGATCGCGGTCTACCGGTAGCCAGCGGGCGGTTCCTAGTTGACTGCCAGGAACGTCGGAAAAAAATGAAATGAAGTCAGTAATGTCAACTCAGCCACTTTGACGCTGTATTTAGCGAGTGTTCAGACCCTCTAGTTGCTAGAGTCACTCTGTTGTCCAAAAAGCGCCAATCTCACGGAAGGGCAGCCTGCTGCGGTGTAAGGAGTGCAGCACACAAATTTCCCCGGTGAGGGATGAATAGAGTAATTCATTTTTTTTTATTTTTTTTTCTAGTGTTATTCTAGATAACATGGTACTTTTTGTTCTTGACATTGTGAATTCCCCCCTCCTCTCGCTCATCAGCTTAGTCCAGCCGACCAGGCGCTTGGACGACACCGCATAAATTTTCTTTAAAGCTGCAAAATACAGATTAAAAAGCAGATATCTTCTTTTTCATTTTTGTTTGGGTGCATTTAAATAAAAATAGTACTCGCTGTTTTACAGTCAATGATGAATATAGGCATGGCGGAGAACAAAATCCATGGCCAAGAACAAACTGGCGTTCAAATGGTATTCAATTACAGGACAGGAGAGCATGCAAATGGCTTAAACCTGCACAAATGAAATAGAAAACCAATATGGATTTGTCAGGAGAGTAGTATGTTCCCCCTCTGTGTCCTGTTTCCCCCCTCTCTCTTGTCTGTGTGTGTGCAACAAGTCATACCTGATACTCATCTGCTGGAACATCAATGGATCAGTTTTTGACACACTCTTTGCCAGATTGTTTGTTTACCATGCTTGACCTGTTATCCAGTTTTTGGCTCCAGCTCCTACATCAGAACCTGCCGAATTAATCGGTTTTTGTCTTCTTTATTTGGACTTTTTATCAATCTAATAAATCTGCTTGTGATTTTTTCATCTGAGCATATCTGTTGTGTCAAGGGAATATTATTGGCCTTAGCTCCACACCATGACAAGATTTGATTTTATGCTGGAATAATGATTCAAAACATGGCGGAAAAAGTTCCTCCAAAAAGTTGATTTTGCATGAACCCCCTCTTTAAACTCTACTTTTTAACATCGTCCAATTTAATCACAGGAAGGTGTGGGTGTAGTTAAAAAAATAATAGGTAGGAGAAAAAAAGAAGTGATATAACAGAATGGAGGACGGTGAATGAGGCTCAGCATTGTGCGTCAGACAGATAAGGCCGACGGTACATGATTAGCTTTTCCAGGTATTCAATAAGCACCCGCCACTTCCGTTCTTTTTCTCTGTTCACAAAGACATGTACAATGTCAGGGTCAGAGCAGAGGGACCAGCAGGTCGTTGTCTGAATGCAGATATTTAAACTTATGTGACTCGATCTTTTTTAGAAACAGGTCCTACAATCTCTGGTTTTCTTTTTTTTTTTACTCTATTCATCCCTCACCGGGGAAATTTTGTGTGCTGCACTCCTACACCGCAGCAGGCTGCCAGGAATGCGCCAGTGGTGGGAGAAACAGGGGTTGGGTGTCTTCTCCAAGGACCCTAGACGTTGCACTCAGTGAGATGCGAACCCGCGAACTTCCGGTTGACTTCCTGTCCGCGGGCGTACACTAACCACTGAGCCACCGTCTCCCCTCATTGGTAATCAGATAATCATCTTGTCTTCTGAACTGCTTATCCCTAAAAGGGGTGCTGGAGCCTATCCTGGCTGAATTCAGGCGAGAGGCAGGGTACACCCTGAAAAGGTCACCAGTCTACTGCGGGGCCATACACACTCATTCCTAAGAGCAATTTTACAGCATCCAATCAACCTAGCATACATGTTTTTGGAGGGTGGGAAGAAACTGTAGTACCTGGCGAGAACCCACACATACACAGGGAGAACATGCAAACTCCACACCGAAACACTAGTATTTCAAGCGTCGCCCGCACTTCGTCACTCGAACCCTGACCTTCTTGCTGTGAGGCCACCGTGCAGCTGTAATCAGATATTTATTTTACTCTGAAGTACTGCGAACAAGTTACTCTTTTTTTTTTTTTTTCCTGCGGCGGAAATCTCTCGTTTTGAAAATCTTCTAGACCAGAGACCTATTTATAGAAGGAAGTGTGAGCCGGTGCAGTAGAGGTGACTTTTGCACATCGTTTATTGCAAAAATGTTGCCACAAAAAAAAACCAATAAACTGTCAACACCATTAAAAAATAACATCTGTCACTCTCGGTTACAGAATGTGAGGCCACCTGCTAAATTTTGCTTCTCATGGTCTGATTATTAGCGGCGTGAATTAAAAAGGTGTGGTTATTTTTGTTGAACATTCCCATTGCTTCAAAAATCTGCAACGCTGCCACAAATAACTCTGATTCAGGATGATGAATGAAGTTAGGCATGTTGTTAGAAGAAGGATCTGATTCCTCTGTTAGGCCAGGCTTTACTGTGAAACCAGATTACAATTCAGCAGTGGTGGATGGAGTACTCACTGTTTGTACTTAAGTAAAAGTAGGGGGACTACTCGAGCTAGCCTCTCGGAGGGCCAGCGATTGGGCCACCAAAATGCAGGAAAATGACTCTTATTTTTCAAAATGTTTGGGGGTGGGGTGGGCTGAGGACGCCCTGCCCCCCCTTTAGAAAATCCTGGATCCGCCCCTGCTCTGTGTAACGATGGCTCAACTTTTTGTTTAAAAGTAAACACAACGAACAACGATCTTCTGACTCTTTTTCAATTCGTGCCATAATTGGTGTTAGTTTTTTCGGCGGTGAATGACTGCAGAAAATGTTTACTCTCGATTCTAATTGGTCCTCGATTCATTACTTCTTCTCCCTCTTGGAGACCGCAGGCTATCAACTGCTCCCTCTGCAGGTTGATTTTGGCGATGCGGCTTCAAGATGCGCTAAAAAAAACTGTATATTTTTCAAATTCCTGTCCGAAAATGTAACAAAAATGCAAAACACACTTAAAAAAAATATAGCGACGTAAAAGTAGAAATATTTGCTCTAAAATGTAGTGAAGTAAAAGTAAAAGTACCGGTCTCAAATTTTACTCAAGTAAAGTACAGATACGCAATTTTTTTTACTTAAGTACGGTAATAAGTACATTTACTTTGTTACGTTCCACCACTGCAATTCAGTTAAGTTGACCTAACAAATTATAGTTTTTTAAAATGTTTTACTGTTAAAGCTACACAAAAACTGTTATTATGTAGCTTGTTAAAGACTAAAAGGTATAAATCATTGTCATAAAAAGTGAATAGTTGCAGAGTGACTTCTAAATTATCAACATATTGTAAACAATGGAAGCTTATTGTTGTGTCATCGTTCATCCAAGTTCTAATTAAAACCATTTCAACTCCTTCTCCAGAAGAACCAACTTATCTGTTGGTTATTAAACATTAACTGGATAGAAATGCTGTTGCAGGTCACAGTGATTCCCAGGACAGAAGAAGCACCTAAACTGTACTTCGGTGAAGCTGGCCCCTCTTAAAAAATATGTAAACAAAAATAAACAATAAATTGTCAATTGTTTGTGCTGCGTTTGTGGTTTTGTACTGTAAAAAAATATGTTTGTGCTATTTGTTTTAAAAAAAAAAAAACGATTTGGACGATGACGTCAACCAGCCTCTCATTCCGCCTAAAAATGCGAGAAAACTCATAAAAATGGTGTCAATCGTTTGTGCTACGCTTAGCTGTTATTTGCTGTAAAAAAAAAATGTTTGTGCTATTTTAGTTTTTTTTATTTAAGAAATACAATTTGGACGATGACATCATCAAAAATGGCTTCATCAAAGATGGTGATGCCTGGAAATAAATGAACGTCTGGGTGGTGTAATTGTCCAAATTGTACTTCTGAAAAAAAAAGTGTTTTTAAAAAACTAAAATAGCACAAACAAAAATTTTACAGCATGTAACAGCACACACGATTTACACCATTTTCATGAGTTTTCTCGCATTTTTGGACGGAATGAGGGGCTGGATGACGTCATCGTCCAAATTGTATTTCTTAAATAAAAAAAAACTAATATAGCACGAACAAAAATTTTTACAGCAAAAACAATTGACATATTTTTTGTGTATTTTATTTTTTAAAAGAAAGCCCAACTTCACGGAAGTCCTAAGTGTTCAGAAGAAGTCCAATGTTTCTTCCTCTTGAGTTGATTATTACACCATTTGTGTCCCAGCTCCTCTACGTCATGTTACCGGGCCGTCCTGAGTGATCAGACTATTTAGTTTGGTATCGGTATGTCTTCCTTCAGGACAGCAGCCCGATTCGACTCCCTGACAAAAAGTTGGAAAACCTTCCTGGAGAGATAACGCTTCACAGTAGACTGGTTTCCTATTAGCCTGAACTCTGAACTGAGCAGCTTCCTTTCTAGGATTCCTTTTGTTTTTGTTTTTTTGAACCATAACTGCTGTATTCAGCTATAAAATTCACAAATAGAAGGAATGCTGTTTGATTTTATTGATTAAAAAAAAAAAAAAAGTAACATATTCACACTTTCAAGCGACAACAGCAGATGTCCCAAATCAGAGCCCTGCGGAACTTTTCTAAATGAATTATTCCCTATTTGTTTGTTTTAAAGATAAGTTTTTATGCAAAATTTGCACGCTTTTCCGTCCATTGTTCGGAAACTATTTGACCGCCACTTTGCTCTTGGCCACGGATTTTGTTCAATAAGTGAGACTACACTGTTTGCTTACTTGGTTTTTTTTTTTGGGGGGAAGGTTGGCAAATATTGCATTTCTGAGCTAACGAAAGGTACCACATAATCAATAAAATGATTACCCCATAAAA
The DNA here is from genome assembly GCA_902685375.1 of Neostethus bicornis. NCBI lineage: Eukaryota > Metazoa > Chordata > Actinopteri > Atheriniformes > Phallostethidae > Neostethus > Neostethus bicornis. Next base: position 6,046,682 of record LR738543.1, read on the forward strand.
GTGTGACACCCCTCTTCAAAAGCCTAGTTTTCAATGGACTAAGTCCAAATTAGTTTTATATGTCACAACATTTTTGGAAAAATACACACATTTGTACCGGTTTTAAACATTTTGAGTCATTATTGACCGCTTCCTTTATCCTAGTTGAGAGCGTCCTAAACTCCCACATGTAGCTGTGGTTCACACTGGGTAAATGAAGGGTGTGACTGTGTTTGTGTTAGCTTGGAAGGGGTATGTATTCCTGATAAAAGAGCCTTCACAGTTTTTATGGAGCCTTTCATGGCTTCCCAGTGTAGTGATAGTGGAGGCTTGTTCCTCACTGGCAAACCAGACCCTTCGCCGTGGGTCGATCACCTCGGCCTCAATGGCAGGCCTGTCTGCTGGCCCTGTCTCACCACTTCCTGAGAGGAAAGTTGTTCCAGCTGCTGGATTAATTGGCCTTTGCTCCACTCGGTGTGGGCGTCTGTGGATCTTCATGTGTTTGTAAGACAAAGTGTCTCAATCAGTTTGAGATTTCTTAAAAATGCTTTGCATTTTTTTTTTTCCTTTGGTAATTATTGAATAATTTCAGGCTTTTTGTACCAAGTAAAATTTGCTCAGAGAATTTTTTGCTCATTATACATTTCAATTTAATTTACTCTTTTTTTACTTTTTGTGTCCGACTCGGACAGCTTAGAAAAGAACAAGCTCATTTTGAGGTACATATAAAACTGATTGATTACCGACCAATCAGAGTTCTCTAATGGGGTTTAACTTTGTTTACATCGCCAATGAACAAGTACCGTAATTTCCGGACTATATGCCGCAACTTTTGTCACACGCTTTCAACCCTGCGGCTTATTCAATGATGCAGCTAATTTATGCATTTTTTAAAAGACTACTCTGTAAAGTATTTCAATCTTAGTTTGTGAACAAAAAATGTTGAAATTCAGCAAATGTAAGAATTCTGAGGCAAACTGTTGAGTAAGAACAGAAGAAAGCTGTGAAATCCAGACAGTCTGGAAGCATTGCAACTGATTCAATCAAACTTTCCACTTGCACCAGCTTGTTACAGATTCACATTCAGTTGATATTTAGAAAGTTTGACCAAAAAGATGTACGTTTAAAGAAAAACACATGATTCTTTACTGCCAAAACTTGAGCTTCACAACTTTCGGTATTTCCCTTCAGGGGTCGCCGCAGCAAGTCAGTTTCTTCCATCTAACCCTATCTCCTGCATCCTCTTTAGTCACACCAACTATCTTCATGTCTTCCTTCACTGTATCCATGAACCTCCTCTTTGGTCTTCCTCTAGCCCTCTTTCCTGGTCGTTTTAAAGCCAGCATCCGTCTTCCGATCTACTCTCTCTCTCTTCTCTGCACATGTCCAAACCATCTCGGTCTTGCCTCTCTGACTTTATCTCCAAACCCTCAAACATGTGCTGTTCCTCTAATTCTGTCCGTCCTGGTCACTCCCAGAGAGATTCTCAGCATCTTCATCTCAGCAACCTCCATCTCTGCTTCCTGTCTTTTCCTCAGTGCCACTGTCTCTAGACCAAACAGCATGGCCGGTCTCACCACGGTTTTGTACACTTTCCCTTTCATTTTATCTGAAACTCTTCTGTCACACATCACATCTGATACTTTTATCCACCCGTTCCAGCCTGCCTGCACACGCTTCTTCACCTCTTTTCCACACTCTCCATTGCTCTGGACTGTTGATCCTAAGTACTTAAAATCTTCCACCTTCTTTATCTCTTCTCCCTGTAATCTCACTTTTCCATTTGGATCCCTCTCATTCACACACATGTACTCTGTTTTACTCTGACTAATCTTAATTCCTCTTCTTTCTAGTGCAAACCTCCACCTCTCCAGCTTTTCCTCCACCTCTTCCCTCCTCTCACTACAGATCACAATGTCATCTGCAAACATTGGCTGCACAATATATCAACATCAAATTGATATTGCGATATGAACCCCCGTGATTAGTGAAACTTGTACACTTTAATTAGTCAAAAACTGTTTTGTTCTGTCACTGCGACAGACTAGGATAGGCTCCGGTATCCCCGCAATCCTGTTTAGAATGGACGATTCAGAGTGGGGTAATTTTTTTTCTGTTCCGAGTCTAGTGGACTTTTATGTTTTTGTTGCTGAATCAGCCAATATCTTATTTTTTCACTATGATTCCATTTGTCTTGGGTAAGAAAGTAAAACACAACTACCGATTTACATTGTTCATATTAAGTATCTTAAAAATGGGTCAAAAGTCTGGGGGTCCTTGACTCTTTCTGGTTTTTGATGTGTGTTTTTAAATAGAGATATGATTAACACAATCACTGAGAAAGTTTGGCCTTGCAGCTCAGGCAACATGACTTCATGTGCTCGTTTGGAGAAAGAAGGTTTGTTTGAAGGAAGAAAGGAATCTTTTAATCTCTCTAAGGATATAGTTAACCTTGTTGGTGCCTGACAACAACCTAAGTTACCAAAGAGTGGGAGTGTTTTCTCAGCAGATGAAAGAGGGTCTGTTTGGCTTTTCAGAAGGACACTTTTAATTTAACTCTTCACAGCTAGTGACAAATTCAAGGTTTTTCTGATATCAAAGTAAATATTCAGGATAAAGAAAATGGTTGTTTTATGTTTGGTTTCACAAAGCAGGAGATTTTGAAGGGCTGGTTGGGGGGGATTTGAGGAGGCGGGGCCAAAAGGAGGAGGGGCTTGACGTTAAATTCGCCAATGGACAACACCCACCATGACAGCTGGCGTAACTCAAACCGTTCAAAACATGAAAAAGCAACTGGAAAATTGTGCGTCTAACATGTGTTATCACCTAGCGTTATGTATCAGTCCGAAGAGGAATTACCACCAGGAATACACCCCTGTACTGCTTGTTCACACTTTGTTTTTTGTGATCAGTGCTTCTTAATTATTTTCTGTTATGCCCCACCCTAGGAAGAAGAAAACATCTCCCCGATTACTCCCCCCATAAATAGTATAATTTGTCTATAAAATTTTTAGAAGTACGCCTCTCGATGACATTGTATCCTTCGTAACGTATGAGAGAGTAAAAAAAATAAAGAATTATTGATCAATTTACAACAAAGAATAGCTTTATTTAACTATAACACTGAGCAAATGCTCCCTGCGTACACTGCCAATGAGGGCGCCACTGCCCCTTAATGTATTGGAGTGGAATTGCACTTTATTCGAGAACTAAAAAAATCAAAATTTAAAAAAAAAAAAAAAAAAAAAACGTGTTCCCCGAGATTAAACGTGCCCACTATTTGAGACCCACTGTAACTGACCATCAGCGGTCAACAGTAGAACTTGGTTTAGATTTATTAAAATGCTGCCCTTTCCTCTTGCAACAAAAAAAGTAAAGTTTATACATTTTCCAACACTTTTTTTTCTGGTCGTAAACACGTCAAGCTGATGAAGATCTCATTTTCTTGAGCGTAAAGCAGCTTTTGACCTTTATCAACATTGGGTATCTTTATATGTTCACATACCACAGCAGGTTAAGTGTGTCTTAAGGTTAACCAAGCTAGCGTTAAAAGTGATTTAAAGTAGCTTCGTAAGAAGTTGGAATCCAGTCCATCGAGCCTGACCCAGTATGGGAGCTTGGCATGTCTTCTTGTGTTTGAGGCCTGACTCGGCAGGAATGTGACTTCTTAATGTGACCTGAAAGAAATGAAATGTCACTCTACGAATGCTGTTAACCAGTGGTGGAACGTAACGAAGTACAACTTAAGTAAAACAAATTGTGTATCTGTACTTAAGTAAAATTTAAGACCGGTACTTTTACTTCACTTCATTTTTAGAGCAAATATCTGTACTTTTACTTCGCTACTTTTTAAAAGTGTGTTTTACATTTTTCGTTACATTTTCATTCAGGAATTTGAAAATTACAGAGGTTTTTTAGCGCAAAAGAAGCAGTTGATCGGGAGAAGAAGTAATGAATCGAGAAACATTTTCCGCATTCATTCAGCGCCAAAAAACTAACATCAAATATAGCACAAATTAAAAAGAGTCAGAAGATCGTTGTTCGTTATGTTTACTTCTAAAGAAAAAGTTGAGCCATCATTACACAGAGCAGGGGCGGATCTAGAATTTTCCAAAGGGGGGTGGGGCTTTGACAAAGCCAATATATAGTGACTGGAGGCCTCCCCCCAAACATTTTAAAAAATAAGTGTCATTTTCCTCCATTTTGGCGGCCCATTCACTGGCCCTTCTAGGGGATAGCTTGACTTGTCCCCTTTCCTTTTATTTTATTTATTTATTTATTTTTGTGGACCAAAAGAGGCGGGAGAGGGGGTCACACCCCGGCAGAGTATTTATCCTGGTTACCATGGCGACACCATACAGCACAAAAAATAACATTTGAATTATGTATGATCGAATACTTTTACTTTTTACTTAAAAAGTACAATTTTCACCAACTACTTTTGTACTTTTACGTTAGTAGATTTTTTTTATTGGTACTTTTAGTTTTACTTAAGTAAATTTTTTACCTAATTATCTGTACTTTTACTCAAGTACAAAAAGTGAGTACTTCATCCACCACTGCTGTGAACTCTCAGAAGGGATTTGCGCGTTAGTTGTGGCGCAGCTGCCAACAAAAGAAAAGAAGTTTGACTTTTCTCACCTGTGGTTTGTTTTCACTTTGAACACCTGCACCGACCGTTTAAATACGATTTACATCAAAACAAGTCTTTGAAGTTTTTTGCGTTAGCATTTTTGTCGCAAAAACACAAATTTAACTACAAATATATAAAGAAATCTTTAACAACTTGAGACGGCCGAGTTAGAGCTAAAGTTTCTTTTGGTTCCACATTTTTAGAATGTTTATTTAATTAGGGCGTGTCATTTTGGTGACTTTACTTCTAGACAAGTTGGATTTAATCCAGACATTTTAATCCGTGTGTTTCTTTTAAGCAGACTGATTTATTCGTAATCTTTAGCCAGAGAAAATCCAAAAGGTCAATTTTGGTCACATTTCTTGAGGCTCAAAGTGGTTTGAAGCAACAAATTATAAGTTTTCAGAAGATCTTTTGCTGTTTTGGCTGAACTTTTGTTACTTTTTGACTCTTTATTGTAACCGTTTCTCTGAAATCTTGACTAATAGTTAAATTAACAAAACTTTTTAACAATATATCAAAGGACTGAAGGAAAGAGGCTTTAAAAAAATACACTTCACACACTTAAAATTGCAACTAGCTTTCAACAAGTTGTTACATTATCAAAGCTCTCGTTTTTGACATTAAAATATGCTCATCAAAAAGAAAAAAAAACTTACTTTGATTATTTTTCAAGCAAACACTTTTTAGAGAGGGGTTTGCGGCCCCTAGGGCATTGGCCTAGTGGCAGAGTTGCCATCTTTCGACCGGGAGAACCTGGTTCGAGTCCCTCTGGGGCTGCTCACATTCCAACTCAATAAAACTGAAACACACACACAAAAAGAGGAGTTTTGTGCAAAATCAATGTTTGTTTATTTCTATTTGAACATTAGTCCCGAAACAAAACCTACTTGACATGGTTTTCTATTTTATTGATGTACATACTGTATGTCGCCAAACACTTCTTCTTCTTTTGGCATTTCCCTCCAGGGGTCGCTACAGCAAGTCAGTTTCTTCCATCTAACCCTATCTGCTGCATCCTCTTTGGTCACACCAACTATCTTCATGTCTTCCTTCACTGTATCCATGAACCTCCTCTTTGGTCTTCCTCTAGTCCTCTTTCCTGGTGGTTCCAAATCCAACATCCTTCTTCCGATGTACTCTCTCTCCTCTGCACATGTCCAAACCATCTCAGTCTGGCCTCTCTGACGTTATCTCCAAAACCTCTAACATGTGCTGTTCCTCTGATCCTGTCCATCCTGGTCACTCCCAGAGAGATCCTCAGCATCTTCATCTCTGCTACCTCCGTCTCTGCTTCCTGTCTTTTCCTCAGTGCCACTGTCTCTAGACCAAACAGCATGGCCACTCTCACCACGGTTTTGTACACTTTCCCTTTAATTTGAGCTGAAACTCTTCTATCACACATCACACCTGATATTTTTCTCCACCCGTTCCAGCCTGGCTGCACACGCCACTTCATCTCTTTTCCACACTCTCCATTGCTCTGGACTGTTGATCCTAAGTACTTAAAATCTTCCCCCTTCTTAAAATCTTCTTCTTCACTAAACACACATCTTAACATATAACAACGTAAAAGTTTTTTATGTTTTTTAACTATTTTTGAAAAAATGCTACATCCTGCATATCAAACACTCAGCCCTGTTTTGTTTTCTTTCTGCAAAAACGGGATATTAGGACACCTACTCTTCGTGGTATTGCTCAGTGGTAGAGTGGCTGTCTTTGATATGTGCAGTCACATATTCAACTCCCACCACCAGCTCATGTTGAAGTGTCCCTGGAGTAGACACCTAAACCCTACTTACTCCCACCATTGGCGCCATCATGGGTACATACTATGGTGCTTTGCAGCACATTGATATTCATCCCTCATGGGAAAATCACTTGCTGCATTGCACCGCAACATGCAGCCATGATGGCGCCATTGGTGGGAGTAGCTGGGGCTTAGGTGTCTTCTCCAGGGACACTTAGGCATGGGCCCAGTGGGAATTGAACTGGCTTCTCCAAGGACGGACATTCTAGCACCGAGCTAACGCCTCCCCTATTATTGAGTTGTTCCTACATCATTGACTTGGAGAAATGTTTAACCATAGATATGAATAACTTTTTTAAGACAACCAATGCTGAGAGATATTTGTTCTTTTTTGGGTGGTACTTTGTCACAGAATTACTATATTTGTTTTGTGTAAAAAAAACTGTAAACTTTACCCAATTTGACTGGAAGAAATGCCTTTTCTTTGGCAAGAACCAGGTGTTGCCTTTCTGCATGTTTTAGTACTCAAACACTGTCTTTTAGTTTCCGTGAAATGACGCGATTAGGCTAACACAATCCAGCAGCGGAATGGGATCTAGACAACCTAAGAGATGCATCCATTTCTTTAGGCGGTATTAGGTAAGGCTAATCTCCATGGAAACTTGGCTCCAGGAAATGAGTCCACAGTATAGCGCAGGGGTGGGCAAACTTTTTGACAGTGGGCCGGATATGGAGTGGATGGCATGCTTTGGTAACCGCTAGATTAGACTGATTGAATGGCGTGCTAGATTTTAAACAAGCATTAAATGTTACATCAAGAGTGTTAAATTTTTGAAATCCAGTGCCATAACGCTTAAAAACGTGGATTTAGCGGTACTAGGTTTGAAATCTAAGCGCTTGATGTAACATTTTGCTTGTTTTAACATGCTTTTGTTAACGTGTGTGTATTGGGGCCAATGGCTTTCCATATCTGTGCACACTGTTAATTTTGAGGGTGTTCATATCACGGAGACACACACATTTTAATGGGAGCAGTGTTGTTGTATCTTTGGCACCATCTAGTAACAAAACATCAGAGTTGCAGGAAAATCAAACATTAACAAGGTTTATTTATTTCATTTTTTCAAGTTTGGCGGGCCGGATTAAAGCATTTAACGGGCCGCATGTGGCCCGCGGGCCATAGTTTGCCCAAGCCTTGCATAGCCCAATCAAAATTACGTGCAACCAGTCTGAAGGTGGGCTGGATTCTCTTCAGTGTGGGACTGAGAAATCCACTAAAAAACAAAATAAATCTAAAGAGCATTGAGGAGTCCTTTATGTTTCAAAACCAACTAATGGACAGATGTTTCTATTAAGAAACCAATGATAGTATCAGCAACATACTCCTGCAACCCTGCTGCTCAAAGGAACAGTACTGAAAATAATTTCTGCCATCCTCCATCAAACTATTTAACTTTTCACTTTCAAACTGTTTCACTTTAACTCACAATAGTTTAAAAAAAATCATGTTGTATGATTTTTATGATGACTTGTATGATTGTAGCTCTGCAGCACTCAAATTTCCCTTTGGGTTTAAATAAAATACTTTCAATTTTAATAAATGAATGTGTTTTTCTTTCAGGTGGATGGAGGCCTGTCTGGACGAGGAGCTCCCTCCAACCACAGAGCTGGAAGAAGGACTGAGGAATGGAGTTTATCTGGCTAAACTAGGCAACTTCTTCGCCCCACGCACTGTTTCCATCAAGAAGATTTATGACCGTGAGCAGACGCGTTACAAGGTAAATAAACTGAAAAAAAAAAAACCTTTAAAACAGTCCATACTACCGGCCTTTAGTCTACTTAATGTTAATTAAATAGTTAAATAGTAGTAACGTTATTATGAAGAAAATTTTAATAATCCAAACATCTAAAAATAATTTCTTTATGCAACTTAACGTGACCAATCAGGGCTTTGTTTTCTTGTCCCAACATGAGCAGATAGTTTTATTAGAGTTTGAAGTTCTTCTTCTCTTTTTACAGGCGACAGGTCTTCATTTCAGACACACAGACAATGTCATCCAGTGGCTCAACGCCATGTCAGAGAAAGGACTGCCAAAGGTGGGCACACAGATACGCATGCATATATACACCCACTCACTCGCACGTAGACACAGATCCCCACACACACAGTCTGTCAGTTCACTCCTGAGACTTTTGGACCAAATAAAAGAACAGTTTCAGCCACAAAACACGTTTGATCTTAAGAACCAAATAATCATTTCAGCAGCTAAACGCAGGAATATGAGTCAGGTTGAAAATCAGCCTGGCTATTTTATTCTTTTCACTTCTGAGTATCGGTCTGTTGTGGTAAAGACGAAGCTGAGCCGAAAAGTAAAGCTCTCGATTTACAAGTCGATCTACGTTCCAACCCTCACCTATGGTCACCAGCTGTGGGTGGTGACCGAAAGAATGAGATCGCGGGTACAAGCGGCCGAAATGAGCTTCCTCTGCAGGATGGCTGGGCTCTCACTCAGATCGGGTGAGGAGCTCTGCCATCCAGGAGGAGCTCAGTGTCAAGCCGTTCCTCCTCCAGGTCAAGAAAATCCAGATGGGGTGGTTATGCTCCCCAAACGCCTCGCTGGTGAGGTGTTTTGAGCACGTCCCACCGAGAGAAGACCAAGAGGCAGACCCTGGACCCGCTGGAGAGACTATGTATGTCTCACAGCGGGCTGGGAACGACTCTGGATCCTTCTGGTTGGGCTAGAGGATGCAGCTGGGGTGAGGGAAGCCTGGGCTTCTTGTCTGAGGCTATTGCCCCTGAGACCCGGCCCCGGATAAGCAGAAGACGACGGAACTTCTGAGTAAAAGCAATCAAAGGGCGTTAGTTTACCCGAACTTTCTTATTCACCAGATGATTTCATGACTTTTTTTTCTACAAAGAAGATTTGATTTACATATGATTTCCGATACTGTGCTATGATTGGTGGAAAACAATTTTTAAAAAATAATCTCGTTACCCTAGTAAAAGAAACGCCTGATATCTTAAAGCTTGTGATGACATCACTTGCTCCATTTGTTCTGAATGTAGAGTTTTAAAAACCTACAGTAATGAACCACGACTGGAAATCATATCACTCAACAAGCCTAATTTAAAAAAATGTAACTGCCATAATGTCATTTTTCAGACTTCACAAGCTTTTAATTAGAGCAATTAGTAAAAAATGTGTTTCTGTAATTTGTTTAAAACTATTCGTGGTATTCTGTTCGGAGGGGTTGAACTTGATTAACAGGTGAGACATACCGTAAGTTAAACCTGTGAGGAGACACTTTAACATAGTAACAAATAATGACTAATTGTAGTAATAACACATCTTAAATCTGTTTGGGATAAACTTAAAATGTACGTTTAAAAACATAAATCCCAAAGCATATGACAGGGTATGTAGAGAGGAACTCTGGTATTGTATGAGGAAGTCTGGTGTGACGGAGAAGTATGTTAGAGTGGTTCAGAACATGTATGAGGACTGTAAGACAGTGGTGAGGTGTGCTGTAGGTGTGACAGAGGAGTTCAGTGTGGGGGTGGGACTGCACCAGGGATCTGCTCTGAGTCCTTTGCTGTTTGTTATGGAGATGAACAGGCTGACAGACGAGGTCAGACAGTAATCTCCATGGACAATGATGTTTGCAGATGACATTGTGATCTGTAGTGAGAGGAGGAGGGAAGAGGTGGAGGAAAAGCTGGAGAGGCGGAGGTTTTGCACGAGAAAGAAGAGGAATGAAGATTAATCAGAGTAAGACAGAGTACATGTGTGTGAATGAGGGGGATCCAAATGGAAAAGTGAGGTTACAGGGAGAAGAGATAAAGAAGGTGGAAGATTTTAAGTATCTAGGATCAACAGTCCAGAGCAAAGGAGAATGTGGAAAAGAGGTGAAGAAGCGTGTTCAGGAAGGCTGGAACAGGTGGAGAAAAGTATCAGGTGTGATGTGTGATAGAAGAGTTTCAGCTAAAATGAAAGGGAAAGTGTAAAAACTGTGGTGAGACCGGCCATGCTGATTGGTCTACGTAGAGACAGTGGCACTGAGAAAAAGACAGGAAACAGAGATGGAGGTAGCAGAGATGAAGATGCTGAGGATCTCTCTGGGAGTGACCAGGATGGACAGGATCAGAGGAACAGCACATCATAGAGGTTTTAAAGATAAACCCAGAGAGGCCAGACTGAGATGGTTCGGACATGTACAGAGGAGAGAGAGAGAATATATAGGAAGAAGGATGCTGGATTCGGAACCACCAGGAAAGCGGACTAGAGGAAGACCAAAGAGGAGGTTCATGGATACAGTGAAGGAGGACATGAAGATAGTTGGTGTGACTGAAGAGGATGCAGAAGATAAGGTTAGATGGAAGAAACTGACTTGCTGTGGCACCCCCTTAAAGGAAATGCTGAAAGAAGAAGAAGAAGAAAAACATAAATCCCAAAGTTGATTGCTCAAATCAAGAAATTCAATCACGACCCGTCCAAACCTGTGTTCCGGTTTCGCCATGCGGCATGTCAATGCACATATGAACTTTGTAAACCACTGAATGAGCTCATCACTTTATATCTCTTGCACATACTGTAAGCTGTAGCTCGATCCTTTGATTAACACACCAATTCTGACTCTTCCAGATCTTCTATCCTGAAACCACAGACATCTACGACAGGAAGAACATGCCGCGCTGCATCTATTGCATACACGCTCTCAGGTTTGTAGAACGTATTTAAAATTTGTCTTCTGATAATGAAGTTAACAAGCATAACGAGCTTAAAAAATGTGTTCTGTCTGCAAATATCTCTTCTATTTAGTAAATTAAGACTTTTAAAATGTCCATTTTGAATGTTTTGTCCACTGCCAGAATTGCGGTTCTGGCAGTGGCGGGCAGTGAGTGCCTTCAAGGCCACTTTTGCTAGTTTAAAAGCATTTGATAACAAACTGGTGTTATTGATTGATTGTGTACCTTCTTTGACTGATTTCTTATAAAGGCTTCATTATCCTTTCTTTTACTTACTAAATTATACATCATGATCACTTTCTACTCCATCATCGTGGACCAGAAACTCTGTTATTCCTAATAGAAGCACACGCCCGTTTTTTGGGGGGTTTTTTTTACCAAGTTTTTCAGCAAAAACTTGGTTGAATTTACACTAGTCGTCATGCTGCTCCCACAGGAAGCGCTACCGCACATGTGCAGCTTGTTCCGGGAGCAGTATCGTACTGAGACAAATTTTTTTGCCTTATGCCGACGCGCACCCCATCACACCACCTTTGCGCGATTATCGTTAATAATACGGTATCTGAAATGTTGTGGAATTTGTGTCGAAATAAAAATTCTTTTTATTTTATAAGTTTATGAGAGCAGTGATGTGAGTTCTGACAAGCAGTAGAAAAAAAACAGGACCAAATTTGATCATTTACTCCAACTGGTTGAATTGGTGTTTCCTAGCCTTCATCACAATGGAAACAAAATGGAATTTGCTTTTTTGGGAATTTCCAGCATTACAAATGAACATCTGTTTCTTCCTCCTAAAGTTCCACCATTTTAAAAGAAAGGATGTTTGCTTGACCTGTTGATGTCAAGTGACCTTTAACCTTTCAGATGAGCTGATTCACAGCAGTAGATCCAGATTTTTAGACGTGCAGGAAGCGGCTCGTCATGAGTCCAGCAGGGTACTGATTCCAAAGGGATTTTAAAAGACAATGTCCTGTTATTTTTGTTGCTTTCAGCTGTTTGTTTTTATGCTTTTTGATTATTTATTGATTGATTCTTTTGCAGTTTGTACTTGTTCAAGCTGGGTCTAGCCCCCCAAATCCAGGACCTCTACGGGAAAGTGGATTTTACCGGTAAGAAATATAATCTTCCTCTTCTTCTTTCGGCTTTTCCCTTCGGGGTCGCCACAGCAAGTTAGTTTCTTCCATCTAACCCTATCTGCTGTATCGTCTTTGGTCCCTCCAACTATCTTCATGTCTTCCTTCACTGTATCCATGAACCTCCTCTTTGGTCTTCCTCTAGTCCTCTTTCCTGGTGGTTCCAAACCCAGCATCCTTCTTCCAATGTACTCTCTCTCTCTCTCTCTCTCTCTCCTCTGTACATGCCCAAACCATCTCAGTCTTGCCTCTCTAACTTTATCCCGAAAACCTCAAACATGTTCTGTTCCCCTGCTGTACTCATTTCTAATCCTGTCCATCCTGGTCACTCCCAGAGAGATCCTCAGCATCTTCATCTCTGCTACCTCCATCTCTGCTTCCTGTCTTTTCCTCAGTGGCACTGTCTCTAGACCAAACAGCACGGCGGGTCTCACCACGGTTTTGTACACTTTCCCTTTCATTCTAGCTGAAACTCTTCTGTCGCACATCACACCTGATACTTTCCTCCACCCGTTCCAGCCTGCCTGAACACGCTTCTTCACCTCTTTTCCACACATTGCTGTGGACTGTTGATCCTAGATAATTAAAATCTTCCACCTTCTTTATCTCATCTCCCTGTAACCTCACTTTTCCATTTGGATCCCTCTCATTCACACCGGTAAGAAATATAATATTAAAGTTTTGTTTGGAGAAAACGAGCCTTGTTACTGTGCATTTAAAAAAAAAAAAAACATTTTAAAGTTTACAATATTAAGTGGGCTGCAAGTTGGCGCCGTCGGGTGAGCTGGAGGATACAGCTAGGTTGATAGAAGCCGGGGTTTTCAGTCTTAGGGTGTTACTCCTGCGACCCGGCCCCAGATAAGCAGAAGACGAGGGAACAGAAGTAGTTTTACTCTTTTTTTTTTATTATTACTTAGTTTATTACTTTCCAGATTTACGCATTGCGGGTTATTTTTAGACCCTAACCCCCACATTAAATGTGGGACCTCTGCAGCTTGTTCCTGTGTTTAACAAGAAGCTGACGTTGTGCTGAAACATGCTGTGAAACTGAGAATGGAATCCGTGGTTGTTCGCAGCCAGGAGGAACTGCTGGAAATGTGAAAGTCATTAGGAATTATGGGAGCTTTTCCTGTCGGCTCTGTTCCCGCTCTGCTCTGCTCCCAGAACCAGTCTGAGGAATCTGATTATCACACATGAGCCAGGAACAGTCTGTCTCCACAGGCCCCCACTTCCCCTTTAGCCCCTCTCCTTATTTCCCCTCTTTTCTTTTTTTTTTTTCTTCCTCCGCTGCCATTAATCTGTCCTTTTTGCTCTGTCGTTCTCTCCCAGAGGAAGAGATCAACAACATGAAGAGTGAGCTGGCGAAGTATGGGATCCAGATGCCCGCCTTCAGCAAGATTGGTGGGATTCTGGCCAATGAGCTGTCTGTGGATGAAGCAGCATGTAAGAGACATGCAGGAAGAGGACACCCGCTTCTAAACATCTTACACAAACCATCTTAGATATTCAAAAAGCTGTAAAAGTATTAACAGGACAATGACGTCACAAAATATGAAGTTAATTTAACTGTTCAAATTTAAACTCCAGTTTAGTTGGAAAAATAATTTTGAAAAACTGAGCACATATTTTAATTTTAGCAAACACATTTTAACCTGGACATGGATGGATGGATGGATAAAAACTTTATTAATCTCCTGCAGGAGAAATTCTGGTGTCCAGCAGCAACAGAAATCACACAAGCTGTACATACAAAATAAAATAAAAACATTGATTAAATTGCCTGAGGCTGAACGACCTCCTAAAGCGCTCAGTACTGCAGCGCAGTGAGAGGAACCTGTTAATTTGGATTGTTTTCTGGGTCAAGATAACATTGTGTTGAGGGTGATGAGGGTTATTCAGGATGCCCTGCATTAAAGCCCTCACCCTCCCCTCCAAAACAGCTCCCACAGAGTCCACATTTCTCCCCACCACAGATACACATTTCCTTATCAGTCTGTTCAGTCTATTGCTGTCCCTTGCGGGTTAATCAAACCAAAGAATACATAGTTAACACTAGTAATATGTAGGGGTGGGTATCAGGGTCCACAAATTTTAATCTCATTCTACTCATTTAAAACCTTCTTATTACCACCTAATCTTTGTGTGAAGAGAAAATAGTTTTTATTTAACTTATTCAAGTTTATCACTAAATTGCAATCTGTTAATTAACTCTAGTTGATTAACTCTAGTAGTTAAACCTATTTCCCAATCCTGATTAGTTCCAGATTGTCTTCTTTCTCACATCTGGAGTAAAAATGAACCCTTCTCCTCCACTTCCCTCAGTACATGCTGCTGTGATCGCCATCAATGAGGCAATTGATCAAGGAGTACCAGAAGCCACGCTGGTTGCCATGCAAAATCCGAATGCCATGCTGGTCAATCTGGATCCCAGCTCAGCCCAGAAGTACCACAACACCCTATACCGGGCCAAAGGAGAGAAGGTGGCTAGCTCACGTAAGCGGGTAAGCACAACCAGCATGTTCTTCCATCACAGCAAGAGCGTGAAATTCCTCTGAGATTAATAAAAAAAAAAAACTTCTCAGAAGTGGATCCCGGTGTTTTAATTAAAGAATAATTGGAAAATTTCTGCCTGAGGATTAAGAGTTTTTTTTGGAATGAGTCAGCGTTAATTCTGACCACACAGGATTGTGTTTGTGGACAGACTCTCATCATGTTCTCCTTCAGTTATGCCTGAAATGGACTCACTATGGGACACAGTAATATAAGAAAGTATATTTCTCATGTATTTATCGTAGTATATTTGTTATATATTTAAAGAAATCTGTATCATGTTTGATTATTAATATTTCCACATCAAAAACATACTTGAGGTGGTTTTCAATTTTATTCATGCATGTTAAACATGCGTGTTAGGTTGATTGGCCTGTACCAAAATTGCCCCTAGGAATGTGTGTGTTTGGTTATATGTGTGTGGCCCTGCGACAGACTGCCAACCTGTTTGGGGTGTACTCTGCCCCTTGCCTTGAATCAGCCGGGATGGGCTCTGGCATCCCCCGCAACCCTGTTAGGAATAGACGGTTAAGAAGATGATTGTGATGTTTGAGGAATTTGCAAGCTCTTGTATTCAGATACTATTCAAATGTCAGGTTGTTCTTGGCCACGGATTTTGCTCACCATGTAGATATTCTAATGTAAACAGAAAGTATTTTTTGCAACAGAAGTTTGTGCTGCACGCAATCTGCTCACACTCAGTCCCACATAAAAGTCACATTTTTATGTAAATGTACCAAAATAAAAACTTAACCTAAAACAACTTAAAAAAAAACTTGAACGACAAGAAAACAACCGCTGGGGGAAAATTTAAGCTGCAATACTGAAATGCCAAAAGAAAGAGCTGAATAAGCTAAAAGTGGCCAAAAAAGCGAAAGGTAACCTAAAAAGCTAATGGTAGCTGAAAATACTAAAAACATAGTCTGTATTGCTTGAATGTAAAAGGAAAAAAAAGTTAAGGGCTGAAAACCAAAAGCTACCGTAATTTCACGGCCATTAGGCGCACCATACGAAAAGGCGCAGTCTCAGTCACACACCGCCTTACAACAACACACACGCACGCATGCAAATGTGGGTATTAAACTGAGTTTGGTTGTACTTTATTTAAGTAGTATAAACAAGCACATTACCGGTAATATGTTGTCCTTATTCAAATCCGTCAAAGTCCTCATCCTCTGTTTCGGAATCGAGCAGCTGCGCAAAATCCAACATAGCAGGTTCACTTCGCTCCTCGCTGTCAAAGTCACTGTCTGTACTGTGCGGCTCCTCAGAAAGGATACCAGCTTTTGCGAAAGTTCGGATAACAGTACCAGCAGACACGTTAGTCCAAGCATCTACAATCCATTGGCAAACTGTAGCGTAACTCGCCCGGCGCTGCCTTCCACCCTTCGTGAAACTATGGTCTCCTTCGGTCATCCATCGCTCCCACGCCGCTCACACTTCACTCTTTAACGTTCTCATGTGTTTTCTTTCACGTCCACCTCGCGGGCACCGCGTTTTCTTTTAGGTCCGCTTTTTCTCACACACAAGGCGCACCGCACAGAAAGGCGCACCACTCATTTTGAAGAAAATTTGAGACTTTTAGGTGCGCCTTATGGCCGTGAAATTACGGTAGTTCAAATAACAAAAGTTAGCTGAAAAAGTTCACATACGCTCTAAAAGAAAAAAAAAAGAATGATAGCAAAAAAAGTATAGTTAGCTTAAGAGCTAAAGACAGCTAGAAAAGCTAAAGGTGTCTTTTAAAAAAAAAAACTAAGACCGCTAAAAAAGCTAAATTGTATCTTAAAATGCTTTTCTTTTACAAGATTACACTGTAATCTTGTAAAATGAATAGAAAAAGCTAAAAATGGCTGAAAAGGCCAATAAAAAGATAGCTGTGATGGCTAAAAGGATAGCTAAAAAAGTTAAAAATAATTGAAAACTTTTAAAGGAGGCAGAGAAGCTAAGATACTTGAGAAGTTTGAAAGATAGCTTAAAAAATTAAAGGTAGCTAAAAACTTTAAAGTATCAAGCCAAAGTAGCTGAAAGTTTATAGTTAGCCGAAATGACAAAGTTAGCTGAAAAGTAAAAAGTAGTTAAAAAGGTAAAGATAGTTGAAAAAAGCTTAAAAAAAAGATAGCCGTGATGGCTAAACAGGACATCTAAAAATGTAAAGTTTTCGATTTACAAGTTGATCTACGTTCCAACCCTCACCTATGGTCACCAGCTGTGGGTGGTGACTGAAAGTATGATATTGCGGGTACAAGCGGCCGAAATGAGCTTCCTCCGCAGGGTGGCTGGGCTCTCACTCAGAGATCAGGTGAGGAGCTCTGTCATCCGGGAGGAGCTCGGTGTCGAGCCGCTCCTCCTCCAGGTCGAGAGGAACCAGATGGGTTGGTTCGGGCATCTGGTCAGGATACCCCCCGAGCGAGGCGAGGTGTTTCGGGCACGTCCCACCGGGAGGAGACCAAGGGGCAGACCCCGGACATGCTGGAGAGACTATGTCTCACGGCTGGCCGGGGAAAGACTTGGGATCCTTCCGGGTGAGCTGGAGGATGCAGCTGGGGTGAGAGAGGCCTGAGAGAGGCCTGCCCATTTAAGGCTGTTGCCCCCGCAACCCGACCCCGGAAAAAGCGGAAGATGACGGAATGGAACGGGAAAGCTAAAGTTAGCAGAAAACTATACAAGTAGTTAAAAAGCTAAAGTTAGCTGAAAAGCCAAATGTTAGCTAAAGGTATTTGAAAAGTTAATAGTAGAGAAGAAGCTGAAATTAGAAGGAAAGTTTAAAGTAAGCTTAGAAGCCAAAATAGCGTAAAAGCAAAGGTAGCTAAAACGCCTTGTTAGCTAAAAAGCTAAAGTATGCCCTAATAGGGTATCCCAGACATGCCAAGTCTCCCGCATTGGGCGACACCTGCAATTAGGAGCTATGTCACACTCACCCGCCAAGGCTAATAAAACTCCCGCACAATGAACTCTCGAGTGCATTTCATGAACATTATTAGGTATAATGAGGCGAAGCACATGGCATCTCCTGCTGCTGCAGCTGTGCATCTGAATGATCTATTGCCAGTACTGTTTTTGGTGAACGTATGGAAGAAGTCGGACATTCGGTAACTTTGGTCATGTGACAGCTTATGTACGTGAGCCGCAAAACAAAGCGTGAACAAGCAGTACAGGGGTGTATTCCTGGTAGTAATTCCTCTTCGTACCGATACATAACGCTAGGTGGTAACACACGTAAGACGCACAATTTACCAGCTGCTTTCTCATGTTTTGAACGGTTTGTTTTACGCCAACTGTCATGGCGGGTGTTGTCCATTGGTGGATGTGACGTCAAGCTCCTCCTCCTTTTGGTCGTGCCTCCTCAAATCCCCCCGCCCCAAATCTCCCTCTTTGTGAAGCTAAAAACTTAGCATCTCTGGTATTCACAGAAATATGCACTAGCTTTGCAAACTTTGAGCTTTTGACTAGAGTTGCGGTCTCATACAAGATTTATGCTGTGTCGTGCACAAACCCTGGGGGCGAGACTAAGCATGGAGCAAGAGAAGGGAGTAATTTCTGTCAAAAAATGGTAATGGTACTGAATAACTTTGTCTACAACGTTTTTGGCTACAAAAAAGTACCATGTTTGAAATACATGTGAAATGAGATAAGAATTCTTTAAAGAATGGTCATTCTCGACATGTGTTGGAATTCTGTAATGTTGCATTTTATAAATGTTTCTCATATTTGTCTCATTTTTGTTCTTAGCAAATGGAAAACGCTGACGCAGAGAGAGATGTCTATGACGAGCTGCTCACCCAGGCTGAAATCCAGGGCAACGTGAACACAGTGAACGGTCAGTTGGATCCACATATCCACATTTATTCATACATCTGTTCATCGAGCACCTGTGGGACATCAACTTTTTTTTTTTTCCCACAGTGAGCAATGCACTGAATGCAGCTGAGGAGGCTCTGATGGATGGAGATGAGGATAAGTTATATGAAGCTCTGAAGGCCATGGGCATTCAAAACCTGCAGCCTCAAAATAAAAGCTGGTACCTCAAGCAATTGCAGACTGAGCGGGAAAATAAAGAACAAGTAAGATTTAGTTTGAATATTTCTTCTTCTCTATGGTGGTCCCTCGTTAATCGCGGGACGAATTGTTCTAAAACTAAACTACAACAGATAAAAAGCTGCAAAATTGCATTAAAAAAATCCACTTAACAGCAAAGCTGCAAAATGTTTACTGCATCATAACGAGAGACCACCGTTTAAACCATGCTCCTGTTTCATGGCTTCTCCCTTTGTTTTTAGTTATCTCCAGGAGAGGCTCTGAGTAAAGACGAACTGCAGGGTGGTGTGGATGTGGCCAATGACATCGCATCAAGCTACCAGAAATGTAAAAGCATAACTTTGTTTTTTAAAAAAAAGCATAAAAGATCTTGTTTCTGGAGACTTAAAGCTTCTCTGAATTTCTGTTCAGTATTGAAAGCGGTGGAGCGGATCAATGCAGCCATCAGAGCAGGTGTGGCAGAGAAGACTGTGGAAGAGCTGATGAACCCTGATGCTCAGCTGCGTGAGGTCTACCCAAGTGCTGCAGATCTGTACCAGAGAGAGTTGGCCAGCCTCCAACAGCAAAGTGAAGAGGTAAAGAAAAAACACGGCATTATCACAGATGAAAAACTCCACAACAAACAACCTTACTCAATGAAAAACAGCGATTCAAGAACTGTACCTCCGTGAAGCTGGCCCCTCTTAAAGAAAAAAAAAAAAAAAATTTTGTGCTGCAAAATGTTTTGGTTTATGCTATTTTAGTTTTTTTTATTTTAAGAAATACGATTCGCAGATGACATCATCCAGCCCCTCATTTCAGCTAAAAATGCAAGAAAACTCATAAAAATGGTGTAAATTGTTTGTGCTGTTATGTGCTATAAAATCTTTCGTTTGTGCTATTTTAGTTTTTATTTCAAGAAATACAATTTGGACGATGAAGAAAGGAAGCGAAACCTACGTAATTTCTGATTGGTTGAAGCAAATGTGTCATTGCTTTTGACCTTGTTTTGAAATTCTGAAGGCCTTTGTGGAAACGTCGCTGATTTTAGTCTACCTGGCAACAAATCCTGATGGAAATGTGATTGGTCAAACAGACGCAAGGAAGCCAGATAGTCTCTATATTGGGAATCTCTGAAAGACACTAATGTAACTTTTCCATCCTGCAGGGTTCTCTGTCCCATCCAGAGCTGCTTGTTGCCGTGGAGATGCTGTCATCAGTGGTGCTGATGAACGAAGCGATGAACGTTGGAGACAAAGCGGCTCTTTGGAAGCAGCTGTCGAGCACTGTGACCGGGCTTAGTAACGTGGAGGACGAGTACGCGCAGAGGTAAGCAGTGATGCTTGTTTTATAGGATGTGTGTGTGTTCGCTCCGGTTAATCCCACTTTGTGTTTAGGTACATGGACGAGCTGATGCGTCTGAAAGCTGCAGCAAGAGAAGGGGGGTGTGATTTTCTGACCTGGAACGATATTCAGGCCTGCATCGACCAAGTTAACCTGGCTGTGCACGAGGAGCATGAACGTAAGAGACGAAATTGATCAATTTCTAACAAAGGTTTGCCAAATCTTTTCAACTTGTAGACCACAACAAGTTCTCAAATTCTTCAGAAGAACCAGACACAGATCTTATGTTTTCGGGCTTGAGTCGTAGTTTGGCCACACCTGACCTAAGGGACAAAACGTTACTATCATGTACAGTTTGAGTAAATATATTTAATTAAGTAATAAACGACTTTTAAATTGGATCCAAACTAGTTGCGATAACATTAATCTAAATTTTTTTGGCGAATCAATGTTTCTCATTGGTCATGTTCCTGTAGGGATCGCCGCCATCGGACAGATTAACGAGGCTCTGGACGAAGGCGACCCCTCAAAGACCCTGGATATGCTGCAGAACCCTTCGGCCCAGCTCACAGATGTGGATCCCTCTGTGGCTCAACATTATCACGACAAACTGCTGGAGGCCCGCCGAGAGAAGGCCCACGTAAGACTGATTTATTTTTTTTTAATTTTAACTCACTCTATTCATCCCTCACCGGGGAAATTTGTGTGCTGCACTCCTACACCGCAGCAGGCTGCCACGACGGCGCCAATGGTGGGAGAAACAGGGGGTTAGGTGTCTTCTCTAAGGACTCTAGACCTGGGGTGGACAAACTTTTTGACTCGTGGGCCACGTTGAGTTCTAACATTTGATAAGCGGGTCGGCCCCTGGTGGGGGGGGAGGGGTGGCTTTGGGCGTGCCCCCCCCTCTAGATTGACAAAAAAAAAAATTGATCTTACCACTTTATTTATTGTAAACTTTGGTGAAATTATGCACCAAAATGCAAAAAAATTACTTATTTTTCAAAAAGGTTTGGGGATGTGGGGTATGCCCCCAGACCCCTCTATACTGGCGAGCACCACAGGTCCTCGTTTTGTGCCCCCCCACCCTCCTTTAGAAAATTCTGTATTCGCCCCTGGGAACAGGAGCAGATGAATGGCATGCTTTGGTAACCGCTAGTTTAAACCAATAGAATGGCGCTAGATTTTAAACAAGTGCGCTAAATGTTACATCAAGAGCGTTAAATTTCAAATCTAGCGGCGCAAGGTCTGAAATATAGTGCGATAGCGCATAAAAACGTGCATTCAGTGGCGCTAGGTTTGAAATCTAAGCGCTTGATGTAACATTTTACTTGTTTTAACATCTAACACGCTTGTTTACGTGAGTGTATTGGGACCAATGGCATTCCATATCTGTGCACACTTTATTTTGAAAGTGTGCGCATCACGGAGACACACACATTTTAATGGGAGCAGTGTTGTTGTGTTTTTGATGCCATCTAGTGACTAACATTAAAAAAATAAATCAAACTAACATGGTTTATTTTCTTTTTTTTGTAGTTTGGCGGGCCGGATTAAACCGTTTAACGGCCCGCATGTGGCCCACGGTCCGTAGTTTGCCCATTCCTGCTCTAGACGTTAACTCAGTGGGAATCAAACCCACAAACTTCCGGTTAACTTTCTGTCCACGTGCAAACGTTCTACCACTGAGCCACTGTCTCCCCAAGAGGAGAGACAACTTTTTTTCTGGGTTTCTTTTTTATTTCTTCACACAAAAACCAACTTGGACATACTTTGACTTCTGAACCACACACATTTAGACGTTAACATGTGGTTATAAATCTAAAGATGGATTTGTAGATGCCTCCATGTGACTCAGACTTGTGCGCTCTTTGCCTGGAGCAGACACTGATGTCATGCTGTGATCATCGTCTCCCGCTCACTCGCTTCCTGTCATGTCTCTGTGAAGGGCGTGGAGCTCTCTCTCGGTGTGTATGTGTGTGTGTGTTCTCTCACAGACCATTTTTCTCAAGAGCGCTTCATCCATCGTCTGACTCATTTGCCTTGTATCAACAGGGATGAGTGAGCTTTTTGTCTGCGCTTGTATGTTCACCACATTTGCATATGTTGTCCTAAGCAGGGTACCTTATTTGGGCTGCCATCGAGGTACAGAAAAAGTCGGAGGTCAGAATAAAATAGAAGTTTATTAAAAAAATAAATATCCTCTTCTTCTCTAAAGACTCAAACGCTGGTTAGAATTTTTTTTTTTTTGCCTCACTAGTTCCCTTATAAAAATAAACAATCTTATCAAGTTCGGCCAAAAGTTTCTGGCCCCTTCCCACTGTATTACATCAACATATCTGAGAACGGTTACAATAAAAGGAGGGAAGTAGGCTACAAAAAAACAACACAGAGCTATTTTTTTCTGCTGATTTCACAGGCATAGGAAATAATAAGCAGTGCCTTGGTCGTGTATTTCCATAAAAGGCCTGAAAGCTGGGCATGAAAGAGCCGTGGGCACACATGGCATTTTCTGCTCCTCAACTGGTGAAGCAGGGGGTCTGATAGTGGGATGAAAAAGAGAGAGGGGAAGCAATTAGTGCTGCACAAGCTTCCTGTTGGGCTTCAAATGAGGTCTCTCTGAGCTGTGTGAGAAGGTCTGAGTTTTCACTTGGAACGTAGGTGTCCAAACTCTGGTTAAATCTGTCTCAATATGGTCCACAAAATGATCCCAAACAACTGTTGTAATTGGCTCACTAGTTTTAAAGATAAATTACATGTGGTGATAATACTACAAATCCCAGAATGCTCTGCTGGTGTTTTGGCGGTCAGTTACAGGGAGGACAGATAAAGGAGGTGGAAGATTTTAAATATCTAGGATCAACAATCCAGAGCAATGGAGAGTGTGAAAAAGAGGTGAAGAAGTGTGTGCAGGCAGGCTGGAACGGGTGGAGAAAAGTATAATGTGTGATAGAAGAGTTTCAGCTAAAATGAAAGGGAAAGTGTACAAAACCGTGGTGAGACCGGCCATGCTGATTGGTCTAGAGACAGTGGCACTGAGGAAAAGACAGGAAACAGAGATGGAGGTAGCAGAGATGAAGATGCCGAGGATCTCTCTGCGAGTGACCAGGATGGACAGGATCAGAGGAACAGCACATGTTAGAAGTTTTGGAGATAAAGTCAGAGAGGCCAGACTGAGATGATTTGGACATGTGCAGAGGAAAGAGAGAGAGTACATAGGAAGAAGGATGCTGGATTTGGAACCACCAGGAAAGAGGACTAGAGGAAGACCAAAGAGGAGGTTCATGGATACAGTGAAGGAAGACATGAAGATAGTTGGAGTGACCGAAGAAGATGCAGCAGATAGGGTTAGATGGAAGAAACTGACTTACTGTGGTGACCCCTGAAGGGAAATGCTGAAAGAAGAAGAAGAATGCTGTTAACAAAGTTATTATCTTGCTTTAGAACTACTTATAAATATCTATTGTTATCAGGTAGAGAAGTTCAAAAGATACATTTTAAAAAGCTACAAATTTAGATCGTCATTTCTGGTCACGACAAAACCGTTTCTCTTAAGAAGCGACAATTATAGAACCGTTTATCATTTATCATAAGTGAATTAGACTAAAATCAAACTAAAAGATGTTACAGATGACGTTATTTAAAGCAGGGGTGAGATTTTTTTATCAGCCAGTATCTCCTTGGGAAAGATTTTTGGTAATTATGATGCTGGGAAATTAAAATAAAGCTCTCTCTTTTGTAGTTTTATTTTAACCATAGAAACCAAAAAGCATGATTGGTTTGTGCATGTGTGCCGAAAATAATAATAAATACAAAACACTTGACCTATTTAAGAGGCAATAAAAGTCCACTTGTGTTAAACAAGCATTGGAGGTGCGTTAACATATATTGAATAAAAAAAAAAAAAAAAACTATACTGTAACACTAGGACTGCCGCAGCCGCCAATATGACTCCGCGTCACTTTGATTTGCTAATTAGAATAAATAAAACACAACCTTGGAGGCAGACCTTTTATTGACTTTTACATGTTTTTTATTTTATTGTGTATTTATTGTGTTCTAAAAATGATCATTTCAGAATTTATAAGCATTTTATCATCTCCAACCTGCTGCGCCCCGCAGTAGCTGAGAGGAAGCGCGCATTACCTTAGCAACAACTTCCCACAGAAGTTGTTGTTATGTTGTTATGGCAATGTGTTTATTGACACATTGGTACACATAAGAGTGTGTGTATGTGTGTTTATATTTGTGGAGAGAGACAAGGGGGACTCTGACGCCATCACAGAAACATTTTAGAAAGATTGAGTGAGATAATATTGAAGTGACGCCATGAAGAGAGTAACTTTAGGATGTGGGAGTGGCAGAGATGGTCAAGAACAACCCGTTGCTTGAATACTATCCGAACTGTAGACGCAAGAACTTGCAAAATACTCAAACATTATTCATCACTTTTGACGTTAAAATGATGTTCAAAACTTCAAAAAGTTTGGTTTTGTCTTCTGAACGTCTTATTCCTAATGAGGCCACAGGGGGTGCCAGAGCCTATCCTTGCTGATTTCAAGTGAGAGGCAGGGTACACCCTGAAAAGGTCGCCAGTCTGTTGCAGGACCACACGCACAGACAATCATCCACACAATCCTAGGGGCAACTTGGTAGCAGCCAATCAACGTATCATGCATGGTTTTGGAGGGTGGGAGGAAACCGGAGAAAACACATTCATACACAGAGAGAACATGCAAACTCCACACAGAAAGCCCACTATTTCAAGCCTCACCCCCACACCGAGGCTCAAACCCTAACCTACTTGCTGTAAGACCAATGTGCTAACCACTGCTCTACTGTGCCGCCCCCTTGTAACATCAAAGTAAGAATAAGGTCCTTCCTCGTTCTGAGTAAATCCTCTTAGGCTCCGCCCACACGTAGCCGGGTATTTTTAAAAATAAAATATATTTTTATCCGTTTTGACCTGCCTTCCATACAAAAACTGATTTTTTTTTCATTCAAAACGGCGTTTTTGAAAACTCCGTTTTTGCGTTTGCGTGTTGACGTGCGAAAACGGAGATTTGCGGTTTTATGCGTCACTACTTGCGACAAGTAATGCACATACGTCATTGTTTACAAAAAAGAACGAGAGAGGTGCTCTGATTGGATAGCTCAGAATTTACATTTAAATCAATACTGCCCACTACTGGTCTGGCATGCTCATAACCGCACTCAGAAGCGTATTTATACGGCTCCATGTGGACGCGGATATTTTGAAAACGGTTATGTTTGGACAAGAGCGTTTTCCTAAAACGAGAACAGCAGATATGTGTTTTCAAAAATACTCGGCTACATGTGGACATGCTCTTAAAGTCACAGATCCATTTTTTTGCATCCAAATATGTAAATAATAAAATCAAAGTTCAGTGAGGTGACACAATGTGAGTAAAACGTTCATTTTAGCCCTAGCATTAAATCCTGGTTGGTGTGAGGTCAGAAGAGTCGGGAGTTAAACTGGGTGTGTTTTACTGTGTGATAGATTTCCCAGCATCGCCTTGTTGACCGTGGAGGAATAAGAAAGCAGTAAACCAGAAGTCGTCTCAGACCGAGGGCCGTGCCTAGATAAACAGCAGGAAGTCCTGCCTGACTCCACCAGCTCTGCCGCTTCAGATTCTTATCTTTTACTTTGTAGTTGGAACAGGAAGTGTACGCACGCTGTTGTGGAAAGGTTTTGGGGTTTTTATGGGTTTTTAGAAAACGTGAACTCTCACGTTTTGTGAGAAAGCAGAGGTCAATAAACTGAATCGACGTGTAATTACAGTCACTTCAACTTTCACTTCCTTTTTTTTTCACTGTTTCAGAACGCCTTCACACTTCGTGCAGTGCCTCCTTCAGTCTGACATCACACCCACCCCTCAAACAACAATCAGCTCACACTTAGAGGGATATTATAGTATTTAAAATGTATTTATTTTGGTTTACTGTTACCTGGTTAAAAAAACCCGTATTGTTCTAGATCTGGATCAGGTAACAGCCTCGCCCGCTTACGTCTTACAAACACATGCTTTCATCTACCCTGCAGGCACATAGGAAGGGGGTGGGACGCACAGAGGGGTGGGTCTGTGGCAGCCAGATGAAATCCTCTCCAAAAAAGAAGACGTAAACTTCATCCACAGATCGAGAGCGCCATCTAGAGGCATGTTCTATCATTACGGTGCATCGCAGGAATGCTCTGCATGTGGTTTTATGTGCAAACGGGTAAAATTAACACATGCTGAAGCATTTAGAAGCTCGTTTTCTGTGAATTATCTTCAATTTTACAGTTTCGCTCAAGGGTATTGACCAAATTTTTCCACCTATTCCACTAAATTAGATATGTTTTTTTGTTAGACGCAGGTTTACGTCGTTTGATCCTCATCGTGACATCCAAATTTTTTTGTTCGACGTGTACAAAACAGACAGATGTAAATAATTCATCCCAAAATAGTTCACTGTTTGTTTTCCAAACTTCCAAATCCGACCACATCCTGACTGATCTTCGTAAACAAAGACTTGTTCATTCACAGAAGATTAGAAAAGTCAACACAGGACGAAAAAAAAAAAAAGATCCCAGGGAGAATCAGCCTGGAAACGTGCTGGGATCTGAATGATGGGTGTGTTCACAGCACATTTAAACAAACAAGTTCAAAGTCTGAGGTTGATTTTAATGCACGATGAGTACCTTTACGATATGAAAATGAGCGGTTGCCGTGATGCCAAGCTTTGTTGCTAGTATTGCATAATTAAACAAATCACAGATTTTTCAGGAGAGAGATCATTAACGAAACGCAATGAACTAATAAGAGGTTGTAATTAAAGAAAATGAACAATGGTGGAGAAACAGGAAGTCAAACCAGAACCTCAGGGCATTGTACTTCCTGATCTGTTAACAAGCTTTTTCTAAATTTTTTTATTTTTTTGTCTCAGTTTTAGCCTACATCAGACATGGGCAAACTGCGGCCCGCGGGCCTCATGCAGCCCGTCAAACGTTTTAATCCGGCCCGCCGAACTTGAAAAAAATTGAATATATAAGCTATGTTAAAGTTGTATTTTTTCTGCAATTCTGATGTTTCCTCACTAGATGGCGCACTCTGGATATATTGTGCTCCATCTATGTGTATGTGTGTGTGTTTTTTTTAAATCACACTGGACTTTTTTTCTTTTTTTTTTCTTTTTTTTATCGATTGGAGAAAAAAAAAAAGACTTGAACGAAGAGCAACAACACTGCTCCCATTAAAATGTGTGTGTCTCCGTGATGTGCACGCTGTCAAAATAAACAGTGCACAGATATGGAAAGCCATCAGGGCCAATACACACACGTAAACAAGTGTGTTAGATGTTAAAATAAGCAAAATATTACATCATGTGCTTAGATTTCAAACCTAGCGCCGCTAAATGCACATTTTTAAGCGCTATCGCACTAGATTTAAGACCTAGTCCTCCAAATTAGTAAAATCACAGCAGCTCTCTTCTGATCCTGCCCAACACGGCTGGGTTAAAGAGTGAGACGGCACAAGACACGGTAGAGTTCTGTCCGTGGAGTGTCTCGGTGAGAGAAGTCTGGTGCTCCTTGAGCTCCTCTGTCTGGAGAAAACTGTGCAGTGGGTGACTCTGATTGGACGGGACAATCTCTGTTTGTATTTCTATCTCTAATTATTTCAATGTACATGTCTTGTGTTTATCCAGGAGACACAGGACCCCTCTGCCGTGCTGTGGTTGGATGAGATCCAGGATGCGATCCTAAAGGCAAACCAGGACACGAAGGAGGCCTTACAGTGTAAGGACACGCTTATGGAACATGCTTAATTTTATGATCCAAGTCATTCTAATAGTGAATATCTGTGATTTCCAGTCTCACAGTCCATCCAGGCCATCAATGAAGCGGTGGATGCTGGTGACGCGGCTCAGACTCTGGCTACTTTGAGGAATCCTGCAGCAGGTCTCTATGGAGTCACCTCAGAGTGCGGACAGACCTACCAGGACGACCTCGCCAGTATCAAGGAAGGCAAAAATAAAGAAGGTGGGGCAAATATTTAAACCAAAATTCCAAGATATATTTCAGCATCATTTCTTTAATCCAGTCAAGTTCGAACGCGACGGACAGGGTCCAAAATATAGCAGGTGTAAGCAAAAGTAATTCTGACCAGATACGTATCCTTCATCCTAAAACTTCTATGAGGAAGTAGAAATCATTTATTTATTTATTTTATTTTTACTCACTCTATTTATCCCTCACCGGGGAAATTTTTGTGTTGCACTCCTACACCGCAGTAGGCTGCCACAATGGCAGCTAATGGTGGGAGAAACGTGGGGTTAGCTGTCTTTGCCAAGGACGCTAGATGTGAACTCAATTGGAATCGAACCCGCGAACTTTCAGTTAACTTCCGTTCCGCGGGCGGACGCTCTACCACTGAGCCACCGTCTCAGTCGGTAATGGAACATGGATCATTTTTAGTTAGAAACACATGTTTGGAATATTTTACTGTTTAATCACATTTAAGATGTTTCGGAATAGTAACAGCATTCCTTTCAACAACATCATTAAAAAAAAAAAAAAAAAAAAAACGCAATGCATTAATTATTATAGAAAAATCAGTTAGTGACATTCTTGTTTTTGGCAGCCATCTGAGTTTTCGTTTTAATCTTTGTCTTGGGAACAAAAATTAATTTAAGTTATAGTCACATTTTTGTCATCTTTATATTTTTGTTTTAGTCAACAAAAACCCAAAAGAGTTTTCGTCAAGTTTTAGTGTAAAAAAAAAAAAAACAGAAAAAAAACTTACTTTACCAATCGTGGTTTTATTACTGAAAACGTTGCAGGTTATTTGTTTAAAAAAAACTCTGCCGAGCTTTAACTTGCGCAAAACATCAAACATTGTAAAACAACGTAAAATAAATATAATTTTTTCAGTGAGTGAGGAACGTTGTAACTTATTCATACTTAAAAATAACACCTCTTAATAATCCCTGTAACCAAAGTAAACATTGAGTTGTGTCTTTAAATTGGTGGTTAGCGCAACCAAGCTAACTAAGGAAGTTAGCAGCGCCGACAGTTCGACTGTGAGAGACAGATGCAGCCGCTGTACTTTTTTCTTTTCACAAACAGAAATGTGAAAGTCTGACGCCTATTTCATTACATTTTCGTCTCGTCAACAGAAACTTGCAAATGTCTCGATACATTTTCATCACCAAAAAGTTGCATTTATTTTGTTATTGTTACATCATCAAAAAATGCTTCGCCAACGAAATCATTTTGTTGTCGTCATTGACAAAAACAACACTGGTTAATGACTAAAATTTATATGTTGAAAAGCACTTTTTTGTGGTTGATTTTTTTTTTCTTCTGTTTTTTTTTGTTCAGTTTAGAGATTTTTTTCAAAAGGATTTATTGTTCATTTAAATTATTTCACATGTTCTAAATTATATAAATTTTTCTTTGCAACATCAGCGCTGCGACCACAACAGGTGGTACTGCAGATGTAAATCGCCATGCCCTTGCAAAAGACCCTCAAAAATGCTATTTTTTTTGTATTTTCAGGGGGCTCGGTGCAAAGTTTGGTGCATTTTTTGATAAATATGTCTTCAAAAACACATAAAATGAGGACGTAAAAACGCAAAAATTATTAATAACAAACACTATAATTACAGTTGCCCCAATTTTAATGAAGGCTGGTAGATCCTCAAGAAATGATGCCCCCAGGAAGCAGAAAATATCTTGCCCCCCAACTACGCAACTATAAATACTATTTATAAACAATTTATAAACAAATTGTTTATAAACTGTTTTAAGCACACCTCGGCATAAAACTGTGTCATTATTAACATGTAAGAGAATAAAATAGAAAGAAATATGGATCAATTTACAACAAAAATAATAGCTTTAATAATTTAGCAACAACTCCACACACTTTGCTAATGAGAGCACCACTGTCCCCTAATGTAGTGGAGTGGTATTGCACTTTATACAAGAAAAAAAAAAAAGTAGAAAAATAAAAAAGCATGTTCCCTGAGGTCAAACGCATGTCCGTTGACAGAGCCGGGGCATTGCCCACAATTTGAGAAGCACTGCTTTAATCAAATCTAGGTGGATTGCCCTCTGAGGAGGCGCCCCCCACTGTTTGAAAACCACTGGATTAGTCGGACAATTGAGACAATGAGAATACCCCAGAGCAAATCAAAGTCACTGATTTTTAAAATGTCTTTAAAAGGATTGAGTTTGGATAGATTTGTAAAATCTGATTCAGGTCATAAGAAAGTGGTTACCCCAATATTGACCTTTAACCTACAGTGGAGGTCCCCAACCTTTTCTGCGCTACAGACCGGTTTAGTGTAGGATAATATTTTCACGGACAGGTCTAAAGGTGATAAGACCAGCCTGAAAAAAATGTTTTTTTAATAAATGATAATCTTAAAACCACTTTGTCCTCACAAAAAAATTTATTAGCAGCGTTTTTATAACCTGAAAAAATTCTCTCTGCTCTAACGCACTCTGGTTGCCATGGTAACAGTTAACATACCTTCAAAATAAAAGACATCATTAAAAACAAAGTGAATAAAAATACCAGTTAGTCTCCTCCCAGTAAGACTAGATCAATCAGAGTTCTGAGTTTGTTTTGCTGGAATCAGACAGTCCAATTTTGACCTGAAACCTGACGAGTGTTTCTTGGGTCCAGTTTGCTTCATAACTCTGTAACTCCTCTTAGTATTCTTTCTGTGCGGCCCGGTACCATATGACCCACGTTCCGGTACCAGTCCGCGGCCCGGTGGTTGGGGATCACTGACCTACAGTATGCTGTATGAACAGAGTTGACTGAGTTCGGTGTCTTTAGGTGATAACGGCAGCGACTGGGTGCAGCACTGGGTGAAGGGAGGACACAACTACTACTACAACCTGCAAAGCAAAGAGGGGACCTGGGTGGAACCCGAGAACTTCCAGCAAAACAGCACCCAGCTCAACAAAGAGGACATCCAGGTCGGATTCTCCTTTCCTCACTCTTGAACTTTTTACTTAAACCCAAGCCCAACCATGGTTTTTACGGGACCTCATTTCCTGCTTTACTTCCTCTTCCAGGGAGTGGTTTCTGGGGTAACCACAGCCTACAACCGAGAGCAGTTGTGGCTGGCCAACGAGACGCTAATCACCAAACTCCAAGCTCGTTGCCGGGGATACCTGGTGAGAAACGGCCACAAGGAGAGGATTAACTTCCTGAAATCCCAAGACCCTGCTGTTACATGTATACAGGTGAGATAGTGAAGGTTACACTCTTCGTGAAAACGTACGTACACGAAAGAAAACGATGTAAAACAGCATTTTTTCTTTAACCAGGCTCACTGGAAAGGATACAAGCAGAAGAAGAAGTTCAGAGACAGAAAGAAGTACCTGAACGATCACGGTGAAGAAGCTGTGAAGGTACGAGAACGACACGGTTACAACAAACAGGGGTGCACATATCTGGTAGACATAACTAGTGCATGTGTGTTGTCAAAAAGTGCTGCAAATCAAGCGCATTGGAGCTCTTCTCGGCACCATCATAGCAAGCCAAACGAGTCATAAACTATCCTTGAAATTGCACTAAAGCACAGAAAGACATAAAAAACTACAATTTGTTGAAAATAAAAGCACTATTTTTTATCACTAAAAACACGGTTAAAAGTGACGTGAACGAAAAATGAAGTCGGACTATTGAGAGGATCTAGTTTACTTGCAAATTTGCGACAAATTTACGACCCGCCTGCACCGCTATCGGTTTGCATCAGTTTTACATATCGTTGTGTGATGAACTGAATCATTTTCCTAGCTTAACACGGACCGCGTTTCGTCACGTCTCCATCCACACATTTAGAAAACAAAATTATACACAAAATCTACTAAAATCTTTAACTTTATTCCATATTCCACTTGATTAAACATTGATTTTATTACTACTTGTTCAGAAAAAAGCTGCAGAATCATACTGCTTATTTGCCTTTAGATGCATTTTGGTCATTTGTGGGACAGCCTAACATGGCAGTAGTTTACATTCAATTTAAAAGGTGTTTAAAAAAAGCATGTACTGTTATTCCTGGTTACTGTTTTGGGAAAAAAAATGATTTATTAGCCTACAACTTCAGATCCTTTTAAAATAAATAATAAATCTGTGGGGTGTACTGCTGATCTGTGGGGTGTACGTACGACACATCAGGGTATTTAATTTTTAAAAATGACACATTTGTTTTTACACTAATATCAAACTCACATTCCGTTTCGTTGTCTACCGCTTATCTGGGTCACGGGGCAAAAGCCTCACATGGGAAACCCTGGCTTTTTTCACCCCAGCTGCATCCTCCAGCTCACCCAGAAGGATCCCAAGGTGTTCATTGTCCAGCTGTGAGACAGTCTCTCTGGCAAGTCCTTGATCTACCTTTGGGTTTCATCCTGGTGGGACGTGCCCAAAACACCTCACCAGGGAGGCGCCCTGAGGCAACAGGAACCACCCCATCTGGCTTATCTTATTGTTTCCATTGACGAACCAGCTTTGGTAAAAGACCCAAAATACTAAAAACATAAGCATAAAGTCATTGTGATAAGGCCAAGCCCCCCCTCCCCACCCCCCACCCCCGGGCCAGATCAAGTAGTCTTAAAATATTACAACCATAGGAATATTTTGAAAAATGAACCATCCTGTTGGCTTCATCGGACCGTGATCTCCAGCTCTCACTGGATTGATTTGCTGCCGAGTGTGAAGCGGCCGGGATGGGAATTAGCGCCTCCAAATCTGAGACCATGGTCCTCGCCCGGAAAAGGGTGGAATGCCACTGCAGTTCAGGGACAGGGTCCTGCCCCAAGTGGAGGAGTTTAAGTATCTCGGGGTCTTGTTCACGAGTGGGGGAAGGATGGAGCGGGAGATCAACAGATGGATCGGTGCGGCGTCAGCAATACATAGGACGCTACATCGGTCCATCGTGGTAAAGAAAGAGCTTAGCTGAAAAGCAAAGCTCTCGATTTACAAGTTGATCTACGTTCCTACCCTCACCATGGTCACCAGCTGTGGGTGGTGACCAAAAGAATGAGATCACGGATACAAGCGGCCGAAATGAGCTTCCTCCGCAGGGTGGCTGGGCTCTCACTCAGAGATCGGGTGAGGAGCTATACCATCCGGGAGGAGCTCGGTGTCGAGCCGCTCCTCCTCCAGGTCGAGAGGAGCCAGATGGGGTGGTTCCGAACGCCTCGTGAGTGAGGTGTTTCAAGCATGTCCCACCAGGAGGAGACCAAGGGGCAGACCCCGGACCCGCTGGAGAGACTATGTCTCACAGCTGGCCGGGGAATGACTCGGTATCCTTCTGGGTGAGCTGGAGGATGCAGCCGGGGAGAGAGAAGCCTGGGCTTCCCGTTTGAGGCTGTTGCCCCCGCGACCTGGCCCAGGATGAGCGGAAAATGACGGAATGAAATGAAACCATGATCCCTTTTCAGCCACCCTGTGAGGCAGATAGTAACTCAGATACTTACAGTAGTGAGCTCCTCTGAGTTCTGGAACTGAAATGTAATGTGCACCCCTGATGATCATCAGATAACCACCAAGAACCTTCCAATAAAGACTTGTTTTTCTGTCTCCTTCAGATCCAGTCCGTTGTTCGAATGCATCAAGCCCGAAAGAAATACAAAGATCGTCTGAAATACTTCCAGGATCATGTGAGTTTGTTTTTAAATCTATTCCTCAATCAAACTCTGAAAAGCAGGAAAAAAATTCAATTTTTCTGTCTTAAAAGATGCATTTAAATGTTAAAAATGTATAATAAAAAATGTACAGCGAGGCTGAGGCATTAATTTCCTCAGACGGTAAATGTTTTTTTTACTCACTGTGGACACTTTAATGAGGACTATCGATCATCCTGAGTAATCCCCTCTCTCTCCTGCAGATCAAAGAAGTGGTGAAGATCCAGGCTTTCATCAGGGCCAACAAGGCTAGAGATGACTACAAAACGCTGAGTAAGGACCACCAGAGAAACATCTGGTTCCCCTGTAACCATCACAGAAATATAATGTTTCCATATCTCCTCAACAGCCAATGCCGACAATCCCCCAATGGGCGTGGTGAGGAAGTTCGTCCACCTGTTGGACCACAGCGACCAGGATTTCCAAGAGGAGCTGGAGTTGATGCGTCTCCGTGAGGAAGTGGTCACCAACATTCGTTCCAACCAGCAGCTGGAGAACGATCTGAACCTGATGGACATCAAGATCGGCCTGCTGGTGAAGAACAAGATCACCCTGCAGGACGTGGTGTCCCACAGCAAGAAGCTGAGCAAGAAGAACAAGAGCCAGCTGTCTGACATGATGATGATGAACAAGCAGAGGGGCGGACTGAAGGCTCTGAGCAAAGAGAAGAGGGTCAAACTGGAAGCGTACCAGTATCTCTTCTACTTGTTACAGGTGATGTGATGAAGAGCGAAGAAATAATAAAAAAAAAGTATGTTCTGGTACATTCGTTTCGTTCCGTCGTCTTCCGCTCATCTGAGGCCGGGTCGCCGGGGCAACAGCCTCAAACAGGAAGCCCAAGCTTCTCTCACCCCAGCTCACCCGGAAGGATCCAGAGGGGTTCCCCAGCCAGCTGTGAGACATAGTCTCTCCAGCAGGTCCGGGGTCTGCCTCCCGGTGGGACGTGCCCGAAACACCTCACCAGGAAGGCCTTTGGCGGGCATCCTGATCAGATGCCCAAACCACCCCATCTGGCTCCTCTCGACCTGGAGGACGAAAGGCTCGATGTCGAGCTCCTCCCTGATGGCAGAAGTCCTCACTCGATCTCTGAGTGAGAGCCCAGCCATCCTGCAGAGGAAGCTTATTTCGGCCGCTTGTATTCGTGATCTCATTCTTTCGGTCATCACCCACAGCTGGTGACCATAGGTGAGGGTGGGAACGTAGAGCAACTTGCAAATCGAGAGCTTTGCTTTTCGGCTCAGCTCTCTCTTTACCACGACGGACCGATGCAGCGTCCTAGTTAGCGTCCTAGTTATTGCTGACGCCACACCGCCTGTCGATATCCCGCTCCATCCAGTCGTGAACACGACCCCGAGATACTTAAACTCCTCCACTTGGGGCAGGACCCTGTCCCTGACCTCTTGGTCTCCTCCCGGTGGGACGTGCTGAAACACTTCACCAGCGAGGCGCTCGGAGGGCATCCTGACCAGATGCCTGAACTACCCCATCTGGCTTATCTCGACCTGGAGGAGGAGCGGCTTGACACAGAGCTCCTCCGGACGGCAGAGCTCCTCACCCAATCTCTGAGTGAGAGCCCAGCCATCCTGCAGAGGAAGCTCATTTCGGCTGCTTGTATCTGTGATCTCATTCTTTCGGTCACCACCCACAGCTGGTGACCATAGGTGAGGGCGGGAACGTAGATCGACTTGTAAATCGAGAGCTTTACTTTTCGGCTCAGCTCTCCCTTTACCATGACGGACTGATGCAGCGTCCTAGTTATTGCTGACGCCGCACCGATCTCCTCCATCCTTCCCCCACTTGTGAACAAGACCTCCGAGATACTTAAACTCCTCTACTTGGGGCAGGACCCTGTCCCTGACCTGCAGGGGGCATTCCACCCTTTTCTGGGCGAGGACCATAGTCTCAGATTCGGAAGCGCTGATTCCCATCTCGGCCGCTTCACACTCAGCAGCAAATCGATCCAGATCTGGTACATCATGCTCCAATGAAATTGTCATTAAAGATCTTTTTTTCTTTCAGACCAACCCGACGTACCTTGCTAAGCTCATTTTCCAGATGCCACAAAACAAATCCACAAAGTTCATGGACTCGGTCATCTTCACCCTGTACAACTACGCCTCAAACCAGAGAGAGGAGTACCTGCTCCTCAAGCTCTTCAAAACCGCTCTACAGGAGGAGATCAAGTAAGAAAAAAAACTCATCCACTAATCAAACATAAAAGTCCCTACATCTAAATGCTGCCTGTGGTAATTTTTTTACAGATCCAAAGTTGACCAGATGAAGGAGATCGTCACCGGCAACCCCACAGTCATCAAGATGGTGGTGAGTTTCCACAGAGGTGCTCGAGGGCAGAACGCCCTGAGACAAATCTTAGCGCCGGTTGTCAAGGAGATCATGGACGACAAGACGCTAAATATCAAAACCGATCCGGTGGACATCTACAAGGGCTGGGTCAACCAGATGGAGTCACAAACTGGGGAGGCAAGGTGAGCTTTGCTGTGGATGCTGGCTGGTGGAGCTTGTCTGTGGATGGTTGTGGAGCTTGTCTGTGGATGGTTGTGGAGCTTGTCTGTGGATGGTTGTGGAGCTTGTCTGTGGATGGTCGTGGAGCTTGTCTGTAGATGGTTATGGAGCTTGTCTGTGGATGCTCGTGGAGCTTGTCTGTGGATGCTCGTGGAGCTTGTCTGTAGATGGTCGTGGAGCTTGTCTGTAGATGGTTGTGGAGCTTGTCTGTGGATGCTCGTGGAGCTTGTCTGTGGATGCTCGTGGAGCTTGTCTGTAGATGGTCGTGGAGCTTGTCTGTGGATGGTTGTGGAGCTTGTCTGTGGATGGTCGTGGAGCTTGTCTGTGGATGGTCGTGGAGCTTGTCTGTGGATGGTCATGGAGCTTGTCTGTGGATAGTCGTGGAGCTTGTCTGTGGATAGTTGTGGAGCTTGTCTGTGGATGGTCGTGGAGCTTGTCTGTGGATGGTTGTGGAGCTTGTCTGTGGATGGTCGTGGAGCTTGTCTGTGTGAACTCCCAAATTGCACTAAGTCCTTTTTACTTCCCATCTCGTTTCATTTCTAGATAGTAAAAACCAGTCTGATGTCACAGAACTTTTTACACTTTTACTTCTGTTTTTGGTTTCCTCATTTTTTTCTCGTATTAACTTTCGTTTCCTTACTGAATGAACCAAGGTTCCTTATCCAGACAGACAGTCTGATGGTATCTGGGTCATGACAGAGGCTAGTGCAGTAATCAGTTGGAATCTTTAGGTCTTTAGGTTGTTCTTGGCCTGGGATTTTGTTCTCTGCCACGCCCACATTATGACATAAACAGGAAGTGTTGTGGTGCAAAGATCAGCTTTTAAAAGAGTTGATTCTTTTAAATTTTGTCTGTGAATTTTGACGAGTTTCCTCAGACTCTGTTGGTCTGTGAAAAGTCAGAAATCAAAAAGTTAGCCCACATCTGAACAAGAGGGTTAGGAGTCTGCTCCAGGGATACTTAGGCATGGGCCCAGTGAGAATCAAACCAGTCTTTTCCGGTCCGAGGACAGACATTCTACCAACCGTTTAATTTTAGCTACACATCAAGTTTTGCTGGGTTTTTTTTCCCTCAGGTTGCTCTTGTTCCCGATCTGTACCAATCTCTCTGCTTTCTTTTTTCTCTGGACAGTAAGCTGCCGTACGACGTCACTCCAGAGCAGGCCATGTCTCATGAGGAAGTGAGGACAAGACTGGAGGCTTCCATCAAGAACATGAAAACCATCACTGACAAATTTCTGTCGGCAATTATCGTCTCCGTGGATACAATTCCGTACGCAGACTTATTTTTTTCTCTCAAGTAGAACCGTCCTGATTGTTCCTCCGTCTTCACGTTGTTTCTGTCTTGTAGGTACGGGATGCGCTTCATCTCCAAGGTGCTGAAGGATACGCTCCATGAGAAGTTCCCCGATGCTACAGAAGATGAACTGCTCAAGGTCTAAATCTTTAAATGATTAATTCGATGGGTCATTTTGCTCCTCTGTGCATCTCCATCCTCTTCCTGTGAGGCCATCGCTCATTTTACATCCTTCATGATATCTTTTCTTGCTCTTTCTCTTATCTCTACATTTCCAAGCAGCTCCAGTCTCCTTTTTCCTACTTCCAGGTGTCCCTCTTCTCTCTTCTGGCACTAAGGTGAGCCATGTCACCCTTCAGGCTTTCTCCTGCATGTTGCTGCTGTGCTCTTTACTCATTATTAAACAGTAACAAACTTTTTCTCTGTTGTCTCATGAATTCTTTAAATCAGGGGTCTCAAATTCTAGGTAGAAGAGACTGTGCTATGTAGAAATTATCCTTAGTCTTCATTTATTTTGTAGTGTTCACATTGTTAGATTCGGTTACATCACTTCCTGTGTTTTGTTAACGCTGGCAGACGAAGCAACAAGGCAGCCACAGAATCTGCAGCTTAATCTATTCATTTTTAGTTAGAATCGAGGAATCAATGTTGGAAGTTGTTTTTGAGTGTTTAATGGATGTTTTAACAATGTTTATTGTTCGAAATGTGTGTTATATCTTTGTTAGATTTCAGGAATAGGCCGCATGCTAATACGGCTCAGCTAAAGTAAACCCGCTAACGCAGCCAAGTTAAAGTTAATGGCACAGGCTATTGTTTTCTTGTGTTGATGTGGCACTCGTTTATTCCTGTATAGTGAGGCCGTATTTGTTTTTCTGTATTTTTCTTACAGTTTTTACTCCTCTTCTTAATGAAAGAATTGTAATTAAACGGACAAGTTACAACACAATTGGTCGGATGGGCCATTTTAGGGCATGAAAGAACTCAAACTCCAGATTAGAGGATCAATACTACCAGCTCAGTTCCAGTCAGACAGACCTGAAAAAGTCACTTGGATTAGAAGCCAGACCTCGTCTAACCAGAAATTTTGTCCAGTTAATTTTTCTTAACCTTTTCTTGACTGCTTTGTATCAGAAAGACATTCATATGTGTTTTTGGAGTGTGGTTTTATTTTCCATGGCAGCTTTGCCACCTTGTGTGAACACTATCTTTTCTTAATCGTACTTCATTTATTATCTTGTTGTCTTTTTCTTTTTTGTTGAAAAAAATGTATTTGTTGCAATTTTTTTTAACAGAATTACTTGTAAAACTAGAAAAGCCAAAGTCTGTGGATAAAAACCACCCTTTTTTCCAGATTACCAAACTAACAGAACCAATAGGAACTTGACACATCCCAAGGTTTTCCTACACAGCAGAATTCCAGTGTTCTTTGCTCCGCCTTTTAAAGGGCCAGTGTATGACAAGATTTTAGACTTTAAACAGAACTTTTAAAACACTCCTAGACACAAACGGTGACTCCAACCACCCCCAAAATTTAATCACTTCTTCATTAATCTTTTGTGGATATAGACTGAAATGTTTATGAAAATCCACTCAACTTTTTAGTTATCTTGTTCACAAACGTAACTCCCCATCTTATAACCTCCTTGGCTGAGGTAATTATGATGCTCACGTAAACTTTACCTTAAGCGAATGCTTCTCAACTATTTTCTGTCCTGACCCCCTAGGACAGGCATGGGCAAACTACGGCCCGCAGGCCACATGCGGCCCATTCAACGTTTTAATCTGGCCCGCCAAATTTTAAAAAATTAAATAAATATTCTTGTTAATGTTTTATTTTCCCTTTAATTCTGCTGTTTTGTCACTAGATGGTGCCACTAAAAACAACACTGCTCCCATTAAAATGTGTGTCTCTGTGATGCGCACGCTGTCAAAATAAACAGTAAACAGATATGGAAAGCCATCGGGCCCAATACACGCATGTAAACAAGCGTGTTAGATGTTAAAATAAGCAAAATGTTACATCAAGTGCTTAGATTTCTGACCTAGCGCCGCTAGATTTAAAATTTAATGCTCTTGATGTAACATCTAGCGCTTGTTCAAAATTTAGCACAGCATTCTATCGGTCTAACCTAGCGGTTACCAAAGCATGACATCCATCTGCTCCTGTTCCAGCCCCCTGGTCAAATGTTAGAACTCAATGTGGCCCGCGAACCAAAAAGTTTACCCACCCCTGCCCTAGGAGAAAGAAAACATCTCCCTCAGCTATAAATACTATCATTTGTCTATAAAATCGTTATTAGTACTCCTCTGCATAACACTGTGTCCTTGTTAACGTATAAAAGAAATTAAAAAAGAAAGAAAAATTTGTCAATTTACAACTAAATATAGCTTTATTAACTCTAACACCAAGAGAATGCTATGCGTGCACGCTCAGCGCTACTGCCCCCTAATGTAGTGGAGTGGTATTGCACAAAAAAAAAAAAAAAAACTTAAGTAGAAAAATAAAAAAGAATGTTCCCCGAGGTCAAACGTGTGCCCCCTGGCAGAGCCTGGGCGCCGCATTATTTGAGATTCCTTAACTTAAGCAAACCTGGATAAATTGCATTTGAGACCCCTGATTTAAAACAAAGTGGACACTAATATGCAAAAAAAAAAAAAAAAAAAAACAGCTTGTATTTTAATAGAAAATCCAGTTGTATAAGTGTGTTTGATCTTTTCAGATTGTGGGGAACCTTTTGTATTACCGCTACATGAACCCCGCCATCGTGGCTCCGGATGCTTTTGACATCATTGAGGTGTCGGCAGGCGGTCAGCTAACTACGGAGCAGCGGAGAAACCTGGGCTCTGTTGCCAAGATGCTCCAACACGCTGCTTCCAACAAGATGTTCCTGGGGGACAACGCCCACCTCAATCCCATCAATGAGTATCTCAGCACCTCCTACCAGAAGTTCAGGTCCGTCTTAGTCAAAGATCTCAGGAAATTCTTTTAGGTGTTCTTTCTTTTTTCTAATGGTTCCTTTTTCTTTCCAGGCGTTTCTTCTTAGCAGCGTGCGACGTTCCGTCACTTGAAGATAAATTCAACGTGGATCAGTACTCAGATCTGGTCACCGTCACCAAACCGGTCATCTACATCTCAATCGGAGAGATCGTTAACACTCACACTGTGAGTTTTCTAAAATTTAAACCTTCCAGTTGAGATCCTCTGTGAATACTAAAGAGATTTGTCGCTTGTCGTGTAGCTGCTGTTGGATCATCAGGATGCCATCGCCCCAGAACACAATGACCCCATCCATGAGCTGCTGGAGGACCTGGGCGAGGTGCCAACTGTGGAGTCGCTTATTGGTAAGAAGAGGTTACTGGGATGGAAATAAACACCAACAAAGAAATTTTGTCTTCTGCTGAGCCATGTCGATCAGACATGCCTACTTAGCTACAGCATGGAAAGTGAATACAATGACCAAATCAATAAGCAAATCAAAAGCAAAGCTCTCGATTTACAAGTATATCTACGTTCCCACCCTCACCTATGTGCACCAGCTGTGGATGGTGACCGAAAGAATCAGATCACGGACACAAGCGGCTAAAATGAGCTTCCTCTGCAGGATGGCTGGGCTCTCTCTCAGAAATAGGGTGATAGGAGCTTGGAGTCGAGCCGTTGCTCCTCCAGGTTGAGAGAAGCCAAATGGGGTTGTTCAGGTACCTGATTAGGATGCCTCCCGAATGCCTTTTTGGTGAGGTGTTTTGGACCCGTCCCACCAGGAGGAGACCAAGAGGCAGATTCTGAACTTGCTGGAGAGACTATGTCTCACAGCAGGCCGAGGAATGACTTGGGATCCTTCCAGGTGAGCTGAAGGATGCAGCCGGGTTGAGAAAAGCCTGGGCTTCCCGTCTGAGGTTGTTGCTCCTGCCACCTGGCCCCGGATAAGCGGATGACATTGGAACCAAATTGATAAGATTTACTGAGAACAAGAATAAGTTGACATCAAGGAATTGAAACGTATCTGTCAGTAGTTGGTACTCAGTTACTGGTAAAAAAGTAACCCTTAGGTTACCTAAAAAAAAAATTTGTTACCTCAACCTTTGGGAGTGAAGCCCTATCAGTTCATGTATAGTTGGTACAGGGTAACTAAGGTTTTTTTACTAAAAATCTGTCACCTGTTTGTGAGATACCACATGCCCAAAACTGTTAGAGAAGTACAAATGCCTCAAAAATAGGAATAAAAATTAGAAAACTGCACATTTGTTGTACTTAAAAAACCAACAAAATGCTTTTTAATTTTTCTGTCGTATCAAGTCAAAAAGATGCTTGATTTGCTGTTTTGTTTGTATGGATTTTAAGTAAAAAAATGACTCTAGATTCAGAGTTTTTCTACGGCAGATGCTAGACTTCAATTCACCAAGTTCTAAAGCTGGACATGCACTGATTGCTAACGTCCATGTTCCACAGGTGAAAACCCTCTTCCTGATAACGACCCCAACAAAGAGCTGATGGGGAAAACCGAGGTTTCTCTAACGCTTGCAAACAAGTTCGATGTGACCGGAGAGGAAAATTCTGAGATGGATGCAAAGACTCTTCTTCTCAAGTGAGTTCAGACTGTGACATATGATACTGTATCATCATGTTTTTATCCATTAGACCAGGGGTGGGCAAACTTTTTGAACCCCAGGCCACATTGAGTTCTATCATTTATGAAAATCCGCTCAACTTTTTAGTTATCTTGTTCACAAACGTAACTCCCCATCTTATAACCTCCTTGGCTGAGGTAATTATGATGCTCACCTAAACTTTACCTTAAGCGAATGCTTCTCAACTATTTTCTGTCCCGACCCCCTAGGACAGGCATGGGCAAACTACGACCCGCAGGCCACATGCGGCCCATTCAACGTTTTAATCTGGCCCGCCAAATTTTAAAAAATTAAATGAATATTCTTGTTAATGTTTTATTTTCCCTTTAATTTTAATTCTGCCTGACCCCCTAGGACAGGCATGGGCAAACTACGACCCGCCGACCAGGGGCCGGAATAAGAGCAGATGGGTGGCATGCTTTGGTAACGGCTAGATTAGGCTGCTAGAATGCCGCCCTTGGTTTTAGACAAGCGCATTAAATGTTACATCAAGAGCATTAAATTTCAAATCTAGCGGCGCTAGGTCTGAAATCTAGTGCGATAGCGCTTAAAAAAGTGCATTTAGCGGCGCTAGGTTTGAAATCTAAGCGCTTGATGTAACATTTTGCTTGTTTTAACATCTAACACGCTTGTTTATGTGCGTGTATATCTGTGTACACTGTTTATTTTGACAGCGTGCGCATCACAGAGACACATACCGTAATTTCACGGCCATAAGGCGCACCTAAAAGTCTAAAATTTTCTTCAAAATGAGCGGTGCGCCCTTTCGTGCGGTGCGCCTTGTGTGTGACCTAAAAGAAAAAGCGGTGCCCGTGAGGCGAGGCGGGCCTGAAAGAAAAGCATGAGAACGTTAAAGAGTGAAGTGTGGGCGTGGATCGTGTATAAAAAAGGTATGTGCTGTATGCAAAACATTACTGTTTTAACCCTGAAAATGGCAAAAAGACATGCTTATGACGCTCAGTTTAAGCTGAAGGCAATCAGCTACGCAGAGGAACATGGGAATCGAGCCGCCGCGAGAAATTTCAGCATAAACGAGTCAATGGATTGTAGATCCTTGGACTAACGCAGTGCTTCTCAATTATATCCTGTTGCGCCCCCCTAGAAAGAAGAAAATATTTCGCCCCCCGCTCCCCCACTCTCCGCCATGACCATAATTAGTATCATTTGTCTATGAAATTGTTATAAGCAGTGGTCCCCAACCACCAGGTGGACCACCCCTGGTGAGAGGGGCCTAACTAGTATTTTTATTTACTTTGTTTTTGTGATGTCTTTTTTTTTAAGGTATGTTTACCGTTACCATGGCAACCAGAGTGCGTTCGAGCAGAGAGAATTTTTCCACGTTATAAAGACAATGCTAATAAATTTTCTCGTGAAGACAACGTGGATTTAAATGTATTATTATTGATTAAAGAAGTCAGTTTTTCCGGCTGGTCTTATCACCTGTAGACCGGTCCGTGAAAATATTATCAGACACTAAACCGGTCCGTGGTGCAGAAAAGGTTGGGGACCCCTGGTTCTAAGTACACTTCTGCATAACATTGTATCCTCGTTAACATTAAAGAAAAAAAAAAAGAACAGCTTTATTGTTTTTTAGTGTGTAACAGAAAATATTTAAAGTGCATCAATTAACTTGAATTTTAATAAAAATAATTCTTATTTAAACTATAAACTACAACTACTGTAGTGGATGTACAATTACACTTTATTCTAGTACGGCAAAAAAGAAAAACGGGTTCCACAGGATCACACGCGCCCCACTATTTGAAAAGCATTGGACTATTTTTTAATACCCACATTTGCATGCTTGCGTGTGTGTTGTTGTAAGGCGGTGTGTGACTGAGACTGCGCCTTTTCGTACGGTGCGCCTTATGTGTGTGTTAAACACAGCAACGGCGCACAAAACTGAGGCTGCGCCTTTTCGTACGGTGCGCCTAATGGCCGTGAAATTACGGTACATTTTAATGGGAGCAGTGTTGTTGTATCTTTGGCGCCATCTTGTGACAAAATATTAGAATTACAGGGGAAATAAAACATGAACAAGGTTTATTTAATTTTTTTCAAGTTTGGTGGGCCAGTTTAAAACGTTTATCAGGTCGCATGTTGCCCGCGGGCCGTAGTTTACCCATGTCTGCATTATAAACAACACCTCTGTCCTTCTGTTTCCAGCACCAAGAGGCTGATCGTGGATGTGATCCGCTTCCAGCCTGGAGACACTCTCACTGAGATCCTGGATTCAACAGCCTCACCAGAACAGGTAGGAAAAGACGACGGAATAAATCTAGTTTAGAGCCACATATACATTAAAGTGCATTAAGTTAGCAAAGCTATCACATATATTTTCCGTTCCGTCGTCTTCCACTTATCCGGGGCTGGGTCATGGGAGCAACAGCCTCAGACGGGAAACCCAGGCTTCTCTCACCCCGGCTGCATCCTCCAGCTCACCCGGAAGGATCCCGAGTCATTCCCTATCCAGCTGTGAGACATAGTCTCTCCAGCGGGTCCGGGGTCTGCCTCTTGGTCTTC
Organism: Neostethus bicornis; assembly: GCA_902685375.1. Classification (NCBI taxonomy): domain Eukaryota; kingdom Metazoa; phylum Chordata; class Actinopteri; order Atheriniformes; family Phallostethidae; genus Neostethus; species Neostethus bicornis. The sequence goes on from LR738543.1 coordinate 6,091,511, forward strand.
TCGCAGTGGCACGTGCCCGAAACACCTCACCAGCGAGGCGCTCGGATGCCCGAACTACCCCATCTGGCTTCTCTCGACCTGGAAGAGGAGCGTCTCGACACCGAGCTCCTACCGGATGGCAGATCTCCTCACCTGATCTCTGAGTGAGAGCCCAGCCACCCTGCAGAGGAAGCTTATTTCGGCCGCTTGTATCCATGATCTCATTCTTTCGGTCACCACCCACAGCTGGTGATCATAGGTGAGGGTTGGAATGTAGATCGACTTTTAAATCGAAAGCTTTGCTTTTCGGCTCAGCTCTTCCTTCACCACGACGGACCAATGCAGCATCCTAGTTACTGCTGACGCTGCACCGATCTGCCTGCCAATCTCCTGCTCCATCCTTCCCCCACTTGTGAACAAGACCCCGAGATACTTAAACTCCTCCACTTGGGCCCGGCCGGGCTCAGCCCTAACAGGGGAAATAGGCCGCCCTTCCAGTGTACTCGCCACCTGCAGAGGGGGACCGTAGGGGTCTGGTGATTTTCTTATTTTGGTACAATTAAATCAAAAGGACACTTCCTGTTGAAGGTATGAACTGAGCGTGAGCAGAGCGCCGTGCACTAAAACACTACCTTTCTACATTAGAATTAAACCATGACAGAAAACAAAATCCATGGCCTAGAACAACCTGGCATTTGAACAACATCAGAATCCTTGATTGGAAAACCTTCCAGAAATGAATTCCAACTTGATTCCTCTTGAAATTTTCAACCAGGAAGCGGAGTACCAGCGTGCCATGCAGAGGAGAGCCATCAGAGATGCAAAAACCCCAGAGAAGATGAAGCAGGTCAAACCGGTGGTGGATGACAGCCTGACGCTGCAGGGCAAGAAGGACAAGATCAAGAGTAACCTGCAGAGGCTGGCAGAGCTGGGCAAAGTCCAGCCTGAGAACCGTTACCAGGACCTGATCAACGACATCACCAAGGTAAAGACATGGCGGAACAAACAGGAGACGGACCACCAACGGGTGTTTAAATTTGTCTGTGTGCTGTAGGACATCAGAAATCAGCGACGGTATCGGCAGCGCAGGAAAGCCGAGCTGGTGAAGCTTCAGCAGACCAACACGGCCCTGAACGCAAAGACAGATTTCTACAACGTGCAGATTGATTCTTACAATCAGTACATCAAGACGTGCATGGACAACCTGGCCAGCAAGGGCAAGTGAGTAAAGACTCCTTTTCTGGGAACTTGTCTGTGAGGAAAAAAAAAATGTTACTTGTTTTTACATGGATTCAAACAGTGGTGTCTCTGGAGGCTCCTCCTCACTTACTGTTTCCTGCTTTGTAATATCATTTAAGCAGCTGCATATTTGTCTGGAATTATCTTTCCTCATTACGTTTTTATCCGTACGGCACAGTGTGGGTTTTAAATCAGACTCACATCAATGTTTCTGTAATGGCGTCAGAGTCCTCCTTGTCTCTCTCCACAAATAGAAACACACGTACACTTAAGTGTGGCGATGTTTCAATAAACACATTGCTATAGCAATGTCGCAGGATGGGAAACCCAGGAAATTCTCACCCTGGTTGCCATAGCAATGTGTTTATTGCCTTAGCAATGCGCGCTTCCTCCTAGCTGCTGCGGGGCGCAGCAGGTTAGAGGAGATAAAATGCTTATAAGTTTTGAAATGTTCATTTTTTAACATAAAAATTAAATGATAAAATAGAAAACATGTTTATTTTAAAAGCTATAAAAGGTCAGCCTCCGAGGATGTTTTATTTATTCTAATTAGCATATTAAAGTGATGTGCGGTCAAATTGACGGCTGTGGCGGTCCTAGTGTTAAATCGATTTGTAAGTGCTCTCATTCATTTTAGCTGAAACTCTTCTGTCACACATCACACCTGATCATTTCCTCCACCCGTTCCAGCCTGCCTGCACACACTTCTTCTCCTCTTTTCCACACTCTCCATTGCTCTGGACTGTTGATCCTAGATACTTACAATCTCCCACCTTATTTATCTCTTCTCCCTGTAACCTCACTTTTCCATTTGGATACCTCTCATTCACACACATGTACTCTGTCTTACTCTGACTAATCTTCATTCCTCTTCTTTCTAGTGCAAACCTCCACCTCTCCAGAGGTGTCAAAAGTACCAACATTTTCTACTCAAGTAGAAGTATAAATACCGAGTTAAAAAACTACTTTAGTAAAAGTAGAAGTATCAACTCAAGTTTTCTACTTAAGTAAAAGTAAAAAGTAACCTATTTTAAAACTACTTAAAGTAGAAAAGTAAAAGTAATTTTCAAAAAAAAAAGGAATATTGTTAACAAAAGCGTATGAACATATTTTTTAACTATTATCACATGCTTTAAGGAGAAGAAAATATGATAATAAATTAAAGTGTTTTGGTGTTAAACTTTATGAATCAGAAACATTTATTTCTTAATAATCTTTATTGGAAATCGATTAATGAACACAATCAAATGTATTAACATAAGCAGGGCATTATGTAACGTCCCTTTAGCTACCAAGCTTCACTCTGCATCACCTAATTTAACCAACTTCAGCAGACACAAACACACTCAATGTAAAAAAAAAAATAAATAAATAAATAAAAATGACCAAAAGGCTTTTTCAAGCCTTGAAGGCAGCTAGTTTTCAAAGTTCTTTGAGGCAATAATGAATAGTCTTTAACAAGTTGGTAAGTATGGGAGTGCCACATACAGCCTGGGCAGCGTTGCCAGGTGGGAGGTGCTGGATTATCGTACTAATGACGTAAAATTATTGTATTTTACAAAAAATATTGTATACCCAGTAAAACCACGCCCATTGACAAAATAACACCCTTTACATGCACTCGTAAGGCAGTGGGAGTGAAGGAAACACACAGGAGGCAAAATCCTTGGATTCTTTTTCTAAAATGTTAAGAACTGTAAAAATGAAAAAATAACCAGGGAAATGAGATTTTAAGAAACCCAGAAAGAAACCAGTAGGGGCGGGACTTAGGAGACGGTATATATAAATTTATATACATACATATCTACATATACGGTATATGTGTACATATAAGGTTTTTTTTTTTTTTTTTAATGTTAACCCAAACATCTACATTATACAAAATCTAAGTGATGTGTAGTTTTAATCTCCTCAGTCAGTCTTTATAAACAAATCAATAACATTTTGGATGCTTTTAAGCACAAATACTTCATCCACTACTATTTATGGATTAATCAGTTCAATTAGCTTTGTTTCTAAAGATAAAATAGTGCGTCACAGATCAAAGTTATTTTTATAAAAATACCATCTACAACATTTTCAGCAAAGACGTTTACAATAACCGCAGACTGAAAATAATAATAAAACATTTCTTTGCTGTTGTTTTTTTTAAAAAACTGATAATTCAATCAAAGTTCAGTGTTGCAGCATCAGAAACACTTTGATTTCCGAGCCCGCAACAAGTCTTAAACACGCAAACTAACGTTCCTGCTCTTTAAAAGTTTGTGGGCGGGGCTACTTGGCCCAAAGTAATGATTGACTGGAGCTGTCAGCCAATCATTCATCTGTTCCTTTGTTTGATGCATTCAGGGTTGATAAAAAAAAAAAAAAAAAACTCCGACAAACAGTCGCGGCTTTTTAACGGTGACAAAATGGAGAAAGTAGCGACTACTTTTTAAAAAATGAACGAAGTAAAAGTACAGATAATTGCATAAAAAAGTAGTGAGTAAAAGTAAAAAGTAGACAAAAAAATAATTACTTCGTTAAAGTAAAGATACCGAGATTTTCTACTTGAGTAAGGTAACGAAGTAATCTTACTTCGCTACTTGACACCTCTGCACCTCTCCAGCTTTTCCTCCACCTCTTCCCTCCTCTCACTACAGATCACAATGTCATCTGCAAACATCATTGTCCATGGGGATTCCTGTCTGACCTCGTCTGTCAGCCACAGCAAACACCGAAGGGCTCAGAGCTGATCCTTGGTGCAGTCCCACCGCCATACTGAACTCCCCTGTCTCACCTACAGCACACCTCACCACTGTCTTACAGCCCTCATACATGTCCTGAACCACTCTAACATACACTCAACAAAAATATAAACGCAACACTTTTGTTTTTGCTTCCATTTTTCATGAGATGGACTTGAAGATCTAAAATTCATTCCAGATACACAATATTATCATTTCTCTCAAACATTGTTCACAAATCTGTCTAAATGTGTGATAGTGAGTACTTCTGCTTTGCTGAGATAATCCATCCCACATCACAGATGTGCCACATCAAGATGCTGATCTGACATCATGATTAGTGCACAGGTGTGACTTATACTGCCCACAATAAAAGGCCACCCTGAAATGTGCATTTTGTTTTTGCTTTATTGGCGGTCTGGGCACTCAGAACCAGTCAGTATCTGGTGTGACCACCATTTGCCTCATGCAGTGCAACACATCTTCTTCGCATAGAGTTTATCAGATTGTCTATTGTGGCCTGTGGAATGTTGGTCCACTCCTCTTCAATGGCTGAGCGAAGTTGCTGGATATTAGTGGGAACTGGTGCACGCTGTCATATACGCCGGTCAAGCACATCCCAAACATGTTCAATGGGTGACATGTCCGGTGAGTCTGCTGGCCATGCAAGAACTGGAACATTTTCAGCTTCCAAGAATTGTGTACAGATCCTTGCAACATGGGACCGTGCATTATCTTGCTGAAACATGAGGTGATGTTCATGGATGTATGGCACAACAATGGGCCTCAGGATCTCATCACGGTATCTCTGTGCATTCAAAATGCCATCAATAAAATGCACCTGTGTTCTTCATCCATAACAGATGCCTGCCCATACCATAACCCCACCACCACCATGGGCCACTCGATTCACAACATTGACATCAGCAAAGCGCTCACCCACACGACGCCACACACGTTGTCTGCCATCTGCCCTGAACAATGTAAACCGAGATTCATCCATGAAGAGAACACCTCTCTAACGTTCTAGACACCATCGAATGTGAGCATTTTTCTCACTCAAGTCTGTTACGGCAACGATCTGGAGTCAGGTTAAGACCCCGATGAGGATGACGAGCATGCAGTTGAGCTTCCCTGGGACGGTTTCTGACAGTTTGTGAAGAAATTGGTTATGCAAACCAATTGTTTCAGCAGCTGTCTGAGTGGCTGGTCTCAGACGATCTCGGAGGTGAACCTGCTGGATGTGGAGGTCCTGGGCTGGTGTGGTTACTCGTGGTCTGCGGTTGCGAGGCCGGTTGGATGTACTGCCATATTCTCTGAAACGCCTTTGGAGACGGCTTATGGTGGAGAAATGAACATTCAATGCACGAGCAACAGATCTGGTTGACATTCCTGCTGTCAGCGTGCCAATTGCACGCTCCCTCAATGTTTGTGGCATCTGTGGCATTTTGCTGTGAGACAAAACTGCACATTTCAGGGTGGCCTTTTATTGTGGGCAGTATAAGGAACACCTGTGCACTAATCATGATGTCGGATCAGCATCTTGATGTGGCACACTTGTGAGGTGGGATGGATTATGTCAGCAAAGCAGAAGTGCTCACTATCACACATTTAGACAGATTTGTAAAAATGTTTGAGAGAAATGGTAATATTGTGTATCTGGAATGAATTTTAGATCTTTAAGTCCATCTCATGAAAAATGGGAGCAAAAACAAAAGTGTTGCGTTTATATTTTTGTTGAGTGTACTTCTCCGTCACACCAGACTTCCTCATTCAATACCATAGTTCTTCTCTAGGTACCCTGTCATACGCTTTCTCTAGATCTACAAAGACACAGTGCAGCTCCCTCTGACCTTCTCTGTTCTTATTCTGTACTGTATTTTTTTCAGGTTGTCTAAGAAACCAGGCGACAACAAGACCAAGAAAAGCAAACAAGTTTCAATCAAATACACGGCGGCTCAGCTCATCGAGAAGGGCGTGGTGATCTCCTTAGACGATGTGCAGCCTAACCAGTGAGTTCAACGCCAGCCTTCATCTTTTATACTTCACTGGATTAGGGCTGCAACTAACGATTATTTTGATAATCGATTTCTCTGTCGATTATTTGACCGATTAATCGATTAATCGGATAAAACGACAACTTCATAAATTAATTTTTTGGTCTTTTATTGAATGTAATTATGCAAAACACAACTCTTTACCATTTATAATATTACAAACACCGGTGTTTACAGATCTACTAGTCAGTAAAGGGGGGCCCAACTAACAACACTCATTGGTTGTGGCAAAAAATGTGCATTGCAGTGTAGAGGGTCGTGTATCCTGGATTGAATTTAGCGATCTTTTTTTTTTTTTTAACCCCCTCGCCTTCCATCATAGAATGTGATCTCATATCGGACACTATCATTTCCAAAATATTCATATCCAAAAATTCTTGTTCGCTGCTGTAACGCACAAATTTCCCAAGTGTGGGATCAATAAAGGAAATCTAATCTAAATAAGAGTCCGAGAGTGAAGCGATCTGCTTCGGAGTGCACTCAGTTTTCCACAGAAAATAGTCCATGTTGGGTTGTTTTTTTGTTTTTTTTGTGGACAGTAAAAAGTGTATTTAGCGACCTATAAAATTGTTTTTATTAGAAATAACATCATGTATTGGTCCGGTTTGCTGTCTCCCGCTTCAAGTCCGACATGTTTTTTTTTTTCAGATGTTCGTGCAGCGACGTTATGCTTCTGTGCCGAAACGTGTTTGTTTTTCAAACATTACATATTAACGCGAATCTTTTTTACATTTAGCGGAAAATTATCCCAAACATTGGATGATTTTGTTTGTTTTTCTTTCCGCTATCTTGTGGAATCTGCCTGATCACGTGAGGCGGGGTGAAATGAAGGCCAATGATTGGCTGCTATCTTTTCTCCTCCTATTTTGGTAGCTCGCATCGTCACTTTGCTCTCTACTGCCCCACATGGAGACCAATTTAAGTGCAGTTGACAGTAAAAACTTTTTAGACGATTAATCGATGACTAAATTAGTTGACAACTATTTCAATAATCGATTTTAATCGATTAGTTGTTTCAGCCCTACACTGGATGTTTGCTGTGGACATTTAGTAATCAAATTTTTGGCAAAATAACCAAATTGTTTTGTGCTTTTGTCATGTTTTTACTCTTCCTTGCGACAGGTACAAGAATGCCATTTTTGAGATCTCTCCATCCGAGCCGGTCGGTGTGTTCGAAGTGAAGGCCAAGTTCCTGGGCGTGCACGTTGACACGTTACAGTTAGAATATCAGGTGTGAAATCTTTCTTTTTGAGTCACTTTTAAAAGTTGGGGGTTTTTTTTATTTATCGTTTTCGTTTCCTTTCTTCAGGATCTCCTCCAGATGCAGTACGAAGGCGTGGCGGTGATGAAGCTCTTCGAAAGAGCAACGATAAACGTCAACCTGCTCATTTTCCTCATCAACAAGAAATTTTACGGGAAATAGATTTAAAAAAGAAAAAAAGAGGATAAAAGGGCCACAGACACTGAAATAATATTAAATCACAAAACCCCTTGATAAGGGTTGCTTTAGTCCCGCCCCCCTGAGTCAAACCCGACATCCCATTCTGCACTTCTCTCTGTTTTCTGTGCGTTTTTTTTTTTTTTTTTTTTTATTGCTCCAGCTTTACTGAGAAAATATCTTCATGCATCCTGTTGATTCTTGCAAAATCTTTCTAAATCATTCTAAAAATTGTTTGTAAAGACGTTATTTTTTGCTCCGATACGTGTTTCTTCACGCCGACGCGCAATCGACAATTTGTCTGTAATGAAGCAACGAGAAAAAAAACTTGGTAGAATTTTTTTTTTTAAGTAAATCTTATTGCTATAAATATTTTCAATGTATTTTTTCTTGATTTTTTTTTTCTTTTCTTTTTAAACCAAAACGACCATCGAAACTCATTTAAAACTGATATTTGACGTCTTTTACGATCTTAACGATAAATTAAGACGACGTAAATATTCTTTAGGGATGTCATACCCACAATGCATTTCTGTAAACTGGTTTCCATCGATTACCTGAAAACATGCTCCTTTTTATTACGATAAATCTAAAAAATGGGCTAATTTTTTCAATTTTTTTTATGTTTTAAAACTTTGACTTAAAATTAGTTTAAAATCAGTCGAGAAAATTGACTTTTTTTTTTTTTTTACATCAAAATCCAGTCCATTTTTTTCATTAACGTCTTCTTAAAACGACTTTAATGTCGTTACCCTTATTTATATTTGAACACGTCTTGATCAAACTGAGCATGTGCAGTATTACATAAAGATGGAGATCCAGACGATGACGCTCCGAAACCAAACGAAAGTGGCTTTAAATGAATTTGAAGAAGGGAAGAAAAAAAGCTTTGATTTAATGAGTTAAATGTACTTTTTTTTTTTTTCTTTGAATAAAAACCTACAAGTTGATTTTTTTTTTTCGTCATTTCTCATGTGCAGCCAGCAGGTGGCGTGAGGAGCACATGTACCAAAATTTATAAACATTTTATTGAACAAATGCGGTTTTTTTATTATTATTATTATTATTATTCTTTGTCTACTATTATTAATTTCGGGGGGATTTATTAGCTTCGCTTGTGAAATGTTTATATTTTCATCTCTTTTACAAACTAAGCTGCATTTTACAAGAAAGTTGGAAAATCGTGTAAAAAGTAAATAAAAATGATGCAGAGTTTAAGTTTTATGAAGTTTGATTTTTTTTTTTTTTTTTACTCCCAGGAGAAAAAAAACAGTTGTTCAAACATATTTAGTCATTTTTGTAAAATTGGCCGATTTTTTTAAATTTAATGGACAAAAAGTTAGCTTACGCAGCCGCGGATCTGACCGCCAGGGTCGCCGTCGTTGGCTGCCACCCATCTCCTCCTTCACCAGACCCCTAGGGTCCCTCCTGCAGGTGGTGAGTCCACTGTTGGGGTGGCCCATGTCCCCTGTTCGGGCTGAGCCCGGCCAGGCCCCATGGGTAAAAACCCGGCCACCAGGCGCTCGCTCTCATACCCCACCCTCGGACCTGGCTCCAACGGGGTCCCCGATGACCCGCGTCCGGGCAAGGGTAACTTGGCCATGCTTGATCTCTTCATGGGGTGTTTGAGCCGCGCTTTGTCTGGCCCCTCACCTAGGATGTATTTTCTTTGGGTGACCCTACTAGGGACGTTAAGCTCTGGACATCATAGCTCTTAGGATCATTCGGGTCACCTATGGTCTCCAGCTGTGGGTGGTGACCGAAAGAAAGATCGCAGATACAAGCGGCCGAAATTATCTTCCTCTGCAGGGTAGCTGGGCTCTCACTTCGATATCGGGTGAGGAGCTCTGCCATCTGGGAGGAGCTCGTTGTCGAGCCGCTCCTCCTCCAGGTCGAGAGGAGCCAGATGTGGTAGTTAGGGCATCTGGTCAGTATGCCCCAGAGCACCTCGCTGGTCAGGTGTTTAGGGCACGTCCCACTGGGAGGAGACCAAGAGGCAGACCCCCGACCTGCTGGAGAGACTTCCGATTGGTCCTCGATTCATTACTTCTTCTCTCTCTAGGAGATCGCAGACGATCAACTGCTCCTCTACAGGTTGGTTTTGGTGATTGTGGCTTCAAGTTGTGTTAGAAAAAAAAATATGTATATATACATATTTCAAATTCCTGACTGAAAATATAACAAAAACTGCAAAACACACTCTTAAAACGTAGTGGAGTAAAAGAACAGATGTTTGCTCAAAAATTAAGTGAAGTAAAAGTAAAAAGTACAGGTCTCAAATTTTACTTAAATAGACACATATTTTTTTTTGTTACTTAATTACAGTAACGAAATATATATTTACTTCGTTACGTTCCACCACTGCCTCTAGGACTTTGAGTTGTTGGGGCACCGGCCCCCTGGCACCCGGAGTTGTTGGGACACCCCTGCTCTAACAATAAACATTGAGTTCTGCTCAGCATCTTTTATGTCTGTATTTTTTTTTTCGTTCTTCTCTTCTGTATTCTATTTTTCCTCACTATAATTGTACTATTTCACGTAAAGCAATTTGAATCTACGACATAAAAAGCGCTTTAAAAATAAATTCGCTTCATAAATGATTAGGTAGCTTTGTCTCCCTCTTGTGGCTCCTCTCGGTAGTGTCCGTGTTTAATGTTTTTCTCGCTGCAGTAGAATGGAGGATAAAACAAGCCTGAGGATTTCAATCTCTCTCAAACGAATCAACTAAAAACATGAGCTGCAATTTCTCACAACACTTCTGAGTTCGTGGAAACGGAAAGAAAAGAAGAAAGAAGAAAAAAAAATCAAAGAGGTGAAATCTAACGAACGGATGTGTTTTTTATCTTCATGGAGTTTCTCTTGATATCTCTCTTCGTGGATTAAAACCACTCGTGAAGAACTCAGATCAACTTAGAACTAAAAATTTTCTTCCTCTTTCACGTGGAAATAACTGGAAGTTACTTCTTTACAGTTTGAGGGTAAAAAAAGTGAATTTATTCGCGTGAAAATCAGACGATCGGACACTTGTTGGAATAGAATTAAGCGAACAGAAGCTAACATTAGTAGCGATACGCAGCTAAAAACATTAATAACTTGTTAAATATTCATTTTTTTCTAACAAATATCTTATATTTAGATTAAAAAGATAGTTTTAGAAATAAAAAGGGATTAATTTCACTAATTTATTTGATTAAAATTCTGTTTTTCTCGTGTTAGCTTTGACAGCTAGCACAATGTTAACCTAATATTCAAACAAGTGGTTGAAAGAAATGTTCATTTTCAGGTAAATTTACCTTTAAATTTTAATAACAGTGACATTTTTTCTTCTTAAAAGTTACACAATAACTTTATAACCACATATATCCGGTTTATTTGTAATTAAATAGTCTTTATTTGAATAATTTAACAACTTTTTGAAGCTAGAGCTAAAAGTTAGCCTAGCCGCTTTAGCCTCAAGAGAACTGCTTTATTTTGAATTTTGAGCAAGTCTTTATAAAAAAATCTCATGGCTTTAGTGAAACAATCACAGAGAGGATTTGAAACATAGACCTCCACCCCTTCCTCCTCCTTCTTCTACTGTTTCCAAGTTGTTAAAAAAAAAAGATCCGGCCCGCATGATGTCCGGCTCCCCTGGCACAGGTGGCACAGGTGGCTCCAACCCCAGAAAGTTCAGTGAGAAGATTGCTCTTCACAACCAGAAGCAAGCAGAGGAAACCCGAGCCTTTGAGCAGCTCATGACGGATCTAACCGTTTCTAGAGTAAGTGTGTTTTAATATTTCTCATCCTGCTGTGTTTTGGTGGTCTCCTGTGGGCTCTGATCCCTCCTGTGCACCCTTATACAGATCAGAGTTTGTGGGTTCCAAACCACAGCATCTCTCTCCTTTCATTTAACTCTTCATAATCACATGTGTTCCAGATGTTTTTATCTGTAAAAAAAGCTTTTTTTTTTGGGACCAAAAGGCATCTTTTTTTTTCCCTCTGATTTGGATTGATGGCTTTAAAATACGCTGCATGGGTCCGTCGTGGTAAAGAGAGAGCTGAGCCGAAAAGCAAAGCTCTAGATTTACAAGTCAATCTACGTTCCAACCCTCACCTATGGTCACCAGCTGTGGGTGGTGACCGAAAGAATGAGATCGCAGGTACAAGCGGCCGAGATGAGCTTCCTCTGCAGGGTGGCTGGGCTCTCACTCAGAGATCGGGTGAGGAGCTCTGGCATCCGGGAGGAGCTCGGTGTAGAGCCACACCTCCTCCAAGTCGAGAGGAGCCAGATGGGGTAGTTCGGGCATCCTCCCGAGTGCCTCGGGCGAGGTGTTTCGGGCACGTCCCACCGGGAGGAGACCAAGGGGCAGACCCCGGACCCGCTGGAGAGACTGTCTCACAGCCCGCCGGGGAACGACTTGGGATCCTTCCCGGTGAGCTGGAGGATGCGGCCGGGGTGAGAGAGGCCTGGGCTACCTGTTTGAGGCTGTTGCCCCCGCGACCCGACCCCAGAACAAGCGGAAGATGACGGAACAGAACGGCTTTAAAATAGTTGTTACAAGTCGATCTACGTCCCCACCCTCACCTAGGGTCACCAGATTTGGGTGGTGACCGGAAGAACGAGATCACAAATATAAGTACCCACTTGCTCATCAAGGTGGCCGGGCTCTCACTCAGAAATAGAGTGAGGAGCTTTGAGTAGAGCCGTTGCTTCTCCAAGGCGAGAGACGTTAGATAGGGTGGTTTGGGCATCTTTGCAAGATGCCTCCTGAATGCTTTGCTGGTGAGGTGTTTCAGCATGTCCCGCTGGAAGGAGGCCCACTAGTAGACTTCTCATTCGGGGCCGTGTCGCAGCGGCAACAGCCTCAGACGGGTAGCCCAGGCCTCTCTCACCCCGGCTGCATCCTCCAGCTCACCTGGAAGGATCCCGAATCGTTCCCTGGCCAGCTGTGAGACATAGTCTCTCCAGCAGGTCCGAGTCTCCCTCTTGGTCTCCACCCGGTGGGACGTGCCCGAAACACCTCACCGGCGAGGCGCTTGGGAGGCATCCCGATCATATGCCCGAACCACCCCATCTGGCTCCTCTCAACCTGAAGGAGGAGCGGCTGCTTGTACCCGCGATCTCATTCTTTCGGTCACCACCCACAGCTGGTGACCATAGGTGAGGGTAGGAACGTAGATCGACTTGTAAATCGAGAGCTTTGCTCTTCGGTTCAGCTCTCTCTTCACCACGATGGACCGCTGCAATAACCTAGTTATTGCTGACGCCGCACCGATCCGCCTGTCGATCTCCCGCTCCATCCTTCCCCCACTCGTGAACAAGACCCTGAGATACTTAAACTCCTCCACTTGGGGCAGGACCTTGTCCCTGACCCGCAGGAGTTATTCCACCCTTTTCAGGGTGAGGACCATGGTCTCAGATCTGGAGGCGCTAATTCCCATCCCGGCCGCTTCAGACTCAGCAGCAAATCGATCCAGTGAGAGCTGGAGATCACGTTTAAAAGTTTGAAAGGGTTAACCCACCTACTCCACTCAGGCGAGGGGTGAACCAACCACACGTCCAGCTTTTATCAGTTTGTTGGCATCCTTTGTTTTTATACCAGCTCCCCAGGCGGGCACAGCAAAGAACAGGACACTCTCCATAATGGCATGGTAAAACATGGAGAGCATCTTGTTGCAGACATTGAAGGACCTGAGCTTTTGTATGCGTGTGGCCTCGCAACAGACTAGCGACCTGTTCGGGGTGTACCCTCCCCTTCGTCTCAAATCAGCCGGGACGGACTTACATTTTCGGGCTATTCTCAGCTGTTAACACTAGAAGACCCACGAGGGTGTCAATTGACACCACCACCTAAAAGCTCCGTGGAGGTGTCTTAAGACACCAGGTCTTGGAGGAGACGGCAGCTCAGTGGTTAGAGCGTTCGCGGGCGTCCCTCAGAGAGCACGTCTAGGGTCCTTGGAGAAGACACCTAACCCCTGCTTCTCCCACCATTGGCGCCGCCAAAGGGCAGCCTGCTGCGGTGTAAGGAGTGCAGCACACAAATTTCCCCGGTGAAGGATTAATAGAGTAATTCTTTTTTTTTTTTTTCTGCTTGAGTTATTAAAACAAGACACTTAAGAGTCGCTTAAGACACTTAAAAGCAGAGCTCTCGATTTACAAGTCGATCTACGTTCCAACCCTCACCTATGGTCACCAGCTGTGGGTGGTGACCGAAAGAATGAGATCGCGGGTACAAGCGGCCGAAATGAGCTTCCTCCGCACGGTGGCTGGGCTCTCACGCAAAGTCCCCCTATACTGGTGAGCACCATAGGTGCTCGTTGTGTTTATGACCTCATTCCCGCCCCCCCTTTAGAAAATCCTAGATTCGCCCCTGTATAATAATATTTTGCCTTAACCAATTTAGATCATGGGCGGCACGATGGTGCAGTGTGTAGCACAGTGGCCTCACTGCAAGACGACAGGTGAGGAGCTGCGCCATCCAGGAGGAGCTCGGTGTCGAGCCGCTCCTCCTCCAGGTCGAGAGGAGCCCGATAGGGTGGTTCGGGCATCCGGTCGGGATGCCCCCCAAGCGCCTCGCGGGCGAGGTGTTTTTGGCACGTCCCACCGGGAGGAGACCAAGAGGCAGACCCCGGACCCGCTGGAGAGACTATGTCTCACAGCTGGCCGGGGAGCGATTTGGGATCCTTCCGGGTGAGCTAGAGGATGCAGCCGGGGAGAGAGAAGCCTGGGCTTCCCGTTTGAGGCTGTTGCCCCCGCGACCCAACCCCGGAACAAGCGGAAGATGACGGAACGGAACTTAAGAGTCGTTTGGAATGCACTTAAAACTCGGAGACTAGGACTAGGAGACTAATTAAATCGCAAAAACGACTCTGCTCCTCAGTGTGCAGGTCAGGTGCCCGATGACTCCTTCTGGGGTGGACAGGAGGTTTAGAAAATCTGGGCGCTTCTACCAATATTTTTCAGGGTGATTATTAAACCGTCTTCACTCTAATTTTTTTTTTTTTTTTAGAAATGCTTTTGTTTGTTTACCAGATGACAAACTGATCGGATTTGAAACTCCGCTTGAAATCTTCTTGTTTACAGACAAATATCTGTTTTTAACAGACCTTCACTTGGGTAAACATCAGACGTCCAAGGGTCAGTGAATGCACCATGTAAAACACTTGTATAAGTCGTCCTTGATCGTTAATCTTTTCTGAATGAATAAAAACATCATCTCACCGTCACCATGGTGACAACATCCCTTCATAAAAGCGGATAGATTGACTTTAAACAGCCGGTACTGATGAGAAAACTCTGATTAAACTTATTAACGACCTTAAAAGAAGCTTTTCTTTTTAGTATTAAAGTGTAAATCTGTCCGCGAGTGTGAAAAGTGAGCAGCTGTGGCTAAAAATACGCCGTTAGCTGTTTGTTTCACGCTTATTTTCTTCATTTTTTTCCATTGAATCAACTGATAAATTGGTGCTTTTATCATTTCAATGTTTTCTAATCATCAAAACTAAAAATAAGTATGATTTTTTTTACATTTTCAAGTCTTTTTTTTTCTACGTGACCGGTTCGTCTTCCTCCCCTATCACAACTTTTCCTGACGTGTGTAGCTGAAGTTTAATCCTCTCATGAGTTGTCCTGCTCTGAACTCCGACATAGTATCGCTCACCACTTTCGCCGCCCTAAATGATCAGCCTTGTGTCTCCGACACGCGAAGAAACAATGAGGATTTAGAGAAGACTTTCTGCAGCTGTCTGTAGTCGTTTCACACTCACACGTCTGAAACGATACCGCGGGGCCAAGATGTGCTGCTGTTGTTCCAAATGCAGCTTAACGAGGAAAAAAGTAACATTAATGACTGTTTAAAACACGGAGCTGTATTTTCACTTCCATTACAGTCATTTTTTGGGAATAAATGTACTATAACAGGGGCGGATCCGAGGCTAGAGCATCGGGGGCCTTTTGTGTCCACAAAAAAAAATGTTCTTAATATTGGTGTCATTTTAATATGTTAATTTGATTAATTAATTACGCCTTAATTAATTACGCCCAAACCTCACCTATGGTCACCAGCTGTGGGTGGGTGACCAAAAAAATGAGCTCACAGATACAAGCGTCCAAAATGAGCTTCCTCCGCAGGTTGGCTGGGCTCTCAGTCAGAGATCGGGTGAGGAGCTCTGCCATATTGGGAGGAGCTCTGTGTCGAGCCGCTCCTCCTCTAGGTCGAGAGGAGCCAGATGGGGTGGTTTGGACATCTGGTCACGAGGCCCCCCTAGCACTTCACGGGCGAGGTGTTTCAAGCCCCTTTCTTCTGGGAGGAGACTATGGGGGCAGGCCCCGGACCCGCTGGAGTATGCAGCCGGGGTGAGAGAAGCCTGGGCTTCTCGTTTGAGGCTGTTGCCCAGGCGACCCAGCCCCAGATGACGGAACGAATGGAATTCCGCCGCATTTTAACGCGTTAAAAAAATTAACGTAATTAATTATGACGTCATAACTGTGGCGAGCCATTACTTGCGCATTTAAATTTTGGAGGCCTATTGAAGTACCCGTAGCCTTCTTGGCCGTCCTACATCGCCTGCGCTGGCAAATGAGACAGTCGCGGGGGCTGATCCAGAAGCGGTGTGGGGGCGCACGCCCGTCGCATCCTCCCTTTTGTTCACAAAAATAAGTGTTCTTACTACTTTAATTATTATAAACTTTGGGCAAAATATGCAGCAAAATGCAGAAAAATGACTTGTTTTTCAAAATGTTCTGGCGGGAAGAATGCCCCCAGACTCCCTATACTTGTTTTGTCTATGACCTCATGCCCCGCAACCCCCCTTTAGAAAATCCTAGATTCGCCCCTGTATAATATTAATTTGCTTCAACCAATTCAGCTCATGGGATGCATGGTGGTGCGAGGGTAGCACAGTGGCCTCACTGCAATAAGGTCAGGGGTTCTAATCCTGGGTAGGGACTAGGCTTGAAACACTGGACTTTCTGTGTGGAGTTTGCATGTTCTCCCTGTGTATTTGTGTGTTTTCTCCAGGTACTCCGGTTTCCTCCCACCCTCTAAAAACATGCATGTTAGGTTGATTGGTCACTATGAAATTGCACCTAGGAATGAGTGTGTATGCGTGGCCCCACAACAAACTGGCGACCTGTTCGGAGTGTACCCTCCTTCTTGTCTGGAATCATCAGGATAGGCTAAGGATGCACGTTTCAAACATGGTTTTGTTTCTGGGGAAGAAAATAGTTTGCAGCTCAAAATCAAACCCCAGTAAATTGTCAAAACCCATGAAGTTGGGGGGTAGACGGTGGCTCAGTGGTTAGAGCGTTCACCTGCGGACCAGAAGTAAACCAGAAGTTTGCAAGTTTGAATCCCACTGAGTGCACATCTAGGGTGCTTGGAGAAGACACCTAACCCCCCGTCTCCCACCATTGGCGCCATTGTGGCAGCCTACTGCGGTGCAGGAGTGCAACACACAAATTACCCCGGTGAGGGGTTCCATAATATCTAACGATGTTTCAACCAAAATAAAATCCACTGTAATCTGCCAAGAAATGAGGGTAGATTTAATTTGCTCAGCAGAGTAGATGTTTTCACACAGTGAACATGCGGGACTCATGGGCGCTGTGGGCAACGAGCCTCCTTCGCACCATGAACCTGCGGTTGGCACATGCTGAGAACAACAAGGCCCTTGGACGCTGAACATGAAGTACCCTCATGGTGTGGATAATGACACTCTTATGCACTATGAATATGAAACTTCTGTGGACAAAAGGCGATGTGGAGGACGAAGTTTCTGCAGATTGTGGACATCAAACTTGGACCACACCATGAGGGTTTATGCGCACACTTTTAGGACTTTTTGTGTGCAGTGAAGTCGGAGTGAGGTCCTCGCATGCTGGGAACTTAGAGGCCACCGTGCTTTCAGGATGACAAGAGTTTTTCAAACTGTAGAAAATGGGGTCCAACGCGCTGCAGACATTGAGATTCTCGCGCGTCACTGCAAGAGAGGCTTACTCGCTGTGTGAACAATGTGGCCATCATGCGTCAAGAACATTGAGGCTCCCTTGTTGCTGGCATTGTGTTCCCCGCGCACCATGGGCGATGAGGCTTCCGCATGCCGTGGACATTGGAGATTTTGTTCTCTGTGACGAGGCCATCACACTCTAGAGGGTGGGCAAGCTTTTTAACTCGCGGGCCACATTAAGTTTTAATATTTGACAAGCGGGCTGGACCTCAGGCGGGGTTTCCCCCCCCCCTTCTAGATCGACAAAAAAAACCTTGTTCTTACTACTTTAATTATTGTAAACTTCGGTTAAAATATGCACCAAAATGTAGAAAAATGACTTATTTTTCAAAAAAGTTCGGGGGAGGATGCCCTCGGACCCATCTATACTGGCGAGCACCATTGGTGCTGGTTTCGTGCCTCCCCCACCTTCTTTAGAAAATCCTGTATTCGCCCCTGGTAACAGGAGCAGATGGATGGCATGCTTTGGTAACCGCTAGATTAGACCGATAGAATGACGCTAGATTTTAAACAAGCGCGTTAAATGTTCCATCAAGAGCGTTAAATTTCAAATTTAGCGGCGCTAGGTCTGCGATAGCGCTTAAAATTGGGCATTTAGCGGCGCTAAGTTTGAAATTTAAGCGCTTGATGTAAAATTTTGCTTGTTTTAACATCTAACACGCTTGTTTTACGTGTGTGTATTTGTCCGATGGCTTTCCTTATATGTGCATACTGTTTATTTTGAATGTGTGCGAATCACGGAGACACACGCATTTTAATGGGAGCAGTGTTGTTGTATTTTTTTGGCGCCATCTAGTGACTAACATTAAAAAAGTCAAGAAAAATCAAACTAACATGGTTTATTTTTTTTAATTTCTAGTTCGGCGGGCCGGATTAAAACGTTTAACGGGCCGCATGTGGCCCGCGGGCCTTAGTTTGCCCATGCCTGGTCTAGACCAAGGGTTTCAAACTCACTTCCTTGTGGGCTGAAATCAGTCTTTATCAATTTTTATTGGTTAATGATTTCCTTTTATTTTTATGAGGTGTGCTTAAGCTGGAACACACCAGGAACTAAATTTGAAAATGTGACAAACAAGTCTGAAAATTGGACATTCCTTTTGGTCTACAATGTCTAAACCGATTTGCATACACTGGTGTTAATCTGACTTCCTGTTGTTGAACATGCAGGTGCATGTGTCGGATGTGCCCGAAATATCATGTCGTAATTCATGACTCTTAATGGTTTTTTTGGAGGAAACTGTATTTGTTTCTTTATATTTCAATTATTTATAGTTTTTTTTTGAAAACAATAAAAGTCAGGAACCTGCTTTTGGGGGATGGGAATCAGCGCCTCCAAATCTGAGAACATGGTCCTCGCCCGGAAAAGAGTAAAGTGCCCCCTGCGGGTCAGGGACAGGGTCCTGCCCCAAGTGGACGAGTTTAAGTATCTCGGGGTCTTGTTCGCAAGCGGGGGAAAAATGGAGCGGGAGATCGACAGGCGGATCGGTGCGGCATCAGCAATAACTAGGACGCTGCATAGGTCCGTCGTGGTAAAGAAAGAGCTGAGCCGAAAAGCAAAGCTCTCAATTTACAAGTCGATCTACATTCCTACCCTCACCTATGGTCACCAGCTGTGGGTGGTGACCGAAAAAATGAGATCACGGATACAAGCGGCCAAAATGAGCTTCCTCTGCAGGGTGGCTGGGCTCTCACTCAGAGATCGGGTGAGGAGCTGTCATCTGGGAGGAGCTCGGTGTCGAGCTGCTCCTCCTCCAGGTCGAAAGGAGCCAGATGGGGTGGTTTGTCATCTGGTCAGGATGTCCCCCTAGTTCCTCGCTGGGGAGGTGTTTCGGGCACGTCCCACCGCGAGGAGACCAAGAGGCAGACCCCGGATCTGCTGGAGAGACTATGTCTCACAGCTGGCCGGGGTAAGACTCGGGATCCTTCCAGGTGAGCTGGAGGATGCAGCCAGGGTGAGAGAAGCCTGGGCTTTCTGTCTTAGGCTGTTGCCCCCGCGACCCGGCCCCGGATGAGTGGAAGACAACGTACCAGAACGGATCATTTTGTTTCTGCGTTCTGCCAGACGTTGCTGATAATTTACACAACAGCATGCGATCTAGAAATAATTGTAGACTACACGTTTTCTACTGCGTGTAAAAGGAAAACACACTTTCTTTCTTTCTTTTTTCAGGTGTTAGAAAGATAAAGCGGGTTGTAAACATAATGTGTGTTTGTGGACATCAGGGGACCAAGAAGGGAGGTTAAGGGAGAGAACTTACTTTTTAATGACACGACACACCCACGCGCAAAATAGGTCAACATCAGGGGAAACTCTCTCAGTAGTCGCAATTTAATTTAGGATGAGTTAACGTATGAAATTACAGGAATAAAAACTTTTCTGTGTAAATAAATAAACATCTTTCCATGTTTTTCTTATTTCTAACTAGTTTTATTGATTTCGGAAAGAACACAGCGTGCCAGAAAGTTAAAGAATTAACTAATAAACTTTGGGCTCAAAATAGGTTACACTTGATACTTTGACACATTTTGAGCTGAAAAAAAAACTTAAGCAGCTGAATTTCATCTGTATTAAAAACAAAAAATAATAAACCAAAAACCAAACCAAAAGCAAACACCAAAGTAAAATGATCTGATTCGTCAATAGTCTACTTTTATCCGTATTTTGCGCTGCTGTTTCAAAAATATCCTCGTTAAAAATTTGCTATAGGCTATGTTCCAATGTGTTAACTTGAACTTTCAAGACTTATCTAGAAAACCTGGCAGACATTATTCAGACAACAATTTTCTGACTCTCTTCATTGTGTCTCTTCAATATTACCTCACTTAACCTTTCTAAAATGTTTCTGTAATGGCGTCAGAGTCCCCCTTGTCTCTCTCCACAAATATAAACACAAACACTTGTGTAGAAATGTGTCTGTAAACACATTGCCATAGCAATGTGCCTGTTGCCATAGAAACATAGCAACAACTTCTGCGCTAAGTTGTTGCGATGGCAATGTGCGCTTCCATTCAGCTGCTGCGGGACGCAGCAGGTTAGAGAAAACAAAATGCTTATAAATTTTGAAATGTTCATTTTTAGAACACAAAAGAATACATAATATAATAGAAAACATGTTAATATTAAAAGTTATAAAAGATCAGCCTCCTAGGTTGTATTTCATTTATTCTAATTAGCATATTAAAGTGACGTGGAGTCATAACGGCTGCTTCGGTCCTAGTGTTAAATCAAGTGTCTTGCAAAACAAAAATAAATAGCTAATCAAACAATTCTCCTTAGCTTTAACGTCTTTTGATGGCACAAAACTCAACTTTTTGACATTTTTTGTTTTGCTTCAATAATAGAAAAAAAAAATTCTATTACCACTAATTTGGAGGTCAGATAATGTCCTGAGACGATATAGAGACCCATTTTAGATTATTCATGCACACAATGTGGTCTTTCTGCCAGGGAGGAAGACTGGATCTGAATGGATTGCTAAATAGGATGTGGGTTTCTTTTTTTTCAGACTGTTTGTGACCTCTGTGAGATAGAACAAGTCCGCCAGTGAAAGTAAAACTGGTCAGAGCACAGCAAACAGCTGGACGTAGACCAAGCTATCTCAACAATACACTACAACCCAAAAGACTGCAGATTTGTGTTTAATGCTGGATAAAAAAAAAATCAAATTTTTGGAGCATGAAATAAATGTCTTACAAAAATAGTTAATTCAATTTAAAACAAATAAAACTTGTCTAAAAAACGTTGACAGTTATGGAAGAACTTTGCACGCCACGCCCTCCTGCATTCCAAATAGGAAGTACCCTCTTTTTTCAAACAGTCTCAGCACCCATGGACTTCTATTGAAAATTGTCAGCCATTACTCAATCACGATTTTTTTCACGATGTTACACTAGAATTAACACATTATTGATAGTCATGATCATTTTTTTTATTATCTTACCTGTTGCACAAGTTATTCAAAGTTAATAACCGGCCAATCAGATGCACAATGTAACATTTTTTAACTTTTAATAAGTTTGGATTCTTCAGGATCCTGGAGGGGTCATGGGAGTTTGCCCAACCAGTCTACATGTGTTTTGTGGATCTGGAGAAGGCATTCGATTGTGTCCCTAGGGGACTCCCGTTGGGGGTACTCTCGGAGTACGGAGTCTTGGAGCCTTTGGTACGGGCTGTCCGATCTTTGTACGACCGGAGCCAGAGTTTGGTCCGTATAGCTGGCAGTGTGTCGATTCCATTTCCAGTGAGAGTTGGACTCCGCCAAGGCTGCCCTTTGTCACCGATTCTGTTCATCACCTCATGGACAGGATATCTAGGCGCAGCCGAGGCGTTGGAGGGATCCGTTTGGTGACCTCAAGGGGCAGGCCCCGGACCCGCTGGAGAAACTTTGTCTCACAGCTGGCGGGGGAATGACTTGGGATCCTTCCGCGTGAGCTGGAAATTTAGGGTCTCCAGTGACAGGAAAGTATTCCTTCAAAAAACCTCACTACTGGTTGGCAAGGTGGTTGCCATGCGAACTAGAGGTGAGATCAGGCCTAAAAAATTCAGCCCGATCCGGCCTGCGGGTATTAAAACCCAGCCCGAGCCAGACCTTAACTTAATTTGCAGGCCTCAGCCCGAAACAAACCCGTCATATTTTATCTTTGAGGACTCAGAAGGAGGAGGGTTTAAATTATATTATTATACATTTTATAAATATATATTTTTTTGAAAAAAAAGTTAGCGAGAGAGAAGCCCGACCCGAAGTAATAATTAACATTTTAAGCCCGACCTGACCTGAATTTTGGGTCGGGCTCGGGTTTGGTCTTAAGATTTTACCTCCAATGGGAACACAGACGGGAGCTGAGCAGTCGCTGTTTGAAAATGGCAACTGAATCAGCTTAATTTGGACGATGCTAAACGTCATGAGTGAGCACCACAGCAGGCAGCCATGACGCTGCCAATGGTGGGAGTAACTGGGGGTTAGGTGTCTTCTCCAGAGACACTAAGACATGGACCCAGTGCGAATCAAACCGACTTCTCCTGGTCCAAGGACAGACATTCTACCACTGAGCCAACGCCTTTGCCCGTTAAATGGCTTGAAATGTGAAACGGCTTCACTAATTAGTGGTATGGGATGTTTTACTTAATCATTAAAATGCATAAAAATAATAAAGAATATGACAGAAGTTCGGTACGGTACACTTCCCCCAAGTTCTGACTCCAAGCAACCGGCTAGTAACTATTAACCTGACTTTGTTTGTTTGCAGTGAGCTTTTCAAAAGTGGAATGTTTTTAAGCCAAACCTTGAACATAAAAACTGTTTGTGCTTCTCTTTGAAGTTCTCGGAGTATTGTTTTTTTTTTTTTTAAAGAAACACAAGCTCCGTGGCTAACGGCTTTACATCCCACTGTACTTTTATAGTTTCATGAGACCACTAATTGCCCTGTGAGTGAGTTTGGTGCATTGATACGTTTCTGCTCCTTAGAGGGGTGTTTGAAGTATTGATTGGACTGTGAGAAAATCTTTTTAAATCTGCTTTCAGCCCAAAGCAAAAGTAAATAAAAGGATCTGAGCGGCATGGGTTTAAAAAAAAAAAAATTAGGTGCATTATTTTCTCCTAAGCTTTGAGTATATATTTGTAATTTGTAAAGATTTTTGAGTTCTCTTCTTTGTGTTTGTTCTTTCGAGTCCGTTTTGTGAAGAAAGGAGATTTACTTGTTTTTAGAATGCACCGTTCCGCACCCGGTATAGGTAAACATTTACCGTTGGTCTATGTACCCGTGTTTCAAGCTCTGTTGGTTTAAAACAAGGGTGTCCAAATCTGGTCCTTAAGGATCGGTCTCCTAAAAGTTCCAAGTGTTCCTGGTTCAATACAGTTGAGGCATATAATATGAAATAAACAGCCAATAAAATTTGGTACATTGACTCGGCAACCTGGATCAGGTGTGTAGATGTAAGAACACATAAGCTCCGTCCACTCGTAGGCGGGTATTTGTGAAAACGCATATATATTAATAGACATATTTTTTGCCGTCCACACAAAAACAGAGGCTTTTTTCACTCAAAACGGCGTTTTTGAAAACTCCGGCCAAAGAGGAGATTTTGGAAAACTCCGCATTTGCGTTTGCGTGTGAACGTGCGAAAACAGAGATTTGCGTTTTTATGCGTCACTACCTGCGACAAGTAATGCACATACGTCATTCGTGTGCGTCCTTGTTTACAAAAGACAGTGGGCAGCTTGGATCCATGCTGTGGAAATGACGACAAAGGTGCTCTTATTGGATAGCTCAGAACTTACGTTTACATCGATACTGCCCACTATTGGTCTGGCATGCTCATAATCACACTCAGAAGCGTATTTATACGGCTCCGTGTGGACGCGGATTTTTTGAAAATGGTTCTGTGTGGACGCGAGCGTTTTCCTAAAACAGAGGACAGGAGATATGCGTTTTCAAAAATACCCGGATACGTGTGGACATGGCCATAAAAAACCTTCAGGACACCAACCCTCCAAAACAATTTGGACACCCCTGGCTTAAAACCATTGGTATCTATTGCATGTCAACGTGATATTTAAATCTTTATCTGAGTTTAAATGGAGGAATCTCCTAAAAACTTCATGACACCTGATCTAAGGAGGTCTGATTAATAGTTCTTCTTTACTAGTTAAATTAATGCCAATGTGCTTGTAGCTCGACATGACTATTTTCACCACATTAGAGCGAAACATCGAGCAGTATAAAATCTAAACTCTCTTGAGTTAAAACATTTCCATCAGAAGTTTGACTTTGGTCTCACGCTAATCTAACTCAAACAGAAGCTTTTTGAATAATGTATGTTTAAAGCAAAGCAGCATTAAAGACAAAACCAAGTGTTTTATGGTCGTGTATGTTTGAACTAATTCTTGCAGGCATGGGAAAACTACGCCCCATTAAATGGTTTAAATCAGCCCGCCGAACTTGAAACAATTAAATAAATAAACCTTGCAAATGTTTTATTTTGCCTGCAATAGTAATGTTTCCTCACTAGATGGTGCACTCCAGATTTATTGGCTTTGTAGAGAAAACAACAACACTGCTCCTATTAAAATGTGTGTCTCTGTGATGCACACGCCGTCAAAATAAACTGTGCACAGATATGGAAAGCCATCGAAGCCGACACATGCAGGTAAACAAGCGTGTTAGATGTTAAAACAAGTAAAATGTTACATCACACGCTTAGATTTCAAACCTAGCGCCGCTAAATGCACGTTTCTAACCGCTTTCGCAGTAGATTTTAGACCAAGGCCGCTAGATTTGAAATTTAACGCTCTTGATGTAACATTTAGCACACTTGTTTAACAACTAGCGTACCATTCTGTTGGTTTAATCTAGCGGTTACCAAAGCATGCCATCCATCTGCTCCGGTTCCAGCTCCCTGGTCAAATGTGGCCAGAACTCAATGTGGCCCGCGAACCAAAAAGTTTGCCCACCCCTGTACTAAAGCATTTTTTAAAAACAAATCTCAGCATTCAGCTCGTTAGCGTACACACCCTAACTCGGAACATTTCTCCACGCTTCTTTGCAAACAAACTTCTATCAGATTTTTTTGGACATTTCATTGCCATTTTTTTTGCAACGACATGGCCCCGAATAGTTTCCATGTTATTAAATTGTTCCCAGACCCAGTTTTTTTTTTCTTCATGCTTTGGCTGGATGTTTGGAGTCATTAAATCCTTTCAGACTCTGTTTTGTATCGGAACCTTGACAATTTGTATAACAGCAACTGAAAAGCGTTCTCACCCTCCTGGCTACAGATGTAAGTTTTGGCTGATTGAATTCGATCCCATATCATGACACTGCCAGCACCATGCTTCATTGTGGATAAAGAGTTCTTTTGAGGATCCAAAAGCAGGATATTTTTTTCACTTTTTGCCAAAACGTTGAGTTCTTTGTCTCATCAGACTCGACCACAGTTGGCCGTTCTGGCAAGTTTCACTTTGGGCTTTTCATCAGTTTTTCAGGGGGTTCATTGTTCTTTGCAGAATTTCTACTCCTCCTGTTTTGATGATCATTTTAGTTGTTCCAGATGTTTCCAAAGCTCTAGTCTTTGAACGATTTGCATTTAACGGAAGTTCACAAACTGGCAGTTTTACAAGCTTTTTGTAAGCAACAAAGTCTTACAAATCACCCCGTACCAATCGCTATAAAATGTTTACAATTTTATAATTATTTATGAATGCTTAAATACCAAAGTACGTACATACTCATATCATTTTTTTGTAGGCAGGCATTAAGCACTGGGGTTGACCGGGCATCTGTGCTTGTGTAACACTTTCATCAATGCAATATCTCCTGAGCCACTGGAAGATTTTAATAAAACTGCCCACAGTTACTCAGTACCGACTGTTAACTGATTATGTTTTTAGGGTCATGTAACAAATGGTCACGGTCACACATTTAAAGCTTATTGTTTGACGTCATGGCTTCGACTTGATGTAGTTTTTTAATGATTTTTTTAATTAGATGACATAGTTGACGAGATCGATTTTTAAAGCAACTCCAATTCTGTCTCTTGATGAATTAAAAGGTCAATAATTTAATTGAAGGTTCATTTCATTTTTGAGGTATTTAAAAAAAAAGAACAACTTCTGGCTAAAATATTTAGAATTCTGTTCCGTTTTTCTTCCGCTTATTCGGGTCGCGGGGCAACAGCCTCAGATGGAAAAACCTAGGCTTCTTTCACCCTGGCTGCATCCTCTAGCTCACCCGAAAGGATCCTGAAGTGTTCCCTGTCCAGATTGTAGTCTGTCTAATAGGTCCAGGGTCTACTTCTTAGTCTACTCCTGGTGGGATGTGACCAAAACACCTCACCACCAAGACGTTTGGGAGGCATCCTAACCAGATGCCCGAACAACTTCATCTGGCTCCTCTCAACAAATTTTTAACCGAGTAAATAAACTTGTGTTGGCTTTTCCATCTATCCCATTTTCCCTGACTGTCTCTTCCAGCTTTGCACTCAGCAGCAGATTTTCTTGCATCGGTTCTCATGATTATAAAATTGAAAAAACAATTGAATACAAGACCATTTACAATACTGCCGGCATGCAAGAGTCCAGACGTGTTTCATGCACTTGTGGGTGTTTGCAACTCCTCCCCATTCACACCTCCAAATCATATTTAAAGGGTCTCCACTTCTGATACGTTTTTGTCTGACCAATCAGGGAATTCTAATTTTTTTTCTTTAATATACTTTATTAATCCCTGACCGGGAAATTTATGTGCTGCATTTCACCGCAGCAGGCTGCCACCCATGATGGCGCCAATGATGGGAGAAACGGGGGGTAGATGTCTTCTCCAAGGACCCTAGACGTGCACTCAGTGGAATGTGAACCCGCGAACTTCCGGTTGACTTCCGGTCCGTGGGCGAATTCTCTACCACTGAGCCACCATCTCTCCATTTTCTGTGATTTTCTGATTAATTAAAAAAAAAAAAACTTTTCATACAAAAAGAAAAGGAGAGATTCTGTTTTTTTTCAACCAGAGACAGGAAATAAATCTCTTGTTTTTGGTTGATCTGCAGCCTAATTAGGAAACGCCAAAGACGTAAACTCCAATTTCGAATGAAGGAAGGATGCCGATTATTTAACGTTTGGACAAAAACAGGCTGAGAAATAGAAGTTTAAGTTGGGGAGGCATTGGCTCAGTGGTAGAACGTCGGTCATTGGACCAGGAGAAGATGGTTTGATTGCAACTCGCCCCATGCCCAAGTGTCCCTGGAGCATACACTTAATCCCTTAGATGCTTTTTGGCATCATCATGGCTTCCTGCTGCGGTGCAATGCAGCAAAAGTAATTTCCCCATTGAGGGATAAATGTAATACGATAAAAAACAGGTTTGGACGTGATTTAAATGCTTCTGGTTTTTTTTTTAGGTATAAATGTACCATGAAATGTTTGGCGATGTCCCATTTTAACGTAGATCAATTCAGCACTGTGTATGTATTTAAATAGATACACATTTTTTCCTGTTTTAAACTATTTGAGCCTAATTTCTCCGCCTTTTAATAACCTTTATCTTTAAACGCATGAATACCCTCTGATAAAAATCTATTTTTGAGATTCAAATGTTGTCCTTTATTTCAGTTGAGGAATATTTGACTGTTTCTGATCAGTGTTTACCACACCCTGACAGAACAAACCGCCCTCTGTTTTCTGCCAGCTGCTCGTCGGGAAGCGACTGCACCAATTTCCCTAAATGTGCTCGGGAATTATGTTTCTTACATTTGATCATTTCATTAACTCCTCATTGAGTTCCAGAATTAGGTTAAATTTGTGATGTTTTTTTAGTGTTTCTTTTATTTTTACGGTTTAATGACTGAGCATGTCGTACGTTAACAAAACTCCACAGAAAATAAAGGACAAATTAAATTTAGTTATTTACTAAAGTGTTTTTTGCAGAAACTTTTACTTTATTACTTCTTAGAGAAGGATTATCTACTTCCTGCTGGGCTTTGTCGCTGTTTTGGAGCTCAAGTCCTTGTCCACTCGTGACCGGGTATTTTTGAAAACACATATATTTTTATCCGTTTTTGTCTGCCGTCCACACGAAAAACAGAGGTTTTTTTCACTCGAAACCTGGCGTTTTTCGAAAACTCCGGCCAAAGTGGAGATTTTGGAAAACTCCGTTTTTGCGTTTGTGTGTGGACGTGTGAAAACGAAGATTTGCGTTTTTATGCGTCACTACCCGCGACAAGTAATGCACATACTGCACGTCATTCGTGTGCGTCCTTGTTTACAAAAGCAGACAATAGGCAGCATCCACGGGTACTGTTGTGGTTCCCTCAACCACCACAGAGGAAGCCAGGGACCATCTCACCTTTCCCCCAATTCTACCTGATTTGGATCACCTGCATCTAATCTCTCTGCTGCCTATTTAAAGGCAGCCTCACCAGCATTCCTCGTCGGGTCTTCATGCCTTCCAGGATCCACGGACCTTGTTGCAGACCCTCTTTTCTTGCTTTTTTGTCCACTCTCAACTGCTCTTGATTCTTGTCGAGGAGCAAAGGAGGAGAAATGCGTTGCAATCGCGATTAATAATCACATAAGCCTCCCTCCTCCTCTACTCAATACTGCCGACTACTGGTCTGGCATGCTCATAATCGCACTCAGAAGCGTATTTATACGGCTCCGTGTGGACGCGGATATTTTGAAAACGGTTATGTGTGGACACGAACGTTTTCCTAAAACGGAGGACAGCAGATATGCGTTTTCAAAAATATCCGGCTACGTGTGGACATGGTCTAAGTCAGTTTAGCTAATTTTGCTAAAACAACCAAGATTTAAACCGTTGCCAGCAGGGCCCTTCTCAGTTTTGGCATGCATAACACTGATAGAATTCACAAGTAGGAAAAGATTTACCAAAATAAAAGCTAATTTACTATTAATGATGTGTCATTACAGACATACTTTGATTATGACAAATTAAAGCAGTTCTGTTCCGTTGTATTCCGCTTATCTGGGGCTGGGTCGCAAGGGCAACAGCCTCAAACGGGAAGCCCAGGCTGCGAATATTTTTTTTCATATCCGTTCATCCATTGCACAATCTGTTCTGTTCCTAATTGGCTGTAAGGAATACGCCCACTTAAAGTCATTGACGCCCACTTCGGCTTGCCAGAACGACAATGGCGACCACCCTTCCTAATGCAATGAAGACATTTAAACTCTTCATCAAAATAAAACTCGAGAACATTCAGCATGTTCCGTTCCGTCATCTTCCGTGGGGACCTGGTCCCACGACTTCCGGGGCCAGGTTGTGGGGGCAACAGCCTCAGACGGGAAGCTCGGGCTTCTCTCATCCCGGCTGCATCCTCCCACTCACCCGGAAGGACCCCGAGTTGTTCCCCAGCCAGTTGGTTAAAAAAAAACAAAAAAATTTACTCATCCCTCATCGGGAAAATTTGTGTGCTACACTCCTACACCGCAGCAGGCTGCCCATGACGGCAGCAATGGTGGGAGAAACGGGGGGTTAGGTGTCTTCTCCAAGGACCCTAGAAGGGCACTCAGTGGTATGCGAACCCGTGAACTTCCGGTCAACGGGCGAACGCTTTAACCACCGAGCTACCTCTCCCCCCAAGACATCGTCTCTCCAGCGGGTCCGGGTTCTGCCTCTTGGTCTCTTCCCGATGGGACGTGCCCGAAACACCTCACCCGCGAGGCATATTTGTATTCAAAATATTTGCGCCCAGGCTTCTCTCACCCCGGCTGCATCCTCCAGCTCACCTGGGAGGATCCCGAGGTGTTCCCTGTCCAGCTGTGGGACATAGTCTCTCCAGTGGGTCCAGGATCTGCCTCTGGGTTTCCTCCCAGTTGGACATGCCCAATACCTGACAATCGAGATGCTCGGGAGGCATTCTAAACTACCCTGGGAACCACCCCATCTAGCTTCTCTCGACTAGAAGCAACTATTCTTTTTACTTTTTTCAAAGAAGCACCGCAAAACGGTTTTAATGTCGATTGCAAAAAGGCCATCAAAATATGAGGAGTAGGGTTCCCCAAAGAATACAGAAACTCTTCAAAGACTGATGAAATAAAAAGCAATCATTCTTAACCTGGCTCATCAATGAGTGTCTCCGGTTATGAGTGTCCATCTGGCACTTCTAACATCCATGTTCTCTGTCATCCATGACCTTACATCTAAAATCCATTTTAAAAGAACATTAACTGGTTCTGGGTCATCAGGAGGCACAGCAATGTAAAGCTGTGTATCATCAGCATAGCTAAAAAACCAACGTCATGTCTCCTGATGACATCCCCAAGTGGCAACATGTACAGACTAAAAAGTATTGTGCCTAGAATTGATCCTTGGGGAACCCCACATTCAATTGTATGAATTTTTTGGTTGCACATATTTTATATAATGTCTCAAAAATACATGTAAAATAAGAGCCATAAACTTTGCTTACAAGTACAGGACATGAACAACCCTGTTTCTCTGTAAATAAAAAAAGATTTCATACATTTTCATAAATATCTATGCTGATTGGTTCTTTTTTAGCATCCATAGGTTGAACAGTTTTAGAGATTTACAGCCTTTTTTTAAGGGCGCAACTTCAGATCGTGTATACAAGCGGGCGAAATGACCTTCCCCTTCAGGTTGGCTACCTTCTCGCTCAGAGATTGGGCGTGGAGTTCTGCTACCTGGGAGGAACTCAGAATTGAGCCGCTCCTCCTCCAGGTCGAGAGAAGCCAGATGGGGTGATTCGGGTATCTGGTTGGAATGCCTCCTGATAGCCTCGTTGGTGAGGTGTTTCAGGCACGTCCCACCGGGAGGAGACCAAGAGGCAGACCCTGGACCCGCCAGTCGTTCCACAGCTGGCTGGGGAACGACTCAGGATCTTACCGCGTAAGCTGAAGGATGTAGCTGGGGTGAAAGAAGCCTGGGCTTCCCGTCTGAGGCTGTTGCCCCCAGGACCCATATAAGCAAAAAATGACGGTACTGAAGCTCAGATTAACTAGTATCACGTTCACGTGCCAGTTTGACCAGAGTAAAGGCTTCGTTTTTACCATTCTCTGTCGTTAAAAACTCATGTTAGGCCACCGTAGAGTAAGATTCAAAACTTTTTTATACGAAACGTAAAGACAAGTGCTTCTTAATTCATTTTTTTTTGTTGTCTATGTTGAATACTAAAACCCCCCAGAAATTAGGTGCAAAACAGTAAAAAGTATTTCAGATTTTGTTCCTTCTCATTTGATGTTTTTTTTTATCATGTCCAGGTGCAGTTTCAGAAGATCCAGCAGCTTCGTCTCTCTCAGTCTCGAGCACCGTACTATGGAGGCTCTCTTCCCAACGTTAATCAAATCGGCAACACCAGCTCTGAATTTCAGGTGGGATCTTATTACGGTCAGCACAACAACACCCACACAAACACAAAATGAGATGACACCTCATTACTGCAAACAGCACAATCACAGATTTTTAGTACCTATAGAGCCCTAAACACAGTCTGCCTGGTTGAGGATGGCTCTCCTCTCTGAGAATGACACCTTTCTGAAATAAATCAAGACATTCTTTGGTCCTAACGGTTCATTTTGTACTTCTGAATTTATGTCATGATTCCTTCTGGGAGTTTGCCCAAGTTGAACTGTCGTGTGATGCTCCTCCGACGTACGGTAGCTTGAAACCTAATTGGTTTCCTGCAACACATGCACTGGCTGGTACTGATCTGTAATATTTGAGCTACTTGAAACCAGAAAGCATTGTTCAAATAAAAGATGGACAAGTTTTTATTGAAACTTTTGGTCTTTTTTATGTATTTTTGTGAAATAAGCAACATCTGTGATTATTTTCTTCTCCAAATTACCGTATTTTCCGCACTATAAGGTGCACCTAAAAACCTTCACTTTTCTCTAAAGTCCACGGTGCGCCTTTTAACCCAGAGCGCCTTATATATGGAT
The DNA here is from genome assembly GCA_902685375.1 of Neostethus bicornis. Lineage (NCBI taxonomy): Eukaryota > Metazoa > Chordata > Actinopteri > Atheriniformes > Phallostethidae > Neostethus > Neostethus bicornis. The sequence goes on from LR738543.1 coordinate 6,123,351, forward strand.
TAATATTGAGCTACAACAGGTGTCGCAACTGCGGTAAGCAGCTGCCGACTCCATTTCCCCCGTAGAAGAAGTAGTGCGCGGTGCAAGCTGGGATATACTGTATGAAAGGGCGTCTCATTAGGTGTGTTCGAGATGACACAGGCGGACGCAGTTCTGACTGGCATGCATTGCGCACTAATCTGCGCCGATCAGAACTGCGTCTGCCTGTGTCATCTCGAACGCACCTATTTCCATTTGTGTGTTTGTGTAAAAACCCGGAAATGGCTCCTACCAATAGACACTGTTACACCGCAGAGTTTAAACTCAAGGCGATCGGTCACGCAGTAGAACACGGGAATAGAGCCGCAGTGAGAGAGTTTAACATCAATGAATCAATGGTGAGGAAGTGGAGGAAGCAAGAGGATGCGCTGCGCCAAGTAAATAAGACTAAACAAAGTTTATCGCCAATGGAAGATAAACTGTGTCACAAAAAAACTAATACTTTATCTCGGAGAAAATAATAAAGCAGCTGTTTATTCATTTTGGGAGTAAAAACAGAAAGCTGTTTTGTAATAGTAAATAAAGTTTGACTGAACTATCTGACTGTTTTTTTTTTTTTTTACATTCCCTTTAGCGTAGCACCATTTAGTGAATGCATAACGTAACCCCGGCCTTTACTGTAGCGCCTTAAAATGCAGTGCGTCTTATATTGCGGAAAATACGGTAATTGGTTTCCTGCAACACATGCACTAGCTGGTACTGATCTGTAATATCTGAGCTACTTGAAACCAGAAAGCATCGTTCAAATAAAAGAATGGACAAGTTTTATTGAAACTTCTGGTCTTTTTTATGTATTTTAGTGAAAAAAACATCTTTATTTGATTTTTTTCCTTCTCCAAATTAGCCTCTGTAGGATAAGGCTGAGCCGATTTAATGGTTAGCTGATTAAATCAGCCAATATTTCATTCCCACTAGACATCTGTAATCAGCAAAAAGCTGGTCGTTTGATGTCCATGGAATTTTACCAGAAAACATATGTCTCAAACACTGATTTACAGAGCTCTTGTAAGCGCACCAATGTGTGACATGACTACACAACGTAGGCAACTGGTGACTGTGCTCCTATCAAGTATGAAACCAGTGGCCTACACGTGTTGGCCACTAACAGACTTTCCAGATTTTATTGGTTTCTTTGACTTATATAAAAAAAAAAATTATTAAGTTTTGTTGTCAAGTTTTCTCATTTTGAATATTTATAGTTTGTTTGTTGCTTCTAATTAGTGCATTTACTTAGTTTGTTGAGTGTCATTTTTTGTCTGCATGGTGTTTAAACAGACATGCCAAGTCTCCCTCATTGGGCAGGAGACATCCGCAATTAGGAGCTAGTATCTCAAACTCACCCGCCAAGGCTAATAAAACTCCTGCATGATGAACACTCAAGTGCATTCCATGAACATGATAATATTGAGGCTAAGCACATGGCATCTCCTGCAGCAGTGCATCTGAAAGCTGCTAGTACCGGTCTGCCTGGTCTATTGCCAGTATTGTTTTTGGTGAACGTATGGAAGAAGTCGGAACTTTGAACTTGTGACAGTTTATGTGTGTGAGTCGCAAAACAAAGCGTGAACAAGCAGTACAGGGGTGTATTCCTGGTGGTAATTCCTCTTCCAACTGATATATAACGCTTGGTGGTAACACACGTAAGACGCACAATTTTCCAGCTGCTTTCTCATGTTTTGAACGGTTTGTTTTACCCCAACTGTCATGGCGGGTGTTGTCCATTAGCGGATGGGACGTCATGCCATGTTGCGGCCCCTCCTTCTTTTGGTCCCACCTCAAAATCTCCTTCTTTGTGAACCCAAAATCTTGGCATCCCTGGTTTAAAGTCTAGTAAATCCGTAGCTATTGGCCATGTAACGGTACGTGTATTCGAGACAAAAGAAATTTGGACCTTTATTTTGATGAAGGGCTGCACACCAATGATCATAACCCGCCATTGTTTGTGCACAGTTGTCAAACACGCGCAACTAGTGCACGTGTGAAAACATGCTATTCCACATGCATTATGAGCAGGCTGTCACACACCTCCTGCGAGTGAACGCACATGGGCGTGGTTGTTGTTTCTTTTTGTGGAAAAGTATGTGTGCGACACTTGTGACATAAATGTGACGCCACGGCATAGAAATCAAACTCTGCCCTATATCACAGGACAATCTGAAGCTGGTCTACTGGTGTTATAGTTTACAGTCTATGTAGCAGTAATAGTACGAATTCAAGAATGCTTTTTTGGTGTTTTGGCATGACAATTGGCACAGGCCGGAATTAAGCTTATATTTATTCTAGCGATCTAAAATTAGCTCCTTAAAATTTTGCGTATTGACTATGTAGCTTGCCCGTAAAAGGGTGGAATGCCTCCTGCGGGTCAGGCACAGGGTCCTGCCCCAAGTGGAGGAGCTTAAGTATCTCGGGGTCTTGTTCACGAGTGGGGGAAGGATGAAGCGGGAGATCGACAGGCGGATCGGTGCGGCGTCAGCAATAACTAGGACGCTGCATCGGTCCGTCGTGGTAAAGAGAGAGCTGAGCCAAAAAGCAAAGCTCTCGATTTACAAGTCGATCTACGTTCCTACCCTCACCTATGGTCACCAGCTGTGGGTGGTGACCGAAAGAATGAGATTGCGAGTACAAGCGGCCGAAATGAGCTTCCTTTGCAGGGTGGCTGAGCTCTCACTCAGACATCGGGTGAGGAGCTCTGCCATCCGGGAGGAGCTCAGTGTCGAGCTGCTCCTCCTCCAGTCGAGAGAAGCCAGATGGGGTGGTTTGGGCATCTGGTCAGAGTGCCTCGCTGGTGAGGTGTTTCAGGCACGTGCCACCGGGAGGAGACCAAGAGGCAGACCCCGGACCCGCTGGAGAGACTATGTCTCACAGCTGCCCGGGGACCAACTTGGGATCCTTCCGGGTGAGCTGGAGGATGCATCTGGAGTGAGAGAAGCCTGGGCTTCCCATCTGAGGCTGTTGCCCCCGCGACTCGACCCTGGATAAGCGGAAGACGATACAACAATATAGTTTTGTGTAGTTTGTTTTGTTTCATCTACTAAACCACTTAACCTTACCAGGATTACGGGGGGTGCTGGAGCCTATCCTAGCTGATTCAATGCAAGAGGCGGGGTACACTGTCGTGGGGACACACGCACAAAACCATCCACACATACATGCTTTCCTAGGGGCAATTTTATAGCGGCCAATCAACCTAACATGCATGTTTTTGGAGGATGGGAGGAAACTGGAGTACCTGTAGAAAACCCACACATACATGGGGAGAACATGCAAACTCAACACAGACAGACCAGTGTTCCTAGTCTTGTCCCACCCGGGATTTGAAGCCCAACCTTCTTGCCTTGAGGCCACTGTGCTATCCGCTGCACCACTCTGCAGCCTACAACTTTGAAAGGGATTTTTTTTTCAATCATACTATGTTAAAAAATATGCTTGATATTTAACGATAAATGACTTCATTGTCCTTTATCGTCATTTATTCATTCAAGTCTTAGAAGCCTGTCATGTTTAATGCGTGCGTTACTGCACCGACCTTCATTATGACAGAGAAAATCCTTAAGATACAAAAAAGTGAGAAAAAAATTGTATTAAAAACAGCAGGCTGCATCGGAGCCAAAATAAGCCTGATTGAAATTAATCCATTGTGTCGGATGTTTAAAACATGACAAAACACAGAAAGCCCAAACTAGATGCATTGTAGTCGATTGAGTCTCAGTGCTTTGTTTGTTCTCTGTAAACAGACTAATATGTAAATGCAGCAGAAAAGGGACAAACTGTGACATGTCTGTTTTTAACGGGGAGAAAAAGTGACCGTGACAATCTGTAACGTCTGGTTTTACAAAAAAAAGAGAAGCCGATGGTTTCATTGGAAACACAACAGATTTGTGGAGAGTTTAGCTTTTTTTGTTCACTTAAAGAAACAAAACCTAATACAGTAGTTATTGGGTCAATTTTTCATGCAGATGTGGTGAAATTGGCCAAAACAAAAATGGCCAATTTTTTATTTTATTTCGTTTTTATTTGTCTACAAGAAAGCTGCTTAACTTTGATATAATGCCGAATGTAGGCGTGTTTTCTTTTCTTCTTTCGGCATTTCCCTTCAGGGGTCGCCACAGCAAGTCAGTTTCTTCCATCTAACCCTATCTCCTGCATCTTCTTTGGTCACACCAACTATCTTCATGTCTTCCTTCACTGTATCCATGAACCTCCTCTTTGGTCTTCCTCTAGTCTTCTTTCCTGGTGGTTCCAAATCCAGCATCCTTCTTCCGATGTACTCTCTCTCTCTCCTCTGCACATGTCCAAACCATCTCAGTCTGGCCTCTCGGACTTTATCTCCAAAACCTCTAACATGTGCTGTTCTCTGATCCTGTCCATACTGGTCACTCCCAGAGAGATCCTCAGCATCTTCATCTCTGCTACCTCCATCTCTGTTTCCTGTCTTTTCCTCAGTGCTACTGTCTCTAGACCAATCAGCATCGCCGGTCTCACCACAGTTTTGTACACTTCCTATTTCATTTTAGCTGAAACTCTTCTGCCACGCATCGCACCTGATACATTTCCCCACCCGTTCCAGCCTGCTTGAACACGCTTCTTCACCTCTTTTCCACACTCTCCATTGCTCTGGACTGTTGATCCTAGATACTTAAAATCTTCCACCTTCTTTATCTCTTCTCCCTGTAACCTCACTTTTCCATTTGGATCCCTCTCATTCACACACATCTACTCTGTTTTACTCTGACTAATCTTCATTCCTCTTCTTTCTAGTGCAAACCTCCACCTCTCCAGCTTTTCCTCCAGCTCATCCCTCCTCTCACTACAGATAACAATGTCATCTAGGCGTATATGTACAGTATATACCATATGTAGTATATGTAGAATGTAGGCGTATACTCAGGATTATTAAAAAGAAAAGTAAAATAATTCAAATCCCTGACAAAATCTATTTTTTAAGTCAGTCTAAACATGTTCAAATTTTACAGTCATCTGCAGGATTTGCTCACATGTGTTTTTCTCGGGTTTATTTTTCAAAAGCAAAGAACAGCATTTGGATGTTTCTTTTTAAAACTCTGCTCGCCTTGAGATTACAATCTACTAGATTCAAGGTCTTGCTTTTATTCAAGAGTTTCTCAAGGCCGGTCGTGTCAGACATCCAGTTCTCATGCAGTAAAACTGCAAATCCAATTTTAAAAACCGTACAAAACTTAAAGAAATGCAAATAAATGTCTCCCGGGTGCATTAAATAATTCAGATATGTTTCTACCAACTTGGAAAAAGAATAAAATATCAATGCATCTTCAAGCTCTCTCTGAAGAATCCCGTCTGTGATATAACAAGGCTGCTCCGTTAACACTAGGCTCCGTATCTGTGTCAGCTCTCGAAGGAGTCCTGAGATCCAGAAGGTCCAGGCAAAGGTGCCCTTGTTACTTCAAAGAATAGGCCTTTGAGGTAGAGCTGACATTACAGTGTTAAGATCACATCCAGAAATCAATCCCTGGACTCGGGGAGAAAGCCCCTGTTATTTAAACCCCTTTTATTGTCTCTTCTGGGAACCAAACTGGTCTCACTAAAGGTCTCTTTAGATTCCTCTTGATGATAATTATTTGTCAAATAGTTCAGTCAGATTAACGAAGCCTCATTTTTACAGTAATAGCTTTAAAAACAAAGATAAAGCATTATTATGCAGGTCTTAATTTATGCCTAAAACATACACACAAAGATTTAGAAACCATGTCACATAAAGAAAAAGACAATTAAGACTAACACTCGTAACTTTTTAAATTAGTTTTCCTCGCCCGTAAAAGTGTGGAATGCCCCCTGCAGGTAATAGACAGTGTCCTGCCCCAAGTGGAGGAGTTTAAGTATCTCGGGGTCTTGTTCACATGTGAAGAGATAAAGAAGGTGGAAGATTTTAAGTATCTAGGATCAACAGTCCAGAGCAATGGAGAGTGTGGAAAAGAGGTGAAGAAGCATGTGCAAGCAGGCTGGAACGGGTGGAGGAAAGTATCAGGTGTGATGTGTGATAAAAGAGTTTCAGATAAAATGAAAGGGAAAGTGTAGAAAACCGTGGTGAGACCGGCCATGCTGTTTAGTCTAGAAACAGTGGCACTGAGGAAAAGACAGGAAACAGAGATGGAGGTAGCAGAGATGAAGATGCTGAGGATCTCTCTGGGTGTGACCAGGATGGACAGGATTAGAGGAACAGCACATGTTGGAGCACCTTGTTGGAGGCAGTGAACCCCACCAGTTTCATATGCTCAATCACATAACCCTTCTTTAGTAGCGTTACAAATGCTAACCCAACGTCACTGACGCACACCGCTGGTCAAACAGAGGGTTATTAAAGAAGGTGTTGTTTAACCCGACTTAGAAGGAGGTCCCACTCTGCTGCTTATCCAGCGCTCTCAAAGTGGACCAGTAGGAAATCCCTGAACAGGAAGCTTTCAATGACTGTGCCCACTAACTGCAGACTAGAGTGAGGGGTGGACCTTTGTGGCGGAGGCTCCACCGAACCCCTAAGACCGACTCACCGAACCTCTAGGGTTCGATCGAACCCAGGTTAAGAACCATTTTGTTAGAGGTTTTGGAGATAAAGTCAGACAGGCCAGACTGAGATGGTTTGAACATGTACAGAAAAGAGAGAGAGAGTACATCGGAAGAAGGATGCTGGATTTGGAACCATCAGGAAAGAGGACTAGAGGAAGACCAAAGAGGAAGTTCATTGATACATTGAAGGATGACATGATTGATGTTGTTTTTTTACACAAAAACTATAGTTAAAATAAGAAACTAGATTCAAAAGCTCTTTCAACAAAAGTGTCAAGAAAATCTTAACAACACTCACCTTTAACCACATTGAGTACATGTGTGTGAATGAGAGGGATCCAAATGGGAAAGTGAGGTTACAGGGAGAAGAGATAAAGAAGGTGGAAGATTTGAAGTATCTTGGATCAACAGTCCAGAGCAATGGAGAGTGTGGAAAACAGGTGAAGAAGCGTGTGCAGGCAGGCTGGAACGGGTGGAGAAAAGTATCAGGTGTGAGGTGTGATAGAAGAGTTTCAGCTAGAATGAAAGGGAAAGTGTACAAAACCGTGGTGAGACCGGCCATGCTGATTGGTCTAGAAACAGTAGCACTGAGAAAAAGACAGGAAACAGAGATGGAGGTAGCAGAGATGAAGATGCTGAGGATCTCTGTGGGAGTGACCAGGATGGACAGGATCAGAGGAACAGCACATGGTAGAGGTTTTGGAGATAAAGTCAGAGAGGCCAGACTGAGATGGTTTGGACATGTGCAGAGGAGAGAGAGAGAGTACATCGGAAGAAGGATGCTGGATTTGGAACCACCAGGAAAGAAGACTAGAGGAAGACCAAAGAGGAGGTTCATGGATACAGTGAAGGAAGACATGAAGATAGGTGGTGTGACCGAAGAGGATGCAGCAGATAGGGTTAGATGGAAGAAACTGACTTGCTGTGGCGACCCCTGAAGGGAAAAGCCGAAAGAAGAAGAAGAAGTTTCACCTTTAACCACATTGAGTTTCCATGTGCAACAAATAATAAAAAAAGACAATGCTTTTGTTACTTTGTGTGTAGCCAAAAACTTTTTTCCTCCTTTTCTTTTAAACTTCTGAATTCTTAAAGCCCACATTTTTGGCACTGTTCTTCTTCCGTCCTACCAAAACAGTACTTCCCGTTACTTCTCCATGCTGGTTTACCCTGCTCGGCATTTGTTACTCTGGTTTTGTTGCACTGAATACTTGGCAAGGGAACTTAAGTTTTCTGGCTTTTCAAGCAAACCAAAGTTTATGTCTGTGGTCTTCATCAGAATGATGTTGTGTTTCACACAATCCCAAAAAAAATCCACAATGTCACAGAGAACTGGATCACTGTAATTTAGGCAGGCCAAACCGTACTTGTACGAACAAATCTTTGGTCTCGTTCCTGTTTTTGTGGTTCTCTTTATTTATTTCCTCCATATTTCTGCTTATTGTGCCTCTTCTGTTTTCTGAAACATTGTAGCTTCTAGTGATACTAGACCAGAATGTGCTGAAAGAGTTACGAGTTCGGGGAAGTATGTGCAGTTAGCATAGGTCCATAAGTAAAGTTGGACATTGAGTCTGGTACAGTGTTGATTGAACCCTACAAGGGTGCATCTAGGGTCTAAATTCCACAGACAATTATTTTTATTTTGTAAAAAAATGCCATTAAAAATGACAGAATGATAACAATTTTCCTAATTAGTTAAAAAAAAATTCTGCCTTTAGAGGTTATCTGGAGTACTGCATACTTTTACTCATATTCCTGCCGCGAATAAACACACAGACAAGGGGTTTAACAGCGTTAACTGTTCAGTGAGTGAGCTTCTTATTCCAAAAAAATGTCAGGGGTAACAGCCTCAGATGGGAAACCCAGGTTTTTCTCACCCCAGCTGCATCCTCCAGCTCACCCGGGAGGATCCCGAGGCGTTCCCTGGCCAGCTGTGAGACATAGCTGGCCAGACAGGATCAACAGTCCAGAGCAATGGAGAGTGTGGAAAAGAGGTGAAGAAGCTTGTGCAGGCAGGCTGGAACGAGTGGAGAAAAGTATCAGATGTGATGTGTGACAGAAGAGTTTCAGATAAAATGAAAGGGAAAGTGTACAAAACCGTGGTGAGATCGGCTATGCTGATTGGTCTAGAGACAGTAGCACTGAGGAAGCAGAGATGGAGGTAGCAGAGATGAAGATGCTGAGAATCTCTCTGGGAGTGACCAGGATGGACAGGATCAGAGGAACAGCACATGTTAGAGCAGTGGTTTTTAACCTTGTTGGAGGCTCCGAACCCCACCAGTTTCATATGCTCATTCACCGAACGCTTCTTTAGTAGCGTCACTAACGCTAACACAACGTCACTGACGCACACCGCTGGTCAGACGGAGGGTTATTAAAGAAGGTGTTGTTAAACCCGACTGAGAAGGAGGTCTCACTCTGCCTCACCTCACCAGCAAGGCGTTCGGGTGGCTTCCTAATCAAATGCCCGAACTTTTTCACACTTTATTGTGTTGAAGAGTGTGAGGCCTAACCCTACAATTTGTGTTTAAAATTTCTAAGATGAAGCCGATGCTTTTTTTAGGATGGAGAGTCTGATGAGCAATAGTCAGCTTTCCACTCTTTCTGGTCGGAGGTAGAGTTCTAAATACAGTACATTTTGTAACTGTGGGATGAAAATAATGGACCTAAATTATGGTTGTTTATATGCATAACATACAATAAGAAAAGATTTTGCACGAGACTGGAATTGTGGAGTAACCACCCACAGCTAGTGACCGAAAGAACGACGTCAAGTACACAGGCGGCTGAAAGGAGCCTCCTCCGCAGGGTGGCTGGGCTCTCACTCAGAGATCGGGTGAGGAGCTCTGCCATCCGGGAGGAGCTCGGTGTCAAGCCACTCCTCCTCCAGGTCAAGAGGAGCCAGATGGGGTGGTTCGGGCATCTGGTCAGGATGCCTCCCCGAGCACCTCGCGGGTGGGGTGTTTCGGGCACGTCCCACCGGGAGGAGACCAAGAGGTAGACCCCAGACCTGCTAGAGGGACTATGTCGGGCAGGATCAGAAGAGAGCTGCTTTGATCTTACTGATTTGGAGGAGTTTAAGTATCTCGGGGTCTTGTTCACGAGTGGGGGAAGGATGGAGCGGGAGATTAACAGGCGTATCGGTGCGGCGTCAGCAATAACTAGGACGCTGCTTTGGTCCGTCCTGGTAAAGAGAGAGCTGAGCCGAAAAGCAAAGCTCTCGATTTACAAGTCGATCTACGTTCCAACCCTCACCTATGGTCACCAGCTGTGGGTGGTAACCGAAAAAATGAGATTGCGGATACAAGCAGCCGCAATGAGCTTCCTCCGCAGGGTGGCTGGGCTCTTACTCAGAGAACGGGTGAGGAGCTCTGCCATCTGGGAGGAGCTCGGTGTCGAGCCGCTCCTACTCTAGGCTGAAAGAAGCCAGATGGGGTGGTTCGGGCATCTGGTCAGGATGCCTTCTGAGCACCTCGCTGGTGTGGTGTTTCAGACACGTCCCACCAGGGGGAGACCAAGAATCAGATCCTGGACCCGCTAAAGAGACTGTCTCACAGTTGGCTGGGGAATGACTCGGGATCCTTTCAGGTGAGATGGAGGATGCAGACGGGATGAGAGAAGCCTGGGCTTCTCGTCTGAGGCTGTTGCCCCTGCGACCCAGCCCCGGATAAGCAGAAGATGACAGAATGAAATGGAGACTGGATTTTTGTTGCTTATAGACCAAATGTTAGCCCCCGTCCAGCAAATGTAAAATCTACATCCACTTCTCAGAAGTTTAAGACATTTGTTATAGATCTGTATGTACATAAAACCAAATTCAGCTGCAACATAAAATGAGCAGTGTGTTCGCTCCTGAATGCTACTGAGAGAGGTCATGTAAATGGAACTGTTACATGGCACTAGTCCAGAGTTTTCAGGTCAGGAAGATACATAATGTGTCTTTAAAGCACTTTGGACTCGTCCTGAACAATAGATGCTGGAAATGTGACACAAAGAAAGTCATTGACCCACACACACACACACACACACTCACTCACTCTGCTCTGACACAACTTTTTCTTTTCCCGTATCTGATGTTTGAGTGAGTTGTTTACTTCCACTTCTTTAGGGTTTAATGAGTTTTCTAGAAACATACTGTTTCCACTCTTCATCCTGTGGTCATCATCACTTCCCCGTCCCATGTTTCCTCTCTGGTTATTCTGTTCTTGTGCAACTATTTTTAAGAATTGTTTCCTGTATTTCGCTCGGTCAGTTATTTAAATAGACATTGACTAGTTTTCCGAACAAGACTGAACCATATTTCAAACCCCGATTTGCACGTTATTAGTTTTATCTTCTCACTTTAAATTTGTGCACATCAACACTATAAATTTTTAATGATACAGACATCTTCTGATTTTACGGATCTTGTCTACAATTTTTTTTTTTTTTAGCGATATGAGCATTTTATCATCATTTAATTTCCTAAAAAGCTAAATTAATTTTTTTTTTACTCACTCTGTTCACCCCTCACCAGGGAAATTTGTGTGCTGCACTCCTACACTGCTGCAGGCTGCCACGACGGCGCCAATGGTGGGAGAAACGGGGGGGTTAGGTGTCTTCTACAAAGACACTAGACGTGCACTCAGTGGGATGCAAACTCACAAACTTCCGGTCCGTGGGCGATCGCTCTAACCACTGAGCCACCATCTCCCTAAATTAACAGTAAAATGTGCCAATTTAGTTCTTGTTTTCAATTAAAGTTAGAAATAATTTAATAACCAATGTAACCAATGGCTGGGCTCTCACTCAGAGATCGGGTGAGGAGCCCTGCCATTTGTTAGGAGCTCGGTGTCAAGCCGCTCCTCCTCCAGGTCGAGAGGAGCCAGATGGGGTGGTTTGGGGATCTGGTCAGGATGCCCCCGAGCGCCTCGCGGGCGGGGTGTTTTGGGCACGTCCCACCAGCAGGAGAACAAGGGGCAGACCCTCGACCCGCTGGAGAGACTATGTCTCACAGCTGGCCGGGGAACGACTTGGGATCCTTCCAGGTGTGCTAGAGGATGCAGCCGGGGAGAGAGAGGCCTGGGCTGCACGCTTGAGGCTGTTGCCCCCGCGACCCGTTCCCGGAACATGACGAAACGGAACCTAGGGCTGTACGGTGGCACAGTGGTTAGCACAGTGGCCTCACAGCAAACAGGTTGGGGTTCCGATTCTGGGTGGGGACGAGGCTTGGAACGCTAGTCTTTCTGTGTGGGGTTTGCATGTTCTCCCTGTGTTTGTTTGGGATTTCTCCAAGTGCTCTGGTTTCCTCCCACCCTCCAAAAACATCCATGTTAGGTTGACTGGCCACTTTGAAATTGTCCCATGGAAAGAGTGGGCATGTTGTGTATGTGGCCCCGGGACAGACTGGTGACCTGTTCGGGGTGTACCTTGCCCGCGCCGGGATAAGCTCCAGCACCCCAGAAGATGAATGAATGTAACTAAGCTTGATCTTGTAACATGAGAGCTAATGTGGCTGCCGTCCCTTATTATCACAGGAAGTCATCGTTACGCTCATTTAAGCACGGTCAAGAAAAGCATGGCTCAGATTAAACGAGAAAGCATATCAAAAGGTTTCATTTCCATCGTAACGTGGACACGTTTGGGATTAAATACCAAACCATCTGACTTCACAACCTTTGATTTTTGATCTAATTTGGGCTTTTTTGTCTTTTTGTGACCAATTTTCACATCAACTGTTTCCATTTTCTTTGTTTTTTTTCCTACAGGGTGGTTTCCATTCAGGACTGGACTCGGTCAGAGGGACCCGCCACCACGGACTGGTCGAGAGGGTCCACAGAGACCGAAATCGCATTAACTCCCCACATCGCCGGCCAATCGACAAGCACGGACGGCAGATATCCTTCCTAACCTGATCTGATCAGAGGATAACAGTACGAGTTATGAAAGGTCTGCCTCTTGGTCTCCTTCCGGTGGGACGTGCCTGAAACACCTCACCAGAGAGGAGCTCAGGAGGCTTCCTGACCACGTGCCCGAACCACCCAATTTGGCTTGTCTCAACCCGGTGGAGGAGCAGAATTAAAAATGTGAACCTTCTTCTTTCGGCATTTCCCTTCAGGGGTCGCTACAGCAAGTCAGTTTCTTCCATCTAACCCTATCTGCTGCATCCTCTTCAGTCACACCAACTATCTTCATGTCTTCCTTCACTGTATCCATGAACCTCCTCTTTGGTCCTCCTTGACTCCTCTTTCCTGGTGGTTCCAAACCCAGCATCCTTCCGATGTACTCTCCCTCTCTCCTCTGTACATGTCCAAACTATCTCAGTCTTGCCTCTCGAACTTTATCCCCAAAACCTCTAACATGTGCTGTGCCTCTGATCCTGTCCATCCTGGTCACTCCCAGAGAGATCCTCAGCATCTTCATCTCTGCTACCTCCATCTCTGTTTCCTATCTTTTCCTCAGTGCTACTGTCTCTAGACCAAACAGCATGGCCGCTCTCACCACGGTTTTGTACACTTTCCCTTTCATTTTAGTTGAAACTCTTCTATCACACATCACACCTGATACTTTTCTCCACCCGTTCCAGCCTGCATGCACACGCTTCTTCACCTCTTTTCCACACTATCCATTGCTCCGGACTGTTGATCCTAGATAGTTAAAAACCTAAAAAGGATATTTTTAAATTGGACATTTTGACCACGTCCGTAGAGCTAGCTTGTGCAGCCGAGGATATGACCGCCAGGGTCCCCGTCGTTGGCTGCCACCCATCTCCTCTATGGTCACCAGCTGTGCCTGGTGACCGAAAGAATGAGATCGCGGGTACAAGCGGCCCAAATGAGCTTCCTCTGCAGGGTGGCTGGGCTCTCACTCAGAGATCGGGTGAGGAGCTCTGCCATCCGGGAGGAGCTTGGTGTCGAGCCGCTCCTCCTCCAGGTCGAGAGGAGCCAGATTGCGTGGTTCGGGCATCTGGTCAGGATGCCCCCCGAGCGCCTCGCGGGCGAGGTGTTTTGGGCACGTCCCACCGGGAGGAGACCAAGGGGCAGACCCCGGACCCGCTGGAGAGACTATGTCTCACAGCTGGCCGGGGAACGACTTGGGATCCTTCCAGGTGAGCTGGAGGATGCAGCCGGGGTGAGAGAGGCCTGGGCTGCCCGTTTGAGGCTGTTGCCCCCGCGACCCGACCCCGGAAGATGACGGAAAGGAACATTTTGACCAAAAAAAATAGCATGTTTTTGTTTTGTTGCATACATTTAATATATTTTTTTCTTCTGTAAATTTTAAATAATTTTTATCCCTCGTGTTGGAGCCCCTCCGTTGTTGTTACCATAAAGCAGAATTTACAACCACTGTACAACAAAGCGTAGTGCTTAGAAGAGCAGATTTGTTTTTGTTTGTTGTGTTTTCTCAGCCTCGGGACAGATGATGATGATTCAGTGACTTATTGTGTAACGCGGCTTAAGAGGAGTGTGTTTTGCGCAGCAGCAGCATCTGATGTCACGTTAAACGTATATTTCTGGCGTAGAATCAGAGACGTCCTGTGTACAGAAATGGTTTCGGGAGGTAATTGCTGTTGACAGAAATCAACAGAAACGTTTCTGCCTTTTGCTTCCCTTTGTAATTTAATCGGGCACCAGCTGAGCCTGCCAGCTGCAAGTGGGATCATCTACAGTACGACGGGAGGGAGGAGTATGGCACGTATCATGTTAAAACCACACTGGAAGCTCATCTCGTGGCTCCCAATCTAAGCTGTTTAACTAAGAAAAAAAAAAAAAGGATTGCCCTGACATGTATTTTGTTATTTTAAACCAGGCTAATGTGCGACATGCACGTTTTGGGTCCACAACCTTTGTTCCTGATTAGAAAGCTGCTAATCCAGTTAGACTGGATCGTTCTCTTCTGTGTTTGGTGATAGCCTCGTAGTGCAACTTCCACTTTGTTTGTTTTTAAACAGCTTATCCCAGGTTTTGTGTCAGGAGGGATGTTTGGCAGCACACCTTTGACTTTTTAGATATCTACCCGAGGACCGTTAAGACTTTACTTTGCACCTGATTTATTTGGAATCCAAGATGGCAGAAATCTGTGTTTGTCTGGTCACCGTGCTCTTCAAAGGCTGCATGATATGATTACGAAACGAACTGATCATTAAAAATGGTTTATTTTTGTAATGTGTTATTTACGGTTTTAGACAAGTTAGCCTAAAACTGTAATTTATTGAATATTACTGGATCCAGAACAGATGGAGAAAAGTATCAGTTAATCATCATTAACTTTAGATGTAATTGGAAAAGTGGGGTTGCAAGGAGAAGAGATAAAGAAGGTGGAAGATTTTAAGTATCTAGGATCAACAGTCCAGAGCAATGGAGAGTGTGGAAAAGAGGTGAAGAAGCGTGCGCAGGCAGGCTGGAATGGGTGGGGAAAAGTATCAGTTAATCATCATTAACTTTAGATGTAATTGGATGGATCCAAATGGAAAAGTGAGGTTACAGGGAGAAGAGATAAAGAAGGTGGAAGATTTTAAGTATCTAGGATCAACAGTCCAGAGCAATGGAGAGTGTGGAAAAGAGGTGAAGAAGCTTGTGCAGGCAGGCTGGAAGGGGTGGACAGGATCAGAGGAACAGCACATGTTAGAGGTTTGGAGATAAAGTCGGAGAGGCCAGACTGAGATGGTTTGGACATGTGCAGAGGAGAGAGAGAGAGTACATCGGAAGAAGGATGCTGGATTTGGAACCACCAGGAAAGAGGACTAGAGGAAGACCAAAGAGGAGGTTCATGGATACAGTGAAGGAAGACATGAAGATGGTTGGTGTGACCGAAGAAGATACAGCAGACAGGGTTAGATGGGAGAAACTGACTTGCTGTGGCGCCCCCTGAAGTTCATCTCGTATGCTGCTGAAACAGGAAGGATGTCACCACTGTCATTCTACGATGCAACTTTTTTTGAGCTGTCATCTTCATCAGGGTTTTGCAAGATCACTGCACAGAATTAGCACTTAAGGTTGTAACATAGAACGTTTCTAGCTACTTTATGTTCATTAGTAATGACCACGTTCACAACTGAGGACTATGTCTTTCCACATGGTACACGTTTTGGTTGCTGCGTTGGCGTCCCATCTGCCCGCCTCTGAATTTTTTCCATTATAAAGAGTTGACTTCATAAGCGACTAGACCAGTGGTGGGCAAACGTTTTTATTAGTGGGCCACATTGAAGTTTAACATTTGACCAGCGGGCCGGAACAGGAGCAGATGGATGGCATGCTTTGGTAAGCACTAGATTTTAAACAAGCGCTAAATGTTACATTAAGAGCGTTAAATTTCAAATCTAGCGGCGCTAGGTCTGAAATCTAGTTCGATGGCGCTTAAAAACGTGCATTTAGCGGCACTAGGTTTGAAATCTAAGCGCTTGATGTAACATTTTGCTTGTTTTAACATCTAACACACTTGTTTACGTGTGTGTATTGGACCCGATGGCTTTCCATATCTGCGCACACTGTTTATTTTGCACATCACGGAGACACACACATTCTAGCAGGAGCAGTGTTGTTGTTCTTCTCAACACAGCCACTATATAGACTAGAGTGTGCCATCTAGTGACAAAACATCAGAATTGCAGGAGAAATAAAACATTAACAAGGTTCATTTACTCAATTTTTCAAGTTTGGGCCGGATTAAAACGTTTAACGGGCCGCATGTGGTCCGCGAGCCATAGTTTGCCCATGCCTGGACTAGACTCTTCGAGGCACTTGACTAAATGATTTTTTTTTTTTCATAATTTTGTCCCATTTTGTTTTTAAAACACCCATGTTGCACCCAAACAGGAAAACGGAACGAGTTTAAGGAAGACAAAACACTTTCTGTCCCACATCCCAACGGCCAGTTCTCTACTTCAGAAGCCTTCAACTCCGTATCTGAATGTACTTCGTTTTATCAAATATTTCAGCCTGTCCCTCTATTTATAGCCGTCTTAGAGTTTTATTTTATTTGTTAAATCATCAGGGAGAGACTTTTATCACTCGAAATGCACCTGTATTTAAAATGTCTAATTTCCTTAACGAACGCCCACATGGAGAGCTCTCCGTACGGAGCGGTGTACCTGTCCCCCCCTCCGGACAACAGCTGGAGAAGGTGAGTAACTTTTAACAACACGCTCTTTGTTTCCTCTTCTTCCTGTCACCATAATATTTTACAGCAGGAACCGTTTCCTCTTGCCAGCGTGCTTCCTGTTCAAATCGTGCACCGTCCGGTATTTTTTTTTTCTTTTCATCCAGCTGCTTTATTCTGTGAATTCCACCCAAATCAGAAAACGAAAGAGCCAAATTCCGGACCGAACCGTCCTGCTCTTTGTGTGAGATTGCTGCATTAAGCCAGAGAAGGCCGCCTCTGACTAAAGTTGTTTGACAGATAGCCTTTTCTTTTAAAGGTCATGCCCAGAAGTGGTCCTCCCACTGTGAGGAGATTTTGTTTTGTAACTGCTCTGTGATCAGTGGTGGATGAAGTACTCACTTTTTGTACTTGAGTAAAAGTACAAATAATTAGGCGAAAAAAAATACTTAAGTAAAAGTAAAAATACCAATAAAAAAAATTTACTTAAGTAAAAGTACAAAAGTAATTGGTGTAAATTTGACTTTTTAAGTAAAAAGTAAAAGTATTCGATCATAATTCAAATGTCATTTTTTGTGCTGTAGGGTCACAAATAAATACTCTGCAGGGGCGTGAACCCCTCCCCCCGTCTCCCGCCTCTTTTGATCCACAAAAAAAAAAAAAAAAAGGAAGAAAAGAAAGGGGACTAGTTAGGCTATCCCCTTGCAGGGCTAGCGAATGGGCACCAAAATGCAGGAAATTACACTTATTTTTTTAAAATGTTTTAGGGGGCAGGCCCCCAGTCACCCTATATTGGCTTTGTCAGGGACCTCACGCGCCCCCCCACCCCTACTTTAGAAAATTCTAGATCCGCCCCTGCTCTGTGTAACGACGGCTCAACTTTTTTATTTAGAAGTAAACACAACGAACAACGATCTTCTGACTCCTTTTAATTTGTACTATATTTGATGTTAGTTTTTTTGGAGGAAAATGTTTACTCTCGATTCTGATTGGACCTCGATTCATTACTTCTTCTCCCGATCAATTGCTTCTTTTGATTTTGGCGATGCGGCTTCAAGATGCACTAAAAAAAATGTATTTTTCAAATTCCTGAACGAAAATGTAAAAAAAATGTAAAACACACTTTTAAAAAGTAGCGAAGTAGAAGTACAGATATTTACTCTAAAAAAGTAGTGAAGTAAAAGTAAAAGTACAAGTCTCAAATTTTACTTAAGTAAAGTACAGATACGCCGTTTTTTTTACTTAAGTACAGTAACGACGTACATTTACTTCGTTACGTTCCACCACTGCTCTGTGATGCACGATCTCCAACACGGCTGAGATACAAACTTTTAAAACTCCAGAAGATCTGGTCTTACAACATGCACAGTCTTTTTTTTTTTTGTTTGATTGTGCCCACAGGTTTGGTAGACAGCTTTCCCTCGGTGTTTACAAAGGACTGAATTATGGGGCCGGTGATAAAAACGCTCAGCCAAACTCCTCCCCGCTCACTCTCTGTCAGTCTGGCTTTGTCTCCAGTTCTTGTGTTTAGTATTCTAACTTGGCTGGTTGCCAATCAGCCTGCCTCGTCTTCTTCCCCCAGCTCTGAAAACAGACGCTAGCCAGGCCTCCTAAAAACGGCTCGTTCTGTGCCCACGCCCTCTCTTTGTTGACAGCACAAAACAGGTTGACTGACAAACATCTTTATGGAGTAATCAGACGTCAGTACCTTCGGAGAAGGGTTGGACCCGCCTTAGACACGCGGGACGATGCACAAAAAAAAAAAAATAAAAAGACTCGACGGTTTAATTTGAGCAGCTTCTGAAAAATAAAGGAACATCAAGTTGTTTAAGCCCAAATCTAAAAGCCCGGATGATGGCAGGTGTTTGTTTGTTAAATCTTCTCCACACTCGTGCTACGGACGACGCCCACATTGAACACAATTGAAATGTTTCTGCCACAACACGAAGGAGGAGGTGTAACGTTGGATGCATGGACAAGTTCAACCAGTTCATTGAAGAAGGGAGTGTCAAGGAATAGAGACAGGCAGGATTTATCTGGTGGCCAACCTGGGCAGGCTTGGCAACATTAAACACGGGGGTTACCATTAGCAATGGGGAAAACAAGACACTGGTGCAAACATCAGGGAGAGACTATTTGGACCTAGTGTGAGAAATCAAGACAGAATGGGAGGAAAGGAAAAGGACAGTTTTACCTCATCTGGTTATAATCTACATTCCCACCCTCACCTGTGGTCACCGAAAGAATGAGATCACGGATACAAGCGGCCGAAATGAGCTTCCACTGCAGGGTGGCTGGGCTCTCACTCAGATTGGGGGAGGAGCTCTGCCATCTGGAAGGAGCTATGTGTCGAGCTCCTGCTCCTCCAGGTCGAGAGAAACCAGATGGGGTAGTTCGGGCATCTGGTAGGATGCCCCCCGAGCGCCTCGCGGGCGAGGTGTTTCGGGCCGTCCCACCGGGAGGGGACCAAGAGGCAGACCCCAGACCGGGCTGGAGGGACTATGTCTCACAGCTGGCCGGGGAACGACTTGGGATCCTTCCGGGTGAGCTGGAGTATGCAGCCAGGGTGGGAGAAGCCTGGGCTTCCCGTTTGAGGCTGTTGCCCCTGCGACCTGGCCCCGGATAAGCAGAAGACGACGGAACGGAAATAACTTCTCCCCTTTAATAAGAATTAAAGAATTTAATTTTATGCTGATTGTTGTGTAAATTGGGGAGACGGTGGCTCAGTGGTTAGAGCATTCGCCCGCGGACTGGAAGTAAACCGGAAGTTCGCGGGTTCGCATCCTACTGAGTGCACATCTAGGGTTCTTGGAGAAGACAATTAATCCCCTGTTTCTCCCACCACTGGCGCCGTCGTGGCAGCCTGCTGCGGTGTAGGAGTGCAGCACACAAATTTCCCCAGTTAGGGGTGAATAGAGTGACTAAAAAAAAAATAAAAAATTTGGACGATAAGTTTCATTCATGAATGAAAAGTTGTCTCAGAAAAACTCCTCAACTTTTATGTTGATGTTTTACCTCTTTTTTTTTTTTTTTTTTTTTTTTTTTTTTTTGGCGTTTGACTCGGGTTCAACGTGTTCCTTTTTTAATTTGCTCCACAAATAAAACAGGATCCTCTTGGATGACTGTAAGGCCGGGCGTCGCACCCCCTTCAGGTTTTCTGTTAACGTTTCTCCTCTCACACCTCTCCTTGAGCGTGCACGGCTCCGCAGGCCAAAAACTGGAGCTTCTGCTTCAACCTGCACCAGATTGTCGCAGTATGCCACAGGGATAAACTTCCCCCCTCAGCTGTGGACGTTGGCTCACATCGCAGCTACAGTGACGGATACATGTTGGCTTACACCGGCAGAGCAAAGCAATAAAAGCTGGGAAAACAAGCCAGCGGCTTCAATGTCGGATAATGTCATAATAAACACATTTATTATATCATATCCCAGCCTTAAAATAAAAAAAATGATTAAATGCCAGTAAGAAATATTTCTTTGGGGTAAAAGAGGAAAATAAACTGAATGAGGAGCAGGTTGGAATAGATTGGACTCCTGGATAGGGGACATTATTTTTCCAGAAATGTGGTTTATAGAGTTTTATTCCATTGTTTTCAGTTCATAAAAAAAACTTTTTTTTTGTTAAGAGCTAGAAAAATCAGTTTTTTTTGTGCATAAAATAGGTTTTAATGTCATCTAATAAACAAGAAGGACTAAAAATGGAACCCTCAAAGGAACGATCGTCCAATGATTCCTCTGTGAGGTTGTATGTGGTGACGTTATGAAGCGTCTTATACCTTCACAGGAAATCTGTAGAGAATATTTATTAGTATTTGTTTGGTAAAAAATATCAAAAATGTATTTGGTATTTATTTTTTGATTCTTCACTAGATGAAGTTTTGAAATTATTCTCATTAAAGTTGCACCGTGTCGATTTAACTTCGGCCTTCAAAAGAGTTCATACCTACTTGATTCCTTCTGTATAGAGATTAGCTGTGGATGGTGGTTGAAAGAAGGAGATCATGGATACAGGCAGACAGAGAAAAACTGGAGAGGTGGAGGTTTGCACTAGAAAGAAGAGGAATGAAGATTAGTCAGAGTAAGACAGAGTACGTGTGTGAACAAGAGGGATCCAAATGGAAAAGTGAGGTTACATGGAGAAGAAATAAAGAAGGTGGAAGATTTTAAGTACTTAGGATCAATGGAGAGTGTGGAAAAGAGGTGAAGAAGCGTGTGCAGGCAGGATGGAACGGGTGGAGAAGAGTATCAGGTGTGATGTGTGATAGAAGAGTTTCAGCTAGAATGAAAGGGAAAGTGTACAAAACAGTGATGAGACCGGCCATGCTGATTGGTCTAGATCAGGGGTGTCCAACCTTTTTTGTCCCAAGATCTACTTTTCAACTAGCAAACCTCCTGAGATTTACCAGTCCCGCAGTGTCATGTGATGACGTCGCACATTACATCACCAACCCGGAAGTGTGCGTGCACTCCTTTATTAGCCTTCAGATCTGCAGCTGAGTAGAAATTTGGGGTGAATTGCAGGCATCAAATCGGGATGGTTTGAAAATAAATTATTTAGAATTTTATAAGAATCTTCTCCACCAGTCGACAAAAAATATTGCTTTGATAGTTTCATCCTGATCCTGGCCGACTCCCGGGTTCTAGTCACGTGGGTTAATGCGTTCTATAACACATGAAAGACGCTAGATCAGGAGTCCCCAACCTTTTTGTCCCACGATCTACTTTACAAATATAAAACCTCCTGAGATCTACCAGTCCCATGTTCCCATCGCAAACCCCACAGATCATTTCCAGACAGCTGTAACTACCCCTACAACATGATTTGTTACATCCGCACACGCACACACTCACAGCGCTTTGCGAGGGGGAGGGGCCACAGCAGCACCGCGAGCTGCTTATTGATTACAGGCTTAACAACGTGATTTCACGTCACAGACTCCAAAAATCTCTGTTAACAGCAGAAAAGCCGCTAGATTGAGACTTTTTTGAAGTTTTTTTTTTTTCAACTTTATTTTAATGCCATTCGATCTACCCATAATGCCTTTGCAATCGACCAGTCGATCGCGGGCAACGTAATGGGCACCCCTGGTCTAGAGACAGTTGCACTGAGGAATAGACAAGAAACAGAGATTAAGATGCTGAGGATCTCTCTGGGAGTGACCAGGATGTACAGGATCAGAGGAACAGCACATGTTAGAGGTTTTGGAGATAAAGTCAGAGAGGCCAGACTGAGATGGTTTGGACATGTGCAGAGAAGAGAGAGTACATCAGAAGAAGGATGCTGGATTTGGAATCACTAGGAAAGAGGCCTAGAGGAAGACCAAAGAGGAGGTTCATGGATACAGTGAAGGAAGACGTGAAGATAGTTGGTGTGATTGAAGAGGATGCAAGAGATAGGGTTAGATGGAAGAAACTGATTTGCTGTGGCGACTCCTGAAGGGAAATGCCGAAAGAAGATGATAGAAAAAAGAAGAAAAGCATGTAGTACAAAACTTTCCTTTCATGTCTTTTGTTTTTGCTACTGTTTGCTAAAAACAATCTTTGATGTCTCTGTTTATGATCAGAAAGGTGTGTGTAGGGAGGAGCTGCCCTTCAGAATGGTTTTAAGGGTATTAAAGCTTGCTTCTCTTCCTGTTTTATTACAAATTTTGGGACGTTTTTCTGAAAGTTTTACCTGAAGATGCACCGAATCTGCTTTTTATCCTCTGGAAAAACGTGAACTGGATGCTAACTACGGTGAAACAGTTTGTGCTTGCGTTTGTTCTTAACTAATGCGGTAATTTAAAAAAACGCAACCAAACTGACCTTCTTTAGATTGATCATCCTCACAGACTGAAACGAAGACTATAAAAACAATTCTACAGCATATAAAAATCCCATTTACGACCGGTTTTAGTGGAGCAGCAGCGTTGGGTGTAAACAGCCAGAATGTTTATGCCATGTCGTCTGAGTGGACCAGCTCAAATGTGCAAAATAAGTCTCCCAGCTTGAGCAATCAGTGGGTTTTAGAGAAACAGGTTTGAGCATTAGTGGAGTCTAAAACATGGTTCATTAGCAGGCTCTAATCACACACATGCCATTTAAAACAGATGCATCAGAGAATATGTGCGTATAAAGTTTCAGAATGGCTCTGTAGTTCCGTTCCGTCATCTTCCGCTTGTTCTGGGGTCGGGTCGCGGGGCAACGGCCTCAAACGGGCAGCCCAGGCCTCTGTCACCCCAGCTGCATTCCCCAGCTCACCCGGAAGTATCCCGGGTGAGCTGGGAGACATAGTCTCTCCAGCGGGTCCGAGGTCCGCCCCTTGGTCTCCTCCCGGTGGGACGTGTCCGAAACACCTCACCAGCGAGGCGCTCGGGGGGGCATCCTGACCAGATGCCCGAACCACCCCACCTGGCTCCTCTCGACCTGGAGGAGGAGCGGCTCGACACCGAGCTCCTCCCGGATGGCAGAGCTCCTCACCCGATCTCTGAGTGAGAGCCCAGCCACCCTGCGGAGGAAGCTCATTTCGGCCGCTTGTACCCGTGATCTCATTCTTTCGGTCACCACCCACAGCTGGTGACCATAGGTGAGGGTAGGAACGTGATCGACTTGTAAATCGAGAGCTTTGCTTTTTGGCTCAGCTCTCTCTTTACCACGACGGACCGATGCAGCGTCGGTCCGTCGTGGTAATTGCTGACGCCGCACCGATCCGCCTGTCGATCTCCCGCTCCATCTTTCCCCCACTCGTGAATAAGACCCCGAGATACTTAAACTCCACCACTTGGGGCAGGACCCTGCCCCTGACCCGCAGGGGGCATTCCACCCTTTTCCGGGCTCTGTAGATCTAAAAATGAAATCATTCATTTGTATCACAGTTTCTTGGGACATGGTGAATAGGATAAATTTGCACTTCCACAGAAAACACTCGCTGTTTTCCAGAGAATTTTCTCTTTCTAGTTTCTTTTTAATGTGTACTCATATATTCTAAGCGTAGGCCAAAACCTCGGGCAGCAGGCCACAGAACATATTTACATATACAGAAGGAAATCTAGCCCAGTTTCTTCTCCGATTAGAATATTTTCTTCTGCCCACTCAGCATTTTTAACATGATCTGCAGCAAAGAGCGACCACATCTCAGGCTATCGTTTGAGAGGTTTGTCAGTTTAGTTTGTAGGTAAAACATGTGAACCAGCATCAACCTCCAAATGTTGTTTTCACTCATTCTGTTGGCAAAACCTGCAGCTCAAGCAGGGACGATACACCAGGGGTTGGCAAAGAGTTTCACTCACTGGCCACAAATAACCCTAAAATGCAACCAAAAGGTTGAGCAAGAACCGAAAGCATGATGTGTTAAAAGACCTGATTTAACAAAAAGATTATAGAAAGATTCATGTTTGCAGATGACATTGTGATCTGTAGTGAGAGGAGGGAAGAGGTGGAGGAAAAGTTGGAGAGGTTTGCTCTAGAAAGAAGAGGAATAAACATTAGTCAGAGTAAAACAGAATTAATGTGTGTGAATGAGAGGGATCCAAATGGAAAAGTAAGGTTACAGGGAGAAGAGATAAAGAAGGTGGAAGAGTTTAAGTACTTAGAATCAATGGAGAGTGTGGGAAAGAGGTGAAGAAGCGTGTGCAGGCAGGATGGAACGGGTGGAGAAAAGTATCAGAGGTGATGTGTGGAAGAGTTTCAGCCAAAATGAAAGAAAATGTGTACAAAACTGTGGTGAGAGCGGCCATGCTGTTTGGTCTAGAGACAGTGGCACTGAGAAAAAGACAAGAAGCAGATTTGAAGGTAGCAGAGATGAAGATGCTGAGGATCTCTCTGGGAGTGACAAGAATGGACAGGATCAGAAGAACACCACATGTTAGAGGTTTTGGAGATAAAGCCAGAGAGGCCAGACTGAGATGGTTTGGACATGTGCTGAGGAGAGAGAAAGAGTACATCAGAAGAAGGATGCTGGATTTGGAACCACCAGGAAAGAGGACTAGAGGAAGACCAAAGAGGAGGTTCATGGATACAGTGAAGGAAGACATGAAAATATGTAGTTGGCATGACCGAAGAAGATGCAGCAGATAAGGTTAGATGGAAGAAACTGACTTGCTGTGCCGACCCCTGAAGGGAAATGCCGGAAAAAAAAAAAAGATTCTATTCATCCCTCACCGGGGAAATTTGTGTGCTGCACTGCTTACACCGCAGCAGGCTGCCCTTCAATGGCGCCAATGGTGGGAGAAACGGGGGTTAGGTGTCTTCTCCAAGGACCATAGACGTGCTCTCTGTGGGATGCAAACCCGCGAACGCTCTAACCACTGAGCTGCTGTCTCCTCCCAAAGCGTGTGACTACAAGGTCAAGAAGAAGCGCATATCAACTTTAATTTTAGTCTTAACTCTGATCATCTAGACAGAAACATCGAAGTGAATCGAAAACCTAAACCCACTCCACACTAAACTCTCTGTCTGGGTGAATCCCAGCCGCTATTAAAACTACATTGTCGTGGAAAAGAATGGTAGAAGTAAAACTCAATTAAATTAAGAGTTAAATGTACTTATGATGCGTTTGAGTTCCGTCGGAATGGTGAAAAATGGTCTTCAAAACTGGGAAAATGGACAAAAAAACAAAATTTATGTTGGTAAAAAACAACTCAGAGCCTCATCTTTGTCTTTGCTCCCATTGGCTATCTACACAATGAAATATTTTTGAAGTTTAGCGTACTCAGTTATGGTGAACTGGACTTGGATCTGGCTGCAAAACTTGCCTTACCCCCGCATTGAAGGAGAAATGGGAACAGTTTCTGGGATGATGTCTCCCAAAAGCAAGAAGGACTTTTCCCTTGTGTTGTTAAAAAAAAACTCTCCAAGTTTCTATCACTGATGCATCCCCACTTATTTATAAATCCACTCTCTCTTCCCAAACACACTAAAGTTGACTATCTTCCATGGAAACTGTTAGAAGCCCAGCTCGTTCATCCCGGGAGAGAGCAGAGCAGCAAGTGTTTACACCACCAGCAACATCTGCACTACATTACAGTTAGGACGATGTGAGCGATCTTTAACTGTTTCAGTCCAGACAGCATCTAGATGTTTGATTCTGCTGTGTCTTTAAAAGCAGAATGCTTGACCTTCTATCTCAATTTCAATTTTCAATTTCAATTTTATTTGTATAGCCCAAAATCACAGAATTTCCGTCTCAATGGGCTTCACAAGAAAAAGAGGAATGTATAAACACAGATACACAGCAAGAAAAATAACTAACAAATGCTAACTAAACAATACTAGCACATTTATGCCCTTAGACTCTCCTTCTCGGTGAGGAAAAACTCCTAAAAACCCATCAGTGAGGAAAAATAAGAAACCTCGTGGGGATCCACATGAAAGAGAGATTGCTCCCCCAAAAACAGGGGGAGGGATCTCGGACTGCCCGTAAACCGTTTGAGAATAGGTGCCATGCGTTAAGAACATCCTCGTTCTTCTCTGGCTTATTCTTTGTTTCCGTTTTTGACCAATACAGTTTTTTCTTTGTCACTAATACAAAGCTCTCGATTTGCCAGTCAATCTATGTTCCTACCCTCGTCTATCGTCACCAGCTGTGGGTGGTGACCGAAAGAACGAGATCACCGATACAAGCGGCCAATATGAGCTTCTTCTGCAGAGTGGCTGGGCTCTCAACCAGAAAAAGAGGGAGGAGCTCAGAGTAGAGCCGTTGCTCCTCTGGGTTCAGAGAAGCCAGATGGTTCAGGCATTTGGTTAGGATGCCACCCGAATGTCTCGCTGTAGAGGTGTTTCGGATACGTCCCACCAGGAGGAGACTGGACGCACTGTACTGACTATGTCTCACAGCTTGCTGGGGAACACCTCGGGATCCTCCCGGGTGAGCTCAAGGATGCAGCTGGGGTGAGAGAAACCTGGGCTTCCCATCTGAGGCTGTTGCCCTGCGACCCGGCCCCGGACAAGTGGAAGACAACGAAATGGAACAAAAGTCACTAAATTTTTCAGCTGCTTTGAACGATCCAGCTTATATGAAGATAAGGCCTTTTGATGTAATTTTCTCCAGCCCTCAGGGTGGCGCTAGACAAATGTACAAAAATGAGACAGACAACTGAAATTAGTTTTAAAAAACCCCAAATTAAGATTTTCTTACCTTCATACTCCTCATTATAAAAAAACAAGAAGAAATTTCTGTAATGCAACTTTTGGGTTATTATTGTGAGGATTATGTCTCTTAGAGATGACGTCAGCAGGGCAAAGGATTTTTGCTGACCATACAGCAATGATTGGAGAAAAACTTTTCTGTTCCACTGGGTCAATAGTTTAGCAAACTAAATATAAATGTTGTATTTTCGGGTCACTTTTTTAGAAGCATAATTCCAACCAGTGAATGAATATTTGGATAATACGGTATCTAAAGTACTCAGAGTAAGACAGAGTACATGTGTGTGAATGAGAGGGATCCAAATGGAAAAGTGAGGTTACAGGGAGAAGAGATACAGAAGGTGGAAGATTTTAAGTACTTAAGATCAACAGTCCAGAGCAATGGAGAGTGTGGAAAAGTGGTGAAGAAGCGTGTGCAGGCAGGCTGAAACGGGTGAAGACAAGCATCAGGTGTGATGTGTGATAGAAGAGTTTCAGCTAAAATGAAAAAAAAAGTGCACAAAACCGTGGTGAGACCGGCCATGCTGTTTGGTCTAGAGACAGTGGCACTGAGAAAAAGACAGGAAACAGAGATGGAGGTAGCAGAGATGAAGATGCTGAAGATCTCTCTGGGAGTGACCAAGATGGACAAGATCAGAGGAACAGCTCATGTTAGAGGTTTTAAAGATAAAGTCAGAGAGGCCAGACTGAGATGGTTTGGACATGTGCAGAGGAGAGAGAGAGAGTACATCGGCATAAGGATGCTGGATTTGGAACCACCAGGAAAGAGGACTAGAGGAAGACCAAAGAGGAGGTTCATGGATACAGTGAAGGAAGACATGAAGATAGTTGGTGTGACTGAAGAAGATGCAGCAGATAGGGTTAGATGGAAGAAACTGACTTGCTGTGGCGACCCCTGAAGGGAAATGCCGAAAGGAGAAGAAGAAGACTGCAATAAATAAATTTATAAAGATCTTCAATCGTACCATTTTTTCAAATAATACTTGCAGCTAAGTTTCACACAAACTCCTAAGAAATGAATGGTTGTCCAAGTAATGACGCCGTCTCGTCTGAGTTGTGTTTCGATGGGAAATACAACTTCCTCGATGTGTGGAATCGTTCCAAATTCCCTGTTGTGTGCAGAGATGATTCCGTGTAAGAATTGTTGCTCTCCAAAGAATAAGTGAGACTGAACTTTGAAGCCTTTGGATGGGTTTCACCCACCGTGTTCTGAAGATATTTTGGCTACATTTGCATGCTAATGTTGGGCCGACTGTTTTTGAGCCTTCCAGCCTTTCTTTCACAAAGTCTTAAAGGCATTTAGTCTGTGTTTAAAGACTGCTAGGCATGATAGAAAGGCAGGGAACAGTCTTTAAGAATGAGAGCAGAGGCTTCATGTAAAGGAGTACGCCATGTTTGGGAAAGGAGGATCTAACTGTACTCTGGAGTCATCAGAACCAAGTTCAGTCCGTCCCTTTACAGGCCATCTGCTTCAGGGTCAGAACTTCAGTCTGGTCCCACGCCCTCTCTCTCTTTCATTCACCCATCTTTAGCCAGCTGTTTTTGTACCAGCCTCTCTTGGGATACGTCTCCAAACATGATCCCTGGAGAGAGAAAGTGGAGGAACTCTCTGAGGGAGTCGTCTGATGTGTTTTCCACCAGCGTGTTTTATGGAAAATTTTTTGCTCCAACGGTTTTCAGCGTCTACTGATTATTCTTACAAAGAAAAGCCAAAAGATATCGTCACGCAAATCTAGACATGAGTGTTCTAACATTCAAGTCATGGGAATTAATAATGTTTCTTACTAATTTGTTCAAAAACAGCACATTAAACAATGAACAAGATGAAAAAGTCTGTTTCTGCTTTCCTCCTCCACATTGACCGGTCAACTTTGCCAAATCCGTGATGCCACATGCTGGATTGTTAAAAGAAACTTTGTAAATCTGAGTGTTTGGCAAATGGGCTTTTTTAAACAAAAATCTAATCGGCGCCAACCAGCAACAATTTCGCAGATTACCGATGTCTTGCAAGAGGGCGGTGTCAATTTAACAATTAATTGATGAACCGTTAAATTATTCGGGCCCTAAAAGGGAGGTCTGAAGACATGATGTTTCATAGGATGGGACATTCAAGTTCCGTTCCGTCATCTTCCGCTTATCCAGGGCTGGGTCATGGGTGCAACAGCCTCACACGGGAAGCCCAGGCTTCTCTCACCCTAGCTGCATCTTTGAGCTCACCCGGAAGGATCCCGAGTCGTTCCCCGGCCAGTTGTGAGACATAGTCTCTTCAGCGGTTACCGCCTCTTGGTCTCCTCCCAGTGGGACGTTCCCAAAACACCTCTCCACCCGAATCACCTCCTTGATCCCCCACTTTATCGTGGTGGAGGGGTTTGCGTGCCCCAATGATCCTAGGACCTATGTTGTTCGGGGCTTATTGCCCCTGGTAGGGTCACCTAAGGCAAACAGGTCTAAGACTTTGCCTGAACTCGGGTCACCGGGGTTGCCCCTTGGAGCCAGGCCCGAGAGTGGGGCACGAGAGCGAACGCCTGGTGGCTGGGCTTTTACCCATGGGGCCTGGCTGGGCTCAGCCCAAACAGGGGACATGGGTCACCCTTCCAGTGGACTCACTACCTGCAGGAGGGGCCACAAATTTATAAAAATCTTCCAAACCAAATTCTATTTTTGCTCAACAAATAATATCAGCATTTAGATTTGTGGGTTTGTTTTGGAGATCTGTTGTTAAGGAGGGGGGCGTGCCACAACTACCCAACATTCCGTGTCATGAGTATAAAAATAACCTGCACAGCTCATACAAGCAAGCACCTCTTAGCCAGGTAATGTGACACACTGGTGTGGTGATACACCACGAGAAAAGCAACCCTTCTTTAAGGCCAATGAGCCTTCACGGTCCAATTTAAAATCTTCTCAGATGAAACCAAACCAAAGGAACAAACAGGAGATTTAGACATACAAAGTAAATTAATAGCTTTCATTTTTCCTTCACGAATAATCGACCATGTCCTCATACAGACGGTTTACTGCGTTAGCTTGTGGAAACACAAAGGCAACTTGTTACGGTCAGGATCAGCGTTTTTCGGAACTACAGTTCTGCACTAGTGTGCTGTGACAGATCGTCAGGTGTGCCATTGGAAATGATCCTAATTCACCTCATACAGTGATCGTGATCTACTGGTAGCTCTACTAGAAGCTCCCAAAGATAGCGTCCAAGTCCGGTCGCACTGTTCCAACCTGGCAACCCAAAAGCTGGAGTCCAAAATGGGTCCACAAAGCCAGGCCGCAGTGAAGAACACCAAACTGGCCTCTCTGTATTTCACTGTGTCCAAGTGTGTGCCTTCAATTCCTCAAGCAAGCAAACAACGTTTCCATGGAAACCGCGAAAACACTGGGCCCGAAACACCTCCTCTACACAGTCTCCTTCTCCGCACCTCCTCCAGATCGACTCCTTCTCCTCAGCTCCCCCGGGACCGAACCAACCCCTCCAGCTCCTCGGATTATTCTTTAGAGCCAGCAGCTGGTCGTCCATATCAACATGCATGTCAACGGCAGAATGACTTCAAAACCAGCTAGCCGTTGGAAGCTAGCTGTTGGGAGCTAGCCGTTGGGAGCTAGCCGTTGGGAGCGAGCCGTTGGGAGCGAGCCGGACGATTTCTGAAAAATCCGCTGTCCGACAAAATAAGTATGTTTGTCATTATGAAATTTTTTCATCTTATTTTGAGACAGGCAGGGTTGTTCTGTAACCATAGCAACCCCCTCTTCTCGGCTTTGTCACGGCATGCTGCTGTTCATCCCTCCCAAAAACTACCCCATACGATGCATTGTATTTTCTACATGTTTTTGAGCCCTTATCACAAAATGTAGGTTGTGTTTTAAGCAGAAAAATTGTGGATTCTTATTACAACCGGATTCCAAAAAAGTTGGGACACTTTAGAAATTGTGAATAAAAACTGAATGCAATGATGTGGAGGTGCCAACTTCTAATATTTTATTCAGAATACAACATAAATCACAGGTCAATAGTTTAAACTGAGAAATTGTATGATATTAAGGAAAAATATGCTCATTCAAAATTTCATGGTGTCAACAAATCCCAAAAAAGTTGGGACAAGAACCTATTAGAGGCTGGAAAAAGTCATTTGAGCATACAACAAACACCTGGAAGACCAATCAGCACTAATCAGGTCAATTGGCAATATGATGGGTATAAAAAGTGCTTCTCAGATTGGCAGTGTCTCTCAGAAGCCAAGATGGGTAGAGGATCACCAACTCCCACAATGTTGCGTAAAAAGATAGTGGAACAGTATCAGAGAGGTGTTACCAGAGGTGTCAAGTAACGAAGTAAGTCTACTTCGTTACCTTACTCAAGTAGAAAATCTCGTTATCTTTACTTTAACGAAGTAATTATTTTTTTGTCTACTTTTTACTTTTACTCACTACTTTTTTATGCAATTATCTGTACTTTTACTTCGTTCATTTTATAAAAAGTAGTCGCTACTTTCGCCATTTTGTCACCGTTAAAAAGCCGCGACTGTTTGTCGGAGTTTTTTTTTTTTTTTATGAACCCTGAATGCATCAAACAAAGGAACAGATGAATGATTGGCTGAAAGCTCCAGTCAATCATTACTTTGGGGCGAGTAGCCCCGCCCACAAACTTTTAAAGAGCAGGGACGTCAATTTCCGTGTTTGAGACTCGGGCTCGGAAATCTAAGTGTTTCTGATGTTGCAACACTGAACTTTGATTGAATTATCAATTTTTAAAAAAAAAACCAGCAAAGAAATGTTTTTTTTTATTATTATTTTCAGTCTGCGGTTATTGTAAACGTCTTTGCTGAAAATGTTGTAGATGGTATTTTCATAAAAATAACTTTGATCTGTGACGCACTATTTTATCTTTAGAAACAAAGCTAATTGAACTGATTCATCCATAAATAGTAGTGGATGAAGTATTTGTGCTTAAAAGCACCCAAAATGTTATTGATTAGTTTATAAAGACTGACTGAGGAGATTAAAACTACACATCGCTTAGATTTTGTATCATGTAGATGTTTGGGTTAACATTAAAAAAACCTTATATGTATGTACACATATATATGTAGATATGTATATATGTAAATTTATATACACCGTCTCCTAAGTCCCGCCCCTACTGTTTTTTTAAAATCTTGTTTCTCTGGTTATTTTTTTCATTTTTACAGTTCTTAAAATTTTAGAAAAAGAATTCAAGGATTTTGCCTCCTGTGTGTTTCCTTCACTCCCACTGCCTTACGAGTGCATGTAAAGGGTGTTATTTTGTCAATGGGTGTGGTTTTACTGGGTGTACGATATTTTTTGTAAAATACGATAATTTTACGTCATTAGTACGATAATCCAGCACCTCCCACCTGGCAACGCTGGTTCCAGGTGTCACGCAGGCTGTATGTGGCACTCCCAAAGACTATTCAGTATTGCCTCAAAGAACTTTGAAAACTAGCTGCCTTCAAGGCTTAAAAAAGCCTTTTTGTCATTTTTTTTTCATTTATTTATTTTTTTTTTTTACATTGAGTGTGTTTGTGTCTTCTGAAGTTGGTTAAATTAGGTGATGCAGAGTGAAGCTTGGTAGCTGAAGGGACGTTACATAATGCCCTGCTTATGATAATACACTTGATTGTGTTCATTAATCAATTTCCAATAAAGATTATTAAGAAATAAATTTTTCTGATTCATAAAGTTTAACACCAAAACACTTTCATTTATTATCATATTTTCTGCTCCTTAAAGCATGTGGTAATAGTTAAAAATATGTTCACACGCTTTTGTTAACAATATTCCTTTTTTTCTGAAAATTACTTTTACTTTTTTTACTTGAAGTAGTTTTAAAATAGGTTACTTTTTACTTTTACTTAAGTAGAAAACTTGAGTTGATACTTCTACTTTTACTAAAGTAGTTTTTTAACTCGGTATTTATACTTCTACTTGAGTAGAAAATGTTGGTACTTTTGACACCTCTGGGTGTTACCCAGCGAAAAATTGCAAAGAGTTTGCAGTTGTCATCATCAACTGTGAATAATATCATCAAAAGATTCAGAGAATCTGGAAAAATCTCTGTGCGTAAAGGTCAAGGCCGGAGAACCATACTGAATGCCCGTGATCTCCGGGCCCTTAAACGACACTACATCAAAAACAGGAGTGCTACTGTGAAGGAAATCACAGCATGGGCTCAGGAGTACTTCCAGAAACCATTGTCAGTGAACACAATCCACCGTGCCATCCGCCGTTGCCAGCTGAAACTCTATTCTGCAAAGAAGAAGCCATTTCTAACAAAGATCCACAAGCGAAGACGTTTTCACTGGGCCAGGAGTCATTTAAAATGGAGTGTGGCAAAATGGAAGACTGTTCTGTGGTCAGACGAATCACGTTTTGAGGTTCTTTTTGGAAATCTGGGGCGCCATGTCATCAGGACCAAAGAGGACAGTGACAACCCAAGTTGCTATCAACGCTCTGTTCAGAAGCCTGCATCTCTGATGGTATGGGGTTGCATGAATGCGTGTGGCATGGGCAGCTTGCACATCTGGAAAGGCACCATCAATGCAGAAAAATATATTCAGGTTCTAGAGCAACATATGCTCCCATCCAAACGTCGTCTCTTTCATGGAAGACCCTGCATTTTTCAACAAGATAATGCCAGACCACATTCTGCATCAATCACAACATCATGGCTGCGTGGGAGAAGGATTCGGGTACTGACCTGGCCAGCCAACAGTCCAGATCTTTCACCTATAGAAAACATTTGGCGCATCATTAAGAGGAAGGTCAGACAAAGAAGACCCAAGACGATTGAACACTTAGAGGCCTGTATTAGACAAGAATGGGAGAACATTCCTATGTCTACACTTGAGAAGCTGGTCTCCTCAATGCCCAGACGTCTGTTGAGTGTTCTAAGAAGAAGGGGGGGTGTCACACAGTGGTGAAAATGGCCTTGTCCCAACTTTTTTGGGATTTGTTGACACCATGAAATTTTGAATGAGTATATTTTTCCTTAATATCATACAATTTCTCAGTTTAAACTATTGACCTGTGATTTATGTTGTATTCTGAATAAAATATTAGAAGTTGGCACCTGCACATCATTGCATTCAGTTTTTATTCACAATTTCTAAAGTGTCCCAACTTTTTCGGAATCCGGTTTGTAAATCTCACATTTTCTGAATGACATTAAAGAGAAAAAAGTAACTGCACTTTTTATTCAAAAGAAGAATCATAAAAGATGACGAAATAGGTTTTTATATGTTGATTTGATTTTTATTCGGGAAACTTTGGTGAGAATCACTTCATGTTAATACAGGCGGTTATAGAGAATCGTTTTTATACCAGTTTTGGTTGGTGGTGTGCCTCAAGATTTTTTTCCATGGAAAAATGTTACGTTGAAAAAAAACTGGTTTATATGACTCTTTTTAGTGTAGACCAGGGTGGGGCTAACTTTTTGACTCACGAGCCACATTGAGCTCTAACATTTGACAAAGGGGCCGGAACAGAATCAGACGGATGGCATAATTTGGTAGCCACTAGATTAGACCGATAGCATGGCGCGCTAGATTTTAAACAAGTACAAAATGTTACATCAAGAGCGTTAAATTTCAAATCTATCGGCGCTAGGTCTGAAATCTAGTGCGATAGCGCTTAAAAACCTGCATTTAGCGGCGCTAGGTTTGAAATCTAAGCGCTTGATGTTAGATTTTGCTTGTTTTAGTATCTAACACGCTAGTTTACGTGCATGTATTGAGTACGATGGCTTTCTATAGCATGCAGTGCGCCATCTAGTGAGGAAACATCAGAATTGCAGAAAAAATAAAACACTAACATGGTTTATTTATTTTTAATTTTTTCTAGTTTGGAGGGCCGGATTAAACTGTTTAACGGGCCGCATGTGGCCCAGGGGCCGTGGTTTGCCCATACCTGGTCTAGACTATGCACGTGAAACGTTTCGCTTGTCAAAACTATTCTTTGTACATTGAGTCAAGATTTCAAAAACCAAGAAGATTTTTTGTTGCTTTTTCGTTCCACATGTTTTAAATGGAATATTTGACATTTTTTACTGTGACTTGGACAAATGCAGCACATTCAATCATTGAGTTAAAGATTAAATACAGGCACTGTCAAGTGTGTCACTCCTCAGTTTGAAAGCAATACAAAGAAAAAGCCATAAACACTCACACTTCAAAGTTGACAATTAACTCAGCCGCATTCCTGAGAAATGCGAGGGAAAAAATCTCTGTTGTTCATCAGAGGGCGAGTCATCCTACAGGTTCACACCGCTGGTCGTTACGACACCCTCACGTTTGATTAGTCTTCCCTTGTAAGTCCGGCTAAAACCGGCCAGCCTGGTGGTAAATAATAGCCTTTCTGACAGGTGATCGTTATCTAATGCGATCATTAAAAGTAATTAACACATTGACAGTGGAAGGACCAGAATGCAACTTGTTTTTGCTCCAGGAGCTCCTTGTGTGACCACATTCTACCTGACATGTTCATTGTTCAGACCTGTGAAGTCGTTACCATTTCAAAGAAAAACTTTTCTCATGAAATATTTCATTTGAAGGGTTTTAAATGCTTAACTAAACAGTTGTCTTCTTTTCAATTTACCTGCATTTTTTATGCTTCAAAGATCTACCGTATTTTCCGGACTATAAGGCGCACCTAAAAACCTTAAATTTTCTCTAAAGTCCACGATCAAGTTACAAACTTGAGCACAGCACTACAAACGTGCTGTGCTCTACGTCAGGGCTTCTCTATTATTTTTTTACGCCACCCCTAGCAAGAAGAAAAGCATACCCACCGCCATTATTTGTTTATTGCACTTACCGTATTTCCCGCACTATAAGGCGCACCTAAAAAACTCACATGCAGAATAAACATGACGGAAATACAGAAATTTGAAAACCACTAGAGTCAAATCGATTATTGTCCAGCGGAGCAACAAGTCCTGTTGAAATCAAAGTACAAAAAATAATTTTATAATTTTAAAAAAATTTGTTTTAGTGAGCTATTGATGCCATGCGACATCTCCAATCAACAAGGAATCTCAGATACAAATACCGTATTTTCCGCACTATAAGGCGCACCTAAAAACCTTAAATTTTCTCTAAAGTCCACAATGTGCCTTTTAACCCGAAGCGCCTTATATATGGATTAATATTGCGCTACAATATTCGCAACTGCGGTAAGCAGCCGCCGACTCCATTTCCCCCCGTAGAAGAAGTAGTACGCAGTGCATGCTGGGATATATGAAAGGGCATCTCATTTCCATTTGTGTGTTTGTGTAAAGACCCGGAAATGGCTCCTACCAATAGACACTGTTACACCGCAGAGTTTAAACTCAAGGCGATCGGTCACGCAGTAGAACACGGGAATAGAGCCGCAGCGAGAGAGTTTAACATTAATGAATCAATGATGAGGAAGTGGAGGAAGCAAGAGGATGCGCTGGGCTAAGTAAACAAGAGTAAACAGAGTTTCCGCGGGAACAAATCGAGATGGCCACAGTTAGAGGACAAAGTTGAACAGCCTTTACTGTAGCGCCTTATAATGTGGTGGCAGATGGATGGCATGCTTTGGTAACCTCTAGATTAGACCAATAGAATGGTGCGCTAGATTTCAAAGAAGCGCTAAATGTTACATCAAGAGCGTTAAATTTCAAATCTAGCGGCGCTAAGTCTGAAATCTAGTGCGTTAGCGCTTAAAAACGTGCATTTAGCGGCGCTAGGTTTGAAATCTAAGCGCTTGTTTTTTTGCTTGTTTTAACATCTAATGCACTTGTTTATGTGTGTGTATTGGCCCCGATGGCTTTCCATACATGTGCACACTGTTTATTTTGACAGCATGCACATCACAGAGACGCACACATTTTAACGGGAGCAGTGTTGTTGTTTTCTCCGCAAAGCCAATATGTCCAGAGTGCGCCATCTAGTGACGAAATATCACAATTGCAATGGAAATAAAACATTAATAAAGTTTTTTTTCCCCCCCAAGTTTAACGGGCCGGATTAAACTGTTTAACGGGCCGTAGTTTGCCCATGCCTGAACTAGACCGATGTCCTGAAATGAGTTCAGAACAGCAACAACAGAGATCGAATTGTTCCATGTATTTGTCTTTGATTTTTTTTTTTCATCTTGTCTCTCCTTTAAAGTGAACTTTCTCGTCACCTTGTTTTATTATAACTTGGTATCATGTCGTGTCTGAATACCCTCCAGGGTTTTTACTCCAAATCTAAACTTTTTAAACTGTTTTTATAGCAGGATATTTTCTCCACAAACTGACCCGCAGGTGCCAGGGGTCTCTGCTTTCAACTTGTAACTTTTGTCCTTCGTGCTTTTCCTCTGTCTTTGAAGGGAACAACAGCCATGGACTGAGGAAAAGCGGCCTGGGTTTAGATTAATATCACAACTCAACAGGTGACCCTTAACCCCCCGTCCTCGTTCCAATCGCTCTTCCAATCAGTCTGTCTCTGCCACTCTGTTCCTCACTTAGAGAGCACACAAGTCTTCCCTTTGTCTTCTTCTAATCTCTTTTGGCTTCAGAATGTCCTAGTATTCATCGTAGCTTGGTTTAGAGCATTTCATTAACCCCTTCTTTCTTTCTTTAGAAGGATCAGACGTGGGCTGTTTGTTTTTTGCTCCACTGTATGGCTTCTTTTATCTTTTCACCTGGTATTTCTGAAAAATAATTAAGATTTTTTCTCTCACTAACCCACTCGTAGGCTCGTACGAAGATTTAACACGGAGACTCCAACTCACATTTTCTCACTTTCAGCCTTCTTAGATTCTTCTAATAATGCAAATACTTTTTTTGTTCCAACTTTCTGAGTTTCTTTTCATTTTTTTTTCTGCAATACAAGTAGTTTATGTATAAAAACTCATGAACATCAATGTTTTTGAACATGTATGTTTTAAATGCACCAAATGGTATTTTTATGGATTTTTGTGTCAGATTTCTGCAAGAAAGAAAACTTTTACTGAGATCTAAATAGAAGTTTTTTAAATCTTCTTGCAGAATAAACATGATGGAAATACAGAAGTTTGAAAATTATTAGAATCAAATCGATTATTGACCAGCGGAGTAACAAGTCCTGTTGAATCAAAGTACAATGAGTTTTAAACATTTTTAGTGAGCTATTTATGCTATGCGACATCTCCGATCAACGAGGAATCTCAAGTATAGATACCGTATTTTCCGCACTATAAGACGCACCTAAAAACCTTAAATTTTCTCTAAATTCCACAATGCGCCTCTTAACCCGGGGCGCCTTATATATGGATTAATATTGAGCTACAACAGGTGTCGCAACTGCGGTAAGCAGCCGCCGACTCCATTTCTCCCCTAGAAGAAGTAGTGTGCGGTGCATGCTGGGATATATGAAAGGGCGTCTCATTTCCATTTGTGTGTTTGTGTAAAGACCCGGAAATGGCTCCTACCAAGAGACACTGTTACACCGCAGAGTTTAAACTCAAGGCGATCGGTCACGCAGTAGAACACGGGAACAGAGCCGCAGCGAGAGAGTTTAACATCAATGAATCAATGGTGAGGAAGTGGAGGAAGAAAGAGGATGCGCTGCACCAAGTAAACAAGACTACGGAACAAAGTGAGATGGCCACAGTTAGAGGACAAAGCTGAACAGCCTTTACTGTAGCGCCTTATAATGCAGTGCGCCGTATAGTGCGGAAAATACGGTAATAATGTAAAAAAACAATAAAGGAAACCAAGTTGATTCAGGCCCTGTCCACACGTAGCCGGGTATTTATGAAAACGCATATATTTTTATCCGTTTTGCCTGCTGTCCACACAAAAATGGAGGGTATTTACACTCGAAAATGCGTTGCAATCGGCGACTATTGATCACATAAGCCTCACTCTTCCTCCACTCAATACTGCCAACTACTGGTCTGGCATGCCCATAATCGCACTCATAAGCGCATTTATACGGGTTCGTTTGGAGCGTTTTCCTAAAACGGAGGACAGCAGATATGCATTTTCAAAAGTACCCGGCTACGTGTGGACAAGGCCTTTCTTTGCTAATTTCAAATTAAGCTTATTTTGCACTCATTTATACCCGTCAGCATCCTGGCACTCTTCTGCTGATGTGTTAGAAATCTAAAACTTTCCTGCCAACCTTTAGATCTCTTTTGTTCTGCGGTTAACGCTGCACGTAAATAGGCACTAATTGTAAAATGAGCTTTTCATCGATTCTATTCACTGCTACAGGCGCAGTTTATTTTGGTTCTGCAGCTTTTTTTCATAACAGAAGTAAATTGAAGTTGAGATGTAATTATTTGTCACCTAAAAATTGGGGTTTTTTTCTTGATTCAAAAGCCAAATTGAATTTTTCTTTAAGATTTCAAAGGTTCGAGTTATAAAAAGGTTAAATTAGAGCCTCATCGTCATAAAGGGCTTTCACAATAAGTGCCACTGTAACAGAAAACCTGCAGGTTTCAATCAGACACGAGTGTGATTGCAGCACTTCAGCAGAAATGCCACCTTAAAGGAAGCAAATGAGTCTTCACGGAGTGCATTAAAAAGAGCTCGTTGGCGAAGGGAAAGGAAAGAACGAGGTGAGACGTTATTGGTCTGTGATGATGCTGCAGGTTAAAATACAGTACTTCAGAAAAAAAAAAAAAATCAAGAAAATTTTTAGCTTTTAGAAACAAGTAAAACATTTTTTCTCATAATATTACTTTTATGCTAGTTTCAGAAAAAAAGCTCACAGAAAACTTTTAAAAAGTTTTTTCATGATCGGTTTACAAATTATTAACATTAAAAAAAAAAAAAAACAGCAAATATTTCAAAGTAGTTTTAAAGAGGGGTATTGTAATTTTTTTTTTTCGGGGGGTGCGGGGTAATTCTCATCTAACAGCATCCGTAAAGAAACATAGTGTCTTCTGTTTATTCAGAAAGACCAAAAAAAAAAACAAAAAAAACGAAGCTTATAAATATATTTATTCAGTGTAACCCCTCTTGGGTGCATGCATGACACAGCGTAAATCCCATTTGAGGCCACAAACTCAATTTAAAATGTAAAAAGTAAATAAACCAAGCACAGATCCTTTTATTTTATTCTTATGCATTTTGCGTAAAAATGGCGCTTCTTGCTCAAGTTAGAATGTGGGTGTGGCCAAGAACAATATGGCGTTCCAATTGTAACCAGATACTGGATCGGAAAACTCACAAATTGCTCTAATATTGAGTTATAAAATAGAAACTTCTGCATTTCGATTGGATTATAAGTCGCTCCTGAGTATAAGTCGCACCTCCACCCAATTTAAAAAGCTGCGACTTATACTCCAAAAATGCAGTACTTCAGGACTCTATTGATCAGACATAATAGAAACGTCCAAAAAGTTCATTATTTCACAATACCCCCTCTTTAATTTCTGTCAGGTGTTTATGTTGCGGTAAACCTGCGACGTGTCTCCTCTACAAACTGAGGAAGGGTTAGTGGAACGCCATGAGCGAAGTGTGTATAAGGTCAGCCTGAGCCTACAGAGGAATGCCGCCTGCATGGAGGCAGAGCAGGAAACAGAATGATTCACTGACCTTCCAGCCCTCTGCCTCTGTCCAAGGTGCTGGAATACGCTGCATAACTTTCGTCCTCCTCTTCCTCCCACTCAGAACCAACTCTGACTCTGCTCTGCATACGAGTGCTATGAACCCAAACCCTCAGGACCCATTTGGCATGAACCAGCAGATGGGTAGAGGTCCTCCACAACGCAATGGTGAGTAATGTACACACACTCATTCAGAGCACAACATGCCCGCTGGTTTTCTGGTCTTCTGGGAGGCCGGAGGGTTTAATCTGATCCTAAATTTACATCAGCTCATGAAGGCTTCATCATCATCTTATTCTTTCACACCGCATACCCAGGAGGTGAAAGCTTATTATATTGGATAATTAATCTTGTTTAGGATTATTTTCAGGCAGTTAACCATCTTTAATCCACACCGTTTATAGGAGCTTCTCATTTTCGCCATAGCAACATCAGAAGAAATGTTTTCCTAATTTGGTTTGTTTAATTTGCGTCAAGCGGAGGAACAGCTCGGAGATATAAAAACAAATAAAACAGTCCAACAAAACAATAAAAAAGATTGTAGGGAACAAAAGTCTTTCTGCAGGTCAACGACACTCTTAAAAGTTGGTGAGATCAAACAACAAAAAACAACAGTAGAGCTCAGAGCCATGTTTTTTTAGTGTGGAACCAGACATGCCAAGGCTCCCGCATTGGGCGGGAGACACCCGCAATTAGGACCCATCTCACGCTCACCCGCCAAGGCTAACAAAACTCCCGCATGATATACACTGTAGTGCATTCCATGAACATGATTAGGTATAATGAGGCTAAGCACATGGCATCTCCTGTTACAGCATTTGTGCATCTGAAAGCTGCAGCAGCGATCTGCATGGTCTATTGCCAGTATTGTTTCCTTAATGTTGTTTTTTGTCTGCATGGTGTTTAAACAGACATGCCAAGTCTCCCGCATTGGGCAGGAGACACCCGCAATTGGGACCTATCTCACGCTCACCCGCCAAGGCTAATAAAACTCCTGAATGATGAACACTGTTGTGCATAATAATAATGAGGCTAAGCACATGGCATCTCCTGTTACGGCAGCTGTGTATCTGAAAGCCGCTAGTAGCGGTCTGCATGGTCTATTGCCCTATTATTTTCGGTGAGCGTATGGAAGGAGTCGGAACTTTGGTCATGTGACAGTTTATGTGTGTGAGCTGCAAAACAAAACGTGACCAACCAGTACAGGGGTGTATTCCTGGTCGTAATTCCTCTTCATATTGATACATAACACTAGGTGGTAACACACGTAAGACGCACAATTTTCCAGCTGCTTTTTCATTTTTTGAACGGTTTGTATTACGCCAACTGTCATGGCGGGTGTTGTCCATTGGCAGATGTGATGTCATGTCATAGCCCCTCCCCCTTTTGGCCCTGTCTCAAAATCTCCCTCTTTGTGAAGCCAAAATCTTGGCATCTATGGTCTTTACCAGTAATTGTAAAGACCTAGAGTACTGGGAGAAAGTGTTGTGATCTCATATGGTCAGTTACTTTATAGACTGGGTGATCCATCCGGGATGTTTAGTATATCATATGTACAAGCCGATAGAGCACAGGTGTCCCACTCAGGTTCTAGAGGGCCGGTGTCCTGAGGGTTTTCCTTGTGTTCTTGCATCTACACACCTGGTCCAATTATTGAGTCAAAAAGCCAAATTTTATTGGCTGTTGATTTCACTTTATGTCCACCAGCTGTATTGAACCAGGAACATGTGGAAATCCATCAGAACACCGGCCCTCCAAGACCGGAGTTGGACACCCCTGCTTATGGAGGGATTGCTGCAGTAGATCAGGTCTTCTTGAAGACACCGAATAAGCAGTTCCTTCCATCGCACTTTCCACGCACTTTATATCTCCAGTGGAGATCTCAAAGTGCTACAATGACCAAAAGAAACAACAAACAGCAAAATTAAATAAAACCACAACACAAAAAAAACACTAAAAACTTTGTTGAAAAACCTTTAGAAATAAAAATGTCTTCAGTCTTTTCTTAAAAACCTCAATACTCTGTGGAGCCCTCAAGCTTTCGGGAAGATCGTTCCAGAGCTGTGGAGCAGCTGCCCGGAAGGCCCTGTCCCCCATAGTGGAGAGTTTGGTCCTTAGTTGGTGCAGGCAGAAGGAGGAGGAGGAGGAGCGCAGGTTTCGGACAGTGGTGTAGAGGGTTAGGAGTTCTCGGACAGTGGTGTGGAGGGTTAGGAGTTCTTGGACAGTGGTGTGGAGGGTAAGGAGTTCTTGGACAGTGGTGTGGAGGGTTAGGAGTTCTCAGACAGTGGTGTGTAGGGTTAGGAGTTCTCGGACAGTGGTGTGGAGGGTTAGGAGTTCTCAGACAGTGGTGTGGAGGGTTAGGAGTTCTTGGAGATAAACAGGTGCAGTGCCATGTATGCACTGATGGGTGAGGAGGCAGACCTTGTACCGAATTCTGTATTTAACGGGTAGCCAGTGGAGGGATTTGAGGATGGGAGTGATATGGTCAAATATAGTTATTCAGTTAGTACTGAGTAACTGTTGACGGTTTCATTCAAATCTGTTAATCTTATTTATTTTTTAATATACTTTATTAATCCCTCACCGGGAAATTTGTGTGCTGCATTTCACCGCAGCAGGCTGCCACCTATGACGGCACCAATGATGGGAGAAATGGAGGGTAGGTGTCTTCTCCAAGGACCCCAGACGTGCACTCAGTCGGATGCAAACCTGCAAACTTCCGATTGACTTCCGGTTCCACTGAGCCACCATCTCCCAAAATTATTAATTAAAATTAATTAATTAAAATGATTAATTCTCTTGAAAGAATGAGATCGCGGATACAACCGGCCAAAATGAGCTTCCACCGCAGGATGGCTGGGCTCTCACTCAGAGATCGGGTGAGGAGCTCTGCCATCCGGGAGGAGCTTGGTGTTGAGCCGCTCCTCAGGTTTGAGAGGAGCCAGATGGGGTGGTTCGGGCATCTGGTCAAAATTCCCCCCCGAGTGCCTCGTGGGCAAGGTGTTTCGGGCACGTCCCACCGGGAGGAGACCAAGGGGCAGAATTAGTGCGATATGAATTAGTGCGTTTAAACATGAGTCTAACTGGTGAAAATCACACTGGATTAAAATGTGTTTTTACCCACTAAACCATTGAGTTCTAAACTGGTTATTCCGGCTCTTCTTCACGGTGCTTTTCAGTTTTTCTCATCGCTGAGATCATCTTAGTTTACGATGTTTGTATTTCTATTCCTCTGGTCATTCATTAACAGACGATACAGCCCATACAGGCAGCTGCTCTGCAGGCCTTCCTGGACCCTCCCCCGTTTTGAAATAATCTGTTTATTCTTTCGTAAAGTGACCAAAGTCGAACATTTTAACTCTTAATCCCAGAACTGATCTTCTTCTTTTCCTTTACTCTGTTCCTCGTTCACCTGCTTCTTTCCATCTCATCTGTGATATAACAGATCAGTGTCTTTATGACCTGTGTGTGTGTGTGTGTGTGTGTGTGTGTGTGTGTGTGTGTGTGTGTGTGTGTGTGTGTGTGTGTGTGTGTGTGTGTGTGTGCGTGCGTGTGTTTAGTTAACACATACACACAGGATATTAATTTTAGATCTGATCCAACATGACTTTTAAATGCAAACAAAACCGCGCCTTTCTAAAGACATAAATCATGACACACTGTACACACACTTTAAATAACTCTCCTTAGACGAACCTGATAATGATGTGAGGCGACCTGCAGAAATAGATTGTGTCAACACACTATTCCGCAGTTTAATAAGCTGATTATTAGTGTTTAAATATAGATTTTAATCGATGTGTTTCACCTGATTTGATCGTTTTCTCATATAAAAATATGTAGATTTTGTAGATTTAATTGTTTTCAAAGGGAATTATTTTTAATTAGTGATATCACTGCTTTTTTCGGATGATGTGGTCCTATTGGGTTCGTCAAGGCCGTGATCTCCAGCTCTCACTGGTCCGATTTGCTGCTGAGTATGAAGCGGCCAGGATCGGAATCCGCGCCGCCAAATCCGAGACTATGGTCCTCGCCTGAAAAATGGTGGAATACTCCCTGCAGGTCAGGGACAGGATCCTCCCCCAAGTGGAGGCGTTTAAGTATCTCAGGGTCTTGTTCACAAGTGGGGGAAGGATGGAGCGGAGATTGACAAACGGATCGGTGCGGCGTCCACAATAATCAGGACTCTTCATCGGTCCGTTTTGGTGAAGAAAGAGCTGAGCCGAAAAGCAAAGCTCTGGATTTACAAGTCGATCTACGTTCCTACCCTCACCCATGGTCACCTGCAGTGGATGGTGACTGAAAGAACATGATCACAAATACAAGCGGTTGAAATGAGCTTCCTCCGCAGGGTGGCTGGGCTCTCACA
The DNA here is from genome assembly GCA_902685375.1 of Neostethus bicornis. Taxonomy (NCBI): domain Eukaryota; kingdom Metazoa; phylum Chordata; class Actinopteri; order Atheriniformes; family Phallostethidae; genus Neostethus; species Neostethus bicornis. The sequence goes on from LR738543.1 coordinate 6,168,066, forward strand.
GACATAAAGGGAGGAGCTTGGTAAATGGCCTGTACTTATATAGCGCTTTTCTAACTGCGTCAGTACTCAGTGTAGCTCACATTAACCCATTCACACACACATTCATACCTGATGGGGATGCTGCCATGCAAGGTGTAAACCACCATTAGGAGCAATTGGGGGTTCAGTGTCTTGCTCGAGGACACCTCGGCATGAACTCATGGCGGGGATTGAACCGGCAACCCTCCGGTTACAGGGCGGTCACCCTACTCACTGAGCCATCCTTCCCCCTAGGAATACAGCTATTGCTCTTTCGGATCAAGAGAAGCAGGGTAGGGTGGTCCTAACCATGCCTCCCAAACGGCTTGGTGGTGAGGCGTTTCGGGCACGTCCCAGTAGTAGGAGACCATTTAACATTAGTGCACACAGTTACAAACCTACCTTTTGTGTTAAGCTGGTAATGGTCTGTATAAACGAAGGGCTGCACCCAGTCAGAGGTTAGAACAGGGTTACTTACAGGTACACCACCAACAGGTACATTTGAAAGGTTGGTGACACCTGCCCTACATAGTTTTTGTTGAACAAAGTACATACATTAATCAGATTAAACGTACCCTACTTCACGTGTCCAGAAAGTACCATATTTTCCGCACTATAAGGCGCACCGCATTATAAGGCGCTACAGTAAAGGCTGTTCAACTTTGTCCTCTAACTGCGGCCATCTCGCTTTGTTCCCGCAGAAACTCTGTTTAGTCTTGTTTACTTGGCGCAGCGCATCCTCTTGCTTCCTCCACTTCCTCACCATTGATTCCTTGATGTTAAACTCTCTCGCTGCGGCTCTATTCCCGTGTTCTACTGCGTGACCGATCACCTTGAGTTTAAACTCTGCGGTGTAACAGTGTCTATTGGTAGGAGCCATTTACGGGTCTTTACACAAGGTGTGTTCGAGATGACACAGGCGGACACAGTTCTGATTGGCGCAGATCAGAACTGCGTCCGCCTGTGTCATCTCGTACACACCTAATGAGACGCCCTTTCATATATTTTTTTTATTTTTGATTATTTTGAATTACTCTATTCATCCCTCACCGGGGAAATTTGTTTGCTGCACTCCTTACACCGCAGCAGGCTGCCCTTCAACGGCGCCAATGGTGGGAGAAGTGGGGGCTAGGTGTCTTCTCCAAGGACCCTAGACGTGCTCTCCGTGGGACGCGAACCCGCGACCTTCCGGTCCGCGGGCGAACGCGCTAACCACGCGGCCACCGTCTCCATCCCAGCATGCACCGCGCACTACTTCTTCTACAGGGGAAATGGAGTCGGTGGCTGCTTACCGCAGTTGCTACACCTGTTGTAGCTCAATTTTAATACATATATAAGGCGCTCCGGGTTAAAAGGCGCATTGTGGACGTTAGAGAAAATTTAAGGTTTTTAGGTGCGCCTTATAGTGCGGAAAATACGGTAGCCATGATGTTTTCTTTTCCCCTGTTCGTCTGTTCGTGAGATGCTGCGGCGTTCACATCAAAAAGCCAGCAAGAGGCACGAACACAGTTTGCAAGTCATCACGTGATGACGTGAAGAAACAAACCAGTCCTTAAAGTTTGTTCTTTTTTTTTTTTTTTTTTAGTCATAAACTCTGAAGCCTGCGGAATTAAAAAAGACTCAATAAATCAAACCAGATTTATTTTTACATCTTAAGAACATTTTTTTGATCTTTAGTTCATAATAAATGATTTCAGACTTGTTTCTAAATGTAAATATTTCATGTTTCTAAAGAGTTTCTTATGAATTTCTGCCTGTTTGAAACGATCTGGTGATCTGGAGTCTAAAGCCTCATTCATGGCAGACATGCCACAGGGATTTTATAATTGCCTCTAATGATGAAGTGAGGATCCCGCGGAGGATCGCATTGAAAAAGCACACTGCAGTGTTGTGTACTTTGTGTCGTCAGCATCCGTGTTTCTCTTTAGGCCGTTGGTTAAAAAAAAAAAAAGGCCTCGACACAATAAGTGTCTCTTGTTAGAGCTCGCTGCCTTCGTGAGCGCAGAGAGCCGAGGGGCCCCTGGGCCTCGTTGACACCTCTGAAGGTTTCAACATGTTTTGAGTGGTGTTAAACCCTGGCTGATTAAAGAAGCATCTATCTAAGAATTAGAGCTATGAGTCATATCGCCATGCAGGAACACTTACAGCAACAGTCTCTCATAACGTAGTGATTTAGTTGATATTACAGATCTAAAGTCCCTCCCCCCTGCAGCACCCTGTAATAAATGCATGGCACAGTCTGATCCTGCCGCTCCGCCAGCCAGTCGTCCTGCTTCCATCCCAGTTGTGACTGCGATAGTGACCAAACACCTTTTAAAGAGGGGATGTGATGGTACCAGATTGTTGCATCGCCTCGTCGGCCTGATTGAGGTTCAGAAAGAATCTGAGAAACAGATGATTGTTGATTTTAAAAAGGAGCAGATGAATTCTAGAGGAGATATTTAAAAAAAAATGTCATTTTTTAAAAATTGTAACGGATAGAATTTGTCGCCATATTGCGAAACTGATAAAAAAAAAAAATCTGGGCGTGTGGTTGGTTCACCCCTCGCCTGCGTAGAGGAGGTGGCGAGGGACAGAATGAAAGCGAAATTGTCATCAATCGTGTTAAATCCCTCCCACTCTCTCCATGAATCTATGAACCATCTGAAGAGCAGCTTCAGCAACAGACTCCTGCAACCCCGCTGCTCAAAGGAACGTTACAGAAAAGCATTTCTGCCATCCTCCATTAAAATATTCAACCTTTCATTTTCAAACCTTTTCATTTTCACTCACAACAGCCGGAAAAAAATTATGTTCTACGATTGTAGAACTGCAGCACTCAAACTTCCCTTCGGGGATAAATAAATTATTTCCAATTCCATTATCCCAAATCATTCTTTCGGCCTCCCAGCTTTTCTCTTCCTGGGTTGCCAAAGTTTCCACCATCTAAAAACACAATTATGTACCACTCAAAAGAAAAATCAAACCTCTATGTCCGGAGTGACCAACCGGTCGACCGCGGTCTACCGGTAGATCGCGGACTGGGTCCGAGTCGACCACGAGACGTGTTGGAAGAAAAAAAAACAACTTTTTTTTTTAAAGACAGAAAGTCAGTGTTGCCAATTAAGCGACTTTGATGCTAAATTTAGCGATCGTTTAACCGCTTAAAAAAGTGACTAGCAACAATCTAGCGCCTTTCTTGCGTTATAGTGCGCTTTCACCCACGTGACTGAAACCCGGAAGTCGGACAGGATCAGGATGAAACTATCAAAGCAATATTTTTTATTGACTGGCGGAGAAGATCCTTATACAATTTTAACTCATTTATTTTTGAACAATCCCGATTTGATGTCTGCAATTCACCCCAAATTTCTACTCTAAATGAGTTTTCTAATTAGCTGTGGATCTGGAGGAAGTACTCAGGATCGATATTAATTTTAATACAGGCTGGAAAAATCTGTAGCGGTTTACAATGTTGCTGCAGGATTGGTAGATCTCAAGAGGTTTGCTTCTTGAAAAGTAGATCTTGGGACAAAAAAGGTTGGGCACCCCTGCTCTATGTGCTCCATAGATGGGTGTCAAGTATAAGGTGAAAAAAGTGAACAAAAAAAAAAACTAAATGAAAGTGAACATTTCATTTATTTATTTACAGTTTTTAAGATCGTGATTAAAAAAATCTACAATATTTTCCAAGACAGATTACAGTATTGTATTCTTCACAATATAGTGAGGAGTTCTGCCATTCGTGGGGAGCTTGAAGTAGAGCCATTGCTCCTCCAGGTCGAGAGAAGCCAGATGGGGTGGTTTGGGTATCTGGTTAGGATGCCTTCTGAACGACCTCCCCTCCTAGTGAGGTGCTTCGAGCATGTCCCACTATTAGAAAACCTAATAGTGAGCCTAATAGAGAATCAGAATCAGAATGCTTTTATTGCCATGTCAATGAGAATATCAGAGACTAGGAACTTGCTTTTGATACAGGTGTGCAAAAATATAAAATAAAAATAATAAAAAATAAAATAAATAAAAATAATTTTAACAAAACAAAGAGTGCTCAGAAAGAAAAAGAAAAGTAGTGCAATGTCATAGAAAATAATAGTGAAGTGACAAGAGGGAGGTGACTAAGAGATGTGGGGTTCAGGTTATAAAGTATTAATTAGACTAACGGCAGAAGGGAAGAAGCTGTTTTTGTGGCGGGACGTTCTGGTCCGAATGGACCGGAGCCTCCTGCCCGAGGGGAGTCGCTCAAAAAGTCCATGTCCAGGGTGGGAAGGGTAATGCTATCCGACCTGCACACCCCCGAGTCCTGGAGACGTACAGGTCTTCGAGAGATGGAAGGCTACAGCCAATCACCTTCTCTGCAGAGCGCACAATGCGCTGCAGTCTGTGTTTGTCCCTGGCTGTGGCTCCAGCGTACCACACGGTGATGGAGGAGGTGAGGATGGACTCGATGATGGCTGTGTAAAACTGCACCAACATCTGGGCGGGCAGCTTGGCTTTCTTCAACCGCCGCAGAAAGTACATCCTCTGCTGGGCCTTTTTGATTAGGGAGCTGATGGACGGCTCCCACTTTAGGTCCTGTGTGATGGTAGTGCCGAGGAAGTGGAAAGAGTCTACAGTGGTGATGGGGGAGTCTGTCAGTGCAAGGGGGGTAATGGGTGCTATAGTTTTCCTAAAGAGGTAGACCAGGAGAGACTATGTCTCACATCTGGACAGGGAACACCTCTCCAGATGTCCTCCAGGGTGACCTGGAGGATGCAGCTGCGGGGAGAGTAGTCTGGGTTTCCCGTCTGAGGCTGTTGCCCCCGAAACTCCGCCCCAGATAAGCAGTAGACATCGGAACTGAACAAATTACAAAATGTTTTACTGTATTTTATTAATGAATAGACTAAAATAAAAACTGTAGGAATAGAAAAAAGAATCTAAAACTAAGTGAACATGAGGAACACTTGATTTAACCAAAAAAACAACTTAAATAAGACTAAATGTTGCTGTTTTTCCAGCTTTTAGATTATTTGTAACGTTATCAATAGTTTGATCAATAGAAATAAAGAAGTGATTTGTCTCTTCAGCCAATTATTGTTCATATTTTTGTTATTTCGGTCTAACCCCAGTGGATATTTTGTGGTCTTTAAACGGGTTTAACACCCCTCTCCACATCCGACATCTCCGTCTCTGTGACGAACACCCTGATACCAGACGACCAGCTGTTGTTTGTACGAATCCTCTGAGCGCTCGCGGATCATTCTGAACCACCATTTGCCGTGTGGGGGTGTAATTATTGTGCCAGGCATTCCTGAATATTTCTAACAGCTGGTAAATATTGAATAACCCTTAACGGTTCTCTGCTCTTGGTTTTTTTTTTCTCAATCAATCCTCCCTCGCCCTCTCTTTCTGTTTCTCATGGAGGCGTGCATGCAGCCAGTGTGAACGAAGCAGAAGTGGACGCCTCTGGAGACGGTGGGTTCGATTTATGCAAGTATTCAGTCTATCATTTTTTTTCTTTAATATTTAATTTATAGGACAAAGCTATTTGTTTCTAGTTTGATTTAATTCTGTTTTTATTAGATCAACATGTTTGTAATAAGCTCTCTCTTTCTCACCCCAGTGTTCTCCTTCCCCGCTCACCCCAACGAGGAGAATCTAATAGGTGTGAGCAAGCCCCTTCCCAAGCAGCTGTGGGAGGCCAAGAAGGTGAGTTTAATTCAATTTTTTTTGGTATTTTAAGCATTGTTTTCACTAATAAGCAGCGAAGAGAAAAGTTTGCCTCCGGGTCGAGAGGAGTCAGATGGGGTGGTTCGGGCATCTGGTAAGGATGCCTCCTGAACGCTGGCCCGTGAGGTGTTTCAGGTACGTTCTACCAGGAGGAGACCCAGAGGCACTGGTCCGATTTGCTGCTGAGTGTGGAGTGACCAGAATGGTCACCAGCTGTGGGTGGTGACCGAAAGATCGAGATCACGGATACAAGCGGCCGAAATGAGCTTCCTCTGCAGGGTGTCTAGGCTCTCACTCAGAGATAGACTGAGGAGCTCTGCCATCTGGGAGGAGCTTGTTGTAGAGCCGTTGCTCTTCTGGATCTAGAGAAGCTGGGTAGGATGGTTTGGGCATCTGGTCAGGATGCCACCTGAATGGCTTGGTAGTGAGGTGTTTCGGGCACGTCGCAGTGGTTTGAGACACAGAGGCAGACCTTGGATCTGCTGGAGAGACTATATCTCACAGCCGGCCGGGAAACAACTCGGGATCTTTCCGGGTGAGCTGGAGGATGAGAGAAGCCTGGGCTTCCCGTCTGAGGCTGTTACCCTCACCATCCGGCTTCGGATAAGCAGAAGAGAACGGAACAGAAAAATTTGGAATTAGCTTTAGTTCAGCTCTTGCTGAGCATATAATCCAAATTAATTTAGAAAAAAAAAGACAAATTTTTAAAACATTTAGAAATATTTAGATTTTTTTTTAGTTGCATGACTTTAAATGTGAGAAAAAAAACTCCACCAAAATGTAATTATTTTCACCAGAATTTCAAAGTGAGTTTTTATTTTTACAAACTCCAAACTTACCAAAATTCTGATCTTTTAAAAGAGCGGAATGAAACATCACTGAAGGCGCATGTTGTTGGTGGATTAAACGAGGCGTCGTTATAAATCAGATTAATTCTGAGAAAGATAAAAGCTTTTAAGTCATTTCAAACTCTTCAATAGTTGAGTTTTTAATGTGCTGCGTTTATGTGTGTGTGAAATCATCCTGCAGCACAAAAGAAGACCATGAGAGTCACCCCTCCTATATTTATTCAGACTCTGTAAAAGTTTGTTTAATCTAACGGCGCTCCAGGTCAGCCCAGGTAATTATGACACCTCGGATTCCTCCTACCACTTGGCAGCGACATGTCGCCTTACTCGCTGAACTAGTTTGTCTCGTTTGACCTCAAACAGACAAAAATAGACGAGAAACCCATTTCTACAACGAAGCGTTTTGGCGGAGGTCTCTGAATGAGGGTGCAGAAAAAAACAAACAAAAAAAAGAGGTGTTTTACTCTTAAACTTAACAAATAGTTTAAATTTACATTCAAACATATTTCTGTAGATAAAAATAATACACATCCATCCATCAGTTCACATCTCTCCACTTAGTTGAAATTGGGTCGGGGTGGTATTAGACTAAGCGGGGTATTCCAGATGTTCGTCTCTTCTCCAGCGTTTCCAGAACAGATGATCAGGTAATCCATCCATTAAGTTGTGAGTTTACAAGAGTTAAAAAGAAAAGAAGAAGAAGAAGCAGGAGACCTTTGACCCAATTAAATCATCCGCAAGCCTTTAGTTAAAAATTAAAACATTAAAAACAAATAAAATATGTTTGTGTTTTAATCTAGTTTTATTTTAAAAGTGAGGTTACAGGGAGAAGAGATAAAGAAGGTGGAAGATTTTAAGTATCTAGAATCAAAGGTCCAGAGCAATGGAGAGTGTGGAAAAGAGGTGAAGAAACATGTGCAGACAGGCTGGAACGGATGGAGAAAAGTATAAGGTGTGATGTGTGAAAGAAGAGTTTCAGATAAAATGAAAAGAGAAAGTGTATAAAACCGTGGCGAGAGCGGCCATGCTGATTGGTCTAGAAACAGTAGCACTGAAGAAAAGACAGAAAGCAGAGATGAAGGTAGCAGAGATGAAGATGCTGAGGATCTCTCTGGGAGTGACCAGGATGCACAGGATCAGAGGAACAGCACATGTTAGAGGTTTTGGAGATAACGTCAGAGAGGCCAGACTGAGATGGTTTGGACATGTGCAGAGGAGAGAGAGCAAGTACATCGGAAGAAGGATGCCGGGTTTGGAACCACCAGGAAAGAGGACTTTAGGAAGACCAAAGAGGAGGTTCATGGATACAGTGAAGGAAGACATGAAGATAGTTGGTGTGACTGAAGAAGATGCAGCAGATAGGGTTAGATGGAAGAAACTGACTTGCTGTGGTGACCCCTGAAGGGAAATGCCGAAAGAAGAAGAAGAATTATAAAAGCTTGCATCAGAACAAAGTTATGTCTAAGTGTGTAACGTTTGATCAGAGAGAACACGCAATCAGATTTAGATCATCTATAATGATTAGATCATCTGGATCATCATAGTTTATCTTTGAAGGATGGAGCTGATGTGCTTCATCCAGGCAGAATTTGGGGCTAGCAAAGGACTCTGATAAAAAGACGACCCACAGGGTCGACCCACAACAGGAGCAAACGTGTCGCCTCCTTCAAGACGAGGGATAGGATCCCGATACAGTCAGCATTTTTTATCTGACTGAATACTTTTAGCCTTAACGGTGGTTCGGGCATCTGGTCAGGATGCCCCCCAAGCGCCTCGCTGGTGAGATGTTTCGGGCATGTCCCACTGGGAGGAAACCGAGAGGCAGACCCCGGACCCGCAGGAGAGACTATGTCTCACAGCTGGCTGGGGAATGAATCGGGATCCTTCCGGGTGAGCTGGAGGATGCAGCTGGGGAGAGAGAAGTCTGGGCTTCCCGTTTGAGGCTGTTGCCCCCTCGACCCAGCCCCGGATGAGCGGAAGATGACGGAACTGTATTCTTAACGGTATTAGCGGAGAGGTGGGGCAAAAAAGCAAACGCCGCTCACACTACTTCCGTTTTCCGTTTGCTGTGAAAATACGGTCTGACTCTCCCTCTCTGCTTTCCTGCTGCACTGAGTGCTGCAGAGGGTGGGGGCACGGGGAATGGCAGAGCAACAAAGATCCAAAGTGTGGGTGTATTTGTTTGATTCAGATAATACATGATGCCTGAAATGTGATAAAAAGGGCTGGGAGGCGTTAGCTCAAAGGTAGGATATCCGTCCTTGGAGCGGGAGAATCCGGTTCAATTCCCACTAGGTTCATGTCTAAGTGTCCCAGGAGAAGACTGGGGGTTATAGGCCCCCAATAACTACCACCATTGGCACCATCATGGCTGCCTGCTGGGGTTCAATGCAGCTAACGTAATTTCCCCGTGAATATAAATGGGATAAATATAGTACAATGAAATAATCAAAAGCATTGAAACACATCGACATGAAAACCCAAAAGAATAAAAAAAAATTTACCAAAAAAAAAAAAAAATTTTTTAAAAATGCTCATTTGTCTCTAAAAACAATGGCTGCCATAAGCAACAGCATTTTGTCGCGTCAGCAACATATTTTTAGAAGATAAACTTGCGTTAAAGATAATCTGAAATCTTAACATTTAGTCTGAATTCCAATTAATTAAAAAAAAATTAAATATATACTTTATTCATCCATCAACGGAAAAATTTGTGTGCTGCTTTACACCGCAGCAGGCTGCCACGACGGCGCCAATAGAGGGAGCAACAGGGGGTTAGGTGTCTTCTCCAAGGACACCCAGACATGAGATCAGTGGAATTTGATCCCACAAACTTCCAGAGAACTTCCAGTTCTACCACTGAGCTATCGCCTCCCCACAATAAAAACTGGTTTTAGAAATTTAGCTTGTTTAAAAAAAATAGCTGCTTCTAGAAGTATTTTGGTCACTTTTGGGATCATTTTCACAACAATAGGATTTAAATGTAATTTAGAAATTATATATCGGAATAACAAACTGGGTGGCATGAGGGAAGCAAAAATCAGATCGAGTCTTAAAAACTGGATTATTAAAAGATTTTTAGGGTCCATGGGAGAGACGGCAACTCTCCCAGGGCAGAGTTGCTGTCTTTCAACCAGGGGAACTTGGTTCGATTTCCCCTTGGGCTGCTCACAGTTCAACTCAATAAAACTGAAACACACACACAAAAAAGATCTTTTCTTTTTTAGAGAAAAAATTCGATCTGTGGTTTATTTTCTGTATAGATGGACTGAACCAAATTAGACCGGGTTACGTTGGAATAACTCACAGTAGATGCCCTATTTTCAGACAGAAGCCCCTGTAATCTCACAAGGAAGTCATTTGAATAATAAGTTTTGGTTTAAAACAGCCAATACTGATGGAAACTGACTTTTTTTTTTCAGGAAGCAATAATCATAATGCAGCTTATCTTCTTTTTTTCAAATGTAACATTTGTTTTTTATTTTTTTATGACAACATAAATCAAATTTTCTTTCCTTTCAAATGCTGCCGGTCTGAAAGTGAATTGAAATTTAATCTGTGAGACGTCGAGCGTATTCCAAACCATCGTATTACGTTTTACCCAATGTTTCAGGAGCGGCCGAGTGGGGAGTGGAGAGAGGGAGTTTTTATTTCTGAGAAGACTGAAAGAATAATGAGAAATTTAGAGTTGGGATTATAAAGTAAAAATAAAAGCAATCTGAGATTTGATAATGTGGAACTTTATTATCAGTCGGATTCATTTTGTTTTCTTTTTCCAGACACAGATTTCGGTTCAGTAGGTCAGGATCTCATCCATACGTCAGACCACTAGGAGTAGTTTAGAATAAAAGATTTAAGAGTCAAATCATTTCAAATATTTGTTGCTTTTTCTGTTTGCAGTCAAAAATTCAATTGAGTAAAACTGAATAAAATATAAGAAATATTCAACTTTTTTCTCCATTCCGTCGTCTTCCGCTTATCCGGGGCCGGGTCGTGGGAGCAACAGCCTTAGACGAGAAACCCAGACTTCTCTCACCCCGGCTGCATCCTCCAGCTCACCCGGGAGGATCCCAAGTCATTCCCCGGCCAGCTGTGAGACATAGACCATGTCCAAAAGTAGCTTCTCGCGTGCACACGTAACCATTTTCAATATAACCGCATCCACACAAACCCGTATAAATACGCTTCTGAGTGCGGTTATAAGCATGCCAGACCAGTAGTGGGCAGTATTTATCTAAATGTAAGCTCTGAGCTAGGCAGGCTAATATGGTGGTTAATAACCGACTGCAACGCATTTCTTCTCGTTTGGTCCTCGACAAGAAGCAAGAGCAAGTGAGTGTGTAAAAAAAAAGAAAGAAAAGAGCGTAAGAGAGGATCCATGCTGTCCACTGTCTGATATTAAAACCAAGAACGCACACAAATGACGTTTATGCATTAATTGTCGCAGGTAGTGACGTTTAAAAATGCAAAACGCCGGTTATGCACGTCTAAACGCAAAACCAGAGTTTTCTAAAATCTTCACTTTGGTCGAAGTTTTCAAAAACTACGAGTTTGTGTGGACGACAGGCCGAAACGGATAAAAATATATTAGTTTCACCAGATGCTCGGCTACGTGTGGACAGGGCCGTAGTCATTCTGTTGGGTCCAGGGTCTGCCGCTGAGTGTCCTCCTGACTGGACGTGCCTGAAACACTCACCAGCGAGGAGCTCAGGATGCATCCTAGTTGCCCGAACCACGCCATGTAGTACCCAGCTAACAATTTATTGCTCTCAAAAAGCTCATGGAAGGTTTTTCAAAGGGTAGCAGAACGTTCCTTAAAGGTTATTTTTAATTCTCCAAAGTTTCAAATGGAAAGTTTTATGAGGGTTGTTAAACGTTATTGTTTGGTTTTCAGAACGTTCCTCTAATCTTAATTTTAACCATAACGTTTGGAACTTGGTTCTCTCAACATTCTGGGAAGGTTAGGTTGTAACATAACCACCAAGTAACGTTTAGAGAACGTTAGTTTTTGGTAAAAACAAACCTTTAGAGAACTTTGGCTAACGTTCCCTGGAGGTTCTCTGGAGGTTCTCTGTTTGCTGGGTATCGATAACATATCTAAAATGAACACATTTTGTTACATTTCTTGCATTTTGAAGTAGATTGAATTAAACTGTATAGAACGCTAAGATTTATTACTAGGAAAGGGAGAAGAGATAAAGAAGGTGGAATTTTTTAACAGTCAACAGTCCAGAGCAATGGAAAGTGTGGGAAAGAGGTGAAGAAGCATATGCAGACAGGCTGGAACGAATGGAGAAAAGTATCACGTGTGATGTGTGATAGAAGAGTTTCAGCTAAAATGAAAGGAAAAGTGTACAAAACCATGGTTGCACTGAGGAAAAGACAGGAAACAGAGATGGAGGTAGCAGAGATGAAGATGCTGAGGATCTCTCTGGGAGTGACCAGGATGGACAGGATCAGAGGAACAGCACATGTTAGAGGTTTTGGAGATAAAGTCAGAGAGGCCAGACTGAGATGGTTTGGACATGTGCAGAGGAGAGAGGGAGAGTACATCGGAAGAAGAATGTTGGGTTTGGAACCACCAGGAAAGAGGACTAGAGGAAGACCAAAGAGGAGGTTCATGGATACAGTGAAGGAAGACATGAAGATAGTTGGTGTGACCAAAGAAGATGCAGGAGATAGGGTTAGATGGAAGAAACTGACTTGCTGTGGTGACCCATGAAGGGAAATGCCCAAAGAAGAACAAATAATTTGACTTATTGTATTAATGTTTACATTTTTCTTCCAGGTTCAATCTTTGGCATCAAGGCCTAAATCCTGTGAAGTGCCTGGAATCAAGTACGTGGCAATACATTCTGCAAAAAAATCACTTCAAATGATTTTTTTCAACCCAAATCTGGATTTATGAGAAATTACACCAAACATTTTTAGGTCAGAAGGAGCAGCATAACGGATTGAAGTTAATTTTTTTGGCTTATAATATTTCTAAAGTCAAAATGAGACCCTATAGACCATGTAGACTCAACCCTCAGTTCCAGGTTTTACTTCAAATCAGAATCTGGATGATAAAGTCCAGTTTATCTTGTCATATTTTCTTCATAGAGAACCGATGCTTTCACTCGGTGGGTTTTAGAGATATTCAAAGGACAGCTTTTTTTTTTGTTCAGTGTGTGGAAAAAAAAATGTACAAAAACCATCTCAAAGCAGCTTTTACTGCTTCATTTTTGGTTTTACAAAAAGGAAGATTAGTCTGGTAATGCTGGAGGGATTTTGTTTTTGTGTGTGTATTGGGAGCTCAGGGGGTGTTTGTGGGGCTTTGTGTCACAGTGGACACACACACACAATAGCATATGTGAAAATAAAAAACTGTGTGTAGAATTTGTGGTTCTGACTTTTTAAAGACTTATTGTGTTATTTTAGATTTCTAACCTCCATCGTTCTCCTGCAGTATTTTCCCGTCTCCGGAGCAGAACCCCGGTCTGTCCCACTACCAGGGTTCTCTGAGCACTGGTGGCTCCCTTCCCGACCTCAGCAACCTGCAGTTCCCGTCTCCGCTATCCACTCCGTTAGATCCCGAGGACAACGGAGGATACCTAAACCTCAGCGGAGGCAGCAGCACAGGAAACCTGCCAGCCGCCATGATGCACCTCGGGATAGGCAACTCCCAGGGTGGGTGTTCGGAGGAGTTTGAAATTTACCGAGGTTTTATTCAGGGGTACATTTTTTTACTTTTTATTTTATTTTGTTTATTTTGAATTACTCTATTCATCCCTCACCGGGGAAATTTGTTTGCTGCACTCCTTACACCGCAGCAGGCTGCCCTTCAACGGCGCCAATGGTGGGATGTACATGTCGTTTTGTTGGATTAGTCCACAGGGGTGCACCTAGGAATGTTACAATCTGTGTCTCTATAAATCCAACAAATAAAAACACATTTAATATCAATCTGTACGACCGAATGAACCAAACAATTCAACGAGTCTGTGTAAGAATCCCTGATCCATCCAGGAGGGATCGACCGTAGAGAAGGTTTCAAAGTAATCTTCTTGACAGTATATTTTCCGATCGAGACGTTTCGACTTCCATTCAGAAATCGTTTTCAATCTGATTTCCAGATGGAAGTCGAAAGTTGAAAACTTGAGTGCTGCAGTGAAAACACCAGGTGTTTAACACCTCGATGCCCCCTTGACAGTGTCCACCGGTGTCCCAGTCTGGTCGCACTGTGTCCAACCTGGCAACCCAAAAGCTGGAGTCTGGAATGGGTCACAAAGACTGGCCTCTCTGTATTTCACTTGGTCTGAGTGTGCGCCTCCAGTTCCTCAAAGAAACCAGATGTTTCCTTGGAAACCACAAAAACTCAGGGCCCGAAGCGCCTCCTCTAGACAGTCTCCTTCTCCGCACCTCCTCCAGATCGACTCCTTCTGCTTAGCTCCTTAGGACTGAATCAACTCGTGCAGCCACACAGGGATGTGCCTCCGAGAGCCAGCAGCTGGTCGTGCACGTCAACATGCATGTCAACGACAGAATGACTTCATAACCAGTTAGCCGTTTGGAGCTAGCCAGACGATTTCAGAAAAATCAGCTTTCCGACACAAAGTCCAAAATGATGTCCAAAGTGCGCTCAAAATGAAATTTCCTGAACGAGACAAATCACAGCCAGAAGAAGGGACAGAAACACAGCGAAAGTCAGATTAAACGCTAAAGTAACAGGAAGCACTGCAGCAGGCAGCCGACCAGGGCAGCACCCTAGCCACTTTAGCCTTTTCTCCGAAAAAAATCTAAGGACATGGACAGCATTATCTCTAAGCTCCACCCACTGCCAATTTTACTATTTTTAAATCTTCCTATGGCCCCTGGGTCTACCTCTGTGTCTCTTCCCTGTGGTCTAACCCTAACACCTCACTAACGAGGCGTTCAGTAGACTTTCTAACCAGATGACCAAACCACCCCATCTGGTTCTTCTCTCTTTGAACCAAAATAACTGATCTTCTGTGAGTTAATCTTGAGGAAATGTGATGGGAGATATCTAAACAGTATCTCATCTCAGATAAACTAACATAATATGTCCCCGAGCGGAGGTCCGATGGAAGAGATAACGAGCCTAATTGTTCTAAATTTAACATCATTTTGTGAGGATTAGATAAAGTCGTTAGAAAGTCGTTATTTTATAGCCGATAAGTCACCTGGAGGATTTCCTCTTTCGTAGAGGAGCAGACCCCGTCCAGCAACCTGCTAAAGAGCAGACTCATTTAAAAAAGATGGTCTCTGTTCGGCAGTGGTGGATGATGTACTCACTTTTTGTACTTAAGTAAAAGTAAAAGTACCAATAAAAAAATCTACTTAAGTAAAAGTACAAAAGTAATTGGTGTAAATTGTACTTTTTAAGTAAAAAGTAAAAGTATTCGATCATAATTCAAATGTTATTTTTTGTGCTGTAGGGTAAAAAATAAATACTCTGCAGGGGCGTGACCCTCCTCTCCCGCCTTTTTTGGACCACAAAAAATAAAAAAAGAAGAAAGGGAAGGGGACTAGTCAAGCTATCCCCCAGCAGGGCCAGCAAATGGGCACCAAAATGCAGGAAAATTTGTCAATAACCTTATGCCCTCCCGCCCCCCTCATTTAGAAAACTCTAGATCCGCCCCTGCTCTGTGTAACGACGGCTCAACTTTTTATTTAAAAGTAAACACAACGAACAACGATCTTCTGACTCTTTTTAATTCGTGGTATATATTTGATGTTAGGTTTTTGGCGCTGAATGAATGCGGAAAATGCGGTGCAGCGTCAGCAATAACTAGGACGCTGCATCAGTCCGTCGTGGTAAAGAGAGAGCTGAGCCGAAAAGCAAAGCTCTCCATTTACAAGTCGATCTATGTTCCTACCCTCACCTATGGTCACCAGCTGAGGGTGGTGACCGAAAGAATGAGATCACAGATAAAAGCAGCTGAAATGAGCTTCCTCCGCAGGGTGGCTGGGCTCTCACTCAGAGAGGTGTCGAGCCACTCCTCCTCCAGGTCGAGAGGAGTCATATGGGGTGGTTCGGGCATCTGGTCAAGATGTCCCACGAGCGCCTTGCAGGCGAGGTGTTTCGGGCACGTCCCACTTGGAGGAGACCAAGGGGCAGACCCCGGACCCGCTGGAGAGACTATGTCTCACAGCTGGCCGGGGAACGACTTGGGATCCTTCCAGGTGAGCTGGAGGATGCAGCCGGGGAGAGAGGGACCTGGGCTGCTCGGTTAAGGCTGTTGTCCCCACGACCCGACCCCTGAACAAGCGGACGATGACGGAACGGAATGGAATGCGTAAAATGTTTACTTTCCATTCTGATTGGTCCTCGATTCATGACTTCTTCTCCCGATCAACTGCTCCTTTTGATTTTGGCGATGCGGCTTCAAGTTACGCTAAAAAAACTGTATATTTTTCAAATTCTGACCGAAAATGTAACGAAAAATGTAAAACACACTTTTAAAAAATAGCGGAGTAAAAGTACAGATATTTGCTCTAAAAATGTAGTGAAGTAAAAGTAAAAGTACCGGTTTTAAATTTTACTTAAGTAAAGTACAGATACACAATTTTTTTTACTTAATTATAGTAACGAAGTACATTTAATTCGTTACGTTCAACCACTGCTGTTCGGACAATGCGAGGCAATAAGATCACATGACTAAAACACACACACAGGAAACACAATGTACACAATGAAACACAACTATAAAACAGAATCTGGCGTTTTGATTCTGAGAGGACGTCCCTACAGTTTCAGTGCTGTCAGATTTAGCTCCTCTCGACAGCCTCATTTTTCAGCCCACGGATTCTTTTGTCTCTGACTTATTAGCAGCAGCTCGTTCTGGTGGACGTCTTGTTGTGGACCAATGAGAAGAATCTCATTGGTCTTCTTCCTGCTCCGCATCGTTGCCAAGTAGCAAAACTTCTGATCACGTTGTACCTGTTTTTAAAAATAATCAGAATATGTGCAGCTTTCTTTTTGTGTTAGAAAAAAAAAAAAGACAAGACGTGGACGCGGTTGGAAATGCGTCATTACACGCGAAGTTCAGGACTTTGTCGTTTTTAACAACCCGCGAGTTTGTTCTGGCCGGGGAGGCTCGGTGTGGGAAGGACCGCCGCCGTGCTTCCAGCAGGTCTCGGCCTTCTCCGCTACCCGGCCGTACTTTATTGATAACCTGCTTAAAAAGCTCTCTGTGTCTGACTTCCTCACTGTGAACTATGCTGCCTGATCCGATCACACCCACTGCTGCTCCCTTTGTGTGCGCGCCCGACGCAGTTCAGCTTGGCCGAGCACCAAAGCGACGGAGGAATTCTGACCCGCTTTACAATCAGTTCTTTTCTTTTTCCTCTCCTCCGCTCCACATCCTCCTCTCACATCACCAGTGCACAATAACAACCAGTGTTTGGTGTTAGAGACTGGAGAGCGAACTGGAAAATACACACACACACACACACACATCCTGTACGTTCTCTGTCTTGTAAATGAACATGTCTTCGTGTCTCTCTCTCTCGATGCCAGCAGGTCTCTCGTCCTCCCTCAGTAATCCCTCCATCCAGGCCTCCCTCAGTAGCTGCCAGCTGCAGTCGTCGCTCAGCAACCCTTCCATCAGCTCATCTCTACGTCTGTCCAGCAACTCGCCGCGACGACGACCAACTCCCATCAGCCCGCTCACTCTGTCTCCCGGAGCGGAGCAGCGCAGGGGTCTGGCCAAGCAGCTGTCTCCCACCATGTCCCCATCGCTGTCCCCCATCACACAGGTGGACTCTGTTTACACAACCAGGAAAATAAAAGTTCTTTCAATCTGCAGAAAGTTTTAAGTTCTTTTTTCATTCGTAGGGCGTCGCCTTGGATACAAGCAACATGCCGAGGGAACCGCCGCCGCCGTACCCGCTTTACCAACAATCCCAGCATGCAGTGGATCAGAGCCGACAGCGCCAACAAGCCCACCATCAGCAGCAGCATCAACAGCAGCCCGTCTCACCTCTTCACAACATCATGGACTTCAACACCGGCCAGGTTAGAACCGACATTCTGAGCAGGAAATAAATTTTTAAATAAAAAAATCAGAGGATTTCAACAAAACACATTGAAACAAAAGGAATTTTAAATAACTTTTCTTTTAAAGAACTTCAACAAGAAGATAAAAGATTCTTTTGTACTAAAGTTTCTTTTCTTCGTGTTTTGTTGAGTTCATTCATTCTGTCGTTTCAGGACGAAAGAACTCGTTTCTATCATCTTTACACATGAATGTGAAATAGAAGTTATTAAAACGTACCACGGAGCCTCATCCATGCAGCTTTAATAACACTTGTTTATGTGGTTTTACTGGATTTATTAAGACGTTTCTGTAAGAACGTGTTCTTGTTTACTTCCTGTTATTTGCTGCTGGAAACGATGAAATGTTTTTAAGAAGAAGTTGGATTGACCGAACAACTCCTGTCAATGAAACTCATCTTGTTGCCCAAGCATGAGCAAACTACGGCCCGCGGGCCACATGCGGCCCTTTAAACGTTTTAATCCGGCCCGCTGAACATGAAAATGTTTTATTTCCCCAGCAATTCTAATGTTTCTTCACTAGATGGCGCACTCTGGATATATTGGCTTCATTGAGAAAACAACAACACTGCTCCCATTAAAATGTGTGTGTCCGTGATGCGCTTTTTTAAACGCTAGATTTCAGACCTAGCGCCACTAGATTTGAAATTTAACGCTCTTGATGTAACATTTAGCGCTTGTTTAAAATGTAGCATCATTCTATCGGTCTAATCTAGAGGTTACCAAAGCATGCCATTCATCTGATCCTGTAAAAATGAACATTTCAAAATTTATAAGCATTTATTTATCTCTTCTAACCGGGGCGCAGTAGCTGGGAGGAAGCACGCATAAGTGAGTGTGTTTATATTTGTGGAGAGAGACAAGGAGGACTCTGACGCCATTACAGTAACACTTTAGAAAGGTTGAGTGAGGTAATATTGAAGAGATACCATGAAGACAGTAAGAAAATTGTTGTCTGAATAAAGTCTGCCATGTTTTGTAGTAGCAGCTAAAATTGCGAAGAAAAAAAGTAGGCTATTGAGGAATTAGTTCATTTTACTTTAGTGTTTGCTTTTTTTGTAGGTTTTAAAAATATTTAACATTTTATCATTATTAAAAATAAAAATTGAGTGGTTTACAAGTTTATTTCTGCAATATAGCAGCAAAACATGAATAATTACATAAGCGTCACATTGACGGTCATGGCGCTTACAGGTAGATTTTGAACGCGGTGGTCGTAGTGTTAATTAGCAGGGCAGCATCGTCAGGACAAAATTTAGAATATATTTAAATGAGTTTACTGGAGCGTCCAGCATCGATTTAAAAAAAAAATAATTCACACACGGTTTGCTGACCATAGAGAGATATTTGAAGTTCATTCTCCAAACTCCTGAAATAGAAAATAAAAAAACTCAGCTTTGTTTTCTTTAAGCTCATTTTGAAGATAATCGGATCAGTCTTTATTTTGCACACATCACACTCCAAACCGATTATAAAGAAACATTTATCAGAGGAGGGAAATCTAGGGTAGACTTAAAGGAGACACGTTCTTCAGGATGTGTCAGACCGGGCTGTTCCGTTCCGTCTTCTTCCACTCATCTGGGGCTGGGTCTTGGGGGCAACAGCCTCAAACGGGTAGCCCAGTCCTCTCTCACCCCGGCTGCATCCTCCAGCTCACCCGGAAGGATCCTGAGTCGTTCCCCGGCCAGGTGTGAGACATAGTCTCTGCAGCGGGTCCGGGGTCTGCCCCTTGGTCTCCTCCCAGTGGACGTACACGAAACACCTCACCCACGAGGCGCTTGGGTGCATCCTTACCAGATGCCCGAACCACCCCATCTGGCTCCTTTCGACGTGAAGGAGAAGCGGCTCGACACCGTGCTCCTCCCGGATGGCAGAGCTCCTCACTCGATCTCTGAGTGAGAGCCCAGTCACCCTGCAGAGGAAGCTCATTTCGTCCGCTTGTATCCCCGATCTCATTCTTTCGGTCACCACCCACAGCTGGTGACCATAGGTGAGGGTTGGAACGTAGATCGACTTGTAAATCGAGAGCTTTACTTTTCGGCTCAGCTCTTTCTTTACCACGACGAACCGATGCAGCGTCCGAGTTATTGCTGATGCCGCACTGATCCGCCTGTCGATCTCCCGCTCCATCCTTCCCCCACTCGTGAACAAGACCCCAAGATACTTAAACTCCTCCACTTGGGGCAGGACCCTGTCTCTGACCTGCAGGGGGCATTCCACCCTTTTCCGGGCAAGGACCATGGCCTTGGATTTGGAGGCGCTAATTCCCATCGAGTCTAAAACAAGGCGACGAGATAGGGCTTGATTTCTGATCTCGTGAATCGAGTAGAACATCCCTCATTTCTGTTCTAACATGACAATTCAAGGCTTCTCTCTAATTGATTTTTTTTTCTTGTATCTTTTTCTGGCAGCCTAACAACATGGCCACGTTCTTCAGCGACCCCTTTATTGAGCAACAATTCCCCAACCGTCAGAACAAGACGCTGCCCTATCAGGTAAGAGATTAGAAACACAGTCTGATCATGAATCTTTTCAAACTACCCATCGGGGAATAAACGAGCAGCATTTATCGTCCTCTGTGATGTTTCTCTGAATCTCATCTTCTTCTAATTTCCTCCCGGCCTGATAAGGAGGGTCTCTGTTGGAATCGTCAGCGGGACCAGAAAACATTTTGTAAAAATCCCCGATAAATAAATAAGCCGCCGCTCATTCTGTGTTTTCTCTCCACCATCTGCCGCCTAGTTGGACCAGTTCAGCTTGCTGGAAAACGCCATGAGCTCGACGGCAGGAGGGTCCTGTCTGGACCCTTACCACACACAGGCTGCTCTGACGGGGATGGGAGGGGTTAGTATGCAGGACCCCATGAACATCAGATCCAACATGCTGTACTCTAACTGCAGCGGGGGACTCCCCAACATCATCCTCACTGGTGAGAACACACACACACATAAACACACATCTACAGAGAGCAGGGCTTCTCAAAAACTTGGTGCGACGCATGTTCCGCCATTTTAGAATAAAGTGTAATTGCACATCCACACCAGTAGTTGGCAGTGGTGCTCTCAGTGCACAGGGAGATTTAACTCTATGGTGCAGCGGGTTTTTTTTGTTTTTTTTTTTGCGGTAGTAAGTGCAATAAACAAATAAATGGCGGTGGGCATGGTTTTCTTCTTGCTAGGAGATGGCGTAAAAAAAATTGAGAAGCACAGAGGTAGATCATAGCACAGGAAGTTCGTAACTTGATAGATTTTTTTAAAAACTTTACGACCATTTGTAGATTTATTTTTCAAATTTTTCTCGGTTGTTTTTGTTCTAACACACTTTATTTAAATGAAAAAGTCAGTTTGACGTGTTTTAAAAAAAATAAAGTTTACGTGCGGCTAACCGTTAGCATTTTTAAGTAACTATTTAGAACGACCGCGGCTCGGATCCAGTTTATTGGTTGATACAAGAAAACAGAATGTTTGTCTAATTCTGCCTCTTGTGGATAAAATGTTAACACTCCTGAGACAAATCAAGAGTTCAACTGAAGGAAACGATTAAAGAATCAACTCCAACAGCAGTGTTCGCGGTTCAAGCTAACCCAGAGATGGGCAAACGTTTTTGTTTGCGGGCCACATTGAGTTCTAACCTTTGACCAAGTGGCCGGAACAGGATCAGATGGATGGCATGCTTTGGTAACTGCTAGATTAGACCGATAGAATAGCGCGCTAGATTTTAAACAAGCGCGCTAAATGTTACATCAAGAGCGTTAAATTTCAAATCTAGCGGCGCTAGGTCTGAAATCTAAGCGCTTGATGTAACATTTTACTTGTTTTAACATCTAACGTGCTTGTTTACATGTGTGTATTGGCCCCGATGGCTTTCCATATCTGTGCACACTGTTTATTTTGACAGCGTGGGCATCATGAAGACACACACATTTTAATGGAAGCAGTGTTATTGTTTTCTCAACAAAGCGAATATGTCTAGAGTGCACCATCTAGTGAGGAAACATTAGAATTGCAGGGAAAATAAAACATTAACAAGGTTTATTTATTTAATTTTTTCTGGAAACGATGAAATGTTTTTAAGAAAAAGTTGGAATCTTCTAAATGGGCGCCTCGGAACCCATTTAAAACCATTTAAAAGGGTTCCGAGGCGATGGGATCTAACTCTAGACTTCACACTTCTAATCTAGCGGGCCAGATTAAAACATTTAACAGGCCGCATGTGGCCCGCGGGCCGCAGTTCGCCCAAGCCTGGGCTAGCCGCTACGCTCGTCTAGTTAGGATGAAACTTAAAGTTTAAACTCACTAATCCAGACAGATATGGTGCAGCGTTGGGGCCACACATCTATACTGGCTCATTTTATATTTCAAGCAGCCATCTCCCACCATGTCCCCGTCTCTGTCCCCCATCACACAGGTGGACTCTAATAGTAGTTTGGTGCTAAAAGTTTTGCTTCAGTGTGGCAACACTGGGTTATTCTGATCTAAACTGAGACCAGATTAAATAGGAGCGTCTGCTGGCAAGGTTCGGAGCATGTTGTCCCCGTGTGAGCGACAACGAGGAAATATGTGACTAACGCAGTGTGTTAGTGTCACAGGAAGTGTTTCCTTCACCCACCATCATCTGTCTCTCTCTCTCTCTCAGATGACTCCAACCCGAGTCTGTCCAAGGACATCAGCAACTCGCTCTCCACCGTGCCCGAATGTTTTGACTCAGAGGGAGGCTTCCCGCTGGAGGACGAGCTGCACATCGAGCCGCTCAGCCTGGACGGACTGAGCATGCTCAGCGACCCCGACATGGTGCTGCCGGACCCGTCCGTGGAGGACAGTTTCCGTAGCGACAGGCTCTGAGCATAAGGCGGAAACACGTGTACAGTGTACAGAAGTGAAAATAAACGCGGATCGCTCCCCGTGCATGCGTTCTTACTGCCACTAAAGTTCACGCCATGTGAAGGACACCAGCAAGCATGCACATCTGCACCAGCTGTTTACATCCCAGCATGCATCTGGAAGCCTCCTCCAGAACGACAATCCAGAGAAGAGCCCGAGTCCTACGGCTCTTTTCTCCCCCCCACCTTCACCAGCTCTCACTAAAAAAAAAAAAACCATGGCAACACCATAACCATGGTTACAGACCATAGCAACCCCATCGCCGTGCTGAAGAGCAGCAACGAAGAGAAAAAAAAATGCCAACACACAACGAGCGTTTGTGTGACAAAAAGAGGGAAAAAACAGCTTCAGGATCAACGAAAGAAGGATTTAAGTTGTTTTTTTTTTTTTCTCAGATTATTTTTTAAATGTTTGCCACAGATTTATAATAATATATATTCATAAAAACGCCTCAGATTTCAGTCGGATTAGAATATTTTCAAACTAGATTAAAAAAAAGGGCAAACTGTTTACAAAAACGAGCTTTTAATATTGTTATTAATATTGTTTTTGTTTATTTTTTAAGAACCTCTTGTTGAGATTATTAACGACTCGATTTTAAAAAATGTTTCCATGGAATTCGGTTTGGATTTATAACAAGAACTATTTTGGGGGAAAAAAAAAAACTAACGATCACGAACGTTTTTGTTGTCAATTTTTTTTGTAAATCTTTTTACAAAACAAATGTTTTGCAAATGATTTCTTTTACATTTTGTAGCGACTGGTTCGAGGCGCTACTGGACCGAGGTCTGATTGTCAATAAGGGCATGCACTGTGCGACCCGTACCGTCCCGACGTCTGTCGAAGAGCTTTAGTGAAACACCCCACCCTCTCCGTGACCCCGCTGGGCCGCCCTGTCTTACAGAAAGACAGTGAGGACATCTAACGTCGTGTAAAATTGCACTTAACTCTTTATTTTTTTGCACCGATTGGTTCACATTGTGCTGACTCGGATTTTTACTCAAGTTCGCCCAAAGAATTCGGATTAGGACGTAATTTCGTGTTTATTTGTGCGTCATTTAAAAATCAATACATTTTCATTTTTACGTGTGTGTTTGTGCACACATCCGAACATATATAAATATAAACATATATGTTTACGTTTATAGGTGTGTGTGTATCTACAAAATATGTACATGCATCTAAATATGCACGCTTTTATTTTGAAATGTGATCCGGTACATTTGTTTTCCTGCTCTTTGATCATATTGTAGATGTTTTTTTTTTGTGTGTGTGTGTGTTAGCCCTCTCACACTGGTTATGTAACAACCCCAATATGTCAGGCTTAGAACGCCCCCTAGTGGTTGTTCTGATAAAAAAAAAAAATTCTTTTTTTTTTTAAAACCTATGCAATTTTGTCAGAGTGAGTCCAACCTGTTGAACAGGAGCAGCTATGCAGCAGCTTCACCAGCACAATGTGACCGATCAAATTACAACCAGAAAGCACAATATTACACGTGGACACGTCCAGACGGTCCGCTTTCCGAGGTTAACGTTTGTGGAGCGGGGTCACGGTGGGGTCCGCAGGTCCTCTTCATGTCTGTGTTTGTGTGATTAAACAGGGACGCCGGGTTGTTTTTGGAGGTTTTTCTAAAGGGTTTAAACTCAGTATGTTTTCTATATACTCTCCTGCTCTCTGTCTCGTGTCTATGCTGTGGTTGGAGCCATATCAGTGGAATCTCCCCGTTTTTAAATCCCCCTCCTTTAATGACCTGCCTTCTGCTGCCTTACTTTACTTTGTTTCATATTCCAGCATTTTTCCTGCATCGGCTGATACCTGCTAGCTTAACTGCTCGTGGTCGTTTTTTAATAACTTTAGTCTCACTGTCTCTTTGGTTTTTTTTTGTTTTTTAGTTACATAAAAAAATGTACAGTTCTGTTATTTAAAGAAGTTTCTGTTCACTAGTGTTACTTTTTTTTTTTAAAAAGAGAAAAAAAAAGTCATTTGAGTTTATTTTCCTTCGAAATATCAAATTTTATTTGTTTGTCTGTTTTAGTGCTTATCTCTCTGATTTAATATAAACAATAAAAACTACTCTGTATGAAGCCTGACGGGTGGTACTGGGTGTGTTGTTTGCTGCCTGTAGGTGGCAGGAGTAAGCTGTGGCTGGATTTAACACTTTCGACAAACTGAGAATTTTGTCAATTTAAACCACCCTCCAAAGACATGCATGCTACGTTGATTGGCCGATGCCAAATAGCCCCTAGGAATGAGTGTGTGTGTGTGGATGGTTGTATGTGTGTGGCCCCGCGACAGACTGGCGACTTGTTCGGGGTGTACCCTGCCCTTCGCCTTAAATTAGCCGGGATGGGCTCCGGCACCCCACGCGACCCTGAAAGGGACAGACGGATAAGAAGATGACAAAGTAAAAAAAAAAAAAAAAACATGTCTTATTAAAAAATCAAGTTGCAAAAAGAGACAAAAATAAAAAAGTTGTTGACATTAACATTTTCTACGAAGAGAAACAAAATTTTGATATTGAGCTAAAACCGAATAAAAAAAGAGTTTAACATTCTAGAGAAACTTTAAAGTAAATTTTTGACAATGGAGTCTTAACCTAGATTAGGCATGGTCAAACCACGGCCCGCGGGCCACATACGGCCCGTTTAACGGTTTAATCCGGCCCGCTGAACTTGAAAAAATGAAACAAATAAACCTTGTTAATGTTTTATATCCCTTGCGATTCCAAGGTTTCCTCACTAGATGGCGCACTGTATGATTTGGAAAGCCATCGGGCCCGATACGCACACATAAACAAGCGTGTTAGATGTTAAAACAAGCAAAATGTTACATCAAGCACTTAGATTTCAAACCTAGCGTCACTA
Source organism: Neostethus bicornis (assembly GCA_902685375.1). Taxonomy (NCBI): domain Eukaryota; kingdom Metazoa; phylum Chordata; class Actinopteri; order Atheriniformes; family Phallostethidae; genus Neostethus; species Neostethus bicornis. The sequence continues at coordinate 6,193,427 of LR738543.1, forward strand.
GATTTGAAATTTAACGCTCTTGATGTAACATTTAGCGCCCTTGTTATAAATCTAGGGCGCCATTCTATCGGTCTAATCTAGTGGTTTCCAAAACATGTCATGGGAGGAGCAGTGACAGACTGACTTTTTTGCTGTTCCGGGTATTTGTGGCCTCACACTGGATCTCTCTGTTCTCCTCGGCCCGCTTGATACCAATTTTGACAGTTGCACGCCACCTGCAGCGGTCAGAAGTCACTGACTCTAGATCTACTGCATTGATGTTGAACGACTTCAGATCCCTTTTGCGGGCTTTTTCGTACTGCATGGCAGGTCCTCCAGTTGGGCGCGTTCCTGTGGTGAGCTTCCCATTGAGGATGTCCTTTGGTATGGGACCATCATCCATCCTGTATACATGGCCTAGCCAGCGCAGTCGCCTCTGTATGAGGATGGCGAACATACAGGACATGCTAGTCTTGATCAGGGCGTCGGCGTTGAATACTGGATCCTGCCAAGAGATGCAGAGGAGACACCGAAGGTTACGTAAGTGGAAAGCGTTAAGTGTCCGTTCTTGGTAGGTAAACACTGTCCAGGTTTCACTGCTGTACAGTAGCGTGCTCAGCACAGACACTTGGTAAACCTTCATTGTTGTGTTGAGAGTTAGCATGGGTTTGTCCCATACACGCTTTTTTTTAGGCTAGCCATGGCGGTTTTTGCTTTGCCTATCTTGATGTTAAGCTAGATATCTAGGGATAGGTTTTTGGAGATTGTGAACCCTAGATAAGTGAACTTATCCACTACCTCCAAGGTGTGATTGCCAATGGTGATTAAGTTGAAGGAAAAGGACTAATAGTGAGATGGGAGGAGTTTGAGGGAGGTTATCGGGTCTGGTAGGTACATTCTTACAGTCATCTGTTTGGGGTACCACTTCTTCCAAGTCTGAAGTGTAGAGAAATACCAGCCCGAACCTTCAGTTCATCTTATTTTCAACATGTTTGAATCCATCAAGATTTCTCCCTCAGGTATTCTAAAAATGAAGTCAGGAACGTGATAAATTCCTGGGTTTTGTCTCGCCAGAGTGTCCCTGACCTCTGACTTTCTGATGTGTTGAAGCTGTGTGTAGACGTGTTGTCCCTTTAGAATTTTCTAAATGGAAGTCAGATGGTAAGAGTGTGACAATGGATCTACCGTATCCTGAACTCCTGGTGGATAGTTTACTAGCTATAAAAAGATTACCTCCTCATTTACAGTTAAGTGTGTGTGAGTTATCAGCTTAAGTTTAAAGTCCAATCAGCTCATTGGAAAAAGATTCATGACTTAACTCCTAAATCCACGTTTCAGACTGAATAAAGAATATTTTCTCTAACACTGCGTTAGCCCCACAAGTGTCTCTTGATTATATGTTTGAAGCAAATAAAACTCGTTCTTTATCTGCACTGAAAAAAAGTGCCATTTGGTCCCAGTAGGAAGAAATCTCAGCCCGTGCATCCACACACACACAAATGGGATACATACAGGAGTGTGTGACCACGGTATAGCCTGGCAGATGGATCGTGTGGGCTCCTGGAGATCGGCCAAGCTTCACATCAGATGCAGTAAGTTCCCAAAACAACACACGCAGAGGAACAGAAATGTTAAGGTTATAGCTGATCCACAGACCTGATCCAGGAGGTCAGGAACAGTTTGGGGAGGGTGTGTCTGCAGCCTCCAGCTGGTGGGAACCTGGAGGTGGGCTGAACTGTGTGCTTTTCTCTGCTGTCTTGTTCTTGCCTCCAACTTGTGCCTCTTAGAGTGGGATGTATTATTTTCAAACACTAGCTAGAAAATAATAATATATTGTACTTATACAGCGCTTTTCAGGACTCTCAAAGACGCTTCACATATGCATTATTCATTCCCTCCATACCAGGTGATGGTAAGCTACAGATGTAGCCACAGCTGCCCTGTGGCAAACTGACAGAAGTGAGGCTGCCATTTTGCGCCATCGGCCCTTCTGACCATCACCAACCAATCGCGCACACACCATTCAGACTAGGCAAGTGTCTTGCCCAGCGACACAACGGCAATTTAATCTCAACAGTCGTCCCACCATGGCACTTGGGGTTCCGGCGGTCTCGCATCCAAATACAGCCCAGGCCCAGCCTGCTTAGCTTCTGAGGTCTGACAGGATCAGGCTTTGACAGGGTGGTATGGTCACATACCAGCAAACCACAAAATAAAAGTAGAAACTCCGCTATGAAGAGATGGTCTTGTCCCAGACCGATTGCCCCACTGGTTTGTTTTTTGTATTGTTCACATAGATTATTAGTCTGACCTCTTCAGCAGATCTTTGTGACCACTTTAACCAAGACATCAAGACTACTTTTATCCCCCAGTGAGAGGTTGTAAACCCACACAGCAACACAATATGATCAAACTGTTTCAATACAAGCACAATAAAAAGTTGGTAGACATTAGAGGGGTTCATCTTCATGGTCTTTGTTGACCCTTTAAACGGGCAAACCCCCCCACACCTTTTTTACTCTAAACAGGCGCACACGCCTTCTAATTAACAGGAAAACGGAAGTAAAAGTCGTTCACTTCTCGAAAGTTGCTTTCACGTGAGGTCACGAACCAGGAAGTCGGCCATTTTAAAGGGTGAACGGACATTTCAGCCACGGACATTTGAAGAACTGCAACCTGGGCGCAACTGTTTATTTACGATAAAAAATTTTAAATGACTAAAAGCACAATAAAAATTTTTGCACGATAAAAATTTTTAAGACTAAAAGCAATTTTTCTGTAGTGCAACTGTTTATTTACGATAAAATTTTTACATAAAATATCAGAATTTTTACATAAAATATCAAAATTTTTTAAAAATATCAGAATTTTTTATTTGAGCCATGGGATAAAAATGACTAAAACCAATTATTTTCTGTAGTGCAACTGTTTATTTACGATAAAATTTTTACATAAAATATCACAATTTTCTACATAAAATAGGTTTTTGGCCCAAATGTCCCTGGCTGAAATGTCCTAAATTCGGGGCACACATGGCTCAAATATCCTAGGTTGCAGTTTTTTGGCTGAAATATCCGTGGCTGAAATGTCCTAGACCCATTTTAAAGGCATAGATCCGTTTGAAACTATCGTCAAAGCGGTATTTTTATTTATTTATTTTAATCTTTTGGTGCTATTCAGAGGTTCAATTAATTTTCCACTCATTAGCGTGACATGGCAGAAAGTCAGCTGGTCTTAAAGCGGGAAAAAAGAGACAATATTTAGAAAACTACAGTTGATTGTTGAAGAAGATCCTTATACAATTCTAAATCATTTATTTTAAAAAAAATCCTGATTTGTTGCCTTTAAACATGTTCCCAGACATTGTAAATAAACCTTATTTTGACTTAAAGTTTCACATATCAGAAATCCTTTAAAAGACTGGATACACACTTCCGGGTTAACTACGTCACGTGACAAACCAATCGTTTGTAGTTTTTCTAAAAATTCGACCAGCCGATTTTTCTGCCATATTATGCTAATGACGTGGAAAACTAATTCCACCTCTGACTAGCTCCATAAGATGAAAAAAATACTGTATTCAATAGTTTCATGCATACAAAATGGCCGACTTCCGGGTTTTAGTCACAAGGGTGAAAGCACTCTACAATCTTGTTTTCTAACGTGGGTTGTGATCAATGTTCCCTCTAATTTTAAATGTGTCTGAGCAAACACACAAGCTTCCTGAGCAGAAGGGGGCGGAGCTAAAACTTTTCCTCTTTTGTGACGTCAGCAGAAGTGACGAGTCAAACTCCGAAGCAGCGATTTGAAGCAATTTGTTTTAGAAAGAAAGAAGAAAGAGATATGCTCCGGAGTTTTGTCTTGTTTTACCATTTTTTGTTGAAATAGGTTTTTATTTTGTGCGCTGCATAGGTTTTTCTGTGCGCTATTAACCTGCGAGCAGTGCGCAATTGCGCAGGCGCGCAGCTTAGAGGGAACATTGGTTGTGATAGACGCTTTCAGCCGTTTTGCCCTATAAATACTACGGCCGCCACGGCCTGTAAAGGGCTAATTGCGGTTCCTCCAAAAAAGAAAAAGCAACTTAAAAAACAATGTCCAAAAAAATCCGGTTTTATTTCTAGCCAGCTGCTTCTTCCTGTTCCACTGACCTCCAGCAGTCCTGTAATTTATTTAGCTTGACATATCTTCAATGCTTCGTAAATTTCTCTGTTTTGCCCCTTTAACTCCACGTCCCAGTAGACAGTGTTTCCCATGCAGAATCCGAGGCCTTCCCACATGTTCAGCTGATGTTTAGCAGTGAATTCCAGTGGGACCGCACAGCTGTGAGCAAACACCTCCCCTCTGCAGGTGCCTGGTATGCTGACAAACTCTTTCCTTCACTTCGTCTTAGTGGGAACTCGTCTCTCGGGTCCCTGAACCTAAAATCTGTTTTTACTCACGTCAAGATTAAAGTGTGAAATATTTGAACAACATGGGGAGAAAATAACAAAACCAGCTCAAAAACGACACACAACTAATGTGTGTTCCAATCAGTGTGTGAAGAACGTAACATGTTTAACATGAAATGTTTCAGCTTGTTGTTGTGATGTGGAAGAAGGAGGACCCAAACAAAACAAGGTTTATTAACACAATTCCAGTAAGTATGTAAAGCAAAGGGTACAGGATTAACTCAAGTTCAAATAACATCAGAGTTCAATCATGGTCAGGCAATCACTTGGCTGGAAGCAATGGTAGGACCTGACGTGGAAGTCCGGGTTGATTGCCTTTAAATAGTTGGCAGGGTCCACAGATGTGTGACATCAGGAATCAATCTCAGGTGTCCCTAATCAGGGTGATGAGGAACATGCAGGGCTCCCTCCGGCAGCAGGCGAGGGCATCACAACACTTGTATTGATTTGAGGATTTTAAAGCATATTGTATGGGTTAACTAATATTTAAAAAACTTAAAATGTACTTGGCTGTCTTTTATCCGACATAAACAGCTTGTAAGACCCCTTTTTTTCAGCCACGCAATATTTCTAAAATTATTTTGATGTACAGTAGAAACAACATTTCAAATATCTGTTCCGTCTAACTGGAATCTCTACGGGTAATCTGAGCATTCTGATGGAATTCTGAATCCGTTACGTTCCGTCATCTTCCGCTTGTTCCGGGGTCGGGTCGCGGGGGCAACAGCCTCAAACGGGTAGCCCAGGCCTCTCTCTCCCCGGCTGCATCCTCCAGCTCACCCGGAAGGATCCCAAGTTGTTCCCCAGCCAGCTGTGAGACATACAGGCATCTGAGAAAATTAGGACACCCCATTAAATAATCAGCTGTTTATTTAGAAATGGTTCACATACCAATATCCAGTCATGTTTATATGTATTTTTCAAAAAGAAAGTGATTTGATTGCAATTTAACAACAAAAATGAACATTGTTTGACAAATCCAAAACAAGAAAAAAAATAAAGTATGTATTTTAATGGAGGAAAAAGTTAGGACACCCTACTCCCTAATAGCTCGTGTTGCCCCTTTTGGGTGAAATAACTTCAACGAGACGCTTTTTGTAGCCTTTTACCAGTCTCTGACATCGATCAGGAGAAAGTTTGGCCCACTCATCAATGCAGAATTCTTTTAGCTGTGAGATGTTTGAGGGGTGTCTTGCATGTACAGCCCGTTTCAAGTCACCCCACAGCATTTTGATGGGATTAAGATCAGGGCTTTGACTTGGCCATTCCAGGACTCTCCACTTCTTCTTTTTTAGCCAGTCCTTGGTGGATTTGCTGGTATGCTTTGGTCATTGTCTTGTTGCAGTATCCAGTTACGCTTCAGCTTTAATTTTTTGACAGATGGTTTCACATTTTCTTCAAGCACCCTCTGATACACAGTAGAATTCATGGTAGATTCTATGATGGTGAGCTGGTCAGGTTCTGCTGCAGCAAAGCAACCCCAAACCATGACACTGCCCCCTCCATGCTTTACATTTTGTATGAGGTTCTTTTCTTGGAAGGCTGTATTTGGTTTACGTCAAACATGTCTTCTGTTCTGGTGTCCAAATAATTCAATTTTAGACTCATCTGTCCAAAGAACCTTATTCCAGAAGTCGTGGTCTTTGTCTATGTTCTCTCTGGCAAACTTCAGTCTGGCCTTGATGTTTTTTTTAGAGAGCAAAGGTTTCTTCCTTGCACACCTCCCATGCAAGTCACACTTGTGCAGTCTCTTTCTGATCGTAGAGTCATGCACTTTCACATTGACAGTTGCCAGAACCTGCTGTAACTCCCTTGATGACACTTTAGGATTTTTCAGGACCTCTTTGAGCATCTTGCGATCTGCTTTGGAGGTAAACTTGCCGGGACGGCCAGATCTTGGCATGGTGGCAGTTGTTTTAAATGTCCTCCACTTGTAAATAATTTTGCGAATGGTGGAATGACTGATGTTAAATTCTTTTGAAATCTTTTTAAATCCTTTACCAGACTCGTAAGCGGCCACAATCTTCTTTCTGAGGGCATCAGGAAGCTCTTTAGACCTCACCATGGCGCTCACCTCAACATCTCAACTGTCAGGGCCACACCAAACTAAATCTGAGGTTTAAATAGGGCAAGGCTCCATTCAAATGCTGGGTAACGATGTACTAATCATGTGCACCTGACATGATGCACCTGTTTGGGATTTTCAACATTTTAAGAGGGATAATACAGGGAGTGTCCTAATTTATTCCTCACCAGAAATTGCATTATTTTTTAATTAAATTTTCCAGAAAGTTTTAAAAAGGCTTTTCTTATTTTTTTATTGTTTAGTTATATTACTTAGATTCCTGAGTTTAATTAAAATTAACATTAACTACCCATATGTCCAAATATATTTTAAAATACACAGGAGTTCATAAGATGTCCTAATTTTTTCACATGCCTGTAGTCTCTCCAGCGAGTCCGGGGTCTGCCCTTTGGTCTCCTCCCGGTGGGACGGGCCCAAAACAACTTGCCCGCGAGGCGCTCGGGGGGCATCTTGACCAGATGCCCTAACCACCCCATCTGGCTCCTCTCGACCTGGAGGAGGAGCGGCTCGACACCGAGCTCTTCCCGGATGGCAGAGCTCCTCACCCGATCTCTGAGTGAGAGCCAAGCCACCCTGCGGAGGAATCCATACTTCAATATTTTTAATAACTACTTTTATTTGCACTCAGATTGAGAAGAAAATACACCAGGAGACACTTGAAATGAACACATACTGTATGTTCCCAACAGGTTGGTTCCTTATTCATCCGACATTTCAGAAGAAAAAAAGGCCACAGGGGAAAAAATGAAGTCGTTCATTTTGGTGTCGTGTTGTACAAATGACAATTGTTGTAATTTATCTACGTATATGTCTTTATAATTCTTTGCCAGTTTTTTTTCTGAGACTAGAGACCTTCTACTTTTCATGTCCCATTGATCTGGTGCACGGACACATCTTAGGCCTGTTTGACTCAGTGGAAACTCCAACACTTTCATGCTGTTTCCAGGAAATACCAAGTAACCAACCAACAGTGAATATCAAACAGGAGCTGGAGAACCAAGAAGAAAACCACACACACTGAACCTAAAGATGAAGCAAAAACAGCCAAGAAGCGGGAAGATGTTTAAAAACACAAAAAGAATTTCTCAATACTTCCCAACAGTATTTGTAACTTACCAAATAAAAGGTTGGAAAATGCCTCTTACAAAAGGGGCTTCGACCACTCGACCGGGACACCGCAGCTTTTTATAAATTACAACCTTATAATTTCATATGAAATATAATATCTTTGTTTTTTGTGATGCTCTTTAACACCATTTGGAAGGCGACAACACAGGTATTCTTACTCTTGCTTGTTCCTATTAAAAGTCCAGATCTTCCTCTTCTTTCGGCATTTCCCTTCATGGGCCGCCACAGCAAATTAGTTTCTTCCATCTAACCCTATCTGCTGAATCTTATTTGGTGACGCAACTATCTTCATGTCTTTGTTCACTGTATCCATGAACCTCCTCTTTGGTCTTCAACTAGTCCTCTTTCCTGGTGGTTCCAAATCCAGCATCCTTCTTCCGATGTACTCGGTCTCTCTCCTCTGCACATGTCGAAACCATCTCAGTCTGGCCTCTCTGACTTTATCTCCAAAACCTCTAACATGTGTTGTTCCTCTGATCCTGTCCATCCTGGTCACTCCCAGAGAGATCCTCAGCATCTTCATCTCTGCTACCTCCATCTGTTTCCTGTCTTTTTCTCAGTGCCACTGTCTCCAGACCAAATAGCATGACCGGTTTGACCATGGTTTTGTACACTTTCCCTTTCATTTGAGCTGAAACTCTTCTATCACACATCACACCTGATACTTTTCTCCACCCGTTCCAGCCTGCCTGCACACGCTTCTTCACCTCTTTTCCACACTCTCCATTGTTCTAGACTGTTGATCCTACGTACTTAAAATCTTCCACCTTCTTTATCTCTTCTCCCTGTAACCTCACTTTTCCATTTGGACCTATTAAAAGTCCAGATATAAGTATAATATTTATTTAACTAAAAACCTAAAAGAATAAATCTTGTAGTTCTTTACTGGTTAAATAACTACTAATGATGGTAAGATGTCTAAATGGCAGCAAAGAAGAGGGAATGCCACCACTCCCATTACTAACTGAAGTGGAGCCGCTGTGTGCTCCAAACCATACAGGAAGGTGATGGTTTCCAACCATTAGGGTTTCCTCCCTGTTTGATGACTCCCAGCAGTTCAGAAAAAAAAGCAGGAACTAAAACAACAAAGAAACAAGAAGGAGAAACAGCAACCAAACTAAAATAAGCAAGAACACACAAACCAAAACCACAGCAGTAAATTAGAGAATCTACAGCTTAGAAATCCAGATGGCTGTTTTTCGCACCAACTCAGTGGACATAAAGTAAGGGAATAATTTCATTTAAAAAGGTAGAAGTCAGACCAGCAATGAGCGGGACATTGCTACCTGTCTGACTGCATTGTGCCAAGTTTAATGTTTAACGGAGGAAGTATTATGATATGGGGTTGTTCTTCAGCTTCTCTTGCCAAAGGCTGGCTCAGAGAAAGTTTACTTTAGTAGTATGTCGGGTTTTTCATCTAGTAAAGTCAAGTTTTTACACCATGCAGCTGTGTGAGGGTCAGATGTTACAGATGTTGTGTTTGTGTGCTTCTGCTGCGGTGATGAAGTAAACACACACCCCTCCTGTATCTGCACAACCTCAGCCTGAAAGGTAACATGCTGATCTGTGTGTGATTGATTGTGTTTGCAGCATTGTGTAGTCTGCCAGGCAGGAGTCGACCCTCATGAAGCGTGAAGTTTACTGGACTTCCTGGGAGATGGGGAGACACTGACATAACATCAGCCCGAACAGATGTTTCCCATCTAGACAGCCTGTTTATGCCAGTAAAGACGAGCTGCAGACCGCTGTAAATTCATCAGAAACTTTGTTTTCTTCCTCTTTGTCCTTGAAGCCGCTCTGTCGGCATTGATTATAAAAGTCCAGCTTTTTTTAAAGCGGTTTTCTCTCTCAGGCAGAAACTCATAAAAACAAATGGCGTCATAGTCCTAGACATTAAATACTCCATACAAATGATTAAAGTAATTTATAACCTAACAAAGATAACAAAAACATATTGAATTAAATTTATCTGAATGATAAATAAAACTTAAATAAATTGTAACAGAATGTTTTCCGTTTCTCCGGCTTGTTTTCCACATAAAATCTGAAAGCATTGAGACAATGATTTTGAAATGACCCTGAAAGCTTGAAAGATGAGAACTTCCATGCTGGAAAAGAATTTATATTATTTTAACGTGGTAATCTACCAGAGGAATTCTTACCATAGGTTGGCTTGCAGAAGTAATAGCCCAATCAAAAAAGTTCCCTTTCCTTAACCAAATTACGTCTTCCAGCTCATCACGGAAGATCCTAGCAGGGTTTGGGCCAGAAATAGTCCCGCTATCAACTGGCAAATGAGTGGCTTTTTTGTTTTTTGGCTCTGCTCTCTCTTCACCACAACAAACTGATGCAGTGTCTTAAAAACTGCTGGTTGAGGATCACAATCTCAGAGTTGAAGACACTGATTCTCATCTGTTTCACTCTGCTCTTGGCATATAAGGACTACAGAAGCCATTTATTTGATTTATCAATCAAATTCTCCCTTTCAAGCTTCTGTAATCAGTCAATGCCCTTCTTTTTTGTAACAGGGCCACATTTGAGTTTTCGACAAGTGGAAATGTCTTCCAGGAGGTTGTTGATCTTGGCTTCATAATCTGTAGTGTTAAGAATCACTGTACAACGTCCTTTGTCTGCTGATAGAATATTTATGCTGTCATCTTTCTACAAGGCTATTAGTGCTTTTCTCTCCTCAGGTGTGATGTTTGGCGATGAAGGCCTGGCACTGTTCAGCGTAGCTGTGACTCGTAGGCTGAGATCTGCCAAACTGGTTAGTCAGTTTTGGTTAGGACAATAGAAGACAGAATATACCTAGAGTAAATAATAACATTTTTCCCCTGAGGTCTAATGAGAAGGAATTTTAGCACAGAATAATCCCTCTCATTGAGATCAGTTCAGTATCACAGGGCCATTAGCATATGTACAATAGGGTAACAACTTAGTGGCTGGTCAGTTTTGGTTAGTACGATAGAAGGCAATTAGCAACAATAGAAGTTAGAAAGGACCCACCGTACTACTGTTTAGTACAGGCTTGGGCAAACTATGGCCCGCGGGCCACATGCATCCCGTCAAACATTTTAATCCAGCCCCTTGGGTCTTGAAAAATTAAATAAATAAACCATTTTCATGTTTTATTTACCCGCGATTGTGATGTTCCCTCTCTAGATGGCACACTGTACAATGTGGAAAGCCATCGGGCCCAATACACGCACGTAAACAAGCATGTCTGCTCCTGTTCCGGCCCGTTTGTCAAATGTTAGAACTTAATGTGGCCCGCGAATCAAAAAGTTTGCCCACCTCTGGTTTAACAAGTAACATGACCATTCAAAAACCAGCCTTTAAGAGGTTTTTTGGGTTAATTCCTCCCCACGAGTTGAACAGACTCAGGTCAGTTTTCTTTGTAAGTTTTGTTTAGAATGCACAAGTTTACAATAAAGTTTAAAAAAGGTTATTTTTTAAAAAGAAATAAACCTAGTACATTTAAAATTTTGTGGTTGTATATGAATTAAATTAGTTATTAAGAGATCTAGCCTTATTTAGTTTGTGCAGATTAAAAGATAAATGCAAAGATTAAACCACACAGCTTTCTTCCTTTTTTAACTTTGTAAAAACTACTATAGAGTTCCTTCACGTGACATCACCAACCCGGAAGTCGACCATTTTGGAGGCATAAATCAGAACGAACCTAGCAACAAAGCAGTATTTTTATTTTATCTTTTCATCTTTGGTCTGAGACTGTTGCCTTGCGACCTGGCACCGGATAAGCTGGAGAAAATAGAACAGAACATTCAGTTCACAAAGTTCGCAAGAACCCTAAGACCATTTCAAACCAAGTCACTGTCTTCAATCCAAAGAAAAAGCAAGCAAGTTTTTAAAATGATCTGTTTTTCATTCTTTGTGCGACTTTTAAAATTAAGCCTAACTACAGTGTTCATTCAGAGGTTACATAAACTAAATCTACGTTAAAGAAACAATTACAATACCATTATGTAGCCAAGAAACCTCTACATGCACTTAAAATTATTACTTATAATGTCGTTCTTAGTCAAACCAATCAATAGGGTTTAATTTATGGAATCGTCCAATCAAGCTAAAGTCAACAGAAAGTTTTGTATCACTTTGATGTGGTTTTCAATAAAATAAAGTCAAATGGAATGATTTGTACGGACAATTTGTGAATTGCTGTTAAATGTCTGCAATTATTTCAACACACTCGGGGGAAGGAAATCTGTTTCAATGCCAACATTTTTTCGTGCTTTAATGTTGTGCTGATTAACAAATGAGAAAATACCTGCTGATTTATGTGGTTTTTTTTTGCAAAGCACTTTTATCGTCATAAGCTCAGCCTTCTTTCATTTTTGGTTAATATTTGTGGTGATAAATCAATTAATAAAACCATATTTTATTTTATATTTGGGGAGGTGAGAGCTCACGGGTCGAGTGTCCACCCTTGGAACTGGAGAATTGCACCGAATCGCATCAGCCACCGAATCGCACCGTCCTCATGTCTAGGTGTCCTTGGGGAAGACACCTAACCCCCGTTTCTCCCACCATTGGTTCTTTCATTGGCTGCCTGCTGTGGTGCAATTCAACACAAAAATTTCCCCATTGAGGGATGACTAAATTATGTCAAAATAAAAATAATTTGACTACAAAGTTGTTCTGGAATAAAATTGTAAGCACATCAAACCGCCAGGAAACACTTTTTCCTGGCAGTTTTAAAGACAAAAATTTTCAAAGACGTTTTAAAGACAAAACTCCATGCAAATTTATTTTCTTTCACCATTGGAGTCCGCTCTCAGTGAATGTTCTCTCTCTGATGTTCTTCTGAGTAATCAAAACTATTTCCTAAGAAGAAAACATCATCAGTGGGAACATTTATTATGAACCCAAAAGAAATGTTTGTAGAGTTAATCCATGTCCCAGTTTAGCCATACAGTAAGTAGACCTCCCACATTCTGAATCATACATAAACTAACACTGATGTTTCAGAGGATTTGTGGTTGTTTACATTTCTAGCACCATCTCTACAATAAGCCTCTAATGAGGCCGTACAAGTCAACATAGCTAGATTATAGACACACTATAGGCTAATAATTGTTTTTGTCCAATACTCAAATGATCACCATTTTTACTTGGTGTTCATCAAGAATCTGAGTTGCAATCTGCCTCATAGCAAAGCTGAACATGCCTAAACATTATCAAATATCGTTTTGCAGAGTTTTCGGAGATTAAACTTATGGTCAGACAACCAGGAGAACCCGGCTGGGAATGACCCGACCTGGAAGTCCAGGGTGATGCCTTTAAATACGCAGCAGATAGAATGATCCACAGGTGAGTGTCACTTGACTAATCACCCTCAGGTGTCTCTATTCAGGGTGATGAGGAAGGTCTAGGGCTCCCTCTGGCGGCAGGCGAGGAGATCGCGACAAACCGCTTATTCCCAAATGGCATCATGACGGGTACCAGAGCCAATTCTGGCTCATTTCAGGCCAGATGCGGGATGCATTAAGTACAGATCACCAGTCCGTTGCCAGGCACACACACACATACACACATTCCTAGGGGCAATTTTGCAGCAGCCAATTAACTTGACATGCATATTTTTGGAGAGTGAAAGGAAAACTGGAGTACCTGGAGAAAACCCACACATACACAGGGAGAAGATGCAGACTCCACACAGAAAGGTCGTTGTTTCAAGCTTCGCCCCCACTCCATTACTCTAACCCTGATCCTCTTGCTGTGAGGCCACTATGCTATATTTCAAAATATTTTATGAAACAGATTTTTTTTTTTTGCCCTGTCTGTAATTACGTCCCATTTTGACTACTTCAGCTTGCCGTGTCGGTGCGCTGGAGCATTTCAACGCGTTCAATGTGCAGCAAACATGCATTTTAAAAATGTGGGCGCACTTCTGCATCGGTTATGTTCGTCCTTGATAACATACATAAAAACTTGGATTTCTTATTCATACATTCTGAACAACAATAGGGTCTTTCCTTCTCTTTTTAAGCCAAATACATTTGTCACCGCCTATTTGACATTTCAGCACCAATTTTAATGAGACCAAAATGGTTTTTATTTTGTTTGTGTGAAAACATAAAAGTATTTATCACATTCTCAGACGGTCGAAATGATTTGTGGGATGTGTGAACGAATGGTAAACACTAAATCATTTAATGAGTTATTTCACAATTTTAAAGTTAAAAGAAACACACAGTCATGCCAAATTGTTTCTAACAGTGTGACTGGTGTCACGATGCAGATGTTCATCTTGTTTTTCAAGAATCCAAACAGTGCAATAAATTCCCTGCCTGGTATTTACTGGAGGATTTAAGTGGGTTTTTCTGCTGCTTTTTTTTCCTCTTGTGGGAAAGTGGCTGTTAAGTTACAAGCGTGGTTGGATGTAATGAATAGTTTTCATTACGATGAGCGGGAACAGCGAACAGACACAAAGCAACAATCATAACGACGCAAACAGCATCTGGAAAGCAGCTTATTTATTGTGGATTTCTAACCTGAGCTCTTTAACCTGTGTTCTTCTTTTCACACCCCGATGACCGTAAATCAAACTTGTTGATCTCTTTGTTCCACCTCCTTGATTTATGAACTTTATGAACCCAATAAATCAAAGCTTTTTAGAGCTCACTGGCTAATCCCGCCGTTGCCATTAAGGCCACGCCACATCCAGAAAATGTCATAACATCACATCCATGTGTGGTGCCGATGGGTTTCCCAGGTGAAAGATGAAAGCAGGAGGGTGTCTGCAGGATCTCCAATGAAGGTTTTAGAATAAAACCCTTTACGTCATCCTCAGACCCTCTACTTTACTTCACTTACCACCCATGATGGGAGCTGGGATGGTTCTACTCATGACAACCAGAGATTTTATTGTATTTCTCCCACAAATCAGGAAATGATTAAGACGTTGAATCTGTTTTTGCTGCACTTGTGTGTTTTGTCTGCACCTCTGTGAACAAATGAAATCAAAAAAGGCGCTGCCCCGGGCGGCCGCTTGTTGCGGTGGGTGCCTTGTGTTGTTTTAGTGTTTGGTCGTCTATTTTTGCATTTTTTCCACTAGTAGTTTGTCCATTTCTGGAGGCGTGACTTTGTTCACTCTTCGGACGTCATTTCGGACTGCATTCTTTTACTTCAGATGGCTGTTTTTGAGCTAGCTGTTTTTTTCAATGACTAGCTCCCCGATGGCTTGTTTTGCTGGTTATGAAGTTGTTCCGCTTTGTTTGTGTGGACGACAAGCTGCTAGCTCTCGGAACTAGATCCACCATGGCTGGAGGAGTCGGTGCAGTCCCGACTAAACTGAGAACGAGACGATCTGAAAGGTGACGCTTTGAGCCTGGTCTCCCTGTGGTTGTCATGGGTAACATCTGGTTGCTTGCTGGCAAGATGGAGGAACTGGTAGCACTCGCTCTGACCCAGTGGAAATATAGAGGAGTCACTTTGGTGTGCTTCATTGAAACCCGGCTCCATGGACTCATTGTGGACTGGTTTTTCAACTGTTCAGACGCTAGATTTCACACCGTGAGTGGGCCGGGAAGGCATCGACAACAGCAACAAATTTCCCTTCAGAGATAAAAAAGTATTATGAAGACAATTATGAAGCTATAACTGACACATTTGTCAATAGATTGAACGAATCGATTTCTCTAAAAAGAAAAACATTGTTGTGATATGCTATACCACCAGTAGATGTCACTAGTTGAACATAGACATACAGAGGAAGGATACTTCCGGTAACAAGGAACAAACACGGAAGTCATGATGACTGTAAGAAACTTGGTTTCAACAAAAGTTTGTGTTCATAATAACGCAGTCTTGTTATTTAAATGAACAACACAAACATTACGACTTTTTGAGAGACTAGCGTGTGAAGACGTGCCCCTGGGCAGAAAACATAATCTATGGTTAGGTGCTAATAAAAGCAAATACACTTTTAATTAACATAAAGTCAAGCCTTTCTATTTATAATCACATTGGACGTTAGTCCTGAGTTAGCAAAGCTTTTTCAGCGAATGAGTCAACTTCAGGACCTAGTTTGAATTTTCTTTTCTGTAGAAAATTAGCATTAATTTACCAATCCTCCCAACCAATCAGATGACAACGTGGAGGCTTTTAGAAGCTTACAGCATCTTGTGTGCATGAGTAAAAACAGCTGGATTTACTGAAATAGTTTTTCTGCTTCAATAAAAACACACTCAGATGTTTTTATGTTGCAAAGATTCCTCCCGCCCCCCTAATTTTATTCTACACAACCAAAGAGTTTGATAAAAAGGAGTCCAGTTTTTTAAGAACTTTTTGTTTATTAGGTAAGTTTATCGGGCTTTTTCTAAAGATCTTGGTCGTTGAGTAAACTCATAAATATGGGATCAGATCTTGAACATAATTTATTGTCACATTTGTTCTTGTAAATTTGTGCATCAAAGTATTTTAGGGGCGGCACAGTGGGTAGCACAGTGGCCTCACAGCAAGGACTTCGGAATTCAAGTTCTGGGTGGGAACGAGGCTTGAAACACAGGCCTTTCTGTTTGAAGTTTGCATGTTCTCCCCTTGTATGCGTGGGTTTCCTCCCACCCTTCAAAAACATGCATGTTAGGTTGATTGGCCACTGGGAAATTGCCCCCAGGGAGCAGTTTGTGTGTAGATGATTTTTTTTTCTGTCTGGCGGCAGATTAGCGACCTGTTGCCTCTAGCCTTTAATCAGTCGGGATAGGCTCCGGCACCCCCGACAACCCTATTGGGCATGGGCGACTCAGAAGCTGAATGAATAAAAGTATTTTAGTGGTCTTTATCTTCACGTGGGACCGTTCTTGTTTTGATGTTTGGGTCTGAGTACTGCAGAGAAAAACTCTTCTAACGGCTTAACAAGGTTTTTCTCAATCAAAAGGTTATTAGTGTTTAAAGACTACGACTCGCGCTGTTTTGTCGAGTAATTGGGCGGTAATCTTTATTTATTTTATTTTTTTTTTTTTATTTTGAATTACTCTAGTCATCCCTCACCGGGGAAATTTGTTTGCTGCACTCCTTACACCGCAGCAGGCTGCCCTTCAACGGCGCCAATGGTGGGAGAAGCGGGGGTTAGGTGTCTTCTCCAAGGACCCTAGACGTGCTCTCCGTGGGACGCGAACCCGCGACCTTCCGGTCCGCGGGCGAACGCGCTAACCACGCGGCCACCGTCTCTACCCATAAACTTGTTTATGGTCTCCACCCATAAACTTGTTTATGGACCCATAAACAAGCAGAGAGGATTTCTATCAAATTAACTTCAGTGATTGACCGTTTTTCCCTAAAGCCGACATCCCATAGTGAATATCCCCATGTGGTAATGAATGTGGTTCAACATGTAGCATATGGCACACAATAGACGGTATAAATTATATACTCATGGTGAAGTTCTTTGGCCTTGAAAGACTTAATTTAATTCAATTTTGTGGATATCTTAATAAAAGATGAGCTAATCCACAAATTCCACAAAATTCCTTTCATCTTATAAAACACTCGGTAACCTCAATCTTTTCATGACAAAAACCAGTTAATTAGATGGATTTAAACACAACCTAACAACATTTGCAAATTATTTATGAAAAAAAACCTGACAAAGCTGATGATTAATGTTGGTCTTTCAACAAATGATTTCTTTTTTTTTCAGCACAACTTCCTTTGGTCTTTCATCAAAGCTTGTGTGTAAAAACCAGTCCTCACATCCAAGTTTTGGCAGGCTGCCAAACTCAGTAAAACCTGAACGAGGTGGTGGTTATGGTGGTGGAGGGGGGTTCTTACCACTCTAAATCCATCTCCACCTCCAGGTCCCCTCTTTACTAATGTCTTCGAGAAACAATAAAGTGCCTCTTTTCTATGAAAACCCCTTATTGTGGAACAGAACGGTGGAGCCAAAACACACACATTCACGTAGAGAGCACACGTGTAGATACAGGAACGTGATGATTACTGTAAACACTCGACTATCTACTGCCCGGTAAACACACGGCACTCAGCAGTGAAGTGTGTTCTTTAATAACGGAGAGAGATATCAAGAGGAGGAAAATCTTTCCACAAGCACCAACAAGCAGCAAGAGCTTAGAGTACTTAAGCTAATCATTAAATGCGGTACACGGATACTCCGAAGCCCTTCACGTCTAACGAAAACATATCGGACTCATTTATGACTAATAGTCATCAAACCACCGCAGTCAATGAGCAAACCTTGTAACTCAGTGGTACGGAAGCTAAAGAGGGAACAAGGAACTCTCCATGACTACTTGATGGGTTTCCTGATTGCAGGAAGACTTCAAAAACAATTGGATTTCGCAGGAGAAATGGGATTCACGTTCTAACATGTGGAACTGAAACAGTGGAAATAACCAGTGACCAATAAACAGACTCACCAGAATTCATTTTCAAGAAACTTTTTCTAGACTTTTGGCTTTTCTTTTTACAAGCTTACCGTACCCTTTGCAGGGAACCCTAGCCTTCTTCCAAGCTCAGTACATTAACAGCTTAGGAAGACCCTGAAATATTTTTGGACCTGTGAGGCATAGTCTTGGGTTCTGAATCTGCCTTTGGTGTGGCTGAAAGACCTCACCAGAATTTTTTTTTTTTTTTTATGGGTCATTGCTCAAAGTTGGTGACCATACGATAGGGTCGGATCGCCCCAAAATTTGATCATTTCTTCATCATGGACATATCCTGAACATTTAAAGAAAATCCACCCGTTACTTTTTGAGTTATCTTTTTCTCACACACATGCTCCCCATCACATAACCTCCTTGGTGAAGGTACGTTAGCAACACAATGTTGAACCACATCCTGCATGCATCACAGCTGCATGGTGGAACAGAAAAAGAGCCATATTGCACTGACCTTCCACTAATAGGAAACATCTGGAGCATCATGATGAGGTCCACGAGTTTAAGGCAGTGCGGAATTAGGTATCAGACCAGATCAAAATGGGAACAAAAAATCTCTATAAAATTGTAGGAATTTGTTTCACTCCAAAGGATTAAAAAGTTTTGTTGTACAAAACAGTATAGATGGTGACGTGAATATATGTGTGCTTGTATTTGTCATGGTTCCCTTGCCCATCACTCAAGTGGACCCTGGGGCCTTCCCTCATTTGTCTGATTTTACACACTTGAAGATCTTTGTGGAGCTGCCTTTAATTAGGCAGCCTGTCTTACCTTCAGGTGTCAGGTCATACCATCCCTTACAGGGTCTCCCTGGTTGCCTGACCATTAAATTACATTAAGAAAAATAACAACTTGCCATGCCACCAATAATTATGTTTTTCTTTCACGGCCTTATTGGACAGCAATAAGGCTGTCCTGCAATCGGGTCCTGCAACCGCTTCATGACTGTATCATTAGAAAATGGGGAAGTTCTGTTTTATTATGTTTCATTGGAAATAAATTCAACAAATCAAAGTTGTTTTTATCAAACTTCTGTTGGCGTTACGGCCGTAGGCTGCTTCTGTCTGCACGTCATCGCCACTTGGTTGTTGTTCCTACTTATTTTGTCTTCACTTTACTCTGGCGTGACATCCGGCTTTCATCATTTTTATGTTCAGGAATACTTTGACTTCCAGCAGAGGAACCTGAGACTGAAATGTTTTAACACCCCACTTCCTGTGTTGTGTCTGCTCGCCTCTAGATGATAGTTGAAGGTTGCGTAATGAAACTGTGGCACGGTTCAAGACGAATTGTTTCTGAGAGTACAGACAGGCGGAGGAAAGAGGAGGCAGGAATGTGAGTTCACAAGATGTCCATGCAGTTGATGTACCATCAGTAAAATATACCATTAATCCAAGAATGTCTTGTGGATAAGATGCAATGGAAACTGGAGATGGACCGCTTGGATCAATGACGAGAGTAAAATTGAGGAGTTGCCAAAGGAATTGGTTAGATAACTAAACCATACAGTTGTGAAAAAGTAGGACTGGTGTGGGACTCTTGGTAAGACTCTTGGAGTCCCACAAGTAGGACTCTTGGTGAACCAAGAGCATAATTCTGATATGTACCGTACATGCAGATGAGCTTCTTCTCCTTCATCTACTACACTTGAAAGGAGGGTTCCGATATGGTGAGGAGAGATGAGCAAAAAGCAAAGAGTCACTTTTCTAACAAAACATAGAAAATAATGACCATATGGTCAATTTTCTAGAGCTGGCAACCCAGCAGTGCTGGGCAGTGGCCAACTCTGGTTTTCATAACGCGACCATCAGTAGAGCCCTATCAGTATCAATCAGCTTCCAGCCAGTACGGTCATATCTCTGCATAAGTTTTACATAAAATACCCGACCTGCTCCTCAGATTTCTACACTTTGCTCAGCATTCTATTGAAAAGTCTGTCTCTAAAATGACCGTGAAAGTAAATCAGCCTCTAAATCTATTTGTTTTTCTATTGTAGCTTTGGTACAGCACAATGGTTGGGAGTTAGAGTCCCAAATTATCTAAAATTACTGTCCTTTCCATGTGGAGTTTGCATGTTCTCCATGTGTATGAGTTAGATCCTAATCAGGTGGATTAGGAATATCCAGGGCTCCCTCTGGCGGCAGGTGAGGGATCCCGACACTGCTTGTCTTTACACTAAAAAAGACAGGCTGTGGGTCACCAAACAGAAATGATCTGCAGAGGTTTTCAGATTCATTTAGGTTTGGATTATTATCACTACACCCAATTATGAGCAGGAGTCCAACCAGCAGGAGTCCAACCAGCAGGAGTCCAACCAGCAGGAGTCCAACCAGCAGGAGTCCAACCAGTGAAGACGGATTTAAAAAATCCAGCAAAGCATGGCTTTTTTTTAATGTTATAAAGCCCTTTTAACAGTTTTTTTTGTCCTTCTAGGGCAGGTTGTTCCTGGAGGCTGTCTGAGGAGCTGCAGGGCTGTGTGTGTAGAGGCGTGTTCATGGTAAGAATGCAGCTCTCAGGTGGAGAGAGCGCAAAGCGCAAGGCGCACACACACGTACACACACTGCGTCCAGCTCTCTGGATCAGACCTACAGAAGAAGGACTTGCATTGAGATTTCTGGAATTCTCTGCGCTTTTTTCCCACATGGAAGGAACAGAAGGATGTCTTTGAAATAAAACAGGATATTTTTTCAGGACATGAATGTTTCACACATTCCTGATTTTTAAAGAGGACAAACCTAATGTGAAGAAATTTCAAAACAAATTTGAAAGTTTTTTTTTTTTTAATCTGAGATCTGAATAAACCAGAGACAGATAGATCTGAAAGAGAAGGAGATGGATTGTGTTTGGTCGGTGGTCTGCGTGCATGCAGCTGGGATGCATGGTACCCCCCTGTTCCTCATCCAGAGAACCTGACTCAGCAGACCCAACAAGGACCCACAATGTGCTCACCTCACACCAGGTCAGACCTTCTATTTCTTTCTAGAGCTTTTAGGATGGAGATTTTAAGTTCTAAAGGGATGTGAGAGACTCCTCTAGAGGGGGTGTGGGGGGCTGCTTGAACTCCAACTTAAGAAGAAATGTAATTATTTACCCTGAGGAACTCCAAGGACTTGGATGTTTTCACAGAACAGTGAAGGAAAGAAGGTGATAAATTCCAGGGACAGTTGAAGTTTTTTTTTTTTTATCATGCAGACCTAAGGTTTAAAATTCAGGACTTGGTACCAGGGGGCCTAGTGGCAGAGTTGTCGTCTTTCAACCTGGAGAGCTAAGTTCGATTCCCTGTGGGACTGCTCACACTTCAACTGGAAAAAACAAAGCTCGGACTTTAAAATCTTAGTATTTGTATCTAATATTTGGCCCATTTTTTACTTGTATATGAATCTTATGGATACTTCACCTGGATTATTTTGGTATTTCTATGTTGAATCCGGTCCCTGTCGGTGTGTGTGCTAATCCCAGGTTATTTCTGTGATGTTATATCTCCTATCTCGACATTCCGCCCATCCCTCTCCGTTTGAAATGTCAGTCTCTATATTTACCCTCCAGTAGAGGACATATGAGCTTGGACAGGTTTACTGATGGGAAATCTAAAGACTCATGCGGTGATTATTAGAGATGGTTATCAATACCGCTTATCGATCCGGTATCTTATCGACACTCTTATCGATACTCTTATCAATACTTTTTAGAGTAAAAAAAAAAAAGTAGAAGAAGACAAACAAAATAAATGGATGCAACCAAAAAAAAACAAGACAAAATTTTTGATAAAAAGGAGGTTAACTTATTGTATTGTTTTAAATTATTTCAAAATAAAAGCTTTGGTTGCGTCCACTTAGTTTGTTTGTCTTCCTCTACTGGTCAGGGTTTTATGGGATGTAGAAGGAGGAGGACCCAATTCCAGGACATCAAACAAGGTTTATCAACTCAATTCAGGAAAGTCTGTAAAACAAGAAGCACAGGATCAACTTAAGGTTTCAAAAAGTCCAAATAATAACAAAGTTCAAACATGGTCAGGCAACCAGGGTGACCTGGCTGGAAGGGATGGTATGACCCAACCGGGAAGTCCAGGATGATTGCCCTTAAATAGATGGCAGGAAGCATAGATAAGTGGAATCAGGAAATCATCCTCAGGTGATTCTAATCAGGTTGATTAGGAATATCCAGGGCTCCCTCTGGCGGCAGGTGAGGGTATTCTGACACTTTTTTTTTTTCTTTTTTTAACATTCTTAACTTGGCAATCTTCAAAAGCATTTCCTGGTCACGTTAGAAAGTGGGTGTGGCAGAGAACAGGCTCTGCCTGCAACAACCTGGCGTTCGAATACTTGACAGGAGAGCTCGTAAACAGCTCAAACATGCATAAATGAAATAGAAAACCACTTTGATGTGGGAATAATGATCAAACATGACCAAAAAAACTTTCGAAAAGTTGATTTTTTTTACGAAACCCCTTTTAAATAAAGTCACTCCTTCCACTTTTTAACACCAGGTTCTTGTTCTGTTTCTTGTCTTATATAATCGGGAGCACATGATTTGAATCTTCTCAGTGTAACGTGTCAGAGATTGTCAGTCAGGTGGAAGGGAAAGATTTGGTTCGGCACCTTTCCTACCTCTCTGGTGACTCCGAGGAGGAATGTTTGTTTGAAAATGAGCGTCACAAAGGGTTTTAATCTCCTTACCATGGAACACTGAGCATATAGCTTCAAAACGAGGAGTCTAATTTGGTGTTACAGCCACTGATGTCATCCCCTTCTTTGGGGGGAAATTTTCAATCCGTTTTTTTTTTTTTTGAGTGGATGTAACGTCTGATTATCTGTGATGTACGACCGAGTTTAGACCCAATAACACGCCTGTGCCGTCAGGATGGAGGAAAGACTGTAAAAGTCAAGACGGTTATGCAAACTTTCCTCTTTTTTTATGACAATATGCTCTTAGATTTACAGGGTAGAACTGAAAAGGAACGTTTGGCTGCAGATAATCATCTCCACATGCAGCCTGTAGACCTGCAGCTTCTGATCCTCTGGAGCTCGACAGCAGGTTTTCATTTCAGCAGCTTCGCTCTGAGCATGTGTAACTTTAAATTTCTCACATTATCAGCCTGTTGGACACATCTACATTCCAAACGCAGATTCATGAAACAGATAGAAACATTTTATTTTATAAGTCTGATAAAAAACTTTCAACATTTTTTCTTTATGACTTGACTTCATGCTTTTTTTAAAACTGTAAATATTCCGTTCCGTTCCGTCATCTTCCGCTTGTTCTGGGGTCGAGTCGCGGGGGCAACAGCCTCAAGCGGGCAGCCCAGGCCTCTCTCACCCTGGCTGCATCCTCCAGCTCACCCGGAAGGATCCCAAGTCGTTCCCTGGCCAGCTGTGAGACATAGTCTCTCCAGTGAGTCCGGCCTGTTGGTCTCCTCCCGGTGGAACGTGCCTGAAACACCTCACCCGCGAGGCGCTCGGGCCTCCCCATCTGGTTCCTCTCAACCTGGAGGAGGAGGGGCTCGACACCGAGCTCCTCCTGGATGGCAGAGCTCCTCTCCCGATCTCTGAGTGAGAGCCCAGCCACCCTTCGGAGGAAGCTCATCTCGGCCGCTTGTATCTGCGATCTCATTCTTTCGGTCACCACCCACAGCTGGTGACCATAGGTGAGGGTTGGAACGTAGATCCACTTGTAAATCGAGAGCTTTGCTTTTGGCTCAGCTCTCTCTTTACCACGACGGACCGATGCAGCGTCCTAGTTATTGCTGACGCTGCACCGATCCGCCTGTCGATCTCCCGCTCCATCTTTCCCCCACTCGTGAACAAGACCCTGAGATACTTACACTCCTCCACTTGGGGCAGGACCCTGTCTCTGACCCAAGGGGGGCTGTAAGTTTGTTAAATATTCCATTCCGTTCTGTCGTAGTAGGGTCGCAGGGGCAGCAGCCTCAAACGGGAAGCCCAGGCTTCTCTCACCCCGGCTGCATCCTCCAGCTCACCCGGAAGGATCCCGAGTTGTTCCCTAGCCAGCTGTGAGACACATTCCCTCCAGCAGGTCCGGGGTCTGTCTCTTGGTCTCCTCCCGGTTCGCCGTGCCTGAAACACCTCACCAGCGAGGCGCTCGGGAGGCATCCTGACCAGATGCCCGAACTTCCCCATCTGGTTTCTCTCGATCTGGAGGAGAGAGAATATGTTAAATATTCCTCAGAAAAAATTTGTTCTACTCTGTGAGTTTTTCCCACAGTTTGGTCGTGACTGTCAGCTGCTCGATAAAACGGTCAGAAACAACAGGAAAATAATAAATCTTCTCTTGGAACCACAAACTTTAGATTTAATGTTCATTTCTTCTGAAATAAAAAATGCTTTTAGCATCGTTCCCATTAGTCAACATGCTTTTACGGTACGGATCTGGCAGGTGGGTGAAACATATTATTTTAATAGTCCACAGACTCTACGGGCTCACACAAGACCCAGAGTGGACCCACTGTGTAGTTTAATCTCATCCAGCTGGATTTAACCGATATAATCCCCCCATGTGCTGTTATATCCCCGTAATGATGAGTTTTAATCCAAACACAGAGGTTTTAGGTTGTTTTTTATGACCATGGTTACAAATTGAACCCTAACTTCTAAGTTCTTCATTAGTCTTGTGGCTTTTTTTCTTGATGGAGCAAAACTCTAAGCAAGGGTTTGACGTTTGAATCTTTGCAACTTTTATTTTTTAAAATGCTTGCGGAAATTGTGTTTGTAACTCATAGGTTTTGAATTCAATTTTAAGTTTCTTTTATTTTCCGAACTACATCGATTTCTCAATGCGGGAAATTACTTTGCTGCATCGGACCGCATCAGGCAGCCATGATGGCACCAATGCCAGGAGCAACTGATTTGCTCCAGGGACACTTAGGCACGGACCCAGTAGGAATCGAATCAATTTTTCCCTGTCCAAAGATGGATATTCTACCACTGAGCCAATGTCTCCTCCTTCTATTGCTCATTAATGGAATAAGTAATTAGCCGCCGAAGAGCACCTTGATGCAGATTTAGCAAGTTTGTTGTTTTTGGCTTGTAAATGTTACAAAAAAAATCCTTTGATCCCAGGGGGCGTTGGCCTAGTGGTAGAGTTACCAGCTTTCGACAGGGAGAACCTGGTTTGAATCCCACTTGGTCCAA
This sequence comes from Neostethus bicornis, assembly GCA_902685375.1. NCBI lineage: Eukaryota > Metazoa > Chordata > Actinopteri > Atheriniformes > Phallostethidae > Neostethus > Neostethus bicornis. The sequence continues at coordinate 6,218,634 of LR738543.1, forward strand.
GCTGTCCCTGGGACCACAGGATGGCAAAGCCAAAAAAAAAAACATTATAAAGACAAAAAAAAAAATCTTTTTAATACTGGAGAAAGTCTTAAATCATTTAAGATTCCCTCTTTCTGAAGGGTTGTAAGCTCCCCATGTGAACTACTGTGAGTCTGCACCCAATAGAAAAAATTTGGGGTGGACGTTATGCTAGATCAAGCATGGGCAACCTACGGCTCGCGGGCCAAATGCGGCCCATTAAATGTTTTAATCCGACCCGCAAAAAACAAACAAAAAAAACTTGTTAACGTTTTATTTCTCATGCAATTGTAATGTTTCCTCACTAGATGGTACACTCTAGATATTTCGGCTTTGTTGAGAAAACAACAACACTGCTTCTATTAAAATGTGTGCGCAGATAGGGAAAGCCACCCGGGCCAATACACGCAGGTCAACAAGAGTGTTAGATTTCAAACCTATTTCAAACCTAGCGCTAGATGTGCATTTTTTTTAAGCCATGGCGCGCTTGGTTTAAAATTTAACGTGCTTGATGTAACATCCAGTGCCCTTGTGTACGTGCGTGTAGTGGCCCCGATGGCTTTCCATAACTCGCTCAAATATAACGTGCCCACAGACTGCTTCCTGGAACCGTTTCGTCCTTACATTTTGTCGTAATGCTTTTCTTCATTTTCATTGGAAATTAAAACACACATTTTCTCCAGATCCAGAGATATGTAATTTTTCTCCAATGAGGTGAGGTTACCAAAGCATGCCATCCCTCTGCCCCGTTCCGTCCCCTTTATCAAATTTTAGAACTCAATATGGCCCACGAATCAAAAAGTTTGCCCACCGTTGTGCTAGATGAAAAATGGAACCAGGCTTTCCGTGGCGTTCTTGGCTCTATAATTTGTACAGTGACTGGTACAGATGGCGCCTGACATGGTGATTGTGCTCCTGTACCAACCTTGTGATCTCAGACGCTTGAAGCTTTGCTCCTGTTTCGGCAACTTGAGAAATCTGAGTCGATGTTCCCGATGATTATTAAAAAGAACAAAGCTTAAATTCCCTGATCACACAGGGGATTATTCACCACGACTTCTTTTGGCTCAGTTTTATCTAGAGCTCAGCACGCTGTGCCCATCTAGCATTTTTCTGGTCACATCCATCCCCTTGTGAAATTTGACCCTTCATTCCCAATCTGGACCTTAACGTCTTACCTGAGGATACTTGTGGATAAATTCAGTAGGAACCTTGACCTGCCTGAACACCTCGTGCTTTGTGTTCTCCATGTTCTCTTTTGGAGGAAACAATGACATCATTCCGTGCTGATGAACACCTCCCGATTCAAAGGTCAGTCAGATAAGACGTTACGGCTCTGAAGATGTGTCTGACTGCACGAACCTGACGAAGAGGTTAGGGGAAGAGGTCATGCTGGTGTGCACAAGCGTTTCATCGCCCTTGATGAGCAGTGCAGCGAGTATTTTGACAACACATGCGCTCGGTTGTGTGCACCAAAAGTGCAGGATTAACTTTTTTTTTTTACCATTTAGTGCTTCAACTTTGACATAAACACGGACATTTGATCAGGTTTGGTTTTGTTTTGGGAGGCACCGTAATTGGGTCGACCTGTTTTTTTTTTTTTAGGAGGAATCTAAATGTTCAATATGTGCAAGAAAAGAGAAAAAAAAATCTTTTAACTAAGAAAGTGTCCGTTTTAACCTCAGTTAACACTAGAACACCCACAAGGGGTTCAATTGACACCACTACCTGAAAGCTCCGCGGAGGTGTTTTAAGACACCAGGCATTCTGCTTGAGTTATTAAAACAAGACACTCAAGAGTCGTTTGGAAGGGACTTAATACTCAGAGACCAGGACTAGGAGCAGTGTTCCCTCTAAACTGCGCGCCTGCGCAATTGCGCACTGCTTGCAGATTAAAAGCGCACAAGAAGACCTATGCAGCGCACAAAAAAGAAACTCAGTTTAAACTAAAGATGGTAAAACAAGACAGAGCTTCGGAACATACCTCTTTCTTCTTTCTTTCTGAAACAAATTGCTTCAAACTAGTCATGTGTCGGTCGCGAACAAAACGGCTCTTAGAGCCGGCTCTTTGAAGTGAACGATGGAAGCCGGCTCCTGATTGGGAGCTGTTTGTTGACTGATTTGGGAGCCCCGCCCCGCATCCCGCACCCCATCCTCCCGCGCAAAAACACACTTCCGTGAAGCTGACCCCTCTTAAAAATATATTTTTAAGACAAACAAAAAGTATGTCAATCGTTTGTGCTGTAATAATTTAAAGATCTGAAAAACTAAAATAGCACAAACAAACATTTTTTTGTTTATATATATATGTAATTTTTTTAAGAGGGGCGGGGCATCACAGAGGTCATAAACACACTTTTCTCAAACTGCGCAGATAATTACAGACAGAAAAAATCGGATCTGCTCTTCAAAACTGCGGAACTTAGTGTTTCTAAGGGTAAGACGGTGGCTCAGTGGTAGAGCGTGCGCCCGCGGACCTGAAGTTCGCAGGTTTGATTCCCACTGAGTTCACGTCTAGGGTCCTTGGAGAAGACACCTATCCCCCCGTTTCTCCCACCATTGGCGCCGTTGTGGCAGCCTGCTGCGGTATAGAAGTGTAGCACACAAATTTCCCCGGTGAGGGATGAATAGAGTGAGTAAAAATAAAATAAATACCGATCTGGGTGCTATTTTTTGCTTCTTTATTTTAATTTATATTTATGTTCCGAAAGAGCCGGTTCACTAAAAAGAGCCATAATTCCCATCACTACTTCAAACTACCGCTTCGGAATTTGGCGCGTCACTACTGGTGATGTCACAAAAGAGTAAAAGTTTTTGCTCCGCCCCCTTCTGCTCAGGAAGCTTGTGTGTTTGATCAGACACATAAAAAATAAGAGGGAACATTGACTAGAAGACCAATTAAATTGCATAAACAACTCTGTTCCTCAGTGTGTAGGTCAGGTAGAGGTGTCAGATGACTCTTTCTGGGGTAGACAGGAGGTTTAGAAAATCTTGGAGCTTCTAGTGTTAATCAGTTTTTACGATGGTATCTCCTGTATGCGTATGTCCATGTTTCTCATGTCAGACCGTGGCTGTAGATAACCTTAGAAGTTTTCTTACAATCAAAGTGGCTGTGAAAAGATAATCTCATAATCCCTGAGGTATGATGGTGTACCCAGATTGTGCTCCCCGTCCTGGAAAGAGCCTATCAAGTGAAGTGAAGCAAAGCAACAGAGACGAGGTAAAAATAAAATCTCTGCTGGGGCAAAAGCCGGGTCGCATAAACACCAAGACCACTTCAAGATCTGTCCTTTATTTTGTCTTCTGCAGGCGTTTTGTTCCGAAACACAAAGACTTCACCTCTTTTCATCATGTTTTACTGCATCTTTAAGTGAAGCAGCTGCTGAGGGACAAAGACCCTCCACCGAAGTTCAAAGCAGCTTGTTTTGTTAACGTAAAGAGCGCTGGCACCGTGCCACCGGTTGTTCCCGCCTCATTCTCAGTCAGTACAGATGCCGGGGTCAGAATGACCGCCGAGGCTTCAGACTGAACATCTGTTCACGGTTGTGTCGCTTTATTCAGGCGTGCGCTCCATTTAACCATCAGACCCTCCACCAGGAATTCCTAAACACTGGGCAGGTCACAGCTACGTCTGTAGGGGCCACAGGTCAAGGCCGCCCTCATTTCAGTAATCTGTTACTTTTCCAAACACGGTGGGTGTGCAGGAGACATGTGGGGTCATCATACAGAACCACTTAGAAGGAGAGTCCTCAGAAACGCCTGAGATTCAGAAATGTGTCGTCAGGTTCTGGTAACGATGACTCACACCTCCCCGCAGGGCAAAGGGCACATTCTCACCTGCAAAGCAATCCAGAGGAATAGTTTCCATTTAATTGCGCGATAAGAGCGAAGTGTCGTTGTTTATTTGGACAGGGTGGGAACGTGAGGCTACCTGTGTAGCAGGGTGTGTGTGTGTGAGTTCAGCCAGAGCAGAACTATTAGAAATGAGGGTGAGAATGGCATCTTGGCGGCTGAAAGAGATCACCAACAGTTCGCGCCGCGTCTTTAGTAGGGATGGGTATCGAGAACCATTTTTTTTTTTGTCAGAACCAGTTCCTTGGCCGTCATTTTACCAGGACCGATAAGCGCTAGTCCAAACGGATCTGTTATCGTTCCGGTCAAAACTTCGCTACAAGCAGAAGCACATCGCTGACAGCGCCCCCTTACTCACGAAGGGGCGGTGCACACGTGCTCTGGGACTCGCTGCAGCGCTGTTGGTTCATACACAAAGTTCCATTTTAAAGCCGAGGGAGGCGTGATGGCACAACGTGCAAAGTGATCTCGAGGTTTGGCTTTATTTTACCAAAATCAATGCCGACAAAACACGTGTGCAACAAGGTATTTTTGTCCAAACACGTTTTCAAAATCCACAGCATTCAGACTGAAAGATGCACTGCACAGGCATTGACAAACTACGGTCCGCGGGCCTTTTTTTTTTTTTTTTTAATACTTTATTAATCCCTCACGGGAAATTTGTGTGCTGCATTTCACCGCAGCAGGCAGCCACCTATGACGGCGCCAATGGTGGGAGAAACGAGGGGTTAGGGTCTTCTCCAAGGACCCTAGATGTGCACTCAGTGGGATGCAAACCTGCGAGCTTCCGGTTTGCGGGCGAACGCTCTACCCACTGAGCCACCATTAAATGCCCGTTAAATGTTTTAACGGGCCTAGATTTCAGACCGAGCGCCGCTAAATTTGAAATTTAATGTTCTTGATGTAACATTTAGCGCGCCATTCTATTGGTCCAATCTAGCGGTTACCAAAGCATGCCATCCATCTGATCCTGTTCCGGCCCCTTTGTCAAATGTTAGAACTCAATGTGGCCCGCGAAACAAAAAGTTTGCCCACCCCTGCTCTAGCAGCTCCGAGTCCGATGCAACCGGTATCAAATAGCACCATTTGAATTTTTAAATCTTGGTTCTGCTACTGCTGTGTTTAACTACTAACACAAAATCAACCAAACTCTGTGACTTCACGATAATCTCCGACTTTGTTCAAATACAAGAACTTTCCAACCAGATCTACATTCTAAACATGTTTTTCAATCATTCAGGAAAAAGAATCGCAGAATTAAACATTTTTGTTCAAGAAAAAAACAAAAAGAAAAAGAATTCTCAAAAAGAAAATGCTAATTCCTCTCCTTTTTAAAGCCTGAACAAATATTTTTTGTATTGTTAAAACAAGTTCAGTTTTATGACGTTACACCTAAATGTAATACATTACATTTGATAAATTAGAGGCATGTTAGTTGCAGCCTGAGGGAGGCGGTGGATCAGTGGTAAAGCATTCGCCTGCGAACTGGAAGTCAACCAGAAGTTTGCAGGTTCCCCTCCCACTGAGTTCATGTCTAGGGTCCTTGCAGAAGACACTTAACCCCTCTTTCTCCCACCATTGGCGCCAGCGCCGAATTTTCTTCATTTTTATGTGTAAACATAATAATTAACTGTGACGTGTTTGAGAGCAAAAATTTGTCTAATAATCTGTAAAATTTCAGTATTTTGAATCTAGAACATTGTAAAACATAGAGTTAGAACAAAATTGTATTATTCGTAAACAAAAAATACATTTTTTTTTTAAAGCCCTTCTTGTTTTTACATTCTCATGATAACGTTCCGTCATCTTCCACTCATCTGGGGTCGGGTCGCAGGGCAACAGCCTCAGACGGGAAGCCCAGTATTCTCTCTCCCTGGCTGCATCCTCCGGCTCACCCGAAAGGATCCCAAGTCGTTCCATGGCCAGCTGTGAGACATAGACTCTCCAGCGGGTCCGGGTCTACCTCTTGGTCTCCTTCCGGTGGGACTTGTCTGAAACACCCTACCCGCGAGGCACTCGGGGACCACCCCATCTGGCTCCTCTCGACCAGGAAGAGGAGGGGCTAGACACCGAGTTCCTCCGGATGGCAGAGCTCCTCACCCGATCTCTGAGTGAGAGCCCAGCCACCCTGCGGAGGAAGCTCATTTCGGCCGCTTGTATCCGTGATCTCATTCTTTCGGTCACCACCCGCAGCTGGTGACCACAGGTGAGGGTGGGAACGTAGATCGACTTATGAATCGAGAGCTTTGCTTTTCGGCTCAGCTCTTTCTTTACCATGATGGACCGATGCAGCGTCCTAGTTATTGCTGATGACACCAGTTTTTTTTTATGTATTTTGTGGTGGATTTTCTTAACTTTTTTTTTTTTTCTCGTGTTCTGAGTGACTGATTTTTGTAAAAACAAACAGGTATTTCAACGTTAATCAAAACCACTTTCCTGTTCGTGCTCTGCAGCTATTTACTAATGTGCTGCTATAGCCTTAATGAGAGCAGGAGGAGGCGGGCTGACCCTTTCTGACCTCTATGAGGACCCCCACAGTGAGGGGGCCAACTTGTCAGTGGTCTCAGCTGCTATCTTTTTAATGCTTCCAAACTGAAACCAAAGATTAAGTAAAACTTTAAATAATAAGACTTCTTTATGGATTTATGGTTCATATACAGTCGGTATTCTTTACATTAGAAACCCAAAGAGTTACCGTAAAGATCGGTTTCTTTTTTACACTTCAAGCTATATTTAGCACATTAGCTGACCTCAAGGAGCGGATAGATTAAATTAAATAACACGTGCTTCGTTCCTCTGTTACTCTGAATAAAAGCATGAATGACTCGGCACGTGAACACTCAACAGATCCTCAGGTGTTCTGTTTCACCTGCTTCTCACTAGAGTGGAAACAAATATGAAGTTTCTAAAAACTTTTTTATCTGATTTAACGTGATTACAATTGTTTTTAGATGTAAAAAGCAAATTCAAGTCCTAGGTGGGAGGAGGCTTAAAACACTAACCTTTCTGTGTAGAGTTTGCATGTTCTTTGTGTGTGTGTGAGTTTCTCCAGGTAATCCGGTTTCCTCCCACCATCCAAAAACATGCATGTTACGTTGGCTTGCTGCTATGAAATTGCCACTAGGAATGAGTGTGTGTGTGCATTGTTGTGTGCTCCCACAACAGACTGGCGACCAGTCTGTGGTCACCTCAAATCAGCCGGGGTAGGCTTCGGCATGTCCCGCGCCCCTCTTAAGGATAAGCAATTCAAAAGAGGAAATGAAACAAAGATAAAAGGAAACATAAAGGTGATTTTTCAACTTTATTTTTGGAGGGTGTTTTTTCTACTAAATTACTTTTTAGAGGTTTTCATCATGTTTGAATTTTATTTCCACATCAAAAAACATATCTGAAGAGGTTTTCTGTTTCATTCATGCAGGTCTGACTAATTTGCATGCATTCCTGTATGGTATTCTTTTTTTTGTTTTTTTTTTACTCACTCTATTCATCCCTCACCGGGGAAATTTGTATGCTGCACTCCTACACCGCAGCAGGCTGCCATGACGACACCAATAGCAGGAGAAACGGGGGATTAGGTGTCTTCTCCAAGGACCCTAGACGTCCACTCAGTGGGATGCGAACCCGAAAACTTCCGGTTGACTTCTAGTCCGCGGGCAAACGATCGAACCACTGAGCCTCCGTCTCCCAAATTATTCAGATACGGTTTTATAATGCTGATTTGTTCTTGGCTACAGATATTGTTTTCTCCGACGTTCACTTATCAACCTAAGTAGGAAATGTTTTTACAAAACAGTTCATCCCCTCAACAGGTGGCGCCCCAAAATAAGAATATGCTCTAACTTTGCCAACTTCATGCTCTTTATACTGTATTTGCAGTCTGAAACGAGATTTACGTTTCATTGTCACAATCCCCTCCCCTGCAACAAGAGGGAGCCCTAGACCTTCCCTCATCACCATGATTCGGGACACCTGTAGGTTGGTCTGATAACACACACCTGTGGATCCTGCTGCCTATTTAAAGGCAAACCCCTGGAATTCTTTGTCGGGTCATCATCACCACCATCCCAACCATAAGTTTAATCTTTGAACTATGTTATATTTTTTTTAACTTTTGATCCTGAGTTAATCCTGTGCCTTTCGCCTCACAGCTTTAAATAATAATTACTAATTAATTATTAATCTTTACAGGTTAATAAATCTTGTTTTGTTGTCCTGCAATTGGGTCTTCCCACCTTCCACATCCCCACGTCCTGAATGACTAATGGCACAGAACTGCTCTCGTTATTTCGTCTTAGTTTTTTCCGGTAAAACAGGTGTCAAGAAAAATGGCCATGCGGTAGATTTTGGTTCCTTTGCAGATTAAATTGTCTTTTTTTGGATTAAATTAAGCTGTATTTTTATGTCTTTGAAACGGTTCACCTTGTGGCTTTCCTCTAACACAAACACTTGAAAGAAATTTCTAAAACTTAAGCAAGTTTGACAAGTTTAAGTTTAATCTCACGATGAATCATCCATATTTCTAGTATTGACTTCCTTGACCAAATAAACACCAAACTTGACATTTTTTTTTTGTGACTTGAGTTAGCCGGACCACCGCTGAATGGTCCGATGAAAAAAAAGACATTTGTTTAAAACAGTAAGTCAAATAAAATTAAACCTTGACCAAGTGTTTATTTTAGACTTGAATTCGTTTACAGATCAGTGACTGCAGGTCTGCAGAGTCTGGATGAGATTAGGAGTCAAGCCTCAGTATCCTTTTTTCTTTTTTTAATGTTGGGCTGAACATCCTGACGTTAAAGGAAGTATAAAAGGGGAGGGGTCAGTCCATTTGAAGTGTTTGTAGAATGTTACTGAAGCAGCGACCGATGCTGAACACACACACGGCCTTGGTTATTTTCTGCTGGCCTAAAAATATTGTTTCTTTAACCTCTTTTATTTGAGTTTTTCTTTCTGAACCAACTTAACCACAATAAAAAAACCCTTTATGTTATCGTGTTTCGTTTGTGGGCGGTTCGGTAGAGCAGTGGCTAACACAGTGGTCTTCCAGCAAGATGGTTGGCGTTCGAGTCCCGTGTGGGACAAGGCTTGAATCACTGGTGTTTCTATGTGGGGTTTGCATGTTCTCCCGTGTATGTGTTGGTTTCCTCCGGGTCCTCCAGTTTCTTCCTACCCCCCAAAAACATGCCTGTTAGTTCCGTTCCGTCGTCTTCCGCTTATCCGGGGCCGGGACATTAGGGCAACACCCTCAGACGGGAAGCCCAGGCCTCTCTCACCACAGCTGCATCCTCCAGCTCACCCGGAAGGATCCCGGGTCGTTCCCTGGCCAGCAGTGAGACATAGTCTCTCCAGCGGGTCCAAGGGTCTGCCTCTTTGTCTCCTCCCGGTGGGACGTGCCCAAAATGCGTCACCAGTGAGGCGCTGGGGGAGCCACCCCATCTGGCTCCTCTCAACCTGAAAGAGGAGCGGCTTGACACCGAGCTCCTCCCGGATGTCAGAGCTCTTCACCCGATCTCTGAGTGTGAGCCCAGCCACCCTGCGGAGGAAGCTCATTTCGGCCGCTTGTATCCGTGATTTCATTCTTTCGGTCACCACCCACAGCTGGTGACCATAGGTGAGGGTAGGAACACACATGTTAGTATGCAAATTAATTGGCCGCTACAAAATTCCCCCAAGGAATAAGTGTGTGTGTGGCCCCGCGATAAACTGGCCACCTGTTTGTTGTGTACTCTGCCTCATGTCTTAAATCACCTGGGGTAGGCTCCGGCACTCCTTGCGACCACATGAGGGATAAGCGGTTCAGAAGATTTTGTCCTCCATAACTCTTCCTCCATTTTTTATTGTATTTATCGTGTTAAGACGATGATCTAGTCTAGCCTCGTGGATTTTTGAAGAAGGTCCAGCATCCTGTTCTCCTCGTCTTCCAAATATCAGAAAATATGATTCATTGAGATTACGTGCGTGCCGATACTTCATCAAACATGAGCTACTTCAGTTTCAAGGCTGCCAGAGAAAACAAAACCCAAACTTAACTCCAGTGTGGGGGTTAATTCTACATCTTAAAATTGACTGATCCAGATAAGTCCTTTTGAAACGTGTTTAAGCCTGAGATTTTTCAATTTGCTCCCGTTGAATTGTTTAAGGTTCCCCTAAAAAATCTATTCATAGAAAAACATGCAGAATTCATTCATCCGTGATTTCCACGGATGTTAAAGTTGGACGGAAGCCGTTTCATTCAGTCCTAATCTTTGTCATCTTGGCTTCTTTTGGTCGGTTCAGCCCTCTTTGTTCCTTTGAAGAGAACTCCCCCATGTAAGGCCAGGACGGGAGCTGAGGGCTCTGAAGGGAGGTGCCGCTCAGTGAAGTGAGGAGATGATGTGTATCGTTTAATTAGACAGAGTAACTTACTGACCTGGGACCGAGCCAAAAGCTCAGCGTTTATGGTCCTGCAGGGAGATAAAAGAAACAATGGAGACCAGGGGAGACGGATGACGGACCGGCTGGATGCTGGAGGAGGAGATAAATGAGGTGCTGCCACCACCCAAAAGAAACATGTCTCAGTTTTGTTAAATGAAAGCAAATAAAATCCTTTATGTCGTCAAAAAGCAGAACCCTGAGTGTCTGACAGATTGCGGCTGTTTGAGAGGTAGTGCCTGGAAGTGGACGGAGTCAGGGGCTTTTCCAAGAAGGACTGCGTCCAGAGTAAATCTGACTCTCATCAGTGCAGGAAAAAGACAACATGAGACTTGTTCAACAAATAAAAATCTCAACTCAAAGATCAATTTAATTTAATTTTGACTTAGTAATCCCCACGAGAAAATTGATTTGTCAAAGTGGTTCAAATAGAAAATCTAAAAATTAAACACAATCAGTGCCTCCAAATCTGAGACTGTTCCATTCTGTCATCTTCCGTGTATCCGGGGTCGGGTCGCAGGGGCAACAGCCTCAAATGGGAAGCCCAGGCTTCTCTCACCCCAGGTGCATCCTCCAGCTCACCCAGAAGGATCCCGAGTTGTTCCCCGGCCAGCTGTGTGACATAGTCTCTCCAGCAGGTCCGTAGTCTGCCTCTTGGTCTCCTCCCTGTGGGACGTGCCCAAAACACCTCGCCAGCAAGGCGCTCGGTGTGCATCCTAACCAGATGCCCGAACCACCCCATCTGGCTCCTCTCGACCTGGAGGAGGAGCGGCTCGACTCCTCCCGGATGGCAGAGCTCCTCACCTGATCTCCCAGACCAAGGTCTCAAAAAAAAAAATCTCATTGCTGACGTGTCCAACGCCTGTGGGACATCGACAACAATGGCAGAGCAGCCATGCAGCAAAGAGCTTATTCTGAAACGGGGCTCTAGCTTTGTTATCTGGAGACTTTTTGTGTTTTGGCGCAAGATTCATTCCGTTCCGTACCCTTCTGTCATCTTCCGATTGTTCCGGGGTCGGGTCGCGGGGGCAACAGCCTTAAACTGGAAGCCCAGGTTTCTCTCACACCGGCTACATCCTTTAGCTCACCCAGAAGGATCCCAAGTCCCAAGTTCCCCGGCCAGCTGTGAGACAGTCTCTCCAGCGGGACTGGGGTCTGCCTCTTGGTCTCCTCTCAGTGGGACGTGCCTGAAACACCTCACCAGCGAGGCGCTCGCAAGGCATCCTGACCAGATGCCCGAACCACCCCATCTGAACCACCGCACGATTCAAAATAAAAGAATTTGGCCGACAAATTGGATTACAGATGACGTCTGATTGGAGCAGAAGTTTACAACAGATTGGTGACCTGTTTGGGGTGTAGCCCGTCTCTTGCCTGATACTAGCCCGATTGGGGTCTGGGACCCGGTGTGAACCAGAGATGAACAAGTGGTTCAGAAAATGAATGGATCATCGATAAATGGATCGATCAGAGATACCTAGGTATACCTAGGTGTTCCCAGGTGTCTCGGATCGACCCCTAGGTGTCTCGGATCGACCCCTAGGTGTCTTGGATCAACACCTAAGAACACCTAGGCATTCCTAGGAAGAACTCCTCCTTCTTTTTACAATGTTTCTTTATTTTTTTCAAAGTTTGCAATGTTTCTCTCTTAAGAGTCCAAAAACGACCGTCCAGTTCCAATGAGGTGAAGACTTCTGGGAGTTTTTCATGTGAGCAAATCATCACAGCCCTAAATCATCGTACCGGTGCTCTAACTGGGCACGTGTACAGAGTAGTAAAAAAGCAACCAAACATGGGAACACAGCTGTGTTTTTATAGATTTTGAACGTGTAAGGAGGTCAAAAGATGGACAGAAAGAGAAGGATTTGGTGTTAAGTTTCTGTCGACAGCCCCACCGGTCAGCTTATTTGGGAGTCTGTGAAACACCATGGGGGAACTGGGATGGCGGTAATAATGGCGCTCAGGAGACAAGGGGACATTCCAGCTCCCGCTTACATGGCGTCACAGCTCATTTGTGGATTTGATGGATGCGTCAGGCCTGGTTTTGTCCTCCCATCATCCCTCTGAAGCTCTCCTGGAACATCTTCACCCCTGTGGTTCACGTCAGCGACTGGCTGACTGTGTTTGCTTCTCCGTGTGTCTCCAGGAAACTGACTCTGGACCAGGTCCTGACCTTTGTCCTGCTGTTGATCGCCCCCGGCTGCCTCTCCTCCCCGCAGAATGTAAGTGAGACCCACCCACACCCACACAAATCATTGCACAACCTCCCACCGCACTCACCTCAAACAGCTCCTTCTGCACGACACGTGTGGGAAGCTCGTAATGAACTCGTCACGGCTTGTCACAAGTTTCAAGAAAGAAATAAAATACTTGAAGTGATTCTTTTAAAGATTTGAAACATTATGGCCAAATAAACCGATAAGACTGAGGTATTGTTTCACTTTAAAGGGTCCTTTTCACCAAGGAGGCACTTGTTCTTTGTCATGTAAAAAAGGGGGCGGAAAAAAAACTGTTAAAAAAAAGCTGAAAACTTCTAAAAGTTACTTTTGTGACGAAAACAACACACATACCATTATTATTGGATGGTAGAAAGATTTGAAAAGTGGATAAAGCCAGTGTTGTTTTTGTCAACGATGACGACAACGAAATGATTTTGTCGACGAAGCATTTTTTAATGACGATGTCGTAATGATAACAACATAAATGCGACATTTCTGTGACGAAAATGTGACCAGACGTTTGCAAGTTTCATTGACGAAACGAAAACGTAACGAAACAGGCGTCAGACTTTCACATTTCTGTCTGTGTAACGAAAAAACACAGCGGCTGCATTCTGTCTGTCGCGGAGGGAGCCCTGGACCTTCCCTCATCACCCTGATTAGGGACACCTAAGGATGATTAGTCTGATAACACACACCTGTGGATTGTGCTGTCTTTTTAAAGGCAATCCCCCTGAATTCTTTGTTGTGTCATCATCGCCACCATCCATTCCCTCCTCCCCGCGCCCCCCACACACACATAATGCTGCGTGTTCACACCGTCTACACAACACACCTGGCGGCAACAGTGACAGAGAGACTTAGTGGTCAGAAACTTAAAGTTTTCCACATATTTTGCGCAAACAGCATACTAACTTCAAGCTAATGCTAGCTTGTTGGCGCTGCTAACTTCCTTAATTAGCTTGGTTGCGCTAACGACTGATTTAAAGACACAATGCAGTGTTAAACTTGTTTACAGGGTGTCATGATGTGGAGCTGAGGCCAAAATATACCCTTGACACAACAGACAAGCTCAGATGAAAAATCACAAGCAGATTTATTAGATTGATAAAAAGTCCAAATGAAGCAGACAAAAACAGATAAACTACGCAGGTTCTGATGTAGGAGCTGGAGCCAAAAACTGGATAACAAGTCAAGCATGAAAAAGAAACGATCTGGCGAAGAGTGTGTCAAAAAATGATCCATTTATGCTGCAGCGGATGAGTAGATTAGTTTCAGGTGTGACTAGTTGCACATACACTGACAAGAAGGGGAGGGCGGAAACAGGACACAGAGGGGGAACAGACCACTCTCCTGACACAAGGTTA